>OY728142.1:839676177-842176177 GCA_963277665.1 Viscum album
CTAAGTGATGTTTTTATTCCAAAAAAAACTATTTATAGTTAGGCTATTTTAATCATGTTTTTACATGGTTATTTTAAATTTTAAAATGGTTTAAATTTCGAATGCTTCTCCTTTTTTATAAATTAATACAATTAATTCTATGGAAATAAACATTATACTTGATTTTTGTGTAAAATCATTTTTAATCATAAAAATTTTATTTTTCTATAGATAAATTTTATTTCTTTCTTGTGAACATATATTAAATTTTCATTTGAAAAAAATATATAAATTAAATATTGAAAAATGGATTCACTATTTTCAATAATAATATTCCAATTATGTAGTAATTTCATTATATTTTTGGTCATAATTAATAGTTTCCATAGTATTATTTTTCACCGTCGTAAACGTTAAGATGTTTACCAAGGGGATTGAACTATGATTGAAAAAAATACACATAAAACTCTCTATATATAATTTTATATGAGTATTTATACCATAAATAATACATTTGTATAATATTTTTCTAATCATTTCAACCATAAATTATTATGAAATTTCATTTATTTTATATAATTAATAAAATATAAAATATGACACTTTCTAAATTATTACCTTATCATGATAATGATAAGGATAAAAATAGCATGTGAATAGTTTAATAAATTAATATTAACTATGAATAAATTAAATATATTTTATTAGTTTATTTTTAAATATTAATGGACAGTAAATTTATCCTAAATTCTTATGCAGTGTCCATACATCGCTTTTGAAAATAGTAGAAAACCCATATATATAGTTTTAGAAACATTAAATTTAATTATATTTAGAAAAATTATAGTCTTTTAGGAATATTAATGAAATGTTTTTAGTATTATATATGATGTAAGTGTTTATATTCTAACTCTTTTGTTATCATGATTTTTTTAAAGTCGTGTTTTGTGAATAGTCTTAAAAATGAAAATATATATTTATTATGTGTTAAAAAATATTTTATTACATGATTTAAATGTGAGATAAATATATAATAGGATAATTTTGAATTTTAATGTTCTAAAATTTCATTAATTTTCCATTTTTAACCTCTTTATATTTTATAAATTAGTTTAACACCCTTCAATACATAATATATGTGAAAAGGGTGTTAATTTTAACCGATAAATGGGGAATTAATATGACCTTTAAAAGAACATAGAAGGTTTTTTTCTCTGAATCAGAAACCAAAATACAATTAGAAACAACGCATACCATTTTCATATTCCATTACTATTACCTTAAAACACTTTTCTAAAGGCATTAAGTTTAATCCAGAGGAGGATTACTAAGGATGAGGTAAAAGTTTTAACCAAACTCTTCTAAGTTTAATTCTTCTCTAACCTATATAAAATATATTCTCAGAATAATATTTTAATAATAACATTATTTTTACTATATTTATATTTTATTATTTTAATGGAAGTTTTTTTAATACAACCTTTTTAACTATGGTAAATGGAAACATCGCATGTGCGTACTCTTGGACAACTACCTCCATGAAATGATGTGTTTTCTTCTTAAAAACCTATCTTGGATGGTTATAAATACATATTTAAGGAATACATATGATTTTTATAATATAATTATGATTTTATTATTATAAAATAAAATCTATCTTCTTAACATTACATAAATTATAAAATATAACATTTCTTATGCGTACATCTAGAATACAACCCGATTAAGTGATGTAATTATTTTTTAATATATATCTCTCATGACTGGTCATAAGGATAGATATAATGAATAAAAATTATATTTATTATACTATTAATATTATATAATTGTTAATATTTGAATAATTTTTTTTTCATCCACTAAAAATATCCAAAAAATATGTGCGTACAGATGACCGTCTACATAAAATGATGTACATAATTTTTAATAACAACCAAACATTGATTTTTTAAAGTATAATAAATTATAAAATATAATAATTATAAAATTTTATTTATTTTTGATATGATTAATCCATGAATTGGTTTTAGATACTAAAACATATAAATCAAACATGGGAGGGAAATGGGAATGTTATTGCATAAGAATTATATAAACAAGGAATTATTAGTAAAATGGTTGAAACAAGATATGATTGACTGTTATCTAGAAAGATAGTTAATTATATGTTTCCTATTTATATCTATAAATATTATAAATTTATCATAATATATTTATAATATGTTTAAATCTGTACAATTCTAAGGAAATGTATTTTTTCATTGAAACCTTGTTTTATTATTCTCCTTCTAACTCTTTTCCTCTATATCAATGTTCATAAAAATATATCAATAATGTTATTATATTATCTCTAATGATTTATAATGTAATTTTAAACTATACATGATTTTTATAAGGTTTATAAAAGGTTATTTTTTTAATTTTTTCTATGTGGTTTACTTTTGATTCATTTTAACAAAGTAAAAAATGATAATTTTTTAATTTTATACAGATGGAAACAATTCCCTCAACCATTACAGTTATTATTTTTAAATATTACTCTTTCATTTTTCTTTTTATTTTTCTAAAATATAATATTTCTATTATTCTAGGAATTATATTTATATATATATATTTATATATTCTAATGAAACAGATATTTCTTATCAATTTTTTATAACAATTAAATTTCTTTCTCTTATGGTATTTAAGTTAAAATTTTATGAATTTTATAATGTAAATTAAATCATTCATGGGTTTTTCTCTTGACAAGGTACTGGTAAATTATATATGAGTAAGGGAAGGTCTAAAATAGCCCAAAAAAGGACTTGGATAATGGTATGTTCTTGATATGAAACATGTTTCATTAACCATGAATACTATTAATTTGTAAGGTTTATTTTATGGTATATGATAAGGGTGATTGTACGGATAATGTGAAAATATGACTAAATGGGTTTTCAATGATTATAATGGCTTTATATATAAATAATTTTAATTCATGTATCACATTGATATTTTAAAATAATAACATTTTTTTCTATGAAATTCATGACACGCAACACCAATCACATAAAAAATGATAAAAATAGATAATTAACAAATATTTATTTTTAATTTAATTTAATATCATTGATATGTTGTGAAACATGAAACCCCAAATCTAAATGAACCAAAATATTGTATACCACTATAAAATCTTCATTAAATTAGCATCTATCAATTGTACAAAACAAATTAGGAAAATTATTGATATCAATTTTTTAGAAAGAAAATAAGAATCCTTGAAAATAATTTTTTAAAACTAAATTTTTTCTAATAGAGGTTTTAGTAACACATTGTTCTCACAATTTGAATTTGAATTTAATAAATTTTATCAAAACAAATTTATAATATGAACTTCATTTTTAAAATCTATATATCTAAATTATCCTATGGTGAATATTTTGTATTTTTAGAAAATATTTTATTTTAAAATTCTTTCATTTTAAATTTAGTAAAATTATATATCTATTGATCCAATTTAGTTCATTTGAATTATTTTCATATTTAATTTTTATACAAATACTTTGGAAACATTTGAACGTTTTCTCTTTATAGACTTGTTTTCTCATTACATATGTGGGAAAACATTTAATGTAAAATTTTCAGCTTCTAAGAATAAAATATGAAACAATCTAATTAGTTTTTCTAATAATATGGATTTATATTCTCTATTATGTTGAACATAATATAATACTAAATTTATTAATAAAAATATTGTAAATTAATTCACTCTGTTAAGGTGAAAATGGATTTACAGGGGTTTAATAAAACATTTATATGTTAAAATGACCTAACAATTGTCTAAAAACGACATTTTTCAATATTTATAATCAAACATGACTATTTATCTGGGATAATCGATTTTTTACTCTTATTTAATTTTAATAATTTGGGTGTAACATTTTCTTTTCAAAAATTACAATTATTCCACTCCCCTCACTTATAAATGCCCCTACCACTATCCTCTCTTCTTGACACCATAATAATATTTTTTATTTGCCGAGACCTACCCAAATTACATACCTTCATTACTGAAATAATCATAGAAAAATTATATTATACATAAAACAATCCTTGGAATTATTTTGTTGGAAACTAATGGTGGTTACAGAATTGTTAGGTAACATTCATCAATGGGAATTATTATATTATTTCATCCTCCACCTCCACGAATTAATATTGTATCATATATATAATCCTAAATATATTTAATATTTTTATATTTTGTTATGTTATGTTCATCACCTAAAACTATCAGTATCTCCATCGAATGGTTAATGAAATGATCATTTTTTTGTGTATGTCGGACTACCGCCTCGAAAAACGATGTCATTGGTTTCGTCCATTTCCACCCCATACAATTAGGTAAGATAGTATATGTAAACAATATATATATATAAGATATTTAAAACATAAGGATTCATCTAGATTAATTATATTATATAATCATTTTAATTTCTATTCCATAGGGGATATGATGTTGTCATTCATGTGTATGGAGGACTACCACATCGTGAGGAAATTTGATTTGTCTTTCACTAACTCTTTACATTGAATGTAATAAGGATAATATTAATGAATACATTTTATAAATATGACATAATTATTAAATTCATAAAAAAAATTATTCCAAAATGATAATATATCTTTTTTTGAATTGAAAAATGGTAACATCATTCGTCTACATGTGTACTACCACCATCACGAAGCACTGTCACTCTTTTTTAATCACTACACCACATGGATCTGACATATATAATTATATTTGAATATGTAATATATTAAATATGATTTTTTATCATTATTAGTATATAAAATATTACATAAACCCTTTCCATAATGTCCATTGAAAAATTGATATGTTACTCACACATACGAATAGCCTACAGACTCGTTGATTATAACATTTTCTATTTATTATAACTATAATTCATGATTTTTTTTATGAATATTTTATATGAAATTATGATAATTATGACTTATTAATTATTTTGGAGTGGTTGAAATATTATACAATTTAAAAGAACTGGAACATCCACGATGATGCAGGAATGAAAAATCAATGCAAATAACACATGAATCAATAAAGACAATGAAATATTATTAATGAAAGGGAAATGAGATATTATAAAAAGAATATATATGATCTTATAAATATTAATATTTATTCTATAAAAAGTGAATAATATTTAAAAAAATACACAAGTGGTTATATCAAGTCCATTCAAGAGAAAAAGTGGGGAAATGCATTTCAAAAATCATTTTATATTCACTAAGTTACACATCTAATGCAACGATTTTGTCGTGTTAAGATTATGTATATAAGGTAGTTTTATTATTTTATGTTAAAAATTAATTCTTTTGTTTATTTTAATTTGATGCACATAATTAATTTTTTTTATTCCCCACATCAATGATATGAAATTTGTAAGGGATTCTCTGTTAATTTCTTTTAATTGATGAACATTTTTTTGTTTTCTACAAATTTATTTTAAATGTTGTATATACTTCCCTTTTGATATTTAATATTATTATTCCTTAATAATTTTATTCATCTGATGATTAAATATGATTTATTTCATTAATGTGGGTGTTATTTAAATGTGACCATGTTGAAGAAAATTCATAATTAAATTTCTTTTCATTGGATTATATGACTTATTCTTCATCATTGATATTATAATATTATGTATGAAATGAATTTTAATTATATTATGTTTTACATTTAGAGGATTAATTTTTATTTTTATTTGATACACATAATCAATTTATTGAATAATTCTTACTTCAACATAATGATCCTTGTAAGGGTTTATAACAGAATTCCCTTCTTATTGAGATGGTTTGTTATTGAATTTTAGTTGAAGGAAATTATTTTTCCAGTTATCAAAAAATACATATAATTATATCCTTATTTTTTAATTTATGAAATTTTAATGTAATAGTAATACTTCCATCTATTTGTAATTTAAAATAGTTAAGAAAACGTTTCCTAAAAAACATGAATTCATTTCACTCTTTAATTGGATATCTATTTTCTTCAAAAATAATGTCTTCCAAAAATGTTATCAAAATATATATTTTATCCTTTTCAATGTTTTATATTAAATATATTTGGACCCATATTTACTTTAAAAAATGTTTTCAAAGGAATATTTATGTCGTTTTGAGAATAATTCCCATTTTTTTATTTATAAAAATGTTGAAGGAATATTTTTTTAACCTATATAACATAAAAGGAATTTTTATCCATCATGACCAAAAAAATGTATTCAATATTATTTTATATGTATCTAATGTTTTATTTAATTAAAAATAGTTTCCATATGTTATATTAAATTTTAGTTACTAAAATTTATTTCTAAAACGAAAAGGATATTTTCTTCTAGATTATATTTTAAGAAATTTTTATTCTATTTCAATTATTCTTTGAGAAGAAATTATAATTAATACTTCAGAGGGTACATGATTTATTAATACTAGAATTGTTCTTTATCTAGATTGTTTAAAAATATTTTTACCATAGAAATTATTCATATTCACTTTTGTAATTCATTTTTTTGACATAATCATTACCTTGATGTCTCGAATTTCCCTTGACCATTGCATTTCAATTAAATATCAACATTATTTCTCACATAAATGATTTTTATTTAATCATATATAAATTAATATATAGTGTTATTCACTAAAATTTAATTTTAAACATTTTGAAGTATTGAAAAACATATTGTTTTTTATCAATATGTATATTTGAATATAATGATAATTATTTCTTACATGAGTTAATTAATTAATATATGAGTAATCCTTAGACAAAAAAACATGAGTGGGGATCAGTTATAGATGGACCTTACTACAATGATAGTTTTCAAGAGATGCAATAGCTAGATATACATAATTATATGGATTATTGATGATAATTTTTAAATATTCTTAAGGATTTATTTTAAAGAAGAAGTTTCATGATACAGAAGAATATGATGTCAAATAATTAAGAACCTCCTTCATTGAGTATTCAGTTAATATTATCTAGATGATTTATTATTTCATATTATCTATTGATGATTTTCAATATGATTTTTTGACTAAATTGAATTAGTTTTTAGAAATTTTATATTCCATATTGATTATTCTTTATCAAGATATGATAATAATAATATTGATTAAATGGAATTAGTTTTTAATTATTTACCTTTTGATATTGATCATTCTTTATCTTATTAGGATAGTTAATTAATTTAAATAGGATTGTGTTTAATTATTTAACTTTACTTATTGATTATGAAGTATCTTATCTTGATATTAGAGTTTTTAAATAGATTGTGTGTTTATTTATTAACCTGTCCCAACATAATATTCTCATTTATTAAGGATAGCTTCTACAGTACTTATATTTTACTGTTCATTTTATCACACACTTATTGTAACAGCATGAGATTTTATGAGAATTATTCTTTTTAATTTCATTGATGTCTTGTGTTGTACGCTACACCAAAATCAGCTTGTGCTTTACGCAACATCGTATTAGCTTGCAGTATACGCAGTACTATTCTTGGCTTGTGTTACACACAATTTCAAGTTCGTTTTGTGAAATTATTCTATGAAACATTAAGTATAGATTTTGCTTAATGTATTAATGAATTTTTTTTGATTATGTTATACGCAACACCAAAAAGATAATTCACTAAACACATCCCTAACTTGGCTTGCATTACACACAATCAAGAACTTCCTCGATAGGATGTGTAGTACGCAATACCGAGTTTCACTAAACGATATATTATAATATTATTTTTATGAACTAGACATTATGAATAGTAATACCGACTTTTTGAAATTTTATATATTTTATCATTCAAAATTGACTTCATTTTTGGATTCGGAATATCGATATTAGCCTAGGGTAAAATTTTGGTATTTTTCTGAAAATATTCAATTTTTTATGAATAGTGAAAACACTTTGTTACTATTTAAAACCCGACTTTTTATATAAATAATTATTTATTTTATTTAAAATTATTTTATGTCAAAATTGATTAACAATACCTATATAAGTTCAATATAATTCATTTGAGTCATTTTATAATAATTTTATAGATGTAAAAATTTTATTGAACTTATACTGTCTTTTACCCACCTCCTAGGAGAGTTTGAAAATATATATAAAACATAATTTTACGGCTTCTGTGAGTGAAATTTATAAAATCTGAGACACACGGTTAATATCAAGGAGTAAAAAGTGGTTCAATAAGATAAAAATAATTTTTGGTGAATAGTAACTTTTTAAATTTATTTACCACGGTTAAAAGTAAATTGGATAATTAAGAGTAAAAAATATATTACTATTACCCTAACACATGTCCCAGTTCTATTAGATAAGTGTAATTTGACCAAAAACAACCTTATGATTAAAATATTACCCTTTAGGTCCACTTGGATTTGATTAGGACATTTATTATTATTTTATTTAAAGAAGAGTTAAAATAGTTAAAATCAATGATAAATAACTAAATCCTTTTTAATATAGAGTTATAAATACGATAAATTTGACTATAAATATTCATTATAAATATAAAAAGATTTCCTACATAATGGTATTATATTTATAATTTTTAGACATTAAATAATTTAATTTATTTATTACATAATGATGATGAATCAATTACCTTATTAATTAAATATTAACAGAATTGATGTTATCAATACCCAAATAAATGTAATTTGAGATCTTTTTCAAATTAAACTAATTTTTTGGTTAATATGTCATGTTACTATTGATTAAATTAACATTGTTCGAACTAATTATTCTTTTATTACTTTCACAAAAATCAATTACCAAAAAGTATCAAAATTGACATAAAATAGTTTTTAAAACAAATATTATATTATTAATTTTTATTTTATTCCTAAAAATATATGTTCCAGCCAAATGACAAAGATAAAGTTATATATATTAATAATGAACCACTTGGGGGTCGTTTGTCTTGTTATAGTAGGTTTATTAACCATGTAGTGTAAGAAAAAAAGAAGACACGGTAAAATTAAACACATAGAATTTTATTTTAAAATTAATAAACAACTTTTTTTATTCCAAATATCCCCACTTAATCCTAACCTGAAATGCAATGATTTTGGAGGCTCCCATGAGGGTTCAATGGACCCATGAAAATCTTTTGTTATGAATTAAGGATATGATAAATGATAGAAAACCCTCAATAGTATGTAATCTCTTCTGAGTTTGGATTAATCTCTCTCTCATATTTCATTAACTTTAGAAAGGAACTAATTTATTATTTTTTTGATGTCATGTGCTTTTATAAATCAAGTTTCAATGGGTGTGGGTAAATGTTTTTAATCTGAGATGTCCCATTCTTTTTTCATTAGGATCATTCCATATCAAATTGAATGATTTGTTTTGGTGATAATTTATCACCTATCATTAGGATGGGGGTCTAATTACAAGATCACATTGTATTGATTATAATTTTATATATGTAAATTTGAAATTTTTATTTACACTTTATGAAATTTTATTTTAAATTGATTTAATTAATTTATTCCCTTGAGATTGTGAATCTATTCATGGATGGCATTGGACACATTTATCATTATGATATCATACATGAATTGAAACCCATGGGGTGTTCCAATACACATAAAATGGGGATATGTGAATTGTAAAAAAGATAAGAATGTTTTATGTAAATGAACTAAATCCATGATTCATGTATGAAAATGGAATTTAAAGGATTTTTTAGCTAAAAATCATAAGATTATTGAGTTGGGGAATAAATGAATTTTATGGTTGATAAATGAGTTATGAATACGGATCCATGATATATGATATTGGGGTTGATTGATTAATGAGTTCTAGGTTAGGAAATTCTTATAAAAATACATATGGGTTGATATACTACTGTTCTATTCCCCCAATATATATGTACATATTTATTTAATTATTTTCTTGTGATCATTGAGTCAATGTGTTGGGACTATTGGTGAAAAATACCCACATGGTGCTAAAATATTTTTCTAGTCCCCCAATCTATTAATGTGAAAATGGTATTAAATGAATTGATTAAAACATGTAAAATAATGATCTATAAAATTAATTTTATGTATTGTTCAGAATCTGGAATGGGAAAATAAATAAATTATTGGTTCAGGTTTTACATTGAACCATGAGGCCTATGTGGTTAATTAATAAAATTAAATATGTAATATTGTTACATTATTATTTTCATATTATTATTTATAAAATATTATACATTGTTATTTAATGGATATTTATTTACACACTGATAGTTTTGTCATAAAATATTTTTTCTCACACCGTACATGGGTAGCTAGATCCACACCCAAATGGAATTCATGTTTTGAGGATAGAATACGGGTACTATCGGAATGAAATATGGATGAGTTGTGATTCAGGATGGAGCATGGATAAGGTAACCATAAATGATATTGAGAACCATTTTGGAGTTATCATAGTGTCATTATTTTTTGTTTTAATTTAATACTCAAAACTTATATATCATGACATATTCAATGCTCCAGTTCATGGTAATTTTACATTATTTGTAATTATAAATGTGATTTTGGATGATTATTTTATAATTTTTATCAACATTTTTTTATTTTATAGTGAAATAAATAATTTTGGTTCATTGATAATGAATTTATAGTCTCCCCGCATTTAAAATTTAACCCTCTATACTAATCGGCAACCTCTGGCATATGTGGAAGTGAAATTGAGGCCAAGTGATTAACTGACTCTAGGCACTAGCATTTTCCACATGAGTCAAAATGTCACCCTGTGGTGTTAAAGGGATTTTATTTTCTTTTCATTTTTACTTTTATAGTGGAATAATTGAAAATAATTTTGGGTGAGTCAGGGATTTTTCATGATCTCATTTATGGGAGTAGTTAACCCATGTGCAGGGGAAAACCCATGTATCCATGTACAGATTAATGATATTAATCATTTACAATATATTTGAATTTTGTTTCACCTATGTTGATGTTCTTGTTGTGTAAGGTTATTTTTATTTTATGATATTTTCTACATTTCTTTAAATTGTATGAGAGTTGAGAATAAAGTAATCACTATATGAACATAATATATTATGTAACATGAATTATTTTAGGCATGCACAAAAATAAGTTTTTTTGTGGTTTAAAAAGATGATAATTCTTTTCATCAAATGGTTAATTTCATATAATATTGTTTCTATAAGATATTAATAATATTAAATTATTCTAAATGAGTTATTTCTAAAATGGGTAAAATGTGTTTCTAATGAGAATTATCTAATATGATAGTGTCATACCCTATAGTATCCATGACCAAGATGAGGGTTGTCGAGGGTTTTGGAAATGATTTGTTTATGAACATGTGCAGGAATATGGGTGATGAATTTTTATTTCATTATATGAATCCCCATTATGAAAATGTGTTAATGGAGTGTAATTGGTCCAAATATAGGGGGTTTAGATTAGAGAGACATGCATCCATGATGGCATTTTTTGATAGGAATACATGAAGATATGGCAGGAAATGTATCCTAGTAGTGATAACATATATGATCCAATGATTTAGGGTGAAGGAGGGGGAGATTAGTTTTATAATAAATTTTATTATTTTATGCAATATGGGTAATGTTATACATGTGCTGTCATACAGAATATGATTGACCTGACAAGGGAGTTGTAACACCCCAAGCTTCTATGGTACACTTCTCTTTGAATAATGTGATAGCATGTGTTGTACACAACATCGAGTTCTAACACACCACAACCAATAAAACTAGCCGTCATGAATAGTAATACCTACTTTTTGAAATTTTATAAATTTTATCTCTCAAAATGGACTTCATTTTTGGAATAGGGATATCTAATTTATCCTAGGGTGATATTTTGGAACTTTTCGGATAACATTTATATTTTGATGAATAGTGAAAATTAATAAATTTTAATTAAAAACAACTTTTTTAATCGAAATAATTTATATTGATAAATTATGAATTTGAGAGTTTTTTAAGTTTATTTGCAATATATTTTTACCATTTAATACAATTTTCATCATGGTACATAATTTTAAAATTAAACCGGACATAAACAAATGTCAATCTTTTGATAGTTATTATCTCTTAAAAACACGCTTTTTGTTTTAACAAAGACAATTAATTTTAAATTAATTTCTTCCACTTATGTATTTTGAATTTGGAAAAATGGATTCCATATTTGGAATCAGGATGTTCATATTGTGTAAATAGTTACCTTTTATTTTTAGATATTTTGAATAATTACTTCGGTAAATATTTTATTTACCATGGTTAGAGTAAATTTGGTAAATAAAGGTTAAAGAATAGTATTATAATAATACTAAATTATTGTAAAACGTGTCCTAACCTTATTGGTGGATACATTTCAAACCATGGGCATATTGGGGTCGATTTTGGGACCCCATGGAGCCACATGTAGGTGATAGGGACACTTTATTTTAATTAAGTTAAAATAAGTACAAAAAAGACTTAAGAATATATCTTTTAGAAAAACATTTTTTACATAGGCTTATATATGTTGTATTTTCGACTATAAATTTTCATTAGAAATATAAAAATATTTCCTACATAATGGTATTTTATTTATAATTTATATACATTGAATAATTTAATTTATGTTTGACACATTGATGATGTAGTAATTTCCATAATATAGAAAAATTAAAATAATTGATATTATAATTACCCAAATAAATATAATTGGATACTTTTATTGAATTACACTAATTTTCTATGTTAATATGACATATTAGGATTGATTTAATTGACTCTTTTCGAAGTAATAATTCTTTTATGAGTTTCACAGAAATCAATTATTGAATAGTGTCAAAATTGACATGAAAGAGTTTTTTAAAAAACTATTATATTATTAATTGAAATTAAATTCCTAAAAATATAAGGTTCGGCCACGAAACTTATATCAATATATTTGTATCATTAATGGACCACTTTGGGGTCTCTTTGATGTATATAGTATGTTTATTAACAATATAATATAAAAGTACAAAGAGACATTGTAAAAGTGAAACAAATTAACATAGAGTTAATACTTAATGATAAGGTTATTATAGTAACCCAAACCTATCTAAATTCTATTGTTTGATTGATTTTCAACCCATCCCCACATTAACATTTTAATAAACAACTGTTGATCTATTAGAAACAGAATATGAATTTATTATAAATTAATATTTCTATCTTTTCCAAAGGTGCCCCTCACCCCTCTTATAAAATGGCACTCCTCCTTGTCATTACTTCACACCTTCAAAGCCTTTTGGTTCGGCCTACCTCTACCAAATTACTCTCCCAAATTCCCTTAATACAACCTAAGATGCTTTAGTTTGATCAAAAAGCCAACCTAAAGATCCCTTTTGATCAAATCAAAAGGAAGAACCTGAAGAAGAGGTAATGTTTTCACCACCCTTTTTCAAGTTCCTTTCTTTGTTATTACCATTATAAAATAATAACTCTAGTATCTTATATATACGGTGATTTTATTATAAATATATTACAACCATATTGAGTATTTTATCCACCCTTTGAATAACATGTCACCATATGTGCGTACGTCCGGCTTACCGTCTCCACGTCATGGTGTAATCGTGATTCAATATATTATTATTTGGATGGGTATAATAATGATGTATAAATCATGTAAATAATATACATAACATGATAATGAATCTGTATGTATAATAAATCATCCAATTATATATTATTTTAATATCAAAATAATGATATTGTCACTCGTGCGTTTGTACGGACTACCGTCTCCACGAACGCGATAAGATTCATTCTCCATCGTATCCATTCAAGTATAATTATCATTTGATGATTTAAAAATAATTTTTAAATACTTGATATCATTCTGGATATGAATAAGATACAACCTATCCATGACAAACATGGCTTACGTAACAAAACATATAAAAGAAAACGAGTAAGTTAACACCTGAAACGACGATAATACTAAGATATTATTAACAAAGCAATGTTACAAGATCATATATGATATCATATTAATATATATTATTCTTGTATAATTTAATAACAATTATTTAACCATTATACACGAGGTTAACCTACCCTCAACCAAGGAAAAGTACAAGTTAAAGGTTTATTTCGCAATCTCTTCATTATCCGAGGTTGTCTATATGTAATAATCTACTGGGACTTCTTTATCACCAACATCCATGTTTTTTAAAAATTTATTTCAAACCATTATTAATATTTACTATAATATTAGTTAAAGTTATTTATACCATTTTTTACTTTTATAAGTGGTTTATAAAGGATTCTTTCCGTCATTTTCCAAACAAGGTACTTTTTAATCTTTTCGATAGAATTAAGGTAAGAATGTTTTTTTAACTTATATGGCAGGAGCAGCTATTTTACACCATTATAAAATCTTAAAAGCTTCCCTTACAAGATATTAAGAATATTTTCAAAGAAAATGTTTTATTTTATAAATATATGACTCTTAAATGATTTCAAAATAAAAAGATATATTTCTCTAAAAAGGGTTTTGATTTCATCTATGTCAACATCCTTTGATTGATTTTACGCTTATTTGAAGTTGATTTATTATGATAAAAAACTTCTATATTGTATTGAAGGTTTTGTGATATGTTTGACTGTGGATGTGTTATTTTTATACCATTCATATTTTATGGATGAAGTATTTACATTTTGTACGCTAGTTTTAATATGAATGTTTATGTTATGTTTAAACCTTTTCATATGGGAATGCATTGGACTTAATATGTGATGGGTGGAGCCTGCTATAGATTCTCAATGCATCGGTAGGTCTCATTAGACAAACTAGTTTCTTGGCACATGGCCTTGACAAAATCTTATTTGTAGTCTTGGCATGAGGCCTTGGCTATGTGGTTTTGATAGTCTGGCATTATGCATTCCATCATTATGAAAGTGGTTATTGATATTGCATGTGATTATTCAATTAGTATAATATCCATGTGAAGAAGTAAATGGAATTATTTCATTTTATTTTTTCCATAATATTTTTATGTTCAAGTTTATAAGGCTTTTATTTTAGTTATACATTGCCTTAAATGTTTATTCTTATTTATGAATGTTTCTGCTATATTGTTATCCTTACTGGGCATTTGAGCTCACCCATTTTCTATGTTTTATTTTTCCCAGGGAATGAAGAAGTAAATTATGAATGACCTATAGGGATAGTATGAGGGGATAAGAGTGTGGTCTATAGAGACTATGTTGCTATAGTTTTCATGTTTATGATGTAATACATTATGAATATATCTAGTGTTTCCAAGGCTACTAAACTAATCGGCCTTTCGAGATTTGATCTTTCTTGTGATCATGCCAATATTATGTAATAATGCACCGACTCTGGGTAACTGGGGTCGGGGCATTCCAGTTGGTATTAGAGTAATTTTAGTACAAACCTTGGAAGCTATATTTAAATAAACTCTGATTAACGAACATAGATTTAAGATGGACTTTGAGGATTAGTATAGAAGAACTTCCAAAAATTTTGGGATTATAGAGATTTTGTGGGTTTTCTGAGCAATACAACCCTATTTGGAAGCGAGCAGGTAGAGGCGGCTCTGGCATAAATGTACCTATGGGTAAAACCCAAAAACACCGCTTTGAACTAGACTTGAATGATAACTGGTGCACGACAATGGTCCTTGCAGCACTCTTGGTTACGACACTTCGGGGGGATATGCTTATGAAAACTCTCATTTTCTTTAAAAATAATTTTGAAAGGTTTATGAGTATATACTTCCTCAAAGAAAACATTTTTATAATTATGGATTATATCCATAAATAGATCAATTTATGTTAAGTGTTTTATAAGTATGGAATTATGTATTTTGATCCATAAACTGATCTAGTTTATGCCATTGTTTTGAAATGGCGCCTAGTGGAAGAAAATGAAACTCTATCAATGCACGCACTCCATGTAGGGATTTCCCTCCTGATCAAGATAATTATAGTGCAGCTGGTGATGCAACTGGTGCTGATCAGCTAATCACTATACTGAGACAACTCACTCAGGTTATGAATAATAACCATACCCATATTGAGCACCCTGATCCGTAGCGTGGAAGATGAATATTAGATTCCTTCGTGAGGAAACAACCACCAACGTTCAATGGGAGTACAAATCCCTTAGTATCTAAGCAATGGATAAATTCCCTAGAGAAAATATTTCAGGCTTTGGGGAGTAGTGAGAGGGAAAAAGTTAACATGGCAGTTTACCGCCTCACTGGAGATGCTGATCAATGGTGGTCATTGATTCAAAACATGAAGGAAGATGACTAAGTATCAAATATGGAATGGAGGGTGTTCAAAGATCTATTTTTAGAAAAATACTTTCCTCACGACCATCGAGAAGATATGGAAAGGCAATTTCTGAGTCTGAGACAAAAGGAGGATGAGAATGTCACAAAGTATGAGGCTAACTTTACAAGGTTAGCAAGGTATGATGGAGATTATATACATAACCCAAGAAGTAAGATTGATCATTTATTTTATGGTTTAAAACAATTTCTCCATCAATCATTAGTCTCACAATCCTTCTCGTCGTACGAATACATTGTCTCATGTGCTATCAAGACTGAAAATTAATTCTCTAAGTCTTATGACTTTAAAGCAAAGTAAGAGAAGAAGAGATTTGGTGATCAATCTAGGAATGGAAATAAGCGGAAGAAGGGAAAGGTTGAATATCCATCATATGGTAAATGTGGGAAGAAACACCTCGGTACTTTCTTGAAGGGAACGTGAGTCTATTACAAGTGTGGGGAAAATTGCCACCAAGCTCGTGATTGCCATGGAAAGAAGGAAGCTACCATTGTTCAGTGCTAAAATTGATAGGAGATAGGAAATTATGCAAATGAATGTCCTAAGCGTCTGGGGAACGTACCTCAGAAAAGGCCAAGGGATCAAGGCCAAGATTATGCTATCACTACTGCTGAGGTAGAAGCTCTGAAAGACGTGGTGGCAGGTAATTTAATGGTTTCCTCAAGTATAGAAAATGTATTATTTGATTCTGGATCATCGAATTGTTTCATATCTTACCAGTTTTCTAAGAAAATTAGATATTTCCAATTTGATTTAACAAGGGACTTCTCAGTTAAAACTCTTAAGGGAAGTATCATTGCAACAAATTTTTGTGAATCAGTCCCCTTTAGAGCACGTAAATATTCTTTATCTGATGATCTCATCGTCATACCTATGATTGAGTTTGATATAATCCTCAGTATGGACTGACATTCATACTATGATATGAATATTTATTGTAAGAATAAAGAGGTTATGATTCTTGATGATGATGATAAGGAACACCTTATCTTTAGAGCAGAATCGTCACCACCTAATTCTTATCTAGATCCACCCCCATTAGCTCAACTAAATTCAATTAATGGGGTGGAAGATAATGAAATGACTGTGGGTGAGGAAATAAATGTTCAAATATAGGATGTACCTATTGTGAAACAATATGTAGATGTAATTCCGGAAGGTTTACCTGGATATCCTCCAGAATGAGAAGTTGAGTTTTCCATTGATTTAATTCCTGGATCAAGGCCTATATTGAAGACCCCTTATAGAATGGACACTGTGGAATTAGTCGAACTAAAGAAACAAATAGAGGAATTGAGTAATAAAGGATTTATTCGCCCTAGTGTTTCTCCATGGGGAGCCCCTATTATTTTTCTTAAAAAGAAAGATGGATCTATGAGGTTATGTATCGACTACAGGAAGATCCATGCTATAAAAATAAAGAAAAAGTATCCCCTACCATCCATTGATTATTTATTTGACCAACTGCATGGATCTCAATACTTTTCAAAGATTGAACTTCGATCTGGATACCATCTCTTGTGTGTGAAGAAGGAAGACATTCCAAAGACAGCATTTCGAACCAGGTACGGGCATTACGAGTTTACAGTAATGCCTTTTGGATTGACTAATGCACCCTATGTATTCATGGATACGATGAATAGAGTTTTCAAGGAATATCACGATGAATTTATGGTTGTATTTATTGATGATATCTTGGTATACTATAAAAGATATGAAGATCTTGAAAATCACTTGCGGATTATGCGGAAGACTCTGAGAAGACATGAATTATATGGGAAGTTTAGAAAGTGTGAATTCTGGCTTCAGGAGATTTCTTTTCTTGGACATATTGTCTCTAAAGATGGAATCTCTGTTGATCTTTCAAAGACTATGGCAATCCAAGAATGGCCAGCAACTATGAGTATAACTGAGGTATGCAGTTGTATTGGTTTAACAGGTTATTATCGACGTTTCATCCAGAATTTTGCCTGATTGGATAACCCATTAATGAAACTCACACGTAAAGGGGTTAAATTTGTTTGGACAAAACAATGTGAAAAATGTTTTGATGAACTGAAGATAAGATTAGTTAATGCTATTATATTGACTCCACCATCGGGGAATGATGGATTCGTTATTTATAGTGATGCATCAATGAAAGGACTTGGTTGTGTCCTTATGCAGAATGATAGGGTCATTGCCTATGCATCACGATAGTTGAATATTTATGAAAAAAACAATCCTACTCATGATCTTTAGTTAGCAGCTGTGATCATTTCTTTGAAGATATGGAGGCACTACCTCTATGGTGAAAATGTGAGATTTATACTGATCACAAGAGTTTGAAGTATATTTTCTCTCAAAAAGAACTCAACATGAGGAAAAGGATATGGCTTGAATTACTCATGGATTCTGATTGTAAGATACACTACCCCCAGGGGAAAGAAAACAATGTGGTAGATGCTTTGACAAGAAAAGACCATGGAGTTTTGAACGCGACGAGAATTGAAAGGGATCAAATTTTCATGGATCTAGTGAAGATGGACATAGGAATAACCAGGGAAGGTAAAACATCAATGCGTTTTCAAATGGTTCCCAATCCATCTTTACTGGAAAGGATTAAGAGTTCTCAGACCGATGATGAAGAATTTCAAAAGAATATTAAAGCTGTGAATGATGGGAGATTGAGAGACTTTGTGTATTAAGATGGAATTTTGAAACTCAGGAAGAGGATTTGTGTTCCCGATATACCTTATCTAAAAAGAGAATTTCTAGATGATGCTCATAGTTCCAATTTCTCTATACACCCTAGGAGCACCAAAATATATAGATATTAGAAGGAACATTTTTAGTGGGACAACATGAAGAGGGAGATTGCTGATTTTGTGTCAAGATGTATGGTTTGTCAACAAGTGAAAGTTGGAAGGCAACAGCCTAGTGGAGTATTGCATCCTCTTCCCAAACTTGAATGGAAATGGGATAATATCACAATGGACTTTTTCATGGGACTACCAAAGAATCTTAGAAGGAACGATGCAATTTGGGTTATTGTTGATCGTCTTACCAAGTCAGTGCATTTTCTTGCTATAAGAGAAGATCTACCACTGGAACGTCTAGCAAGACTATATATTGATGAATTTGTGAGACTTCATGGAGTACCCCTATCGATTGTTTCTGATCGTGATCCCCGTTTTACTTCATTATTATGGAAGAGCCTTCAGAAATCCCTGGATACTGAACTACATTTAAGCACTGCCTACTACCCTCAGAAAGTAGGACAATCAGAGCAGACTATTCAAACCTTAGAAGACATGTTGAGATCTTTCTCACTTGACTTTCAGGGTATGTGGGATCAATATTTACCTCTCGTATAATTTTCCTACAACAATAGCTTCTATTAGAGTATTCAGATGGCACCATATGAAGCGTTATATGGAAAGAGATGTTGCACACCAACCTTTTGGGATGACGTTGGTGAAAGAAAACTTGTAGGTCTAGAACTAGGGGAGGAAATGATGGAAAAGGTGAAGGTAATCCAAAATCACATCAAAGCAGCTCAAAGTAGGCAGAAGATCTATGCCGATAATCAAAGGAAGGATTTGGATTTTCAAGACGATGATCTTGTTTTCCTGAAGGTATCTCCATAGAAGGGAGACATACGTTTTGGTAAGAAAGGTAAATAGAGTCCTAGGTACATCGGACCTTTCGAAATTCTAGAATGATTTGGGGTTGTAGCTTACCGATTGGAAATGTCGTCAAGTCTCTACAAAGATCACGATGTGTTCCCCGTATCTCTATTGTGGAAATACATGCCTGGCCTAACGAATGTACTCACCTATGAGGAGTTAGAACTAAATCCCGATCTGTCTTATTGCAAAGTGCCCTTCAGGATTTTTGATACGAGAGAACAAGTACTGAGAAACCGGACGACGGGTCTGGTAAAAGTTTTGTGGAGAAACCATAAGATGGAAGAGGCAACGTGGGAACCCAAGGAACTTATGATGATGAACCACCCGAGTATTTTCATGAGATGGTATTCTAGAAATTTCAAGGACAAATTTTTCTAAAGGAGTGGAGATTGTTACACCCCAAGCTTCTACGGTACGCTTCTCTTTGAATAATGTGATAGCGTGTGTTGTACGCAACATCGAGTTCTAACACACCACAACCAATCAAACTACCCGTTATGAATATTAATCCCTAATTTTTTAAATTTTATAAAATTTATCTTCTAAAATGGACTTCATTTTTGGATTCATAATATCGAATTTATCATAGGATAAAATTTTGGAACTTTTCGGATAACATTTATATTTTGATGAATAGGGAAAATTATTAAATTTTAATTAAATTTTTTTTAAATCGAAATAATTTATATTGATAAATTATGAATTTGAGTGGTTTTAAAGTATATTTAGAATATAGTTTTACCATTTAATACAATTTTGGTCATTTTACATAATTTTACAATTAAACTGGACATTAACAACTGTCAATCTTTTGATAGTTATTATCTCTTAAAAAACGCTTTTTGTTTTAACAACGAAAATTATTTTTAAATTAATTTCTTCCACATCTGTATTTTGAATTTGGAAAAATGGATTCAATATTTTAAATCATAATGTTCATATTGTGTAAATAGGTAACTTTTATTTTAAGACATTTTGAATAATTACTTCAGTAAATATTTTATTTACCAAGGTTAAGGGTATATCCGGTAAATAAGGGATAAAAAATAATATTATAATAATAATAAATAACCCTAAAACTTATCTTAACCTTATTGGTGGATAGATTTCCGACCATGGCCATCTTTGGGTCGATTTTGGGACCCCATGGATCCACTTGTAGGTGATAGGGACACTTTATTTTAATTATGTTAAAATAAGTAAAAAAATTATATAAGCATACATCTTTTAGAAAAAAAAATTTACATAGTGTTATATATGTTGGATTTTTGACTATAAATATTCATTAAAAAGCTAAACATATTTCCTAAATAATGGTAATTTATTTATAATTTTTATACATTAATTAATTTAATTTATATATGACACATTGATGATGCTGTAATTACTATAATAGAGAAAAATTAAAATAATTGATATTATAAATACCCAAATAAATATAATTGGAGACTTTTATTGAATTAAACTAATTTTTAGATTAATATGACATATTAGGATTGATTTAATTGACTTTTTTGAAGTAATCATTCTGTTATAAGTTTCACAAAAATCAATTATTGAATAGTGTCAAAATTGACATAAAAGCGTTTTGAAAACAAATATTATATTATTAATTGATATTAAATTCATAAAAATCTACGTATCGGCCAGGAGACTTATATCAAGATAGGTGTATCATTAATGGACCACTTGGGGGTCTCTTGGATGTATATAGAAAGTTTATTAACCTTATAATATAAAAATACCAAGAGACATTGTAAAAGTTAAACTAATTATCTTAGAGTTAATACTTAAAGATAAGGTTAATATAGTAACCCAACCCTATCTAAATTCTATTGATTGATTGGTTTTCGACCCATCCTCACCTTAAGCTTTAAATAATCAACTTTGGATCCATTATAAACAGAATATAAATTTATTATAAATTAATATTTATAGCTTTTCCAAAGGTGCCCCTCACCCCTCTTATAAAAGGACACTCCTCCTTCTCATTACTTCACACCTTAAAAGCCTTTTGGTTCAACCAAACTCTTCCCAAATACTCTCCCAACTTCCCTCAATACAACCTAGAGGCATTAGATTGATCAGAAATCCAACCTATGGAGCCCTTTTGATCAAATCAAATGGAAGAACCCGAAGAAGAGGTAATGTTTTCACCACCCCTTTTCAAGTCCCTTTCTTTTTTATTACCATTCAAAAATAAGGTAAGAATGTTTTTTTAACTTATACGGCAGGTGCAGCTATTTTCCACCATTATAAAATCTTCAAAGCTTCCCATACAAGCGTATAAAAATATTTTCAAAGAAAATGTTTTATTTTATAAATATATCACTCTTAAATGATTTCAAAATAAAAAGAGATATTTCTCTAAAAAGATTTTTGATTTCATCTATGTCAACATCCTTTGATGGATTTTACGCTTATTTGAAGTTGATTTATTATGATACAAAACTTCTATATTGTATTGAAGTTTTTGTGATATGTTTGACTCTAGATGTGTTATTTTTATACCATTCATAGTTTATGGATGAAGTATTTACATTTCGTATGCTAGTTTTAATATGAATGTATATGTTATGTTTAAACTTTTTCTTATGGGAATTCATTGGACTTCATATGTGACGGGTGGAGCTAGATATATCTCCTCGATGCATCGGTAGGTCTCATGAGACAAACTAGTGTCTTGGCACAAGGTCTTGACAAAATCTTATTTATAGTCCTGGCACGAGGTGTTGGCTATGTGGTTATGATACTCTGGCATTATGCATTCCATCATTATGAAAGTGGTTATTGATATTGCATGTGATTATTCGATTAGTAGAATATCCATGTGAACAAGTAAATGGCATTATTTCATTTTATTTTTTCCATAGTATGTTGAAGTTCAAGTTTAAAAGGCTTTTGTTTTAGTTATTCATTGCCTTAAATGTTTATTCTTATTTAGAAAAGTTTCTGCTATATTGTTATCCTTACTGGGCATTTGAGCTCACCCCTTTTCGATGTTTTATTTTTCCCAGGGTATGAAGAAGTAAATTATGAATGACCTTCATAGATAGTATGAAGGGATAAGAGTGTGGTCTATGGAGACTATATTGCTGTAGTATTCATTTTTATTATGTAAATCTTTATGAATATATCTAGTGTTTCCAAAGCTACTAAACTAATCGGTCATTCGAGATTTGATCTTTCTTGTGATCATGAAAATATTATGTAATTGTAGAGACCCGTATCTTGACTTACATGGACATTACATTACATTTGCGGAATACTTAGTACATAACAAAAACACACACACAAGGATCATAATAGTTTAGTGTATTTGGAAACTCGGAACGTAATCTTCTAATTGTGGTGAAAGATCTTCAATATCTCCCATAAAGATCTTCTTTTTTTTACCTAAAAACCTTTCTTTATATCCTGGGGAAAAGAAAACATTAAAGGGTGAGCTCAAATGCTCAGTAAGGGTAAACAAAAGAAATATCAATCACATCATATACATAAGAACATAGCTTTTGGAAATCTTAACCTGCAAAAGAGCTCATAATATCATAACATGGGATAAATCATAGAAGTGAAAATGAGATCCCCATAATCATAACATGAAACTTGAAACTTTGTGGCATGCACACATAATCATGGAAAATCATTTCTTGTTAGTCATGACTCATTGCCAAGACTATCTTAGTGGACAAAGTCCCTTTCTAAATCGAGTAACCCTCGTTTCAATCCTGTTTCACTGAACCGGTATAACCTACCATTCCAGCCATGTCTATCTCATGAGATATGAAATCATTACCCAATGCATTGGAGGGAGATATAGGTCCCACCCATCTCTTAATGAATCCTTTCTTATGTGTGCCACAGAATCATAAATCATACATCATTGCATAACCCATGTAATAAAAATGGGATTCTTAAACAACATGACATCATAAAACCATTCATATAAGATAAAGGAATTCATAAACATAATTCCATAACAACATAGTCAAATCAATGTAAAAATATGGATAGAAACAGGACCCTTTATTATCTTAGATGGAAAATAATTTTGATAAAACACTTGAATTGAATTCTTGAGGAAAATATCCTTTCTTCTTCAAAATCAATTTCTTTTCACAAAACATCATGAAATTTTTAAAAGAAAAAGATTTTATTGAAAATAGTCATGAAATCTTTTGGAGGAATCTTCATAAAAATAAGGCTTTATAAAACCGTAAAAATCCGTCCATTCCGTTTAAGTTAAAAAAACATTCTTCTCGTACTTTTGTCGGAAAAGTCAAAAATTACCTCATATGAAAAACGACAAAAGATTCCTTTCATATCTTTTACTAAAAACTCACCGAAGGGTAAAATTGGATTTAAAAAATTGTAGGTGGATGTAAATAACATTACATATTGAGGAAACATGGATGTGGATGATAAAATACACCCTAGTAATTACCAAAGTAAAAACAATCTCGGATAAAAATGAGATTGTGATATTTCCCTTACCTTGGGTCCGACTTGCTTTGTAAGTGTCCGAACCTCCTGTATAATGATTTAAATCATGTTATTGAATTATTACAGAATCATATTCATTGTTATGATATCATATATGGTTCACTTATGACATTATATTACCCGTTCTTTTGTAAATTCCATGTTAAAGAAGCGTTTTGGGTAAAATCGTTTCATTTATTGTAGGTGTTTTGACTTGTTGTTCTTGACATCATTATTACTTATATCATGATTTACTTACTTCCAGAATATAAAATATGATTTATATATCATTTATATTCAGTATATATATATATAATAGGTAGATAAATAAAATGAAAAACATCGTTCATGGAGACGGTAGTCCGTACGTACGCATGAACGCTGTTTTCCTTTCCTTATTGTCTTGAAATGGAAGTAAGTAGATGACATACATATGTATATATATACATAAATCCAGTAGATTTATAATGTCATATATTTCATTATTATTTCTTATATATACATTATAATCATTCTTAAATGGTTAACATGGAGAATGAATCTCATCGCGTCGTGGAGACGGTATTCCGTACGTATGCACGAGCGATGATATCATTTCTATAAATAATGAATTGAATTGGAGTGGATTATACAATATATCAGAATCAATATGATGTTGTAATAACTATGTATAGTTATTCTTTACACCATTATACCCATCCATGTAAGGTGGTGGTGGAAAATAGATTACACCACGGCGTGGAAACGGTATTCCGTACGTACGCACGCGCAGTGATTTCTTTTTCCGTAGGATGGATAGATGGTGAAATAGGGTTGTTTCATACTTATAATAACATATCAGTATATGAGTGATACTGATGTTATTACTTCATAATGAAACAACCTAAGAAGAAGAAGTGGAAGAAGAAATAAAGATGAAAGAATTGGTAACGGTAATTACCTCTTCATTGAAGTGCCTCTTTGAGACCTCCTCTTAGGGCACTAAAATTGGTCTTTGAGGAAGGCCAGAACCTCTAGGATGTTTTTAGGGAAGTGGAGAAGAGATTTTGTCAGGGTTTGGCCGAGCATGAGTGCTCAAATTGGTGTGAGGAGGAGGGAGAGGAGGTGTCCTTTTATAAGGGAGGAGAGGGGCACCTTAGGAATACCTCAAAATATTATTTTATTTTAAAGTCAAAATCGGTTTATAATGGTTCCAAAGGGTCTTATTTCAAAGCTAAAGTGGGGATGGGTCGAAATCCTATCAACCAATAGGATTTAGACAAGTTTAGGTTATTATTTTAACCTTATCAATTAGATTTAACTCTAAGTCAAATAATTTAACTTTTATCGTGTCTTTTTGTTTTCTTTCACTATATGGTTAATACACTTACTATAACATGCCAAACGAACCCCAAATTGTTTATTATTAAAATATATATCCTTATCTAAGTCATTTGGCCGAACCTTAGATTTTTAGGAATAAAATAACAATTAATAATATAATATTTGATTTAAAAACTATTTTGTGTCAATTTTGACACTATTTGATATATGATTTTTGTGAAAGTCATAACAGAATTATATGTTCGAACCAAGTTGATTAAATCAACACTAATATATCATAGTAACCTAGAAAATTAGTGTAATTCATAAAAAGTCTCAAATTATATTTATTTTGGTGTTTATAACATCAATTATGTCAATATTTCATTAATAAGATAATTACTGCATCATCATTGTGTCATAAATAAATTAAATTATTTGATGTCTAAAAATTACAAATAAAATACCATCATGTAGTAAATCTTTTTATATTTCCAATGAATATTTACAATCTAATTTATCTTATTTATAACCCCATATTAAAAATGATTTACTTATTAAACTTTGATTTTAACTATTTTAACCCTTCTTTAAATAAATTAATAATAAATGTCCTAATCTAATCCAAGTGGGCCTAAATGGTCATATTTTATTCCTAAGTTTGTTTTTGGTCGAATTACACTTGTCCAATAGAAATAGGACATGTGTTAGGGAAATATTAATATCATATTTACCCTTAGTTACCCTATTTACTATTAACCGCGGTAAAAAAAAGTAAAAAGTTACTATTCACCAAAAATTATTTTCATCTCATTGAACCACATTTTACTTACTGACATCAACCGTGTCTCTCGGATTTTTGAAATTCCATTCACAGAAGCGGTAAAATTAAGTTTTATGAAAAATTCAGTTTTTTTAACTACCACTTAGTAGTTTCACTATTCATCAAAAATTGATGTTTTTCAGAACAGTGCCAGAATTTCATCCCAAGCTATATTTCATATTCCGAATTCAAAAATGAAGTTTATTTTACCAAATTCATTACATAAAAGTTTCATTAATTAATTTTATAATTAAATCCCGCTGTTAAAACAAATAGCGTGTTTTTAAGAAACAATATCTATCAAAAGATTGACACTTGTTTATGTCTAGTTTAAATGTGAAATTACATCCAATGACCAACATTGTATTAAATTGTAAAAATATATTCTAAATATACTTTAAAACCACTCAAATTAATGATTTATCACTATTAATTATTTCGATTAAAAAAGTTGTTTTTAATTATAATTTAGTAATTTTCACTATTCATCAGAATATGAAAGTTATCTGAAAATTACCAAAATTTCACCTTAGGCTAAATTCGATACTCCGAATCCAAAAATGAAATCCATTTGGAAAAATAAAATTTAAAAAATTTCAAAAAGTGGTTATTACTATTCATAACGGCTAGTTTTAATAACATTTTAATAGCATATCGCTGTTTAGTGAAACTCGTTATTGCGTACTATACACGCTATCGAGGAAGGTCACGATTGCGTGTAATACAAGGCAAGTCAAGGATACGTGTTGTGCAAGCTCCTTTTGGTGTAGCGTACAACACAAGACATTAGTGAAATTAAAAAGAATATTTTTCATAAAATCTCGGGCTGTTACATTCTACCCCCCTTAAAATGAATTTCGCCCTCGAAATTCGTCGGGGTTATAAATGGTTTACTATTCAAAAGTTTCTTTAATAGAAACCCACATCGTAAAAAGGAATATCAAAACCAATCGTTAAAAACAAAAGTATGAAACGTAACGGTTACCCAAATAAACTAATCATTGGGTTTCCACATAGTTGAAAATATGGATATGGAAGAGAAATCTAACCATCATGTTCTGATGGAGAGTGGTAGAGAACATGGCTATGGAAAAGCCAGTAATCACAAATCCATAGATTTGTGATGATATAAGGTACCATCTGATTCATCAGTTATAGGCTCACTAGGACAACATTTTCGGTTTTCAAGATCATTTCCCTAAAGTTGAAAATTGAATTATAATAAATACTTACTTTATTTTGGTACAATCTCAATGTTGTTCGTGCCTTGAACAATTTCCACTTCATCTCTTAAATAAATGAAGTTGAATTTGTTATTCATGAAGTGTTAGCAGATCATGTGATAGAATGACGGGTCATTCCATCTGTCTCAAACAAAAGGTTAGCAAAAATTATATGCATAAGTCGATCTATAGTGAGATTAATCATATATGGTTCCTAAAATGGACTTATACTTCATATATAATACTTCTTAATATAATAAAACAAGTTTCTACTAAACAGGGACTTCCTGTAGGCCAGTGGTAGGCGATAAAGGCCAGTCGCACTTCGGTTGTGGGTTCGATTCCCACAACCTTGTCCGAAGCGATGGGCTGTCGCCCGTCCTGCAGGTTGTCCTTTTTCCAAAACTATATAACATCCCATCAATAATATCGAAAAAACAAACAATACTAACTTATGTCCAACATAATCCATTCCAATCTTTTAGGCTTATCCATAATACTGCAGTCGACTCTCATAATATAGTGAAAATGATTACCAGAGATTTAACACCATCATCGATCCCCATATATCATAAGATATGTTTTGTTGGTCACATTCCAAACATTCAAAGTCCTTAATCGTGTATTCTCTTGAATACCTTAGTGAAAACATGAATGCAGTTAAAAGTTAACACTTTTCACATACCAAAATCCTTAAAATTCTATATACTCAAACTTAGTCCTTATATAAATCATGAGCTCATGAATACTGTTAAACATTTCGTTTTCTCGTTTTCCCTTCATTATGCGCATAATATCTCAATCACTTTGAATACCACATTAGACCAATACATAAATATTCCAATATTCCATGATACAACATTATTTTGGAATCCCATTACATAAAAACTTAATCATTCCACCACATCGTTGTCATATTCAACATTGCCAATAATGATCGCATGTGACTTCCCTTTGTCCTTTGCCTTAAGCGGTTGCTCATGTCGATCATCACTAACCCTTGGATTAGGGCATTTATTAGCATAATGCCCCATTTCCTTGCACTTGAAGCATTGAAGTGTTGGTTGTACGTTCTCTGCAGTGTTTGCTTTATTCACTTCATTAGAATCCCATTTTCCATTACTTCGACACTCAGCTGCTCGATGACCTTCTTTTCCACACTTCAAACATTTTCTAGTCCCTTTAAGACAATCTCCACCATGCTTCTTTCCACACTTTGTGCATAAGGAAACATTCATCTTCTTTTCACCATTATTCTGAATTTTCTCCTTGAACTCCATCTTTCGTTTCTTGTCAAACCCATGAGATGGATATGTAACACCAACTTCCATTTCTACCTTGATAGCACAACGCACAATTTCTTCATAGCTACTGAAGTCTCTTATAGCTAATGCCCTTCGATGACTTGGTTTTAAGCCACTGAAAAATCGATCAACTTTACTTTCAGGTTGGATGATAATGCCAGATGCATACCTTGCAAGTCTTGTAAAATTTGCTTCGTATATACCAAAAGATTCATCATCCTTCTGCTTCAGCTCAAGAAACTCTTTCTCCATCTTTGTTCGAAGAATACGAGGGATGTACTTACTGAAAAATAAGTTCTTGAACTCGTCCCATTCCATGGACTCAATTTCATCTCTTGGCCTCGTATTCTTGATAAGATTCCACCATTGATCAGTTTCACCTTCCAAACGATATACTGCTAAGATGACTTTATCATGTTCAGAACATTGAAGAACTGAAAATATCTTTTCAGTAGTACTGATCCATTGTTCATCCACAAGTGGATCAGAAGACCCACTGAAAGAAGGTGGACGTTGCCTCATGAAGGACTCAATAGAATATTGTTTCCTTCTATGCTCATTTGGAAGTCCAGAATGATTCATCGCTTGTGTAAGTATAGAAATAAGATTTTGCACTCCATCTCCCATAACATTTGTTTGTTCAGGAGGGCAATCATTGCATTGTCCATTGCATTGATCAACACGGTTCCTTCGGGTTCCAGCCATCGTCTAAAACCCAAAAAGAATAGTGTGAGAGGAAAAAATCATGCTAGGGAAAACAACATAATAAAGGGGGAGTACCTTCAATATCCAACATCTTAGGTTTAATTCTATGATCGTTAGCGTAATTCTATTACTATAACCTATACGTATACTTATCCCTAGGGACATCCCTAGACATACCTTAGAAATATCTCTAGGGATCTCACTAACGTTTTCGCATCCTAGTTTCCAAAGGTTGACTAAACCTTTTCTCTGATACCAACTGTAGAGACCCGTATCTTGACTTACATGGACATTACATTACATTTGCGGAATACTTAGTACATAACAAAAACACACACACAAGGATCGTAATAGTTTAGTGTCTTTGGAAACTCGGAACGTAATCTTCTAATCGTGGTGAAAGATCTTCAATATCTCCCATAAAGATCTTCCTTTTTTTTTACCTAAAAACCTTTCTTTATATCCTGGGGAAAAGAAAACATAAAAGGGTGAGCTCAAATGCTCAGTAAGGGTAAACAAAAGAAATATCAATCACATCATATACATAAGAACATAGCTTTTGGAAATCTTAACCTGCAAAAGAGCTCATAATATCATAACATGGGATAAATCATAGAAGTGAAAATGAGATCCCCATAATCATAACATGAAACTTGAAACTTTGTGGCATGCACACATAATCATGGAAAATCATTTCTTGTTAGTCATGACTCATTTCCAAGACTATCTTAGTGGACAAAGTCCCTTTCTGAATCGAGTAACCCCCGTTTCAGTCCTGTTTCACTGAACCGGTATAACCTACCATTCCAGCCATATCTATCTCATGAGATATGAAATCTTTACCCAATGCATTGGAGGGAGATATAGGTCCCACCCATCTCTTAATGAATCCTTTCTTATGTGTGCCACAGAATCATAAATCATACATCATTGCATAACCCATGTAATAAAAATGGGATTCTTAAACAACATGACATCATAAAACCATTCATATAAGATAAAGGAATTCATAAACATAATTCCATCACAACATAGTCAAATCAATGTAAAAATATGGATAGAAACAGGACCCTTTATTATCTTAGATGGAAAATAATTTTGATAAAACACTTGAATTGAATTTTTGAGGAAAATATCCTTTCTTCTTCAAAATCAATTTCTTTTCACAAAACATCATCAAATTTTTAAAAGAAAGAGATTTTATTGAAAATAGTCATGAAATATTTTGGAGGAATCTTCATAAAAATAAGGCTTTATAACACCGTAAAAATCCGTTCGTGCCGTTTAAGTTAAAAAAACATTCTTCTCGTACTTTTGTCGGAAAAGTCAAAAATTACCTCGTATGAAAAACGACAAAAGATTCCTTTCATATCTTTTACTAAAAACTCACCGAAGGGTAAAATTGGATTTCAACAATTGTAGGTGGATGTAAATAACATTACATATTGAGGAAACATGTATGTGGATGATAAAATACACCCCAGTAATTACCAAAGTAAAAACAATCTCGGATAAAAATGAGATTGTGATATTTCCCTTACCTTGGGTCCGACTTGCTTTGTAAGTGTCCGAACCTCCTGTATAATGATTTAAATCATGTTATTGAATTATTACAGAATAATATTCATTGTTATGATATCATATATGGTTCACTTATGACATTATATTACCCATTCTTTTATAAATTCCATGTTAAAGAAGCGTTTTGGGTAAAATCGTTTCATTTATCGTAGGTGTTTTGACTTGTTGTTCTTGACATCATTATTACTTATATCATGATTTACTTACTTACATAATATAAAATATGATTTATATATCATATATATTCAGTATATATATATATATAATAGGTAGATAAATAAAATGAAAAACACCGTTCATGGAGACGGTAGTCCGTACGTACGCATGAACGCTGTTTTCCTTTCCTTATTGTCTTGAAATGGAAGTAAGTAGATGACATACATATGTATATATATACATAAATCCAGTAGCTTTATAATGTCATATATTTCATTATTATTTCTTATATATACATTATAATCATTCTTAAATGGTTAACATGGAGAATGAATCTCATCGCGTCGTGGAGACGGTATTCCGTACGTACGCACGAGCGATGATATCATTTCTATAAATATTGAATTGAATTGGAGTGGATTATACAATATATCAGAATCAATATGATGTTGTAATAACTATGTATAGTTATTCTTTACACCATTATACCCATCCATGTAAGGTGGTGGTGGAAAATAGATTACACCACGGCGTGGAGACGGTATTCCGTACGTACGCACGCGCAGTGATTTCTTTTTCCGTAGGATCGATAGATAGTGAAATAGGGTTGTTTCATACTTATAATAACATATCAGTATATGAGTGATACTGATGTTATTACTTCATAATGAAACAACCTAAGAAGAAGAAGTGGAAGAAGAAATAAAGATGAAAGAATTGGTAACGGTAATTACCTCTTCTTTGAAGTGCCTCTTTGAGACCTCCTCTTAGGGCACTAAAATTGGTCTTTGAGGAAGACCTGAACCTCTAGGATGTTTTTAGGGAAGTGGAGAAGAGATTTTGGCAGGGGTTGGCCGAGCTTGAGTGCTCAAATTGGTGTGAGGAGGAGGGAGAGGAGGTGTCCTTTTATAAGGGAGGAGAGGGGCACCTTAGGAATACCTCAAAATATTATTTTATTTTAAAGTCAAAATTGGTTTATAATGGTTCCAAAAGGTCTTATTTCAAAGATAAAGTGGGGATGGGTCGAAATCCTATCAACCAATAGGATTTAGACAAGTTTAGGTTATTATTTTAACCTTATCAATTAGATTTAACTCTAAGTTAAATAATTTAACTTTTATCGTGTCTTTTTGTTCTCTTTCACTATATGGTTAATACACTTACTATAACATGCCAAACGAACCCCTAATTGTTTATTATTAAAATATATATCCTTATCTAAGTCATTTGGCCGAACCATAGATTTTTAGGAATAAAATAACAATTAATAATATAATATTTTATTTAAAAACTATTTTGTGTCAATTTTGACACTATTTGATATATGATTTTTGTGAAAGTCATAACAGAATTATATGTTCGAACCAAGTTGATTAAATCAACACTAATATATCATAGTAACCTTGAAAATTAGTGTAATTCATAAAAAGTCTCAAATTATATTTATTTTGGTGTTTATAACATCAATTATGTCAATATTTCATTAATAAGATAATTACTGCATCATCATTGTGTCATAAATAAATTAAATTATATGATGTCTAAAAATTAAAAATAAAATACCATCATGTAGTAAATATTTTTATATTTCTAATGAATATTTACAATCGAATTTATCTTATGTATAACCCCATATTAAAAATGATTTACTTATTAAACTTTGATTTTAACTATTTTAACCCTTCTTTAAATAAATTAATAATAAATGTCCTAATCTAATCCAAGTGGGCCTAAATGGTCATATTTTATTCCTAAGTTTGTTTTTGGTCGAATTACACTTGTCCAATAGAATTAGGACATGTGTTAGGGAAATATTAATATCATATTTACCCTTAGTTACCCTATTTACTATTAACCGCGGTAAAAAAAAGTAAAAAGTTACTATTCACCAAAAATTATTTTCATCTCATTGAACCACATTTTACTTACTGACATCAACCGTGTCTCTCGGATTTTTGAAATTCCATTCACAGAAGCGGTAAAATTAAGTTTTATGAAAAATTCAGTTTTTTTAACTACCACTTAGTAGTTTCACTATTCATCAAAAATTGATGTTATTCAGAACAGTGCCAAAATTTCATCCCAAGCTATATTTCATATTCCGAATTCAAAAATGAAGTCTATTTTAGCAAATTCATTACATAAAATTTGCATTAATTAATTTTATAATTAAATCCCGCTGTTAAAACAAATAGCGTGTTTTTAAGAAACAATATCTATCAAAAGATTGACACTTGTTTATGTCTAGTTTAAATGTGAAATTACATCCAATGACCAACATTGTATTAAATTGTAAAAATATTTTATAAATATACTTTAAAACCACTCAAATTAATTATTTATCACTATTAATTATTTCGATTAAAAAAGTTGTTTTTAATTATAATTTAGTAATTTTCACTATTCATCAGAATATGAAAGTTATCCGAAAATTACCAAAATTTCACCTTAGGCTAAATTCGATACTCCGAATCCAAAAATGAAATCCATTTTGAAAAATAAAATTTAAAGAATTTCAAAAAGTGGTTATTACTATTCATAACGGCTAGTTTTAATAACATTTTAATAGCATATCGCTGTTTAGTGAAACTCGTTATTGCGTACTATACACGCTATCGAGGAAGGTCACGATTGCGTGTAATACAAGGCAAGTCAAGGATACGTGTTGTGCAAGCTCCTTTTGGTGTAGCGTACAACACAAGACATTAGTGAAATTAAAAAGAATATTTTTCATAAAATCTCGGGCTGTTACAGTAATAATGCACCGACTCTGGTTAACTGGGGTCAGGGCGTTACAGGAGTCCTTTTGGAATAACCCTCTAACTTTCACAGGGGAGGGAGGAAATGACGTAGCTGAGTTTGGATTGAGTTTTTTCAGATCATTATTAACCATTTAGAGTCTCACAATTGGAATATATTAATTTTGGAATAATATGTTACTTGGTAATGCATAGCCTCAATAGGATATTCAATATGGGTATGAGAATATAGGGAACATTATATAGATACACTATCCTAAGAAGATAACATAACACCATTAAAAAATTCTCCCAAGAAGGAGGGAGCATATGATTTTATGTGGTTGACCTAGGTGAATATGTTTGTGATGGTATATGCTGGGAAACTTACTGACATGATGCTATTTATTCTTCCATTGGAATGAGATGAGTAAACCACACATATATTCCTTTATGATGGACTTAATTGGGAAATTCATTCCCAGCTCATTATCTTTTGTCTATAGAATTTTTATATGGTAGTGAATCATGATCTACTTTCTATGTTGAAACAGAAGGAGGATTCTAGGGAAAGGAATATGTCTTCTGTTCAATGATTGTTAGCTATGAATTCTGATGTAAATAATGGTTCCTAGTATAATTTCAACCAGAGAAGTGGAAGCAGTATTTTTCATATTAAATTATAAGTTACCTAGTGAAGTAATATAGTTTACAACCATTAGTGTGGTAGTTCATTTCACATTTGTAACCATACTCCCCAAACATTAGTTAATATCCAAAGTTATAGAAAGATGTGTTATCTAGAGTTGTTCTATAAAAACCCTTGAATTATTGGTAATAAATGAGAATCCTAGTCAAATTATTGTATTCGATGGGGTATTATACACCAAAATAGTGGATAAATTGGGGTTCTTATGGATGTGGTGGTTGGAGAAGAAGTCATGTCACATTGAAGAAAGATAAGCCATTTCATTTGAGTAGTGCCACCCCAGGGACTTAGAAATCAAATCAAGGTTGGGCGGGAAATTAAATTTTCATAAAAATTATCCTATACTTGTGGATAATGAGGATGGAAAATAAATAGCTAGATTTAATATTACTGTACATTCTATGCTTTCTAGTGTTTTATTTGATACATGATCATCACATTATTTTATATCTTTGAAACTTTGTAATGGTTTGAGTATTATTGTAGATTTTGTGTCTTAGATTATGAAAATAGATCATCTTTAGGGAGTACAGTCCAGGGACATCTATTTATGTAAGGGATGTTCTCTTTAGGTTCATTAATATAGTTTCTGTTGGGACCTATACAAACATAACATGTTATGTTTTGAATTTTTTTCAGTATGGACTGATTGGAAATGTAGTGATAAATCATAGTTTCATACTGTCAGAGGGAGACCTATACGTATCTTGAAGGTGGTAGTTTTTTCCACTTGAATAATAATAAATACAGGTTGTTCGTGTAGGGCTAGTTCATCAACAATAGGGGGAGCTCACCACTCATGTTTCATGTATTTTACAAGATAATAGGGTTGTAAAGCATGAGGTCTTTCGACACATTATGGGGTAGTTCTATGAGGTGTTTTCTACATACTTCTTAAGACATCCACGTAAGAGATATGTTGAGTTCACAATTGAAATAATTCTTGGAGATGAACTTGTTATCTTTCCACCTTATCTAATAGAACATGCTTAGCTTTAAGAGCATAAGACTCAACAATAAGAATTTATGGATAATTTATTTATCCATTTGGGTATTTCACCTTGGGGTTCACCAATATAGTATTTTGATAATCTTAATAGGTTATTGGTTTTTAGTATTTATTTCTAAATGTTAAACTAGATGAAAGTGGAGACCAGGTATCTTCCTCCATGGGTCGATGATATCTTTGACTAGTTGATAAGATCATGTCTATTATCCAACATTGTCATGATTTTTGGTTATAATTAGTTGATAGGTAGACCTTTTCATAAATTTCAAACTTCTTTTAGTTGTTGGCATACTCAATGGAATTTTTCATTATGTTGTTCTACCTGAAAAATTCATTTTCTATATTTATGGCCTTAGTGAACCAAATCATTCTCCATGAGTAGATAACTTTTATGTGGGTTTTACAGAATAAATCTTGGTGTATTGAATGAATAATGATTATCCTTACCAACACACAAACATCTTTAGGGGTACATTGAGAGAGATTTGGCTATAAACTAGGCTATATATATGTTAATTCTATATTGACAGTGAACATTTCCTCTACCAAAACATCACAGATGTAGGATTGTTAGTTTACCTATATATGGTTTTGTAAATTGTTTCTTGGGGACATCCCAATAATGATTTTAATATCATAAGATTTTTGGGGATGAAGAGTTGTTATTTAAGGTATATAAAGGACATTTCCAATTTTGAAGCACCACTTTTGGCCATGACAAACATGGGTTTCATGTTTTAATTTCCTTCACCATGTGAGAATACTTGCTAGTAGTTGAATATGCATTTTTAATATTGTACACATTTTGATACTACCCATGTCGAGTAATGAGTATAGAGTGGTTTGTGATGCACTTGGGATAAATCATGTAGTAATGTTGATATAGGTAGATAAAGTTGTAGCATATGAGTCATGATAGTTGACTCCATATGAAAATAATTACACTATGCATTATATTAAGTTATCTTTGGTGTTTTATTCTATAAAGTGTGGGTGGAAGTACATTTTTGTCGAAATGTTTATTTTTTATTACAATCAAACTATCTTAAAGTTTATCTACTTACAATGAAATTTGAATCATCGACATTAGAGATGGGTTGAGTATATTATTCCATTTGATTTTGATATATATTATAAACCAGGAAGGGAAATAGTGTTTCTAATACTTTTTGATGGAAGACATAGTCTCCAAAAATTCAAGAGTAAAGTTCTTATTAGATTATTACGATCATTCTAGCTAGGAATTATATTTAGGTTGACGATTTTCATGAATTAATGGCCCTTTTATCCTCATAAGATGATTCCACTCTTAAAGGATGGATTATGGAGATATGGTATATTTATCCATATTGTTTTTTCTAGATAAATATCTTTACAGGTGGGGTTTCACATTCTAATTGGACTATAGCTAAGGATCATATCATCTATGTATTATTACGTGGTGTTGTACCAATGTGTATTCATTAAGAGATGATTCCTAAGCTCCATGCATCAAAGTGGCAATTCTATCCCAGATTCACCAAAAGGTAATTTGACTATCATTGATGGTATTGGTGGTCTTGAATGAAAAAGTAGATTGTTGGATTCGTGACCTAATTTTACACATATCAACTGGTGGACATCGAGTATCAATGAACACGTGGTTTACTACATCCTTTTCCCATTACGAAATAGTAGTGGTATGACTTTATCATGGACATTATTGTGGTTATTCTAGGGATCTCATTGAAAAGTGTTGTGATTTGGTTGATTTTGGAGAAGTTGAAAAATTTATCCCCTTTATTACCTATCATGGATACTATTACCATAAACCTATATTCATGATATATCCCCTTTTCATTTGTTTTAATAGATTTTTATTTTATATCAAGACTCTCATTTTACATTACACTTCTATAAAGTTTTATAAATTGTTTTTAGTACCCATGTTTTTCTATGTGATGTATTCCCCCTGTAGAAAAACAGGAAATCAAAGTACACATTCTCTGAGATAGAGGAAATGCTAAGAGAATGCATCCATTGTATTAGTAGAACATGGTAGAATAAAATAGTGATATTTTTTCCAATGATAACAATGGTTATAAAGAGTCTATTCAGATGGAACCATATGATTCACATGATATTATTCCTTATATATCACCACTATCTTGGATGGAGGTGGGTGCATTAGAGTTTCATGGACCATGTCTTGTGTTGGAGGAGAGGGATCATGTGAAATTGACTTAGAAATATATGGATATAGATCAAACTAGGAAAAATACATAAACTATTCAATGTTAACGACCCTTTAATTTTACTCTGTTTGAACATGTATTCATTCTTATGTCGCTGATATTGTGTAATTGAAGGATTGAAAAATAAGGAAAGTTAGCACCCATGTTTGTTGGACCTTTTATGATTTTGGAGAGAATTGGGCTAGTCGATTGATGATAATATCATTCAATTTTTTATAGTTATATGATTGATTTTTACCTATGTTAATGGATTGGTAGTATCATCCCAACCCTTTTCATGATACCAATATTGATATTGTAGATTTTGAGGGTAGTGCATCCTTTGAGGGGCATCTAATTCGTTTTGTGGATCATGGAGAGAATATGAACAAGGGAAGGATTTTTTAATTTGATTGATTATTATGGAATCATGATATTGTTCATGGGGAGACATCTGGGATGGAATAATATATGTGGGATTTATGGGATGACCATCCTACCTACAAATCATATAGTTTCTTTAGAGTGTTTCTTGAGGAAGAACTATTATAAATACGGGTAAAGATAAGATCCCAACCATTATGGAGATGCCTCATACTTGTTTTTTGGTATGTTTTATTCCTTTTTGGTCATATTTTTTGTTTCTTATTTTATTGGGTTTGTACAGGTGTGTTTTGTAATCATTTGGAGGGTTTTGGGGACTGAATTGTTGGGGCACTGTTTTCACAAACCGTGTGACCACCACTAAAAAACCATGAACCCAAGACTGATATTAATTTTTTAGTTATCAAAAATTTTAATAAATGTCTACCATATTATTGGAACTATGCACATAATATAGTTGTGGAATATATTTATGGTGCACGTTTTGGAAAATAGTATGACCCCACTTTGAAAACTATGCACATGGAAGACTAAACCCCCAAAATTTTATTTTAAAAATTCTCAAACCACAATTTATTATCCCAAATTAATCCAAATTGACCTAACCCTAAATACTTTTATTTTTTAATCTCCAAGGATGATTCCAAGGCCCCATAACCACATCTGGTTCTAATCGACGATCTAGTGAATGAGATCAAACCTTATACTGAATCTAATCTATTTCTCATTTGGTTTCCTCTCTCTCCTATCATTCATTCCCCTATGAGAAGAATTATTTTTCAATATTTTCATTGTTATAAAACTAGGATATGATGAATCTTGTTTCTATGGATATTTATATTATTTATTGATCATATATCTCCACACCTATTGTGATTTTGAATAATCCAAATCAAATTGGGGGGTTATGATTTTTCAAACATTCTTCAATGATTATGATATAGGCGGTCTAATTCCATATTCCCATAGTTATGAATAATATTATTTAATTTTAGTTGTTGTAAATCAATCAACATGTCGGTAGATTTAATTTTAAATTAATATAATTGATTGATTCCCTAGAGATTATGAAATTATTCATGGATCATGTTGTTCATATTGTTGATTTTATTTTTTAAAATTATTGGAAACACATCAGTTGCTTTAATAGACTTAAAATGATTATTTATGAATTGTAAAAATTGGAATAATGTGTTATAAAATTGAAATAAATCCTTACTGAATGTATGAAAAGTGAATTTAGAGGCTTTTTTGCTTAACCTTGAAGGGTAAATGAGATGGGGAAAAATGATGATTATATTAGATAAATTATTTATGAATGTTAAGGTTTGATTTTGGATATTTTGAATTATTGATCAATGAGTTGTGGGTCATGATCTACATCTCCATGATCACATGGTGTTATGGACTATATCTCTTGGCACCCATGGTATATAATTTATTAAAATGTGATCACATAGTTGTGGGACATGTCATACTATGCATTATACAGATGGGGTTCCATGCATCTATTCTAGGCCACCAATGTATGATTTTTTAAATGTAATTAAATATATAATTGAAATCCCATGAATGAATGATCCCTTAAATTTATATGATGTACGGTTCACACTCCAGCATGGGATATGTCGTGTATGATTGGTTTAAGTGTAACAATTGACCAAGGGACATATGTCATTAATTAAGTACTATTAAATGTGATATCTATTGACCTTAATATTTGTACATTATTATTTAAACAACTACCTAAACTTTTATAGAATGGATATTTCTTTAGATGTAGTTGGTGGTGGCCTATTGAGTTATATTAACACCCAACTAGGGTGTCCTAATCGGTTCTAGAATATACATCATCTTTTCAAGATAGCATAATCAAAAGAAAATTATGTTTTTATTGGATACATTTGTTTTTTGGATGGAGAATGGATGAGGGAAACATATAAACTATCAATACCCATTTGGTAGAATCCATATTATCTTTATTTAAGGGTTTAATTTGAAACATTGTTATTATGTGGACTTATATATTTATTTCTTTTGTTTATTTTCATTTTTCATACTTTGGGAGTTATAAATATCATATATATAAGTATTGAGTACCTTTTTCATATTTTTGTTTATTTTATATTTATTTTTTCTATTTTGAGGCATTTATAATGATGGTATTGTCTCTTAAGGTTACATATTAGACCCTCATAGCCAGTCGGTAGTCTTTGGAATATGGAGAGTCATGAATGATGTCATGTCAAGAACCTTTATATGGAAATGGAACATAGAAACACGTTCAAAACATCACATAAGGTTTGGATTTCCATTGTTGTTATCATAGGATGTCTATTAAATATATTGAGAATAGATTTAGGAAGATAACGATTATTGGAAATAACCCAATTATAGAATATGTAGATAAGTATATAAAAACATACAATTTATTTGTTGAGGTTATGGTTATGTGGAATTTCATGGAAATAGAACCTTGACTAGATTATACAAGTGGAACTGGTTTGCGAACAGATGTGCCTTGGGTTAATAACACTAAAAGGGTGCTTTACGATTGACCTGATTATCACCTGGACAGAAAAATAGGGTATTATGTGAACCTGGTTAGACACTATAGGGGGTATACATTGGATAATTCACTTAATCATTACAAACAACTACATGGTATTTTAGTATAAAATGGTAATTTATATCATATGGTATACCTAAGGTTTTATATATTTAAAGGAAAGTGTCTCAAATGAATGTGAATATTTTTTATTTGTTAGAAAGTTGAGAATACATTAATTAATTTCTAATTAAAAATGAAGAGTATAACAGAACAATATAAATCTCATACATTGAATCCCTTTATATTTAGTTGTCATCAATTTGGGGAATATGTGAATTATCTTAGTCAACTCCATACTCTAAAGGTTATCCCCTAGACCAAGGAAGGACCTATATTGAAATTAAATTCTAAAAGTACTTATGCATTTAGAAGCAGGATTTAAATTGTAGAATTAAATTACATGTGGAGTTTTGGTTATGATAATCATGAGACATCTATGGAATGTGTCAAATTTTATAATAATATTTGTCTTCACTATCTTAAGACTTATAAATACCATCATGGGTTTAGGATTTTAATATTTACCATAATTTCAAAGCAATAATCACCACTTTTTAGATTTTATGTGATGGGAGTCTATATAGATGAAAGATATTTTGGGAGAAATCTCTGCAATGTCTATGTTTTAGTAGAAAGTATATCTATGGAATAACTCCAGTACATATAATTGACTTAATAATAATGTTAATGAAAATATTGTTAGAAAATATGATTGTAAATTACTTTTTAATAATATTCAAATAATATTGGTATACTTTTTTAAAAAAAAATATTTAAAATAAATTGTATTGAAGACCTTAAAAAAATGGTTAATTAATGATTATTTTTATTTCATGTTTTTGCAACATATTTTTTTCATAATTTTATAAGAATTAAACTAATATAGTTTTATAAAATAGTCATCATGCATACCAGGTGGAAACCCATCAAATTTGGAAAGGCAGTAGGGACTAAACCCATGACTGAATGATGATAAGGTTTTATCTCATACCATTTTACTACATGATGTCAAAGTTAAATGAGATTTTTTAGTTATATAGTTTCACAAATAAATACTAATAACTAACCAGTGTTTTTGTTACAGAGGATTAAAAATTAATGTATTATAATGTATAAAATGTTCTAACAATATTTATATTAGGGAATATTTATAAAATTATAGAATGACTTGTAACTCATTTAATAAGGGTAAATATAATGAATATATGTTAAAAAAATAAAATATATGTGGAATTCATGTGATAATTATCATTTCTAAAAGTTAATATGTAATTTTATTTTTTACACTAAACAATGTGAACATTGTTTGTGTACGTGTGGGATACGACCTTTACAAAATGATGTGACTCTCTTTTCATTACCAAACTTTATTGATCATATATAATTATATAGAATGTATTAATATGATATAAAAAGATATTATAATAATTATATAATTATATTATTTTACTTACAACTATTCTATAATGATAATTTAAAAATGGTAGTCATACACTTGTGTAGGAGTAACATGCCATCTCGATGGACATACAACTTATTGTCTACATGATTGTAACATAGTCTTGTTTTTATAACCATCATTAATGATTTAAATTAAAAGTTTATATTTATAAAAAAAAATTATATATTCATAATTTATATTCTATAGTTGATGAAACTATATAATAAGCAGATGAACTGGAACATTCATAAAAAATCATGAATGATAAATCCACACAACTAATATAAGAAATAATAATGATAATGAAATATTATTAGGTAAAGATAGATAATATGTTATAAAAGTTACATTTATGATATTATAAATATTAATACTATTCTTTTATATATTAATAGAAATTTTAAAACAACTATACTGGAGGTTAAATAATATTCAATCAAAAGGAAGTGTAAGGTAAGGGATCTCATAACCTAATTTCCATCCATCTAGTTAAACTTATACTTCTTTGAATATGTAATTCTATGATTATGTGTCTAGTTTAATGTTATTATATTTATGTTTTATATAAACTTTTTTATATGGATTTAAATTTCATATATATAGTCAATTAATTGATTAATCCCCTCTTTAATGATATTATTTCTATAAGGAATTATGTTTCAACATCTTTTCATTGAGGAAAACTTGTATGTTATTCTTTAATTTCATTTATAAAGTGTATATACTGTCCATTTTACGTGTAATATCATCAATACATAATAATTAATGATATTTTATGTTTCATTTTAAATTATATAATCTATGAAGAATGTATTTAGATGTTACTGAGTGATAATGAATTTCGTAACTCAATTTTTTTTCGTTGGGTTATATTACTTCTTCATCAAATTTGATATTCAATGATTATGTACAACTTCGATTATAATTATATTATGTTGTATATCCACATGTTTTACATTTATTTACATTTAAAACACATAATAAATTCATTAAATAATAATAACTTCCACATTATGATCATTGTATGGGTTTATTTTACAATCTCATTATCAAAAATATTTTTTATTGTTGAGTTTCAATTGATTGAATTTTTTTCGCACAATCTAATAATACCATTAAATATTCACATACAATGGTTATTCATGATACATTAATGTAATAGTGTGATTTTTAATATTTGATATTAATAATATTTTATAACATGCCTTTTAAAAATCATACTCAATTTCTCACTTTTAATAGAAAAATGTTTTCATCCAAAGAAATGTTTCTAAGAAATGTTTTGAAAAATTTTATTTATCACTTTGAAAATGATTTCGTAAATACCTTTATATCCATGATTTATTTTTAACACAATTTCTTTAAATTATTCTTCATTTATTTTTAAAAAAAAAACAAATTTATATTTTATCAAATAACTGAATGGAAGCTCTCTTATACCATATTTGGGATTATCAAAATTTCAATTTAGTAGGGACACTCAAATGTTTTAAAAATTATTTAACATTTTTCAATTTTTATTTTCAAATAATATTATTTTGAAAAAAAAATTAATGGTTTTTTATATAAATATATTTCTAAAATGAAAATTATATTATCTTCAAGAAATATTTTAATGATATTATTATGGAATTTCAATTCTTCAATGAAAACAAACCTTTATTCTTGCAAAGATTGGTATAGGTTGACTTTTTACTATAGTTATCTTTATATTGATGTTTGATGATAAATTTTTCCATGTAAAATATTGTAATTCATTTCTGCAGTGGACAACATTCCCTTAAATTATTCACATTCATGTGGGCATTAAATTTCTACTAAATAGTAATATTAATTATCATGTATATGTTTATTTTTTAACCCTTGTATCATATCTATATATGGCGTCATATATTTAAATTCATTTTTTTCCTGGAAAATATTACCACATATTCCTTCATTACTCAATGTTGAAATTTTATAATAATGAACATTGTTTATGAATTGAATCAATTACTCGATAAAAAAGAAATACTTTTGAAAGGAATTCGTGCTTGTGGATTAGTTATGGATAGAAACTAGATGCATTGACCTGTCTCAGGTAATGAAATTATTAGATATCCTTAGTAAATTGGGATTATATCCATCAATTTTAAACTATCTTGAATAAATATCATGACGGTAAAGGTATCATGATGTCTGAGATTATAGAATACAATAATAATGATGCTCTATCCTTGAGAATTTAGTTATATTATCCATAATATTTCTTATATAATATAATCAATAGTAATATTTCACTCTAAATTTGATGATGAAATGGAATGCTTTCAAATTTATTGACCATTACATATTTATTGGGCCTTATCTATTAGTGATAGTCTTAATATTGATTAAATCACATGTGATTTGGGTTTTTTCATTCTATCCATATTGATTATTCTTATATTATAATGATAGAAAAATTATTTAAATGAAATTTGTGTACAGTTATATACATTCCATACTAAGTATTCATTATGTTATCATGATAATGATGTTATTTAAATTCAATGTGTGTTAATTTATTTAACATTTCATGTTGTTTTTTCTATGTTATTTATGTTAGCTTCCCTTGTACTCAATCATTAATGAGTATCTGAGCTCACCCTTATTTTATTCTTTCATAGCAGCATACAAAGAATAATATGTATAAATGAGATGATATTCTATAGGTATTAATGTTGTTCTTGAATAAATATGATGTTTTTTGTGTTCTATAATATAATTACGGACTTGGGAATGTATATAGTTTAAAATGACTACTAAACTCTTTTTTCCTTTCAGATGAAAATTATTTTATATTATACCAATATAATAATTTACGAACTCACTATTAGAAACTATTGTTTGGGTCATTATATTTCATGTCATAGATAAATGTGATAATGAAATGTCTCAACCTTCTAAAATTGACTATTTTTTTCAAGGAGAATTTTTTTGTCTGTTCATATAATTTTTCAAGGAACAATCATGGTTATGTTTTTCAACTTATTCTATCTACAAAATTTTTCATTTCAAAATAATTTTCTTTTTATGAGTTGGAAAATTATAAATTGTTCTTAGTTTTTTTAATATGAGAATTAATATTTCAATATCTGTTTTTATGTTTTTCTAGTGTACCAATGAGTTTCTCTATTTTGGTATCTCATTATTAGCCTTGTTTTGATTACCCAAAATATTAAAATTTTATCATAAATAATTATGTAATTTTATTGAAAATATCAAGTTTCATGGTGAAAAATATTAATTGATGAAAAAGTGTTTTATGTGAAATAGGAATGTAAACCTAAGAATTAGTTATTTGAAAAAAAATGAAAACTAAGTTTAAATTCCCTCTTTGTTATGTAATTTTATTCCCAATTCTCTAATACTAAAAATATAAAATATCATTTACTTTTAAAAAAATTAAATCTATAATATTTATCTCATAATTATTTTATTTTTATGATATAAGGTGTTATAATTGGTTTTCGAGAAAACATTTAAATAACTTTAGAGGATCATTTGTTGTTTGTTGTAAATACTTCAGGTGTTAATAAGTTGGTTTGGGATTATATTCTTAAATTATTCTATAACAATAATGGTTGTAATGTAAATGATAAATATGGTTATTTTTATATAATTTGAGATTGAAATGAATGAGTTGAATATATGATTATATCATTAAAGATATATTAATATTTATCATACAAATAAAATGATTTATTATTATGATTTTATTAGATTTACATAGGATAACCATTTCGTTGGTTTATTTAAATAGATAAAACTAGAATTAACGAATTCAAAAATTTATGAGAAGTAAATTGTTGTGGTTGTTTTAATGGGAAACCAAATAGGATATAAGCTAGAAAGTAAACCCTTATGGTTATACTTAACAACCAATATCCTAATATGATTCACCTTCAAATCCATTATGAGTGTACTAATGAACAAAATATCTAAAAATGGAGTATCATGGATGTTTAGGAGAAAAAAATCAGGATGGTGAAAATATTCAGCATTCTATGTGTCAATAATGTTGGATGAAAGGCCTATGGAAATTCCATTTAGGGATGAAAAGATGTTTTATATATATAAATGGTGAAAATTTGAAATAAATTTCTAAAGAAAAATGAACATCTTAGTTAAAAATACGGACGGGGAAAATTCTTATAAATGGATCAATTAAATGTTTTATATGTTGAGAGTTTATGAATTATATGAATTTATGTCCATGGATGATTTCTCTTGAAGGGTATTACTAAAATCCATTCAACAAATAATTAAAATGTCATAATATAAAGATATAGAAACTAAAATTGATATATAAAAGGAATAAATTAGGTTAACAATAATGGTTATGTAAACTATATAAAACATGACTAGATTGAGATTAATGAATTTTATTATATTATTTATATATTTAATTATAAGAAGAAATTATTATGGAATATAATTGGAATTCATGGTTAAACACATATGATTGATGTTGGGTAATTTATGTATCTACAAGTATGGATTCATTATTCATAATGTAGTGGTATTTAATTAATGTGTTGTTGAGTTTAATGAATAAAATATGTTCAAATGCATTGATAACCTTCGTGGTATTATGTGGTTTTGAGGTGATTAGTGTAATTTTTTGATATGTATATTTTGTATTTTAATAAATTATTGAGGTATATGTAACCCATATAATTATCAGGTGATTTTAAATGTTGTTAATTTCATGAAAATATTATTATTCTAGGGGAACTATGTTGAAGGGTATTAAAAACATTTAGGGTGAATTCAATATTTTTGGTTGAGGAATTTATGGTTAATTAGGTAAAAGGGTTAAAAAGTTGTTAGAAAAATATATTTTACAATATATATGATAATGGGATTACAAAAAAATTTGTCTTAGAGGTTTATCTTATATTGAAACAAGCCATCTATATTTTTGCGAACATTATACGAAACATGTTAAATATGATATTTTTTTGGTTGATAAATGATTTTTTTGTCAATATTGTTCATATTAATTAAGTATTTTTTTTGAGTTATACATTGGAAGAATATCTGATTTTATTCTTCATTTATGTTTATTCTGGTCATTTATGGAAAATATTAGCATATTTTGAAAAATAAATTATTGGGTATTATACATTTATGGTATCTAATATTATGAGATATTAATGTGAATTATAGATAATTATTTTTATTTTGGTAAAATATGTGATTAGATATTTGTGATTGTTTTGTATTGGAATCGTTTATGAGTATTTAGATATTTTCACGTAGAATTATTTTTTGAATAGATTTTATTGAATTTTGGGTATTATTGTAAAGGTTTTAGTGATTAATTTATTAATTTGTCACATGAAATTTTATTTATATTGGATATTATATTTTCTTTTGGTAACAATTCATATTTTCATTAATATGAAAAAATGGTATGGAAAATTTTTCATCCATTTAATGGATTTCATTATTGATATATTTTTTATCATAGAGATTTATTCTTGAGAAATTAATCATTTTTATATATCTTTTAGAATATATGATGCCGAAAATGAGTACATTTTCATAAATCGCATGTAAAAGATGGAATAGTTCTTAGTAAATGGTAATAAATCATTTTAGTGGGGTTTCACTTATTCTCTATCATTATAGTAAACTAATTCCACAACTCAACAAAGGGGAATATAAATATATTGATTTTTATTACTCAGATATCAAGTTATTATTTTTTAATCTCATTCATTATTATGTGTCTCATAATTGTATATGAATTATTTAATTCATATTGAAGAAATTATAATTTTCCAAGTATTAATATATTCGACGATGTTTATTTAAAAAGTAAATTTAATTTATTTAGATATAATGGTATTCCATTCCACCTATATAAATTTATTTCCCACCCCACATTCTTTATCATTTTCTCATTTTTAATGTTCTATTATCAGGGATCATTTTGAATTGATTATAATTAAAGTCATCTTCTACAAGATGAAATTGGTTTTCAATATGTTTAAAACCCTTCTCAATAAAAAATGAGATATAAATTTAGATATTTTAATTTACTAAGGAGAGTGATATTGTAACTCCCTATGATTATTATATGTAATTCTGCTCAAAATAATATTATAATCGATAGATTATGTTACATGCAACCAAAAATTAAATTAAATAATAATTTATTAAAATTAATGGTAAACATAAACACATTAGGTTTTTATAATTTTAATAAAAATTAAAACTCTTTGGTAATTTATACAAATTAAGGTTAAGTTCACATACAGTTAAAAAGGTTCATTCTTATATAAAAGTGGGATTTTATTTTTAGTTTTTAATCTTATTAAAAATATATACATTTTAAAATTTAAAATTATAAATTGGTAACATGGAATTAAATTTTTTGATGATAATATAAAAATAAACTTATTATATTCCATTCCAATTTCAACAAAATAGTTAATTTTTTGGTGAACAGTGAAAAAATAGTTTTTAGGAATAAACTCCTTTTTATGATATCATCATGATATAATAATTAATTTATTTTTATAAAATATTTGATATTTTAGAAAATTATATTTAATAAATAATATATTGAATTTAGAAAACTAATTTAGACCCTTTTAATATAGTTACGACATTTTTTAAAATGAATTAATTTTTTTATTAAAATAAAAACTAATTTTTATTCTTCACTATTAATCAATAATTCACAAGGTTGATTTTGGTTTTTGTCTTCATTTCAAATAACTAAAATTTTATTTAACATAATATAATTATTTCAATGGTAATAAATACTATACTTGAATTTACTGTAAAATAATTTTTATTATAAATATAGACATTCTTCTTAAAACAGAATTTATTTAATTATTCCAACTTATATTAAAAATAATTTTTACCAATTCGGAAGATGGAATCGTAAAAAAATCAATTCTATAGTTAGAATAAATATATTTAAATTATTTAATAATTTACGTTTCATTATTTTGTCATAATGAAATGTTACTATAGTAAATCATTTTCACCAATGTAAAGATTAAAAGGTTCAATGAGGGGGTTAATATAATATTTAAGCATGTTAATACTTCTAAAATTTTTCCAAATATGATTTTATGAGTGTCTTTTGGCCCTCCCTTGACCTATATTTGAAATATTAGACATTTTGTACAACTTAATTTTTAATATAACATTGATTTTATATAAATAAACTAATAAAAAATAAAAATTCACTATCTACTGCATAATAATTTTTGATGATTACTATAAAGAGAAAAATACTTCATTTGTAACGTCCCAGACTTAATCAGGTACTAATAATTTTTACTTTCTTTTGGTATAATTAATTAAGTGACCAGGGGTGCACCCCTGCACACCTCGTTGCAAGTCCTAGACAGTATTTTATTTAATTTAAATATTTGAAGATGTTTCATGAAAAATGTCATGTCACCCTTTGTAAGGGTGTTCATGATTGAAATAATGAATTAAGGATTGGAAAAGTTTAATGAGATATTTAAAGAATATTTAAAAGAAAGAAATAAAATATAACAAAAATTATGACCTAAAAAAAGATGGGGTTACGGGAAAAATGAAAATAATTGAAATGGGGGATTCTCATTTTTATTTATTTTTATGATTTTTCTTTCCATTATTTTGTTTCATTTTATATTTTTCGTTTATTTCCTTTCCCTTATCTTTTATTTTTTTCTAGTTTTTCTTTTTTTTCCTTTTCTTTCTTTTTTATCTTTTCTTTTTTTCCTCTCCTCTCTCCCTCTCCCACTCATCATGTCGCAGCATTCAAACCCATCACCCCAATCAACATCCCAAATGGAAGGCCTCTGCACCTCCATCTGACATCTGATTCCATTGCCATCTGGTGAGATGTAAACCTTTGGGAAAGGCTAATATTTCGAAAGTTTAATTGTTTGATTCTGTTTAGTATTTGGCACACAGTTCGTCGCGGAAGATTCTTACCATATTTTCGGGTTTTACTAAAAATACTTCGTTATCATCCAATTTATGTCCAATTAAAGTTCTCTGTAGATATTAGTGTCATCTACAACTAAAAGGTAGAGTTCCTACTTTCTTTCCCTCCATTCCGTAGTAATTTATTAAAACATGATGTGGTGCTGTTAGTCGGTGTTTAATGACTTTGTGCAATTTTACCCATTTTAATTACTTTAATAGTTTTGATTAATTTTCATAGACTTAATCCTATAAAATTAATTTGTTTAAATGGTTTCAACAAGTTCAGACACCACTTTGGGAGTGCCAATGAGGTCACTGTATCTTTTTCCGTTATCCGGGTTTATTTTTAATTTACTGCATGTATTGCGTAGTCCCTTTTTATTGTTTTAAAATTAAATATGTAGTAGTTTGAATTGTTTCAAAAATTTCAGACACCCCTATGGGTGTGTCGACATGGTCGGTGTAATCTTCAGTTAGCTGGTTTTATTGTTTAATAAATTGTATGGGCTGTGAAGCCCCTTTTTATTTTAATTTAATTTAATAAATAGTTTCTTTGAACATTGACATTAATTGTTGGATCATTGGAACATATTATGCTGAACTGATTATTGTTAATATGAGCATTATCAAATGATATTGATATTATATGTATATTTCCTTAGAAGTTGTAATGCTTAACTGCTTATTATTTAGATGTGCATTATCTGTAGAGATTGATATGATTTGTATATTGTCTTGCAAGTTTTCTACTGAACTGATTATTATTTAAATGTGTATTATCTTCTAAGGTTTATATGATATGTATATTTACATTCAAGTTGTAATGATATACTGTAGAATTTATGCCTGGTGATGCGGGTATATCTCGTGAGTTTTCAAGTTGCGACTTTATATGCTAATTATGTTATATTTGTTGTAGTGAATACATTAATTAAATTAAGTGTGGGGATAGGGGGAGGGTCCCATATTAAGGGCCACACATAGATCCTTCATTATTTAAGGGTTATCTTTATGTGATGGGGGTGGTTTTGTTGGATTTTCCGGACTGAGACATCCCTTGACAATCAAATACTTTTGAGAGATACGGGTTCCAAAAGGGCCCATTGAGACGGATCTATTGGGAATGTGGCTAAGCTAGCCTTAGATGACACTCGACTCATTTTTGCGATATTGGGATGGACTCAGGTTAAGCCATGCGTTGGGTGATACTTGTGTCATGACCCATCCCAGTGGGGCCCGCCCCGCGACTCCCCAAGCCCACCTTTAACAGGCCAGGGGCTGGTGACTAGCACTGAGTAGGCATATTAATAACATGGGAGGATTTGCCTAAGATCCTGTACACATGAACACATCTTGAAACCCACGAATGCTGAAATGTAAAAACACTAAGGAACAAAATGCACGCATACAACTAAACCCAACCAACAGAGTACGACAGAAGGTAAAGTACTGACTGTAAAATGGTCCAGAATACAAGCCCTCCAGAACAAGAGTCTAAAAGATGGAAAGTCCAATCTATAATAAAAAAAGGTACTGGGACCACTGCTCGTAGTCGTAAGAACGTCTCAGCCTGTAGGGAAATCCAAAATCTCGTTCTTATCCTGGTCTTACCTAGACTCTATCAAATGGATGCTTTTCTACATAAGACACGACACGTGCGGTCAAAGCTGGTGTGGGGGTGATTAAAACAATACTTATTAGAGGGCCTCAAATACCACAAAGTAGTACACAAATTAAAGGTATAGTAATCTATGAACAATATATGTCTAGAGAACATATAACACAAACTTGAAATATTGAAAACATAGACCCATAGTCTAGAGACAATTCACACAACCGCATATCCCGGATAGGGATTTAGTTCAATGATTCCATGAAGCACTTCTTCCATGAGAACACACTCCACGAGACTTATAGATCTGATGATGTCCCTCTGAGATGTATTGTTCATTGGTAAACATCAGAAGAGGTAGTGACACTCATTATGGGAGACACACTCCTTAGTGCGAAGGTTACGGTAGATATATGCACTCATTATGGGAGACACACTCTTGAGTGAGAAATATCACGATACACATATGAGGATCACTGCCAGGGCCATGGCGGATACCACGACTCATCCGGAATTCACCTGTTAGGTATATGTTCGATGCCTGGTGGAGGTAGTCACATCGATGTCGAACTCTACATAGGGTCAAGAATGGATAGAGGATCTTGATTCAGGACTCTCAGATGGATGCCTGACTCTATCATAGAATGTCCTGCTGAGGGGATAATAATCGTGTAGAAGGAAATGATGCCAAACTGTCCGGGGAACAAGAAGAAGGGGAACTAACCCAAACAAAATATGCCCAAGATACGGTGAACAAGAGGACCATGTAGTTTTAAAAAAATTACACGGTGTGTAGAAATATTACACGACATTTTTTCTAAACCCGGATACTGCCAATATATAACGACTTGTGTCGTAAAGTAGGTCGTGTATAAAATTGGGTACATGGCTTGTAGTACAGTGTACACGTCGTGTCTGAGTGACTGGGGTTGGCTCTGTGTACGCTGGGCATGTTCTTGTACACAGTCTTAAACCCGTGTACTCTAACCCATGTAATCGGTACACGGGGTGACCCGTGTTACTAGCCTCACCTGGCTATGTGATGGAGTACATAGTCATGTCCATCATCTTGTGTCTGTGTATCCTGGGGATACACGCCAACTCCCATATAGCTTACCCTTCTATGTTGTACACACCGTGTTCTAAGGATGTGTAGATCATATCGTATCTGTGTACTTCCTAAAATACACACTGAGATTCGGGGGAAATCAAACACACTATGTGATTCCTCTTTGTCCCCTGAAACCCTAGCCGCCACCAGTACAACACGGCATGTTCTTTCAAAGTACACGTCATGTATTCAAGAAGTTACCAAAAATGAGGACCTCCACTGTCATTCCTCTGGTGATGGTCTTTTCATCGATCCGGTCATCCGATAGCAACGAAACTCTCAGGTTTTGGTCACCCTGACACAAATAAGCATCTTTTGGGGATTATTGACCTCTGATCGGCCCCTAAAACATGCTTTGATCCTCTCGCATAAAGAACATTCGAAGAACGATGCTTCCTGATCCAGTCTGATTCATTGTCCACCATCATCGCCTCACCTCTACAAGGTCGTTGTGGTGTTGATTCTTCAAATTGGGATTGTTGCATCATATAACGGATGTGCAATGTTCCATTGTTCGTCACCCCACGAAGAAAGTGGAGAAAAAAAGGGAAGAAATCCAATAAAACAATTCAAGGAATGAACCTCCACCGCACTTCGTCACATCATTGATCATCTCCGATTAGTAGGCTTAAACGGATCGGAAATCAACAACGAATCCACATGGATTATTTCCCCAATAATCATCCCAAAGAAATCCCTCCCGCAAGAACGTACGAATCTGTGGATTAACTTTTTCATGGATGATTTTCTTTCATCATTTAACTCGAAAACGGGGGAAAAACTAAATAACAAACCACTACTTTTAAGAAGGGATATATCACCAAAAAAGTGTTTGTGATACCATCATCATCAGGATCCTCCAACCTTGTTGGTGTATCAATTTGTAGCTTCGATATGTCACTGTTTGTCGCTGAGAGTTTTCTACAGAGTTTCCTCTCAACCATTATAAAATGATCAACGATCGATTATCCCAATAAAAAGGGAAATGTATTTTGGAATTCAAAAGTATTTTGTGTCATTAATGAGTCCATCATACCATTTCTAAGTCATTATGACCTAGCAGTTATTAAGAAAACAGTTGCCCTGTTGCTGTGCTATAGAGGATATTTCCATAAAAGAAATAAAATAAACTTGTGAATTTATTTTATTTTATTTTACATAAAAATCCATAAATTGACTTTTTTCCCTGAACTGCACCGGTCGAGGATAGGCCCTTTCTTAGATAAATTCATCATCCCAGTCGCAATGGTTCCCTCATATTTTTTTAATCCGGGCATCCATTTGGAAACTGCCACAGCCGCACAGAAGTGCCATCTCGAATCACGAAAAAAAGTTCAAACAACCAATTTGGGATCACCGGGCCTTAAAATGATGTTCCTTCATTATGCTTGGTCTGGAAATAATTCCATATAATATTTAAAAGTAATACACGAAAAAAATACAAGATATTACATTCTCCCCACCATAGGGCTTTATGTCCCAAAAAATCCATAACAAAGGCTACTCAAAAAGATGTGGGTACTGGGTACGGATCTGGGCCTCCTACTCCCACGTGCTCTCCTGAATATTCACATGCATCCAATGGACATGCACCAAGGGAATCGATCACCCATGATGGATCCTATCATGCCGATCCTCGATCTACTCAGGGTACTTAGTAAAGGTCTCTCAATCCTTGATGTCCAGCCCACCCTTGTAGAGACCCAAAGCTTGACATACATGGACAGTACATTACTTTTGTGGAATACATAATACAAAACAAAATCTAACACTTAATGATTGTAATAATTTAGATACTTTTGAACATCGGAACAAAATTATCAAATAATTGTGAAAGATATTCAACATCTACCATAAAGATCTTCCCCTTTGGTTTTCATACATATTTTTTTTATATCCTAAGGAAAAGAAAACATATAAAGGGTGAGCTTAAATTCTCAGTAAGAGTAAGAATGGAGAGAATAAAGTAAACCATATACCATTGAACTTAAAAACATGAACATAATGTTTAAACATCAAAATCATGAGCAATGACATAAAATATAGCAGTACATAAGTCATAGATATATCAATCATGATAAAATATAATGGGAATATCACATGTAATTGTGGAAACCATTAAGCATGTGATATGATTTCTATAGTATCCAAGGCATTTCTGCCAAGATCATTTTAGTGGAAAAAGTCCCTTTTAGAATTGAGTTTACTCCATGTTTCAGTCCTGTATCATTGAATTGTATTAACTTACCATTCCAGCAATGTCTATCTCATGAGATATAAATCATTACCCAATTCTTTGGATGGAGATATAGGTCCCACCCATCTCATAATGAAATCATTCTTATGTGTGCCCCAACATAAACATAAATCAATCATCATAACCCAAAGAATAAAATGGGTTTCACAAACATCATCCCATCATAACATAATCCAAATAAATAAAATGGATATCATTTCATCCAAATAGAAGTTAAACCTTGTAAATCATAAAGACATTATACTTGAAACACACACATATGAAATAATGGCGTCTTATATGGAAAAGTGTTTTGATAAAACACTTGAAATGAATTCTTGAGGAAAATATCCTTTATTCTTCAAAATCGTTTTCTTTTCACAAAATGCCATGCAATTTTAAAAGAAAATAATTTTGTTGAAAATGTTCATAAAATATTTTAGAGTAAGCTTCATGAAAATCAGGAGTTATGAAACCGTAAAAATCTGTTCACGCCGTATAAGTTAAAAATAATAGTTTTCTCGTACTTTTGTTGTAAAAGTCAAATAGTTTCTCGTGTGGTAAAAAAAAGTTATATTCATTTCATAAAATGTGTTAAATTTCAAAATGGGAAAAAGGACTTTAAAATACATAATTTTATTTTGAAAACATGGTCATGGATGATAATAATAACCCCAGTAAATACTTATGAATAACAATCTCGGATTAGAATGAGATTTGAATAGTTATCCCTTAACTTATGTCCAATTTCTTCCGTATGTGTCCAATAATCCTATATAGTGGTTTTAAACATATTATCAACATGTAATATAATCATAATATTATTTATGATACCATATATGATTCACTTATGACTTTATATTATCCGTTCGTTTGTCAATTCCACATTAAAGCAGCGTTTTGGGTAAAATCGTTTCATTTATCATCCGTGTTGTGACTTGTAATTATTAATATGATTAACTAGATCATTATTACTTAATTATAGAATATAAAACATGATTATATATAATATATATATCCAGAATATACAAAAATATAATAGGTCGATAAATAGAAACAAATACACCATTCATGGAGACAATAATCCTTACGTACCCACGAGCGGTGATATCGTTTCCATATTTATTTAATGGAATTGGAGTGGATGATATAATATCTTATAATTAGTATGATGTTATTATAATAATATATAGTTATTCTCTTTACCATTATACCCATCCATGTAAGGTGGTGGTGGAAGAACTGATTACACCACAGCGTGGAGACGGTATTCTTTATGTACACACGCGCGGTGTTTTCATTTTCCGTAGGATAGATAGAGGGTGAAATAGGGTTGTTTAATATTTATAATAAAATATCAGTATATAATTAATACTGGTGTTATTACTTTTTACTGAAACAACTAAATAAGAAGAAGTAGAAGAACAAAGAATCTTGAAAGAGTCGGTAGAAGAGATTACCTCTTCCTCGACGCACCTCCTTTAAACTTCTTATTAGGGCAATAGAGTTGGTCTTTTGAGAAGACCAGAACCATTATTATATATCTAGATAGGTTTAGAAGAGAAATTGGCAGGGGTTGGATGAGATTCAAGGCACAAAATGTGTGAAGAGAAGAATTAAGGGGTGCCCTTTTTATAAGGGAGGAGAGGGGCACCTTTGGAAAAACATAAAATTTTATTTTATAATAAAGTCATATTCTGTTCATAATAGCTCCAAATTGATATATTTCGAAGCTAAGGTGGGGATGGGTCTAAATACTCTAAACCAATAGGTTTTATCCATGTTTTGTTTATTATTTTAACCTTATCATTTTGATTTAACTCTATGTCAAATTATTTAATTTTTACCGTGTCTTCTTGTTTTCATAACTATATGGTTAATATTACTATAACAAGACAAAGGAACCCCAAGTGGTTCATTATTAATATATATAACTTTATTTATGTCATTTGGAAAAACCTTAGATTTTTAAGAATACAATAACAATTAATAATATAATATTTTTTTTAAAAATGATTTTATATCAATTTTGACACTATTTGGAAATTTATTTTTGTGAAAATCATAAAAACATTATTAATTTGATAAAATTTAATTTAGTAAATAATAAAATTTCATAATAACCTATAAAATTATTTTATCTCATAAACAGTCTCAAATTACATTTATTTGTGTTTTTATAACATCAATTATGTTAATATTTCATTAATAAGGTAATTACTGCATCATCATCGTGTCATAAATAAATTAAATTATTTATTCTCTAAAAATTATGAATAAAATACCATTATTTTGGAAATATTTTAAGAATATAATTATAATTTATAGTCTAATTTATCTTATGCATAATCCTATATTCAAAATGATTTAGTTATTGAACTTTTATTTTAACTATTTTAACCCTTCTTTAAATAAATTTATAATAAATGTCTTCATCTAATCCATGTGGACCTAAATGGTCATATTTTATTCCTAAGGTTGTTTTTGGCCTAATTACACTTATTTAATAGAATTAGAACATGTTTTAGGGTAATAATAATATCATTTTTACCCTTAATTACTCTATTTACTTTTAACCATGGTAAATGAAAGAAAAAAGTTATTATTTACCAAAAATTATTTTGATATTATTGTACCACATTTTACTCCTTGATATTAACTGTGTCTCTCAGATTTTTTAAATTCCACTCGTTGAAGCGGTAAAATTAAGTTTTATGTAAAATTTTCAATTCTCCTATGAGGTGGGTAAAAGACGGTGAAAAGTTCAAGAAAATTTTCATATTTCTAAAATAATTATAAAATGACTCCAATGAATTACATTTAACTTATATAGGTATTATATATCATTTTTCACCTAAATTAAATTTATGTAAAATAAATAATTATTTAAATAGAAAATTCGGTTTTAAACTACAACTCGGTGTTTTTCACTATTCATAAAAAAATTAAAGTTTTCAGAAAAATACCAAAAATTCACCAAAGGCTAATTTCAGTATTCTGAATACAAAAATGCCTTCCATTTTAAATGATAAAATTTATAAAATTTTAAAAAGTGGGTATTACTATTCCTAACGGCTAGTTCATATTAATATTTTAATAATATTTTATTTAGTGAAACTTGGTATTGCGTACTACATATCCTATCAAAAATGCTCTTGATTGTGTGTAATGCAAGCCAAGTCAGGGTTGCGTGTAGTGAAAGACTTGTTTGGTGTATCATATAAAATAATCAAAACTTATTTCACTTATATATTTAAAAAAATATATACATAATGTTGCGTAGAATAATTTCCACAAAATGAACTTGAAATTGTTTGTAACACGAGCCAAAAATAGTGTTGCGTATACTAAAACCTAATATGGTGTTGTGCATATTTCAAGCTAATCTTGGTGTAGTGTATAATAGAATACATAAAAGAAATTAAAAATAATATATCTTATAAAATCTTGGGGTGTTACATTTTACCCCCCTTAATATGAATTTGGCCCTCGAAATTCGTCAGGGTTATAAATCGTTTACTACTTGAAAGTTTAATTCCTAGAAGCCATCATCGTAAAAAGGAATACGAAATCATAATTTTAAAAAGGAATGTTAGAAACAAAATGGATACCCAAAGTAACTCATCACATGGGTTCTTATATAGATGTATATAGGTGAAAATATGGATATGGAAGAGAAATATAACTATCAAGTTCTGATGGAGAGTGGTAGAAGACATGGCTGTGAAAAATACAACAATCACAATGCCATACATTTGTGACTATTTAAGGTACCATCTGATTCATCAGATATAAGGACACTAGGAAAACGTTTTTTTTCTTTTCATGTTCATTTCCCTAAATTTGATGAATTGTTGAATTAAAAGAAATATTTACTTGATTTTGGTAAAATCTTACTGTTGTTTGTGCCTTTAACAATTTCCACATTATCTCTAAAAGAAATGAAGTTTAACTTGTCTTTTGTTAAGTGTTATCAGATCATACGATAGAATGATAATTCATTCCATCTGTCTCAAACAAAAGGAGAGAAAAATTTATAAAATATACATAAGTCCATCTATAGTGAAATTGGAATTATACATCATATATCATACCACTTAATATAAATAAACTAGTTTCTAATAACCAGGGACTTCCTGTAGGCTAGTGGTAGGCGATAAAGGCCTGTCGCACTTCGGTAGTGGGTTCGATTCCCACAGCCTTGTCTGATGCAATGGGTTTTCTCCCATCCTGAAGGTTGTCCTTTTTCTAAAAATACATTATTATATCATCCCATCCATAATATCAAAAAAAAATTCTATTCTTAAACAATACTAACTTATTTTCAACATAATCCATTCCAATCATTAGGATTATCTAAAATACTTCTGTCCAATCTTATAGTATAATGAAAATGATTACTCGAAATTTCATCAAAAAATCATGTGAATACCATCATTTATACCCCATATATCATACGATATATCATGTTAGTCACATTCCAAACATGTGAAAATGTTAATCTTGTATTCTATTGAAAAATTAATACCCATTGAACCTTAGTAAAAACATTAATGCTATCAAAAGTTTACTCTTTCCACATACCAAAATCCCAAAATTTCTATTTACTCAAACAATGATATCAGTCATGAGCTCATTTCATTTTCTATTTTTCCCTTCATTATGTGCATATCATTTTCTTTCCAAAAATATCGGAATAACCTTTCATGGTTACCAATACCATTCAACATATACTTTCAAATAATTTAGGAAAAACAATAGTGTAACAATCCTTAGATGTTTCTTTATTCCATAGTACCATTAAATTACATATACAACATAACTCTTGATAAACATACAATTACTCCAGTACCTTATTAAACCATTCACCAAGCTTCAACACTTCATTCATCTCATATATCATTTTTAGTCTCCTCATCATCATCAACATAAATACTACCTATATGAAAATGTTGATTCTCATCATTAGATTTTCTATTCAGGCATTGGTTTGCATAATGCCCATACATTCCACATTTAAAACATCTAATTATTGTTGATGTCTTAGAAATACCATTATCCTTCTCCATGGTGTTAACTGAACCTTTTCCTTTGAACTTACTAGATTTGTGTCCTTCTTTTCCACACCCAAAGAATCTTCCAGTTCCTTTGAAACATTCTCCCTGATTCCTCTTCCCACATAATTTACATGAGTGGAATTGAACTTTCTTTCCTCTATGTCATCATGAAACTCTATCTTTCTCTTATTATCCGAGTTAGGAAACTTACCAAATATGAGATTATTGATCATGTAATGAGATTGATGATTAGGAATAATAACGATGTTTGGACTTCCAAATCCAGTTTCATTTGGTGTCTCATGATGAATATAATTCCACCGTCCATCATATCCTCCATTACCGTGAGACTTCCCATTTCCATCCATTTTCTAAAACCCAAAAAGAATAGTGTGAGAGGCCAAAATCATAATCAAGGGGGAGTAACTTCAATATCTAACATCTTAGGTTTAAATATAATATTTTTATCGTAGTTCTAGGACTATAACCTATACTTATAATTAACCATAAGGACATCCCGAGACATACCTTAGAAATATCTCTAGGGATTTCACTAAAGTTTTCGATTCCTAGTTTCCAAAGTTTAACTAAACCTTTCCTCTGATACCAACATTAGAGATCCAAATCATGACATACATGGACATTACATTACTTTTCCAGAACACTTAATACATAACAAAAACCAACACTCAAGTATCATAATAGTTTAGTGTCTTTGGACACTCTGAACAAAATATTCTAATCATTGTAAAAGATCTTCAACATATCCCATAAATATCTTTCCATTTTGTTTTCTTACCTAAAACTTTTCTTTATATCCTGGGGAAAAGAAAAAATATAAATGGTGTGATCAAATGCTTAGTAAGGGTAAACATGGAGAGAATAAAACAAACCATATACCATTGATCTTAAAAACATGAACATAATGTTTGAACATCAAAATATTGAGCAATGACATAAAAAATATCAGTACATAAGTCATAGATACATCAATCATGATAAAATATCATGGGAATAAAACATGTAATTGTCAAAACAATTAATCAAATGATATGATTTCCATAGTAGCCAAGGCATTTCTACTAAGACCATATTAGTTGACAAAGTCCCTTTTTGAATCGAGTTCACCTCTCGTTTCAGTCCTGTGTCACTGAACCAGATTAACATACTCTTCCAGCCAAGTCTATCGCATGAGATATAAATATTTACCCAATGCATTGGAGGGAGATATAGGTCCCACCCATCTCATAATTAAATCATTCTTATGTGTGCCACAACATAAACATAAATCAATCATCATAACTCAAACAATAAAATAGGTTTCATAAACATCATCCCATCATAACATAATCCATATAAAACAAATGGATATCATTTCTTCATAATAGAAGTGAAACCATGTAAATCATAGAGACATTATAATTGAAACAAAAACATATGAAATTATGTCATCTTAGATAGAAAATGGTTTTGATAAAACACTTTAAATGAATTCTTGAGGAAAATATCATTTCATCTTGAAAATCATTTTATTTTCACAAAATGCCATGAAATTTTAAAAGTAAAGTATTTTTTTGAAAATAGACATAAAATATTGTATATTAAGCTTCGTGAAAATAAGGCGTTATGAAACCATTAAAATCCGTTCAAGCCGTATAATTTAAAAATAACAGTTTTCTCATTCATTTGTCGGACAAGTCAAAAAGTTCATCGTTTGGTAAACAAAAGTAAGATTCATTTCATAACATGTGGTAAATTTTAAAAATGGGTAAAATGGACTTTAAAAATACATGAAAACATTTTTAGAAAACATGGGCATGGATGATAACAATAACCCCAGTAAATACATACGAATAACAATCTCGGATAAGAATGAGATTGGAATAGTTATCCCTTACCTTATGTCCAATTTCTTTTGTATGTGTCTAAGACGCATGTATAGTGGGTTTAAACAAATTATTAACTTGTAAAAAATCATAATAATATTTATGATATCATATAGGATTCACAGGTGACTTTATATTATACGTTCATTTGTCAATTCCATGTTAAAGCAACGTTTTGGGTAAAATCGTTTCATTTATCGTCCGTGTTTTGACTTGTAATTATTAGCATGATTAATTAGATCATTATTACATAATTATAGAATATAAAACATGATTATATATAATATATATTCAGAATATACATATATATAATATATCAATAAATGGAAATAAACACACCGTTCATGGAGACGGTAGGTCGTATGTACGCATTAACGTTGTTTTTCGTTTCCTTATTTAATGGAATGGAACTAAGTAGATGACATACATATATATATATATATATATACATAAATCCAGTAGAATTATTATTTCATATATTTCATGATTTACTATTATATATACTTTATAGTCATTCTTGAATTGTTAACATTGAAAATTAATCTCATCGCGTCGTGGAGATGGTAATCCATATGTACGCACGAGCGATGATATCATTCCCATATTTATTGAATGTTATTTTAGTGGATGATATAATATCTTCAAATCAGTAAGATGTTAAAATAATCATATACATTTATTCTTTACACCATTATACCCATCCAAGTAAGGTGGTGGTGGAAGAACTGATCACACCACGGTGTGGAGTCGGTATTCCGTACGTACACATGTGCAGTGATTTCATTTTCTGTAGGATGGATAGAGGGTGAAATAGGGTTTTTTCATATTTATAATAACATATCATTATATAAGTAATACTGTTGTCATTACTTTATAATGAAAAAACTAAATAATAGGAAGTAGAAGATGAAAGAAACTTGAAAGTGTCGGTCGAAGAGATTACCTCTTCCTCGACGCACCTCCTTTAAACTTCATCATAGGGCACCAGAGTTGGTATTTTGAGATGACCAGAACCTTTATGATATAAATATATAGGTTTATAAGATAAATTTTTCAGGGTTTGTCCGAGCTTCAAGGCTCAAAAAGGTGTGAATAGAAGAGGGAAGGCGTGCCTTTTTTATAAGGGAGGAGTGGGGAACCATTGAAATAACTTAAAATATTATTTTATAATAAAGTCATATTCGATTTATAATAGCTCTAAATTGATTTATTTAGAAGATATAGTAGGTATGGGTCGAAATCCCCTCATCCAATAGGTTTTAGACAATTTTAGGTTACTATTTTAACATTATCATTTTGATTTAACTTTAAGTTAAATAATTTAGCTTTTACCGTCTCTTTTTGTTTTCTGACACTATATGGTTATTAAACATACTATAACAAGGAAAACGAACCACAAGTGGTTCATTATTAATATATATACCCTTATGTAAGTCATTTGGACGAGCCTTATATTTTTAGGAATATAATAACAATTAATAATATAATATTTGTTTTAAAAACTATTTTATGTCAATTTTAACACTATTTGGTAATTGATTTTTTTTGAAAATAATAACAACATTATTAGTTAGAAAAAATTTAATTTAATAAATAATAACATATCATATTAACCTAGAAAATTAGTTTAATTCATAAAATGTCTCAAATTACATTTATTTTTGTATTTATAACATCAATTATATTGATATTTCATTAGTAATGTAATTACTCCATCATCATTGTGTCAATAATAAATTAAATTATTTAATGTCTAAAAATTATAAATAAAATACCATTATGTTGGAAATCTCTTTAGATTTCTAATGAATATTTATAGTCTAATTTATCTTATGTATAACCCTATGTTAAAACTGATTTAGTTATTAAACTTTTATTTTATCTATTTTAACCCTTCTTTATATAAATTAATAATAAATGTCCTAATCTAATCCAAGTGGACCTAAATAGTCATAATTTTTTCCTAACGTTGTTTTTGGTCGAATTACTCTTATCCAATAGAATTTGGATATGTGTTAGTGTAATAATAATATCAGTTTTACCCTTAATTACCCTTTTTACTTTTAATAGTGGTAAATAAAAGTAAAAAGTTACTATTAACCAAAAAATTATTTTTGTCTTTTTGAACCACATTTTACTCCTTGATATTAACCACGTCTCTTCGATTTTTGAAATTCCACTCACAGAAGCGGTAAAATTATGTTTTATGTAATTTTTTAAATTCTCCTAGGAGGTGGGTAAAAGAAAGTGAAACGTTCAAGAAAATTTTTATAAATCTAAAATTATTATAAAATGACTCCAATGAATTACATTGAACTTATATAGGTATTATATATCAATTTTGACCTAAAATATATTTAAATAAAATAAATAATTCCTTAAAAAACAGTTTTAAACTATAACTCATTTTTTTCCAGTATTGATCAAAAATTGAAAGTTTTCAGAAAAATACCAAAAATTCACCCGAGGCTAATTTCTATATTCAAAATTGAAAAATTAAATCCATTTTCAAAGGTTAAATTTATAAAATTTCAAAAAGTGGTTATTACCATTCATAACAGCTAGTTCATAATAATATTATAATAATATATCATTTAGTGAAACTTGGTATTACGTACTACATACGCTATCGAAGAAGGTCTTGATTGCGTGAAATTCAAGCCAAGTCAGGGCTGTGTGTAGTGAAAGATTAAATTGATATTGTGTATAACTTAATCAAAACTTATTTCATTTATACATTAAACAAAATCTATACTTAATGTTGTGTAGAATAATTTCCACAAAAAGAACTTGAAATTGTGTGTATCACAAGCCAAGAATAGTTTTGCATATACTGAAAGCTAATATGGTGTTTCATATAGTAAAAGCTAATCTTGGTGTAGTGTATAATAAAAGACATCAAAGAAACTAAAAATAATATATCTCATAAAATATTGGGGTGTTACAGCCCTATTCAATGACATGCAATGGGTCATGCACGTACCTTCTCATCTACAACACGTGGAAGAAATCATGTACCTGATGCAACAGTGGCGGTAGAGCTAGGTAGTATGCCACCTCTCAAATTCTACACCATATCTATAATGGTCTGATGAACCTCGGAGATATCTTTTCACCTCATCCAAATCTATGTTACCCTCATCGAGGTGAGACCCGTAGGAAGACGTGGTCTCCCTCTTTGAACTCCAGAGGTCTCCTTCATCTGTCAGAAGAAGTCTTCTTCCGGCTCGGTACACTCTTCATCCACTTCGGGATGATTTGCACCTTCTCGGAGGTTGCTCGCACCAACTCTAGACCCATGAGTATAAACTCTCTGTGCTCGGTCCAGTAAAGCGGTGACCAGCATGGTCTCCCATATAGGGCCTCGAACAGTGCCATATCAATGGTGGAGTGGTAGCTATTGTTGTACACAAACACCACCTGTGGTAGGTGGTCCTCCCAACTACGGCCAAATTTCAAGACACATGCTCGGATCATATCATCCAGAACCTGAATGGGCCTCTCCGTCTGACCATCTGTCTCAGGATGAAATGCTATGATCCAGTGTAGCTGAGTCCCAAAAGCCTCCTACAATCCCTTCCACAACCGGGATGTGAAATAGGCGTCTTGGTCTGATATTATTGTCGGGGGATTCCATGAAGTCGAACTATCTTTTGCACGTAGAGGAATCCCAAGCATTCTCTGGAACTCTACTCCCCAATTTCTAGAAAGTTGGCCGACTTGGTGATTCGGTCATCGATCACCCAGATGGAATTATTCCCCTTGGATGGTTGTGGTAATCCTGTCATGAAGTCCATCAATATTCTATCCCACTTCCACTCTAGATCTTCTAGGGGTCAAGCTAATCCCGCTAGAACCTGGTGCTCAGCCTTCACCTGCTGGCATGTAAGGCATCCAGAAACAAACTCTGCTACTGCCTTCATCATGCCTGCCCATCAGAACTATCATCGGAGATCCTGGTACATCTGTTCCACTCTAGTATGTACCACCAAAGGGGATGTATGAAACTCCCTCACGACCTCCTCCTTCAATTCCACCAGTACAACAATTCATCCTCTAAAAACATGTATGTGCTCCCCACTAAGAAAATATCCATCAGGAGAACGTCCTGTGGATAACTGAGCATGTAAGGCCTCACATTCGACATCTACTTTCTATTCCTCCAAAACCCATTGTATGAGTGGAGGGGTGACAACCATCGACTGTAGGTATGATTTATCCTCTCCATCCATGAAGGTTAACAACAATGCGGCTAACTGCTCTATCGCCTCACACAACAGTGGCGAGATCGACCCTCTGATAAGAGCATCTGTCACCTTGTTCCCCATCCTAGGAGTATCGATGATCTAAAAATCATTATCCTGGATGAACTCTAGCCAATGCCTCTACCTCAGATTCAGATTCTTCTATGAGAAGAGGTACTTGAGGCTCTTATGGTCAGAGTAGAAGATAAACCGCTCGCACATAAGGTAGTTTCACCACATCATCAATGAGAAGACTACCAATGGCTACTAGAGGTAATGGGTCTCATAGTTCTGCTCATGTGGCCTAAGCTGGTGTGAACCATAAGCAAATCACTACTTGCCTCTGCATCAGGACACAACCAAGCCCTGTCCTTGATGCGTTTCCAAATACTATGTACTCGACACCCTCCTCCGGCAATCTCAAGACTGGGGAGCTTGTCAAACTCTGTCTCAACTGCTCGAAAGCCTATTTGCGCTTCTCCGTCCACATGAAGGGTTGCCCCTTCCCGGTCAAGGCTGTCATTGGTGCTATGATCTTGGAGAAATAAGGAATGATTCTCTGGTAATATCCTGCCAATCCAAGGAAGCTCTGCACCTCTGTCACACTCCGAGGGGGCTACCATGATAACACATACTCCACCTTGGCTGGGTTTATTTCTACCCCATCTGCTAAGATGACATGTCCTAGAAAGTGGACCTCCTAAATACAGAACTGGCACATTGAGTGCTTCCCATAAAGATGGTGCTCCTGATGTTCGTCTAGAACCATCCTCAGGTGTCTCGCATGTTCCTCTTCTGACATCAAGTACACAAGGATGCCATTGATGAAGAACACTAATAACCCGTCCATGTTCGGCTAGAAGATCTGGTTTATAAGTCCCATGAACACTACAAGGGTGTTTGTTATGCAGAAAGGCATCACAAAGTACTCATAGTACCCGTAGCAGCATCTGAAAGCCTTCTTCAGTATAGCCTCATCCCGCAGTCGTAGCTGGTGATAGCCAGATGGATGGTCAAACTTCGAGAACCACTATGATCCTCTTACCTGGTCGAAGAGGTCATCGATCCTTGGCTGTGGATACTTATTCTTCACCTTCACTTGGTTCAGGCATCGGTGATCCATGCACAACCTTAGACTCCCATTTACCTTCTTGGAAAACAAGATCGGGGACGCCTAGGGTGAAACACTGGGTCTCACACAACCCTTGCTATGAAAATCCTCCAACTGCACCCCCAGCTCACGAAGCTCTATCAGAGCCATCCGATAAGCTGATGAGGAAATCAGTTCCATCCAGAGGTGTAAGTCGATGCATAATTTGATTTCCCGGTGGGGAGGTAATCCTGGAAAATCTTTGGGAATGATATCCTCATACTCCTCCACTACTACTCAGAACTAGGAGATCACAACATCCACTTCTTTGAGATGAAGGATAGACAACTCATGAGTGATTGGCTTCACCCTCCTATGCATGATCCAATTCTATACTGCATGATTCTACTTTTCTCCAACAAAGGAAAACATCATTCCATCACGGATGACACACCACACTCTACGCCTAAAACAGTCATTCTTTGCATTAACCAAAGATAACCAATCCATAATTAGAATGACATTGTAATGCCTCGATGCTACCACCAAGAGGTTCCACCCAAAACTCTCACCTCCAAGGGTCAGATCAAACTGTCCGCATAGGTGTGTGATCATCGAGTCTCCTCCCGTAGGTGTCTCCAAATGTAAGGATCGAGTCAACGACTCTATCGGAATCTTGAGGTTTTGTACAAGACATGTGGTTATAAAGGAATGACTGCCACATGTATCTATAAGTACATAATCTAAGGTAGAAAATACATAGACCGTACATCGAATCTTCCCTGGAGCCCCTGGGTTATATGCCTCAACTGCATGAAGTTGTCTCTATCCCTGTACCCCAGCTCCCTAAGCCTGATGCGGACCTCCTGTCGGTGGTGGTGGAAGTAAGTCAAAGCATATGCCACCACCAACAGCTCTCCTTGCTCCTCTTCCACATTGCTACCAGGAGGGTCTGTCTAATCCACTCTATGCCCCTACCTTGGGGGTCCATCCACCGCTTTCCTATCAGCAGCTCGACGGATCGAACAATCTCTAGAGAGATGTCCCCTACCATGGAACACATAACATCACGTCTCCATAGGCTGACTGGATCCATCCTCTTATCCCTGGACTATTGATCCTCTATCCTGGTTCCTCCTATGACATTTCCCAAGTCGAGATCCATGTGCCTAACGTCGGCTCCATACTGTCGAGGTCTCCGTTCCTGTCTGCATGCTGCTAACATCCGTCAGCCGTCTCTGCTATTCCAAGAAGCTCTCGATCACCAAGGCTCACTCGAGCACCCCACCATAAGTAGATATGTATATAGGCATGAAACTAGCTTAGATGTCTCATCGTATAACTCACTCGACGGTTCATGTTCTGATGTATTAATCCGTTACCATTTCGAGTACATGGCAAGGTTGGTGAACCTTGATGAACAGTCAACTACTGACATACTACCCTAATAGAGATGACGAATCTCTTAGATACGCACAGCTCTCAGCGTAACAAGAGGTAACTCATCCCTGAAGAGTTTCTCAAACTCCATCCATGAAAGAGTCTCATTGTCATGATTCTATGTGGTCAGACTCCACCACCGTCCCATCGAACCCTGAAGAAGGCTCACTCCTAGGATCACCATCTGGCCTTTTGGAGTCCTCACTAGACAACAAACTCTAGTCACTACCTCAAGCCAGTCCTCAGTTTCTTGAGGATTGGTCTCGCCTCAGAATCTGAGGGGTATCTATCTATGGAACTCATGGAGCGCGCTAAGCCTGCGCTCCTCATCGTTCTGTACTGCAGGTACCATAGGCTGCTCCATGGGTGGTGACACAACCGGTGCACCACCTGGTGGAAACACCTGGGAAACTGGTCTATGTATTGAAGCCTCATCACTGAGGGGTTCATCCTCGTGATCGTGCTGCTGAATTCTAGCGGGTATGCGTCACTGAGGCATCTTGTATGGAAACAAGATGTACAATGGCCAATGAGTATACCTGGAGAGTAACACAAAGGACATGGAAAACAGAACCCATTCCTATATAATGTAAGTACCATTTTTTTATTTCCCCACAACTAGTTTTTTTATGTACTGAGTCGAAAAGTAGGTTATCAGAGTCCTGGAGTATGGACACGTTAGCCGCCACACCAACATTGAAGTCCCTAACCAGAAATCTGAACTCAAAACACCAAAAAATGTTTCCCTAAACCAATATCACAGACTCTTGGTCCTAAGGTAGAACCAACCACTTCTAATACCACACTATCACAACCCGTCCAAGTGGGACCCACGCAGTGACACCCCATGCTCACCTCCAATAGACTAGGGGCTGGTGACTAGCACCGAGTAGGCATATTACTAACATGGAGGCATTTCCTAAGTACCTGTACACACACACACATCTCCAAGCCCACAAATGTTGTATTTTAAAAACACTAATGAACAAAATGATTGCATATAACTAAACCCAACCAAAAGAGTACAACAGAAGGTAAAGTATTGAACATAAACTGGGCCAGAATACAAGCCCACCAAAACAAGAGTCTAAATACTGCAATGTCCAACCTGTAAACACAAAAGGTAATGGGACTACTACTCATATCTGTAGGAACTCCTCGGCCTATAGGGAACTCAGAAATCTCGGTCATGTAATGGTCATCCCTAGACTCCATCAAAAGTATCCTCCTCTACACAAGACACAACACGTGCAGGAAAATCCCGTGTATGGTGAGTATAATAATAAAAAATTGAGGACCCCAAAAATCACAAAGCAGTACACAAAGTAAAGGTACAATCATCTATGCACAGTATATGTCTACAGAACATATAACACAAACTAGATATATTCAAAACCTAGACCTGTAGTCTTGAGACAAATAACATAACTGCATCTCCTCATTAGGGATTCATTTTGAAGATTCCTTGAAGCACTCATTCTGGGGGAATGCACTCCACAAGTCATAATTCTTTGATGACGTCCGTATGAGAAGTACTGTTCGTCAGAAAATGTCCCGAGAGGTAGTTACACTCATTACGGGAGACACACTCTAGTGTAAGAAGGTTACGTTAGATAGATGCACTCATTAAAAGAGAAACACTTCTAAGTGTGAAAGATCATGATACACATATGAGGATCATTGTTAGGGCCATGGAAGATACCACCAATCATCCGTAATTCACCTATTAGGTATAGGATTGATGCCCGATGGAGTTGGTCACGTTGATGTAGGACTCTTCCTAGGGTCAAGAATGGATAAAGGATCTCGATACAGGTCACTAGGATGGGTGCCTGACTCTATCATAGAAATTATTGCTGAAAGGATCATACTTCTGTAGAGGGAAACTATGCCTGACCTTCAGGGGAAAGTGAAGAATGAGCACAAACCCAAATGAATGATTTTCAAGATATGGTGAACAAGAGGACCATACCATTTTCCAAAAAGTACACGACATGTAGAAAAGGTACACTCCATGTTGTCTGGCCCTGGGTACTTCCCATGTACAACGACACGTGTTGTAAGGCTGGTCCTGTAAAAAACCGAGTACACGATGTGTAGTATGGTGTACATGTCATGCCTGAGTGACTGGGGTTGGCTCCATGTACGCTGTCTATGTTCCCATACATGGTCTTCAAACAGTGTACTCCAACCTGTGTATTCGATACACAGGGGACCTGTGTTATTGGCCTTGCCTGGCAGTGTGATGTAGTACACGGTCGTGTACTCCATCCCGTGTCCATGTATCCCCGAGATACATGCCGAGTCCCGTGTAGCTACCTCTTCCATGTTGTACATGCCGTGTTCTAAAGCCATGTATATCATTCTGGGTCTGTGTACTTCCGAAAATACATGCCGATCTTTGGGGAAAGTCAAAGACACCATGTGACCAGGGTCAAATTCCATGTGATTCCTCTCTATCCCACGAAACCCTAGTTGCCGCCAGTACTACATGACATGTTCTTCATAAATACACGCTGTGTATTTTGGAAATATCCAAAAACGCGGACCTCCACCATCGCGCCTCCGGTGATTCTTCGTTCGTCGATCCAGCCATCTGATCACTATGAAACTCCCAGGTTTAGGTCACCCCAATGCCACGATGATTCTTCAAGTGTTTCTGGACCTCTGATTGGCCCCGAAAATATACTTTGATCTTCCCGCGTGAAGAACGCTCAGAGAACGAACCTTCCTGATCCAGTCTGATTCATTGTCCAACATCATCGTCGCACCTTCGCAAGGTCATTGTGGTGTTGACTCATAAATTTGGGATCGTTTCATCATAGAATGGATGTGCAATGATCCATTGTTCAACTCCCTATGAAAAATGCAATAAATAAAAAGTGAAAAGAAAAAAGGAAGAAATACAATAAAAAAATCGAGGAACGAACCTCCATCATCATTCGTCATAGTGTTGATCAGATCCCGTTAGTAGGCTTAAATGGTGAAGAAATCAACAAAAAATCAACATGGGTTATTTCCACAATAATCACCCCAATGAAATCCCAACAGCAAGAAAGTATGAAACCACATATTAACTTTCTCGTGGTTGATTCGCGTTCATTATTTAAATCGAAAATGGTGAAATAAAAATTTAATAACAAACCCCTAACATTAAGAAGGGAACGATTTCCGATGATGAGGCCATGCTATCGTCAACATTGAGATATTCCAAACCTTGTTGGCCTAGAAATTCGTAGCTTCGATCTGTTGTCCTTCGTCGCCGATGGTTTTATCAATATCTTCATCTCAACCTTTCGCCAATGATCGATATTTGATTATCCCCATAAAAAGGGAAACATATTTTGGCATTCAAATATACGTTGTTCTATTAAGGAGTCCATCATTGTAGTTATGAGTCTTTATGACATAGAATTTATTAAGGAAACAATTTCCTCGTCGCCATGCTGTATAGGATTTTTACATAAAATAAATAAAATAAACTGTCGAATTTATTTTATTTTATTTACATAAACGTCAAAAAATTATCCTTTTCCCTTGACCCATTCTGATTGAGGTTAGGCTCATTCTTTGGTAAATTCATCATCCTGGATGCAATGGTTATCACGACCCATACTTTACATACATTGTTATTACTTTAAAATTATAATCACACTTATTATAACATATAAAAAACATGAATGGACCGTATATGTATAGTGTCTTTAGAAACTAGGAAACATAAAAAACTGGTTCATAAATCATCTACAATGTCCCCCTTTTATTTTATCATATCTTGAGTCCCTTTTGGAATATCTTACTTAATACCCTTATTACTGACCTGGAGAAAAGAAAACATTCAAAATGGTGAGCTCGAATGCTCAGTAAGGGTAAAAAAAAAAATATCAATCACATCATATTCATAAGAACATAACATTTTGGAAATCTTAACCTGCAAAAGAGATCATAATATCATAACAAGGGATAAATCATAGTAGTGAAATGTAATCCCAATAATCATAACATAAAACATGAAACATTGTGTCATACACAAATAATCATAGGAAATCATTTCTTACTAGTCAAGACTCATTTCCAAGTATATCTTAGTGGACAAAGTCTATTTCTGAACTAAGTTCACTCCTCGTTTCAGTCCTGTATCACTGAACCGGATTAACCTGCCATTCCAGCCATGTCTATCTGATGAGATATAAATCATTACCCAATTCATTGGTGGGATATATAGGTCCCACCCATCTCATAATTATATCATTCTTATGTGTGCTACAAGATCATAAATCATACATCATAGCATAACCCATGTGATAAAAATGGGATTCTTTAACATCATTCCATCATAACAAAATTCATATAAGATAAAATGAAATCATAAAAATAATACCATCATAACATAATCATATCAATGTAAAAATAGGGATAGAAACAACACCATATATTATCTTAGATGGAAAATAATTTTAATAAAACACTTGAACTTCATTCTTGAGGAAAATATCCATTCTACTTCAAAAACATTTTTCATTTCTTAACATGTCATACAATTTTAAACTAAAAGAATTCGATTAAAAATAAACATGAAAACTATTAAAGGAAGATTAATTAAAATAATTTTCTAAAAATCCATTCATTCCATATAAGTTAAATAAAAACATTCTTCTCATACATTGGCAAGAAAAGTCAAAAAAAATTACCTCATACTAAAAACGACAAAAGATTCCTTTCATATCATTTACTGAAAACTCACTGAAGGGTAAAATTGGATTTAAAAAATTTAAGGAGGATAGAAATAAAATTACTTATTGAGGAAACATGGATGATGATGATAAATATTCCCCAGTAAATTTTGAAGTATAAACAATCTCATATAAAAATGAGATTGCTGGATTTTCCATTACCTTAGGTGCGATTTACATCGTTTGTGTCTGAACCTCCTATATAATGATTTAAATAATGTTATTGACTTAGTCAAGAATCATACTCATTGTTATGATATCATATAAGGTCATATTCTTATCTTCGTATTAGTAATATTTCATTGCTACTTGTTATTCGGGTGTTTATTGCTTTTTGTTCTTATGCATGTTTTTTCAAATAAATTCTTATTCTTTTTTTAGGATATAGGTACCTCATTTCAAGAATAGTATTCATGTAATATATATCATATTTATTCATTCAATTAATTTATATAGTCCTTTTGCATTGAAGATCATGTAGAACGAGTCGCATCACATCGTGGAGAGGGTAGGCTGTACGTACATACGAGCGATGATATCTTTTCCATGATCGTAAAATTGTATTGAAGTGTATTTATAATATTTAAGAATCAAAATAACATTGAAATAATCATATATAGTTATTATTTACACCATTATACCCTTCCAAGAAAGGTGGTGGTTGAAAACAGATTACACCACGACGTGGAGACGATATTTCGTATGTACGCACGCGCGGTGATTTAGTTTTCCATACATGGATAGAAGGTGAAATATGGTTGGTTCATATTTATAATAACATATCAGTATATGAGTGATACTGATTTTATTACTTTATAATGAAACAACTAAATAATAAGAAGTAGAAGAAGAAATAAATTTGAATGAATCGGTAACAGATATTACCTTTTCTTCGACAAGCCTCATTGAAACATTCTCTTAGGGCACTAATGATGGTCTTTGAAGAAGACCAGGACCTCTATAATTTTACTAGAGAAGTGTAGAATAGAAAATCTCGGGGTTTTTCCGAGCATTATGTCTCAATGTGGTGTGAGGAGGAGAGAGAGGAGGTGTCATTATTTAAGGGATGATAGAGGCACTTTAGAAAAAACATAAAATATTATTTTACAATAAAGTCATATTCGGTTTTTAAAATCCCCAAACTGATTTATTTCATAGATAAGGTGGGTATGGGTCTAAATAATCTCAACAAAAAGATTTTAGACGAGTCTAGGTTACTATTGTAACCTTATCATTTAGATTTAACTCTAAGTTAATTAATTTATCATTTACCGTGTCTTCTTGTTTTCTTATATTATATGGTTAATAAACTTACTATAACAATCCAAATGAACACCAAGTGGTTAAATTTTATTATATATAGCCTTATATAAGTCATTTGGCTGATCCTTATATTTTTAGAAATAATATAACAATTAATAATATAATATTTGTTTTAAAAACTATTTTATGTCAATTTTGACACTATTTGGTAATTGATTTTTGTGAAAATTATAACAGCATTATTAGTTCTAAAAAAGTTAATTAAATCAATAAAAATATGTCATATTAATCTATAAAGTTTGTTTAATTCATGAAAAGTCTGAAATTACATTTATTTGGGTATTTATAATATCAATTATGTTGATATTTCATTAATAAGGTAATTACTTCATCGTCACTATGTTATAAATAAATTAAATTATTTAATGTCTAAAAATTATAAATAAAATACCATTATTGTGGAAATATGTTTAGATTTCTAATGTATATTTATAGTCGAATTTATCTTATTTATAACCGTATATTAATACTATTTTATTTATTAAACTTTGATTTTAACTATTTTAACTCTTCTTTAAATAAAATAATATTTAATGTCCTAATATAATACAAGTGGACCTAAATTGTCATATTTTCTTCCTATGGTTTTCTTGGTCAAATTAAACTTTTCCAATAGAATTAGGACATGTGTTAGGGTAATTATAGTACCATTTTTACCCTTTATTACCATATATACTTTTAACCGTGGTAAATAAAAGTAAAAAGTTACTATACATCAAAAATTATTTTGATCTTATTGAACCACATTTTACTCCTTGATATTAACCATGTCTCTCAGATTTTGGAAATTCCACTCATATAAGTGGTAAAATTATGTTTTATCTAAATTTTCAAACTCTCCTAGGAAGTGGGTAAAAGTCGGTGAAAAGTTCAATAAAATATTTACGTATCTAAAATTATTATAAAATGACTCTAATGAATTAAATTGAACTTATATATGTATTAAGTATCATTTTAGACCTAAAATAAATTTAAATAAAATAAATAATTATTTAAATAAAATGTCAGTTCTTAAGTAGTAACCTAGTGTTTTCAATATTTATAAAAAATTGAATGTTTTCATGAAAATACCAAAAATTCACCATAGGGTAATTTTGATATTTAAAATACAAAAATAAATTCCATTTTGAATGATAAAATTTAAAAAAATTAAAAAATTGGGTACTGCTATTCATGACGGCTAGTTTATATAATATTTTAATAACATATCGTTATTTAATGAAACTCAGTATTGCGTACAACACACGCTATCGAGGAAAGTCGCAATTACGTGTAATGAAATCTAAGATAGTGTTGTGTGTAGTGAAATATTATTTTTGATGACATATATATCATAAAGGAAAGATATTTCTCATAAAAATATCAGGTGTTACATTCTACCCCCCTTAAAATGAATTTCACCCTCAAAATTCATCACTTTGTATCAAACAGATGAGGATACCTCTCCCTCATTATATCCTCAATATCTCATGTAAATTCTTCTAATTAGTGGTTCCTCTGTATAACTTTAACCAAGAAAGTGGTTTTGTTCCATAGGACTTTTTCGTTACGATCCAGAATCTCTATCGGCTGTTCTTCATAAGAATGTTCTTACTCCAGCGGTACAACTTATGAGCTGAGTACATTTGAAAGATCAGGTATGTACTTTATCAAGAGAGATACATGGAACCCATCATGAACTTGAGATAGATTCAGTGGAAGCACCAATCAATAAGCTACCGTCCCAACATGATCTAGTATTTTGAAAGGACCGATATATCTAGGTCTCATCTTTCCCTTCTTTCCATATCTCATTACTCTCTTTCGTGGAGATATTCGTAAGAACACTTTATCACCCACTTCAAACACTAGGTCTTTTCTTCGATTTTCAGCATGAATTTTTTGTCGACTCTGAGCTGCCCTTATGTGTTGTTGAATAGACCTGACCTTTTCTACCATCTCATCAACAAGATCAGGTCCTAATAGCTTTCTTTCCCCAACTTTATCTCAGAAAGTTGGAGTCATGTATTTCTTTCCATAGATAGCTTTATAAGGATCCATTTGAATAATGTAGTGAAATCTATTATTATAAAAAAATTCCACCAAAGGTAGGTGTTGATCCCAACCATAATTGAAATCCATAGAGCAAGATCTTAACATATCTTCTAGAGTTTGAATTGTTATCTCAGACTGACCGTCTGTATGAAGATGATAAGAAATGCTAAAACTCAACTCTGTATCCAGAATATGCTGAAGAAATCACCAAAACATTGAGGTAATCCTTGAATCTCAATTAGATATAATGGAATGTGGTACTCCATTCAATATTACCACTTCCTTCACATATTTCCTGGCAATTTGATCCAATGAGAAATCTTCTATAATAGAAATGAAGTGTGCTGACTTTGTAAGAAAATCAACTATGAACCAGATAGCATTATTGCCATTGGATGTTTTAGGAAGTCAGGTGACAAAGTCCATATTGTTGTTTTCCCATTTCCATTCAGGTATGGGTAATGGTTGTAACATCACCTTAGGCTTATGTCTCTCAGCTTTAACTTACTGACAAACCAAGCATTGAGAGACATATTCAGCAACATCGCTTTCCATGCCATCCCACCAAACATAGGGTTATTAGTTACCCAAAAAAGGTGTGCACTGTGGTTTCATGGGAGAATCCCAAGAGTGTCTTCAAAATATGTATTCTCTTGGGCCTTGCTGGATATTACAGGTGATTTACCCATGAATTCTCCCGCTTAGCAGCACCTCTTACAACCCTAAATATAAAATGTGTGCAGTTCATCTGGTCAGAAGCTTGTGAAAATTCCTTTCAGGAATTAATAGGAAGAATGACGTGAGCCCCAATCTAGACTATTCCTGAACCTGGTAAGAGCTATACAGTTTGTTGTGGTGCTTCAGAAATTTTACTGGGTGTAGTTTTGATTCAAGGAGATCAAGTCGTGGTTTATGGATCAAGCCAGCTAACACCTCGCAAGCAAAAATATCCTACACATGACCTTTATTTGGAAGTTATGGTTCATGCTCTACATTGTTGGAAACACTATTTTTTGGGTAAGAGGTCAGTTGGTTACGTGGATTAGAAAATCTTGAAATATATATCCACTCAACGATACTTGAACAAAAGGAAATAATGGTGGGTCGAATACTTGCAGTCATTTGTCTTTGAGCATGCTTATACTCCTGGTAAGGGTAATGTTATGGAAGATGCTTCTGGCTTCAAGAAACAGAAAAAAACTGTGCAGGTAGCCAGTAGTGAGTGGAACATGATGGCCTTGTTTTCAGAGATGCATCTAGAGGACCAAAATCATAGTGGACAACAGATTCTAGGAGCTCTTACAGTGACATACTCTCTTTTGGAGTATGTTCATAGGAAACATTTGAATAATCTTGAGGGACTCATTTTTAGGGAAATTATATCAAGAGGGAACCCACCTCCTTGTTGGGTTATAGATGGAAGTGAAACATTCCTTTACCGTGGCCATGTATGGGTACCTTTAGTTATGTAGGAAGAGCTGATGAAGGAATCTCACACCTCCTTTTGGGATGTTCACCCAGGTCTGACAAAGATGTATAGAGACATGTGTCGATGGTATTGGTGGCCTGGTTTGAAAAATTAGATAAAAGGTTACATCACCCAGTGCTCCACCTACCAACAGATAAAGGTAGAGCACCAGCGACCTTCTTGACTCATACAAACTCTATCCATTCCTAAATGTAAATGGAATGACATAACCATGTATTTTTTTATAGTCATTCCAAGATCTCCTTGAAGGAGTGATGCAGTATAGGTGGTTGTCGATAATTTGACCATGGTTGCACATATCTTGCATATCCCAGAAACCTTAATGATTGATGATTTGGGAAAGCTATATATCTCTAAAATTGTGTGACTTCATGGTGTACCTCATTATATTATCTCAGATATGGATGTACTCTTTTCTTCATGGTTCTAGAAAGGGATTCAAAAAACACTGGGCTCTCAGGTACTTCTGAGTACTTCATATCACCCTCAGACCGATAGGCAGTCCGAGAGAACTATATGAGTGTTTAAGGATATGTTACAGGCATGTATCCTTGATTTTGGAGGTTCTTGGGTGAAGAATTTACCTATTGTTGAGATTACCTATAATAACATCTTCAAGGAAACAATTCAAATGGCTATGTATGAGGCTCACTATGGTAGACTGTGCCATTCAGCATTATGATAGCTCAAAGCAAGTGTGGCAGCTCTGTTGGGTCCTCATCGCGTTCCGAAGACTTCTGAGCATGTTCAGATAATTCTGAAGTGTATGACTACAAGTCAGTCCAAGGAAAAGTCTTAAACTGATCGTCGTTGTAGACCTCTAGAGTTTGAGTTGGGACATCATTCTTTCTGTGTGTTTCTTAGATGTTGGGTCATATGTGGATCAGGAGATAGGGGAAGTTATCACTGAGATACATCTGGCCATTCAAGATAGTGGAGAGAGTTGGGCCGGTAGCCTATCGGTTACTACATCCTCAGATGTACAGTTCCATACATTATGTTTTCCATGAATCTCAGCTTCAACAATATCATCTAGACCCATCTCATTATTTTGGCCCTGACAGTATCGATCTTGATGTTGATGCATCCTTTGTGTAGCATCCAATCCGTAACATCAACCGTAACATGAAAGTCCTCTAAGGAAAGTCAGTCCCACAGGTCTGGGTGTTTTGGCAACACAGACGCATTCCGGATGAGTCCTAGGAGCGAGAGATGAATGTATGGGCGTAGTGGATGAAACTCCTCTCTGGCGATGTTCCACTACCCTCGGAAGGGAAACATGGGGACGAGTTATCTTAAGGAGGGTAGATTGTAATGTATAAACATTAATCAGTAATGGACCATTTTTAATTTTTTGCAGTCTAAGTAATTAAGAGACCTACGGCGCGTGCATGTGCACGTCACTGTGGGTCCCGGACAACTATTTAATTAATTCAAATATTTTAAGACTTTTCATGAAAAATTCCACGTCGCGTTTTGGCATGGTGTTGGGGTATTAAATAATTATTTCAGAATTTGTAAAGGGTAATAATATATTTAAAGACGATTTAAAAAGAACGAAAGAAAAGATAAAAAGAAATTTTAAAATAAAATAAATAAGGGGTTACATGAAAAATGAAAATATTTTAAATGGGGTGTTACCATTTTTAATTATCGTTATTATATTCTTTTCAATAATTGTTTTTATTTTGTCTTTTATTTTATTTCCATTTTTACTTATATTTTATTTTTCTCTTATTTTTCTTTTCCATTCTTTTTTTTTTCTTCTCTCTCTTTTCATTTTTTCCACTCCTCTCCCCCTCTCCCACTCATCATGTCGCGACCCTCAATCCCATCACACCAACCAACAACCCCTTCAGAAGGATGCTTCTCCTCCATCCAATGTCGGACTCCTTCGCCTTTAGGTGAGAAGTAAACCTTAGGGAATGGATAATGTTGCGCAAGTGGAATCGTTTGATTCTTTTGAGTATTCTATGTGCAGTTTATCACGGAAGATTCATACCCTATTTTGGGATTATTCCAAAATCGATTGTTTTCCTTCATTTTATGTCAATTCAAAGTCCACAGAGGATCTTAGAGTCATCTTTGACTACATGGTAGGGTGCCTACTCACTTTTACTCCATTTTGTTGCGATTTATAAAAATGCACTGTTCTGCCGTTAGTTGGTGCCTACTGGCTTTGTGAAATTTTACCCATTTTAATTACTTTAAAGGTTTTGATTACTATTTTAGCCTTATTCACCTTAAATTAATTTGTTTGAATGGTTACAATAAGTTTGGACACCCCTTTGGGTGTGCCAATGAGGTCGGTGTATCTTTTTCTATTATTTGAGTTTATATTTAATTAACAGCATGTATTGAACATCCCCTTTTATTGTTTTAAAATTAACTAAATAGTTTTTAAAATTGTTGAAACAAAGGTGGACACCCCTTTGGGCATTCCGAAATGGTCAGTGTAATCTTTCATTAGCTGGTTTTATTGTTTAATTAATTGCATGGGTGCCAAAGTCCTTTTTTATTATAATTAAATATAATAAATAGTTTCCCTATACATGAACTTGAATTGTTGGATCATTGACACTTGTTATGGTGAACTGCTTATTATTTAGATGCGCATTAGCCACTAAGATTGATATGATATGTATATTTCCATTCAAGTTGTTATGATGAACTTCTTATTATTTATATGTGTATTATCCACTATGATTGATATAATATGTATATTGTCTTGAATGTTGTTATGTTGAACTACATATTATTTAAATGTGCATTTTTCCCTGAGGTTGATATGATATCTATATTGGCTTTCAAGTTGATATGCTATACAGTTTGATTTAAGCCTTGTGATGCAGGTGTATCTGGTTAGTTTTCAAGTTGCGACCTTATATACTAGTTTTGTTATATCTGTTTAAGTGAAAACATTAATTAAATTCAGGTTAAGGAAATGGGGCGGGTCATGTATTAAGGGTCGTGCTTAGATCCTTCATTCCTGATGGGTTACCTCTATGGGCAGGGGGTGTCATTGGCTTTTTCTGACAGAGACTTCCCCAGACATTCTAATACTTTTGAGTGATACCGGTTCCAAATGGGCCCATCAGAATGTATCTATTGGTATTTTGGCTAAGCCATCCTCAGATGAAAGTTGACCCCTTTTTGTGAGGTTGGGACGGACTCAGTGTAACGCCATTCGTTGGGCGATACTTGATCTTTCGAATGATTTCCATGGACGGGCTCAGTGGTCTTGGATAAATTGAGGGATGTTCCATAGAGATACCTTCGAGATGGGATCAGACTCCAACTCTCAAATAGAACCTTAAATAATGATGCACTTAAGGTTTATGATATTGCTAATTTTATCTCATTATAATTGAGATATTTCCCCTGATATGTGGAAGTGTGCTTGGTTGACACTGGACTTGAACCCAATGTTAAAGTGAAAGCATGGGGTATACTTTTTCTGAGTTTTAACTTGATTTCATGTAATATATGTATATATATATGTGCGTGTTCATGAATTTCTACTGACATGTACCCTTTCAGACTACCAGCATAGGCAGAAGCAGGTGACCCGACATGGGTGTCGTTTGGGACGTGGGCCGACTTATTTATTTCATTGCACTGCAATTAATTTATTTGAAATGGTTATGTAAGGGAACACTACATTTTTATTTTTGCGCGAAATTGAATGGTTTAGACACCGTGGGTGCCGGCCTACTAGGATTTTATTTCACACTTATCTCGGGTGTCATCGGCACCCGAGGAGATTAAATGCCCACAGTTTTTCACAAAGGTAAGTGTGCTTCTTCTGATGTTTGATTCATAATTACTTCTTTGGATAAAGACCGGGGAAGAGGACCGGGCCATTCTCATGATGAAGATGCTGCTAGTGTCCTTAACTTCATTTGACTTTGTGTTGAGGTCTATTTTCCGTACATTCAGTTTAGACTTAAATCATTGAATGTCATCTTTCTGTGAGCTTTCTCATTTTCTTATTATCATTCAGTTGGATTATTTTCATTGATTCTGCTGCAGTTTCTTTATTTACATGGGTTTGCTACTTTTTATTTGTTTTTTTACTTCTACTATGATGTTATCTATTACCTATGATGGAATATTCTCCCCACAGAAAAAAAGGTCCCTCATTTCTAGTCAACGACCTCTGTTGTTCGGGGAGATGCGCTTGAGGTTATGTGACCACCGATCCAGCCACCATCTTAGATGTGAGCTGTGTCGGGGTGTTAAATAGTGGTATTAGAGGTGGTTTTTCCTTTTGTCTTTTGATTTGGGCTAGGCCGGAGACTAGGATATGGGGATTTGGGATGTACGTTGTGCTTGGACGTAACTAACCATTGTATAGAAGAAAACTCAAATTCCTGGGTTGGGATTGTAGTTATTGATTTTGTTAATTACTGTTGATATGATTTCACAGTTGGGTTACTCACTTGTCATTCATTGTTATTGTGTTGGTATTGTTGAGATAATGGGTTTACCATTGCATCTCGATGATATGAGGGAAATACATTACATGCATCATAATATGTACTACTGTATTTAAATGACTTTCTTATTTCCATGCCATATCTACTTTCAATGTGAATTTCCCTGATTTTATGTGAGTACTATTGTGCCTAGTTGTAAAATTTTGAAATGTTGGATTGTTGTATATAAAGCTATGATATTTTTTATATGTTATGCAGACACAACCTAGGATTTGACTGTAGAACTTGTTTAGAAATCCCTTTTCAGTTGTCTTCTCTATATCAAAACCCAACTCTTTAGGCAGATTGTCTATTGCATAGTACTCAATGGCAGGCTATGTACATTACCTCTTTTGTGCCTTACTTGTTTTTCTTGTAATCTTTACAACTTGTTTAAGGTGTGTGTTTGGATATTGTGGAGTGTTTTGGTTTTTCATCTGAGTATCATTATGGTGTCATTTCTCTCGATACTCCTCTTGGGGTCCGGGCAGAGGGAATATGCCAGTGCCATGGGTGCCCCCTCGAGATAGAGAGGTACCATTTTGTTTTGAATTTCTATATTCTCGATATGTATGGAATCGAAGTAATTCTTGATATGAAGTGGATCCCTCATTATCGGGATCAAGGGGATTGCTTTCACCATCGGGTGTCCTTCACATCTTATGAGTGTGACACATATCTTTACAAGGGATAATGGGATATGGAGGTAGGTCGAGCTAAGCTAAAATATATACGGTTGGGTAGAGTGACTGATTAATTGGCCAGTCTCTTCATGAGCGATCAGGGAATGAAACTAGTGGTCTTCCCTCTAGTGGTGGATCTTTTCAGAGATGTTTTCCCGAATGATTTCTCAGTCTTACCTCTTATGAGATATGTGGAGTTCACTGTCGATCTCATGCTAGGTGTGACACCAATGTCTATTCCTCCTTATAGGATGGCAGAAACTGAGCATCAGGAACTCAAAAAGCAGCTTGAAGACCTTTAGGATAAGGGTTTCATCAGACCCAGCACGTCACCATGGGGTTTCCTGTCTTTTTTCCAAAAAAAATAAGAAGATAGTACCCTACGGTTATGTGCGGATTATCATCAACTCAACCAGATCACAGTAAAGAATTGATGTCCATTGCCTCGAATAGATGATCTCTTTGACCAGATCCAGGGTGAATCTAATTTCCACAAGAATTATCTGAGGTAGGGATATCGCCAAATTCATGTGAAACCATCTGACATACCACGTACTGCATTCCGAAGAAGTTATGGCTTCTACGAGTATTTAGTTATGCCATTTAGCCTCATGAATGCGCCAGTATTCTTCATGGATATTACGAACTGAGTTTTTCATCTGTGTCACGATTCCTTTGTGGTAGTCCTTGTGGATGTCATCTTAGTGTATTCACATTCTTGACACAACCATGCAACCCATATTGAGATCATTTTGGGCAAACTGAGAGAGAACTAGCTATACGCTAAGCTCAGCAAATGCCACTTTTGGTTTGATAAGGTACAATTCATGGGTCATATAATATCTGAAGTAGGGGTATCAATTTTACCAGAAAAGGTGAGCATCATGGTTTCATGAGAGCATCCCAAGATTTTCTTCGACATCCATAGTTTCTTGGGGCTTGTTGGATATTAGAGGAGATTCATCTAGGTTTTCTTCCACATAGTAGTGCCTCTTATGGCCATGACTAAGAGAGGTGTGTAGTTAATCTGGTTAGAAGATTGTGAAAATTATTTTCTGTAATTAATAGGAAGACTTACCTTAGCCCCAATCATGATTCTGCCTGATCATGGTAAGAGCTATATAGTTTTTTGTGATGCTCCAGGAATTGGACTTGGTGTAGTTTTGAAGTGCTTATTATGTAGAAGTGCATTATACTCTGAGATTGATATGATATTTATTTTGTCTTGAAAGCTATTATACTGAACTGATTTTTATTTAAATTTTCATTATCTACTGAGGTTGATATGATATGTATATTTTCTTTCAATTTGTTATTCTATACTATTAGATTTATGCCTTGTGATGTGGGTGTATTAGGTTAGTTTTCAAGATGAAACCTTATATTCTGATTATGTCATATCATCTATTGTGAAAATATTAATTATATTCAGGGTGGGGAAAGAGGTGGATCCCATATTAAGGGTCACGCTTAGATCCTCTGTTCTTGATGAGTTACCTCTATGTTCTAGTGGGTGGTGTCATTGGCTTTTCCAGACCGAGACTTCTCCAGACATTCTTTTACTTTTGATTGATTTCAGTTCCAAAATGGAACATCGAGATAGATTAGTTGGCAATGTGGCTAATCTAGCCTCAAATGACACTCAACCCCTTTTTGCGAGATCAGGACAGACTCAAGGTAAAGCCATGTCTCGGTCGATTCATGGCCTTTCGAAAGATTTTCTTGGATGGGATTAGTGGAATTGGATAAATTGACGGAGGTTCCACAGTGATATCTTCAGGACGGGCTCAGACTTCAACCCTCAAATTGAACCTTAAACAATGGTGGACATAAGGTTAATGTTATTGCTAATTGAGTCTGTTGAGAATTGTGATATTTCCCCTAATATGTATCAGTGTTTCTGGTGGACACTGTAATTTAACCCCAAGCTAAAGCACAAACATGGGGTATACATTTTCTTAGTTTTAACTTGCTTTCAGGGTTATATATATGTGTGTGTATGTTTGTGTGTGTGTTTGTGCATTTCTGCTGACTTGTACCTTTTCAGACAACCAGAATAGGCAGAAGCAGGAGACCAGGCGTGAGTGCCGTTTGGGACCCGGGTCGACTTAGTTATTTCATTGCACTTGAATTAATTTATTTTAAATGGTTATGTAATGGAACACTGCATTTTTATTTTTTCACGAAACAGAAAGGTTTAGACACTATGGGTGTCGGCCTGCTTGGATTTTTTCTCACATCAGGCTCAGGCATCATCGACACCCGAGTAAATTACATGATCGTAGTTATTAACAAGGGGAAGCATGCAGCACCCAATGATTGATTGTTCATTACTTCTTAGGATGGGGACTAAGGTATAGGAAATGACCTTCCTTGCGATGCATTTTCTTCTCGTATCCTTTATTTTATTTGATTGTGTATTGAGTTCCATTTTCCGTACATTCTGTTCAGACTTATATCATGGCATTTCATCTTTTTGTGACCTTACGCATTGGTTTATTATCATTCAGTTGGATTATTTAAATTGTTTATTCTATAATTTGTTTGATTACATGCTTCCTCAACTTCATTTTTGTGGTTTTTTACTTCCTCTATGATATTATCTATTACCTATGATGCATAGTCTCCCCGACAGACACAAAAAGGGCCCTCGCTCCTAGTCAGCTGCCTCTGGCATTCGAGGATATGTGTTTGTGCTTATGTGACCACCGGTGCGGCCACCGTCTTAGAGGTGAGCTAGGTCAAGGCATTACATCATTAATTGTAATATATCGTAATGTTGATTTGAGTACATTAATAATACGTGGGTAATTAATTTTTTCAATATTATGGAAAAATTATCTAAAATTTAAGGCAATGTCAAAACAATTTTTGTGAAAGTATTAGAAATATCAAATAAATTATTTTTTTATTAATTTTAGTGCTAATTTTGGATAAATTATTCTCTTCTATAAATATTATACATAATTAAAAACTATATGTGATGGTGTAAGTGTTTATATTTGAACTCCATTATTATATTGATGTCTAAAAACTGAAATAATGTAAATTTTCATGAAAATGAATATATAAATATTTAATTTTATAAAATATTTTATTAATTAATTAAAAAATAATTAATATAAAATAATAGATAAATTGGGATGGTAATGGCTGAAAATGTAACTAATGGTCTACTTATGAGCAACATGGAATTTTTAAAATCTCTTTTAAGACCTATATGATTTAATATTAATGAAAATTTCATTATTTATTGCCTATAAAATGGGATTGAATTGTGATTATAGAATGATTAAAATTTTATCCATCTTCTTACCTTTCCATCAATTAGAAAATGATAAAATCTCTTGTGCGTATGTGCGGACAACTACTACCATGATGTGATTTAATTAATTTATTATTTCTACATCACATGGTCGGCCATAAGGATATATTTTTTAAATAAATATGTCTCTTATTATATTATTATAATTTATATAAGGTAAAAAAAATTATCTACATTATCATGATTTCATTCAATAGAAAAATAGAAATGTCTATCATGTGTCCATATGGACTATCATCCACACCAAACAACATAATTCATTTTTTACCACATTAAATGGAATGTGGAAAAGGTATATTATATTTTAAAAAATGATAACTAAAATTTTTTCATGATTATGGATATGAAAAAACAATTACATTGGTGTAAGGATAGAAACCACCAAAACAAAATATCCCGGGGAAATAAGACAATTAACACCTAAAAATTGATTTTAACACATAAATAAAACTACATGTGTATATAGAATACATAATTCAATAGTATTTAGTAATATTTATATAAATATGGTTTTAAAATCACTATATAAGAGGTATAAATTTATTAAATTAGATATTAGATCATGTGTTAATTTTTTAAAGCATGTGGTAGATATTTTTTATTTAAAACCATGTTTTAATGATTTCGTTAAAACAATTTTTCATCCATATACATGTACTTAAAAATGTTTCATAATGTTATTATCAATACTCTATTGATTATTTATAGCAATTTTAAACAATTCTTTAACTTTTATAATTGTTTTAAATAGGAACATTTTTTATCATTTTCTTAAATGGTCACTTTTGTCACTTATTGACGACTTAAAAAAGAATGTTTTTGATGATTTTACACCTGAAATATTTTTTACTATAGTTATTAATGTTATTTTTTATGAAAGATTCATATTAATTAATTATCAATTTTTTTGATTATCTTATTCCAATTTATCTTTAAATTTATTTCATTTAAATGTTTTCAAACTAAATGCACATTTCTAATCATTTTAGGATACTAATAAATGATTTTATATGAAATTCAGTAATATATTAATAAAAATTATGATGAAAATATAATATTTTTTGTTTTTTTATTTTATATTGTAAATGGAAAATTTATATGATGGTGGGTGGGATAGATATATCCCTTTAATGCATTGTCTAATGACATGTTCTGGATCAGATACTTGTGGGATTAACCATAATGTTTATTATTTAATAAGGGTTCACTTACAGTTGATTATTATGATAATTTCCCATGAAACCTATATGTTTTTTCATAGCATGATATTCTTAATAGAAATTTTTTTTAACGAAATAAGTAAATTTGTTTATGGTGTTTTTTACTATATAAATGTGAGAGGTTTTTTATGGAAAAAAATTTCATGTGTTCTAATATCTACTCAAGAAACTATAATTGTTATTTTTTTTCATTAATTCTTGATACATTATTTTATGAAAAACTTTAGGAAATAAATTAATATTTTTGTGTAAGTAAATTATTATTTTCACCACTTGATTATTATATAAAAAAACTCTTTTGTGAATTTTATTATTTTTAAAATAGTCAGATAGGGTTCCATGATATTATATAACATTATATGATTTTGTTTCTCATTCCATTGTTTGGAATTATTTTTACATGATTTAAAGTTGTGTAGAGAATAAGAAAATTTTAATTGAGACATTTAATGGATTTAGAATAAGTTTCCTGAATTTATTAGGAGTGTATACATATAAACCTATTTTATGAAAAATAAATGTTAACTGTATGATAATTTCTATAGTTATACATAATGATTTCATTCTACAATAAATATATAAATATAAAAGATTCTAGAAATGAAAAACATTTTAAATAATATTATTAAAATAATAATTAAAATATACCTAACAATTTTATAACCAACCACCTATTAACCATCTCAAATATTAAATGAAATCCTCATATCCCATTATTACTAATATAAATTATGAATGAAAGTGTTGATAATATGAAAATAAAAATTTTTATACGGGACAAAATAAATTTCCACATACATACAAAAATTTAGACATGCTTTTTTAATTATTTTTTTACATTTAGAAAAAACATATATTTATAATCCATATTTATATGAAACGACATAGTATTTTTTATCCATTTTTCAAAATATCAATATAATAACAATTATCAAAAATACCCTTCTAATAAAATAATATTTCATTTAAAATAGTATAAAACATATAACACCAATAATAATGAAATTAATAAAATAATATAATATTTTATCAAAATAAATATTATACACTAAAAACTCAAAAATTATACATTTCATGATAAAATTATATAAAAAAATATAATTACAAAAAAATTTACTAAAATATATGCAATAGTATTTTAAAAAATAATGTATAAACAATCCTTGTTTAATAGTATATATATATGCATATGTATAATTCCCCAAATAAATTATGTTCCTTGTAAGAGATAAATCTGATCTATGTAAATCTTAAAATAATTAAATTATATTGTTTATAAACACATATATAACTTGTGCTAATATAATAATCAATCATAAATTAATTATAGAAAATTTATTCCTAAAAACCCAAATAAAATTAATACAACATAAATATTAATAAAAAATATAATAACATTCTATGTTAAATCATAGAAACTCATGTAATTGGTTCTAATTCATTTAAATCAAAAATATAATTTCTTTTTAAAAATCTACATTGATATATCATGTTTAAAATGTATTATTTCCTCAAATAATTTTAAATAATTATAAAATATTAAGTTTTCTCAAAACCATTCAACAAGATCTCTTGAAAAATCATTACCAATCTTCCATTTATTTCAATTTATATTATTATCCTACAATTAAAATCATTATCTAGATGATTATTATAATTTTTACATCAAACATAAGTACAAATATATAATTTAAAATTATAATAAAAAATCCGTACTTGGGTGATTTAGAAAAATATTTATAACCAATGAATATTTGTGAAATTACTATTTTTTAATATTAATGTCTCAATTAACTAAAATATCTAAATTATATTAAATAATTAAACACACACAATTATGTAATATTATTCTCTTCTAAAATACCTAACTACATTTACCCCCTTACAATACATTATAATTAATAGAAATAATATAAAATAATTAAGGGAACCAAAATAAACCCTTGACATCCCTGGTAAAACAATATTTCACCATCATTATGTTATCTATACATTTAAGTATAATAATTCTTGAATCAAAATTATCCTATCATTTGATTAGTCCCATACCCAACTAAAATAGGGAAACTATAAATTCATTACATAATGATCAATCCATGAATTTCTATTAACATATAGAAAACAAGAAAAATATTTTATTAACGTTCCCTGATTAAAAGTGGTTAGCATAAAGGATGATGTATATGTTATTATCTAATATGAAGAGATTTTTCCTCTTTTGAGTTTATATTTTTAAATTTGGGTCTCATGGGAAATCTAGGATGACTCATTTAAATATATAATATTTTAATAAATTAATCACCTTATATTGAAGGGTAACTTTTATATATGTATAAAAATACAGAAAAATAATTCCCTGGTATTCATGAAAAATCATAGAATAGTCTAAACAGTCAATATAAATAATATAGGAATAATAAAAATGAAACCCATAAATGATTTTTATAAATAAAAATAATTAATCACTACACATTAATAAAGATAAATTCTTCTCTAAATATTAAAATAAGGATGGAAATATTTCCATCTTTGAGTGGGGCGTCCATTGGAAGATCCAAAACATCAATCCTTGAATCTTCCAACAATATTATTATATCACTCATACAATTGTTAATTTCTATATGATTTTATATATATGAAAATGTCTAATTTAATCTCAATTGATTAAATCATGTATCTTCCATTTCCATAATTTTTTTGGATACATATCATATATGGTTCAAAAGAGTGTTTGGAGTTGCATTATTGGTGGAAATATGGATAATTTACACTTGATTGGGACTATGAAATGTTTTGGTACTCATTATTCTATGTAGATCCTACCAATTTGGGTTTGTTAGTATCACATTTGTTGTTGATGGTCATTTTTCTATGTTTGAGAAATATGGTTTGATTATTTTCATATTGGTGAGGGATTTTACCATGTAAAAAAATTAGGAAAAGAATAAGACAAAGTTTTTTCATGGTTTATGGTAAAACCACCATCAACCATGTAGTTAAATATATAACGATTTCATTATTTTGGTAAAATTTCATCATGGTCTTATTATGGATTCTTTTATAAAATAGTGAGGATGAAGTGGATTATTCTTTGCTGGTATGATGTTCATGATGAGGAATGATAGGGAAATAACAATTGGGGATATAAAATTATCATATAATTAGTATAATAAACATTTTAATGGATTAAAAAATTTATATAATATTGGATTGGGTTATATGGCAGTATTAAGATCTCAAATATCCTTTGAGAAAGAATCACAATATTATGGTCCACTCTTCACCACACAATAGTGATTTTTATAAGGTTATTATAAATTATATTATCCATATTCCCTATTTTGAATATATACATCTTCATATAAACCCTAGGTTATTTTTGGTTCTTTTTTTATTATAAATTCATTCAATGATGGATCTCAATCCTTGTATTCATGTAATTTTCATATTGGGTTATAAGGCTCTATTATCTCACCTTTAACACATATTTTAAAGAGAAGGTTTTGATTAGGTATTTTTATTCAGATATTTTATAGTTTGGCGGAATTCATATAGGGGGATGATGTGTATAGGTATTTTAAGGAAATTCTTATATTTTTTGTGGTGTTTAGTATCTATTTTTATCAAATCAATGTTTTTTGACTATTGATGTTTCAATTTGAGGTAGGGAATGAAAAAACAACCTATTTTGTTTTTGGTTAAATATTTATTTTCTATAGTTTTATTTATTTTGATAAAGAGAATGAATTGGACTAATAAATATAATTTCTGATTTTCAAATAAGATTTTTGAATGTTATATTAGTATGTTTTATATATTTCATAGTTATTATTGAATTCATACATTATATTTTTTGGGACAAAAATATATTATTCATTTTTCTGTAATTTTAGGTGTTTTATAAAAATTGTTGAAACTATGGAGTAATTTAATGATGTTAGTGAAAAGGGATTGTGGATATATAGAATTAATGTTTTATATTTTATAAGAAATGGTTTAATAATTAATTAAGAATAATTATATATTTTTTTCATTTGTTGATTCTTGATTTTAATACTTGTTATTTTTATGTTGTTGAGGTGGTATTGGTGTATATGTATTATGTTTCAAGTGCTGGTCATTGTATCTTTTTTTCAGTAGTTGATCTGGTGGATGTTATATAGTATTCTTATTTATTTAGAGGTAGTGAATATACCATTATAGAGAGATTTTGTGTAATTCTAATTTTATGGTGGGATATGACTGATATAGTTAGTGTGATGTATTTTTATTGGGATTTAGAATAATTATATAATAAAATATTATAAATTTAACAAAGAAAAGTGGTTTTTGTGAAGTCAGTGAAGCGTGAATATTATTAAGGTTCCATTTATGTGGTTCTTAAATATGAAAAATAAAATTGTAGGTTATAATATGGTAAGTGAAATATATTTTATGTTAAGTGGTATTGTGTGTAAAAATATATTTTCAATAAAAATAAAATAATTAATAAATTTAATGTAATTAATGGTGATTAAAATTATAGGAGTAAAGAAAAGATGTTATGTGGTTGATATAATGGTTACTATAGTTTTCATGGTGGTTTGTGATGTGTCTAGATGTGGAATCAATTTTTGATGGTTGAATATGATGATATAGGGAAAGGGGTTTGGTTATATAGGTGACGTGGTATTGGGATCAAATTAGGATAGTGATGTTTGTTATTCTTATACATTAATTTCATTTAAATATTATTTCTTATGAACCGCCACTAGTGAAGGGTGATGTAGTTTATTACTATAATCGGTTTTAAATTTTATGTGCACACCTGAGATCCAAGACATTGGTAATACATATCGATGAATACACTATCTTTATCACTCTATCATTATGAAATAGTTGGGATATGTTATTATAGTATGAGTTTATGAATATTAATGGATGGAATTAGGTTATAAGTATTATATAATTTTATATGTTTAAGGTTGTGGTGTTGTGAAAGTAGTGTGAGGATGTGGCAGTGAAGTGGTTTTGGTGGGGATTCACAGTTGTTGTATGTTTTATGTGGTTATTATAATATCCTTGAACCTACTCTCCCAAATACGATTATAAAAATATCTTCACATTTCAATCTGTGATACTGATAATTTTTCCCCATTTTTGTTTTCCATACATTATAACATTAGAATGAAATATTGGATCACTTATATAGAAAGTACCATTGAGGTTTAGTGTTTTAGATAATTATGATAAACTCTTAACAACATGGATTCTTAGAATATTGGTTCATAAGAACTTCATCTACCACTATACAAAACTCATTATGTACCATATTATTTCTTTATCATCATAATAAATATTCTTCATATATGAAATATTTCTAGATTAAAATCATTTATGAACCTCATTTATAACCTAAAGATAAATAAATATATGAAGGTTGAGATCATATTCATTGAAAGGATAAACATAAAAATTAAAATCTAACTATTATCAGTTAGAAAATGTGTTTATAAGGGTATTATGTTATAATCTATCTTCACGAGTATATCGGAAGAGTAATCATTCCCATAAAAATATAAATTTTCAATGATGAAACATGGAATAAGTATTTCAAAATGGAATTATTCATAAAAATCAATAACCATGAGCCATATGATTTCAATATTTATCAATGTAAAAATTTATAACCCATATAATATTTAAAAATACTTTCTATCATAGAACATCATCTTCATAGAATTTTTATATATCCATTTTTGTCAACTTCCATACACATTGATGGGAGCTATATATTGTCTTACCCATCATATAAATAAAATCAGGTTCACCTTTGATCTATAATGGGGTTGAAGAGATCATAAAAAATAATAATAAGAACCAGAAGATGAATTATTTTCATTGATAATTAATTCCATAAAAAACCATAATTCCCTTCAAAACATCTATAACCAATGTAATAAATACACTTACATAGAATACTCCATAAAATAATCATAATCCATAAATACAAATAATGATGAGGGTATCACTAAAAAATATCCATAGTGGATAAAATGTAATATCAAGAGTTTTTGATGTTTCTGACTGTAAATAACATTAAAGGGTAATTGAAAACATTCTAGATTTAAACAACAATTTTATTTTGATAATAACTTCAACAAAATAAAAATAAAAAAAATTGAATATCATTTTCCCTTACAGTATCCTAGTAAACATATAATATATTTCATAAGAAAATTAGTGTACATGATAGTGGATAAATATATCAGTCTTAAAAACATTTATATACACTTTCATTTCAAAATATTTTAAAGGAATTCAAAAGTGACCATGTAGGATAATGTTATAACAGAATTTTTTTCATTTAGAAAAAATGATATTTAAGAGAAAGATTCTTATTCAAAAAGAAGATAAAATTTCTGTATCACTTACAAACTACATTCTTGATGCATCTATGATTATTATGTGTGCAAATTGGAAATAATAATTCAGACCAGATCAATAACTAGATGATAATAGAATATATGGGGTTTAATAAAAAATATCACATTATTTCCTCTAATTTTTTTTCCAATATATTTAATCCAAAAAAGAAAGGCGACTATTTCAAATATCTGCTTCCATTTTGTTAACTATTCTATCATAAGACCCATTAAATAATAATATAAAATGAAACATTAAATACCATTAAAATAATATTATTCATGATAAAATATGTAGAAGTGAGTTAATATATACAAAAAATTTAAATAAGTGGTGAATATAGAATATGTTTCATCTAAATAATTGTGAAACAAAAATCCCTTACCTCAAGCCCAGACCTTACATGTAGGCAGACTAACTCGTATATAATATGGATATATAAATTAATATATTTCCTAGGAAAAATTTCCCAGTTAAATACCTTATACATAAATCATTCATTTTATTTATTTTAATGACAAATATAAATATGTAATCATTTAATTACACATCACGAGTTTTGAGAATGTTTTATCCATATTTTCAAACTGGATTTAGTATATTTATCATTATCAACGAGTTATTTGTTTCATAATATATAGATTAATAGTGATATGACAATTAAAATTTATTTACATAATTTTTTCTTTTAAAGTGAACAATTAATAAAAGATGTGAATAATGAAATTCATATCAATCAGGGAGATGATATGCCATACATATGCAAGAGTAGCATTTCCTTTTTCAATGACCAATATGCATTGAATTTAATTGTTATTTTATCTTATAAAAATTATAATTACATTATAAATCAAATATAACTTATTTAAATACACACCCACATATATATATCATAGATTTTATTTGCAAATGGAAAAAATCACATCGATTTGTGGTGGTGATAGTTCACACAAACTAATGAACGACATTACCAGTATTTAGTGATTGGGAACGTAAAAAGATAATGATATATAATCTATTCAAAAAGATAAATATTTTATCAATATCTTATTTAAACATTAATTCCATAATTATAAATATTTTTGATTTTTGATTATGGGAAATGAGTTACAATGGTTCATGAGGCAATAAACCTCCATACACATGAACGATTGTTTCGTTCCCCATTTTTGGAAATACAATATGAATATTGGATATACAATAAAATAAAAAATATTAGTATATGGGAAATACTTTTTTTATTAAATGATATTTATTTATGAGTATTTTTATGGTGTGGAAGAAGAAGCAATAAAACTATTGGTTATGAACAATACGTCTTCTTATAACCTCTTTAGGTTTGCACTAAAATCCTTCCTTTTGTGTTTTTATAATAATACTAAATATTTTATTAAGTGTATAGTGAATATAGTAATGTATTTATTTTAGTATTTTTTTAAAAAAATTAATTCATGGTGATAAAAGATTAGGATAGGGGGGTCCTTTTATATGTAGTGGAGAGGACACATTTAGAGATTTTTAAAGGATAAATTTATAATAATGATTTTACAATACAAAAGGCTCTAAAATGAAACACACGATATACATATATTATATAATGTAGTGATACAGGCATAGAATATAATTTATACATGTGTATAGGTTATTTTATCCATTATCTTTTTATTTTAGCACTTGGTAAACCCGTTTTCACCTGAACCACAGTAAAAGACTTTTGTTTTTTCATTATTAAATATTCCTAAATATTAGGTTGATCTTATTATATAATCAAAAATAATATTAAGAAAAATATATAATACATTTTATAAAATTTAATATATATATGAATGAAATAATTTAATTTTAAATATAACACATAGATGCAATAAAAAAGTTTTATTAGGAAATGTCTTTTTTGTGTATAATATGGTATTATATTAATATTATTAATATTATTAATCATAATATTAATTTAAATTAATATTTTTAAATATATAATACTTAAATTTAGCATAAATTACACTTTATTGGCATTTATTTTAATTAACATAAATGATGAAACATAATTCACATTAAAATAGATTTCAAAAAATAAAGACACATTTTTAGGCTTCAAAATAAATACACAATAAAATCGACCATAAAGATGATTCATATTTAATTAACATGATTGAATATAACTAAATAATTATTAATCTAATTTAAATATAACTGAAATAATAATTTGACTTTTAAACTACTTATATTATTGGAATGAACTGAATGTTTTATTAAAAAAATTATAATACACTATTCACTTAAAAATCAATATATTAAAAAAATACAAACATTTCACACTTCCAAAAATTTTTTATAATGTTTTAAAATGTATAATATTTTTATTAATTAAATAATCTAAAATTTAAATTAAATTAATAATATATTTTTCATAAAAACATAGACAAAAACATTTATGAATAAAACATATTTTTTATGAATAAAATATAATTAAGAAAAATTGAGTGTTCTTAAGTAAGATTTTATCGATATATATTTATTAGTCATGATATAATTATATATAATAATTTTGTTAATTAAATCCATACATTCCAATTTAAGGGGTCAAATATAAGAGTTACATTGCACAAATCGTTTAATCTCAGTGTTTTATGTTGTATGAGATATAAAACATAATGTTTTAATTTTGAAATCATAGTGTCATAGATTATCCACCATTCAATAATATTTGACAATGATATTTGATCTTTAAATATATACTAAAAATTATGAAACATCTAAATAATTTTTTTTAAAATCCCACAACATAAAAAGGGTTAATAAAACAACCACATTAATGGAGAGAGTGCGAATAATGATGTTTCTCTAGAATAAATCATAACATGGTTTACCTAAATGAAAACACTATTGAGACTTAAATATATTTACATGTAAGAAAATAATAATTCAAAACTATATATCTAGAGTGAATATATCATTTATGATAATAAATTTAATGATCATGAAAATTTTAACAACCACAAAACCATAAACCAAAGTGTTGTGAAAAGACAATAATCTCATAAAAGATGATGGTAGTAAGATAAAATTTTCATTTTCAATATCATTTTTAGTAGATTTATTAATTTCATACCATATATAATTACAATAAAAGATAAAAAAATATTTTTTATAGATTCATCCCATAATCAATTCCCACAACAATTATATATTTTATTCTGATCATTGAGTATTCGTGATAAAAAATAATTATTCATGAGGAACTAAAATCCACATATAATATACAAAATAATTCAAAAAATTGATAACATGCTAAATATCAAATTATTATACAGTAACCAAAAACAAAAAGTATATAATAATGTATGGTAATTTTGAATATGAATAATTATTCATATCATTATTCTCAAATATTCAATTATAATACACAAATTTAATGCTAAATAATTTCATAATTAACTATCCTTAAATAAAATAAAAATATAATTGAATATGATAGAAAACCAATTGTTATTTGGGATTTATCACATATTATTCCATGTTTGATTTAACGTTTATCTCCCAACAGAACCATTCACTTTTATAGTGTCATAAAAAAATTATATATTCCCCAATCATGTAATATAGAATATATTATAATTATTTCATAAATTACATGTATTAAAATAGAGATACATCAAATCACTTCTAATGTATAATTTTATCATTAATCCTAAAGTAATATTCTTTTATTCTTCTTTTACCTTAATCACAAATTATTGAAAAAATAATAAACTTATTTATTATTAACATTGTCACCAAAAAAATTTTAAAACCCATTTTTTTCAATGACATATTTTATGAAATTGTAATAACCCTTTACAACCTCAATATCAATGATTTCATAATCCTTAAATTTTGTATATAATAATAAACTTGTGTCCAAAAAATTAAAGTTATCATTAACTAAATAAAATTTCACATAAAACAAAAGTGTTATGTATACCTTAAACTAATAATGCAACTCCCAAATGATCATTAGTCACATTAAGAATTCTTTAAATAAATCCTAAAAAGTGGTTTATATGAACCTAAACTAATAAACAAACATATACTCATAAAACCAAGATGGTATCTATGACTCTTATGTTTACCTCACAAGAAACTTCTTAATATCCATATTTATATAATCCTTCCCTTTAATTAATTTTTTTAACATTTTGTAATTATTACTTGTGGGATATAATTGATAAAAATATGTGAACTTCATGGGCAGATACAACTCCTAGTTGAAACTCTTACCATCATTCTTAATGGAATTCCTTTCATTATAAATAACTTTCTTTGAGGGACATGATTGAACAAATACTCACATGTGATTTTTACCCCATATTTGATTACTTTCATTCCTCCAATACCAACTGTACCAAACATGGAACCACCCCCATAGATCAAATTATTAAAAGATTATGTTTACTTATATGTCATTGATACCAATAAATGTGTCACAATTATTATCATTTATATCATTTAGCATCAAAATAAAAGTTTATATCGCATACATACCAATGGAATTTTGAGGTTATGTTTTTTGGTAATTTGGAAAAAAATTTATAGCCATTATTCATAAAAAACATGTCCATTATGAAGAAATTCATCTCACACTATTTCAAAATTTTTATATTCCATATTATGTCTTCATCATCTTAAAATTTATTCTTACCATATGAAACCATTCATGAGTCAAATCATTTATCATTAATAATTATTACGTGAAGAAAATTAAACATTAGATGGGCGAGCTCAAAATCTGGTGAAGGATGACATAAGAATTAACCAAATATTGTTATTAGTGAAAACAATTTTAGAATAAGGGTATAATGAAATAATCAAATTTCAGGAGCATAATACAATTGGAATCATAATTATCCATACATGGATCGTCAATAATAAAACATGAATGATGGATTTAATAATGGGATGAGTCATAAGAATTAGTAATATTGAGTTGTGTGATGTGAATCATAATTAGAGGAAACATCTATAAACTATAGATAGAATAATGAAAATTATTTGGCATCTTATAACACCAACATCCTAAAAACCCTTATAAAACCATTATATTATGAATAAAAATAAGGTTGACATCCTTATATAATGATTTAGATGTTATTTGGGTTCACCCATGGTATAAGTTATTGAGCTCACCCTAGATCCAAACTGAGGATCAACCCCTCATATATATAATTTCCTTGAACCACTTCTTGAATAAAGTGCACAACTAATTTATTTATTTGTAAATCTGAAAAAACTATTATTCATCTCCTACCATGAATGAAATGTACAAGATAAATTAGTTACCTTAAAATCTATTCAAAACAATAATAATATGTCCATATAAATAATTAGGAAAATACCATTACAAAATATTCCTAGTCTGGCACAATTATCCTCCATTGTTTCATATGTTGATGAATATAAATACTATTAAAGGGGAATTTGAAACATTCATGAGTAAAATAAAAATTCCCATATGAAAATCACTAATTAAAACTATTAATTCACAAAATATAATGAAAATAATTTTTATTTGAAAAAAATAAAGGAAAATATAATTTAATATTTATTAAAAATAATTGAAATGGTGTATGGAAAAATTCATTCGTGTTTGGAATTTTAAAATAACCAATATTTTTAATCATTTTGTAATGTTATTTCTATGTGTAGAATTTTTAGAATGATATGAAATTTTCTTTCAAATAACTTTTTAAAGAATTGAAAATATCATTTAATTTTTATTTAAGAAATAATTAATGTTTATAAAATATAATTTAAAAAAATTAGAAATCATGTATATGTATGAGATTCAATCCAAATTTAAAAGATGATAAAAAATAGTAATCAATTAAAAAAGACTATCTTCATGTTTCAATAATCAAAAAATGAAGAATTGGAATTAAAAAAATGTTGAACACATTTGTAACCATACTGTAAAAATCTACATTGTTCAATAAAATAATATAAATTTTATCCTCCAAAATAACCTTCAATATAAAAAATCCCAACAATAAATGGTAATATGACATAAATCCTTTTTCCAATTTTTTAACCATTCAAGCATAATCCCTAAGAAATAATAAAATAAAATGAAAAATTAAATATAATTAACATAAGAAGATTCAATATATAATATATAATATGGGTATTATATAACCCACATAACAAAAATATGTAGTGAATATGATATATATCTCATGGAAATAAGTTTTAGATAAGGAATCCTTACCTCACATCCAGATGTTCCATGTATGTCCTCTAACTCTATTATATAAAGATTTTATAAGAAAATTTATTACTTAATAAAAATTTAATGGATTATTCAATTACACATAATTCATTAATTTTATTTATTTTAATGACATATCAAATAATTTAAGTAGTTATGTACACCTAGGGTGTTTTGAGGATGTTCGATCTATAATTATAAAGTAGAATTATTAAGTTGACCATTTTTAAAGGGGTCACTATTCATTCATATAAAAAATAATAATTTTAAAATAATTAACATTTTTATGAATAAAACTAACTTTTTAGACAAAACATAATTAATAATTATTTATAATTAATGATGTTACCACCAAAATGATAATAGGTCGTATGTATTCATGTGTAATGTTTCCATTTTTCAACAATCATTATAGAAAGAACTAATGTATTGTATTATAATAAAATAATGGTAATAATTTCAAAAATAAATTCTTATTTATTTAAATATACGTTTTTGTATCATCTACATGATGTGGTGATAAAAAACTAGCATTTCTTTATAGAGGTAGTAGTCCAAATGTACGGATGAAGGACATTATCATTTTTCACTAAACCAAAAGATAAATTTTATGTGATATATTATCATCTCATAATGATAAATATGTCATGAATATTATATATAATCATTAAATATATTGTTATAAATTTCATTGTGAGGTGGTTTTGGAAAGTGAATTGGATCTTTTAAAGAGGGATTAGTCTACCATATGCATGAATGATATGTTTCTTTTCCATTTGATGGAAGAGGATATAGATATAGATTATTCAATTAAAAATAAATGAAATACCATTGTATGAGATATTCATTTTTCATTATATCAGAATGGATTAGTATGTTCTCTAGGTTGTGGAATATGAAAAAAAATATGAAAAACACTGAGTTAATAATGATACATTTTCTTCATTGGACCTCTTGATGATTGCACCAAAACCATTCCGAAGAGTGTTCTATAATCAAAAAATGTGTTGATGATATGTGTAGGGAAATTATTATGGTATATTGGAATGTATTTTAGAAATTAAAAATATTTTATATCTGAAAGAGTGAGGATAGTGGGTGGCCATTTATATATAGGTAGGGGACTAACATAGAATTTTTAAACAAAAATGTTATGCCGAATATTTTTAGATGAAAAAAATAAAAATTAGACATTATTAAATATTATATGATATAAAGACCATTTATATACATAAAATATATTTTTATAATCATTTAGGCTATTTTAACCCATAACTTTTTAGTTTAACCCCCAGTAAACCCGATTCCACCTTAATCGTGGTAATAGATTTTACTCAATTCAATAATCAAAATGAAAAAAATATGTTGAAAATATTATCTAATATAAATCATTAAGAATCTAAATTATTAATTTTATTTATATATTCAATTCAAATAATTATAAGGATATAATTAAAAATAAAACTTTCAAATGTGAAAATCAAAATTTCAAATAAATATATTTTTAATCATAAGATGATCTAATATCAACTTTATAATTAATAATAATAATTATATGAATTTAAATTCATATTTATAGATACATAATATATATATATCTATATTATGAATTTTTTTATTAATTAAATTGGAGAAACATTATTCATAATAATTTTTTTAAGAAAATCTATTTTTTAATACTATAAAGTAGCACATTCTAAATTCCAATTTAATGACATCTAAATTATAATTAATTTAATTAATTGTAAATATATAATACTTATTTAAATTTTAGTTAAAAATAAAATTAAAAAGAAAAATTATTTTACTTAATTTATTTAAAAATGACTATTTTAAAAATACCATTATTATTCACAATTCCCAGATAATCAATATGTCTTGAAAAATTGAAAAATATAAAAAAAATTAAATTTCATATAACGATTTAAAAAATTATGTTCACATTATCAAATAAATTTTCTATAATTCTAAAAATTAATTATATATTTTATCCGAAAGTGAAATAAATATCAATTTTTAAGAAAAAAATATTTTTGATGGAATAATGTCATTACAAAAAATGTGTGATTAATTGTAATGAAATTATCAAAAAATTTGTAATGAGTGAGAATAACTATATATATTTTTTATTGTTTTTAATCCAACTCGTAATCTATAATTTAATAAATATGTTATAATGGTCATATTTCATGGGTCGTTTAAGAATAGTGTTTCATATCATATATATTGTCGAACAAAAATCTCTTACATTAAAATATCTAGGTGTTAAATTTATAGTCTGGTATGTTTTTTTGGTATTAATTATGTGGGTTTTGTTTTTCAGTTATTTCAATGATGTACTTTTGTTGATTTGGTATGTTGATATGGAAGGTTTCATAATGCTATATGGGTTAGTATATCTAATATAGTAGGGATTTTGCTGTATGGTACTTCTATAATATGTTTTCACGATATTATATTTTAGTGATTTTGTGCAGATTTTGTGTGTGAATCTTTGTGAGGTTGTGTGGTAGTTTACATGGTTCATTAATTACTCAATTTCTGAATTTATTTTCAGATTAGAATAATTTTTTAACACATTCACAATAGTTTTACATTTAAACCATGTAAAGTAAACATTTATCATCACTAAAATCTGCTATATCCAATTTTCCATATTTAAACGATAAATTATGTGATAGGGAAGCACCATACTAATTCTTTGTATAGTGTTTTTTAGATTTAGTGTCACTATTAATTGAGTTAGTTTTATTTTAGAATATCTTTTAATTTATTTTTTAAATTATTTTTTTATAGTAGTTGCATTTTTTTGTGGTAAAATTATTGTTTTCCTTATATACTTATAGAATTTATATGGTTAATACTACTAGTATTTGTTTTCAAAACCTCAATTACAGTCATAAAACCATATCAAATTAGAGGTAGAATTTTATGGGGTAAAAATTATCAACATTTCTATCCTAAAAGTTATCTGGTGTGTATTAGTCATGGTATTGTGGTTTAAGGGATTGGTTTTCTGAGTTATGATATATTATATAGTTATCTACTAGTCATGATTACATAGGTTTGTTGGGGGAAAACATTATTCAATAAAATTGTATGAAGATATCTAGTTCATGGTCACCATTATTAATGTCATATCAGTAATTATTTCTTGTTCCTTATCATTTTTATTTGTTAGAATGGGGTCGGCTGAGAAATTCATGTGTATCTATAAAATAATGTGTTTAAGGCCTTCTCAGCACTAGAACAATACTTAATATTTAGGGTAGGAGAGATTAGATACATCAATTGGAACAAATCCATATGATTTTACATATCTTCAATAACATGGGTATGAGTTTCATCTTTTAGTTGGATATAATCCAGGGAATCAACGAAGAGGATTAGGTCATGAATCGATGCACGATATATATTTTCAAACAATATTTCATTTGAGGTATAATTTATTTATCTGCCACCAAATATTATGAATCATTTTAATTATGATATTTTCACTATTTTATTTTATGAAACTTGGTCTAATATTTTGTAAATAATGTGGGGAGACTTATAGTGCTGGTAGAGTTTAATATGCCTTTTATGGATCAATATATTATATTTGATGATTTTCGGGGTTGTGAAATGATGATTGAGAAGATTCAGTAAATTAACGAGTTCATTCTACCCCATAACGTTACATAGAGGTATGGATAGAGTTTCATCCCAATGAATATCCAATTTCCTTGTATCAATATATTATAATTCCTTATTAATTGAGATGATTTTGGATTTAGATCAATGATATGTTACAAAATTGTTTGATCTAGTGCATGTATGTTTCCTTTGGGTGATTCAATGATATACGTAAAAAAGGAGCATAGTATTATGAAGAGTTGCATTAATTAAAAAATGTTGAATTAGGTGTATGTGAACAATTATTATCATATTCCAAGGATTAGGGATATATAACTAACTTCTTCATATCCTGGGAAAATGAAACATTAGAAAAGGGTGAGCTCAAATTCTCATTAAGGGTACGAAATATAGTATAAGATAAAATAAATATTAGGCATGGTGAATTATTGAAAACACATGCCTTTACAAATATTAAACATCAACACTTTATGGAAGAAATATGAGATGAGTAAATAATGTCATAATAAAACATAGTCATGGGTATTTTAATAGTCGAATAACCACATGATCCATCAAAATTATTTTCATAATGAGGGAATGCGTAATACTGGAATTTCTGAAATATCTTGTCAAGGCCTCAGCCAAGACACCTAAAAATGATTTGGGCCCCAACCAAAACCATATATCAAATTGTGAAAGGCCTCGACCAATTCCACATCTAATTGTCTCTTGAGTCCTACTGATTCATTGAGGTGCTATAGTGGGCTCCACCCATCACTTACTGAGTCTAATAAATTCCACATATGACAAGGTTGAAAGATAACCTAAAAATTCATATTAAAACTAGCATACGAAATGTCAATACACTAACCATAAACCATGAATGGTATAAAAATAACACTTCTACATTCCAACATTTCATAACGCATTCAATAGTATATAGATGATTGTATTATAAACAATCATCATTCAAATAAGTTTAAAATCCATCAAATGATTTTGATGTAGATGAAATCAAAACTACATATGGGAAATATCTCTTTATATTTTGATATCATTTAAAACTATCTTAATTATAGAAGAAAAAATTTATTTTGAAAATATTATTATAAGATTTTAAGGGAATCTTTGAAGATTTTATAATGGAGGAAAGTATTTGCACCCACCGTATAAGTTAAAAAAAATTATTATTTTAATTTTGATTAAAGGGTCATAAAATACCTTGTTTGGAAAATGAAGGAAAGATTCTTTTCCAACAATTTTATAAAATGTAAAGCAAGGGTATATATGAATTTAACACATATTATAGAAAATTGTAAAAATGTTTTGAAATTCAATTTTCAAAAACATGTATGTGGATAATATGGAGGTCCTAGTAGATACTTACGTAAAACCAAACTCGAATAATAAAGAGATGGTGAAATTAACCCTCACCTAATGTCTAACATGACCTGTTTTTTCTATAATCTTATGAATAATAAAAAATGATATTTATAATAGCTTTAGAACCTTATTCAAATTTATTATTCCTTTTATATCACTTATTAGTACATTATAAACATTACGAAATCATTTTAGTTAATAACGGACATTTTGTTGATATTTGGTACTTGAGTCAAATGAAAACTTCTTAAAATTACATGTTGTCAATGTGGTCAAAATTTATTTATATACAAAATTATATTACTGATTTATTTATCATATATATCATATATATCCAGTATATATTTATTTATTTATAACAATACATACCATTTGGAGATAAGAAATGACATGCACCATTCATGGAGACGGTAAGTCGTATGTACACATGAACGCTAATTTTATTTCTATATTTTATTTTAATGGAATTAAAACATAATGATACATAGATATATTATAATTCCAATATAATATAATATACAATATAATTAACTCCATCCATTATACATCTCATATAAGGCATTAAAGATTCGTATAACATTTACGGGGTGATAGTCTGCACTTTCTCAAAGGAAATTATCGAGTTTACCCATAATGCAAACCATAAAGGTATGATATAAATGGAAAATACATAATAATAAATAAAACATAAACACAACATATATCATATATAAATATATTTCTATATTAATGGACACCATGAGAGGTGGTAAGAGATAATTGAACAATCATAGTTTCGCGAGGTGTTAGTTTTCCATCCAATGAAATAGTGCGTCCTTTACCCATTGGATGATGGTGTGTGTAAGTGTAGTTTTAATAATTCACATAAAAACATCCTATTATATATTGGATTTTGGTTTTGTAATAAAATAAATGAATAAAAATAGTTAATGGGTTTAGAATTAAAATAAAATAAAAAATGTTAAGAGAAACCATTACCTTTAATTTGGGTAACTCCCTTTTTTTTAACCAAAAGGTCATCATGAAGTGACTTATGCCTATGGTAGGGCTTCTAGGTGTAAGAGAGGGATATTTAGATCTTATTTGGGCAGGGTTTGGACAAAAAAATGGGCTTGAGAGGTGTGATTAATGGGATAGAAGTGGTGTCCTTTAATAAGAAACATGAGGGGCTCTTTAAGAATGTTTGAAACTTTTATTTCTTTATAAATGTATCTTCAATTAAAAAAGGTAAAAACTCATTAAAGTAGAAGATAAGATGAATAAATTTCCAAATAAAATCATCCAATAACAATTGGACTAGTTTTGTATATTGTTTTAATATTATTAATCTTATTTATTTTAATCATTTATTAATGAGGTGAATACTACATCATTGCTCTGTCGTAAATAATTATACATATTTTATGTCTAAAAATTATAAAAAAAAATTATAATTTAGGAAATCATTTATTATTTCAAATTAATATTTATAATATAAATTATGACTTATATAACCCCATATAAAAATTGATATTCCAAAAGATATTTGTTAATGTCATTTTCACCTTTAAATGAAGTTAATTATAATAAAGTGTCATATCCCTCATAAGTGCCTCCATGGGGTCCCAAAATCGACCCAAGGATTCCCATGGTCAGTAATTACACATAAAATAAGGTTATGACAAGTGTTAAGGTAATGTTTTATTTTTATAACATTATTTTTACCTTGAATTACCTTATTTACCATTAACCACTGTAAATAAAAGTCAAAAGTTATTATTCAGCCAAAATTATTTTCATCTTATTAAACCAAATATTACTTAATAATAACAACCATGTTTTTCATATTTTCTAAATTTAATTCAAAAAAGCGATAAAATTTCATTTAAATGATAAATTCAGTTTTTTAACTACTACTAAGTGGTTTTAATATTCATCAAAAATTAATGTTTTTTTAAAAAAAACCAAAAAATCCGACTAAGACATATTTGATATTATGAGTTTAAAAATAATTTTTAATTTACCAAATTAAAAACATATAAGTTTCATTAATTAATTTAAATTATATTCATGTTTTTGAAAAAATAGCGTGCTTTTTAAGAAACCAGAACTATCAAAAGATTGACACTTGTTTATGTATAATTTTGATGTCAAATTAATTGCAATTACAAACATTAGATTAAATGGTAGAAATATAATCTATTTATACTTCCAATATATTAAAATTTATAATTTAACTGTATAAATTATATTGATGAAAAAGTTTTTTTTGAATTAATATTTAGTATATTTTTCACTATTAACCCAAAAATGAATGTTATCAAAAAAACACCAAAATTTTATCAAAACTAAATTTTTATGTCCCAATTATTAATAAGAAGTTTTTTTTGTCAAATTCAATATAAAAAAGTGTCATTTGTTGGATTTAATAAGGGTTCCCCATTAAAAGGCTGTAAAATTGCATTTTTTTAAATATACATCTTTTATCTAAAAATATTTAATTTGTCTATATATTATGTCTATGAAACAAAAAATATGAATGTTAAAATTATATGGGATATATATAATATTCGAAATGTGGTTATTATAATTCATAACCACTTTTTAAACGGCTAATTTGATAGGTCGTGGTGTGCCTGAACTCATTGTGGCATACATAGCACACTATTGTATTATTTAAAGAGAAATGTATTGTGGAAGTTTGGGGTGTTTCATTCTTCCCTCCTTCAATATAACTCATCCTATCAATTTGAATTTTTCTACGAAAATAAATGGTTAAAAATAAAAAATATCTTTCTCAAAAACCCACAACAAAATTACGGTTAAAAATATATAGTCCTAATAAGAGGGAGAGAGAAATGAAAAAGTCACCACCAAATTATTATCACTATACCGAGAACATTGGTTGAAATTAGAGATACATAATTGGAGGAAAAAATAAAATATTTATAGGGAGTGATTGAGGTCATCAATCACAAACAAGTGTAAAATTGAGGGCCTAAAAATCCACCAATCATTTATGATTTAAAATATCATATGTTTAACAAAAATTGAGGTATTAGTATAAGACAAATTTGGTTTTAAGCTCCCTTCCTTAATGGTTAAGAATTAATTTTTTCATAGAATAAGAGAGAGAGAGAAAAAAATGTACTTCACAAATAGAGTTACATCCATTATCTAATTTCTACCACAAACATTTCTTTCACTCCAAAAATTAGTAGAACTAAAAAAATATTATATTTATATTTATTGTATAAGGTCCAAACATGTACCATGAACAAAGCTAATTTATAATAACTAGGTACATCCTATAGGCTAGTGTTAGGTCATAAAGTTGTGTCGCACTTTGTTTATGGGTTTTGATTCCTGCAGCATTGTCTGACACAGCAGGTTATTACGCGACCTACAAGTTTTCCTTTTTCTAGAAATATTGTATTATAACATTCCAAAAATAATGTTAAGATATAATATCCAATTTTCAACTTAATAAATTCCAACCTTTATAGCTATCAAAAATACTTCTTTCCAAATTCTCTCTAAAAGTTCTATAAATTCCAAAATTAATTGTAACATCATATTCCCAAAACAACATAATGTTTCTCTTTTTTTCTCATATTGAAAATATGATTACCTTAAATATATTAAAACCTTTATGAAAAAAATGTACTGCAGTAAAATCCTTATATATATCACATTCTTCTTATAACTGGAAAATAATTCTTGAATCCGAATACACAAAAACATTAATTATTCCACTTTAACAATAGTAACATCATTAGCATGGCCTTTCTCCCGTAGCCTTTTCTCATGTAATTTTCCTTGGATAATTGAAAATTCATTTTCAAAATGAACCATTTCTCAACAATTGTTGAATTATACATTGACAACCACTTTATTTCCCTTACATTCACCAGCAAGATGGACTTTTTGTCCAGAGTTGTGTCATACTCTTTTTCCTTATAGACAGTAGCGAGTTTTCTTCCTTCCACAATTATCACAAGGTAAAAACTCATCCCTTCCCTTATTCAATGTTTCATTATTTCATTTCCTAGAGTGTTCAGAATATATCTTCTTCTCCTTCTTTTCTTTAAAGTCATTAGACATAGAGAATTCCTTTTCTGTCTTGAGTGCACATGAAAGAATATCTTCATACAATGAGAATGATTTTGAGACTAATAATTGATGGAGAAATGGTTTTAAGACATCAAATAATCGACCTATATTACTCCTTCAGATATGTATATAATCCCTACTGTGCCTTTATAACCATGTAATTTTAGTTACATACTTTGTAACATTCTCATCCTCTTTTTGCTTCAAACTCAGAAATTTCTTTTCCATATTTGCTCGATGGTCACAAGGATGTTATTTTTCTATGAAAATAACTTCAAACTCCCTCCAATCCATACATGATACTTCTTAATACTTCTTTGTGTTTTGAATTAATGACCACCATTGATCTGTATATCCCGGGAGGTGATAACTGGTATGAAAACCATTTCCCTTTTGCAACACCCTAATGCATGAAATATTTTCTCTAAATAACTTATCCATTGCTCAGATATAAGTGGATTTGTATTTCCAATGAATTTTGGTGGTTTTTTCCTTATGAATCATTCTAACATTGATCCTCCACATTGAATATCAGGGTTCTATATACAGGTAAGGTTATTATTCATAACCTGAGGAAGTTGTACCAATATGGGGACAAGCTGATCAGCACCAGTGGAATCACCAGCTCCACAATAATTATCCTGAGTAGGAGGGAAATCCCTACATTTATTAGGTGCATTAATACAATTTCAATTCCTTCCACTAGGCACTATTTCTAAACAATGGCATTAACTAGTTTTTGTTATGAATCGAAATACATATTCCCAAATATTTAAAAGACTTTACATAAATTGAACAGTTTATGGATATAATCCATATACATAAAAATATTTTCATTGAGGAAGTATAAACTCATAAATCCTTCATAATGGTTTGTAAATAAAATTTGAATTATCCTAAGCTTATCCCCAAGGAATTTCGTAACCAAGAGTGCATCAAGGCCCATTGTAGTGTACCAGAATACCAAGGGTCAAGCACAAAACTCCATTTCAAATTTTTTGCTCCTAGGTACATCTGTTCAAGAGCCACCTCTAACTGCTCGTATCCAGAAATAGATATTTTTCATGGAAAATACACAAAATATCTACAATACTGAAATTCTTGGAAATTATTTTATACTAATCCTCAACATCTATTTTAGGGTAATGTTCTCCAATCAATTTTTATCTAAGTCTAGTTTTTAATGTTATTACTAGTCTTCCTCTGATACCAATTATGATGGCCCGACCCATGTTACCTAGAGTCGTTGCATTATTATATAATATTGGCATGATCATAATGGATCAAATCCTAAATGACCGATCAGTTTAGTAGCCTTGTAAATTAGATACAAACATAAGTTCAACATTACAGCTTGAAAACAAATACAACACTAATTTATTCCATTAGAATCATATAAGCTTCCAATATTATGCCTGAAATTCACTCATAACTAACTTCTTCATATCTTGGGAAATAAAACATAAGAAAGGGGTGAGCTCAAATGCTCAGTAAGGGTAAGAAATAAGGTAGAAGATAATATAAACTTGAGGCATGGTGAATATTTGAAAACACGTTCCTTTAAAAATAATAAGTATGAACACTTTATGGTGGAATGATGATATGAGTAAATAATGCCATCATAAAACATATTCAACGGGAATTATACTAGTCAAATAAAAACCTGAACCATCAATATAATTTTCATAATGAGGGAATGTATAATGCTAGACATTCAAAAACATCCAGTCAAGACCTCAGCCAAGACGTCTAAAAATGAACTAGTCCTCGTCCAAAACCATATATCAAACTCTAAAAGGCCTTGGCCAATTCCGTGTCTAATTTTCTCATGAGACCAACCGATGCCTTGAGTAGCCATATCGGGCTCGACCCATCACTTACTAAGTCAAATAGATTCCTTATAAAAAAAGGTTGAAATATGAAATAAACATTCCTATTAAAACTAGGATATGAAATTTCAATACATTAACTATAATCCATGAATGGTATAAAAATTACACATCCATAGTCACAAATATTATAACTCATTCAATATAATATGTAATATTAAATTATAACAAATCAACTTTCAAACAAGTGTAAAATCTTTCAACGAATTTTGACAGAGATGAAATCAAAACTAGCTGAGAGAAATATATCTTTTTATATTGAAATCATTTAAAAGTAAAATAATTATATAATAAAACATTTATTTTAAAAATATTCTTTTAATATTGAACGGAAAGATTCTATGATGTTATAATGGTGTAAAATAGCCTCACCCTCCGTATAAATTAAAAAAAAATTTACCTTAATTTTATCGAAAAGGTCAAAAAGTACATTGTTCAGAAAACAACCGAAAGATTCCTTTCAAACAATTTTATAAAAAGTAAAAAAATTGTATAAATGAATTTAACCCAGAGTATATTAAATAGTAAAAAATGTTTTGAAATACACTTTTATGAAACATGGATGTGGATTATAGAGAGGTCCCAATAGATACTTAGGTAAAAACATCCTCAGATAATAATGAGATTGTGAAATTAACACTTACCTCATGTCCGACATGACCCATTAATTATTTAATCTCTTGAATAATAAAATAAATTTATTTTATAATTTCTTAAGAATATTTTTCATATTTATTATTCCTTTTCTATTACTTATTAATATTTTATAAATATTATTAAATCATTTAATTTAATAACGGTCGTTTTCTTGATATTTGGTACTTGAGTCAAAAGTAAACTTCTTATAATTACATGTGGTCAAAAGTAATTTATATACAGAATGATATTCATAATTTATATATCATATATAATATATAAATCCAGTATATATATTTATTTATAACAATACATAACTTTTGGAGATAATAAATAAAATGCACTTTTCATGGAGATGGTAAGCCTTATTTAAGCATGAACGCTGCTTTCATTTCTAATTTTTATTTTAATGGAATTAAAACATAATAAAACATATATATATTACAATTACATTATAATAACATATATAATGTAATTAAATCCATCCTCTATATGTCCCACGTAAGGCATTAACGATTCGTATCACTTTGGGGGGGAAGTCTGCACTTTTTCAAAAGAAATTGTAACATTTACCCATAATGGAAACCATAAAGGTATGATATAAATAAAAAATATCGAAGAATAAATAAAACATAAACATAATAAATTTCATATATTAATACAGTTCATTTTTAATGGCCACCATTAGAGGCGGTAGGAGATAATTGAAAAATCTTCGTTTCGTGAGAAGTTATATTTCATCCAAAAAAGCAGTGTCTTCTTTACCCATTAGATGGAGATGTCTATAAGGGTAGTATGGATACTTGTCATAAAAATATCCTAGTATATTGATGATATTGTTTTTATTATAAAATAAATTAATTAATATAGTTTATTGGTTGGAGAATTAAAATAAAAAAATGAAGTTAAGAGAAATCATTACCTTTATTTTTGGTAACTCCCTTTGGTTTGAAAAAAAAGGACTTCTTGAAGTGACTTCTCCCAAAGGTAAGACTTATAGGTGGAAGAGAGGAATATTAAGAACTTATTTGGGCAATGTTTTTGTGTTCCAAGGGGATATATAGATTTAAGAAATGGCTTATAAGTGGTGCAATTTTATAAGGGAGAGGAGGGGCTCTTAGGAATGTTTGAAAATGTTATTTTATTATAAATTTATCCTCAATTTAAAAAGGTCCAAAACACAATAAAATTGAAGATAAGATGATTCATGTTTGTAATAAAATCATCCAATAAGTATTGGATCGGTTTTTTATATTGTTTTAATAATAATAATCCTATTTATTTAAACCATTTATTAATGAGGGGAATACAGCCTCATTATTGTTTCATAAATATTTTAATTTATTTGATGTATAATAATTATAAAAAAATACGATAATGAAAGAAATATTTTTATATTTAAAACGAATATTTATAGTCAAAAATATGACATATATAACCCCTTATAAAAATTTATATAGTAAAAGGTATTTGTTAGTGTCATTTTTTCCCTTACTATATGTTAAATAAAATAAATTGTCATTATCACTCTTAAGTTGCTTCATGGGGTCCCAATATCATCCCAAGGATGGCCATGGTCGTCCATGACTCGTCCAATAACGATATAACAAGGGTTAAGATAATTTTTTATTATTATTATATTCTTTTTACCCTCAATTACCTTATTTACCATTAACCACTTTAAATAAAAGACAAAAGTTACTATTAACCCAAAAATATTTTCATATTAGTCAACCAAATTTTACCTTATAATAAAAACCATGTATTTTGTGTTTTCAAAATTAAATTTACAGAAGATGAAAATTTTTATTTAAATAAAAAATTCAATTTTTTAACTACTACTAATTGGTTTTACTATTCACCAAAAATTGTAGATTATCAAAAAAATACCCAAAAAATCAGATTAATCGATATAATATATTCTGAATTCAAAAATAATATTTATTTTACCAAATTTAAAACATATAAGTTTCATTAATTAATTTAAAATTAATTCTCGTTGTCAAAACAAATAGCGCGTTTTTAAGAAACAATAACTTTCAAAAGATTAACAATTATTTATGTATAATTTCAAAGTGAAATAAATTCCAATGACCGAAATTTGATTAAATGGTAAAAATATAATCTAATTATAATTCAAAATATTCAAATGTATAATATAAAACTATAAATTATTTTGATTGAAAAGTTGTTTTTAATTAGTTTTTAGTATTTTTTCACTCTTCGCCTAAATATGCAAGTTATCATAAAAACACCAAAAATTTATCAAAACTGATGTTTTATGACCCGATTATAAATAAGAAGTTATTTTAGTCAAATTTAATATATAAAAGTGTCAAATATTGGATTTAAAAAGGTTCCTTCTTTAAAAGGTGGTAAAACATCATTTTTTGAAAAATAATTCTTTTTTCTAAACAAAATAAATTTTTCCATATATTATGTCAACAAAATGAAAAATATGAACGTTAAAATTATATGTTATATATATAAAATTCTAAATGGGGTTATTACTATTCATAAATTATTTTTAAATGGATAATTTGATAGGTCATGGGGCACTTGAACTCGGTGTTGTGTACATTGCCCGCTATTATTTTTTAAAAGAGAAACGTATTGTGGAAGCTCAGGGTGTTACATCAAACCTCAAAATGTTTTTGGATAAACTAGTTTTTCAACTTCATTATGGTCAAGTGTATATTATTTACTAATGATACTATGAATATATTGAGTATTTTTGTATAATAAATTATGATGAATAACTTTTATACTGTTATATTAGTATATATAAGTACCTAATTTTTTTTTGATAATTTTGAATACCAAGAACAAATGATAAGTCACCCATAAAACTCATCTGAGATGTTGATTTCACATGATTTTCTAAAGATTCTGTTATGCATTGTCGAGTTCATATGAATATAAATTCAAAAAACATATATTTATAAAATAATAATGTTTTTTTATATTCAATATAAAAATAATTAAATAAGTATTTCCAATAATATAATTCTTTTGTAAAAATAATCATGTCAATCTATTATACAAACCTCTATGATATTATTTATGTCAATACAGAGATTTGTTAATTTTAACCAAATTATTTAGGATGTCTTGTATCTTTAAAACCTGGGTTTGTTCAACATAATCATCCTATTGAATATATCAATTATTGAATGAACACTTCACATCCATTTGATAAGGATTTAAAATAAAGAATTATACCAAGGATAATACAATATGAATAGATTATAGTCTAGTTATCGGTGTATAGGTTAATTCTTATTCAATTACATATTGATTATTGTAACCCTTTTCAAAAAGTCTTTCACTATTTATAATGATTGATCCATTTCCATCATATTTATTTCTAATTACCCATTTTACTCCATTTATAGATGTTTCTTTAGTTCTTTCAACAATGTCCCAAACTTTTTCCTCTCAAATTCATTTAGCTCATTTTTATATAATTAATCCAATAATCATCACCTCAAGGCACATCAGGATTTTTAGGTTCCCATTAGGAAATAAATTCATGATGTTATACTTAATCCCATAAGGAACTTCAAGTACAAACTTTTTTATTCACGTCACTAATGATACTATCACAAGGGAGATTCTGAATAAACAACTGTCTTTGGTTGTTAAAAACCTATTTAAGAAATTAAGGTAAAAAATCATCATATGTGAATACTTCAGAAAATATTTCTTGAATATTTTTCATATTTGATTAATCTTCCAACAAAGGATAAGAATCAGTTTTGGAAAACCCATCCATGGATGTTGGTTAGGTTTGTTTAAACACAAGAGGGTTGGTTTCATCAATTCAACATATATTGATTCATGACCATTGAAATATTTTTATTAAAAACAATATATGACTTAGAAATAATGGAGTAACCTAAAAATATACATTTATCAAATTTGGGTGCAGTTTTTTAGTTATATTTCATATTCCTGATGATTTCATTACATCCAAAAACTCTAATGAATGAATTTTTTTTTTCAAACAATCCACAACCCATAAGGAGTTTAATTAGTAAAAGATAAAATTAATACTCGATTAAGAGTACAAAGATAATTACTTTCCAGTTCTGCCAAAAAATATTTAGCACTTGATTATTCTCTCAACACGGTTCTTATTATTTCATAATGAATACAATTTATTATTTCAACAACACCACATTACTAAGGAAGATGAAAATTTATTTTTAATACCTTTATTACTTTAAAAATCACAATAAGTCTTTATGAATTCTCCAACATGATTACTATGAATAGTTATCAAGGTAATATTTTTATCATTTATAGATTTGCATACAAATGTTTTGAAATTACCAATGTATTTATATTTATCTTCTTATAATATACCCATTTGTATCTTGTGTAACAATCAAATAAAAAATACATAGTATTATCCATAATACTTCCAGTTTATTTAAGACATAATATATCCATGTGCATTAACTATAAAGCATGAAATGTTGATACTTCATTAATATATTTAATATTTGACTTATAATTCTTACCATATTGACAAGGGTCAGAGGTTTTTGAAAATTCAATCATATTCCCCCGTAAATACTTGAAAATTATTCTCTTTGTAAACACCAACAATTTTCCAAAGTTACAATGCCCTAAGATTATATGTCATGACCATGATTTATCTTCTATTACACTAAGTAATGGTATGTATTATCTCATAAGTTCATCTATTTTTAGTGTGTATACATTCTCATGAAGATGGGAATAATTAATTAATTTATCCTTGGAATTATTTACTATAGATTTATTATTACGAAAATTCACAATTTCACATCATCATAAAATTTACATAAACTTGTAATGTTGTTCTTATGACCATTAACAAAAAAATTGAAATTAATTATTTTTTAAGAATAAAACTATTACCTATAATGATGATCTCACATTGTGAATTATATTACAGAATAAATTTTTCACCATTCATCAGGATAATAGTTTCAAAGAAAACATTATTACCATTCATATGTTGGGATGAACCACTATCAATCTACCATGTATTATTATTTTTGGTACTTCAACAGATTTTTTATAAACAAAACCAGTAGTCCTTCTAACCCAAAACCTTCTTGGGTCATTATATTTTAGAAAAAAAATATAGGTAACCATATTTGTTTTAAAAAATGAGACATTTGGATCCCAAATAAATGAATTTTATTAAGGGAACAGAATTTTCTCCACTAACCACCCCTTGACATTTTTTAAATAGGGAACAGTTTTCATAACAAAATAATTGTTACTAAAAACATTTTTTATGAGTATACCCAATTCAAGAACTAATACCATGGGGAATGGATTGGTTTAAAAATTACATAAACCACAATTTACAAAAGTAACATTTAACAAATTATTTTGTAAATAATAAATTTCATAAATTATCTTGACAACTGAATTCATGTCCTCTTGAGTAGCAGTTTCCGAATTGAGTTTCTCAAAACTAGTTTTCAAATTATTTTTTTGGACATATATTTTTTTATATCATTATGAATAGTACCTTTTTAAAAAAATCCATATCAATAACATTTTTAAATATTTAATACTTCATTTGTGAAAATAGTTCTCCTTCATTACTAGTTAACATGTTTTTTTACAAACATTCCAATTTTAATTTTAATAGTGTTTTGGAAATTTAGAAACCACTTCATATAATGGAAGATAATTATCATCTATGGAAGGAAATTTTATATCCATTTATTTAAAGTCCTTCTCAATATTGAAATCAAATGAAATTTTCACTAGATGATAAATTTTTATGGTTCTAAATGGTGAATACCTTATCCAAAAGGCACATATTTTTATTTGGTATTTTTGAAATATGTCTAATGTTCCTCTTATCAAAACATTCATTATCAAAAGAATTGATAGAATATTCACCTCTACTATCAAACCTAGAATTATTAGATTTCATGAAATGCTTTTATTTTGACTTCTAATAATTTATCTAATACCTATTAGAATTACATTACTTCCTATATTTCCTTTTCACTTTTATACAATATGAACTAATATTTCATGCACTATTACATTCATAAAATGATACATCAAAATATTTATTTTCATTCATGTCCTTGTTACTTTTCTAGTAACGAGACTGAAATGATATCTTTATAACTATATGGTCCATCCTCTAGTAAATACTAGATATTTCATTTCTATATTTCACATAATCACAAGAATCATATTGGATAATATCCTTTTTCTTAGGAGACATAACAAATTTTTCTAGTGTTGGGGATTCTGAATTAACTATAACAGTTTTGAAATAAAATCCACCATTATTTTTTATATAATTTTCATCCTCTCATTCAACTTTCCTTCATATTGTAAGAGGTATCAAAATAATTCATCATGAGTAATATTTATTATCATCCTTGATTCAGCAAAAATAGTTCTCTTAGATTCCCATTCATTGTTCATAATATCTATTATAATTTCTACAAATATTACATCATCTAATCCATTACCTCACTTGATTTTATATTATTTAAAAAAATTAAAAACCCTTGATTGATTACTAGAATTGATTCACTAGGTAGATCTTCAAAATCATCATACTCATCTCTATGCATTACTATAATGTATTCAATATCTTTTGAGGCCTTAAAAAGAGTAACATATAAACTCTTCATAATACTATTGACTACTACATAATAAGAAATTTGGATTTATATGATTATTTTCATCGCACATAATAATGTTTTCCTTCTATTAAAATTCAACTAAAACTTCTTATGTTATTGACTAGTAAATGTTATAATTCATAATCAATAATTTCATAATCGATATTAATCATTAATAAATTATTTACTCCTCTATCGATTCAAAAATTAATCATTTTATCCCACCAATATACATAATAAGCACCATAAATTTTTGAAAGTATAATGTGAGTGTGATTATAAATGGATCTGAAATTATCTCCTCCATATTTTAAAACAGATGAAAAAATTTGTTTCCCCAATACACGTTATTGTGATTAGTATTTATAAAAAAAGTAACAATATTGAATTCTAGTGGTAAAGAGGAAGATGTGTTAGAAAGTATTTATGTGGTGGAATACGTCTATGATGACTAATTTTGGATCATAATATATGTGAATATGGATAAATATTATAGGGGTGTAAATTTTTTATTTAAAAATAATTTTTTTGAAATGAAGAATATTTTTTAATTAGGTTAAAAAAATTGTATTCATAAATACTCATAAGTATTTAAATGGTAACTAGACAAGTCCCTTAGTCCTGATAAAAAAAATAATATTTAATTATATTATTAAATGTATGTCCACATCCCGTTAGGAGAAATTGATTCTACATTAATGGTTCATAGAAACATAGACATTAAGTAGTGGTAAAATAATCAGATATTAATCCTATTCACAAAAGAAAATTTTTTTAATCATAGTATACACAAAAGTTTCATATTCATGATGGTTATGATATATCAGAATAATACAAAAAATAGTGATCCTATCTTCAGGAGTATTGAATCATAAGAGGAGTAATATCTTATTCATAGAGTAATGCAGTGTAAGAAAAATTGTGTCATAATCAATGATATTGTGATAAAAATATACATATATAAATATAAATATAAAAGCATCACTTTCTATGAAATGAATTGGAAATAGAATAAATTTCATGAAATATTAATACAAATTAATACAGTTATTTTAATCCAAGGAGTAGGGTATCCAAAAACCTAGTATAAAGTTCTATTGTTTTTTACATACAACAAAATCTATCATTCTCTTACCAAGGATATACCTCAATATAATGATGGTTTTTCCTGTAATCCCCATAATCTAAAGATTAATATAGTCATGAGATCATCTATATCGTTATCCCCACAATTACATGATTGTATTCACACAATCATATAAAATAATTATGAAACCATAAACTCTAAATGATTAAAACATCTAACAAAATGATTATCATACTTTCAATAATCAGATCTCTCACGGATGATAAATTTTCAATTGAAATCGATCTACTATGAAGCTTCTCATCTCTTCCAAACTCTTTAAAGGACTGACTATTTACAAGAAAATCCCCAATAGTCACATTTCCTTCCCAATGGTCATATTTTTGTATGTTTTTTACTATGAATCAGAAAACTGGAACTCCAACAATTATATCAAAACTGAAAGTTTGAAATTATTTTTATTTACACATTTTCTAGGTAAAATTTATTCCACTATGATATAATTTTTTTTATATTCATAATTTAAGAATTAGTTAATATGTTGGAATTTCTTACACAATGTTGTTATCATAAATTCTATGAGTGTGAATATGTTTTTTATTAGTTCTAAAATCATGTCTGATTATGATCAATATAATCAATATGAAGTCAAGAGAGAAAGCCATAAATCTTGTTTGATAATGGTGGATCTAATTAATATCAGTTTCATACACAATATAATAATCATAGTGATACCATTTAAATTTAAATTCATGAATTCTATAGAACTATTTTGATGTATGGAAAAAATTATTTTTTTTTCAATAAATGAAATCTAAAAACACTTTGGAAACAATTTTTTTTAATATAATATTTATGAAAGAGTTTGTGATTTTAAAAACAAAATTATTGGATATTACACATAGAAACATTTGACTCAACATATCTTATAAATAAGGTCCCACACTTGTGTCATTATACTATGTGCTTGATACATAATTCTATTAAAATCTATAATATTATCTTTGACACCATGGTCATGGATCATAATTTGATTATTATATTCCAATGAAAAGTTTGAGGTATCAGCTTCAATATATATATATGGAATGAAGAAATCCTTCCTCGACTTCTTAATAAATAAAATTCTATTCGAGATGCACTCGATATACCCTATTTATTACATACATATATAATAATGATTTTTATCATTACATCAAAGAATGAAAGTCATGAAAAGTATTTATATAATATTAATGTCTAATGACCATTACACACACTTGTGGATTGGAATATATAATGCCACAAAAATAAGAAAAAATATTATAGGCTGGTATATTCCGATAATCTCCCTTCTTGGACATCACTAAATGAAAGCATTATGAGATGGTGTCTCACCTACTTAAAAGTACTCACACATGATAGAAAACATACTATATTCCTTATCAGAGAATGTAATCTGACCATAGCGGTAATATATATTAGATATATCTATATCATCACATATTTCTCATCATAGTGGGAACATCTATAATATATTATGATGTTAAAAACTCCATATCATATTATTATAGTTAGGTTATACTGAATAAAAATAATTAAATGGCATGGTATTTAAATTATACATCACTTATTTGAATTTATAATTAATATAAAGTACAAATTACATGGTTCTAGGACACAAACTCCTATAAAAAAATAAAAATAAGTGTTTAAATTTATTAATTTACTAGCGGCATATGCAGTAAGACAATCAATATAATGAAAAGATATATGACACAACCTATTGGGACCCTTCCGAATCCAGTAAGTTGGTATACTATGTTACTCTTAACTAAACACTAAAAGGCCAATGAAAAGAACTAAAAAAGGAATACTTCATAGGATATGCATTAGACTAATGATGATATGTATTGGATATAAATCTCTAATACATAATACTAAAAATCACAAATGATAACATAAAAATAATTGATAAATTGAATAATATGCATTGATTAGAAAACTCTATTTATGAAAAACTATATAATTATACTCTATGGTAAAACAATATAAAAAGAAAACAAAAAAAAAATTTGAAAAAATTAGAAAACAAAAGAAAACACCTCATCACTGTAATGGATCCTAGTCTAGTATTTTTTAGTGACTGTCTCTTTAAACTAGGCACATAGTCCACAAGATCATTTCCCTCTATGTCCACATCAAAATTGGGTTTGATCTATTTAATTACAACACGTTTGGTAATGGATTCTTGTGTAATGGTTTGTATATAAATACACAATACTATTCTCCAAAAAAAGTCAGGATCAGACCAAAACTCATCATAAAATCTAATATGGATGGAAAAATATGGAAGAAAAAACAAAAACTAGTAACCCATATATTATATAAGGATTGAAAATCCATGATTGATAGAAACTTATTTTCATTATATATCAAATCCACTGAGGTCGCTCCTTATAGGAAACTAGGAATACCTACTACATAGAAATACATTTAAAATATGAACTACCCAACATCAATAAGTTTAATTAATCCTCATTGAAACTATACAGGGCTCCCACATATCATAGAGATGTGGATAACAGTTGAAAGGGAACCAACCCCAATGTAAAAAAATAGAAAAACCCCATATGGGATTTTTTAACCCATGGAGGGAGAACCATTCTAAGACACATTGTGGGTACATGAACTATATCTGTAATATAATTGACCATAAACTATCATGACAATCATATTAGTGTTATAACATACCCTATATTTATTATCGGGTTATATCCTTAATACTTTGGTTGGTATAGACTCCATCGATCAAGGACCATGCCCTAATACATGGGAGAGTACCTAAGAGGTTTCTAAAGGTTGATTAATGATTATTTAAGGTAGCACAAATATTTAGAACCCATAAACCCAATGAATTCCATTCCTTAAAAATTAGAACATATGAAACTAAAATATATATAATTCAATGATTAAACTGATGTATAATAGTACCATTGAATTTATTAACTGCTTAATGAAAATTATCAATGAATAACTGAAAGAATGTTCTGCATAAAGATTATCCATTGATTATACTGAATCACCTAAACATATTAAACATGTACTTATGAACCTATAAGATATGAAAATATCTCAAAGATCAATGGGGGTATAAGAATATAACATTGGGTGGGACAATGTTATTTATAATGAGTTGGTCGAGGTACATTCACATCTATACTAGACATGTGGTCTGGAAAGCTCTATATATTCTACAATTATTCCCAATAAACCATTGATTTCAAACATGAATTTAATAAATTCATTAGAAAATACATTTAGTTACATCTCATGTAACACTTGACCATCAACCCTACCATGCAATTCAATAATATAATACATGTTATTGAGATTTAAATGATTACTCCTTAAAATTTGACTAACTTAGGTGATCTATTGTAGTACTAAATGAATCGATATTCACAATTAAAGGCACTAAGGGTGGTTTATATCACCCAATATGACATACCAATGAAGCTTGTATGATATATTTATATAAATAAATAACATATACCCTAAATAGATAAATTTATTCTTTTTTAATATGAATTTCATTCTATAAAATAGCCCATATCAAAATATATGACATCACATTGATTTAAGGCATATTCCTTTAAATCTCTCATTTTTTTAAATCATGAAAAACTTGCATTTGATGTCACAATATATCATATAATTTAGGTTTACATTTGAAAACAAATCCAAAACTCATTTTTTATATCTTCCAAAAAATGCAAATTTATCCTGAATTAATCCACCTATAACACATTATAGGTAAAACCCTATTAATGACAATAAAACAAAATTTTTCATAAAAACTAAAATAATTAGATAATCTATCAATGTTTTGAAAACTTATTCCTCTTCTGATCATCCATGATGTGACACCCAATAGTCCATTCAAGAATTCAAAAAAATATGAATCACATGACCCATAAAATTAATGAAATTGAATCAAATTGAGATTAATAAATTCATTAAAAATAAAATGTGACATGGAATTATCTGAATCACACACATGTATTTTTATACCTATGTTCTAATTTTTTATCATAAGAAAATGTAAATTTTCCAATTATCCATTTGTATAATACAATGTGTTCCTAAGGATTTTTTGTATATTAATCCAATACATTCTCCTCAATTTTTTTTGATTCTACTCGTATACTCTATCTAGGTCATCATACTCACCACATGTAATTATTCTAGAAGATGGGTATATGACATGTAACTCATCCAAGTAGATAAGTACATAAATGAACCTTTTATGTATGGGTATAAATTTCTTTATTCTATCTCATTACAAGGCCCAAATGTCACAATTTTCATATGATAGGAAAAATAACATCATGGACCAACTCTAACAAATAACATGATTTGCAACATACACTGACACTCTTAATTGAAAAATCCTCAAGCTTTTCTTGAGAAACTTTATCAATATATATATGTTATAATGATTGGTTTATTTCATTACATAGGTAATGTGGTCTTAATAAATGAACTTTAAATCCCTAGGATACTAAGACATATTATATGAAACTCAATGTGGTATACTTCATGGGTCATCTATTTCCCAAAACTAGATTTGTTCCTTATAAGAAAAACTCATATCCCAATACATGAATAGTACTCATGAAAACTTTATGATTTAACCTTAACTTATAATAATAAATGAAGAATATCAGTTAGAAGTAACTAAAATTACTACTTTTATTGGTCAATAATTATTAAGCTTCCCTAAATTAATATCAATATATTAAAATGTATACCAAATTTGAAAGATTGATAAAATGGATAAAACATTTTGTATTATGTGGTAAATTTTATATTCTAATCACATTTATTAATATTAATAACAAAACCTTATTTCCATGCCCTTCTAACATGTAACATATTTAAGGCATCCATATAATCCTTATATTTGATATAGTTTTATTGATTTTTTCAAACTCATTACATCTTTATATAATTACAACCACATCTCAATGTGACCACCTAAAAAACATTTCCATTAAAATATTTAGTGAGTATCATATAAAAGAAATCCATTTTCATTAATTATGATTCATTATATTCATATTATAAATGTTGAAATCCTTGAACATATTCAAGCTCCCTAACTCCGCAATATTTTAAGATATGATGCTAATAATAGTTTTTTCTACATTGGACTCTTTCAATGTTCATCTTCATAATTCTATGATCTCTTTCCATAAAACCTCTCAATGAAATATTTTTGTAATAAAATTAACTCTTTAAATTGTATATGTAATGACATATCCTAAGATCCATTCAGTAATTTTTGTTAACTTCACTCAATAATGATCACTAAAATAAACTATTTCTGTTTCTATTTACCATCATTCCCTAGACACATTTAGGATATTAAGTGGAATTGACTTGGAATATCGATTGTAATAATTTTTTATTTGTCAAATTTAACATCCCAAAGGTAAACAATTATCCCACTAAACTCCTAGAGTCTATATTAATGTTATGATATCATTCTATCACAAAAAATATATTTCTGTTTAGAAACAACAAAAATTTACTTTGAGTGAATATTAATTCATAGTAAGCTATTATTTACATAACATATTTGGTGTTCAATGTGACTCAAATATTTATTGGAAATAAGTCTTTGTCAATTATTCTACTATTTTAGAAGGAATCCTAAATGAAGCATCCTAGATCCCTAAAGAATCACTTAGAGTGTGGGTGAATTAGTGATCCAATTTATTTTAGGTTTCCTTTAGTGATAAATCCTCATTACTAAGTATAGTGAATTTTAATCACTTTCCAATACACACTCATGAATGGAAAAATACATTTATAAGGTTATTCAATCAAAACAATAAGTAATGTTATACAAATGATATGAATTCCATCAATATAATGTGATCCAGCCATTTCAAAATATATGTATAATGATCAATTTCTAAATTTGAACTCTTGTTATAATATTTTTCCCAATATTGATATATATTATTTATTATTACAAATAAAAACAGCATTTCATGAATAAGAATATATTCATCTAATCATATCGTTAATTTATTGATGTAGTGTTGTTATCACTCTTCTTCCCCAACATATAGATAAATTGGAGAGATATATTCAATAACTGAAAAAGTATACAGATCCTTCTTATTCCCTTCTATAATCTTCCTTAACCTATGGTAATTCACTCTTAACAAATATACACTACATTACATTATTCATGTATTTCATATTTTTATTTTAAATTTCCATTTTGAATATCATTCATGAATTAAATCCTCGATACATTTTTCAAATTAATCTTGAATATTATATTTGCATTAGTATTTAATAAAAATATTGGCATAATCACCCAACATTAAAATTGAATCAATGTTAAAATTTCTACTCTAACATCCAAGATAACACCTATCAAGAATATTATACTATGTGGTCAAGGGGATTTTGGAATAGTGTGTTGGATATCACATATTTTATCATATATACAACAAAAGATTTTGGAAAAGAATAATAACTATCATGTGGTGGTCCGGAATATCCTAGAGTCATCACAAAAAAATACATAACACCTCATCAAAATGGTCAATTTATTATTGAATGGTATTTTATATCTTCTACTGAATGTCGTATCGAAAATGGGTTATGGCATGGAGGTCTAAAAACTCTTGAACCATTGAAATTTTAACTAGACTAATCTACAAGGTATACATTGATTCACTAATGTATAATTTATCTTGAGTCTCCTTTGTGGTGTACATACACAAACATTGGTGTAAGGTTCTGTATACGATAATTAATACAAATAAATCATTCATCTCTATGTAATTGAAAAAATTTCAGAAACATGGTCTAGATAGATGACAAAAAATTATTAAATGGACATAACTTTTGTAGTAGGCCTCTTTATCAAATCCACTTCAATGGTGAAATAAAATTCTTTTTTGTGGGTAATTCCATTATCTTTATCAAACATTATTCTAGTATCATGAACTCTTTTCATGGTATATAATCAATTAGAACGAAAATATTCATCATCTAAATATCATTGAAAAAAATGTATGTATTAAAAACAAAAATAAAAAACACTCAATCATGCCCCATTTACTGATTCTTCAACCTCACTAAATACAAAATCCATCACAGCAACTCTAAGGATCAACAATTTTCCCCATTGGGTATGTTTTCCACCCAATGAACATAAATCAATATAAAACCAAAAATACTTATAATCAGAACATAATCAAATAACTCAATGTAAAATTAAGTGAAATTAGTGTTAGAAACAAGAACATTAAAAAATTAATACTAATGTTTCTATAAGAAATTTACCTATATACATCTTCATAAACACGATCTTCAAAAAAATCATTCATATATTCATCAACACTTGAAATATAAATGGTTTTATGACCACATAAAAAACTATTAAAATCGTTCACGCATGAAAAAATCATATCATTACCCTTTAATAAAAATATATAAATGCATTCTTCCTTCCATAATATAATTCCCCCATAGGTTACACATATCAATAGACACTCTATAAACATTGTATACTCCACTGATGATAATGAATATGAGTAAAAAGATAAAGGAATAATATAGGTTTCCATTTTCCATCCCATTTAAAACAATATCCAAATCTTAGAAGATGGAGGGGAATAAAAAAATTATGTCTAATCCTTATAATTATACTGGTTGAACAACTATCATGAACCTCAAATACCATAAAACTTATTTTTAGTTTTTCTTAGTAAAACCATAATTAATATGATCCCTTTTATGAAAAAATTACTATTTTAATTCATTCTTGTCCACAAGATATTTTATGATGTGATATTTAATTTCAACTTTATGGGTGCTTTAATGATGAAATATATAAATTTAATGATTAATAGAAAGTAAATAATCACATCTCCAAAATTATGGAAACTTCAATTCAACTATAAAATAATAAATCTATGTTTTGATCTATATAATTTATTGTTCGACATGAATGGAAGCTATATATTCATCCTCAATAATTTTTAAGGAGACTAAATTATAAATCTTTTAATTCCAAATAAAATCATTTTTCAAGAAACAAATATCCACCATATATTGGATTCCTATCATAATCAAATCATACCCAATCTACTTAGATTCAATTAAATTTATCAAGATTCAATTTTCTATCAAATTGCATACCATAGTTCAATATTTCTTTGATGTATATATGTATTATCTGTCAATAAATGAATTGATACAATTTTTTGGATTTTTTACATTTATTAGAAAGTGTAACAACATATATAATTTTCAATCATGAAGCTATCAAATATAGTACACAGCCAATTAAATCCCATAATACTATTGGATACACATCCATTCTGAATAAATCGTTGCAATGATTTGATCCTATTGAAATTGGTATATCAACTATAATTGAATCTCCAATTCCAAACATCTTATAATATTCATTTGTATTATTTTACTAATATAAATATATATAATCATATTATTGAGATATTTATAAGCCTATAAAGTATATCATCTCACCAATGATAGGTAAAAAAATAAATTATTCATTTCATTAATAAAATATTCACGAACTATTTCATCATTTTGATAAAAAATAATCTCACATACATAAAAATTTAACATGGGAAAGATATTTTTATCATAATTAATGTTATTATTGTTTTCAACTATTTATATCCTGAATCTTAATTTCTTGAATAAGGTTTCGTGATTAGAATACCAAGATATTTAGGCATTATTTTACCCATATAAATCTGTAGAAAATTTGTAAGCACAATTATCATTTTCAACAAGTAAGAAACTACATGGTTTTTAATTAAAACATTGTCATCCAATTAACCATTGAGTAATTCTCACTTAAAATATATTTGAAATATATTAAATTGACTTTTTATTGTCATGGAATGAATAATTCTAATAGTTTTATGTTTTGAAACCAATGTAATGTTATCACTGTAGTTAACTCCTTCATCATGTTAATATACATTACACAATTATTTTTCATTTATTCTCATGATATACAATTTCAAATTCCACTTGAATGGAAAAAATCTCAATTTAAATAATTTTATGCTATATGTTCTTTCATAAAAACCCCATTGTCTTTTTCTTCTCTATGTGATCTAGAAGAGAATTCATTACATAAACCAATCTATATGCTTCATTGGTTCAAAATCATTTAACTCTGAGATATGTGAGGTTCAACATAAGTTATATAAGATTAAATCTAATGTCTAAGACTTGTAATGATATTTTGAATCTGAACCTATTTTTAATCCTACGATGATGTGGAAAAGATTATTCTTTATCACGTGAATTTTATGAATTAACAACATCACAATTTTCACCATTATCTGAATATTTACCATGTTTTTTCACCAAAAAAATATTAATTATCATCACTTGTGGAACATCATTATCCTTGGGAGTTCACATTATTTTTTTGTTACATTACATTCACATAAAAAGAATAAAAATATTTCATATTTCATTGTTGTAACAAAGATATTGTATACAATTAATGGGTAACCTAAAAAGATACCATCACCATATATTCCTATATATTATCCCTGATTTTCACCTTTAATATTGGTAATGAATGGGATACTAAACACTATAATATAGCTAAAAATGAATTTTTATAATAATGAATCGCATATGAAGACATATCAAAATTTTCCCTATAAATAAAATGATTTTGGATATAAACCATTACTCCAATAGCATGTCTCCATAATTAATAATAAGTTCCATATTCTAACAATATATTTTAAGATATACCCCCAAGTCTTATATTATTTCACTAAGTCAAACCATTTTCATTTTGTGTTTATTATGAATTTATTTCATGAAGGATGCCACATTTTTCACGATACGCTTCAACTCATCCACTGGAAAACTCACCAACATTATTTGTGCATATATTTTACAAAGGGTACCTAAGCTTTTTATAGCACTTCTTCTAAAACCCATTTATATTTTTAAAACCTGTAGTTTATTACAAAAAAATATTAAACATGTAATATGAGTAAATAAATCAATAAATGAAATAATATATTTGTCTTAATTTCATGATTTCTACTTCATGGACCAAAACATCCATTTTAAATTACCTAACAAGGATGGGTATATTGTACTTCTATAATCTTGTGTGGAGAAATGATTTACATTCCCTTTTCAAAACTAAAATATATCCAATTACTTACTCTATTAAAATTTTTAATCTCAATCATTATATCTACTAAAAATATTACAAATATTCTTTCAACCTAAATAAAAATTGCTTTGATGCCATAGATGAATTCTTTATTCATGATTAAATATTATGAATTTTAAATTTCATCTATTTTGAAAAAAGTTAACCTTTTCCACTTTGCATTTGTCCTGATAAATCCATCAATCATTATCATCTCAATAAAACCATCATTAAAAAAATTAGTTCATTTCTATCACAACATGAATAAGAATCACTAAAAAATATTTTATTTTATTCTTTCAACATAATATGTTCTCATGGATTAAAATTGTTCATTACAGGTAAATGTTAGAAAAAATTAATTTTTACTGACCAAATTTCCCAAAGGCCATCTATCGTTATTTTCATTTTTCAACATACTTGGGTAGATTCAGATCCCATTTCATATGTAAGGAATATAATTTTTCCAATTTCCATAGACATTCTATTCTATATTATTTATAAAAAAATTCAAAATCCACTAACTAAATTTTTCCATTGTCATAAATTTTTTTAGACTTCAGTAAACTATCTCTTGAAAACACATGAACATGTATCATAGTAAGACATCCAATTCCTAGACAACCTAGATGCTCACATAATTCACATATATCATCTAGTTGTTCAAATATATTTTAAATTTTCAATAAAAATTTATCAGTTTTTTTATAAATATTTATACTTCAAATGAGGTGACTATACCACAATATCAACCATCCAAGTCTCATAAACTCATCATTGAATTTAAAATAAATCCAACACAACCTTTATACATTCCAAAAAAATCCACAATGATAATGCTTAAAATAATAAAAATATTATTTATTAAAAATCATATTTTTCATAACTAAAAACTTTTAATTCAACCTTATTCCCTAAATTAATCTTGGATCCTTTATTCAAGCAAAAAAAATTAAACTCCTTACAACATTCTTTTCACGTTTAACATCTTTTTTTCATTTTTCCTTCATGATTTTTTACTATTATTTTACTAAAGTGGTTTTAATTATAATATCAAAAATCTAGAAAACATTTGGATTTTTCTACAAATTTTGTCATCTTGATTTGATTTTATTCCTTGAAAATTTTGACACCGTTTTTATTAATTTTTACTTCATTAAGAGAAAACGTTTTTTGTCTACTTTAGCATCACACATTCTTAAACACTCTCCAATTTATTAAACAACAATCTGTAGATTGGGACTAAATTTCTTTAAATCCAATTTTTTTTATCTTTTCTATTAAATGGTCAACTACTATTACCGTATCCATAAATTTATCTTCCAACTTGTTTTTTAGAGTCTTCTCATCGTATTTCAAATTTTTCACCCCTTTAATTTCATAAGGACGCTTTAAAATTTTTTTTGAAAATATTATTTCCCTATCTATCAGAAATTTTTTATTTCTATAAACATTTTTAAGTATTTGGAATATATTATTTCAATTCAATTCTAATCATGTATTCTATATCATTTTACGACTTTTCTGTGATGTCATTATAACATTATCAAGATTATTCCTCTTTTTTATACAATGAAATTTTTATTTTTTAGTAATATATATTAAAATTTTTATCCCTTATTCTTCATCACTAATATCCAGGAATTCTTACATAGATAATAAATTTCCATTCCTTGATATTGAGAAGTTATTTCTATTCCCTTAATTATAATCCCATTGATATTCAAACAATGATGATCACTTCCTTAAGAATCTACACAGTGCATCTTCTTCTTCATCAATAACACTACCTTCTATTAACTTTTAGAAAATTAAAAAAAAATACTAATTCCCCTCACATAACTAATATTTGGGATTTTTATCTTTCATCCTTCCTTTGAACCTTCTCACATTTTTAGATATTATAGGCATCATCTCATCAAAATTATAATCAAAATCAAACTCATAATCATATTAACAATAATATTCTTCAAAAAAACATTCGTCTTCAATGTTTTCTTATTTTTTACATAATAGAATATTTACTTTACAACCTTTACCTTATTATTGATAGTACTATATTTTCATATTTCAATAGATTTTATACGATTGTCCCAATCATAAAGATAAATATATATGGAACCTTTTTTCCAATGTATGGTCTTTGGAATCAAACTCTTTTTGAATGACATGAAAAATACTTTATATAATATCATCATATTCTATCATCAAGAAAAAGACACTAATTATAATCTTCATTTTTTTCACAATTATTAGGAAAATAAAAATATTATTATAATCATGTATATAGAGAGGTGTATATGGATGTCTCAAAATTTTCAATTTATTACTATTCACTTTGGACCTTACATCATAGATATTCTGAATTTTCTCTCAGATTCCTCCATCATTCTTGAGCCCTTTTACATTTGAAATATCACTTTTTTAGAGGTTTGAAACAATTACCTTGTTTTCATGTCCATCATTAATCAAGTTAGTATTATGTATTTATATCATGGAAACACCTCCAACTCTGGGAACACATCATCAGTTTTAACTTACAAAACATCATCTTATAAATAACTATTTTGGGAACATCATTTTATTCAATATGAGATTGATTTTCTTGTAAATGTAGTAATCACCGTTCCACTCTCTAAATTACAATTTTCTATTACATAAAAAATATATTTAGTGAAAAAAACTTCTAACAAAGAGTAAATCATTCTCAATCTTCATATAAAAAATAATCAAATATGGGAAATTGGATCGAATACTTGAAAATTAACCTCCTTGATCTACAAATTGTCACAAAATGGGGGTTGAATCAGTTATAAAATTTTTTAGGTTTCCTCAATGATACAACCCTCCTAAGTATCCAGAGTTAATCTTGATCACTATATATTTCCAACAGATGTATGTAAAAGTGAATATATAAGGTTTTCATATCAAAACAACATGTCTACACTGTTGAATGGCTTGAATTATTTTTAGAACAAAAACCTTAATAATTCCATCATATAAGTACAATGAATATGTTTTATCCTTAAACACATTTTATAACATGTCTCTTTAATGTGATATTTCTTCCCATAATGTTATAACGAAAAATTACTATGAATCACTTAGAAAAAATTCTTTCATGAAAATACACTATTTGTTAATGACTTGATGCTCTCCCTATTCATATTTATCCTTTAGACAGATTAGTAAGATCACTTCAATTTTTATGAATTTACAAAATACCTTATTCTTAACTATATGCTATAATTTTTTCTTAAAAAATCCACATTTATAAAATCTACACAACACTCCCATCATTAACAAATATTTATTTGTAATTTTATTTTAAAATTATACCTCACACCATGAATCACAACCCATGAATTATATCTTTTATTAATCCTGAATAATATATTCAAATCTGTAGTTGAAAATTGGATGGAATGAATAACCAATTGTGAATTTAAATCCATATCTACATTCCTCCTCAATATCCCAAAATAACTACTATAAAATAGATTCTACAACATGTTCAATTGTGGTGTGGCTTATTCTATTACTAATTTTCACCATAGTAGAATATATGGTTTTGTTTTTTGAATAATAACAATGGTGTGGAGGTCCCAAATATCATATATATATATAAATCAATAGCCAAAAAACCACAATTATGTGGTAATTTTACTATGGTGTAATCCAACATATATTTTACTAACTACGACTTAGAAAAAGATCTACAATATTGATGTCTAAAAAATTCCGTATCAAAAAATAATTTACGTTATATTCTATATCTACGTTTATTTTTATATTGATTGGAGATCTAAGATTAAGTCTCCTATACATCTATGATTTAAAAACATCAATTTGAGTTCTTGTAGGACATTATCTATCTTATTAATTCTTATATATCTTAGACATCGATACATATAATGAAATGTGGCCTATCATGATTTCAGTAGGCTACGATGTGTATATATTTTCTGGATTTGGACTCAATCGACAAACCACTTCTATGGTCAAATATTATTCTTTGTAGTGTGAAATTCATTCATCCACTTCATTTATTATTTTAGTATCATGATCTATTCTCGTCATATAATAACACAAAGATCAAGCTTAAGCATCATCTTAATTCCTTTGAATATGATTTATGAGTTGGAAATAAAATTAAACACACTCAATTGTATCCCCTTTACCAAATCGTAAACCTCACTAAACACATCAACCGTCTCATAACCTATTGGGTTCAAAAATATCAACCTTCCTAATTTCTTCAACATAGTTACATTAATAATAATTAAACTATGAATACATTATAATAAATCATCATAAAGTAATTCTATGAATATGTGAGATAACTATGTGATATAAAACTTATAATTTTTTAAATAATAAAATGCTATCTATATAGTGGTAATATATATGAAACTTTTTAAAATCAAACTTTAAAAACATCTATTTGAATATCAACCAAATTTAAAATCTATAAAGTTATGAAATAACTAAAAAAACTATCAAAAAATGAAATTTAATGAAATCCCAGTTTACCCTTTTAAGAAATCCCTCTATATATACTCTTACATTCAAGAGATAATTCCCAAAGTGATAACACATATTAGTGGATTATAAACCAATATTTTATACCATCCAATAAAGAAATAATAGAAGGAAAGTAAATAGATGAAAAATTTATATTTTATGTTTTTCTACCCCTTTCAAAATAATATAAAACAATAAGATAAGAGAGGGTATGGATAAAACAAAAAATCCTAATAAAATTTGAGGGTAAAAACATAACATCAATATCAAATTATAAAATTCCACTATCGTGAGTGTCTTGGTAAATACATTTTCAATTTCTTCCCTTAGAAAAAAAATTATAATTTTAACTTATTTATGTCCAATATCACTTTGATGAAATTTTTTTTAATATCAATGTTCTTAGATTATTAAATTTGAACAAGATTCCTTGAGTTATTTACAGATCATATATTATCACATCCCAAAAGTAATTATAACTCCACATAAAATTTTAAATCTTATATCAGTGTTTTCATCCACATAATTTGTGTTGAGGATTGTGATGAAGCTATATATTCAGCCTCAAAATGCTCAAGGTGACTGAATTTTTCTTCCCTGAATTCCAAAAAAACACATCATTCTACAACATATAATGATACGCCAAATATAAACATCCAATCATAAACACATTCTTCCCAATCATCATATGAGTATCCAGGAAGCTCAATATTAAGTTATTCCATATTTTAATATATTGATAGATTTTAATTTAATTAATTTAAGTATTTTATTTACAGTAATGAAATTATAATCTTTTGGGGAACTTTTATATAGATTGAACTGTGTAACATCATACTTAATTTCTAATCAGGATGTTTTCCAATATATCATTCTACCCATTAGGTTCCACGATTCCCTTTGATCCACATCCTTTCCTTGTATTTCATTTAAAATTTTAATTTATAATAAAATTGGTGTTGAAAATATCTTTCAATTCCATATTCAAAACATCATAAACATTTCATTAGAGTTATTCTCTTGATATATAAAAATATCAACTTATATTTATATATATTTATGCTAATGAAGTATTTCACATCACCATGAAAATAAATTTGGAAAATTATGTTTGTTTATTTATAAATATCATCACTAAGAACGTAATCATTTAAAATAAATAATTTCATCGTCTTATGAAATGATATTGTGAAATACATCATTATCATCTCTAATATAGATTTTCATGCCAAATCTTTCTTTTGATAATTTTAATTTCATAAGGAATGTGTCAAATAAATAATACCAAGATCATAGTGATATGTTTAGACCATATAAATAATTTTTTAAAAATTAAACACAATTAGCATTTTCATCATTAATGAAAACTCATGGTTGTTGAATATGCACATACTAATGTAATTCAAATTTGAAAAAGGATAACTTGACATCCATTTTAATGATATTGTGTGGACCTTTTCTTATAATGGAAAGAAAAAATTATTATGGATTCAATGATTGAAACTAGTGAAAATTCCCCATATAATTCAATTCACTCAACCTTTGAATTCTTTTTACACACCAATATTCCTTAATTACAAACAATTTCACTGTATTCAAATATCTTATTAAAATGACATTTTTTAGATAATGTTCATATCATTATTCTTGGGATACAACTCCCAAATATCATTCCATTCTATGTGATCCGACTTTTTATTCATTGATTCAATAAACACTATGTTTTATTTCTTCAAATATATCTCCTGGTTCATCTTTAACGAAAAATGAGATATGAGAGATATCCTTTTTTAGAGAGGCCATATTTTTATTTATTTACCGTGAATTTTAGAACCTAAACATTTTTATTAAGACATGGATGACATGAATAATATAGTTACTCATCACTTGAATCTGATAAATCAAATTCTTCAACTTCTGATTCTTTATAATTATCACTTGTTTTTTTAAATATCGAGTTTTTGATTCATGAAAAGATTTTCATTATCATCACTTATCCAACATGAAAAATAATTACAATTTCAATTTTTATATATGTTACAATACATTCACATAAATAGAATCAATAATATTTTTTACTTCTTTATTTTAACTATGATTTGATCTTTCATTTCTAGGATAATAAATGATGATACAGTCAATACCTATTATTTTAAACATTCCACGAATTTTTTACTTTAACATTAATAAGGAATGGGCTTCAGAAAACTCTTGGATACATAATAATTTAACATTACATTTAAGGCATATCTTGTGATGACATATCATAATTTCTCCTCTAGAAGTAGATATTTAGTTATAAACCATTACTCTAATATATTGTCTCCATGAATAATTAGTTGTTATAAAATATAACATTATATTTCTATACATCTCAACATAGATTCAATAATTCTTTTTAGACGAAACATTTTTTGAGGTATGTGTGATGAAAAAAGATCATAATAGAAACTATGTTTTTTAATATCGGATTCAAGTCTTCCAATGGTATACCCAGCACCACTATATGATTAAATATTCTTAAAATAGTAACCACACTATTTTTAGAACATTTTGAGAACCACTTCAACAATTTTAGTGAAAATTATTTATGATTTGTAAACAAACAAATATTATTATAGTATAGACATAAATAATGTAAATTAAATAATTATCACCATTTTGTTTATTTTTTCTTCATAGGCAGGTAAAATTTAGAATAGATAGTCTCTAGAGGATGAGTTAATTTTATATCCACCTTCATATGTGAAATATTGAAAAACATTACCATTTGATAAGTAGAACACATCCAATCCCTTTTTCTTTAATATAGAGGAACATCAAATAAATTTTCTAGACTAAAAATAATAAAGATGTTATTTAGCTAAGATGGCCATGAATTTTGGTGACACAGTTTTATTTATTCATGATCAAATAACAAGAACATACATTATCACCAGTATGAAAAACAATTCCTATTATTTGTTATTATCTTATCATGATATATCTATCTTTTATGATCTTTATAATAAAACTCATCTTTCTAAAAAAATTACATAATTTTTTTCATCACATAATTTACATACACTATGAAAATTGTATTTTAGTCCTTCAATTATTAGTTTTCTCTAGGATTTTAATTGATCAAAGCTAATTATTTTTGATCCAAACCCATTTTCGTTGAGTGAATCGTCATTTCCAAGGGTCTCCAATCCATGTTTTCTTTTTTCTACATCCTTGTGTACATTCATATCACTTTGATATGTGAGGTAGATCCACATTCCAAGATCAATGTTCATTATACTTTGGAATCTCCTTATGAAACATCACTTACCCTATATTGGATATGGAAATTCTCATTCCTAGTCTGAAACTTCTCATAAATATATATTGATAAAATTTAGGCAGGTATCCTAATAATACACACATTTCCAAAGATGACAAGGCTACTCACATTGTTCACAAACATATTCTAATTGTTGATATATAGATTCATTTTTCAATGTAGATTTCCCAAGATGTCTCTAAATTTATATTCATTAAATTGGGTGAATCCCCCATAATATTTATATTCTAAATCAATTAAACTATTCAATTCATTGATAATTAACCCAACATATGATTTAAATGTTCCCAATGCCTCCATAGTTCCAAAAATACCCATAGAAATAATATATCCCTTTAAAACAACTTTATGTCTAGAACTATCAACATCTATTTTGACCTTATTCCAATTATTAATCTTGGATACATTTTAATACCAAAATGTGGATAACTCTTGACATATTCTTCATTACATCAATCATTTTTACCATATTTTCCTTTAAAATTTTTATAATTTTAATATTAATAAATAAGCACTCCAAATCTCTAAAGTCTATAAAACCTCTATATTTTCAAAAAAATAGGACTTCTTGATTTGGATCCTCTATTTTTAGGCATTAAAAATATTTTCAGTATTCTTACAATCCTTATTTTATTATTTTATTCAGTCCTATTTATCTTCACATTCCTTTGAACATTATCCAATTTTTTAAATAAAAATATGAACATTGGATCTAAATATATTGAAATTCTCTTCTATACTAATATAGTTTAATTGTATATTCAAAATTTATGTTAAGTGTCTTTAAATCATCAAGAAACTACTTTAAACCTTTAATTTAATCAAAAAACATTGAAATTCCTTTTGAAATTATATATTCATCAACTGTCATCAATATTAATAATTTCATTCCACTATTTGAAAATATTTGAGAGTGATTACTTTAATTATATCTTGAGAATTTTGTCCAAAATAGTTTATTCATTTTCCTCGAATTCATTACAACATAGGCTTGTAATTTTTTCATTATTAAATTTTTAAAATAGTGGTTTTTCATAAACATGTATTAACATTTATATCACATCAAATTCGTTACTACTATCACTGCTTTGAAACATACAAAATAAATTTTACTTTGTCATGTTTGAGAGATTATTTCTCTTCCATTTTTTTAAAATCCTTTCTTTTTCAATAATTTTTTATCCCTTCATAAGGAATGTTTATGGTGATTATTCTTCTTTATAACTGACTATTTATTCTTTTCAAATAGGAGAAGTTGAAGTTAAATTTCTATCTTTTCTAAAGCTGAATAATTTTTTCTGGAAACATAAATATAAACCTTACTATTCCAATTATAACATTTCTCAATATTATAGATAGAATATTGACAATATTCTAATCCAAATTAGAAACATAATCAATATATTAAGATTATTCTACAATAGTAACTTCTTTATTCTACTTTTCATCCATCGTAACATAGATATATGTATTTATATTTTAGACTTCACCTTCTTACTAATTAATATTTATGTCCAACTTTTATATTATATTAGAAAATTTGGAATATCAAAATGAGAAATATAGATTGGATATTTTCATCTAAGAAAACACTTTATAATATAACATAACAAATAAGATGCACAAAATCATTTCAATAATATCACCATCTACCAACATCTAACCACAACATCTTATTCTACTCACCACAACATTCTTTAATACAAAGAATCTATAAATAGATTCTTCGTCATTCATATAAATATCATTATTCTTATGTCTCTAAAATATAAATTTATATTTCTTCACTTCTTTCTTTCCTTCATACATTTCTTAAATTTTATACCAAATGTCTTTACTGGTCTTAAGTCCATTGATTTTTAAAACCACACATTTTTATAAAGAAGATATAAAATAAGTTTCTAAACAATCATCATTCTCTACATTATAATTCATTTCAACTATTAACAAACACATTTAGTTCATTTAAATAACCCATAAGGTTTAATGTAAAAAACATCATAACTCATGTATAACAGATATGGAAACATCATATATTTCTAAAAGTGATATATTGTTACATAAAATTTGGGAATCCTCTTTCTATTGAGTGAATTCTTCTAATCAAAAACAGGAATCATAAATTTCATGTTACATATATTTAATAGAGATAAACACATTCCAAAAATCAAAATAGAAAACAAACATTGACCGAAACCTGTATATGATAAAACATGAAAAAGAACCACTAGAATATATAAAGAATCACATAGAGAGTGGTTGAATTATTCATTCAGTCTCTTTTAATATTCCTTGATGTAACAACCCTCCTTACAAGTTATATTGCATCTTGATCACTTCCCAACACACACACAAATAGAAAAGTAAATTTCCATGCCTCTCTTCTCAAAATGAGAATTATTTTCCATGTAATGATCTGAATTTTATCTAGATCATATGCCCATATAGTTTCAACAAGATGGTAATATGAGTATGATTTACCATAGAACTCATTTTGATTACATGTCTCCTAACTATGGTAGTTCTTCCCATTACATTACAATGAAAAATAACTCTATATCAGTTAGAATATAGCCTTATAAATGTATAATTCATTGGTTGATGCGTTGTTTCTCTCCATATTCTTATTTAATGTATATATACTTAGATAATATATCTTCACTCTTTTCCAATTTATATATCCCCTTATTCTTCAAATCTATATTCTTTATAAATCATAGGCAATCTACACTTCTAAAATCAGTACAGTGTTCCCTTCTTTATCTACTTCATAATCATAATTTGAATATCAAATTAAAATCCCTATCTTGAATCACAGCCCTTTAATAAAATATCATAATCAAATTTACCATTTAATTTAAAATTGAAGTTTAAAAATTTTGGGACAACCAACCACATTAAAATATATAACAAATTAAGAAATATTTCTTGAAATACCCAGATACCCCATATAAATAGAATATATAGCATGTTCAATCGAATTATAGAAGAATCTATTCATTTTTATAGTATTAAAAAAACATAAACACATAGTTTTGGAATGGAATAACCACTATTTTATTGTGGTTCTAAATATACCTGATCCAATAAAAAATTTCAAAAACACCTTCACAAAATGATCATTTTACTATGGAGTTATCCTCTATAAATTTTCTGATTATTGTGGAATAAAATATCTATGGAATGGAGGTCACAAAACACTATAACCAATCCAATTTGACCCAGCTTCCCCTATGGTGTGGTCCTTCACTAAGGTGTGGAGAACTCATATTGTGTCTCATCTACGATGTGGACCCAAAAACATCCACAAAAAGTCCAATAGACCATAGTATATACAAATATTTCTTGAATCTCTATTGAATTTATCTCAATCTAGGATTAACAAACATGGATATTACATTAGTTTATTTGAATATTTAAACATAACTAAAGTACAAGACTATGAATGGTAATATTTTGGTGTCTTTACAAACATTGAAACATAATCTCTTATCATAGGGAAAGAACATCAACATCTCCCATAAAGATCATCATCTTTAGTACTCCTACATAAAAGAATTATTCATATCCTAGGAAAGGAAACATAAGAATGGGTTAGCTTAGATTCTCTGTAAGGGTAAATAAATGATATATATAATATTTACATGGTCATATCGGTATGAGAACGTGAGAATAAAAAATCAATATCATACACTACATATAAATAATCGTATACATAGATCATAGAATAAATATTGGAATATCATAAAACATGAATCATAAGGGAATAAAAATCATAATACATTAGGCCAAGACATAGGAATTTTGTACAAAATTTTAGTGGAAAAATAAACATATAAAATAATTCTCTATAAGTCAAGGATCATGAAATAAATTATCTAGGCACGTCATCAAGTCTGAGCCTACTACGTGGGGAAAAACACCATCCCTAGTCATAATATTTTCCATTTAGTGGATTAGGTTACACATTCTTCCAATAGAGGATCAAGATGCAACAATTTTTTATTGGGGATCAAGATACACTCATTTACGTTTTTCGATCAGGACACACCCATTTCCCATTTTCAATTATGACCTTTAACATGTTTCACATATTTATCTCCTGAGATATTAATCTTTACCCAATTAATTGGATTGAGATATAGTTCCCAACCTTCATATAATTAAATTATTCATATGTGTTCCATAATATAGTAAAACATTCATCATAACCTGACCCATCAAAAGAGATGGATTTCATTAACATCACATCAAAAACCATTAAATTAAATGAGTATCAAAAACTTTTCATCATATCAAAACAAATTAAAATGATTGTGGTATTATGACATCCCAGACCCAGATGCCACATAATAGGTTTGCTGAGCTCAATGGGCCACGTAGCCTCAATCACTTCTCTCCAAACTTTAGAGGCTGCCAATTTGTAGTGAGGGCCTAGGGAGTGTCAGTGGGAAACCTATTCCCTAATTACAAGAGTGTAGCATAGTGGATAAATAGAACCTGAGGAAAATAGTAGAAGCAACACAAGTAAATATAAGTCACAACGAAAAATAGATACAATAGAAATAATAACAGAATTAAATTAAATAAATGATAGTTAAATGTCATGTCACCAAAAAATATAATATAAGGGTACAAGATAGTAGGAATATCATGTTCCAAAAATGTATAAATGAAATAAAAATACTATCCCAACCAACTCAAGATTTGGCTTAGGCATATCCTATCAAGGACCAACCTAAACAACAATATATCTTGTGCTTGAATCCATATGTTTCCCTTTATCAACACCTTCATTCGTGTAAACTACTCCTTGTACTGAATAATTCCTGGAGAGGGTGTGGGATAAGTCATTGTGGTCGATGTCCAACAATGAATATAACATCTGACCTGTTTAATAGAAATGTAATATTGTGAAATAACGCATATATAAAGTCAATATGTTCTATTAAAATAAATACACAAGTACATGATTCATCCCTCAGATGGTTTCGGAATGTAACTAGTAGGTTAATTGATTATTACTAATTTATAAATATGTAACATGTTAACAAAATTTATGGTGCCTAGTAATGATAATTAAACATGTAATAACACGTAATAATGACATTCCAATGTAATAACCAAGGCAATATAGACCTCCAGGGTCACCAACTCAGTAAAAAATATAGCCTTTAAATGGTTAAGAGTGTAATCCAAAGAGCATATTCCTTTACATTCAACAATAAGATTCATATTGAATCCAAGGTGATCATCCAATTTGAAACGGGTCTAAGTTGTGACTTGGCCTTATGAAATTCAACTGTGGAACCCATCTATCAACACTGGAACCAAAAGTGTATCCTATGAATCCATTAATAATATGTTTGGGATTATAAAATTTCATAAAAGGAATGTAATAATAGACAAGGACCAAGATCTACATGGGTCTCAACCTATGAAATTCAAATCCTTTAATCTGAATGTGGTTCATGAGTGCTCATGGAATTTCTGATAATAATCAAAGGTGATATTGAGTTAGGACACTCCTTTTTGATGAGGAAGTTATTCAATATATCATTTGGTTTGATACATACCTTTATATAGTGTGAAAGGAAAATTAGCATGCAACTGAATAATCAATTAAAAATTTACCAATAATCAAGGATCATTTTTCTATCTTCCATTAACATGGTGAGCGGGGATTCCTACATGAAACCTATTAATCATTCACAATTAATCTTTCTATGTCATATATTTATTATACATGTGAATTTCCCTTTCATATTTTATTATCAATTTGAAGAACTTACCTTTGATGGGTTAAGTGGAAGCTACATGCTACTTTACATTCACCACTATATTATAAAATAGTTATTTATGATAATGAGTCATACCATTTATGTGGTAAATCTCAATAGCATCAAAACAATGGCACAAAAGTGTCAAAAGACTAAATACACCACTATGGAATTTCATCCTACATGAGATTTTCAGCATTGTGGTCATAAACACCATCATAAAATCACATATATGGAATTTTCATAATCATATCGTTCTAATTATTATAATCATGACATTTAAATTCAATAAATGTAACCCTATGAAACCGGTGGTCCCCAAACAATAATTTTAAAAATAACCAAATAGAGGGATGACATTCAAACCACCCACATTAGGGTCATACGACTCTCATTCACCTATATCAGCATCTGATTCAGCTTCAAATGGAGTACATCTAAGAAAAAGGAAAAAACTCTTAAACCTGGATAAATATTTCAATATCAATATATGATTAGAATGGATAAAAAGAACTCAAGTTCTTACTGTATAAAATTTTCCCTGATGAAAAATAGATCAATAAGATCTGGGATAAATATGATATTTCACTCCCTACCTTTGGTCTTCAAAGATCTCCAAAATGGATGAAAATGGTTCAATCCCACCTAATCTCGGAATTGGAGGAAGGAAAAGGTTTAATTAGATCATTAATATAAAATGGTTAAATTCCCTTGAAAAACATCATGTCCATGGTTTTTTCGCAGGGTTTGACAAACCGTGCACAAACCAAGCATGGGTAACTAGGGAAGAGGGTCACTCACAAGGTTAGGACGCACAGTTAGATAAATAGTGCGCCAACTGTGTGATAAGTCCCTATCCAAAAACATACCGCTAGTAGGGTTTTCTCTAATAGTGTTTCCTTCCAAAACAGTTTACTATAAACTAGGCGCCTAGCCTATTTTCCCAAATATATGGGTTTTAGGGTAAAAAAACTACCTGGACATTATCAGGACCATCATTATCTTGTTAGATATACAAAATAGGTCCAAAATAAATAATCATATAGAAATTTAAAAGATCAAACCTTGACTCAAAACCCAGGTTCTTATAGTCTTCCCATATTAAATGAATTTGTCTGTATTTTCACCTTCCAAATTTTAGAAAATATGACTAAGAACAATTATAGAAACTGAGCATGTATGTCGGCATACATCCCCCATGTCTTATCCTACACATGGCCTTGTTTCCATATCACACATACTAGAGGAATAGACTGACCTGGGATAACCATCATTCTCAAGTAAATGATGTGTACTGGATAATGAAAAATGGTTGCGTCTTCATATTACTCAACTTTCTTAGGATCAATGGTATGATATGTGTTAGCATGATACTGGATAAGTTGTGGAACATGGAATATGTCATGCATGGAATGATACCTCTAAGGTAGTAGAAACTGATAGGAAATAGGCTCGACTCTCTCTATGATCAAAAATTGAGCAGCGTAATGATTCTATAACTTCCCTTTCTTCTGTGATTATCTATTCCATATCCTGGGAGATACCAAATGGAAAATATGATCCCCATCCTTGAACTATTGGTGTTTCATATGGAGATAATAAAATGATTTTTTTCTATATTGGGAAGTATTAATAGGATTTTTGATCAGCTAATTCTGCTCCAAAGTCTCCTAAACGCTAATGGGAACTATAAGGGTATCCTAACACACATATAGTCAGCACTAGGGTGAATAGAACAACCTACCATATAAGGCCACAAAAAGAGAAATATGAATTTTTCCTTGAAATCTGTTATTATAGGAGATCTCAATTAGAGGGATATGATTCTCCAGTGAACATCCAAAATCAATGACACATCCTCGGTGCATATCCTCTAAAACATGTATTGTCGATTATGAATTTCCATCAGTCTGACGGTAAAAAGATGCACTTAAAATCACATGTGTTCACATAGACTTTACAATCCTTTCAAGAAACGTGATGCTAAACGTACATCCCTATCTCAAATGATAGTACATGGGAACCCATGGATTCATATGATCTCATGGGCCTAAATTATTCCATGTTAATTAATAAAGAATGCTTCCATAATAGGAATGGAGTTGTAATATTACGGTTTTCAGTCATTTACTGACCATATTGCATCACTACCCAATGATGACCTAGGTAATCCGACTAAAAATCCATAGAAACATATTCCAATGTCCATCCTGGGAATGGATGGGGTTGTACTAAGCCAACAGGTCCTCGGTGACTTGTCGTGACATACTAAGAGGTGGAACACCGAGTGATCAGGCCTGAAATCAGACGTTTCATCCCAGGCCACCAATACTAGAGTTTCATGTCCCAATACATATTTGAGAAGCCCAGATAAACTTCCACATGAGAGGAATGAGACACTTGCATCTAGTATTATCTCATAATTGTAGGATCCCAGACATGTCCATGATTACGTAGGATATTGTCTATGTCTATATAGAAATTTAGAGGTAGGTTATCTCCTAATATACTCTCATAGAATACCAATCCATCATAATCTGAATATTTTCTACCCGTCACCATCTCATGGATGGAAATGTTAACTGTCAATGTTTATAGGTAAAACTACTCTTGACTATTAAGAAACTCTAAGGGTATCTTAGAGAAGAGGGCCATTAACTTACATTCATCAATGGATTCTTGTATTGTGTGTGCCTGAGTTTTCTGACCTAGTTCATCTACAACCATAATTCCCTTTAGAGTCATATAGGAAAGCTCCAAACCAAAGGATTATAGATATCCAACCCATAACCATTATATGATGTTAATATCACACTGAGTAAAGATATATTTTGTGAACATGTAGTCTTTTTACACCATAGAGTGCTCACCAAACACATAGTGTCTCCAATAACATAAGTCATGGAAAAATGTTGCTAGCTCATAGTTGTTCATCTGGTAATTTCTATCATGAGTCCTCAGCTATCCATATCCATATGCAGTGACTATATATTTTAGCCTCTACACTACCCCTAGGTTGATTCATGATGCATCACTGATTATGGTATAACCTACACATGGCTCAAGAAGAATTAAAAAATGTGCTCATACATGCCTAACTTTCATCTTTTCAAAGGAATTATAAAAATATTCATACCAAAAAATCATGAAAACCTTCCTTTTATATCTATTAAAATGTGAATACAAACATAATAAATCATGTATGAATCTCATATAACGTTCATCCTTCACCAAGAAACATCATAACCCAAACATGTTGTTGGGATGGTCATAGGAATCTACAATAATAACAATTTATGGGTCAACATATATACCGGATTTTGAGATAATATGATCCAAATAAGTGAACCATATCAACCTAAAAGTGGAAATTAATAATATTGGAATAAATATGATGCTCTCTTAATGAACTCTAAATGAACTAAAGGTGTTTGGAAACATCATTATGAGTATGATAATACATCAATATTTTGACCAAAAAGACCACGACAAAAGAGTCCAGATAGTCATGGAACAACAAATTCATCCAATCCATGAAAATAGTGGGAATGTTCATAAGACCAAATAGCATAATAAGGAACTCATACAGACCATACCTGATATTAAAAGCTATATGGGATATGTTTGATGTCCTAACTCACACATGATAATAACCCAATCATAGGTCGATTGTAGAGAAGACCATAGCTCCATGGTGCTTTTGAAAAAGATCATATATTTGAGTTAGGGGATATTTGTTCTTGATCGTAATCTAGTTAGCATTATTTATACTATTCATTGATGTATTCTTCCATCCATCTTCTCGGTGAAATTTATGGGTGGACCCCAATAGAATGTACTAAGCTGTATAAAACCTTTGGCCCAAAAATCCTTTAACTGCCTCTTGATCTCCTTAAAATTTGTAGGCACCATCCTATATGGATGGATCAACATTGGATCTTCTCCTAGAAAAAGATCAATTGTAAACTCAACCTATCTCTTGGGAGGTAAGCTTGAAAAATATTCGGGAAATACATCCCCAAAATGATCCACTACTAGAGCAAAATCATCTTGTTGTAAATCCTGAACCTCCATGGTGATAATTTCAATCTTGGTGGTCATTGCACATAGTCCATGACTCTCTGGTCTGGTACTACCATCCGAAAATCCCAATAACCCTTATGTAGATAACTATCTCTCTCCAGTGATATAAAAGATACAATGTGAACATATATGTCAAAAAAATCGTGATATTAAACCAACCAACCCATACAAAGAATTACATAAAATAATTTCATCTTGTGAATGAAGATATTCCAATTGAAAGGATAACTTCCTACCTTAAGGGGTAGTCCCTACACAGGTGTATTCCCTTTGTTTGTACCCTTGATAGAGTATCTAGGTTCATTAAAACATAGTGATACTGTATCTCCTATTGGAGACTTTCCATGATAAGCATTGAGATTAAAGAAATCAAATATTAAATATCAATGAAATAAGATACTATGGTAAACTCCAGTAGAATAGTACCTCGTAGTGTATATGGTTCTGTAGCCTATTCCTCATTAATTGATTGTAGTGTATACAACATACATAATCCATCACCTTGTGCAATGGCTAGACTACCATGATCAAAAAATCTCTACTAGAATTCCTAGTGGTTAGGGTTCAGTATACCGTTGTCATGACCACTTCCTTATCTAGTCATGATAGTGCTATTCTAACTCCCCCACCTGATGTGTTGTAAAATAACACACTCATTATGGTCGAGTTGGTGCATATCGTATTCCACTTGAAGCTTCTCGAATGGTCCAACAAAAATGTTGAAGATTCCACATATAGTCACATGCCCGACACTCGAGTGGGTATTTATCACACTAAGGCCTAAGCATCCCCCTTCATCCACATTTATGAAATAATTTTTAGCTATCAGGCTAACAAATCTAATTATAACTGCCCTGATGAGAAACCATGTGGGTACGCTTCCTGGCATCGAAAGAACAACTGACCATACATGACACTGGTCCACTATTCCAGGTACTATTTCAACCCCTCAAGATTACTCAGTGATAATATCCTTATTGACTATTGAAAAAATGTAGGATTTCGAAAGACATTCACCAGTGTATGGAAGTCATATAGTATCCCTTCAACTTTTAGCATTCAAAATCTCATCAGCGGCTAGAAGTGTTGCAAATCACAATAACTCCATGAAATGTGGTGAATATTACATAACTAACATTGAACCTTGTTTGATATGTATAATATCTCTGTTTATATCATATCTCCAAATTGGAGGAAATAACAAACCATAGAAGGTATTATAGAAATCAACACAAAAATTTCCCTGATGAAGATCAGCCTAGCTAATCACATCCCACCAGTTCTTGGCCGATTAACACAAAATTTTTGTAGTATGCTTGAACAACTACTCTAGAAGTTTCCCTAAGTGCTCAATGATAGAATGGGTGGCCCTATCCAAGAATCAGAAACCTGCAGAGTGCCATGGCCTAAAAGGTATGGAGGATGATGCTGCTAGAACTCACAATTTAGATCAGCAATTGTAGGTGAAATCTAGGGATCACTATGAATGGACAACATAAAATGATGGAAACTATCTAGAACATCGGAATCAGTTCCCAAATATGTTATAGAATATCATTACTCAAGTGTCTATCATTGAGGAAATACTGGTGGATCAGATCCCACCACGTCTAGAGAATGTTTATTGCCTCCCTCCTGGAATAAAATATGAGGATTTCATGGTGGAATTTGTCTAAAAAATCCAAGAACAAGCCTCACAACAAAATTAAGTAGAATTATAGCATCACTGAGGAATTATGAAAGTAAGATAACACACTGACCAAAGAATACTACCGCTAATACCTACTTAGACAGCTAGGTATTAGTATTTGCAAAAGTATATGTTTCATTTCGTTTTACATTTAATTACCAGGTTAACTATTTTACATTTTGAGGACATGATAAGGCAGGATAAGGATATAAAACTAATTCATTTTATATTTCATGACTCACTATATAGTGGATACGCACTCTTGGTGAATCCACTCTCATTCACCTAATCACTGGAAATGACATCAATTTTTTATCTCATAATGGATCAACTTAGTAAATTACTCGTCCATACCCCTGAGGTCCCATACACCTCATGAATTGATACATTAAATCACTCATTCACAACCAACAGTAATACATGAATAAGCTAACTATCACTGCATCACTCAACTATAACAGGCATATCATGCAATGAAAAATAATGAAATGAAACTATATTTCATGAAAATATGAATTACATGTTTATCTATGCCTAATATGATTCATGTAACAATTCTCATTTCCCTCATATCATTGGGCCAATTATGAAATACATCCTCAAAAAAAAAACCTCCACATAGCATGTTCTTAATACAATAGGTAAATAATGTCCTCAGTAATTGGAAAGACAAAACAACAATTACATTTTGGGTAACGTGGCTTTTAACCCAATCATGGGTATGCAATTCAGAATAACAGCATACGAACAAGTCCCAAGTGCTCCTAATCATCAATATATTGTCCCCAAAAAGAATGGAATGAAAATAACCTCCAATGATACCACATTGTGACATCCTGGACCGAGATGACACTTAATAGGTTCCCCAAGCCCAGTGGGACACAAGGCCTATAGAGCATCTCCCCAAATGCCAGAGGCTGGTGACATGAAGTGATGACCCAGGGTGAGTCCATGGGGTGACTGTTCCCTCATTACTAGAGTATATCAGAGTGTATAAATATAAATAGAGATAAATAGAAAGAGCTATAAAATTAAACAAAATTCACTAGGGTAAAATAGAGGTAACAAATACAATAACCGAATTAACTAAAATAACTGAGAGTCATATGTCAGGTCACTAGAAACTATAAAACATGGATACAAGAAATCAACAAGAACATGTTCCAAAAAATTATTAATAATATCAAAAGACAATATGAATCATCCCGAGCACCCGCCCAGTTAGATTCTATCATGATCCATACTAAACAATAAGAAATAAAGTGTTTGTAGTTGTATTATACCATCTATCAACACCTGCATTCATATAATCTACTTCAGGTACCAAACTGTTCTCATAGAGGGTGTGAGATAAATCATAGTGGGCCGCCTCGAATGGTGTCTTTAACATCCATCCCATGTAGTGGAAATGTAATTGTGTGAAAGCATGCATATATAAAATATATAAGTACAGTGTAACAAAAAATCCTAGTTCCTGTTTCCACCCTCATATGGCATCTGAACGTAATCATCCCGCTAATTTATTATTACAAGTTTCTAAATAAGTCACATGTTAACAATAGTGAACATTCCAATTTATTTCATGGAAACCTATAATGGCCTTTAATAATGAAGTTCCATGTTAATAACCAAGTCATCGTAGACTACAAGGGTCCCCAACTTAGTAATAATTATAGCCTCACTGTGGGTAATTGTGTAATTCAAGGATCATATTCTAAGGCATTCCATAATAAGATGCCTATCGAATATATTGTTATTGTCCAAGGTAAAATGGTTTTATGTAGTTACTAGTCCTTATGGTCATTAACCATGGATCCTTCATGTTAATTTTGGATACATGGAGTGTATAAAATGCATCCTTTATTACAATGTGAGTGACCCTATGTGTCATACATGGAATACAAGAATAGAAAATGATTGGCATCTAGGTAAGTCTAAACATATGAAATTCATATCCATGAAGAGGAATGGGTTTCCCGAGTTCTCACGACATTCCTCGATAGGCTTCCAATGTTAGATTGAGTTAGGCCACTTGTTTTTTATAACAAAGTCATTTAATATATGATTGGGTTCAAGCCCTACCTTTTATTAGTGTGACAAGGCCATGTATCCTTCAACAATTTATTTAATTCATAAATTATAAACAATAAATATTCATTCTATTACGTTCCATTAACATAGTGAGGGGTTCTACAAACATGAATCCAATTAATCATTCACATTTTATCCATTAAAGTAATATAATTAGTATAATTTCCAATTTTTCTAACATAATTAATTATCAATTTGAATAACATACCATAAGAAGGTCAAGTGGAAGTGACATGGTACATTCCATTCACTATTACATTATACAATTATAATTTATGATAAGGATGCCTACCATTAATGTGGTAATTCTTGATCACATTTGAATGATGGATAAAAGTGTCAAGAAAACTAATAAGTAACCTATAGAATTTCATCCAACATGTGATGTTGGGCAGTGTGGGTGTAACCACCTACAAAAAAACACATATACAGAAAGAGAATAATCATATGGTTCTAATGATTATAAACATGACATACAAATTCAATAAAAAGTACCCGATGAAATTAGTGGGTCCTACATGACAATTCCAAAATCAATGAACAAGAGGAATGAGTTATAGACCACCCACATTTGGTTCGTACGGCTCTCCTCTCCCAATATAATCCTCTAATGTTTCATATAATGGAGTAGATCTTTGAAAATGGGAAAATGATCAAACCTCAATAACAGGGTTGAGAGAAAGAGAGTAGAATAATGGTGAAAAAGAACTTGATTAATTAATGTTGTGCATCCAATATGATGAATAGAAGCTCAACCAGATCTTTAATGAATGGGATCTTTCAATCCCAAACATAGTCCTTAAAATAGATCCAAATGGGAATAACAATTGGTTAATCCTTGATAAATATGTATTAGGAGGATAGTGGATGCTTAATTTTATCATTAAGGGAAAAATATTTAAATTTCCAAGAAGAAAACCTTGTGCAAGGTTTGTCTGTAGGGTTGGACAACCCATTTGCAAACCATTCATGTATACCAGGGGAAGTGGGGCACTCGTATGGTTAGGTTGTATAGTAAGGTAAATAGTGTGCGAACAATGTGCTAAGGCACTATCCAAAAAATGTCAGTCATGCGATTTTCTCTAATCATGTGTCCTTCCTATACGGTATACTATAAACTATAAACTAGGCATATTTTATCATAAAATTATGTTCCTAGATCAAAATAATACGCGAACACCCTTTACACCTTCCCCAACTCATTAGGAACCCAAAATAGATGTAACATCAACAATTATACAAAAATTTAAAGGATACATACTTGAGAGAAAACTAGGATCTTGCAGGTTTCAAAATCATTTCAACATAGATTAACCTAGAAAAATAATTTTTTTTAATATGAATTAATCATGGTATAACCTATTAATGATAAATGGGTATCATAAAAAATTTCCATTAAAAGAATAAATCATTCATAGAAATAATAAGAATGGTATCCTTAGGTCATAATACCAGTAAGGAATATGTAACACCAATGGATGTCATTTATATAGAGAATAATTTTTAAAGTATCATTTATACCAATTCTAGTGAAAATTATCCTTTCCAATTTGAAGAATATTATTTTTACAACATACGCATTTTTAAAAAAAATTCTCTAAAAATAACATTGGAAACGTATATACAAAGCTTTTAAAACTCATTATATATAATAAATTATTTTAAAACCCCTTTTAATCAAAAATTATCATCAAATATATTTTAAAAAAGTTTCATAAAACATTTTTAGAAATCATAGTTTTGGGGAAAATTATCTTTGATCGAATAGAGAAATAAAGGAGTATTTTCATAAAAACATTTTATTAATTATCTTAAGTATCCAAATGTTGAAAATGGTTTTGTTAGATGATGATATCATAAATAAAGGGAGGATAAAAAATTAATTACAACTATTGAGATAAGGATAATAATTTTGCATCAATGGAATCAAAATAATAAAAAATCTGGAGAAATGATGAGATTTTTGTAATAAATTATTACCAATTTTGAATAATTGAATCAAAATTACCATAAAATAATAACATTAAATGAAGCATAAAATTTCAATAATAAGTATATTAGTGATAAAAAAATTAAAAGAGAAGAATATATTCCTTTTTTAAAATTTTATAGGTGTAATAAATAACATTTTTCTAAAATAAGGAAAATTGAGACACATTTAGGTTACTAATGATGTAAATTTTTAACCATAAACCGCATTAAAAAAAATCCCCTTACTACTTGAGTAATATTTAAATATGTGAATATTAATAAATAAAAAGAAATTTAATTATAATATTCATATAATAAATTAATATTAATTATATACACCACACAAAATTAATGACTGGTTAATATGGAATATTTATGGTATGAATAATAGAGTGACTAGAAATCCCCTTACCACTTGAGTAACAGTTGAATAGTGACATATATTTAAAAATACAATCATTTAAAACATTAAAATTCATGAAATAAATTAAATTCGTGATATAACATGTCATGGGGAACTATATATTCCATATAACATAAATAAGTGGTGAATATGGCATAAATATCATATAAATAAAATTGTGATGAGAAAACCCTTACCTTAAGTCCTCAATTTAGTCATACATGTTCCAACAGCCAGTATATAAAGTTTATGTTTATTATAAATATACCAAGAAACCATAATCTTATATATCATACCTTATATGATATTACAATTCCATTATATTTTCTCTTTTATTAATAATTCCATGTTAATGTAATATTTCGGTTAATATCCAAAAACAATTCATATGTCTCTTGATTGTTTATATTCATTCCTTTTTATTTAATCATGATTTCCATTTCAAAACAATTTAGAACATGATATAAATATGATAAATATAAATCATATGTATTTATAATGATCTATGAAAGATATAAATTGAAAATGAGATACACAGTTCATGGAGACTGTAGGCAGTATATATGCATGAATGTCTTTTCCCATTACCTCGCCCTGTTGAAATAAAGAAAGAAACTGAAAAATATATATACATACATATATATATATATATATTCACTATGTTATAATTACTATTTCATGAATATATATATATCATATTTTTATTAAATCCATCTCTAATACATTCCATTTATGGTGTGAATGAATCATATTTCTCTGAAGAGGGGTAGTCTAGACGTCCACAAACGATGTTATGATATTACCACAAAATAGAGAGTTTGAATGTATGTGTTATATAATAATTAATTAATAATAAAGAATATTTATTATAATATATATATTATTAAAAATGTAACTACATCATTATTCCCTACCTTTCTAGGTGGTAATTGAAGAACGAACGACATTAGCCCACGAGGCAGTAGTCTATCATACAAAGAGAGGAAAGTTATGCATCCCATTTGATGGATATTTGTGTTGGTGTAGGTTTAACCCTTAAAATAATAAAATAATTAAATTTATTATTTTTATGTTTTTATATAATCATGGAAAATAATAATTAAAGGGGTTTAGAAAATAATAAACTATAACTGGTCGTTGAAGAATATTACCACTTATTATTGTGACTCATTTTTTCACGCCAAAGGAAATCCATGGTTTTCCTTTATCTAAAAGTTTGCCTTCTAGGATTATTGGTGGTATGTTTGGAGATTATTTTTTTAATTTTTTTTTAATGATCCCAATTTCATTATAAGTGTGATTACGTTAGGGTTTGAGTGCCTTTTTATAGTCAAGTAGGAGTGGCATTCTTGTAAACATAGAAATGTATACACAATTGGGATTTCTCCTTCAATAATGTGGCTCAAATAATGAAATATATTTTATCCACATGAAAATATGTTCAAACTATTTCTAAAATGGAATTTTTATCTAGTTTTTGTTTTATTTTTTCCCTTGTGATTAAAGCTCAACCATTAAGTAAACTTGTTTTTACCTTAATTGTTGTAATATATTTATAATTTACTTCCTGAATATTTTAAGTCAAAAAAAAGATTAATTTTGTAGAAATTATAAATAATTATGATTCAATATATACAATGAATTTTCTAAATCACCAAAAACATAACTGGTAAAAATTAATTTAAAATTTATCCTGCAGACAGGGTGAAACAACATGATTTTAAAGTGAAAGTGCTCTAATGTTTGATATGTTTTTATATATAATTTCAATGTGAAATTGATTTAAATAGACTAAAAAGGGATAATTATTTTTTAATTGATCTAATCATACCATAAACCAAACATAAAATATATATTTAATATAAAAATAAATTAATGTAAAAAAGTAGTTTTCAATTAAAATTTAATATTTTTTTTACTATCCCTCATGAAATAAAACTTCATAAAAAATTTAGAAATATCATAGAAAAGTAAATTTTGGAATTTCATTTTTTTAAAAAATATTATTTTTTCAATTTAAAATAAAAAGAGTTTCAAAATTTGTTTTAAAACAACTCTTCCATTAAAAATAGTAAAATCTTCATTTAGAAAAATATGACTTTTATGTCTAAAAATGGATTTGTTCTTATTTTACTCCTATAAATATTCTTGGATGAATGATAAAAAAAATTGAATGATTTTATAGTATATAAATTTTTATAATATCTCCCACTAATAGTTATTAAATTAATTTATTATGATGAAATGACTTTTTTGCGTATGAAAATAATTTTTTTTATAAAAACACATCCTTTATATTAAAGAGGTTTTTGTTTTCATTTATAATTAATTAATAAAAAATAATTCATTTTATAATCATTTCAATATCATAGTTTCATAATTTATTTAATATTATTCATAACATCAATTCAAACATATTTTTTTAACTATAATAACATTTTAAAAATAATATAAATAGTATATTGTAGTTCAATAAAACATATTAATGTGTGTAACATAGGATATCGGAAGAACTGAGCATTGTTTTTCAAAAAAAAATATAAACATAGTGTTCTGTGAAATAAAATCAAATATAATTTTTTTCATTTACTTAAAAAATAACTTTGTGTTATTTATAAATAAATAACAAATTGGGGTAGAGTGCAACTCAAGCCATAATAGAAATTTAATTTATTCAAAAATAAATAAATTCATAAAATCATTTGGTGTTATATTATACCCCCGTTAAAATGCATTTCACCGTAGAAATATTAATGAGTCATAAATGGATTCATAAATTTATTTTCCTTTTATAAAAATAAACCTGGTAAAAAAAGAATTATAAAACATCCAATAAAAAAAATTTGGGAAAAAATGTTTTACCAAAGTCACTCATAAATGGTTTTCTAAATAGGAGAGCATATGTGGAGTGTGTAACAAGGACATGAAAGAGAAATATAACTATAATTTTCTCATGAATAATGATAAGTAATATGGTTCACTAAATTTTAATGATCACAATTCCATAAACCAATGAGTCTTAAAAAAGGTCATTGATATCATAAAAATGGTGATAACAAGGGAATATTTTATTTCGAAGCTCATTTCCTCCAGTTGATGAATTATCATGTAAAAATATACTTACTTGGTTTCATTACATTTCATAAGAACAATATCACTCTTTGGTTATGGGTTTACTAATTTCCACTTGATCTCTTACTCTGTGAAATAAATGTTAATTTTTTCCCCTAAGAACTAATGGATTGTAATACCTAATGATATATTGATAAGTCGTTCTATCTATCTTCCAGTATCATTAAATAAAATTGGTTAACATGGGTTATTAAATGTGCCTAAATATTTCTATAGTAATGTAATTTTTTAATCTACAAAACCACATTCAAAGATCAACTCAATCCATTCCATATGTTTTTATCTATATAACCTTTCTGAAATGTGAATTTTTAAAAATTCAAATACAGTCACTAAATTTCTCAAAATAAAATTAATATTGATCCAATATATATCATAAAGTCTCTATTTGTTATCACATACCAAACATGTAAAAAACATTTTCATTTATAATCTTAAAATATGGGAACAACCTGAATTTCTATAAAATGATATTTAAAACTATAATAATCTTCATTCCATATAGAGCATAAATTTTATTGAATATATTACAAAAATCCAAAAAAACTATAATCTTCAATAATTATAACACAAACATATTTTTTAAAAAATTAAATTATCATTAAAGAAGTCATAAAAAATATATAATTTACTTTAACCATCTCAATTTTCTCTTTATCAAATAAAAAATATATTCTCAAAATCTAGAAAGCATTAAGGGGTACCTTCCCTAGATCAACGTATCACATTTCCATTAGTGAACATTCTAGTTAATCACCACCATTCAATATATTTTTTCAAATCCATAATAAATATATAATTCAGGATTCATATAATAAAATTCATTAATTCCAATACATTTTAACTTCAATAATACCACTTCATTCCTAAACCATAAAGTTGTCTTCATCATCTCATTCCCTAATACCCCTTCCTTGAAATTTGAAATAAAAATAATTTCAACTTAATTTAATAGTGATTATAAATGATACTATTATAACAGAACAAACATTTATTATGTTCAATGTGTTCTCTTTATCATCAACAACCAGACCGTTACTCTTTCAACCATTTCGATTTACATTATGAAATTTCACACTAAAAATTTTATTTTCATAATTACCATATTTTTCACATTTAAAACATTTTACATTGAATTATATCATTGGTAGGCCATTTTTTCCATCCCTTATAGTAACTATACTTATCAGTTGTCTTTTTTAGTTACATTATTTGATTCTTTATTTTCCAATGACAAAACATCAAAATTTTCCTCCAATACATCCAACTTTAGTATCATGGAAGGGATTTAACTTCATAGAATCTATGCTCTCAATCCTTCACCGAAATTCCTCATAATTTCTACAAAACATTGACCCATCCAAAGACATATCCTTATATACATCCAAATATATATCATAATAAATATACATTTGTATCTAACTATGTTTTTTCATTATAGTCTTCAAATATATATTATCCTATTCCATTGATACCAACTAATGAAAATCTGGGTAAATATACATGGATATTAATTAATTTTAGAGGAATATTCATCACATTAAAATAGTACGAGCATGAGGACTGTATTAGTTTATTAGCATTAGAAACATGGAATTATAATCATCTATCTTAGTGTAATATCTTCAATATCATCCCGATTAGTATTACTACTTTAAAAATTTCATCACAAACTAGGGAAATGAAACATAAGAAAAGGAGAGACCTAATTCTTAGAAAGGGTAAATAATAAAAATATGTAATCATAACATGAATGTATGTGTATAAGATCATGAAAATTATATTTTAACATCATACCATGTTTATAAAAGATCATATACATGAGACATGAAATAAAAATTGGAAGATCATAATACGAGAATCATAAGGTAATATAAATCATAATGAATGAAATAATAACATAGTAATAATACATGGAATTGTGGCAGACACATTCATATGATAAATCGTTCCATATAAGTCAAGGTTTATTGCAAATACTTGTCTAGTAACCTCATGGGGGTGTTTCTACAAGATTTTACAAACCAACCTTCCCAATCATCATCCCTTATATATAGTGGATCATGTTACACCATCCTACAGTATTTTATTAGGACACACCCATTTCCCCTAGTGAATAAGGATGTGCATATTTCCCTTTTATGGACAAGGATGTGCCTAGTTCCCATTACGAATCAAGAATATTGACATCCTTCCCATATTTATCTCTTGAGATGTAACTAATTACCCACTGATCATGAGGGAGATATTGGCATCACATGCCATATAATTAAATTAGACATATGTGTCCCACATGAAAATAAAACATTCATCACATCATGACAAATAAAAAGATATCAGTTTCATAAACATCATATCATGACACTTGAAATTTAACGGGTATCCTAAACATTTCCTCTCATAATATCTTGTAGAAAGGTTGTGGTTTTCATAATAACTTCATCATAAAATGAAAGATTATAATAATATGGTTCCATAAGCATTTATAATGTCATAACCCTGAAAAAGAAATAGGTTTCATAAAAAAACATGTCATTAAAAGCATAAACCATTCAATGACAGAATAAGAGTGGTATCATTAGATCATAACCCAAATAAAGAATAGGTAAAAGATGGATTTCATCATAGATATACAATAATTTTTAAAGGATTATTTAAAAACATTCATGAGAAAAATATCATTTTTTCAAGAAAGAAAATTCATTTTATTACACAAAACAATCTTAAAACCTTTTTCTTTGAAAATGATAATGAAAACATACGAATGATTTTTTGAAAAAAAAATTTATGAAAACATTAATAATTTTAAAAAACATTTTTTTTTATTTTATAATAAAATTTAATTTAAATCCACTTTTTAAAAAATTTGTAGAAAACATTTTTTGGGAGAAAAATAGATTTCTGACCGAAGAGAGAAATAAATTCATATTTTCCCAAAAATATTTTCATAATTATATTCAGTAAATAAAGTATAAAAAGTGTACCATTACATGATAATATCATAAATAAAGAAATTTTAAAAATATTCATGAGATTTATTGAGATATATATTATAATATTTTCTCAATAAAAGCATAATTCTAAATAATAACTGTAAACAATGAGATTGCAATAAAAAACTGTTACCACATTAGTGACATTGAATATATATATCCAAGAAAAAATAAAATCACATTATTCCTAAAATATAATTTAAATAATAATAATGATATATAATTTCAAATAGGATGTATATACACTTTTTCAAATAATATAGGCTCATGAATTAACATGTCTCTCAATAAATGAATATTGAGACAAAATTACATTATGGATTTGATAACTTTTGAACTATATACCACATGAATGTAAGATTAAAAAATAAAAATATAAATACCTACTAATTTATGGATTTTAATAATATGATACAATCATTTTCATAATATACACCACACAAAATAATCATCAGGTGAATACGGAAACATTATCATATAAATAAAAGTCAGAATAAAAATCTCATTTCTACGTTATTTAATTTCGAATCAAAATATCTGTGAAAAATTTAAATGAATTGAGTCTATATATATAATTAATTAAATTAAATTAATTATGTAAATTTTAATAGGTAATTATATACACCATCCAACAATAATAACAATTGAATATATTATATATCTCATAGTAAAAAAAGTGAGATGAGAAAACTGCTACATTAAGTCTTGACACTCTTGGTAAAAGTTACAAAATCTTATAAAATAAATATAAATTTATTATAAATATAATATTTAAGAAAATTATTATATTTAAAATTACATATCAACCATCCATGGACATGTTAGGCCGTACATACGCCTCAACAATGTTTTCTTTTTCCTATCATATTGAAAAAACAAAAGTATATGAAATATATATACATATTATAATTATTTTATAATTAATTTTTAATATATATTTATATCATAATTTATTAAACCCTTCCTAAATTAAATTCATGTTATGTTTGAACAAATCACATCGCTTTGAGGAGTCAGTAATCCACCCATCCACTAACAGTATTATTGAATTCTCTCAAAATGTAAAGAATGAAGGTATGTGTTGTAGAATAATATTAAATCCATAAATAACTCCTAAATATAATATATTTCATATAAAAAAACTAATTACATCATTATTCCTTACCTTGTAGGTGGTAATGGAAGAATGAAGGCCATTGGTTCGCAAGGTGGTAGTTTGCGGTACACACAAATGTGGACTGTGTATATCATTTGATCGAAGTGTCTATAGGTTTAAGAAAACCCATATACATTAATAAATATAAAAATATTTATTACACTTATTTTATTATATAATCATGGGATAATAATAATTTAAGGGACATACAATGAAATAAACACTATTGGGCAGTATCACATACATATTGTGCCTAAAATAATGAATACAATTTTATACAACATATTATATGGTAGAAATATGTCCATAAAATGTAATTTGGGCTAGTATCGTGGTCATTTAATCAGTTAAGATTAATGCATAACCACTATTCAATCTCATTTTAACATAATCATTATAATTAATTTGAATTATTTTACCTAATATCTTTTTCAAAAACTATGATGAACATAACATAAATTATAAATAATTATTATTACAAATATTTATTACATTTTTTTCATATTCAAAACACATAATTCTATGAAATTAATTTTAAATTTTATTTAGCTTACTAAACTATACAACAGATTATTAAAGTTAATATTTTTAATTGTTTTGATGTTTTTATATCGTATTTAATTATAAAATTGATTCTAATTTATTAAATTGTATTAATAAATGTATGATTGATATTTAATTTAAAATATATTTAATATATAATATATATGTAGAGATAAATTAAACTCAAAATAAGTTTATAATAAATATTAGTGATTTTTTTATAATTTATCACAAAATAAAAATTCTTAAGAAAACACCGAAAAATCCCCCAAAGTAAATTTCTATATTGTTCGTTGAGAAATAATATCTGCTATTTCTAATAATATTTATAAGAGTGAAATTAATAATTTTTAAAAAATTTCTTCCAATAAGAGGTGGACAAACTGCCTTTTAGAGAAATATTTACTTTGATGCCAAAAACATGGGTTGTTCCTATTTGATGGAAATCAAACATATTGGATGAATTTAAAAAAATTGGTTAAATTTATAGTATAAAAGTAATATTATTATACCCCACAAATATTTATTAATTGAATTTATTAATATTTAATTACTTTTCAGTGATAAAAATATTTTTTTATAAAAACCCATCCATTATATTCAATTGTTTTTTATTTTCATTTATAATTATTTGATATCCAAAAAATTAATTTTATAAACATGTATAGTCACTCGTTTCAATTTTTTTTATTCTTATTCAAATATTATTTTCCAATAGCTGGGTTATAACTAAAATAAGTTTTTCAAAATATTATTAATAGAATATTGTAAAATGGTAAAACACGGTCTTCTATATAATGAATGCTATATAATGAACTCAAAATTATGTGTAGCACAATCCCAACATAGTGTTGAGTTTACAAAAAAAACTATTCTATGTTTTATGCAAAGTGAAATAATAACTTTTTTGCATATAAAAATCATAAATGGGTGAAATGTGAAATAAAAGCCATCGATTAATTTTTATTTATTAAAAAAAATATTTCCTAAAATTTTGGGTTGTTACATTCTATCCCCATTAAAAATAAATTCATCCCAGGAAATGAATTTGGGCCATTAAATATATAATACAAGAGGTTTCCTTTCATAGAATCCCACAAGATATAGATATTATTTATAGAACATTTTTAAATAAATAAATTTCATAATATAATAGTTAAATAAAGTAACTCATAACATGGTTTTCATAGAGGGTAAAATGGGTGGAAAGTGAATACATGGACATGGGTGAGAAATACAACTATCAAATTATTATATAGAGTTATTGATGGAATTTCCATTATAATGTTACGGATCACAATTATGTTAAACAAAAAGGATTGAATAGGGTCATTCATATTATCAAAAATGATGATAGTGGGAGAGAATTTTATTTCATGGTAAATATAATTACTTATTTTATGTCCCATTCATTAAAAAAATCTCACCATTTCATAGTTCCTTGATTAATTTACACTTCAAATCATAAACTAAAAAAAGTATGTGACTTTTTTATCCCTGATGAACTAATAGGTCATATGACCTGTAGATAGAACAATCATTAATTCATTATATCTTCATGTATAAAAAAAATGGTTATCATAGTTTATTCAATATTCATAAATATTCATATGGTAAAGTAATATATTAATCTATAAATCCTCATACAATGTTCAAACACAAAATATTCCATAAATTTTTATCCTTATAAACCTTCTGAAAGATGAAAGATCGTGATTTTATAAAGAAGGTTACTATATTTCTCAAAATTATCGTTATATTAATCCCATGTAAATAATAATATATATCTTTGTTTCCTTATACCGAACATGTGAATACCTTCATAATCTATTTTCTTGAAACATGGTAATAACCTGAATTTCCATAAACATGTTTTCAAAACATATATTCCTCTTAATTACTTACATTGAACATATATTCTGGAAATATTCCATCAAACAAAAAATGATTCTTATAATTCATTAATGATAACATCAACTAACTTTTGAACAAATCTTTTAATAGTTCTGTGGTCATAAACACTATCCATTTTACATTATGCATAACAATATTCTTTTTATCAATGTTACGAAATGTTTCTCATCATCTGTAACACCTTAAGGGTTACATAACCTCGATCACAATATCACCATTCATTTAAATCACTTATCTATGTCATTGGAAACATTAAATACATTTTTTCAAATCATCAATGAAAATATATTTCATTATTCATATAAAATATTCCTTGATATCCTATACGTGTTCAGTTTAATCATCCTACATCAATCAAAAACCATTAAGAAGGCTTAATAATTTCATTCCATAATACCTCATTCATAAAATTTGAAATATTAATCTTGTCTACTCAATCTAAGCATGTAATAAAATGATATTGTTAGAACAGAACATACCTTTCACATTTTGGTCGTGGTATTTTCATCATCAGTAGCAAGAAAATTACACTTAAGACTATGAATATTTCCCTCATGATATGTCCCCCTAAGAAATTTATTTTCATAATGTCTTTATTTTCAACATTAAATGAATTCATTAGACATTGATATCATAGGTAGGTCAATATTCACATCCATTGTGTTAACTAAACTTTTCATTTTTCTTTTCAATCTATCTACTTTGTGTGCTTATTTACCATAGTCAGAAAATCTTCATGGTCCTACAATACATCCACAGGTATTGTCTAAATAGTTATGTAATTATATGTAAGACACTCTATCAATCAACTAAAAACGTTCCATAACATTTTCTTAAACATTGACTCAACCTTTGACATATCCATCGAGTCATCCTGAGACATATCCTTATAAATATTACTAGGGGTCACACTAATGTTTTTCTATACTAGCATATAAATATTTTCTAAAAGATTCCTTTGATACCAACTAAAGATAAATGGGAATTCCATGATGTATTTTACAACATTTAAGATTAATATTCCGCACATTACAAAAATACATCCCTAAGAACCATAATAGTTTATTATATTTGGCGACAAAAAAACATAATATTCTATCTTAGTGAAATGTATTAAATGTATCCCATTAAGATATTCCGCTTTTATACTCCTAATTTAATCCTTTATTCATAACATATGGATATGAATCATAAGAATAGGTGATCTCAAATGGTCTGTAAGGGTAAATAGAGGTGATATGTAAACATAACAAGAAAATATGGGTATGAGAATATGAAAATAAAATTTGAATATAATACCCTAGATATAAAATAATATAAAAATTATTCATGGTGTAGATATTGGTATATAATAATAAATTAATCATAAATGTTTGAAAATCATAATCCACCATACCATAACGTTGGAATAATACATGGAATTTTGGTATACAAAAAACAGGTAAAATAATTCCCTATAAAACAAGGATCATTTCCCAAAAAAATTAGAAACTTATTGGGGGATTAACCTGCATAGAGGGAAACACCACTATCCCCATTCCACATCCTTTCCTAATTGGGGATCAGGATAAACCTTCTTCCCATGGTGTATTAGGATGCACCTATTTCCCATAGTGGGCTTTGATGCACCCTGTTCGCATTTTGGATTAACATGCACCCATTTCTTATTGTGGATAACCCACTTTGACATGATTACAATATTTATCTCATGAGATTTGAATATTTATCCAACGAATTGGATAAATATATAGGTCCCACCCATTACATAATGAAACCATGCATATGTGTGCTAGCAGATAAAAAAACATTCATCATATCATGACCTATAAAAAGAGATGGGTTTGCATAAAATCTTACAATAACCAATTAAATGAGATCGGTAACAAAAAAAATTTAATCATATCATAAAATGTGTAATATAGATAGGTTTCATAAAAATTTAATCATTTAAAAACCCAAAAAAAATATATTGCTTTCATAAGAATCTATCATGGTATAACCCATTAAAGTGAAACTGGTTTCATAAACAACAATCATAATAATAATCCATTCAATGAATGAATAAGGGTGGAATCCTTGGATAATAAACCTAATAATCCTTAATTAACATGATCCTAAGTTATAATGGATGGATAATAGTCTTTAATGGAGAAATTTAAACAATTATAGAGGAAAAAATCAATTCTGCTTTAGAGAATACACTTTTTAAAACATAAAACATTTTAAAAAATGATTATAATTGAAAATAACCTAGAAAACATTTAATTTAATAGTTGAAAACACTTTCAAATATATATAATTTTGAAAACAATTTTTCATTTAAATTATCAGAAAAATATCATATAAAAACAATTATGAAAACATTCTTAGGAAACATTTTTCTGTAATGAAAATTGTTTTTGATCAAAGTGTTAAATATTATCGAATTTTTTAAAACAAATATCTTAATTATCATAAGTTCTAATGAGTTAAAAAATGGTTACATTATTTTATCATGAATATCAATTTTAAAATAAAATTCATTATATTTCTTGAGATATTTATCTGATTATTTGATCAATGAAATCATAATTATAAACAATCTTGATAAACAATGTGATTGTATGAAAATATTGTTTCACCTCTAGTAACCTCGAATCACCTTATACATGAAATAATAATTATAATTGAAAAATAAAATTTAATGAAAAATAAGTATAATCATGAAATAGTATTTTAAAGGTGAATAATATACACCTAGTAAAATAATATATTTTCATTATATAACATGTTTCTCAATGAAATAAAATTGAGTAAAAATTACTTGACCGATTTAGTAACAGTTAAACCACAAACATCATGAAATAAAGATAATAAAATGGATATTAAAATAAAACAAATTTACTATAAGAACAATATTATACATTGATGTCATGTGTATACATTACACAATAGAAAGTTATGGGTAATATGGTATAAGTATCATATAAATAAATGTGAGACTATAAATCCCCTTACATATTGAGTAGCTTTTTAATATTGATATATGTGAAATAATAACATAGTTTCATAATTTTCATAAAATTAAATAAATAAAATTCTTGGCATAATATTTCATATCAAATTATATATGCCACACAACAATAATAATTTCTGAATATAGCATATATCTAAGAGAAATAAAAGTGAGACAATAAAATTCTTACATTAAGTATTGAAATATTTCTTACACCTTCAAAACCCATGTAAAATAAATATAATTTTATTATAAATGTAAAAAATAACAATATATTTATATATAATACCATATATGATTTTTTTGTGACTTTATATAAAACTTTTATAAACAATTATATGTTAATGTTTTGTTTTGGATAATATCTGCTTTCTAATTCATATAAGTTTTGACATGTTATTTTTTTCTGTTATCATTGAAAATGATTTACTTATTTAAATGTTGAAATTAATTAAATAAATATCATATATATTCATCATATATGTATTTTTAATAATCTATAAAATATAAAAATATAAAATTATATTCTCCATTCATGGGGGCTATAGACTGTTCGTACGCATGAATGTAGTATCGATTTGTTGTTGTATTGAAAGGCAGAAAGTAAATGATGTATATGTATATATATATATATTATCATTATATTATAATTATTATATATTATATATATAACATTTGTTTATTAAAATTTTCTTTTATACATTCCTTGTATTATGTAAACAAGTCACATCCCTTTAAGGGGGTGGTAGTCCATATATTCACAAAAGATGTTATCGTATTCTCACAAAATAGAAAGAAATATTTTATGTGTAATATAAAAATTAAAGTAACTATGATACATAAAAATTAGCATATATATCATAAAAATATAGTAATTTCATAATTATTTACATCCTATAGATGTGGTAATAATAGAATGAACAACATCAGTTCGCCAAGCGGTAGTCCTCCGTAATCATAAACTATGATTGTGTATCCCAGTTGAAGGAAGTGTGTGTAGGTTTTGGTTTAACCATTCAAATTAAAATGTATCATTATATATAGGATAATATTATCATTATATATTCATTTAATAATAATAATTTAATTTTTTGGGAAATATATAAAACAAAAGTTCTCGTTGGAGAATGTTACCTCTTCTTTGGGAACCCCTTTTGTTTTACACCAATTGAATTTATTTTTTTATTGATATACAAATTTATTATTCTATAATGGGACTAAGGATTTTGGAAACTTATTTCATCAGGTTTTGGTAGAGTTTAAAGGATTTATAGGTGCGAATTAGTGAGGGGTGATTCCCTTTTTATTGTACAGTGGTGTTCTTGTAAATACAAAAAAGTAAAAAGTATTGGGAGGTCTCCCTTAAATCATGAGCCTAGAATAATAAAAAAATATTATAAAAAATTTACTATATGGTTTTTATATATACATTAAATATATTTTGTATAATTATTTAGGTGGTTTGGTCCCTTAAAATTAATGTTTACCAACAATAATTGCTCGTTTTTACCTTAACCGCCCAAATTTATTTTTGTTGATTTCACTTATATGTTTTGTCAAAAATATAAATTACCATAATATCCATAATAAATTATAATGATTAAAACTATGTAATTAATACTTCTAAACTATAAATACATAAGTGGTAGAAATTAATTTGAAATTTATCCCATATGCAGGACGTGACAACAGGTTTTTGAAGTTGAAATGATCAATTGTTCGAGTTGTTTTTATATAAAATTTCAATATTAAATTGATTAAAATTCCATAAATATGATTAATGGATGTATAATTAATCCTATTATACTTTGAAACCAAAGTTAAATATAATATATCTACCCAAATAAAATAAAAAATTCTGTTTTCAATTAAAATTATACATTTTTTACTATTCATCCAAAAAATGAAACTACATAGAAATTACCAAAAATTCACCAGAAATAAATTTTGATATTAATATTTCAAAAATGAAATTTATTTTATAAATTAAAAATCATAATATATGAAAATATTATTTCTCAAAAAATTATTCCATTAAAAGGTGGTAAACTACCTTTTAGTAAAATATATCTTTTTAATCCAAAAATTGAATTTGTTCTTACTTTTTGCCTTTCAAACTAATTTTATAAATTTAAAAACAATTCATTGGATTTATAATATATAAATTTCATAATAAAATATAAATAAAATTTATTATATTAAATTAGTATGATGGATCACCTTTTTGGGCTTAAAATAGTGTTTTATAGAAATACATCCTTTATAATAAATTTGTTTTTATTTTCATTTAAAAATAAATGAAAACCAAAAAATTAATTTTATAAATATAAATAAAATGTAGATTCGTAATTTTTTTAATCGTACTCATATATCCCATTCTAATAACTATGCGATAATAATAATAATGTTTTTATAATAATTTTAATAGTATGTTGTAGTTTAGTAAAATCCAGTCTTGCATGTAAAGAAAATTATCAATGGAAGTCAGTATTGGGTGTAACACAAGATAAAAATTGTTTTTTATCTACTGAAATTTAATCTACATGTTTCAATTAGTGAATGAATTACTTTTCATTGTGAATAAATAAATTATAACTTTCTTTAGTTTGCAATGAAAGAAACCAATTAAATATAATTTATTTGGAAAAATTGAACACATAAATAATCAAGGTGTTATATACTAGACACCTCTACTGGGACGTGGATTGATGATATTTTTTCAGGATTCAGAATGTACGTACGTTGTGGATTAAAAATCCTTGTCAAATCCAATTTTATGTCACAATATTGCAATTTTCAGTATGGAATTAAATCATCTTCATCCATCCTAATAGCCACATGAGGGATTCTTATATTGATATATAAACACTTATAACAGGCTTAAGAATCATCTAAATTTCATTTTATAGGATTTACATATTATAAACTAAATCCATCACACCCAATAATAAAGTCATTTCCAATTCCTCATCCTCGCTATGCACAAAAACCATCTCAGTACATCTTGGGATCCACCAACTCATATTACAAGATATGCATGGATAAAAAATCATTGATAGAACTATTTTTATCCTTTTTTTATTTTCCAAAACTCTATATAATTTTTATTATTCATGAAAATTTTTATCAAAAAAACAAACTAATTTTATAAATATTAACAACTTGTTTGTACCAAAAACATATTATCACATAAAATTTAAACCAATATAATTATGACAAAATATTTAATCAAATATAATCAATATTAATGTTATCCATATTACCAAACAATGTAACATTGAAACCCATTAATCTAACAATAAATTTCAAAATATTACATTTCTTCTTTAAATCATATATCACTTGTGAAATCCTGTAAATTTTGACACTTGTAGAACATTGTGTTTGGATTATGTAGCTTTAAAAATGTAAAAATATATGTGTAAAAAATTAATTATATAGATAGAATCTCCATGAGGGTTCTTTAAACTCTTTAATTATTATGAATAGTTACTTCTATAATAGTCAGGTTCTTCACAAGAAAAACACCACCCATTCATCCTTTTGTATAGTTCTTTTTGATTTAATGAATCTCTATGACCACTCTTCTTATATTTTAGGCAAAACCATAATACTTTTCCCCATACATAATCATTATGGATCATTATTCTTGACTAATCATGTCTTAATCATCAATAATCAACAAATTAGGGTGTTTAGGTAAAACATTACTGAACTCATTCTAATTATTGTTCGCAATCACTAATAAAATATTTATGATGGTGATTGTAGAATAAGATATTTCATTGACTCAAGAATAAGAGGTGAAATCAATACCTCTATGTCATTTAATTACACAATAATATTGAGAACATGATTTCATATTGATTTTTTTCTTCTATATTTCACTAAAGAGATACTTTGACACATCACACTACACATTCCTTATTGGTTTTTAGTAAGAATGTTTTTTATTATCAATCATCATATAAAAATCCATGTTTTTATGATTATTTTAAAAAAATGAGTTCAAATATCACAAGTATGAGAGTAGAAAATTCTAGTGATCCCTCTAGAGACCTATCATAGGAAACTATATCAAATTTTTTGAACAAAATCAGTAGTCTATTTCCCTAGAAGGGATTTCTCCATCACATTATATTATCCTTATTTCTTAAGAACTGTTGTTATGATCGAGTACCAAACAACTAAATTACTATTATTTAGTTTTATCTTTAACAATAATGATATAAAGCCAAATATTAATGTTTATTATGATGTCATTATTTAAAAGTAATTCTTTAATCAAATGAGTATCATGTTATTCATTTATTTAATTTTTAATTTTTTAAAAATACTCCATCTAAAATGACGAACCCTTTTAAATTCACCTTATCCATATGTTTTCCAAGAAATACATTTCACAATGTAATGATTCTATAGTATATTTTCACTCACCACATAGTAATTTGGGTATAGAATCATAACAATAATACCATATCACATACTTAGATATTAGAGAGAATAAATGTATTTTCAATCCAGTATATGGATAAATCAATCTTTCTCTCTTTAGATAACACATTCCTATTAGGGTCTTATAGATAATTGTAACCTAATGTAGACACCATTAATAAATAACCTATGGGTTAGGGTCACCATATTTCTTACTTTCCTTACACATGATAATGTGGGGCCACTATAAAATGGCCAAAAACTATTTATCGATGTCTGGAATGTATCCCTTTAGGAGAAATATAAAAAAATTATTTTAAAGGGGACCCATTCTCTTCATCTTAAAAAATATTCATCCCTTCACATATGTGTGGTTATATGGATTTATATTAGAATCCTTTTCCATACATGAGAAATATGTATTTAACCCGTCTTATTGTATAACACTTTACATAACAAATGGTATTTTTTCCCATCTAAAACCCAAATATTAACATGTTCACAGATATATAAATACATAATATATGCAAGATATATGAAATTTTATTGTCATGGTTTAAAATTTTGTAATATTATCAATCCCATCATGATTATTCCAAAATGAATATGTACTCATCCTCCACAATTCTAGAAAATTTCACCATCATTCAGGCGAGTGAGAAGTCTTACTCAGCCTCCCTCTACATAAGGATACATTACTCATGAGAGATTCTAATTACTACATTACTCTAATACCCAATTCTTATAGACTATGTTCAAAAACTAAATTCATGAAAATAACATTAATAACTATCTTAATTCAGGGATGATGAAAAATAAAACCATTATCATAAAAAACATGTACCTTCATAGATAAATGTAAGATAATTTATAGAAGCCCTTTGAAAATTAATCTAAAGAATACTACCATTAATATTTTAAAAATTACATTTATAAATAAACATTTCAATATATATTAAATAAATGAGTACATCACATATTTTAAAATGCAATAAATTTATATTAAAAATCCATATATAAAATATTATAAACGCTTTAAAATTTATATTGGGCATTTCATAATTAGATAAACATAAAAAATAATATTTATAGCCTAATATGAACTTCTTCGTATTAATAATTATATTGCATTCACGTTTAAATATGATATTTTATGAAATATGATAATTTTATATTTCGAATTAAATTATTTAATTATTTTTCATACTCTAAATATTTAATTTTTCATTTTATCATACCCATTGATGAAAACAATAATATATTTTTTTCATTGATTAAATTATTTCATTATTTAAGGACTCATAATTGGAACAATCAAAAATATACATTGTAATCAATCCTTAATTTTAAATATAACCTCATTTAAATTTTGCGATAATTTTTTAATTTATAAAACTTTTATAAATTACACTTATAATATCCAATAAAATTATTTATATTTACATTATAATTCATATCATATACATTGAAATATGTAATTCAATATTTACATTTAATATTTCTGTATATTCATTCATTGAAGGTTTTCTAAACATTTAATTAATTAATTGTAAACAATATATAATTAATTAACTCATAAAAACATTAATAAATTATTTAAATATTCCCAAATAACTAGTGATTTATAATAATTTCATGAACTTAATAAATCAATTTATATTTCAAATTCATGATTTTTTAGTTGAATTTAACGAAATCAGTGGGCTCATCACATACAAATGATAGGGCTATGAGAAATAATCTTCTTAGGCGCTCTCTATCATTTTTTATAAAGAATTACATTATCAAATCTTATAATAAGTGGTTTGCATATGTTTTTTTCCATTCAAGAAAATTATAATAATATTGTGTATTAATTCAAAACTCATATGAATTAAGGTCATGTTCTTACATTACAAAGGCAAACCATTATATATCAATCGTTCTTTAAAATTCTCATTGACATCGCATAGATGATAGGATGAATTGGAATTAACACCAATATATAGTGTTGTCATAAAATATAGTGTCTCAATATCATAAAGTTTGATTTAATGAATACTGTGCTATTTGAACTACGTGTATTGATATGAAATCACATATTTTAATCCAAGGCATAATTAGGTAAAAGCATATAAATCATATATGATGATAGAAAATATTATAATAATTATAATTCTAAAAACCTCTATTTTAAGCATGATATCATGAATAAAAACATTTCCTACCTCTGATACCTCTTAAAAGTATCTATGTTAGGATTGATAATTAAATAAAAAAGTAAATTATTTAAGAATCACAAATCCATAGAGAACAATTCCTATGAAAAATAAATTGAATGAAACTGAAAATAAAATCTGTATAACTTATGATAAATTATAGTACCTTAGTTTCCTTTTTTCAGTGCTTGATAAATACACCAAGGAACAAAAAAAAGGATCATTACTCCATGTAGTATCCAGGTATTATTTTGAATCGCTCAAATTCATTGTGAACCACCATCTGAACCTTCAGGATATATTATTATCTTATGGTGTTAAGGAGATTATATGAGCAATGCTTTAGGAGGGATAGATCTTTGGATAGTGGCTTACCTGGAAATTTCTCACATCTACTCTGGATCTAGGAAATAGACCCCATTGAATATTCCATAGGTATTACCCCTTCACCACTTCTTTACACAAATGTTTCATATATAAATGAATAAATTCTTAGAGCTACGTCACATGTAACCCTTGGTCATGAATTACCATAATAATATTATTGATAGATGATATTTATGGGTCATTTGAATGTAATATCCATAACATTAAACATTAATAAAAAATATTTAGTAGTGTGAAATTAGTATTCCCATCTAATTCAAGGAACTACAAATGATCTATTTTATAGAACACAACATACACAATCAACCTGTACAATATCTCTCTATTCAAAAATAAAATATAAAAAATTGATAACTATTATATTTTTCATATATATGTTTTACTCTATGAAAACCTCTATCATACTATGTTATATAACATGGAATTAGGGTATATTCCTTTTAGAGTCAACTGTAATCCAACTTTGAAAACCATTCTAAAACATTGTCATCATCGCTATATATAAATAGTACTCAAACTCTTAAATACCAATAAAATCATCCATTAATGTTTTTGTGGACCATAACATCAAGCGTATGTAGAAATATAGATATAATTGAATTATTCCTTATCTTATCAAGGAACCAATTGAGAAGATACAATATATAACAGAAAATAGAAAGTACATGGTATTTATTTCACTATAAAATATGATTTCATCGCATAGGAGAATCACGCATGAATAACTTTCTCCATATCATTGTGTTTTCCACATTAATGAATTCAATCTTTCTTTATATTAACTGTTAATAGCATGTATTATTATTAATGTCTTTCTAATTCATGAGTTATGTCATCTCAAAATACACAATGCATTTATAATATGAAAAAATGTACACCACAATGTTTGTGGCATGAGAATGTACCATTAAATACATGGACATGTAGTGTATTGTATAGCCTTTTTACATAACATATATATGAAATTCACAACAAAATATGGTTATCTATGTGTACTTCATCACGACATTAGTTGTGTATCCACTTGAAAAACAAGACGTGTGATTAGAAACTACAGGTCAAGTAATTTTTTCATCCCTTTTAAAACCATACCATAAACCACAGTGGAACCCATCATGTTAGTGACATCTATGTACCATTTTATCTCATTATCCTTACAAATAAATGTATCTAGATGATGTAACCATCACTTCCCATACCATATAGACTATCTCCTTTTCTAGAATATCCCAGCCATCCCACTGAAGCCTTCTATTCATCTTGGCCGTAAGACAACACATGTTGTATGTCTATTTATTTCCATCCATTAACATATACTAATCCCAAAATTTGGAACATTTATTTTATTTTATTAATTGGACCCACTGGTAACCACATGGACAAGAGGTTTTTCAATCAATCGTGATGAGAAAGAGGAAGAGGTTGGAGAGGGGGAAAAGATTGTTCACCAATGGCTCGAGTGGTCTATCCTCCCAAATGAAAACCATTGTAAGACAAATTCAGTGGGATTAATACACCATAAACCATATAGTCTTTAACGTAAATGTTGTAAAGGTTTTCAAAAAAATAACATTGTTTTGAGTTCATTTTTAAAAATGTATGATATATTGTTGGAAATATATATAGTTATAATGTGTTGACTATTGTACTAGTATTTACTATCAATCTAATGTTTCAGTTGTACTAATTATGAAGAATTATACACAACATGATAGAGAAGTAAAATTAATTAATTTCAGGAAAAATATTATTTTTCGTGGATAATATTTTAGGGATAGGTTGAGAGTTATGGGTTTTCATTTGATATGAGAAGGCATGGAAAAATTGAATAAGATCTAATAATAGATTAATATAGTTTAGTAGAAAAATATGGAAAAAAATAGTATTTCCACGATGATAGATCTACCAAATTATGGGGGTAGGACTCAACCACATGGTTGATACATCAAACTATTCTAGAAAGGCTGAAGGTGTTAGTGAGTTCCTACATTTGCATGTGGGCTGTGAAAATGGGTGAGTGAGTGAATAAAGGTTCCAGTGCCATTGTACGTGGAAACATGGTAGTGTGGGGAGGTGTTTCCTTGTGTATCTATCAACCAACCCTAACTTTAGGAATATAATATTACCGCATGGACTGATTTACAAAGTATTTATCAACCAAATAATGTTGTTTTTTGGATAGAAGATCATTGGTATTATTCACCCATCATTAAATGGTACATATATAAATAGGGATGTGTGATTACCTTCATCTACTCTATCAGATTTAAATGGTGTGTCATATTTATCCTCCAAACACTCGACATGTTCCTATACTATAGAGTTCTTTGAAGTCACAACTATAATAATCATGACAAGCTCACAAATGTTAGATAATGAGACTATGAAACTATAGACCTCCTTGTATGAAATCTCCATATATTATAAATAAATAAGATTGAGGAGAGGAAAATTATTGTGGATGATAAGAATATATAATAGTTATTCAATTTATTCATAATTATATAATAAATTCAAGCTAAAAAATGGTTCATGTGATTATATTTGTATCCATGTGTGGTGTATTTAAATAATTAAATATGAATTTAACCTTAATGTCACATGGAAAAAAAGCATGAGTAATAAAAAAATCTAAATGATATTTTTTCAAATGATGATATATTTATAAATTAAAAAGTATTTAAAACTTCATTATGTTAATGGATAGAATGTGGGAATATGTAAATGAGGTAGTGTAAACTCGCCTAAAAATACCAAAGCCCAATGCCATAAGAGATTCATTCTAGAAAGAAAGGGGCTCGCATTTTCAGAGAAATAGATCACCAAGAATCCTTATTTCAAATAGAATACTTACTATGAGTAAATTTCCATTCATAAAGAAGAAGGAATCACACCAAACATTTTTAGTTTTAGGAAGGAGATAAATTTTTGTGAATTGTTTTAGGAATTTTTGAAAATTTATGAATACCATGCATATCAATCTATAATAGACACATCTTTTTCATGAACAACATATCCAATAAAGCCTCACAAGTTTCTATGAACATTATTGTAATACCACATATCCTAAAGTGAAGAAGAAGGTATAAGATTGTGTGACACAGTTACACAAAAAAATTGAGAATAGTAAGATACCAAAACCAATGTTAGATATTTACATGTATGTGATATTTGGAATGAGAGGATTTTTATGTGAAAAATAAAACATAGAACCAAAAATAACATAAAATAATATTTAAAATAAATATGATAGGGCTTCACAAGTCATTAACCATGCATAAAATATCCATCAATGATGTACATTGGATTTTTTGATATAAGAACTCAAATGTGGAGTAATTCTACTTGTCTAGGATTATTCTGGTAAAGAATAATATTTGAATAATTTGGGGGAAGAACATGCAAAAATTAATAATGGTAATGACTCCAACTTTAGAATAAATAATTTCTAGAACATTGATTCACTGAAGAAAATGGTCTTATATAGTTGATCATATATATTTCAAAAATACAATAAAGATTCAATTGATCATGACATATACATGAGAATGTGAAATTTAGTAATCTCATGGAGGAAGGTCAAGAGGTCATCCTATTGTTGATCAATACAGAGAAGAAGAAGGAGCTTAATACTGGGGGTTATAACTAGTTATTGAAGAGTCTTGAGAATAAGGGTATAACTTGTTTATATGACGAGAATATTATTGGTGTAATAACCACCCAAAGAATAAGATTTGGACTATGGGGGGTATAACCAGGATTAACATGTGGATCAACTACTTATGTGTATAAATAGTGTCTACCTGGACCATTATAATTAATAACAATATTATCAAATATAATCCATGTTTGGGGTGTATAAAAAGCAATGAAAGGAGTGGGATATCTTAGAAAACCATATAAATAGTATAGTTTTAGTTTCATTTTCATTCTACATTGTATATAGGATCCATTCATCCTAATAGATGATATTGGTTTGACTACAATGAGGTAAATTAAATGGAAAATAATTCATAAAAACATGTCACACCTGATTCACCCTTCCCTCCCAATTTAACAACACAATTCGTTGTGAATAGAAAATGGTATCAAATCAATGGTTCTTTCACTAATTTTACATAATTTACTTTATTAATCACTTATATCAGAAGAAGAAGTCTTTCAGATTTATTTTGAACAATAATCAAAAGGTATTCAGATGTAAAAGATTACCCCTACTCTTATTTAATGAAATGTTGATGTTTCTCTTGAGACTTGATATATAAAACAAAAAATAGTTATAGAGAATAAAAAGAAGAAAAAAAAATAAAAAATGTTTTCATTGCTAACTAAATGCACTCAAAGTTCTAATTTTTTAAAAAATTTGGTTGACTATAATTTGGATTAATTGAGTTCAGTTTGTAAAGAATATGTGTTCAATTGTGAAATCAGAGAAAATTTGTCGCATGAATAAAAATTCATATTAATGACATTTTTTCAATGTATTGATTTATAACAATAAAAGAATTTTTTATAGACTGGTACTAGGATGATATGAGATTACTAAGCATGATGGGCCCATGTTATTTTTTGAAATATAATAAATACCAAAAATGGGTTGTTTTCATGAAAAATTGTATAACAATTAATTGATGATCATATCATCAGTCTGATGGAACAATTGAGTTTAGTGTGTTGTTTTTACCCTTTAAATGATATAATTATAGACAACATTTAATGTTCGAGTAGAGGGTTGTTGTGAGAGAATTTTTTAAATGAATAAAATTATTATTTTTTATTTTATTATATATATACTCAACAACCTATCATGGTCTATAAATAAGTGTATATTGAAAAATCAAATGGTAATCTTATAGTGACCCTAGCCTTTTACATATTACATTTCATGATTTTAAGCATAATTTTACAACAGAGTACAAGCCAAGTATTGTAAAGTCTAGTGTCTTGGAAGACTAGGTACATAATCAAACATTATAAAAACAACACTTTATATATACTCCTTAATGAGATCCAGTCTTCCATTATGCTCAGACATCAATATAGGATAGCTAAGGGATAACATGAACAAAGGGATATAGTAAAATCCCCGTATGGGAATAACCATAAGGACCAAGCATTATCACATGGGATATAAGGCTAGTCATTGTGATATAAAAAGTTATTTAACATATGGAATAATAACATATAAACAGGGTATCATATAATCACGGAATCATAGAAATATAGATGAACCATAAAACATGACTTTAGTATGAGTCGAGGCTAACTGTAATGATTATTTCACATAGTATCACAAGCCAAGGAAAACCGACAAGACTGTCACACATAACATCTCATGAGACAAAACATTACCCAATTCATTTGTCCTCTATCTAGGTTCACCCATATAAACTTTTCATGAATATTTTTGCAACGTAATAATCATACATAATCAATCTTGTATAAACATAAGTGTTACCCATGCAATGAATTGGGTACCACGGTCATGTCATAAAGCATAACCAATAGGTGTACCATAAAAGTGTCCATGAATCAAAGAAATTAGAACATACCTGGATTTTCATAAATTAAAATAGGAATATATGATGTTATGTGATTTAAAAGAGAATTAAAAACGCGCATAAAATTAATTTTAGAAATTTTAGCATTAAATCATTTTTGTGCAGATTTTTGGAAAATACCAAAGATATTTTTAAATAGAAAATAGAACATCCTTTTATATAAAAATATAAGTGAACCCAAAATAATTTCACAATAAATATACTTATTTTATAAATATAATGGTGTATTAAAACATAGGATAGAGTGAACTTAAAATCAGGTAATAATTCAGGAGGTTCCCTTAAAACAAGTTTTCTTATCGATAATTATTGAGGAGGATTTCACTTGAAAAATGAATTTCTCAAAAAGAGAATGATGGAAGGGTATTGATAAATTAATTCTGTAAATTTACACAGAATATAGAAGATTCACATTAAAAAATAAGATAACATCATATTTGGTGAAAGAAAGATAAGGAAACCCGAATGAATAAATGATATTCAGGTAGATTTCCTTACGGATTATCGGCATGGTATCAAGTGTACATAAAAATAATTCATGAGAGGAAAAGGGTATTATAATAAATTATAAATCATTAGGAAAGTATTTTTTAGGTTCATAATCATACCCCATCATTAGTAATTACACTTAAAAGGGAATATCATAGAGGACCATCTTGAATAAGAGTTAGATGGAGAGGATCCCTTACCTAATGTTTGAAGGTGTTCTTATCTTGTTATTAATGACATGAATGAGAAAAAATGGATTCTTAATTAATAAGTTTAGAACTTATTATATATTTAATTGATTTATTATACCCTTTTATGTTAATTCATAGATTTTTAGATGGTTAATCTGTTCAATTTCATTGTTAGAGAATGTTCTTTTTATAGTTTCCTTGAACTGTGAACTTGTATTCATGAATGGAAGTTCATCTTAAACGTGGTTAGACATACAGTATTATAGTTATATGATATTTATTATTTTAAAGATCTTGAAATGATATCATAAATAATTTTTTATATACCCTGAGAATGGATAATTAGATAAGAATTTAATGATGAACGTTTTGGTTAATTCGGGCGGTTTTTTTACTACAAGGAACTTGTTTTCTTTGATCATTTATTAATATGTACATAATTTAGATCCAGAACATTAATCAGGATATAAAAACTTACCATATCATGGTTATACCATAAAAATGGGTTCATGACTAGATCTGAAGGCAGTAAGGGAAAATGAAAACATGTCATTCTTGAAGGTGATAAATTAAAACCTCACAATCAATGGTTTCTTTTATAAAATAAAAAGAAGAGGATGTCAAGGTTGGATGATATATTATAAAATTAGTATCATAACATTAAATTATATTTACATTATTGGAGTTACCATACCATGTGTATGAGGATAGGTGGGGATATATTTATGAAAAGAACGTGAATTTGGAAGGAAATTAATGGAAAAGAGAGAGGGGAATTACCCATTAAATACTTCTTAAGGAACCTCAAACTGGAATTTTGATGAGACCAAAAGATCTAGGACATGGGTAGGTGATTATTAAGATTATTGGGTAGATTTTAGACATGTATTGATGCATGAGATGTGTGAATAGGAGAGGTAAGGTGGGGATTTATTCATAATAGAGGAGGGGGAGTTTTTGTTCCTTAGTTTAATATTTTCCCTCAATAACATGAATAGTGATGAATCAATGACCAATAATAGTAGTCTGTGCATGTGAGTTTTTAATAATGGCCTTATAACATCGATACATCAATAATTACATCATAATACATGTATTAATCATTTATCGTAAATTATCTTTTTTTACTATTCATAAAAAAATAAGGTATTTTAGAAAAATCCTAAAATTTCACCATTAACATTTTTAAACATGTAGAATCAAAAAATTGAATCTATTTTTCGAAAATAATTTTCAATATATGATTAATTTAATATTTAATTATATTCATAATTTACTCTAAAAAAGATGTTTTAAAATATTTATTTACTTATTATAAAATTTTTGTACTTTGTACTTTCACTAAAATTTTATTTATATACTATCATAGAAAAGGTTACTATTCATTATGGTATATCATTGTTCACAAGGGTAAAATTACTATTAATAAGGGTTTGTTACTATTCAACAAAAATTTGGTTTGTTCTATTAGAATCCAAACATCATACTGATCGCAACCATAATATTAGAATTTCAAAATTCAAAACACAGAAGTATAAAAATTATGTTTAATGGTGACATAGTACATATTAGATCATTATTTTGTGATTTCATGTTATTATATGGCATAATAATAAGAAATAATTTTCCATTGTTTAACATTAGTTCGTTATATTCTACACACCTTATGAAATTTCGCCCTTGAAATTTTATTTTAAATTTTTGGCCATAAACAGGTGAATGTACATTTTCCTTAATTTATTCTTCGAGTTCCCTTGTTTCCTCTTCATTATTATGTGTTCTCTATAGTTCTTTGCTCAGGTGAGTAATATTGTTACATTAAAATTTATATCTATGATCCATGATCTTTGCTAGCTGATCCTCGTTAGAAAGATCATCCACTATCTATACCATCTCTGAAGAGAGTAAATGTGAAGGGTCTGGAATGTACTTCTTTAAGAGAGATACATGAAAGACATCATTTTCATCAGAAAAGGTATGTGGAAGTTCTAGTCGATAGGCCATATCCTCGATACAAACATGAATATTGAAGGGTTTGATGTACCCAGGACTTAGCTTCCCATTCTTCCCAAACTACATTACCTTCTCTCATAGAGATATGCATAGAAAAAAAATGTCTCCAAATTTGAACTCAAGGCATTTTTGACAATTGTCTCCATAAATCTATTTTCGACTTTGTGCTTCCTTGATGTGATGTTGAATTGTTATCACCTTCTCCCCAATTTCTTCATCCAGTTCAGGTCCTACCAGCTTAAGTTCAAAAATTTCATCCCAACACGTCTGTGTTCTACACATTTTACCATAAAATATATTCGTTTTATTCCATTCAGATGCTTTAGTGTAATGTTTTGTTGTATGAGAATTAAACTCGTGGAAGATGTTGTTCCCATACTCCTTTGATGTCCATACAAGATTCTCTCAACATATCTTCATATGTCTGAATTGGACACTCATATTAGGAATTATTTTGATGATTATAAGTTGTATTGAAGATCAATTCCGTGATTAGAACATGCTAGAGACTTTTTAGGAACCTCTAGGAAAATCTCAGATCTCGATTGGATACTATTGATAATGGTACTCGATGCAGCCTTACAACTTCTTTGATCTAAATCTATGATAGTTGATCAATTGTGAAGTCCTCTTAAATAGAAATAAAGTTAGTTGACTTTGTAAGATGATCCCCAATTACCGATATAGAATTTATTCCACCGGATGTCCTTGGATGTCCATTGACAAAGTCCATGATAATGTTCTCCCACTTCCTCGTAGGTGTGGGTTGTGGTTGCATCATCCCCCTATACTTTTGTATTTCATTCTTCCATGGTTGACAAACCATGCACTTTGATGTATGTTCAGAAATCTCTATTTTCATATTGTCCCAAAAAATATTCTTTTAGAGATCTTGATACATCATTGGGCTCTCTAGGTGGATACATATGGTAGAGCTACGTGCATCATTTAGAAGGTCCTTATTTATCTCTAGATTGGATGGTAAACATAATCATGACCTAAATCTTAAAAATCCTTCCCCATCAATCATGAACTCTGAGGATTTCCAATTTTTGAAATCTTCCACCCTTTCCAAAATTTCAACATCTTTTTTTTTGCATCCTTTATTTTCTCTATGATAGATGGTTGAGAAATCATCTGAGAAAGGACTGATTATGTTCCTCCATTAATGATTTCCATTTACATACTATGAAAATAAAAATGATCATATCCTTTTCAATTCTCATCATTTATAATGGATTAGGGTTTTTTATTTTTAGAGTATCCACCATAATATTTATTGTACCGATATGGTAGTGAATTGAGCAGTTGAAATCCTGGATGTGCTTATCCATCATTATTTGTAAATATTAATCTCTTTCTTTGAGCATATAAATTTGAGACTCTTATGATCAGTATATATCTCACAGTTATACCAATAGATATAATACTGCTTGATTTTCAACAAAAAGACCATGCCACCAACTCAGGATCATGAAAGGGAATGTTTTGCTTATTTATTTTCATCTACGTTGAGGCATAGATGGTCACTTAATCATTTCGAATTAGAACACATCCTAGTCCCTTCATTAATGGATTAATTTAAACCACAATGAGTTCTCCACTTATTGGGAGTGTTATTACTGAAGCAATGATAAACCTATTTTTAAACTCTTTAAAATATTCTACACATTCATTAGTGTAGAAAATCATTAATCATTTCCATGTCATCCTGTTCATTAGGTTTGACAATCATAAAAGATCTTCACAAATCATCAGTAATACTCCGCTAGACCCATAAATCTTTGGATATCCATTATAGATGTTTTCCGGGGCACTCTTAAATTTCCTTTTTCTTCGAAGGGTCCAATGATATCCCTTTTCTGGTGATAACATTCTCCAAAAAAGATAATTCTTCTATCCAGAACTCACATTTGCTATACATTTCAAAAAAATTATCCTTTATAAATGTCTTAAAAACAATATTAAAATACTCTTCATGTTCCTCCTTTCTCTTGGAGTATATCCAAATATAGTCAATGATTCTAAAACAAATTTGTTAAGGTAATCTTTAAAGACATTATTCAATAAATCCATGAAATTTTTTGTAGAATTTGTGGGTCTGAAGGGCATCAATATGAACTCATAGTGTCAATACCTTGTTTGAAATGCAGTCCTGTGGAAATAATTCGTTCCTTATTTTTAATTGGTGACATCCTCAATGAAGGTCCACCATAGAGAAATAATTGTCCCTATGAAGCTAATCAATCAAGTCATTTATCTGAGTAAGGGGATACTTGGTCTTTACAGTGATTTTATTTAGCTCATAATAATCAATGAATACATGAAATATTTCTTCCTTTTTCGTAGTGAATATGACTAGTTCACCCCATGGTGAAGCCCTCGGGCATATAAAACCCTTCTCTAGAGTCTCCTATAACAGTTTATTCAGCTGTTCCAACTCTATAGTGTCCATTATATAAGGTGTATTTCATATAAGTAGAGATCCAAGAATATTTTCAATTGAGAACTCAACAACACGGTCAGGAGGAAGACTAGGGGAAATCTTTAGGGAATACATCAGTTTAATCCCTCATGATAGGCATGCCTTCAGGCATGATTCCATCTTATGTATCAATCATTTTATATATAAATGAATGCTCATAATGAATTAATATCCACATTTCAGACTACTATTCTAAAAGATATTAATTTTCCTCCTTACACATGTAATGCTTCAGAGGATTCTTTGTGATTTGAAGAGTGATGTCTTTTTCCCAAAATTTTATGTTGGCTTTATAAAAAATATAGAAAATACATGCCTAAGATAATGTTATACTCCACTAAATGAAATATGATAATAATTTCTAGGAGGCTAAATTGATAAACATTAACTAGGGAGGATTTATTAACCATGGACGTAATGAGTTCCTCATTCGATGTTCTCACAGATATCATTTCCTCTAAATTTTGAGGTGGTTTTTGAATAGTTCTACTAGATATGAAACATATAAAAGAATGAGTAGAACCATGATGAAATAGTATGTTCACTATTCTGGAATGAATAAATGGCCTACCTTCCACCACATCGTTTTGTAGCTCCACGTCAATAGTAGTGATAGCATAATCCATTTTTTGTTTCCATGGTGGTTTTTGAGGATTTCCTATAAAAAACCCTTGTCATATGGCAATTGTTTTCATAATTCCTAGCCTCCTTGTAGGTGTACCACTGCACTACAGGGAGGGTATTTATATAAACCCTTTTTTCTTCTACCACATTAGTGATATTATTTATATATCATCAGCAGTTTTTAGTGAGATGTTCTGTCTTTCCACATTTGAAGAAATTCCACGTTCCCCTTAGATAGTTCCCAAGACTCTTCTTCTCACAACATTAACAGGTGGGATATTCCAGAATCATTCCATCATGGGATTTTTTTTGTTGAACCACCCATGTTTTTCTCCATTTTCTACTTATTTTTACAAGGCCCTCAAGACCACTGAGAGTCTCCAATATCCACTTCAACCTTAAGGGAACAATGGAAAAACTCTTCATAAATATCTAAGTCTCAAATCTCCATAACCTTTCGTAGACTCAGCGTTATCTCACTAATTATCCAATCCACCTTTCTTTTTGTGTTCATGAAAATGCCAAAGGCATACCTTTCATTAGTTTTAATGTTTCCTTCATATTCCCTAATGAACTCATCTTCCATCTACTTGATTCAGAGGAACTCTATTTCCTTCCCGAGACAAAGGGATTGAGAAAAAATATTTATTGAAAAACATCCTCTAGAATTCCTCCCAATAAAGGGAATAATTTTCCTCCGGGGACTTCATATTCTTGACAAGTTTCCACCACTTATAAGCTTCCCCATCAAAATGATAGTCCTCATGTACATCCTTCTCTACTTCTAATCACTGGAATACGGAAAATATCCTTCCAATGGATTTATTCCACTATTCCATAGGGAGGGGATTAGACGATCCATTAAAAATGGGAGGCCTTTGTTGTATGATGTATTCAATGTAAAATTTCTCTTTCATTCTACGAAGAGGTTGCTTTATATGATTCATGTTATTATTCATATCCTGATCCTATTGAGAATGTACTACCATAAAGTTATTATCACCTATTCCCATCATCATAGGTATATCATTAAGGGAATATTCACATTGCATATCAAATTGATTATGGGAATGTGTTCTTCTATTTCCCTCCATTAACTATGAAAAAAACATAAAATTACAGGGCTTGAATTGTTAGTTATTGATCATAGAAAGGATTCTTTAAACACAAGGGGATAAACATGTAAATGAGATGTATATCCTAGAATTTGATTCTTTTTGTTTAAATCTAGGTTATCCTCGATCTATTTATTATCTTATATTCTTATGGTATTTTTTTAATTACATTAATAATGGTTTGTACTAATATCATGAATATTCAAAAGAATTCCCCTCGGGAGTATAAAACCGATAGTGTAGAAAGACCTATTGTCATGTATGATGATACCCTGGCTCATGACCAAAACACCTTAATGGAGTTTTGACTCCTAGGTACATCTATTCCAGAGCCACATCTACATATTTTTATCTAAACATAGATGTATTTTCTTGATAAAATACTTACTCTATTCTTACCAAAATTTCGGGATGTTTTCTTATACAGAGTCTCATCATTGGGGTACTCACTAAGGTGATCTATTCCTGATCTCCAAAAATAACCAGACCATCCTATGATACCATCTATAGTGATCCTAGACTTTTACATATAACATCACATGATTTGAAGCATAATTATACATCAGATTACAATCCAAGGTTTGTAATGTCTAGTGTCTTGGAGGAATATGTACATAATAAAACATTATGACAACCAATTTTTATTTATACTCAATAAAGAGATCCTATCTCCCATTGTGATCATACATATTCAGAAGATAACCTAGAGATATCATGAATAAATGGATAAGATAAAATCCCAGTAAGGGAATATCCATAAGAAAAAAGCATTAGAACATGGGATAGAAGGCATGAGATTATGATATAAAAATTAATTTAAAATATAGAATCATAAAATATAAACATGGGATCATATATTAAGGGATTCAAAGAAATGTGGCAGCAACATAAAACATAACATTAGTACGAGTCAAGGCTAACCACTAAGATCGGTTGACATATTTCCCCAAGCCAACGCTTACCGACAAGACAGTCACACATGACATCTCATGTGACAGAAATTTAACCAATGCATTGGAGTGATATCTAGTATCACCCATCATAACATTTCATTAATATTTTTTCCACATAAATAATCATTCATAATAAATCTTAAATAAACAAAAGGGTAACCCATGAAAGTATTGGGTACCAAAATCATGTCATAAATCATAACCAATGGGTGTGTCATAAAAGAGTGCATGATAGAAAGGAAATAAAACACACTTGGATGATAATAAGGTAAAAAATGAATATATTATGTTGTGTTATGTCAAACCGAATCGAAAACATGTAGCAAATTTATTTTAGAAATTGTATTATTAAAACATTTTTTTGCGCTTTTAAGGAAAATACAATAGAGATTTTAAAATAGAAAACGAAAAAATGTTTTATATATAACCAAAAGTGAAGCAAGAATATTTATATAATAAAAATACATAATTTTTAAATATAATGGTTTCATAAAATTGATTGTAGATCCCACTTTAAGTTAGGTAAGAATTTATGAAATTCTCCAAAAATATGTTTGTGTATCGAGAAATATTGATGAGGAAATCATTTAAAAGCATGTATATCCCAAAAGGATAATGGTCTGAGGGTCATGAAAATTTATTTTGTTACATTTAAAAATAATTTATAATATTCACAAACTTCATTTTGGTATAATTAAATATAAATCATCCTAAATGAATAATGGAGATTTTGGTAAAACTTTCTACGGATTGTCAACATGGCACCGGATGTACATAAAAGGGATTAATGAGAGGTAAAGGGGTTTATCATCAATTATAAATATTTATGGAATATGGGTGAGTTTCAAAATAATATCCCATATCTAAGAATTACACATAAAAGGTCATAACATATAGGAAAATCATGAATAAGAGTGAAATGGAAAGGATCCCTTACCTTATGTCTGAAAGTGTCCTTCCCTAAATATTAATGACCTAAATAAAAAATTAGTTATATAAATTAATAATTAAATAAAATATTATATATCTAATTGATTTATTATTACCTTTTTATGTTCAATAATCGACATTTTAAATGGTTAATTGGTTCAATTTCATTTTTCAGAAACGTTCTTTTTTGTAGTTTCCTTGAATGATTCACCTGTATCTATAAATGGATGTTCATTTAAATCCTTGGTAACCACTGAGAATTTTATTTATATGTTATTTTTTATGTTATAGAAATTGAAATTATCTTCCAAAAAAATTTATATATCATGAGAATGGATTATTGAGTATGAATTTAAGGATGATCGTTTGGGTCAATTTGGGTGGTCTTTCAAACATAACAAACTTGTTTTCTTCAATAATTTAGTACTTTGTACATAATATTGTTCTATAATATTAAATAGGTTATAATAAATATAATTTATCCTGGTTCAATCATAAAAATGGTTTCATGACCATATCTGAATGTGGTAAAGTAAAATGAAAACATGTCATTCTTGAAGGTGATAAATTAACACCTCACAAAAAACGTTTCACATTATAAAATAAAAAGAAGTGGAGAAGAGGGTCGGATGGTATATTATAACATTATTATAAAAACATAACATTATATGTAAGATAATAGTGTTAACATACCATATTAAAGAGTATATTTTGGGTGAGATTTAAGAAAAGAACATGAAATAGAATGGAAATTAAAGGAAAATAGAGAGAGGGTAGTTACCTCTTGAATCCACTTTAAAGCACCTTGGATTGGTCTTTTGATGGGACCAGAAGCTCTAGGATGTGGGGAAGGGTCTAAGTAAGATACTTGGGATTATTTTAGACATGTCTAGTGGCATGGAAGGTGTGAAGAGAATATGTAATGAGGGGTGGTATTTATAGTGGAGGAGAGGAGAGTTTTCATAATATTTAATTCCTTAGTTTAATATTTTCCATCAAGACCAAAAATAGTGATGATTACATGACCAAGAATAGTAATATTTGATTTTTATTTTGAGATAATGGCCTTAATTCAGCCATACATCAGTATATTACATCATAATTCATGTATTTAGAATTTATCGTAAATTATCGTATTTTACTATTCATAAAAAATAAAAATATTTCAAAAAAATCACAAAAATTCACCCTAACCATTTTTAGATGTTTAGAATTCAAAAATGAAATCAATTTTTCAGAAATAATTTTCTAAATAGGATTAATTTAATATATAATTAAAATCAAAATTTATTCAAAAAAGGCAGTTTTAAAACATTTATTTACTTATTCCAAAATATAGGTGCATCATACATTCACTTGAAGCAGATTTATATAAAATTATATGTAAGGTTAATATTAATTAAGGAATATCACATTTCATAAGGGTCAAATTACTATTCATAAGTGTAGGTTACTATTCACCAAAAAAATAATTTTGTTCCATTAGACTCCAAATATCTTACTGATCGCAATTGTGAATGTCATATTTTTAAAATTCAAAACACAAAAGTGTAAAAATTTTGTTTAAAGGTAATATACTAATTAGTGCGAAATAGAAAATAACCTATGGGAGAGCCTTGGAGGCTCATTCTAAGTTGAACAATGATCAGATCATGGATCATCAATTATTGTGAAATAGAACTTGAGTAAATCACCAACAACATTGATGTAGAATCATTATTCATTGATGATCAATCTATATCGAGTTATAATATCTTTTTTTCGATTTATCCCCATTTTATTATTCATGTGATGAATTTTAATCAATCATATGAATAATAAACTCAGATATCAAGCATATTGTGGGTACAGGTTAGATATTAGGTGGTTAATAGAATTATATATTTTATTATATTTTATTTCTTTTTTCATCATTATAACAACAAAAAGTAAAATCCGACCAAAAAATTATCCAGGGGTCATTACTTATGTTTTATTAGTTTATTTCATTCCCCATTTATCACATGTTCATCCCAATCAATTTCTTTATAATGTTATTTGAAAAAATAATCTGTATATAGTAATTCTGTGATTATTATTCGGTGTATTGGATTGAAAATATGGTTATAGATAATGATAGAAAATTTGATTGACATGAAGTTATCATGTATGTTGATCCTAGGTAGATTGGAATGGATTATAATCTTCCATCAGTACAATATTTATAGAACATATGGATAAATCTAAAGGGATTTTGATGTCTGGATCTTAGAAATCAGTAAAGAAGAGGAATTGGATGACCAAAGATCCTATTATTCCAGTGTGTTTTGTGGTGGGTTTGGTGTGGAGGATGAAATAGAAAATAACCTTTGGGTTCTTTGAAATTAGTGGTTACACAACATGTGATCCAAAATGACATATTATGTGGGACACCATGAGTGGAATTATGGTTTTATGCTGAGAAATAAGAATCACATGTTCTGTAGTCCCTACAATACATCATGTGTTCTCTAGTATTCTAGCCCAGTATGCACATGGTGTAGATTTTGAGGAGGATTGGTGGAATTTTTCTTAGTGTTGGGTATTTTACATGACATTTACTCAAAAGAAGGGATCTCAGTATGTACATGAATTATATGCATAAGAGATCATGTGGTCTACATTATATGTGTGGTATTCCACAAATCATGTACTCGTGAACAAACATTGGTATATGATATGATACATGGGTAGAACATTGTGCTCTAGGTACATGTTTATTATCATTTCAATGATGAAATATTTCCCTTACCCGTTCATCATGGAAACTATTCATCAGGGAATTCACCATTGATCTATTTATGAATGTTTCAATATGGTGTCGCCTCATATGCATATGATGGTTATATCCTATGAGGAACTTCAATCTCTATTACAGTTGTTGAAATCTCTTTTATTTCATGAAGTGAGATCCTCTTTCATCATCATATACATGGCAAGGGTTCTTTGTATCATCATGACCAACACTATGCAGGATTCAATCCACTACTTAGTAGGTTAATAAATATTAGTTTGTTTGTATTCCCCATGGATTTAGGTTGGATCCCCATATGGTTATCGATCCTTTCAGAATTCTAGTGTAAACATCTCATGGTGAGACCAAATGAGAATGACATCTTTGTTGGACGGCATCAATGCAATCTTACTGACGGAGTGTGTTATCCCAAATGAGTGTTTTATGGAACCATGAAAAATTAATCCAAGGCAGGATTTATCATTGTGACCTTAATTTATCATTAATATTAGACTATGAGTATATCTGGATAGTCTTATTATGTATTCTATATAAATATCCCTATGATTAGATGCCTAATATTCTTAATTCTAAATGATTGTATATTTTAGGTTGTCCTCTTGGTGTTGTTATACTAACCCCTTCATGGAATTTTACTACATGTGTTATGTCTTTTATAGAAAACCAACCTTTTGAGGGTCCAAGACTAGGTGGAGAATATTGATCTTGATAGAAATACTTGTCTCATAGTGGTTTCATTTATAGCTATCCTCTCCAACATTTCATGGAATAGTTTTCATTTTTTTGAAGGATTATGTTTTGACCTTTTCTTTTAATACTTTTTATCAGACTCCGATTATGGGATTTCAGATATGTGAATTCATGTTCATTTGTTATATTACATTTAAAAATTTTATGATATTGTAGATGTGTGTGGGTGTACAGGTACATTAGGATAAGGCCTCTTTTTTGGGTGATATGCCGACTCAGCCCTAGTCCCCAGCCCATGGATTAGTGGAGGCAGGCTTTGGGTAATTGTTGTTTAGACTCCATTGGCTTGGGTCATGAAATAGTGTTATCCGAGGAATAATTTCTACTATATGAATAGATCCAATGAGATTGGTTTTTGTTCAATTAATACAGTGTTAAAAGTTTCATTCATAGAACTCAAGCCATGAATTCCATTGTTATTGAGGAGGCTTAAATATCTATTCACTAGGACTCTGACATCCTACTTCTTGACTCGACACATGTAAAAATTGTTCACTGGGAAAATAAGCAGTACATGAATCATATTGGATTGGTTTGAGGTTTCTAGTTACTTATTTTGTTAGCTTAGGAGGTATACTCATTGAATGTGGTACATCCTATCTATTTCAGAATGACTCTATAAAATTTTACATATATAATTATGTAGCAATATCATAAGGATAATCTTTCCAAGGATGAGGATGCAATTCAATGATCTATTATAGAGGTGTTAACTCCAGGATGTGGAGAAATTGTAATACCAGTTATCAAGAAAAATATGGTACTGATAGTTCAAGAAAATGAGGTTTTTAGGTAGAGAGCCCATCTTGAGTTTTAGCTACAACATCCTCTCATATTTCATGTTGTTCCATACCCTTAGGAAGTTAAGGTCTGGGATGAGGTGGTGAAATAATATTCTCAGCTTATCATAAAGCATGAAAACTCGACTTTGGTCCTAGTAGTAAGAATTATCCTTCATTTTTCTAGATGTTGGTGGTCCTAAGTGACCCAGTCGTATGATGATGTGACTCCAACACAGTCATATTTTGAATAAATTTCCATGATGTATTATTATCTTGCATTGATTATATTTTTTATCTAGGTGTTTTTATAGTGTCATCATGTTAGTAAAACTATGAATTTGTCTTCATTGTGTTTCACCAACCTCTCTATGTATTCTATGGAGATGGTACATGATCATTTATTTCAATCATGGACCATTGATCAAGGTCTATATAGATACATCGAATATCGCATGATACCTTTATTCTTTACAAAATATGGATGGTTTTAGTGAATTCCATGTTGGTCAAAAGTTTCAATCTGTGTAGATACAGAAAATTTATGCCAAAAGTGGGAACATAAAAGCATAGACTTCATTGGAAGGAATCAAATTGAATTCATAGAGACATTCATGTAAGAGATGTTAAGTAGGATACCCCAATATAGATAATTTTTTAGGAAAAATAGAATTGATAGAGTCATCATATATAGAGGCAGTTCCACTATTATAATGGTTATCAAATCATCTGTGAGGTTTTCCGACGTGAAAAATTATTGATAAGGATATAGTGAAAAGGAAAACCAATAAATATTTAGCAGTATGAGAAGGCAGGTACTTATGGTGGAATTCATGGAAAATGATATGGGATATTAGCTCTTTGTGGAATATGTTTTAACTTGTTACCAAAACTCCTAAGCTGTCAGCACGAGGCTTAGGGAGCCGGGGGACAGGGAGAGTGAAGCTATAGGTAGTCGAGGCATATGATCCAAAGAATCTAGGGATGATAAGTGGTATGATATCTGTATTTTCTACTTTAGATACATTGTTTATAAACACTGTTTTGATCCACTCATTTCATTTCACTACATTAGTATTAGACATAAAGATTATGGCATAGCCCCTAGATCAGATCAACCCTTGTTCTTGGGATGTCATAACAGAGAGAACTCAATGATCAAAACAATCTATGGGCTATGTGACCCGACTCTGGGAGGTGAATTCTTCTATTGGGATATCACTATAGTGCTGATGAGACCTTATGATTCCTTCTTAGGTATAGACTATATATCTATAGTTCATTCCCATATAGACTATTGCAGGTGAAGGATCCAGTGCATTCACAATAAATGGTGAATTGTTTTTCTTTATGGGTAAAAAGAAGACCCATGTAGAGTGGTATAGACTCATTCATAGGAGGGTAAATATGATCACACAACAATTCTCTAGCATGACCCTTGGTGTAGTTGAAGCTACCTGTTTTCAATTTCTTATGGTGGTGGTGGAATATGATGGGATCATTCCAAAGGAAATTTTAGTTATACCTCTCTATCTAGAGAGAGAAATATGCATTGACATACACCAAAGGATATTATAGATATTTATGCTTATATATTGGATGGAACTGCTAGATATTCATGAGATTAGGGTGAAATTAGACGAATTGAAAATGTAGGGTGTTTTAGGAACAGTTTTTTACCCTGGATAGACCTAATTTTTTCACCAATATTATGTATGAGATCATGTGGTTGTGAGTGGATTACAGCCACCTAAAATAGTTTATTGTGAAGAACATGTATCCACTACCAAGGATTGATGGACTCTTCAATTAGTTGGGAGGAGCATAGTGGTTCTTGAAGATTTTCCTTAGATCTGTTTATCACCAACGTCATGATTGGGATTAGGATATACCAAAGTGATTTTTTTATTTAGTTCCGAACATTATTAGTACATGGTAATTCTATTTGGGGTGATTATAAACCCTATATTTTTTATGGGACTCATGAACTGGATCTTTCTACATTTCATACACCTGCGTGTTGTATTCTTCATCGTAAATAACCTTGTGTACTCAAAATTTTAGGAGCATTCTGTGTGACACATGAGGATAGTTATACATGTATTCTAAGGTGACCAGCTTATCAGAATCTCTATATGTTCTGGTAATAGATATATGATGTCCACTTTTTGTTACATTTTATCCCTACGTAATGTTTAGTAGGGGGCCATCGATGGTCAATTCACTGTTTGATAGGGAGACACCACAATGCATAATAGAGGTGTGGATATTTCATAGGTTTGTGTAAAACTATCATAGATTTCTAAAAGATATATCCAATATATCATCTCTATTTAGTAATATGACACAAAATGGGTAGCCATTCATGAATATGTGGTGGTTCTAATAGTATTTCTAGGATTTGAGGAAAACATTGATGAGAATTCCCATAATGTGGTTTGAGGAGTAGTGTATCGAGTACCTAGTTTCCTGAATTACCTCAAGTTTGATATTGGATATTTTATAATGCAGATACAAGAAATGATTTCCTTTGGTTCACCTCATTTGATACCACATGACAAGAACTATGGGACCCATGATCTTGGGCTAGCAGTGGAAGTCTTTTCACTGAAGATATAGTGACCCAACCATATGGGCGAGAGAGTTTTTTTTCTGATCTTAAGAGTATCAATTATATATTCTCTCAAAAGGATTTTATCTTGAGACAGATGTTAGGTCTAGATTCTCTCTAGTAATATGGATTCAAGATTATCTATAATCTAAGAAAGCTGGTCATTGAAGGGGATGCTCTCAAGAAGAGATAATTTTTGAAGCTACTAAGTGTAGCATTAGACATTTTTTTGAATTGTAGTTATCAACTGTGGATGATTATGTAGTATATTACCTTTATTCCATGGTTGTTACTCTTTATCTTTTAATGTTATTCAGGGAGGATCGTCATAGAGATACTGAATCTGAAACCCTATATACTCATTTATGCATTGGATATTCTCGTATGGTATTTTTTGAAGGTGGAGAGCATGTTAGCCTTTTTATAAATTCAAGGTGGTCCCTGTTGCACAGAGGGAGGATTTTCTTAGATATTCTCATTAGTTATCTATAACAATACATCCAGGCATGAAGATGATGTACCATGAAATTTGGTATCAGTTTGGATGTCCATGGATGTAGAGTAGTGTTATAATTTTTTTCTATCGACTCTTTACATTTCAATATGTGAAGGAAGAGAACTAGGTTCCATAAGGTTTATCTCAACCACTATAGGTGCTCGACTGAAAGTGGTATGGGATATATATGGACTCAATAAAGATGTTACCATTGATATCTTATGGTCACAATTACATATGGATGATCATAGATAGACTCACCATGTTAAAACACATCATAACTTCGATATATCAATGTTATGTATAAAACATGATATTCATCTTCAAGAAATAGATAGTCTAGAATAATGGATTTCCCTTGATAATCATTTCTATACATAATGATTGTTTTAGATTAGAATTATGGAATGGATCATAAGATTCATTCAGGACACATTTTTATTTGAGTGTGGAATTTCACCCTTGTACTATTGTCTAGAATTGCAAGATTATTTTAGTCACTAAGGATATGTAGTGGGCTAGGATGTTGGATTTTAACTATAGTTTGTAGGATCACCTATCATTTTTGGAGTTTCCATACAGCAAAATATAGAATTCCACTATTGGAATGGAACTATTTGAATCCCAATATGGAAAACCCTATAGGTTACTGATATAATCGGAAAACTTGAGAGATTTATAAATTATGATCCCATAGTTAGTGTGATTCATGAAAGAGATGGTGTAGAACATATAGGAGTGTACTATACTGGCATAGATCTTTCAGAAGTTCAATTCATGAAAATGAATGACTTTATAATTTTGGAAGAGATGCCTTGTGTTCCTCCAAGTATCACCTTGATATGGGATGAATAGATTTGGTCATGGTGGGAATTATTCACGGCAATCATTATCCCATTCCAGATTCAATGTAGCGTCAATGTGGTCGAATAAGACTTGTCTCTACAACCACATTTAGACCAGGAACATGATGTCATCGATGTTTTATAATTAAAGAGGTGTCTACATGGCTCATCACATGTTATTGACTGGGGGAGATGGATTTTGATGATTGGGCTTCAATTTTGGAATACCTGGTAGTGGTTGAGGACAGGTAAGAGTGAAATTTCCATGAGTTATTTCTTCCATTATTGTGAATTTCACACTATCACATGAATATTCAGGAATGAACCATGGAGTGCGAGACTCAGATACATGCTCAGTAAAAACATATCTTTGTGTATTTTTTCAATGTTTTCATGGATCACATGCCTAAATGATGGGAGAATGTAAAAAATCTTATTTTATGCGTATTTTTATATAAAATTATATAGATTATTTTGGTAGATAATCATTGAAGTGGTGTGAGATTCAAAGGCCTAGTTAGCTTGTAAATAATTTTTAATGATTATTAAATGTATTAAATGTCACACATTTATTTATCCTAAAAAAGTGGAATAATTTGTTAAACAATTGGTCATATTAGATATTAGTGGCCCCTTTTGAGTTCATAGCATGGGTTTTATCCTTGGATGGACATATCTATGTTGCGCATTGATTTTTCAGATTGAGCATAGTTGAAGGATTATTGGTAAATAAATAAAATATTTTATTTATTTGATTCAATTTATTTACAATTATATTTAGTGTTCTGTAAATAAAAAAATTTGTAAGAACCTATGGTAATACACATAACCCCAGAGAGTTGTGAGAGAGTGTTTAAGGATTATTCATATGTGAACAATCACTAAGTTGTGGATTCCTGATTATAGTGCAACATAAATCACGGATCACCCCAATAATAATGACAGAAATCCATTCTTCATCATTGATCAATATATATCATGGTAGGATGTTTTTAATATGTGGATTTATCTCTAATTAATTATTATCACTATGAACTCAAATAAGTAATTTAATCAAATGATTCTTGGATCAAGTGTTTTGTTGGTATGGGATAAATTACGTTGGATTATGAGATTTGTATTGTTTATTATATCATATATCCTTGTTCATCATGTAAACCAAAATTATTTGAGGGCAATGTGATCATTTATTGATATTCTTCACTTTTTTTACATTTCATTCTTCATTCATCACATGTTTAGCAAGAACAATCTCTTTTTCCATCGATTCGATGAAATACCTTGTATATTATCATTTTGTATATAAGGCCCCAGCCTTAATCATTACTTAATCATGATATATTTCAATAATACAAATTGAGGATCTTTTCAGGTTTAGAGTTTTGGAGAATTAGATCATAAAACATGCATTACATTCCACATTTAAACAAAGTGGTTTCATAAAAGATATTACTCATTTTTTCCGTCAACGGAAAAATATTTAAAATAAAACATGGATTCTTTCTTGATACTTCCTTGACACTATCATCACATCATGTACCTTTCCCTTGACATGTGAAAAACATTTCAAAAACATGGGATGAGAATAAAAAGCTCAGTAAGGGATATAAAAGTACGAAATGAAAACATTAGTCCATGTATGAAATCCTACTTTACTCATAAAACATAAGCATTTTAACATACCAAGTCAAATCATGAATAAATCATAGAAATCATAAGACATAAAGGTAACTTGAGACATTCATAACATTCTTACATAGGGTGTAACCCTCATGGTTACATTTGGAATACCCATCACAGTATATTCCCTAAATCTCTTCATAGAAACCATAACATTTAAATCCTTCACGTTACCCAATGAATTGGAAAGCTATATCGGGCTCACTCGCCCTTGGTTTATCACAGAACCACCTGTCTTCATAAACAATGCCCATGAACCATAACATAACTGTATCACATGAAACATGCATAAAAGAAAACATAACATTTCCACATTTCAATCCAAAGATATCAATACAACACATTGATATAATAAGAAGATTATGAAAACCATTTTCAATACCAAAATAAAAGAAAAGTAAAACACGGTATTTATTTTTCATTTAAAAATGTTATAGCTTGTAGAGGAAGCCAAAACTCAAATAATGGTCATGGCGGTGGAGAAGTTGTCGCTGCATACGTATGACAAAAAGACATTTCCTTTTGACATTTAGTAAATGCTTTGTATAAAAAAGATTCCTTTTGAATAAATGTAATAGTAAAAAGGGCTTTATACACCATATAAAATAATGTTGTGTATAAAAAAAATATGCCTCAATGAAAGGAGATTGAGATGAAGTCCCATACCTCGGGCCTGACTTGACTCAATCATTCGTTAACATCCTGAATAATAAACTTGAGTTAATTTCCACTTTATTAATAATCTTTTTCATGTTAATTATTCCTTTAATATAACTTATTACTATTTCATTAACACTATGTAATTATTTAAGTTAATAATGGTCTTTTTGTTGATCATTGGTACTTGAGTCAAAAATAAACTCTTTATAATTACAAGTTGTTCATGTGGTAAAATATCCATTATATCTAGAATTATATTCATGATTTAGATATCATATATACCATATATATCCAGTATATACATGCATTTATAATATTACATAACATTTATAGCTAATAAATGAAATGCACCATTCATGGAGACGGTGAGTTGTATGTACGCATGAACGCTAATTTCGTTTCTATTTTCTATTTAATGGAATTAAATCATAATGATATCAAGTTATATTATAATTCCAGTATAAAATAGTATATAATATCATTAACTCCATCCTTTATATGTCCCACATATGGAATTAATGAATCAAATAACGTTGTGGGGGCGGTAGTCCGCACTTCCTATAATGAAGCTATCGCGTTTACCCATAATGGAAACCATAAAGGTATAACATAAATGAAAAATACAGAAGCTTAAAGAAAACATAAACATATTATATATCATATATAAATATAGTTACATCTTAATTTCCACCCTTTAATGTGTTATATGAATATTTAACAGTCATCATTTCGTGAGACAAAAATTCACCATCCACAGAAACAGTATGATCTTTAACCATTAGATATAGGTGTGTGTAAGTGTGCCTCGAATAATTATTAGAAAAAAACCCTAGTATATGGAAGATAATGGTTTTGTTACAAAAGAAATGAATAAAAAGATCTTAGGGGGTTGGTGAAGAAAAATAAAACAAAAGTGCATTAGAGAAGACATTACCTTTGAATCGGGTAACTCCTCTTGGTTTGAACCAAAAGGGTTTCTTGAAAAGCATCCTACCTAAGGTAAGGCTTATAGGGTAAATATAGGGATGTGGAGAGATTCAATTATCAGGTATTGGCCAAGTAAATGGCTTAAGAAGTGTGTGTAAAGAGGTAGATGTGGGGGCCTTTTATAAGAGGAAAGGAGGGGCACTCTTGGAATGTTATAAAATGTTACTTTATATTGAAATGTGTTTCGGATTTAAATGGTACCAAATTGATATATTCATAGGATAAGGTGATAAGGGTTATAAATACACTCATAGAATATGTTTTTTACATGTGTATGTATTAAATTTTACATTATCTTTTCATTTTATTTAAATCGTTCATTAATGAGGTAATCGCAACATCATCATGATTTCATAAATAATTTAAATTATTTAAGTTATAAAAATTATAAAAAAATACTATGATGTATGAAATATTTTTATCATTAAAATGACTATTTATATTCTAAGGGATCATTTATGTAGACAAAATTAAAAATGTTTTATTCAGGTGATACATTCTTTGTTATATTTAACTTTCTTTAAAAATAAAGAGATGAAAAGTCATTTTCACACAAAAGTGATTCCATGGGTTCCCAAAGTTTGGTACAAGGCATCCCATGGTCGGCCATGACACAACCAGTATCATTAGGACACATTTTGGGGTCATTTTTTATTTTTATGATATTATTTTATTATCCTTAAACCCGATTACAAATTAATCAATATAATTAATGAAATTTATCATCATTACTATTCATAATGTCCAAAAACAAAAGATTCATGGTTAAATAATTTGGACCATATGATTCCTAATATGTAATACATTTTACCAAATTCAAACACATATATTTTAATAATTAATTTAAAAATAATTCTTGTTGTCAAAACAAAGAGCGGGTTTTTTAGAAACAATATCTATAAAAAGTTTTGCACTTGTTTATGCCCATTTCCAAAGTGAAATTAATCCCAATGACCATAATTGGATTTAATGGTAAAAATATATTCTAATTACACTATAATACCAATTAAAAAGATAATCTATCCATATAATTAAATTGGATGAAAAAGCATTTTTTATGTAAAATGCAGTATTTTTCACTATTCATTAAAAAATGAAAATTGTCAGACAAATACCAAAAATTTATCCAATGTAAATATCAATGTCAAAATCATAAATAATAATTTTATTTTGACAAATAGGGCTAATAAAATTGTCAAAGTTTTGATTTAAAAATGGTTTACCATCAAAAGGCATTAAAATAATCTTTTAAAAATATTAGTGTATTCCATGCTTAAGATTGGATTTATTATCATTTTAAGCCTTTAAAACACTATCTAATTCATAAATAGACATAGATAAGAATATATATTATTCATTACTTACTTGGGATGTTACATCCTTCCCCCCATTAGAAAATTGTGTCCCCTCAATTTATTTACTTATCGAATAAGTGGGGGTATTTAACCCTCATTGCATTTTCAGATTCACATGTTGTCTCTTCAATAATGTGGTTTTTTCACAAAACCATTACCTGATGAATCACCTTATTCCACAACACTTTCTCCTTGTGGTAAAAAAGATGGACCGATTGTTCCTCATAAGATAGATTCTCTACCAGCTGAACTACCTCTGGACTCAAAACATGAGATGGATCTGGCATGTACTTCCTTAACAATGACACAAGAAAAACATTGTGTAACTGAGATAAACTCAGAGGTAAATCCACTCAGTATGCAACTGATCCAACTCTCTCGAGAATTTCATATGGTCCAATGAATGTTGGACTCAGCATTCCTTTCATACCAAACCACACCACACATTTCTATGGTGAAACTTTGAAAAAAAAACATGATCACCTACCTCAGAAGAGAGATCCTTCCTCCTGTTGTCTGCATAAATCTCATGCCTGCTCTGAGCTGTTCTTATGTGTTTATGTATTAGCTAAACTCTTTCTGCCAACACTTCTACCAATTCTGGTCCCATCAACTTTCTTTCACCAACTTCATCCCAGAAAGCTGTAGTTTGACACAGCTTCCCGTATAATGCCTCAAATGGTGGCATCTGTATACTAGAATGAAAAATGTTATTATAAGAAAACTCAACAAAAGAAATATGTTGGTCCCAACTTCCCTAATAATCCATTGGAAAAGCACGTAGCATATCCTCCAATTTCTGAATTTTTTGTTCTGACTTCCCATCTGATTGAGGATGAAAAGATGTACTAAAATTTAATTCAGTACCCAACAACTTGTGAAGGCATTTCCAGAAGTTAGAAGTGAACCTGGGATAACGGTCAGATACAACGGAGAGAGGAACTCCATGTAACCTAACTATATCATTAAGATAAAAACGAAAAAGTTGATCTGGAGAAAAATTATCTCGTATAGCAAGTAGATGAGCAGACATAGTCAAGTGATCAATAATAACCCATATTACATTATTACCTCGAGGTTTCTTCGTCAATCCAACAACGAAGTCCATGGATATATTCTCCCATTTCCACTCTGGAACTGGTAATGGTTGAAGCATCCCTTTCGATAATTGTCGCTCTGCTTTTACCTATTGACAAGTCAAACACTTCACAGTTAAATCAGCAATATCCATTTTCATTCCGTCCCAGCAGTAACACTCTCGAAGATCTTTATACATCTTAGTACTGCATGGATGAACTGAAAATGGAGAACTATAAGTTTCACATAACAACTCTCTCTTCAACTGTGAATCTCACAGCACACACAATCTCTTCTCAAATCTCAAAACATAATCATTATCAATGTTGAATCTAGGAAACTTAACTTTCTAAACCAGCTCTACCTTTTTCTACAACTCACTATCTTCCTTCTTTGCTTGAATAATTCTGTCTGATAGAGAAGATTTCATTGATACCTAAAATCGAATAGAAGGACATCCTGCACTAACAAATTTATTCCAAACTTCATCAAATCCTTAACTAAATGATCACGTTCCAAATGCAACATTGTAAACGAATCATTAATTTTTCAACTCCAATCATCAGTCACCTTATTTACTTTTCCCAGATGGTAGTGAATTGTACAATCATAATCGTTGATTAATTCTACCCATCTCCTATGTCTCATGTTCAATTCATTCTTAGTGAATATATACTTTAAAATTTTGTGATCGGTATATATTTTACACTTTACTCTATAAAATTGATGCCTCTTATTTTATAAAGAAAAAAACAACAGAAACTAATTCCAAATCATGTGTAGGGTAATTTACCTCATGAGTTTTCAACTGACGTGAAGCATAAGCAATTACCTGAAAATTCTGCATTTGGACGCAACCAAGTCCTTTCAATGAAGTATCACTGTAGATAACAAACTCCCCATTCCTGGAAGGTAGTGCCAAAACTGGAGCATTCACCAATCTTCTTTTCAGTTCCTAAAAACAATCATCACATTCTTTTGTCTAGATAAACTTAACACCCTTCCAAGTTAGCTTAGTCATTGGACTAGAGAACCGTGAAAAATTTCTTACAATACTTCGGTAATAGCCTGCCAACCCAAGAAAACTACGAATCTCAGTTACATTTGTGGGTCTTGGCCATTCTTCCACAACCTTTGTTTTTTGCAGGAGTAATAGTTAACCCATTTTTAGAAACAATGTGACCAAGGAAAGAAATTTTTTTCCACCAAAACTCACACTTTCTGAATTTCCCATACAATTTATTTTCTTTTATGGTGAGAAAAATAACCCTTAAATGTATATCATGCTCCTTTTTACTTTTAGAAAACACCAAAATATCATCAATTAAAACAACCGCAATCTTATCCAAGACGTTATGGAAAATTATATTCCTAAGGTCCATGAATACAGCTGGTGAATTGGTTAGCCGAAAAGGCATAACTTCAAATTCATAACGGCCATATCTTGTTTGAAATGTGGTCTTTGGAACATGTTCTTCCTTTACCTTAGACTTATGGTACCCTAATCTCAGGTCAATATTTGAAAAATACTGACCTCCCTGGAGCTGATCAAACAAATCATTGATATGAGGCAAAGGATATTTGTTCTTATCAGAGATGTTATTCAAGGCTCTATAATCAATTCAAAGTCTCATTAAACCATCTTTCTTTTTAACAAATAAAATAGGAGCACCCCATGGTGATGTGCTAGGTCAAATGAAACATTTCTCTAATAAATCATGCATTTGCTCCTTCGACTCTAAAAGTTCAATTTGAGCCATTCGATAAGGGGGTTTTGAAATTGTATAAGCATCAGGAAGTAAGTCAATAGTAAACTCAACTTCCCGATCTGGTATTATTCAAGGCAACTCATCAGGAAAAACATCAGGATACTCATTTACCACTGGCACATAATTAGTATGAACAGTTCCCTTGTTTTCAACAATATGTGCAAGGTAACATTCATTTCTATCTTTTACAACTTTCTCAGCATCTTGATATGTTTTCAACAATAAGGGTTAATTCTTGTACAAATACTGAAAGTCATTCTAAAAATAAACTTCTTTATCTCTACAGTCAATCTAAGCATGGTAAATAGAGAGGAAATCCATAAACAGGATAACATCAAACTCTACTAGAGGTAAAACAATAAGGCTTTCAAGTAGGTTCTTTCCACGGATAAGGATAGGAAGATTATTATAAATTCTTTTTTCCTCAACATTTCCCCCCTTTTGTTTTTATCACAAGTTCATGAGTCATTTATTGAGATGGAATTCCCAATTTACTAGAAACGTTTTTAGAGATGAAAGAATGTGTAGACCCTAAATCAAACAACACACTAGAGTAATTTAAAAAAACAAACAAAGTACATGATACCACTTCATTCGATGGCCCAACATCTGCTGAAGTAGTTTCAAAGGATTTCACCACCCATTCCTGCTTGTAGTCTAACTGCTTCTCATCACTCGAGCTCTTTTTCAGACACTCTTTTGCATATTGACCCATCTCATTGCACTTAAAACATTTCACTAACTGTAAATCAAATTTGTACTTACCATCACCTTAATCTTTTTCAGTGCAACCACGAGCCTTATGTCCCATCTTACCACATCGGTAGCACTTTCTAGAATTTAGAATACATTCCCCAGCATGCCTTTTACCACATTTATCACAAACTGGAAACTTAGTTTTCTTACCATCAGACCTTTTTGAAGAATTCTTCCCTTTCTCCTGCCACCTCGACCTCTTCTTTTCCTGGTTGTTATAGAACACTTGATCATCGGAAAACTACATTTCCACCTTCTCAGTACATCGAACAAACTTTTCATAACTTTTGAACTCGTGAGAAGCTAAATCTCTTTGATATTTTGGCTTTAATACTGAGTTAAAATGATTGATTTTACTATCAAGGTCTCAGATAAAATTTGGAGCATACCTTGCAAATCGAGTGAACCTTTCTTTATAAGAAGCCATTGAGTCATCCTCTTGCCTCAATTCCAAGAATATTTTTTCCATCCTAAGTCTAACAACCTTAGAAAAATACTTCTTAAGAAACATTCCTTTGAATTTATCCCAGTCGAGAGCATCAATCTCATCAGTTTACCTGATACTTTTAATCATCGACCACCACGGATTTGCTTCACCCTTTAAACGGTATATTGCAAGAATATCCTTTTAATTGTCTGAACATCCCATGACATCAAAAATCTTCTCATGTGATTTAATCCACCCTTCTTCTAGAACAGGGTCAGATGATCCTATGAATTATGGGTGATGTTGCCTCATGAAATGTTCCACCACTGGCATGTTCTTCTGCAGTTGATTTGGCTGATCTTGTGCATGGATACCACCACCATTTATCGCTTGAGTCAATTGCGCCATTACTGCAAAAAACTGTTCAGTTCCAATTCTGACCATATCATGATGCTAATTTAGAAGGTCATTTCCCTCTATATTCCTTCCTAGCACTGCATCCCTATTTCCACTGCGGAAAACCATTCTGAACAAACATGTCTTAGATGAAGCAACATGGTAATCATGAAATGCTATATCATTTCAATTTGAACTATAAAAAATATTTTTGGATAATCATATAACAGAATTATAACTCCTAAAGTTATCTAAACCGACCTCTGATACCAACAATAAGTCCCCAGCCTTAAAAATTAATTAATCTTGAGATATTTCAATAATACACAATGAGGATCTTTTCAGGTTTAAAGTTTTAGATAATTAGATCATAAAACATGCATTACATTTGACATTTAAAGAAAGTGGTTGCATAAAAGATAGAACTCATTCTTCCCATAAACAGAAACATATTTAAAATAAATCATGGATTCTTTCTTGACACTTCCTTGACACTATCATCACATCATGTACCATTCCCTTGACCTGTTCAAAACATTTCAAAAACTTGGGATGAGCATAAAAATCTCAGTAAGAGATATAAAAGTATGAAATGAAAACATTAGTCCATGTATGAAATCATACATTACTCATAAAACATAAGAATTTTAACAAACCTCATCAAATCATGAATAAATCATAGAAATCATAAGACATAAAGGTAACTTGAGGAATTTATAACATTCTTACGTTGGGTGTAACCCTCATGGTTACATTTAGAATACCCATCACAGTATAATCCCTAAATCTCTTCAAAGAAAATTTAACATTTAACTCCTTCGAGTTACCCAATGCATGAGTGAGCTATATCGGGCTCACCCACCCTTAGTTTATCATGGAACCACCCGTCTTCATAAACAAATCCCAATAACCATAACATAATTGTATCACATAAATCATGCATAAAGGAAACATAACATTTGCACATTTCAATCACGAGATATCAACACAACACATTGATATAATAAGAAAATTATGAAAACAATTTTCAATACCAAAATAAAAGAAATGTAAAACATGTTATTTATTTTTCATTTAAAAAAGTTATGGCTTGTAGAGGAATCCGAAACTCAAATAATGGTCACGACGGTGGAGAAGTCGTTGTTGCCGCATACATACGACAAAAAAAACAATCCCTTTTGTCGTTTAGTAGACGCTTCATATAAAGAAGATACCTTTTGAATAAATGTAATAGTCAAAAGGGGTTTATACACCTTATAGAAGAAATTTTTGTATAAAACAAAAAATGTCTCAATAAAAGGAGATTGAGACGAAGACCCATACTTCGGGTCTGACTTAACTCGATTGTTCTTTAACCTCCTGAATAATAAACTTAAGTAAATTTAAACTTTCCTAAGAACTATTTTCAGGTTCATTATTCCTTTTATATCACTTCTTACCATTTCATGAACACTGTGTAATAATTTATGTTAATAATGGTCGTTTTGTTGATCATTGGTACTTGAGTCAAAAATAAACTCTTTATAATTACAAGTTGTTCATGTGGAAAAATATCCATTATATTGAAAATTATATTCATGATTTAGATATCATATATACCATATATATCATGAATATACATGCATTTATAATATTACATAACATTTAGATGTAAGAAATGAAATGCACCGTTCATGGAGATGGTAATCAGTACGTACGCAAGAACGCTACTTTCATTTCTATTTCCTATTTAATGGAATTGAATCATAATGATATAAAGATATATAATAATTCTAGTATAAAATAGTATATAATATCATTAACTCCATCCTTTATACATCCCACATATGTCATTAACGAATCAAATCACTTTGAGGGGGTGGTAGTCCGCACTTCCGAAAATGAAGATATCGCGTTCACCCATAATGGAAACCATAAAGGTATAACATAAATGAAAATTACAGAATCTTAAGGAAAACATAAACATATTATATATCATATATAAATATGGTGACATATTATTGGCCACCCTTGAAGGTGTTATAAGAATATTGAACAATCATCGTTTCGTGAGGCAGAAATTTGCCTTCCACGGAAACCGTTTTCTCTTTAACCATTAGATGTAGGTGTGTGTAAGTGTGGCTAAAATACATTATATAAATACACCCTATTATATGGGAGATACTTGTTTTTTTACAAAATAAATTAATAAAAAGAGTTTAGGGGGTTGGAGAAGCAAAATAAAACAAAAGAGCATTAGAGAATACTTTACCTTTGAATCAGGTATCTCCTCTTGGTTTGAACCAAAAGGGATTCATGAAGCACTTCCAACCTATGCTAATGCTTCTAGGGTGAATAGAAAGATGTGGAGAGATGAAATTAGTAGGGAATGGCCAAGCCAATGGCTTGAGAAGTGTGTGTAAAGAGGTAGATTTGGGGGTCTTTTATAAGAGGAAAGGAGGGGCACTGTTGGAAAGTTATAAAATGTTACTTTATATTGAAATGTGTTTCGGATTTAAATTGGCCCACATTGATATATTTTTAGCGTAAGGTGATAAGGGTTCGAAATATACTCATCCACTAGGTTTTTGACAAGTTTAAGATTTATATTTTACATTATCTTTTCATTTTATTTAAATCGTTCATTAATGAGGTAATCGTTGCATCATCATGATGCCATAAATAATTTAATTTATCTAATGTCTAATAATTATAAAAAAGATACTATGATTTAGGAAACCTTTTTATCTTTCCAATGATTATTTATAGTATAAGAGATAAGTTATGTAGGAAAAATTAAAAATGTTTTACTCAGGTGATACATTCTTTGTTCTATTTAACTTTCTTTAAAAATAAAAAGATAAAAAGTCATTTTTCACTCAAAAGTGATTCCATGGGGTCCCCAAGTTTGGCCCAAGGCATCCCATGGTCTTCCATGACACAACTAGTAGAATTAGGACACATTTTGGGGTCATTTTTTATTTTTATGATATTATTTTATTTTCCTTAATTACCCAATTACTAATTAATCAAGATAATTAAAGATAATTACCATCATTACTATTAATAATGTCCATGAACAAAAGAGTTTTGATTAAATAATTTGGACCTTATGATTCCAAATATGTAATCCATTTTACCAAATTCCAATAAGTTTATTTTGACCAATAGAGCTTATAAAATTGTCAAAAGTTTGATTTAAAAATGGTTTGCCATCAAAAGGCAGTAAAACAATATTTTAAAAATATCAGTGTATTCCATGCATAAGATTGGATTTATTCTCATTTTAAGCCTCTAAAACACTATATAACTCATAAATAGACATAGATAAGAATATCTATTATTCATTAATTACTTGGGATGTTACAGTGTAACCGTTATTCAGTGAAATCAGTATATATCATAGGTATAAATCTTGATTAAGGATTAAATTGAGATGTGTTGATAGTGGAGGATGTTCATGGGTGGATCAAAAAAAATAAAAAACTTATGATCAGCCCAGATCAATGGTGCGGTTACCAATAGTGCATATTGGCATTTACTGATTGATTTCAATGACCATATCCTAATGATTAGTGGTGATACGGATCTTCCATCCTTGAATCCTCAAATTAAAGTGATTTTTTTAGTGGTAGTGGCATGAAGTTTGACCTGGATATGATCCTTTTTGTTTTATGAAATGTCTAGTTACACGACATGTAATATAGAATACATGCCATTTGGGACTCCCAGAATAGGGACGACAATTTACATGATGAGATTTGTATCAAAAAGTTTGTTACCCCTACAATATTCCATATGGTCCTTAGATATCCATATCTTAATGTATAGGTTGTACACACCCTGGAGGAAAGGTATAATTACACACAATGTGGGCCACGCCACATGCTATGTACACACTAGAGGATTTACCTATATTTAAAGAGAGTACTCTCCCAAGAGATCGTTTAGTTTCACATATCTTGTGTGGTGGTCCAAATGTCGTGTACTTAGATTGGGCACTTGGATGGGCTTGGATGAATGGGATGAGGCATGTGCCGAAGGGAAATCCCATGCACTCCTAGTACATTTCCCATAAGATATCAATGGTGGTTTGGATCCCTAGTCCCTCTCCAGATTTGAAAATCATCATTTGGGTATTGCACCTTGATAAATTACATGATGTTTCCGTTTAGACTCTCATATTTTTCATAGGATGGTGATTCCCTCCGAGGAACTTCAGTCCCAGATAGATTTGTTGGAATCTCATCCAAAGGCCCAGCGTGGGATCCTATATCATCGTCATTTCCCTGTGTTGGGTTGTTGGTATCATCTTGAAAAACACTATAATGGTTTAGTTCCCCTCCAAAGTTGGTTAATCCATATTGAGTGATTGGTATAACCCATGCCTTTAGGTGTGGTCCCTATATGTGTACTAATCTCTTCAGACATATAGTGTGAACTTCTTATAGGGAGACAAATGAGCATGGAATCACAGTTGGACACCATCAGTGCTATCTGATTGGTGGAGTGGTTTCTCTTAGATGACTATTTTATGGAACTTTCAAGCTTGAATCAAAATATTTCTTTATGGATGTTACCTTATATTGACTTTTTTCTATTATGAGTGTATCTAGATATTCTTATTAGGTATATTGTTTTCATAGCATTATGATGATTTGAATGTTATTATTAACTCTATATTCTTAGTTTTTTAGCGTTTTCATATTAGGTATTGTTATAATCACCCCTAAAAGGGATTTTCCTACATGTTTCATGTCTGGTGTAGGTGTCTAGCCTATTAGAAAATTTTTAGAGGGACCAAGACCAAGAAATTGTATTTGACCCAGAGAGGTTGAGGATTGTTTTTGTGGATCAATTTATAGAATTCATTCCCCACATCATAGAAATCAATTTTTTAGTTTTTTTGGGCTTGAATTTGTCCCTCTTTTTATAGTACTTTATTTCATACTCTGGTTGTGAGATTCTCAATGTATTAATGCATGGTGGTTGGCTATTTTACATTTCAAAAATTATATAAAATGATATGTTTGTGTTGTGTGTGTTTGAATATAGGTATATTAGGCTATGGCCTCCATTTTTTGTGATATGCCTACTCTATGTCAGTCTCTATCCCATATATTATTGGAGATGTTTTTTTTTGTAATCGTAGATTGAGACCTTTTATGCATGTCCTGATAGAACTAGTCAAAATTTTATAAATTATTTTCATTGAACTTCAGGATGAAAAATTATGTCTAGATGAAGAATCTATTATAATTGATGAAGAATTGGATAATATGGTTTAGAATGGAAACAAATTCATAAAACATGACATGTTCTATGAATTAAATTTGATAATTTATATAAAATGAGTATCTATAGTTGAAAAATAAAATGTAAAATAAGTTTTCTTTTCAATCCAAAAACATTCTTTGAAAGAAGAAATTTTAAGGTGATTTTATAATAGAAGGGTATAATTGAAATTTTTTATAGAACTATTACATTCACCAATAAATCTAAATAATTGGTCTATAAATTTCAAATATTCATAGATAGAGGTTAGTTGGAAAATATTTAAGGACCGTGAAAATTTATTATTGATGTTATAATTAGTTTAGTAATACGATATTCTAAATATGAATATTTATTTATAAAAAATTCCTAAATTAGGTAAATATGATAATAATAATCTAACTTGAAATTTTTTCAATTAGAATTTAAAGTGTGGAATATGGAAGACATAAGATATGAATTCATGAGTTGATAAAAAAATAGTTTATAAGAATACATCTAATAATATTTTTACTTGAAAAAAGACTCATCTAAGGGGAAATGAGATATTCATATTATCTAAAGATAAATCCACTATATACTCCTTAAAAAATAAAACCCTTTTTCCTAATAAATCAATGTGTACTACTATTTTTTTAGTGACTACTATATATTCAACTCTAAAATATGAAAAAACATGTGAGATGAAAAAAAATTATGAATCCACCAAATCCATAATGATGTATTTGAAGATGTGTGGGAATTATTATTCCCAAATAAAAGCATACTAAAATTAATGTGTTTTCTAAAAAAACATGTTCATAATATAATAGAAATACGTCACAGAAGAAGAAATCAAGATTTATTGTTTAATATTGGTGTTGTTGGAAATTTTTCTTTCATAAAATAAATTATTAGAACTATGTTTCATGATATAAAAAATACATAATTGATAAATTGAGGGTTATTAGAGATGATGAAAATAGGAAACCCTCTAAATATATGTTGTGTTCAATGGAAAAAACATTTAAATCAAAAATATATGATAATACATAGGAAATTTCTGTAATTTTTAAATCAAAAGTGGTCATTGTTATAATGAGAGATTATATGTACCAATAAGGTACAAAAAATATTCTGTATAGTTAATTACATAAAAAATTAAAAAAGTAAGAAAGGTAGATGAGATCTCAACCATTGGATTAAAAAATAGATGTTTATTGTTAAAAATACTCAAGATATGTTTGTGAAGAATGACCTGAATACTATCATTCCAAAGAATAATTTAATCTATTATGGTGGGAAAAGCTAACATCAATGGACATAATGAATTTTCAATAAACATAAATACTAAATAAATTATGTTTAAATTTACTAAATAATCAATCCATAAAAGTAAAATTATAATTGATTTGGTGAAAGTCATATATGATAAAAATGGTCAGATATTTTGGATAAAATGGGTAACATGGTGAATGGTAATGATATGTGTGAAAGGTGTAATTTGTTGAGGAATTTAGCTAAAAATTATTTATGAGGACCCTTTTATTAGAATATTTCTTAAAGAATAATGGAAAATCCCATGTGACTTGTTCTACTAAAAAATTATTATGAGAATAGAGTATATACACAAAATTAACACTGGTCATGTTCCTAACCAATTTATGATCATATATCCAAAATAGTTTAGTGAATCTCGAAGGATGTAGCAGTATATAAATCTAAAACTAATTTTTCTAGAAAATGTAAAGGGAAGTACATCTTTTAAGAATACAGATGGGTTGAAAGCAACTATCTTCCCCGTTTCTCTAATTAAAAAGAATTACAGACCATGTTTCTTCTATTACTCAAGGTTATCTAAAATAAAATATAGTTTATTTATGGAGAATAGATAGTCATCATTAATTTCACAAAATACGATAGCGATGAATTCAATGTCTCCCATATGGGGGAGGAACACTTATTATGATTTGTTACCATCACCATTGAACAACTAAATTGATTATTCCAAACTATATATCAAGGGGTTGATAAATTAATTTTTATATGATTTAAAGGTGGTGTAAGTTTTTTTGGAATTTAATTCTATTGATCTATTTTAATAGATCAATATTTATTTTATTATTTTTTAAAATCACATTATTTTTATATATTTTTGTAGCCCATATATACATAAATTTGACTTACTAAAATTTAATTTTTTTATAAAAATATGGTTCCTTATTTTAGGAGTGATTAATCCATATAAAAAACAATTTCATTCAATTTAAATATGTTTTTGAATGAATAGAGTGAACTAACATATTGATACACTAAAATATTTTGTAGTATTAACAAAAAATTCAAAGGGGAATATCATTGTGGTCAAAAAAGTTGAGTTTAATTAGTTTTCAATAATATATGGAATCCTGGTAACTAAATATCGATGCAAATATAGGAATATATAAATGTGAAAATTATTATCCCATTTATTAATGTCAAACTAATGTGTAAATTGTGTTTAGGAGGACACATTTTAAAAAATAAAAAGAAAAATAGGAATTAATGACGGTTATTAAAAATATTGTATTTCGTGATTAATATTTAAGGGAGATGTTGAGAGTTATTTTTAGGTATTTTTGTTGAGAAGTTATAAAGTTAATTATAGAAGATACAATATCTACTTTATAGAGTGTAGAAAAAATTGGCTAGCCACATAGGATTTCTAGGATAGCTCAATTGATCTCATTCTGGTAGGAGGCCTCAAGCACATAGGAGATCCATCCCATAGAGCTAGCATGGAGACTGGAAGTTGGGAGTTCATTCATAGATAGGCAGGGTGCATGCATGGGTGAGTGTGTACTTAAAGCTTCCATTTACACTATTAGTAGAGGAACCATGGTGTGGGCATTGTTTACATATTTAACTAGGTGGAGATCCTAGTACCATCTCCATGATGTTATGGAATAGATTTATTTATAATGGATCTCTCAAACGAATCTAGAATCAAGGTGGGATAGTATAGCACATGAACATTTCACCCATCAATAAATATTATTAAAATAAATTGGTTGTTCGATTTAAATCTACCGTACTATTTGATTGAAATGGTGCATCGTCTTCAATATCCTAACACTAAATGTGTTTCTATACACCAAATATCTTGCATATTATGATTACTCTCATTGATCTAAGTTTTAATGGTAAATATTATGAGATCATGTGACTTGGATTCACCATGCATTAAATATCAATATTGCAAAAAAAATCAGTATGATGGGAGGACAGCTGTTTGGGATGATACGATGAAAAACATGGTTGTTCATGCATATATAACTGAAGTACAAATGTGAAAATGAAAAATATAGTGCATTTTATTATTTTAATATAAACATGTGGCATCATCCTATAATAAGAAATTCCTTAAACATTGTTTTACAAATTTCAAGAGAAATAGTAAATTTCATAACTCATTTGGTAAAGTTTCAAATGAATAGATCATTGTGAATTCATATAACTTAATGACACAACATTATTTCTTTTTATTTGAATGTGGTGAAGAAAAACTGAGGTGGTTTAAAATCACCAATAAATACCCAATCACTATGTTGAGATAGATCTGAATCCATGTGAGAGGGGTTCTTATTTTAGGTGAAAAACAGAATTGAAAAAAATTGTTTCATGAATGATAAATAATGTGATTATTTTTCCTTTTTGAAGAAGAAGTCATCTAATGAGCCTTATTTAGCTTCAGGAAATAGGGGAGTTTTGTTCAATCTTTTCAATATTTCATGAAATTATATTGATATTACATATTTGAGTACATAATATGATCTTCATTTGTGTAAAGAAACTATTACTCAATGTCACATAGATTTTGGTAAAAATTACATAGATAGATCATAAACTTGAGTGATGAGAAATGGGGAGAACAACTGTCATACTAATGCGATTATTATTGAGAATTGTGAGATACCGAAAAACATGTGTGTAATTTCAGACACGATCTACTAGTTATTTAAGGTTTTACATGTGAAAAAGAAGATAAAGAACCACAAATCAAAAAACAAAAATAAATAAATTATATATATTAGGAAATCACATATCAGGAACCATGCATTAGAATACATTTAATGATGATAATTTTTTAAAATGGATTTATAATTCAAAAATAGAACAATTTGAGTTGTGAATTCATATTCATTCGTAGAGTAATATTTGATGAAATTGTGTGAACAATTTTCACACATTAAGTGAGTTTGTGAATTCAAATTCAGAATAATGAATTTCTCAAGAATTTTTGAATGTATTAAATTGGTCTTACACTAGTGATTAGATATATTTATACATGACCATATATTTATAAAGGTTCAGGATCTATATAGCAGTGTGTCTGATTTATCATGTTCATAGTGGGAGATCAAGATATCCTCCTAATGTTGATCAACAGAGATTATAAGATAAATATGATGAGTGAAGGGTACAATATATTATTAAGGAGGCTCTAGAATGGGGTTATAACTTTTTGGAAATAATATCATGTGGTTGGGGGAATACCAAACCTTGGAAGAAGTGGTGGATTTTATGGAGTATAACTATGATGAAATATTGGTTTAACTATTGTTGTGTATCAACTGTTTTAACCTAAACCTCTAAAATTGATAATACTATTATAGTGAAACTCCATGTTGTGGGTATAACCAACATGGAAACTAGTATTTATTAATAAAAAACCATTTAAATATTATGTTTTTTGTTCCATTTTTTTCTATATTACATCCAACATCCACCCATCATAAAGTTGAAAATGATTGGATTCTAAGGGGATAAATAAAAGAAAATAATTTAGTAAATAAAGTCATACTTGATTCACACCCCTGACCTCATTGGGACCCTCAAAAGGGTAGATATAAATCAATCTAACCACTTATAATTTAAATGATGTAGTATTGAAATTAATAATCCAACATTAATAAAAAATTAATGGTATGATTTTATTGTTATGTTATTTATAACAATATTATAATTCAAAAACATGATCTAAACTATTTTTCGTAAAGAGGTGAAAAAATAAGTAACAAAGTCCTACTGGAAATTATGATTTATTTCACCTTGTGATGTATTCTTTCTATATGAAGAGATAACTTTATGATGGTATTCTTGTTACAGGCAGTGGAAAAATAAAATTTATATGTTTTTTCTAGTGTATCTAAGTGGTTGAAGAGGGTTGTATCACCTAAGGAGCTTCAATGTCTGTCCAATTACATTATAAAATAAACATATGTCTACTTATTTTGGTTTTATAGTTATTTATCAAGTGAAATTTAAAATAAATAATTTATTATAAAAATTAAACTATTATGTAATTAAAGAATGTGATTAAGAAAGATAAACCATTTCCTTTCTTGTTTGGTTTGGGGGTCCCATCATTATTCTTATTGTTGTTTAAATTTATTTGTGTAGTTTGATTTTTAAATATCACTGTTATACTAAAATTATTTTATTTAGTGTCTGGAAGATATTTAATTCCTATAGAAAACTAAATTCCACCTCCTCTTAGAGCCAAGGTTGATAGTACACCTCGATTGAGAACATGAAGGCTTCTAGGAGCCAGCTCCATTATATGTAGTTTCATACACAAAATCAATCAAATCCATCACATGAAAAACTTTTTTCTAGTATAATGGATTTAAAATCGTAAAATATAATATTTTCAATATGTTTTAGTATAGTTTAGTGGTGGAATATCTCCACACTCATGAACATATCTCTTACTCATCACAAACATAATTAAAACTTATTAATATAAGTGCAGAATATTTTTGAAACACCCCATATCCACCTCGGAAAATCATTAGTATAGCTTTTCATTTATTAGGGTAATAGTTCACAGTGGTGAGAATGAGAAAAAAATTATGAATAAGAGAATATAATAAAAATAAAATAAAAATGAGGGAGGAATACTAAAAAAAATATGTGAATTAAAAAATTAAAATAGAATAATAAGTAAGAGAGATTTCATCAAAAAATATTAAATTAAATTAAGAAAAAAATGGACAGAAGATGATGATGATTAATGTGTAATTCCAATTATAAAACAAGAATTAAAATTTCTCTCTTATATAAAAACAAAATTATAATCACATCATCAATTAAACTAAAAAAAATATAACTAAAATAAAATAATATAAAGATCTGCAAGAAGAGAATGAAATTCATGTGGCCTTCCACAATTACTTTATTAAAATGGTCATCAATCTCTCTTGTTTGGGGTATCCTTATAACTTTTATAGAAAAATAAAATCTTCCTCAGTGGTTTCTCTTCAAATTAAAAACCATCAAGATCATGACTCAAAAATACATCCTTATGACCAAGGGTTTACAAATAGAAACACTTGATGATTTATGGTGATTAAAAATTTCTGATGTGGAAAAAATACATGGATTTCCTTCTTCTATGGCCTTCATGAATTCAGGCATTGTGGAAAGTGAAGGTGTTGGGGGTGATTGAGGAGAAATAGTGCTGATTGGATCTTTAGAATAAACTCTAATTCTCAAAGTGGCCAAAGAGAACTCTTATTGATAGGAATGGAATTAGTCATGTTCATAAGGAGATCATGATATTGGTCTTGGGTCATTGGGTGAATCTTGGAGACCTGTGGAACTAACAGAGGCTGATGTGATCGAACTAGAACCTCTCGATATTTGAGATAAAGGTCCCTCTTGATAGTATAAAATCAAATTGAGGATGAAGGAGGTGACTATAGAGGATAATAGAACTGTGAAATGTATGACCGCATGAGATTTTGGATTAGGAAGCCTGATGTCATTTTATTAAATGATGAATAATATGTAATGGATAACTATCCAAGATTGTAAGTGGGCGTAGATGTAGTGGAAATTTATAATAAAATCAAGGGAATATTGGTTTAAACATTTGTAGTGGGATGGGAACCTAGATACCCTGCACAGACACGTGGGTGGAGGTGCGGCACTTAGTCTTCTTGGTATTTTTCCTGAACACAACTCTCATGGGCTCCTCCCTCATCCTCACACAACACAAAGGAATAATAACCAATACAGCCCTTCTGGATCATGATTTATTTCCCATTGGTATTATTTGGTTTGTTCTCTCTTTAATGGATAGCTAAATAACATGGTACTGGTTGGTATAGGGTTTTCCAAGAATCACCAATTATTTTGTTAAACACCAAAAAATATCAATACATAGAAGAATTAAAATGTAGTGACTCAGCTTCTATATGCCCAGAGTTGGTATCAACTAATGTTAAATTTTCATGATTAAAAGTAAATGAATCATAAAGGACTATTTATTTTAGTAGTCTTGGAAAACCGTATACATAAATGAGTCTTATAATATAACTTAAGACACTAATGGAAACATGTTTTTTAGGATAACTTTATTTCCACTTATCATGTCATTGAACAAAATTCTTAGTGGAATAAAATGATCCATGGGGTAGGAAAAATAACAATAATAATATAAAATGCTCAGTTTGGATTATGTAAAATGGAAAAAAATATGTTAATGAATATAATCAATAGGGAAAGGTAATAAATGAACACACATTCCATATAATCAATAAAATGATTAGTAAGTACATAAACAATATGGGGAGGTAAATAACTAAAAATGCATTCCATTTAAATAAATAGATATGTAAACTACATTATGGAAAGCCAGGAAACACAAAAAACATTCCATTTAATAAATAAAATGATAATTAAAAGAATCCATATTATTTTTCCTAGTAAAAACGTCCTGGATAATAAATACTGAATTAAAATGATGGCAATTCTTTATTATTGAACTTCATGATTGAGTCACTAGAAAACCTATACGATCAAGGACTTTAACAAGATGGTTTAATACTATAAATATAATCCTCTATAATTTGTTCCACTATTTTTTCTCATGGAAACATGTGGATGCATCAAGGGGTATATAATTAATGGGCCACAACTATCATTTCACATCTAATGCATTCCTCATATCAAATAATCTAAATAAATAATATTCCTTTTCAATTATTCATGTTTATTAAAGAATAAATATTTATTAATAGTTCCCCATATAATAAAATAAGATTCAAAGCATAAACCGTATGAGAAAATTATATATAGTTTAGGCAATAAACATATCCATGGTAAGTGATATGAATAATTAGAAGAAATTCATTGTCTAATGATCATAGGAAATTTCATATTTCAAGGGGACTAACAAAATAATCATGGATTTGAATGTAAATACTATCCCTGTAAAAATAAATCATAATCCATTTAGGGTAATAATAAGGATGGATTCTATAAAACATATCCCATGTAGTGTAAAAATAAATGGTTGTTCCCTTTAATGAATATTATAATAAGATCTTTTAAAATAACAATCTTGAAGAAAATAATTTTTTGTTTTGAAAAATATTTTGAAACCAATTTTCATTGAAAATCACTTTTAAAAACATTTTCATAAAAAAATTATCTTTTTAATATATAAATAGAATACTTAATGAATGATGGTGGGTAATTATTTTCATGTCGTACAAGGTATAAAGGTAATTTCTTTTATAATTTAAAAGGTTTGAAAAGATCCATTTTTGGAAAGAGAAAATAATATTACATTAAAAACATTTTTAACTAAATTTCAATTATAAATATGTATTTAATAAATATTATTGTAATGGATAAAAACATTTATGAAAACTTTTATATAAAATAGGGGTTTTAGATGAAAATAAGTTCTCCGACTAAAGTTATAAATAAAGTTGAGTTTTTTTAACCCAATTTCTAAAACATTTGGACTACCAAACACTGGTAAAATGGTAATATAATAAGAAAAATGCAATGAATAACCATAGGATATGAAAATTAAAGGGTTCCATTAACTATGATCTAATAATTTACTCTATGGGAAATTTAAATTTAATCAGTCCCAAACATAATGGGAGTGTGATGTAAACCCTTAAAAAGACCATATGGTTGATGTGATACTCAAACAGTAAATTTATTATGCGCATCAAAATTAAATACCCATAAGGTATGTTAAAATGCATAAATTAATGGTCATAATCATTACACACATAGTTATACAATATTGCAGACAATGAGGAATTAATATAACATAAAGAAAAAGAATTGGATTATGAAAATTTGTTATCCCTTGGTAAAATTATGATTAAATCACATCCTATAAAACCATTAAAATTGATAATAAAATTACCATGAAGATATAATAATTCTATAATTAATTAAGACAAATTCAAAGTAGATACCCCACCCAGAATAAGTAAGTGAAGATTTAGAAATTTATCTTTTAGATGTCAAAAGTGATATAAAAATCAATTACCTTGTGTTTCCATTCATGTTAACTACATTTAAATTCCATTATAAAAGTTTTAAACATGTCAATAACTTATATTAGAACCATAATCATATTTATACTCTTATATATTATCATTTTCTAATATATTATTTCTATTTTTAGTATTATTTCATTATTTTCACTATTTCAGTTATTAATTGCCATATTTGTCAAGCAAGTTATGACAAGTTACTTTTTATTCCTATTACATAAATCTATGTATCATCATCCCAAAAATATAAACCATGATGTAACTATTATATATTTTTAGTACATAATTATTTATAATAATTATGAATATCCGGAGATAGGAAATAAAATGTGTTGTTCATGGACATAGTAGGTCGTACGTAAGCATGAACACTAATTTATTTCTTTTTCATATATAAAAGAAATGAAATTAAATGATATATATGTTAATTAAAATTACTGTATCACATTAATTTCATTTACACAACATATTTATACAAAAACCATCCTTCATACATTAAATTTGTTGTGTGAATGAATCACATCACGTTGAGGATGTGGTTGTCCACACTTCAACAAAAAGATTTATCGTATTTACTAAAAATGGAAAGCCTAATTTATTTTTAATATATGAAATAAATAAGAATAAATTTATTTTAAATATCATATATATCCTATGTAATAATATTCTATCATAATTCCTAACCTGATAGGTGGTAAAGAAAGAATGAAAAATCATTGTTTTGTGGGGTGGTAGTTCACTGTACACAAACAGTATGGTTGATAACCATTTGATGGAAGTGTCTGTAAGTGTTGGTATAAACCTTAACCTAAATATATATAATTATATTTAGAACATTTTTGTAATTATATAATCCATGAATAAGGATAAATGAAGGAGTAGAGAATGAAAATAAAAAAAAGAGCTTGAGTGTGGATGTTACCTCTTCTTTGGGTGACTAATTTTTTTTCACAAAAGGGATTCTTTGCACTGATTTATTCAAAAAAAATAGGGATTCTAGGTTTAAGGGAGGAATATTGGAAGTTTATTAGAGGATATTATGGTCAATAAAATTTTTCTTAAGAGGCATGAATATGTGGGAGGGGTGAGTTCCCTTTTATAGTGAATGAGTAGTAGCATTCTTGTAAGTAGAAATAGGTAAACAATATTATCTTATCTCCCTTTCATCAGGTGCCTCCAATAATGATCTAAATTATAAAAAATTGAGTTTATGGACTAAATTTTTCCCTTAAATGTATTTTTTATAATGAAGTGATTCCTCTATTGTTTTGGTAAAAGGTAACATCTTCTGGAATTATTAATTTTCCATGAACATCAATACTATGTAATGAATTATTCAATTGATGAAAGAAAAAATCCATAAAAGAATGAAGATTCTTGATGTTTTGAAATTCATCTATCATAAAAAAATTCTAATATACTCGATTAAATTTGAAACTTGGTGAATGATAAGGATATGTGTGATCGTTGTAATATGTTTAGAAATTTATCTAAAAAATTATTTACAAGGATCCATGGATAAGAATATTTTGTAAAGTATAATGGAAAAGAACCTATGACTACTTAAGCTAATTTTTTTTTGTCTAAATGGAGTCTATACTCGAATTACCAACAGGGCATGTTCCTAAACAATTTACGATCATTGAGCCAAGATATATTAATGAGTATAGAATTATGGACAAAGAATATAAAACTAAAACCACATTGCGTGAAAATGTAAAGGCCCCTACCTCATTTTAGATTAAAGTTGGAATGAAATCAACTCTCATAAAAAATTCCCTATTTAATGAAAATTATGGTCCATGTTTATTTCATAACACGTGGTTGTCTAAAATAAAATGTAGTTAATTGATAGAGAAGTGATAATAATCATGGATTTGATCAATTTAATAATGGTTAATAGAGTGTCTCCCTTAAGGGGGATGAACCCTGATACTGATGCTTAACCATCGAAATTGAACAACTGCCTTGATCATGTAAAACTATATATCAAGGAATTGATGGATTAATAGTAAGATGAGTTAAAGGGGGGGTGATATTTTTTGTGAATGATTTTTATGTTATAATTGGAGATGAATATTAATTTTATTATTTTGTTAAAACAATCTTCTTTTATATACCGAGTTATCCCAATTGATATGATGAATGTTTTGGTGGTATTGACACAAATCCCATGTGTTATATTATTTAGGTCAACAAAGATGAGTTTTGTTTGTTTTTAATAAGGTATGATAATTTGGTGACTGATGATGATAGCCAATATATGCATCTCTGAATGTGAAAATTGTTATACCATTAACTAGTTTCAAAGGCATGTTTCAATTGTGCTAAACATGACACATTATACAAAATAAGATGATAAATTGAAATTAATGGTAATGGTGAAAATATTTTATTTCATGAATAATATTTAAGAAATATGTTGAGTGTTATTTGTGGGTATTTTAGATGATAATGCATAAAATTAATTCTATGAGATATATTATCTATATTATAGAGTTCATAAAAAAATGGAAATCCACAAAATATTTCAAGGATAGCTCAGTTGATCACATTGTGGATTGAGATTTCAAGCACATAGGAGATCCATTTTCCAAATCTAGCATATATACAAGAGGTAGTTAGTGCATTCATTGGAAAAGAGTGTGTGTTCAAGGGTGAGTGTGTACTTGGATGTTCCACTTACATTATTTTTGAAGGCATGATGGTGTGGGGTGGTGTTTACATATAAATATTTGTAATGATCTTGGTATCAATTATAGAATCTTATGGAATTCATTGATATATAAAGGATCTCTCAAACAAAGTGAGAATCATGGTGGGACAATGGAGCACTATAATATCTCACCCATGGTTAAATTTTATTAAAATAACTAGGAAATTTGATTCACTTCAACTACACTACTCGATTGAAATGATGTGTCATATTTAATCTCCTGACACACGGTGGGTTAAAATTCCCCAATGATCTTGCATATTGTGATTATTATAATTTAGAAAATAATGAATGGTTGAGATTATGTGATCGTGTGATTATGATCCCCCGTGCATGAAATATCTATATTTCATACATAAATAGGTTTTATTGGAAGACAATACGAGAGGATTTTCATGTATTTATAATTCAAGTAAGAATGTGAACACTAGATATATGGTTCATTTAATTATTTTTACATACACATGTGGCATTAACATATATGATGAGATTTCATAAACTTAGTGTCACGCATTTTAATAGAAATATTATATTTTATAACTCATGTTAGAATCTATCAAATAATGAGGTCGTTGGGAATTCAATTCATTCATTGACACAACATTTTTTTGTTATTTGAATTTGGTGAAGCAAAACTGACATGTAAAAAAATTACCTATAAATACAAAAGAACCATATCAATATAGATCCACATTCATGTGAGATAAGACCTTATATTATGTGATATAATGAATTGAAAAACCTTGTTTTATGATGGATAGATCCCGAGAGGTTTATGTATTTTGTAAAGAAGAATTCCTCTGTTATACTTATTCAGCTACATGAAAGAGATGAGTTTTTGTGATTCTTCTCAAGATTTCATTAAATGATATAGATTCTACAGACTTGGGTGTATAAAATTCTCTTCATTAGTGTGAATAAACTATTATTCCAAGGCTCATAGTTTTTTGAAAACATTACATAGATACATCATACACTAGAGTGAATGTAATGGAGGAAGATCATGAGACAAACTAACGCGAAGATTCTTAATCACATTGAGACACAAGAAAAGTGTTTTATATTTACATACACATGGTACTATGTATAAAAGGATTTAAATTTTACGTAGAAGATAGAGAACCACAAATCACAAAACAAATAAAGAAATTATATATATTAGGGCATCAAATATCATGCACCAATCATTACACTACCTTGAAGGAATTTATTTTTATTTAATTGGATTCAGAATTCAATAATAAAAAATTTTGACTTGTAAAAGACAATTCATTATTAAATTTATATTTTAAGTATTGGTGTGAACCATTTTCAGACATTATGTGAGTTCTAGAATTCAACTAAGAATAATTAATTTCCCAACAATTGTTTCATGGAAGAATTTGATCTTACTCTAGTGATTGGACATATTAATGCAAGACCATAATGCTATAAAGGTTCATGAACTATACATGAGACTGTGTGATTCATCTTGCTCATGGTGGGATATCAAGATATCATGTTAATGTGGATAAACATAGAGAAGAATATGAATCCTACGAAAAGAGGGTATAATCTATTACTAAGGAGTCTCACGACTGGTGGTATAACCAGTTAAAAAGAAGATAATTTGGCTAGGGGTATAACCAACCTTAGCTAAAGTGGGGTATTTTTTGGGGTATAAATAAGATAAAATATATGTTTTACTATTTAGGTGTATCAAAATCTTCAACATAAGCCTTTATAGTTGATAACAATATTATCATGAAAAATCCATCTTGTGGGTATACTCAAAATGTAAAGTATTATCTATTAAAAGAATTTTTTTTAATATTATGTGTTTTGTATCAATTATATTATACATTACATAAAATATCCACCCATCATAAAACTGGAAAAATGATTGAATTATAAGGTGAAAATAAAAGAAAAATAATGTGGGAAATAAATTTATACTTGATTCACACCTCGACCCCATTGGGCCAATACAAAGTGGGTATATAAATCCATCTAAATACATATTCTTCAATGGATATGGTTTTAAAATTTACAATCCAATAATAATAATAATTAAATGGTACTATTGTATTGTTATTTTCTTCATAACAAAATCATAAATCAAAAAATCATTCTCCAAAATATTTATTGTAAATATTGGAAAAAGATAAATAATAAAGTCCTACAAAAAATTATGATAGATTTAAACTTGTTATGTGTTTTTTCTATAAGAAATATATGTCCATGATGGCATTCCCATTTTGATCTATGGGATTGAAAATCTCTATGGTTTTTATATTGTATCAGAGTGGTTAACAATGGTTGTATCAAATGAGGATCCTCACAGTTTGTTCAATTACATAATCAAATATGCAATGAAAAAATGTTATTAGCAAAGACAGAACATAGTATTTGTGGTTTGGTTTATGGGTTCCATCATTCTTCTTATTATTTTTTAAATTTATTTTGATAGTTTGATTATGAAATATAACACTTAAACTACAATTATTTTATTTAGGTATTTTGAAATATTGAATTCTTATTAAAACCGAATTTTACCTCCTCTTATAGTCATGTATGATGGAACACCTCAATAAAGACCATGAAACCTTTCACGATTTGGCTCTATTGTATATTGTTTCATCTAATAAATGGATCGACGATATCATATAACAAACATCCATTTAGTAGAAGGGAGATAAAATATTAAAATAAAGCATTAAAGTTTGTTTTAGTTCAGTTTCATGGTGGACAATCTCTACACTCGTTCACATATAATTTTCTCCTCCAAAAAAAAAATAAAACCAATTAATTGTCTTTCATAATTTTTAAAAACAACACATACCCCACGACCCATAATTAGGTTATCCCCTCCTTTTTTAGGGTAAGACATTACGGTGAAGAGATTGAGAAAAATGATTAGAATAAGAGAATATAATAAAAATAAAAATAATAAAGATTATAGACGAATATGGAAACAAATATGTGAATAAAAAATATTAAAATAGAATATGAAGAAATTGAAAGAGAAAAAAATAAAAAAAAATAAAACTAACAGAAAAATTGATTGAAGAACATGATGATGAAGGTGTAATTTCATTGAAAACAGATGAATTAAAATTTCTATCTTATAGAAAAAAATTATAATTACAACAACTATTAAACTAAGACAAAAATAAATGAAATAATATAAATATATGATTAAAAATAATAGATTGATATTCATGCAGTCTACCAATATTAATTTAGTCCAATGGTTGTTGATATCTCATATCTGTGGTGATCCTTATGCCTTTCATTGGAAAAAAACCATCCTCGATGGACTGTCTTATCATTCCAGATATAAATGATCTCTCTTTAAAAATAAATAAACAAGACCAAGGTTATATAAAATAGAATCACAAAAATAGTGTAGATAGAGGTCTCTATTGATAGTAATGAATAAGACTGAGGATGAATGAAGTGACTGTGGTGGAGGATGGAAGTCTGAAAATGTATGATCACTTATGAGTTTGGATTCAGAAAGACGGTGTCATTTCATTACATTATGAAATGAAATTGACAGTTTATTATACTATATTAGAAGTTGGATTATAAGTGGTGAGACTTTGTAATAAGTTTCATGTGAGATGTGGTTTTAGCTTCTACAGTTGGGTGGCCACCCAGATACCCATGCACATACACATGGGTCGAGCTACGCTACTCAGTGTGCATAGTATTAGGCCCAAACACTACTCTCACATCCCCCTCTATAATTCTGACACAACACATGGGTCTTATCCCCAATATGGAAATTCTAACTCAATATTTATTCCCAAATAGTCTTCCATGGTTATTTTTTCTACTAATGTATAGCTAAAAGACTTGGCACTAGTTGGTAAAATTTATTCAAGGATTGAAAAATTATTTTATTAAACAGCTGAAAAATATAAAATACATTGAAGATTTTAAATGTAGCAACCTGACCCTAGTAATCTCGGATTCTATATTTACTTCCAATACATCGGTATGATTAAAAGTAAATGAATCCTAAATGAACAATTGGTTTTTTAGTCTTGGTATAATTCATATATAATTCAGTCTTATGATACAACTGAATACACAAATGACAACATATTGTTTCCTTTGAGGATAACCTTATTTCCACTTATATTATCTTTTCAAATCATTCTTATTTTATAACTTGAATTTGTGGGGAAGTAAACAAAATAATAGTGAGATAAAATGATTAATAAGGATTATGTACATTGGAAAAAATAATGAATTAATGAGAATAATCAATAGGAAAAGGTAATAACTGAAAACACATGCCATAAAATCAATAAAATGATAAGTAAGTGAATAAACAACAAGGTGATATAAATACATAAAAACACATTCAATTTAAATAAATGGATAAGAAAAATACAATATAAATAGGAAATAAAAATAAAAAACATACAATTTCTATAATAAAATCAAAACTAAATGAATATATAGACTTTTTCATAGTGAAAATCTCATGTATAATAAATAATAAATTAAATTGAATTTAATAATTAAATATTATATATAGTTGTTGATTCACTTGAAATCATATACTATCTAGACCATTCATAATATGGTTTAAAAATATGTATATAAACCTATTTTATTTTCAAAACTATTTTCACTCAAGAGAACCTATCAATACATGAAGGGGATATTTAATGTCTAGGCCCACCCATCATTTCTAATCTAAAACATTCCTCTTATCGAATAATCCAAATAAATAAAATGCCTTATCAGATATCTATATTGATTAATGAATATAAATTTATCATTATTCTCCGATATAATCAAATAATTTTATAGGTATAAACCGTATGAAAAAAAAATATATGGTTTAGGCAATAAAAATATACATGTTAAATGTCATGGTTATTTAGGGGAAATTCAATATCTAATTATTATAAGAAACAAAATATTTCAAGGGTACTAATAAATAATAAAGTAGGTGGATGTCAATAATATCCTTGGAAAAATAAATCATAAACTATCTAGATGATGAATTGGGATGGAATCCAAACAACGTATCCCACGTGGAGAAAAACTTAATGGTTTTTCTATTAATTAATATAATAAATATATATATTAGAAGAACAATCATGGGGAAAATAATATTTTTATTTTGAAAAATACTTTGAACATAATTTCCATTGAAAATCAATTTTATAAATATTTTAATTAATAAATATCATTTTCTGTTGGTAAAATAATCCTTAATAAATGACGGTGGGTAATTATAAACATGGAAAACATGGTAAAAAGCACATTCTTTTTTAAGGTGAAATGATAGAAATATTCTTTGTTTGGAAAGGGAAAAAAATCATTCCTTCAAAAGAATTTTTAAATGACAAAAATTAAAAAATATATATATGTTTTTAATAAATCGTTATGGAACGGTTAAAATGTTTTTCAATACATTTTAATAAAATAGAGTCTTTAGATGAAAATGGGTTCTCCAACTAAAGAGAAAAATAATGACGTGTTTTCTTAAAAACATTCTAAAAAACTTTTATTACAAAATACAGATAAAATTGTACTATTACATGAAAATTTAATGAATTACAAAAGGATATGAAATTAAATTTTTTTCACTAAACAATAATAAAATTATTTTCTATAATTTAAATTCAAATGTTAATAATCCCAAAAAAATTGTTATTGTGAATTAAACCCTTGAAATGGCCATAATTTTGGAGTGAGACACAACTAATTAATGGAATATGTATATAAATAGTAAATATACATAAGGGATGTGTACTTAATTCAATGAATGGTCACAATAATTATATATATATTCATATAATATTGAGGACAATGAAGAAGTAATAAAACCCAAGGAAAGGGAATCTAATTCGGAAAATTCATTACCACTCTGTACCATTAATTTTAAATGCCCTTAAATAAAAAAACTAAAATTGAAACTAAAAATACCATGAAGATAAAATATATTATGATATAATTTATCAAATTGGGTAGTAGATGCAGCACAATAAATTAGTAAGTGGTGATTATGACATTTTTCTCACAAATGTTAAAAGTTAAATCAAAATCAATTACCTTATGTTGCCTTTCATGTGACCGTCCTTTAACATCAAGAAAAATAGTTATAATCATGTCACTAAATTATAACCAAATTAGGGTATTATTTATATTTTCCTATATTATATTCTTTTATTATCTTATTAATCATTTTTTAGTAATCTTTCATTATTTTCACTATTTGGGGTATTAATTGCCTAGTTTTTCTAGCGTCTTTTGACATCTTACTTGTTATTATTATTAAATATATAAATATTTAATCATATATAGAATGTAAAACATGATTTAATTATCCTATATATTTAGTAAATATGTATTTATAACAATCCATAACATTTGGAGATAGAAAATGAAATGCACTGTTTATGGAGATTGTAGGTTGTATGTACGCATGAACACTACATTATTTATTTTTCAAATTTAAAAGAATATAAAGTAAATGATAAATAAGTATATTAAAATTATAGTATAATATTAATTTATTATATGAAACATATTTTTATGAAAACCATCCTTTATAAATTTTGTGCATAGTATAAATGAATCGCATCACTTTGAAGAAGTGGAAGTCTACTCTTCCATAAATGATCTTATCATATTTATAGAAAATGGAATACATGATGGTATGATTTATTTAGAAATAAAATAAGTATAAATATGTAATAATTATGAGATATATGTAATATATACATAATTTTTCCATCATAATATCCTCCCTGATTGGTGTTAAATAAAGAACGAATAATCATTGTTTTATGAGGTCGTAGTTTAGCATACACAAACAGTATATTTGTTAACAATTTGATAGAAGTGTGTGTAGGTGTTGGTATAATAAATAACCTAAATAAATATATTTATATTGAGAAAATTATTAATTATATAATCATGGAATAGGGATAATTTAATGATAAGAGAAAGAAAATAATATAAAAGATCTTGAAGATAGATGTTACCACTTCTTTGGGTGACTCTTTTACTACCATTTTATAGTGGAAGAGGTGTGGCATTCTTGTAAATAGAAGATGTTAAACAATATTGGGAGGTCTCACTTATATCACATTCCTCAAATAATGATACAAATGTGATAAAAAGGAGGATACAATATAAATATTTCCCTAAAATGGAATTAGGCCATGTTTCTTGTTAATTATGGACTTTAAGATTAAGGTTTAGTACCTAGTTAAGATATTTTTTCACTTAATAACTGTATTTAATTTTAATAACCTTCACCAATATTTTTGAACAAAATAAGATTACATTAATAGAAATTATAAATAATAATTTTGTCAAATATGGAATCTATTTTTACAAATTTAAATCACATAAGTGGTAAAAATTTATTTTTATTTATTCTCATGGATGGGATGACATTGCGAGGTATTAAAATAAAAATATTCAACAAATTCTTAAATTTTATACATAATTTCAATGTAAAATTGGGTTCAGTGGAAAAATATGAGTTAATATATCTAAAATAAATCTAATTATATGTTAAAAAATAAAAAATATAGATTATTCATATAAATAAATTACTTGAAAAAACATTTTTTAATTGAAATTTAGTATGTTACACTTTTCATCGAAAAATGTTACATCATATAAAATTAAAAAATAACTCTAACCTAGTTTTTATGTTTCTCATTAAAAATTAAATTTTATGTAGATATTTATATTTATATAAATTTCGAATAATTGTATTTAAAGTAGGTTCACCATTAAAATGCTGTAAAAATGCCTTTATAGAAATATTTATCATTATGTGAAATATTTTGGTTGTTCATATATTATGCTTATCAACTATATTGGATGATTGTAAATAATATTTTACTATATATAAAATTTATATATTATTATAATATCACTAAATAATTTTAATTACTTTAATTGAAAATGTTAAAATTGCATTTTCAGTATAAAAATATTTTTCAATAAGCATTCCCTTTATATTAATTTGGTTTTTATAATCATTTCAAATTAATTTTAAAAAAAAATTAATTTTGAATTTTTATGAACCATATATTTTTATAAGATATATAATAATATTCATAACCACTAATTTAATTGGTAGGTTATATCTTATAATATTAAGTAATAATATCTGAATAATAAATTGTTGTTCAGTAAAACTCAATTATGCATTTAAATTAATCTATCAAACAATGTCGTTATTTCATGAATGTAAAGATAACATACTGTTTGTGTGAATTTAAACATATATATGATATTAGAAATTGAAATATACTATAAATTCTAACGATATTATGTTCCCTTAAATGTTTGGTGTTGCATGTCATGCACACTATTGAATACAATGTTCTTACTATATAATTTCAAGGTGTTACATTCTCCAAAAAATTAATAAATTGAGAACCATAAATTTAATCTCATTATAAGAATTATAGGTATTGATAATTGGATGTTTATTTATTTAAAACGCACATAGTGAGATGATTTGTAAAAAATTCCTCATGAAATGACTGATTGGAAGGTACAGAAGTCACATGGAATACATATAAAAAGGTTTCTGTATAAGAAGGAATTAGTTTTAAGAAAATATATGGACTTATAGGAAATGCGTAATTAATTATATGGAGTGATTTAAGACATCAAACACAAACCACTAATCGATCAATGGAATGTTGAGGATATAAATGCTATAAATATGTGTTGATTCAAAAGACCATCAGTTCGTCAAATATTAAGGTATTAGGACGACATGTTTTTAATCATTTTTCTAATTCTGAGTTATAATATTAAAGCCTAGGAATATAATAAAATATAGAAACCTGATATATTTAAATAAATAAAACTTCATCCTTTGGTTGTGCATCAATAAATATTCAATTCATCTCCTAAATTATGAAAAATTTATCCATAAATTGATTTTCTTATATGAACTGCTGAAATACACTTTTGACATATATTAAGGGCAATAAAATAGTTAAAAGTATAAATACCAATAAATATATTTTCTAAAGATAATGTGGTAATTAAATTAATATCTACCTCACAAAGTAACACTACCTGTTCATTATTAATATTTATTTGTCAAATGTTTTAATTGAAAATAATGACAAATAAACCAGGACAATGTGTTGGTGAGTGATTAGAGTTAAAGGAATTTTATCCTTCAGTCAGTTGTTCATGTCTAGATTATGGTATGGACTTGTTGGGTTGTCACCTGGAATATTGGTTATCTGTTTCAATAACCATATTATTATAATTCAAATGACGTTTCCAAAAAGTATGATGGACATTATTAAAATGTAATCATAAAATACACTCTTAACTATGGTTTTTAATATAAACTGAATACATAAAAACATCATCCACTTATTTCCACATATTTCCCTCTTTGATCGAGGTTTTATCCTTTATAAGCGGGAATTGAATCAGTTTATTCCCATGTTTCTTATATTTAATAAAACGAACCATAAATAGATCCTTATGATGAATTTTATTTCCATCTAGTTTACTCTTCAATTTTCCTCACCAATTTATTTCTTTCTACCCTTATTTTCCACACATAAATCATTTCTTTATTTCTTTAAGACACGTTCATGGGTGTCTCCTTTTACATTTCTTTCATGATCTAAATTGATATTTAATATCTCTATGGTCCCCAATTCTCAAGCTCCTGGAAACCTCTAACCTTCCATTATTTAATGATTTTAGTAGTTTTCTAAGGTATATTTTGTTAATAAATTTTTTGGAAAACTGGTTAGAAATTAACATGAGATCTTGCACTTCTATCAATATACCATTGTGTTTCACATTGTCACCACATTGTCCTTTATGTTCAATATTATCGTGACACTATGAGGTTCTATAGAACAACCCAATGTTTTATTAATGGAATTATGGGATTATAATTTTGTCTTCTAGAATAATCACATAATATAACTTATATAACACAATTAAAATCTTATAAATGATGAATGAGAAAAATAAAAGGTGTCTCTTGAAGTAAAGGATCATAGACCATTGAAATGTTAACATGACCTTTAGATTAGTAATGTAAAACTAATTAATATTAAACAATAAAATATGATAGTAATCTCACTAATGAAAATATAAATGAAATATATCAATCATATAAGTGTAACTATGATATAATTATTTAATATTATAAGTAAATAATTTTTTTAAAAAAATTATTAATAAAGTGTTGGTATTTTTGAAAGTTTTTATATTTAACTAATATATAATGATTAATTAAATAATTCAAAAAATACTAAAATGAATTCATAAATAATTATTTTTATCTCTAATGATCACAACATTATTTTATGAGATTTTAATTTATTTTTCAAATTGTTTGAAAAGCAGTTTTAATTTTTAAAAATTTATTTTTCAAATAATTAAAAGTTTTAATTAAAAATTAAGTTTCTCATATTTATAAAATTATTATTGAGAAATGGATTAAATTATTGAATTATACAAGTCATTAAATATTTAGGATTAATTTTTGGGTTTTTCTTTGAATACTAGAGTTTTTGGTGAAAACTAAAATACAATAATTTATTAATGAAAAATAACTGAAAATCTACATTATGGTTGAGTCATAAATGATTTAAATGGCCATTGGTTCTAAGATACATGATCTATTTACTTTTTTGGTCAAATTAATCAATAATATTCTTATTCTTGAGATAAAATATAAATCGTATGATTAAAATAATGGGAAACCCCTTCTCTCCTCCCCTATAAATACCTCCCTCCTAACCCCCTCTCTTGACTCCTCTCAAGCCTTGTGCCTAGTCAAAATTATAATCAAATATCTCATTAATCCCATAACCAACTTCCATAATCCCTTGGTCTCTTCAAAATACGACATCATATCTCCTAAATATTTTTTCAAGGATATTTTATTCAAGAGGTAAACGCCACTTTTATTTTCATTTATTTTCCTTCAAGTTCCTTTATTTATTTTTTATTTCGTACTCTCCTTTCATCCAACATTTTTGATGACTATACTACCTTACATTTTCTATAATTTTATTATAATTATGTAAAAAAAATTTATATTCTATAATTTCCGCTTCTTTTATATAATAAATTAAAACACCATCCGAGATGTGTCAATTTATCACATTCAAGGAAGACATGTTTTCAATTTATATTACCCTCTTCAATTATAAGGATGAAACCATTTTGATGGTTTTTCCAGACTATAATATATTTATTATGTCTAAGGTAATGTCCGTGAATCCTTTTTTACACATTATATTAATTTATAAATTAGAATTTGTTCGATGTGATCAAAAACTACAATTTAACCAAAACCGTTATCATTATTGTTTAATATATTGATTATTCTCCACTAAAAACAACCAAAGGAATTTTATGAAGATCTAATATTTTGGATTTTTACTAACATAATAAAAAATAAATTAAATATAACCATTCTCATATTATATGATTATTCTTACATGTATGTAAGTAAACCAATCATGAAACCCATGGAAACAAATGATCCCAAAAATGAAATTGAACCTCTTAAACCATCAAAAAGGATAGGAATTAAATTAATAAGGTTATAAAAAATAAATTATGTTATTAAAATTTTCTTGAAATACTAAATAATAAATAAAATTTGGTTATGTTTGATATTACGATTATTTGAAGTACAACATCATTCTTAAGGTATGATATTCTACAAAAACCTCCATTATTCCATTGGGTTTCTATATATTTATTTTTACCAAAATTAAGTTATATATTATTGTTATGTACATATTAAATTTTCTATTTATATTCTCAAAAATCATTTATGATGTTCCAACCATCATTCCCTGTTTGGGATATTAATTTTTTAAATGGTTCCCTCCTTAATATTTCCAGAAAAGCAAACATGGTTTATGGGAACATCAAAAATTATTACTCAATTTTAAGAGCACTATATAATCTATTCTAAAAAAATATTTTCATAAAAACAATATTTATATTATGAAATCTTTCATGGTTTACTTATGGATTTATATAAAAGATTAATCCCTTTTCTATTTTAAATGCTTGTTAGTATTTTGCTTAAAACCGCACAAAAATGTATTAATCCAAAAATGTATTACATAGTCTTCTTACATGTTGTCACTTATATTTGACATAAAATAACATGATATATGATTTTTTAACATATTTATTTTAACAGAATGTTCTAATTACTTTCTTTCTTGGACACATGTATGATATGACTATTCATTATGGTTTATGACATGATTATGATATTCATTTCTTTATATGGGAACCCTTCTGTTTAAGTAAGTTTGATTATGTATGATTGATTATGTATGATTATTTATGTTACAAGAATATTCCTAACCATGTTAAGATGGGTGAAACTAGATATAGCTTCAATGAATTGAGTAAATTTGAGCCTCTTGAGGTGTTATGTGGAGTCGTCTTGGAGGATAGCCTTGATTTTTCCTACAATGTGCAATGGTCCTAGTGGTTAATCTTTATATGTTCTCCTCCATGTGTAACTAGCCTTGAATTTCTCTAATGTTGCATTTTATGTTTCTACAACATTATTATGACTCAATTTTTGTATGATCCAATCTTTAAATGTTATGATTCTATATGTTTATTGACGTTTTATATCATTATGCCATGTCTTCTAACCCATGTGACAAATACTTATTTATATGATTTTTTTCATTACTAAAATTTTATCTCATCCATTTGTTCATGTTAACCCATGTTTATCCATCGAAGATGTATGGGAACAATTAATTTTAGGATCACTTTATGAAGATTAAATAAATAAATCTTTTATTTAGTCCCATGTTTTCAGTTTTACATACATAGTATTCCAAGACACTAGACATCATGATCCTTTCCTTGTAATATAATCTTATATTTTTCTTAAAATAATATAATTTTACGTGTAAAATTCAAGGGTAGCAATATTCTGGCCATTGACTTATACCAGAAATCAATTTGTGAGTAAAAATATATTAGGTGAGATAAATGTATTATCATTTATAGGATATATATAAATCACAAAACTTTATTTTGAATCTTAAAGATCATTGGATTAATCTTGGTTATAAATTTTCATTATCTACTGAAATCCATTATAATGGTTTCAAAATAAAATGTGAATTATCCTATTAATTTCACTCCAGAGTGTCAAACTAAGTGTAAATTAAGTCGTGTTGTCATATACTAGGTTACACTCAACTCAGGCCTGATGCACCTTGTCAGATTTGTTACTCCTAGGTTCATCTAGGGTAGAACCACGTCCAATTAATGTATCTAGAAGGGTTTGTATTGATCAAAAAAACAAACAATATATTTCTAATAAAAAAATATGGATGTTAATCAATAATTAACCTAAACTTATACATTATTTTTATGTTCAATAATCTATGTTTTCTTAAATATAGTTCCCTATGATGTTACTAAACATCCTTTGATACCAAATATAGAAACTCAGCCACAGTAAGTCCAGAGTTGGTATCTAATACAATTATATTGGCATTATTACAAGGAAATACATCCTAAATGACAAATCAATTCAGTCATCATGCTAAGATAGATACATTGATAATTCCTATGTTATATGTGAATACAATAATTAGATATTTTTTTCATTATAGTACAGATTTATTCCCACTTTTCATATCCTTTCACATAATTCATAAAATAAGGCTTGGGATCCTAGGGTAAGAAAAAAAAATTGTGAGCTTAAATTCTCAGTAATGGTAATACCTAATGGATGAAATAATGAATCAATGAGAATAATCAATATTCTAAGATAGTAATTATACCAAAATTAAATATAATCAATAAACTAAGAAGGAGTACATATAAAATATGGCATGATAAATTACTAAAATTACATTAGATTTAAATTAATGGATAAGGAAAAATCAATATTGAAATGTATGAAAATAAAAACACATTCTATTTGATCTACAAACTAAGAATCAAATGCATCCATAAAATTTTTCATCGGGATAATACAATGGATAAAAAAACTAAATGAAAATAAAAGCAATGCTAAATTATTGGAGGTTATGCGTGAGCACATGGAAACCTATATCATCATGATCTTTCACAAGACTATTCAAAACATCGGTTAATTTTTTTAATATTCAAAACTAGTTTGTCTCATGAGAACTTATTTAAGCATTGAGGTTCTATATAACATCTAGGCCCTACCATTAATTTACTTTCAAAATGATTCCATGTATCAAAAAATCGTAATAAATAATATACCTTGTCAAATATCAGTAATGACTAATGAATTCTTATTTATCAAGATTTCCTAAAATAATTAAATATCTATAAATTTAAACACCATATTTAAAACGGATATTCGGTTTTTGAAATTAACATATCCATGATAAATGACATAGATAATCAAGGGAAATTCAATGTCTAATGATCAAAGGAATCTGACTATATAAAGGGGACTAACAAAAGAATCATAGAATTTAAATTAAATATTATCCTTATCCAAATAAATTATAATCTATCCAATGGAATAATAAGTTTGGAATCAATACAACATATCCCTAGTAAAGTAAAAAAAATTTATAAAGAATACAGTAGAATGATCATTTAAAAAAATGATGAAAATATCCTTTTTAAGAACATTTTGAGCATTATTTTGTTTTTTGATATATTTTAAAAATTATTTTTTATGTAACATTTTAAACATGAAAAGGAAGCCATAAATAAATACTGTGGGTTATTTTTTTCATGTCATTCAAGTAAAAATCTGCATTTCTTTTTGGAATTAAATGGTTAGAAATGCACCTTGTTCCGAAAGTGATAAGAATATTAATTTAAAAAACTTTTTAAATGATAAAAAGGAAAAAAAATCATTGATAAATAATTTTGGAATGGATAATAACACTTTTTTGAATTATTTCTTGAAATATAGTTTTTTAGATGAAAAAAGGTTCTCTGAATAAAGAGATAAATAACGTTTGGTTTTCTTGAAAACAATTTCTAAAACATTTTGTGTACTAAAGAGTCTAAAAATGCTACGGTTACCTAAAAATATTCATGAATAACCATAGGATAAGACAATGAAAGGGTTTATTGTATAATTATCGCAAAATTTCTTCTAATTAAAACTCAAGTGTATACAATCCTGAACAAAATGAGATTGTGAAATAATCATTTAAAAGACCATAACATTGAGGTGAGACTCAACCAATTAATTTATTATGTATATAAAAATTAAATCAACATAAGTTATTTGTAAATACATCAATATATATTCAAAATCATTATACGCATAATCATATAATGTCAAAAATAATGTAGAAATAAGATAACCTGAGAAAAATGAATTAGGTTATGATATTTTTTTCCACTTGGTAACATAATGTGTAAATCCCCATAAATTAAATAATTCAAATTGTGACTCAACATTCCATTAAGATAAAAAAAGTATGATATATTATATTAAAATAGGCATTATATATGCGACAAAAAATATGTAAGTGGTGAATATGACATTTATCTTAAAGACGTAAAAATTGAGATTAAAATCCCATACTTTGAGTTTCATTTTGGGTGAACATCCATTAATATCCACTATAATGGTTTTAAACATGTAAATGACATATTACATAACTTTAATCATTTTTAAAAATTCATATCTTATCTTCCTATAATAACTCATTAATCGTTTGTTATTAATCTTTAATTATTTTCACTATTTTGGGTGTTAATTGCCTAGTTTTTTAGTCTATTTTGAGTTGAAACATGTTTTTTTATTACATAGATCTTGATGTCATCATCCAAAGATTATATACCATGATTTAACAATCATATATATTCATTATAAATGTATTTAAAATAATATATAATATTTGGTGATAGGAAAGGAAATGCCTCGTTCATTGAGACTATAGGTCGTATGTATGCATGAACAGTACTTCTATTTATTTTTCATATTTAAAAGAATCAAAATTAAATGAAACATATGTATATTATAATTACAGTATCATATTAATTTAATATATGTCATTTTTTTAAATAATATTTTATGTATTCCATGTATAGTGTGAATGAATCACATCTCTTTAAGGATGTGATTGTCCACACATCCAAAAATGATCATATCGTATTTAAAAAAAATAGAAACCATGAAGATACGTTTCATATAAAAATTAAGAAATAGTAAATTAATAATAAATACCATATATATATATATATATATATTATAAAAAACGTGTCTATCATAATTCCCAACATTAGTGGTGGTATGGAAAAAATAAAAAATCCTAATTTTGGGAGGTGGTACTTTACTGTACATGAATTGTAAGACCATTACCCATTTTATGGAAGTGTGTGTATGTGTAGGTAGAACCCTTAACATAAAAATATCCTAGTTTATTTAGTATACTATTATAGTATATAATCATTGTATAAATATAATTTTATTATTAGAGAACTAAGATAAAAAAAGAGATTGAGAAATGATGTTACCTATTCTTTGGGTAAATCCATTTTGTTTAAACCAAAGGGCTTTTTCGGATTGATTTATGACCAAATAGAGGATTTTAAGTTGATTGGAGGGATTTTGGGATATTATTTTAGAAGTTGTTTTTTTTGTAAAATGTGTATTGATTAGTGTTAGGATGTTGGATAGGTGGCTACCTTTTTATATTGGATGAGTGGAATTCTTCTATATTTAAAAAGGTAAATATGATTTGGAGGTCTAACTAACATCATGTGTCTAAAATAAAAATCAAATTTTACTTAAGTTATTATATGTTAATAATATGTCCATAAAATATATTTTGGACATGTTTATAACTTATTTTTTCCTTTATGATTATTGTTTAGTCCCCTGTTAAGATAATTTCAATCTTAATCACTATAATTATTTTTAATCACTTTAGAAAATAATTTTCTTAAAAAAATAAGATTCCAATATTATAAATTATAAACTTTGATTATTAAATATATTTAATCCATTTCTATATATGAAAATCACATATTTGGAAAAAACTAATTTTAAATTAATCATGTAGATGGGATGACATTGCCTGTTATTAAAGTAAAAGTGTTCAAAAGCATTCTAATTTTTTATATCCAACATCAATGTGAAATTGATTAAAATAACATAAAATTGATTAAAATAAAAAATTAATATAATTAAACATTAAAACAAATAATAATTTAATTTATCGTTTTAAAAAATTAAATGAAAAAGATGTTTAGAATTAAAATACATTATTTTTAACTATTCATAAAAGAATTGAACATCGCAGAATAATATGAAAAACATTCTCTAACCAATTTTTCTATTTCTAATTCAAAAAATAAGTTTATTTGGACATATAATATTATTAAATTTCATTTAAAGTTATTTAAAATATTTTATACTGTAAAATGTAGTAAAAGTGCCTTAATGAAAATATTGATTTTCATGAAAAATATTTGGTTTGTTCTTATATTAACATTATCAAATCTATTGGATGAATGTCAAAAATATTTTATTGAACATAATATATATATATATATATATTAAATTAATATAAATATATCAATTTAATTACTTTCATTTATTATAATAAAATAGATTTTTTGGAATAAACATTGTTTTCTATAAAATAATTCTCTATATATTAATTCAGTTCTTATATTCATTTATAATTATTTTTTAACAATGAATTAATCTTATATTCATGTAAACCATAAATATTAATATGTTATATAAAATTATACATAACCTGTAATTTAACCACTAGGTTATATATTAATATATTACATAATAATATTATAGAAATATATTGATGTTTGGTAAAACTTGATCTTGCATTTAACTCAATATATAAATCAAGATAATTATAGCATGTAAGTAAATATAATGTAGTATTTAATTTCAATGAAATATATATAATATATTGTAAAATGTAAATACACTATAATTTCTTGATATATTATATTTCTCTACGTTCTTGGTATTTTGTGTCTTCTATGCTATAGAATAAAATATTTATACTTTAGAATTTTTGGGGGTTCTATCAAATTTACTTGAAAGAATAAAAATAAAAAAATAGTAAAAATATATTCAAATCCAAAACTAAACTTTATTTTAAACAAATAAATATTTTTTATTTTTTTAAATTCTAAATTTTCTTAAAACATTGAAATATATAATCATTTCAAATAAAAACCATCCCAGATCCATAAAATATTATATAATGTATGCATGAAAATATTAGTGTGTCAAATCCCCACATACATAAACTATTATTATCATTAATAATTAAATCTCTGTATTAAATTAAATAGGTCCCCGATTCTACTAATATTAAAATTCCAATGAAATGAAATAAAATAACTATAAATGTTAAATCAAAATTTTTTGAATCCAAACAAAATATTAATTTAATTTCTGAATTTTTTGATAAAAATTTAATCCCATTATTTTTTATAATATTTTCAAAATTATGGGTCTTGTTCTTTCAATTATTAAATTTCCAAAATTTATTATTGTTAAACATGACATGTCATGATATACTTCAAATTTTATTAATTTCTCTCATTACTAATGATACAAATTCTAGTATATTTATGTACATACCATGATATCATTCTCCTTATCCACAGGATTTAAATGGAACTATATTCTCCACCATGTGAAGAAAAAAGACTCAAGAAATCACGATGACATTCAATCATTTTCTAATGACTCTAATGCTTATGTTAGTTAGATGTTGATTTTTAAAATTTTAAATCTCAAATCTCAAAGGAGGAGGCTTATATCTTAATGTAAGATCTTGAAATATATGGTAAAAAATTATTAAATTATACCATTAAAATGAAAACATGGGCATCTATGGACCATAATATCTAGTAATAAATTATAGAATAATTAATGAAATTCACCTTCTTGATTTTTTCATAAATTTAAAAAAAATTAAAAGTACATTTTCTTCATTTTCTTATTTTCTATTTCTAAATTAATACTTTTAATAAACCTCACATCCAAATCCTAACAACATTTGAGAAAAATCATCTATCTAGTAAGGGTGGTTTTTTATTCTTCCATGACACAACCTAATTGTTTTTTCATTTTTTTCCAAATGAAAAACAATAAAGTGTAATAAATAAATCAGAAACCATTATCAATGATCAAATTATCACCCCACACATTTTCCTTAAAATTTCTTTCATCCCTTCCAATATGACGTGAATAACCCCCACATATAAAAAAGAAAATATATTGAAAATACTATGAGTAGGGCAACAATAGTCAAAAGTGGGATGAAACATTCTTTATTCCTAACAAGGTAACTCATGGATTCTAAGGGATAAATAAAGACAAATGTATAAGATCTTCTCAAGTAAAAGGTTTTATCAAATAATTTCTCAATCATTTAAATGTTTTTCTCTCACAATCAATGATTTGAAATATTTCTAATAATGTTATAGTTGGATGCATCCCCTAAAATTTCAAAATAAGTATGATTAATATAAAATATAAATTATATAGTCTAGATATCATATAAAGAATGAGAAGTATTCTATTAGAAATTAACTCATGGAATAACTAATAATGAGAATTCTATACACATGTGTTTTATAAATTAAAATCATAAATAATGATAGGTAAATTTTATTCACATGATTCATCTTATTCCCCCAAATAATGGTTCCTCATTTTAATATCCATGATTAACTATAATCATTCAATTCACTATTTTACTCATTAAATCACATTATCATTGAATTCAAAGACATGGAATAATTTTATTCCTATGAAACAAATTCTTAATTTATATGTCAACTAATTAAATAATTTAGTATTGGGCATACAATTTTAAATTTAATGATCAAAATAATTTTTTTTAAGAAAAATTTAGGGATTTTAAAGGTTCAAATTTAAAAAGTGAACTCCATATTCTCCGGAATATTTAGTCTTCTTCCTCTACTATATGGGGGTTACCTTGTTCTAAAATGGTCTTACAAAAGATAATACATCATTAAGACTATGATAATTAAATTAAATCTCAAAAATATTCAGAGAGTAGTCCACATAAAATTACATATAATAAAATTAAAATCTAAATTTATAGATTAAAAATAATGACACTATTTGGTTTAATCCATGAACTGAACCCTATGCATTTGACTTCCCCTATAAAGGCAGTATGAAATTTTATACAGAATATGATGGTGAGAGGATAAATATTGAATGGAACCAACACATGTCTATTTAAAAAGAATCAATATATTAATTTTTTTTACTAATGATCAGTGGATATAATGTACTATGTACATCCCCTTCACTTTTAGGTATAGCTTGCATGGAAGGCAAAGAATGATGTTTAGTTCATCTTCCTTATTGGTTGCTACATGTGCACCCTCCCTTTTATTTTATGGTGATGGATCAATGAGGTTTTCATTAATTAAATTTTATAGGTTAAAGTAATATGGTAATGTTACTTTATAAAATAATTGAACATTAGTTATCAAATTTAAAATCCTCTTGTTATGTGTGAGAAGATTGTGTCTTGGTTTCCTCAAGATCATCAACATAGACTTCCTCAAGGTATTCCATTAATGTATTTTCATCCAAATGTTGAAGAACCACAGTTTCCTCATTAGTTACATGTAATTATCTTTACATTACTCAATGGAAAAATATGTACAGGATAAATAAGAAAATTCAAAATAGTGGGGAGTTATGCTCTATTCTGATTGAATAAAATACAGTGAAAAAAAGCATAATTAAATGAAATCTCTCCATATCTCTATATTTAGAATCTCATTATGATTTTTTAGTGCCTATTGATGTTTGATCATGTTGGATTGAGACTGTAAGACTTGTTAATCCATCTTATAATATATTTCATTTGTAAAATTTGTAAATTACAAGGGTTCTTCCTCTTTGTTTTTTAGTTCAGGTTCAGTTTTCCTTAGCTAATCAAGAATTATATTTTCCATTTATATTTTTACTAAATTCATATTTTCATTAATCCATTGAAATTGATCATTTAAATAAGAGTTAACAATATTATGTTCTCATTTATCTAATTAGTAATTATTTTATAATTTATATAAGTAATAGTTTGAAAAACTCATGGAAATATAATTTTTAATGGTTTTATTAAAAAAGTGATAAAAATATACTATAAAAAAATAAAATTTCTAAGAAACACTTATTTGATCCATGTAAATGGCTCCATTTTTGGAAAAATTATTTTCAAGGTGTGTGGAAAAAGAAAATTTCTATTTTTCTTCTAATGCAGAAAAGTGTCCAACTTGGTTCATCTTACTTGAGTAGATTCACATTTTATTCACTTATATAATCTAATTCATCTGATCATATTATTTAATTTTCTTAAAATAATGATTCATAAATAAATTAATTGATTTCAAAAAATAACCTATATTGTGATGATAAAATGTTATTAGAAAAGAAATAAATTGGACTCCGTAGTTTGGTTTATGGGTTCCATCATTCTTTATGATGTTGATCAAATTTTGTTTCACAATTTAATTATGAAACCACACACATAAACAAATATTTCATTATTTTGTGACTGTGAAATATTGAATTGAAAAATAAACCTAAACTACAACTCATTTTGTAAGAATGGTTTATGGCACAACTCAGTCAAGGATGTGACCCCTTCTAGGACCTAGATGTATCATATATTATTTCATCCACTAAATTAATCAAAATAATCGTAAGAAGTAAATTAATTCTGTAAAAGGGATGTAAAATATTAAAATAATATATTAGAAGTAATTTTTCTATCATTTTCATGTTGATAAATCACCACACCCATGCACATCACCCATCCCCACATTAAATATAAATAAAACATATGAATTGAAATGATGAATTTGGGAATCAACACATTCCTTCCATTGGCCAAGACATGGGGTTTCCCCTAATTATTAGGGGTAAGAGGTAATAGTGGTGATAATGATAGAGAACGGGAGAATAATATAAGAGAATAAAAATAAAATAAAAAAAAATTGAGATAAGAGGAAGGAAACAAACACATGAATCACCAAAAAAATAACAGGAATGAAGAGGGAGATATAGATAATTAAATGTATAAAAATAAAATGAAATGAAATTAGGAAAATAAAATGGAGAAAATAAGAAGAAAACAAAAAAAATCATGTCGATTCATATTTATATATTAATAGTTATATTTTTTTAGAAAAACTCAAATTTTAATTACATCAACAGCTAAACTAATATAAAAATAATCTATATAATATAAAATTTTGAATAAAAAAAAGAAGAAAAAATGATTTCGTCCTTCCTCCATTCCATTGATCCAATGATTTATTATAAGGACCTGACCTTAAACATTACTTATTATTGGATTAAATTAATAATGTAAATTGAGGATCTTTTCAGGTTTAGAGTTTTAAAGAATTAGGTCATAACTATTACATCTCAAAGATTAAAAAGTATACACATCTACCCAGCTTCCATTTTTTTCTCAAAAAAACACTTGAATTAAAAGAGTCATGTAACACCCAAGGTAAATAAAGAGTATGACACTTTCAAATTTATCCATATTTGTGAATAAAATATTAACATAACTTTAAAGGGGACTCTATGCTCTATGGCGTACCCAACATGCAACAACAAGTTTCTTGGGAATCTTATGTTGCACTCTAATAATAATATAATATTATTTTAAATGGTAGTTAACGCATAGCTGTTGTAATGGTGGTAATGAATATAACTAACTAAAAAATTATTATATATGTTTTTCAAATATTTTTACTTTTTTCAATAAATGTTAGATGATTAAAAATGCGAATGAATCCAATTTTAAACATAAACATTCTAATATTCTTTAAAGGGTCGATTAACCGCCTTTTGATGGAAAACCTCTTTTAAATCCACTTTTTTACAATTTTATGTGTTATATTTTACAAAATAATATTATTATTTAGAAACAGGACATCAAATTTACTTTGGGTAAATTTTTGGTATTTTTCCGATAATGTTCATTTTTAATGAATAGTGATAAATGTTGTATTTTAATTCAAAACCACTTTGTAATATAATTTATCTATATGATTAGATTATCTTTTGAATTGGTTTTAAAGTAAAATTAGAATATATTTTTACAATTTAATTCAATAGTGGTCGTTGGAATTAATTTCACTTTGAAATCGGACCTAAACTAGTGTCAATCTTTTGATACATTTTGTTTCATAAAAACACGCTTTTTGTTTTGACAGTGGGAATTAATTAATAAATTAATTAATGCAACTTATAGGTTTTGAATTTTGTAAAATAGACATCATTTTTTAATTTGGAATATCAAATATAGCTTATGGTGAATTTTTGGTAATTTTCTGAAAAACATCAATTTTTGATGAATAATGAAACCACTATGTCGTACTTATAAAAACCGATTTTCCATTTAAATGAAATTTTTCCACATTTGTGTTTTGAATTTAAAAAATCTGACATATATGGTTTTTATTAAGAATAAAATGTGGTTCAATGGGGTTAAAATAATTTTTTGGTGAATAGTAACTTATTAAGTTTGTAATCACGATTAGAGGTAATTAGTGTAGTTTAAGGTAAAAATAATGTTTTAATAATATGATATGAGCTTGAAACATGTCCTACACTCATTGGATGTGTCATGGACGACCAATAAAATCCATGGGTCAACTTGGGGACCCCATAGAACCACTTTGGTTTGGAAATGAGACAAATAACTTTTTATTTAATGTTAAAATAAAAATGACACAAACATGAGATGTTTTACTAAAAAAAAATTTACATGGGGTTATACAAGTAAGATTTTTGACTATAAATATTAATTGAAAAGATAAAAATATTTACTACATCATGGTATTTTTTTTATAATTTTTATACATTAGATAAATAAAATTTTTTATGACATCATAATGATGCAGTGATTACCTCATTAATAAAGGATTTAAATAAAATGAAATGATAATGTAAAATATATGACCTACACATGTCCAAAAACTATTTGGTGGGTATATTTCGAACATATATAACCTTATCCTAGAATTATATCAATGTGGGACCTTTTAAATCCAAAACGCATTTTCAAATAAAGTAATATTTCTTTACTTTCCAAGAGTGCCCCTCCTCTCCTCTTATAAAGGGCCCCCACCTCTACCACCTTACCTACACTTAAAAAGCCATTGGCTCGGCAAAACCATTCCTATTTTGTCTCTCCACATCCCTATCTTACTCTTTGAAGCCTCACATTGGGCAGAAGTCTTCCCAAGGAATCCTTTGAGCTCAAACCAAATGGAGTTACCCGATTTTAAGGTAATGTCTTCACTTGAGTCCTTTTGTTTTATTTTGCTTCTCCAACCTCCTAAACTCTTTTTATTCATTTATTTTGTAACAACTACAGTATATTCAATATAATAGGATGTTTTTATAAGGATTATTTGAGCTACACTTACACAACCCTGCATCTAATTGTTAAAGAACATACTGTTTCCGTGGATGGCGATTTTCTGCCTCACGAAACGATGATTGTTCAATATTCATTTAACACCTTTCATAATGGCCATTAAGATGTCACTATATTTTCATATGATATATAATATGTTTATGTTTTACTTATTCTTCTGTATTTTTCATTTAAGTCATACCTTTATGGTTTCCATTATGGGTAAGCGCGATATCTTCATTTTAGGAAGTGTAGACTACCGCCCCCTCAAAGTGATTTGATTCGTTAATTCCATACGTGGGACCTATAAAGGATGGATTTAAAATTATTATATATGATGTTATACTAGAATTATAATATACCTTTATATCATTATTATTTTCTTTCCATTAAAGTATGAGATAGAAATGAAAGTAGCGTTCATGCGTACGTAGGGCTTACCATCTCCATGAATGGTGCATTTCATTTAATACCTCTAAATGTTATGTAATATTATAAATGCATGAATCTACTAGATTATATATATGATGTCCACCTCATGAATACAATTCTGGATATAATGGATATTTTACCACATGAACAACTTGTAATTATAAAAATTTTATTTTTGACACAAGTACCAATGATCATTAAAACGACCATTATTAACTTAAATAATAACATAGTGTTCATGACATGGTAATAAGTGATATAAAAGTAATAATTAACTTTAAAAATGCTCTTAATGAAGTATAAATTAACTCAAGATTATTATTCAGGAGATTAAAGAATGATCGAGTCATGTCGGACCTGAGGTAAGGGATCCAACCTCTCTTTTTCTTTTTAAGTACACTATTTTATGTCAGTCCTTTTAAGCTCAGCTTTCTTATGATTTGGATGTCCTTTTATATTACTCATACTTTAATTTCTATGTTCATATGATGAGAGACCCTATTTTCTCTCATCAATCCATTTTGGAAGTTTTACGTGGCGCCGTTAGGCTGCTGAGTTTTCGAAAGGGATTTTTCATCTCACTTTTAGTCCCGTGAGATTTATGCTACATTTGCCACAATTTCTTTTGAGTGGTGTATGTAATTCAAATTATTATACTCTTTGTGTAATATAATTTAATTTATTTGTATTTACATATTTATTGTATGACCCTTCTTAAATGGGGTGTACGTTTCGAAAGTTACCCAAGCCGGTAAGGGAACCTTTCACCCTCCTCTTTTTAAAAGACTTATTTTGTTATGTCTTTAAATTCACATACTATTATGTTGGGATATGTTCTTATATATCCTTATTGATGTAAATTTTATGACCAAGTGATTGAGATGCCCTTTTTACCTCTCATCAACTATTTTTCTGAATTTTGAAGCGATGCCGTTAGGCTGTCGAATTTTTGCAAGGGAACTTCTTATCCTAATTTTGATTCTTTGGGATAAACTTGTACACCTTGAATATGTCATTCTATGATTATGTGTGAATGTCCTCTGATTTTTATACACATAATACCCCCTTATATTTCATGTATTCATTTGTCACACATAATTATGTAACTGATTTATCCTTACTCCAAGGATACCGTCTTTGTATGGAACTTTGTCTCAATCTCCATTCATTGTGGCATATTTTGTTTTATACACAACTTTCTTCTATACGGTGTATAAACACCTTTGACATTTATGTTTATTCAAAAGGAATCCTTTTTATACAAAGCATTTACTAAACGACAAAATGGAAAGCTTTTGTCATTCGTATGCGGCAACAACGACTTCTCCGCTGCCGTGACCATTATTTGAATTTTGGCTTCCTCTATAAGCCATACCCTCTTTTTAAAAAGAAAAATAAATACCATGTTTTACTTTTCATTTATTTTGGTATTGAAAATGGTTTTCATAATGTTTTTATATCAATGTGTTGTATTGATATATTGTTATTGAAAGGTGGAAATGTAATGTTTCCTTTATGCATTTTTTATGTGATAAGTTTATGTTATGGTTCTTGGGCATTGTTATGAAGACGGGTGGTTCTATGATAAACTAAGGGTGGTTGAGCCCGATATAGCTCTCCAATGCATTGGGTAACGCGAAGGAGTGAAACGTTAAGGTTTCTCTGAAGAGATTTAGGGAATATAATGTGGTGGGTATTCCACACGTAACCAAGAGGGTTACTCCCTACGTAAGAATGTTATGAATGAATCAAGTTACCTTTTATGTCTTATGATTTATATGATTTATTCATGATGTGATGGGGTATGTTAATGTGACTATGTCTTATGGGTAAATTATGATTTCATTCTTATGTACATATGAACTCATGTTTCCTTTCCATATTTTTATAACCCTTACTGAGCTTTTTATGCTCATCCCAAGTTTTTGAAATGTTTTTCACAGGTCAAGCGAAAGGTACGTGATATGATGATAGTGTCAAGGAAGTGTCAAGAAAGAATCCATGTTTTATTTTAAATATGTTTCCATTTATGGGAAAAATTAATACTGTCTTTTATGTAACCACTTTGTTTAAATGTGGAATGTAATGCATGTTTCATTATATAATTCTCTAAAAATCTAAACTTGAAAATATCCTCAATGTGTAATCTTGTAATAACTCATGATTAAGTAATGTTTATGGTTGGGGCCTTATAGTTTGTATCAGAGGTCGGTTTAGATAACTTTAGAGGTTAGGGTATTCTTTAAGCATAAGTGACATTACCATAATGGTTAGGATTTCATAAAGAGTCTTAGTTTTAGATAAAGTGAATGAGTAAGTATATCTTAGTGTTTATCTTCCTCATTAATACATGATGGTTTTATTGATATACTCACATTGACCTTTTTGGTTTTCGTAAATGGCTGGATCTAGCAGGAACCAAAGTAACAGTGGATGTGAAAGAAACTGTGACAGTTTTTTGAGCAAGCAACTGAATGATATGGGAGCTGCAATGAGAACTCTTGTTCTTATCCTCAACCAACTATCTGGGGTCATGATTGACCACCTAAACCGTGGTTATTTCTATAAGGAATCATATATGCGAGAAACAAATCCCTACGGAACTATAGGTAATAATCTTAAAGGTAAGTGTGTTCAGAACCATATGTGTCAAAGATGTGTAAAGAAACACCTAGGAAAATGTTTCAAAGGGACAGAAATATGCTATAGATGTGGAAATGAAGGTCATAAAGCAAGAACTTGCCATGGAAAAAGGAAGCATCCAGTTGACTCAAGGAAAGGGAAAGAAGTTCTTTCTGAGGGATCAATTGAATGTTTTAAATGTGGTGTGCATGGTCATTAGGAAAACACATGTCCTATGAAGAAGTTTCATGAATGGGATCACCAAGATCGTACAAATACTCGTCTACCAATACCTAATGCCATTCCGATTGAGGACGAAGAAACTGACAATGACCAATCAAAGGTATGGATTATTTTATAACTTTTGTTTTCTTATTTTGGAATCTTATGATATGATTCATGATTTTGTTTGTAGGAAAGAAGTATTTAATAATAAGTTTGAAAGGAATGGTTAATGGATCATGAAGAATGTTGAATGAAAAATATGTCAAGATATAAGGGCTTCAAGAGTTATAGTGCAATTCTTAAGAGTATTAAGCCTCTTTTGATGATGGGGTTACATTAGAAGACTTTTTATAGTATGTTTAACCATGATGTTTAATATATGAAAATTTTATTCAAGGAATAGTTATCTGGTCTTTTGTGGACATAGTTATAATGAACCATTTGGGTTTATAAGATCCTTACTTTTGAGGTAATTATGGGTTACTATATGTTATGATGGAAGTGAAAGGAATGAGATAAAATTGAGGTTAAATTATGTTATGGTTATTTTTGATGATTTTTATCCCTTTTTGTGGAATGATTTGAGAATTATATAGTTTTGGAAAAAGGACAACACGCAGACTGTGTGACAACCCGTCGCGTCGGACAAAGCTGCGGGAATCGAACTCACAACCAAAGTGCAACTGGTATTTATCGCCTACCACCGGACTACGTGAAGTCCCTAGTTTGTATGAATTATTCTTTTTAGTAAGGTGAATTTATGAATTAAGAGTAAGTTGATTTTGGGTTATTTATGAAAATGATTAACCTATCATGGAGGATATGTGATTAGGTTAATTACTTTTCAATACGAGACTTTATGAGAAACTGATGTTGTTTGGAGATAAATGTTAGGATTTAACTTGGAAGACTATGTGACTAAATACTTTAAATATTTGGGTTTCAATATAAGTTTGGTTTAGTTTGAAGAATTTTATGGACAAATTGTTTATCGAATGGTCCTCTTTGATCTTTGGGTTTTGTTGGACAAATTTTGGAATTAAGAATAGATTTTCTTTTTATAAAGGGTTATCCTTTTCTGGATTATCTGATCTTGTACTAACCTTTTGGGTTTTGGTTTTGGTTAGAGTCTAAAGAGATGGGAATTATATAGTTATCTTTTTTGGATTAGGTGATTATTTAGAAATTGATTATAGTACTCTTAATGCGATCAAGTCTTCCTAAATACTCGTCTTTTGGAGAAAATACAAGTTTGATTAAGGAATATAGAAAAAGTTTATAGTCTACATGACAAGTAAGTATGTTTCATTATGATTTAGTTAAGCTCAAAAATAAATTCCTTAACGAAAAGTAACTTAAAACAATAAAGTTGTCTGTTAAAGTTTCCTACAAGGGAATCGAATACTGTTTAACCCATCACAAGTTTGTGATTTTCTTTTTGTTAACTTTCTCCTAGACATGTTTACTATCACTCTCAATTAGAACATGACCCTTTGTTTTTTTCCTCCATGTCCATATTTTCATACTTGGAATCCTAGTATGGGTTAACTCGGGTGACCATTGTACTTATCCTTCTTTATTTTAAAGTTATTTTTTCACTAACTCTTGTTCTGATGTGGGATTTTCGATGAAGTTTGCAAGCCCAATATTAAAATTGCGAGGACGCAATTCCCAAAAGGGGGGAAGGATGTAACACCCCAGGTAAATAAAGAGTATGACATTTTCACATTTTCCAAATTTGTGAATAAAATATTAATATAACTTTAAAGGAGACACTATGCTCGATGGCGTACCCAACACGCAACAACGAGTTTCTTGGGAATCTTACATTGCACTCTAATAATAAGATAATATTATTTTAAATAGTAGTTAACACCTAGCTGTTGTGATGGAGGTAATGAATAGAACTAACTACAAAACGATGATATATTTTTTTCAAATATCTTTACTTTTTACAATAAAATTAGAGGATTAAAAATGCGAATGAATCCAATTTTAAGCATAAACATTCTAATATTCTTTAAATGGTCGATTAACCACCTTTTGATGGAGAACCTCTTTTAAATCTAATTTTTGAAAATTTTATGTGTTATATTTTACAAAATAAATTCTTTTGTATAATCAGGACATCAAAATTTACTTTGTGTAAATTTTTTGGTATTTTTCCGATAAAGTTCATTTTTTTAATGAATAGTGAAAAATGTTGTATTTTAAATCAAAAGCACTTTTTAATCTAATTTATCTATATGATTAGATTATCTTTTTAATTGGTTTTAAAGTGAAATTAGAATATATTTTTACAATTTAATCCAATATTGTTCATTGGAATTAATTTCACTTTGAAATCGGACCTAAACTAGTGTCAATCTTTTGATACATTTTCTTTCATAAAAACACACTATTTGTTTTGACAGCGGGAATTAATTATTAAATTAATTAATGCAACTTATAGGTTTTTAATTTTGTAAAATAAACATCATTTTTGAATTTGGAATATCAAATATAGCTTAGGGTGAATTTTTGGTAATTTTCTGAAAAACATCAATTTTTGATGAATAGTGAAACCACTAAGTGGTACTTATAAAAACTGATTTTCCATTTAAATGAAATTTTGCCAACATTGTGTTTTGAATTTCAAAAATCCGACATACATGGTTGTAATTAAGAAGTAAAATGTGGTTCAATGGGATTAAAATAATTTTTTTGGTGAATAGTAACTTATTAAGTTTTTAATCGTGATTAGAGGTAATTAGTGTAGTTTAAGGTAAAACTAATGTTTTAATAATATGATATGAGCTTGAAACATGTACTACCCTCATTGGATGTGTCATGGACGACCAAGAAAATCCATGGGTCAACTTGCGGACCCCATGGAGCCACTATGGTTGGGAAATGTCATAAATAACATTTTATTTAATGTTAAAGTAAAAATGACACAAACATGAGATGTTTTACTAAAAAAAATTTACATGGGGATATACAAGTCCAATTTTTGACTAAAAATAGTCATTGGAAAGCTAAAACGATTTCCTACATCATAGTATTTGTTTTTTAATTTTTTGACATTATATAAATAAAATTATTTATGACATCATAATGATGCAGTGATTACCTCATTAATAAAGGATTTAAATAAAATGAAAAGATAATATAAAATATATGACCTACACATGTCCAAAGCCTATTGGGTGGGTATATTTCGAACCCTTATCACCTTATCATAGAATTATATCAATGTGGGACCTTTTAAATCCGAAACGCATTTTCAAATAATGTAATATTTCTTTACTTTCCAAGAGTTCCCCTCCTCTCCTCTTATAAAAGGCCCCCACCTCTACCACCATACCCACACTTCCAAAGCCTTTGGCTCGGCCAACCCCTGCCCATTTTGTCTCTCCAAATCCCTATATTACTCCTTGAAGCCTCACATTGGGAAGAGGTGTTCCCATGTAAGCCTTTGAGCTCAAACCAAAGGGAGTTACCCGATTTTAAGGTAATGTCTTCACTTGAGTCCTTTTGTTTTATTTTTCTTCTCCAACCCCCTAAAATCTTTTTATTCATTTCTTTTGTAACAACTCTGGTATCTTAAATATACTAGGATGTTTTTATAAGGATGATTCGAGATACACATACACACACCTACATCTAATGGTTAAAGAACATACTGTTTCCGTGGATGGCGATTTTCTGCCTCACGAAACGATGATTGTTCAATATTCTTTTAACACCTTTCATGGTGGTCATAAAGATGTCACTATATTTACATATGATATATAATATGTTTTCTTTTTTCTTAAGCTTTTGTATTTCTCATTTACGGAATACCTTTATGGTTTCCATTATAGGTAAACACGATATCTTCATTTTAGGAAGTGCGGACTACCGCCCCCTCAAAGTGATTTGATTCGTTAATGCCATACGTGGGACGTACAAAGAATGGATATAAAATTATTATATATTCTATTATAATGGAATTATAATATACCTTTATATCATTATTATTTTCTTTCCATTAAAGTATGATATATAAATGAAAGTAGCGTTCATGCGTACGTACGACTTACCGCCTCCATGAATGGTGCATTTCATTTCTTACCTATAAAAGTTATGTAATATTATAAATGCATGAATGTACTGGATTATATATATGATATCCACCTCATGAATACAATTCTGGATATAATGGATATTTTACCACATGAACAACTTGTAATTATAAAAAGTTTATTTTTGACTCAAGTACCAATGATCATTAAAACGACCGTTATTAACTTAAATAATAACATAGTGTTCATGACATGGTAATAAGTGATATAAAAGGAATAATGAACTTTAAAACGGTTCTTAAGGAAGTATAAATTAACTCATGTTTATTATTCAGGAGATTAAAGAACGATCGAGTCAATTCGGACCCGAGGTAATAGATCCAACCTCTCTCTTTCTTTTTAAGTACACTCTTTTATGTCATTCCTTTTAAGCTCAGCTTTCTTATGATTGGGATGTTCTTTTATATTACTCCTACTGTACTTTTTATTTTCATATGATGAGAGACCCTATTTTATCTCATCAATCCATTTTAAAGTTTTAAGTGGCGTCGTTAGGCTACCGAGTTTTCCAAAGGGATTTTTCATCTCACTTTTAGTCCCGTTAGATTTATGCTACATTTGCCACAATTTCCTTTGAGTGGTGTATGTAATTTCCATTATTATACTCTTTGTGTAATATAATTTCATTTATGGGTATTTACATATTTATTGTATGACCCTTCTTCAATGGGGTGTGCGTTTTGAAAGTTACCCAAGTCAGTAAGGGAACCTTTCACCCTCCTCTTTTTAAAAGACTTATTTTGTTATGTCTTTAAATTCACATACTATTATGTTGGGAGATGTTCTTATATATCCTTATTGATTTAAATTTTATGAACATGTGATTGAGATACCATTTTTATCTCTCATCAACTCTTTTTCTGAATTTTGAAGTGACGCCGTTAGGCTGTCGAATTTTTGCAAGGGAACTTCTTAACCCAATTTTGATTCTTTGGGATAAACTTGTACACCATGAATATGTCATTCTATGATTATGTGTGAAAGTACTCTGATTTTTATACACTTAATACCCACTTATATTTCATGTATTCATTTTTCACACATAATTATGTAACTGATTTATCCTTACTCCAAGGATACCATCTATGATTGGGACTTCGTCTCAATCTTCTTTCATTGAGGCATATTTTGTTTTATACACAACTTTCTTTTATATGGTGTATAAACCCCTTTGAGTTTTATTTTTATTCAAAAGGAATCCTTTTTATACGAAACATTTACTAAACGAAAAAAGGGAATGTTTTTGTCATACGTATGCGGCGACAACGACTTCTCCGCCGCCGTGACCATTATTTGAATTTCTGCTTCATCTACAAGCCATACCCTCTTTTTAAAAAGAAAAATAAATACCATGTTTACTTTTCTTTTATTTTGGTATTGAAAATGGTTTTCATAATGTTTTTATATCTATGTGTTGCATTAATATCTTTTTATTGAAAGGTGGAAATTTTATGTTTCCTTTATGCATGTTTTATGTGATAAGTTTATGTTATGGTTCTTGGGAATTGTTATGAATACGGGTGGTTACGTGATAAAATAAGGGCGGGAGAGCCTGATATAGCTCTCCAATGCATTGGGTAATGCGAAGGAGTGAAACGTTAAGGTTTCTCCGAAGATTTTTAGGGAATATACTGTGGTGGGTATTCCAAACGTAACCAAGAGGGTTACTCCCTCCGTAATAATGTTATGAAAGCCTCAAGCTACCTTTTTTGTCTTATGATTTCTATGATTTATTCATGATTTTATGGGGTATGTTAAAGTTCCTATGTTTGATGGGTACAGTATGATTTCAATCTTATGTATATATGATCTCATGTTTCCTTTCCATATTTTTATAACCCTTACTGAGCTTTTTATGCTCATACCATGTTTTTGAAATGTTTTTCACAGGTCAAGGGAAAGGTACGTGTTGTGATGATATTGTCAAATAAGTGTCAAGAAAGAACCCATGTTTTATTTTAAATATTTTTCCATTGATGGGAAAAATGAATATTGTCTTTTATGTAACCACTTTGTTTAAATGTGGAATGTAATGCAAGTTTCATGATCTAATTCTCTAAAACTCTAAACCTGAAAATATCCTCAATGTGTAATCTTGTAATAACTCAATATTAAGTAATGTTTAAGTCTGGGGCCTTATAATTCATGTCTAGTTTCTTGTTTTAGACAACCTGACATTTCCTTGATCCCATCCTTGACCCTGTTCAACTTTATGTCCAGAGAAAAACATTTCTAGAAAACATGGGATGAGCATAAAAAGCTCAGTAAAGGTTATAGCAATACAGAAAGAAAACATTAGTCCATGTATACATAAAAATCAATAAAATCATACTTTACTCATAAGACATAAGCAATTTAACATACCTCATGAAATCATAAGATTTATGAATAACTCATAGAAATAATAAGACATAAATTGAACTTGAGGAATTAATAAAATTCTTATGTAGGGAGTAACCCTCATAGTTACATTTGGAATTCCCATCATAGTATATTCCCTAAATCTCATCAGAGTATCCTTAACATTTAACTCCTTCACGTTACCCAATGCATTGAAGAGCAATATCGAGATCACCTGCCCTTAGTTTATCACAGAACCACCTGATTTCATAAACAATTCCCAATAACCATAATATAATAATAGCACATAACTTAAGAATAAACGAGAGGTAACATTCCAACATAACAATATAACATTATAAGATTTTGAAATAATGAATCCATTCTAAAAACCATTTTCAAAACCATTTAAAACATTTAATAAAGAGATTTTTGAATCAAAGTGTCCCATACCACTTTGAATATTTTAACATTTTAAACCATTAATATCTATATAAATAAATCATTAAAACCATTTTGAAAACATGGATATCAATGAGAAATATTTATTAAAACATTTTAAACGATATTTTAGTTAAAGGGTTTTTAACAAAATGAGAGACACTTGAATATAATAATTGAGGAATAACATTTAATCAAAACCATAAACTATCATGAGAATACAGGGATTCATGATCTAATATTCCAAAGGACAGTATATACACCATATAAGAGTGAATTGGTGTATAACAACAATGAAGTCTCAATAGAAATGCAAAATGAGATGAAATCCCTTATAAAGAAGGTATCCTTAAATTAAGGATAAATCAATCTCATAATAATGTGTGAAAAATATAAGTACACCCAATATAAGTGGATATTATATGTAAAATAATAAAAGGTCATTCACACATATTCAAAGGATGACATATTCAATAACTACATGTTGAACCCAAAGAAAATGAAATTGGGTTAAGAAGTTCGCTTGGTAAAATTCGACAGCCTAACAATGTCACTTTAAAATTCATAAAATTAGTGGATGAGAGATAAAATGACATCTCATCACTTGGACATAAAATTTACATCAATAAGGATATATAAGAACATATCCCAACATAAAAAGATTCAAATTAAAATACATAACAAAATAAGTCTTTTTAAAAGAGGAATGTGAAAGGTTCCCTTACCGATTTGGGAAGCTTTCGAAACGTACACCCCATGAAAGAAGGGTCATACAATGAAGATGTAAATACCCATAAATGAGAGTGTATTACACAAATAGTAAGATAATGGGAGTATATACACCACACAAAACGAAGTAGTGGCCAATGTATCTAGAATATCATGGGAATAAAAATTAATATGAAAATCCCCTTATGAAAATTCGGAAGCCTAATGGCGCCACATAAAACATCCAAAAATGTATTGATGAGATAAAATAGAGTCTCTCATCATATTAACATAAAATTTACAGCTAGAGGAATATAAAAAAACATCCCTAAACATAAGAAAGAGTAGCTTAAATTAAGTTACCTAAAAAGGAGTACTTAAAAAGAAAGATAGAGGTAGGATCCTTTACGAAAACTTGGCAGCCTAACGACACAACTTAAAAATTCTAAAAATGAATTAATGAGAGTAAGAGGGGGTATCTCATCATTTGAAAATAAAAATTACAGTATGGTTAATATAAAATAACATCCTCTAATATTATAACATGTAGAATAAATTAAATGACATAAAAGAGGGTTCTTGAAAAGAAATAGAGAGGTCGGATCCATTACCTCAAGTCCGACTTGTCTTGTTCGTTTCTTTATATTCCTTTAAATTGGGTAACTCCTATTGGTTTGAACCAAAAGGGTTTCTTGAAGATAATTCTGCCAAAGGTGAGGCTTCAATGATGAAGAGAGGGATGTGGAGAGATGAAATGGGAAGGGCTTGGTATAAGGCCCCAGCCTTAAACCTTACTTAATATTGAATTAAATGAATAATTCACATTGAGGATCTTTTCTGGTTTAGATTTTTAGATAATTAGGACATAACTATTGCATCTCAAAAGATTACAAAGTAGACACTTCTACTATGTTTCCATAAATAAAAACTCTTAAAAAGAAACATGTCTAGTTCCATGATTTAGATATCATGACTTTTACTTGATCCCATCCTTGACCATACTGCACTTTATGTCTTATGAAAAACATTTCAAAAAATTAGGGTAAACATAAAAAGCTCAGTAAGGGATACACAAAGAATGAAAACTGTTAGTTTTTCAGAACAATATGTAAACCATGTATACTTTATCAAAGTAATACCTTTCACCTTCAGGAAGTTGTAAAAACTCTTCACTGAATAAAATATCATTACTTACCCTTTTATAACCAAATGATTACCATAAAACCCATATAAAGAACACAATACATATAAATTTAACTTGGGACATAAACATACTTATGTGGAATAACCATACGGTCGACTTCCACACATATCACTTAATGGAATAGCCATTCGGCAAACTTCAATGCATACTTAATGGAATAGTCATATGGCCAACTTCCATACCCTATGCATTGGAGGTTATAACGTAACCACCCATCCTGGTATTCATGGCACCACCAATCATATGGTTTATCACATAACCTCCCGTAAAATGTCAAAGTACCATTATAAAATAATAACACATAAAACCAATATAAAGGAATGATAACATTTCCACATTTCAATCACAATATATCATTTGAATATATTGACATAATAGAATCCTTTATCAAAACCATTTTCAATACCAAAATACATAAAAGATTATATGGTATTTATTTTATTTTAAATACATCACGGCTTGTTGAGGAAGCCAAAGATCAACTAATACTCGTGGCGACGGAAAAGGTCGTTGTCACCGCGTACGTGAAACAAAACATTCATTTTTGTCGTTTAGTAAAACGCTTCGTAGAAAAAGATTCCTTTTGTATAAAAGTAAAAGTCAAAGTGGTTTATAGACTGTATAAAAGAAAGTTGTGTATAAAACAAAATATGACTGAATGAAAGTAGATTGAGACGAAGTCCCTTACAAAGACGGTATCCTTGGTTTAATGATAAATCAATTACATAATTATGTGTGACAGACGAATACACCAAATATAAGTTGATATTTATTGAAAAAAAATCAGAGGCTATTCACACATATTCATAGAACGACATATTCAAGGAGTACAAGTTTATCCCAAAGAATCAAATTTGGGTTAAGAAGTTCCCTTTCAAAAATTTGACAGCCTAATGGTGTCACTACAAAATTCATAAAATGAGTTGATGAGAGATAAAAAGGGTATCTCGTCATATGTAAATAAAATTAAACTCAATAAGGATATAGAAGAACATATACCAACATAATATTATGTGAATTAAAAGACATAAAAAATATGTCTTTTAAAAAGAGGAGGGTGAAAGGTTCCCTTACTGACATGGGTATCTTTCGAAACATACACCCCGTGAAAGAAGGACAATACAACATTGATGTAAATACTCATAAATCAAATTATATTATACAGTGAGTAAAATAATGGGATGTACATACACCACTCAGAGGAAATTGTGGAAAATGTAGCATAAATCTCATGGGAATAAAAGGGAGATGAAAAATCCCTTATGAAAAATCGGCAGCCTAACGACGCCACGTAAAACATACAAAAATGGATTGATGAGATCAAATAGGGTCTCTCATCATATTAACACAATGTTTACAGAAAGAGGAATATAAAATAACATCCCCCAAAATATCAAATAGGAGCTTAAATGTAGTGACATAAACGACTGTACTTAAAAAGAAAGAGAGAGGTTAGATCTCTTACGAAAATTCGGCAGCCTTACGGTGCCACTCAAAACTTCCAAAATTGATTGATGAGAGAGAATAGGGTCTCTCATCATATAAACATAAAAATGACAGTATGATTAATATAAAATAACATCCCAATAATAAGAAAGATGAACTTTAAAAGGAATGACATAAAAGAGTCTACTTAAAAAGAAAGAGAGGAGTAGGATCCCTTACCTCGGGTCCGGCTTGACTCGATCGTTTTTTAATGTCCTGAATAATAAACTTGAGTTAATTTCTACTTTATTAAGAACATTTTTAAAGTTAATTATTCCTTTTATATCACTTATTACCATGTTATAAACATTATGTAATCATTTAAGTTTATAACAGTCGTTTTTTCGATATTTGGTACTTGAGTCAAAAATGAACTTCCTATATTTACAAATTGTTCACGTAGTCAAATATCCATTATCTCAAGAATGATATTCATGATTTGGATATCATATATATCATATATATCCAGAATATACATTTATTTATAAAATTACATAATAATTTAGAGGTAAGAAATGAAATGCACCATTTATAGAGACGGTAAGCCGTACGTATGCATGAACGCTACTTTCATTTCTATGTCATATTAATGGAATTAAAACTAAATGAGAGATATGTATATTTTAATTAAATAATTATATTAATCATTTATATGTAACATAAATCATATATATCCATTATATATATGCTCTTATAATAGTACATTACATTTGGGGATAAGAAATGAAATGCACCGTTCATGGAGATGGTAATCCGTATGTACGCATGAACGCTACTTTCATTTATATCTCGTACTTTAATGGAAATAAAATAATAATGATATAAAGGTGTATTATAATTCTAGTATAACATCATATATAATATCTTTAAATCCATCCTCTATACGTCCCACATAAGGCATTAACGAATCAAATCACTTTGAGGGGGCGGTAGTCCGCACTTCCTAAAATGAAATTATCGTGTTTAACCATAATGGAAACCATAAAGGTATGACATGAATGAAAAATACAGAAGCATAAGTAAAACAAAAAACTATTATATATCATATATAAATATATTTTCATCTTAATGGACACCTTTTAAGGGGTTATATGAGTGTTGAACAATCATCATTTCGTGAGGTTTAAATTCGCCATCCACAAAAACAGAATGTTCTTTAACCATTAGATGAAGGTTTGTGTAAGTGTAGCATGAATAATTCTTATAAAAACATCCTAATATATTGAGGATACTGTATTTGGTACAAAATAAATGAATAAAAAGATTTTAGTGGGTTGGAGAAGTAAAATAAATCAAAAGGACCCAAGTGAAGACATTACCTTAAAATTTGGTAGCTCCCTTTGGTTTGAGCTCAAAGGCTGCCTTGGGAAGCATTATGCCCAATGTGAGGCTTCTAAGATTTAGAGAGGGATGTGGAGAGACAAAATGGACAGGGATTGGCCGAGCCAAAGGCTTTGTAAGTGTGGGTAAGGAGGTAGAGGTGGGGGTCTTTTATAAGAGGAGAGGAGGGGAACTCTTGGAAAGTAAGGAAATGTTACTTTATTTTAGAATGAGTTTCGGATTCTAAAGGTCCCAAATTGATGTGTTTCGAGGATAAGGTGATAAGGGTTTTTAATCCACCCATCCAATAGGTTTTGGATATGTGTAGGTCTTAAATATTACATTATCTTTCCATTTTATTTAAATCGTTAAATAATGAGGTCATCACTACATCATCATGATGTCATATATAATTTAATTTATTTAATGTCTAAAAATTATAAAAAAAATACTATGATGTAGGAAATATTTTTAGATTTCTAATTACTATTTATAGTCAAAAATATGACTTCTATAACTCCATGTAAAAATTGTTTTAGTAAAAAATTTCATGTTTGTGTCATTTTTACTTTAACATTAAATAAAAAGGTATTTATGTCATTTTCCAAACAAAGTGGCTCCATGGGATCCCCAAGTTGACCCATTGATTTTTGTGGTCGTTCATGAGACATCCAATAAGGGTAGGACATGTGTAAATTACATTTCATATTATTAAAACATTATTTTTACCCTAAACTACACTAATTACCTCTAATCGTGATTAAAAACTTAATAAGTTACTATTCACCAAAAAATTATTTTAAAAGCATTGAACCACGTTTTACTTCTTAATTACAACCATGTATGTTGGATTTTTGTAATTCAAAACACAAAGATGGCAAATTTTCATTTAAACGGAAAATCTGTTTTTATATGTACCACTTAGTGGTTTCACTATTCATCAAAAATTGAAGTTTTTCAGAAAATTACCAAAAATTCACCCTAAGCTATATTTTATATTCCAAATTCAAAAAAACTATGTCTATTTTACAAAATTCAAAACATATAAGTTTCATTAATTAATTTAATAATTACTTCCCGCTGTCAAAACAAATAGCGTGTTTTTATGAAACAAAATGTATCAAAAGATTGACATTAGTTTAAGTACGATTTCAAAGTGAAATTAATTACAATGACCACTATTGGATTAAATGGTAAAAATATATTCTAATTTCACTTTAAAACAAATTCAAAAGATAATCTAATCATATAAATAAATTTTATTAAAAAGAGGTTTTGAATTAAAATACAACATTTTCACTATTCATTAAAAATTGAACTTTTTCGGAAAAATACCAAAAATTTACACAAAGTAAATTCTGAAGTCCCGATTCTAAATAAGAATTTTATTTTGTCAAATATAACACATAAAATTGTCAAAACCTGGATTTAAAAAAGGTTAGCCATCAAAAGGCGGTTAATCGACATTTTAATGAATATTAGAATGTCTACGCTTAAAATTGGATTCATTCACATTTTTAATCCTCTAACATTTATTGTAAAGAGTAAAAATATTTGACAAACATATATAATCATTTTTTAGTTAGTTCCATTCATTCCCGCCATCACAACAGCTAGGCGTTAACTACCATTTAAAATAATATTATTTTATTATTAGAGTGCAACGTAAGATTCCCAAGAAACTCATTGTTGCGTGTTGGGTACGCCATAGAGCATAGAGTCCCCTTTAAAGTTATATTAATATCTTATTCACAAATATGGATAAATGTTAAAATTTCATATTCTTTATTTACCTGGGGTGTTTTATCCTTCCCCCCTTTTGGGAATTGCATCCTCGCAATTTTAAAATTGGGCTTGGAAACTTCATTTAAAATCCCACATCGGAATAAGAGTCAGTAAAACATTCACTTTAAAATAAAGAAAGATAAGTACAGAGGTCACCCGAGTTAACCCATACTAGGATTCCATGTAAGAAAACATGGACATGGAGGAGAAAACATAGGGTCATGTTCTGATGGAGAGTGAAAGAAAACATGTTTAAGAGAATGTAAACCACAAGAAAATAATAAACTTGTGATGGGTTAAACGATATTCGATTCCCCAGCAGGAAAAGTTAATAGACAACATTTTTGTTTTAAGTTACATTTTATTGAGGAATTTATTCATAAGAAAACATAACTACTTATCATGTTGACTTTCAACTTTTATTAGATTTCTTGCACAAACTCATATTTTCTCCAAAATATGAGTATTTAGGAAGACTTGTTCACATTAAGAGTACTATAATCAACTTCTAAAGAATCACCTAATCCAAAAAAGAGAACTATATAATTCCCATGTCTTTAGATTCTAACCAAAACCAAAACCAAAAAGGATAGTACAAGATCAGATAATCCAAAAAAGGATAACCCTTTATAAAAATAAAATCTATTCTTAATCTCCAAAAATTTTCCAATAAAACCCAAAGTTCAACGAGGACCATTCAATAAATAAATTATCCATAAAATACTTCAAAGTAAACCAAACTAATATTGAAACCCAAATATTTGAAGGATTTAGTCACATAGTCTTCCAAGGTACAAATTAACACTTATCTCTAAATAACATCAGTTACTCTTAAAGTCTCGTATTGAAAAGTAATTAACCTAATCACATATTCTCCATGATAGGTTAATAAATTTCCATAGATCACCCAAAATCAGCTTACTCATAATTCATAAAATCATCTAACTAAAATGAATTAGTCAAACTAACCAGGGACTTCACGTAGTCCAGTGGTAGGAGATAAATACCAGTTGCACTTTGGTTGTGGGTTCGATTCCCGCAGCTTTGGCGCGATGGGTTGTCACATGGTCTGCGTGTTGTCCTTTTTCCAAAACTATATAATTATTAAAACATTCCCCAACAACAAGATAAAATCTTCAAAAATAATCATAACATATTTTATCATCAAGATTATATCATGCCTTTTATTTTCCATCATATCATAGAGTAACCCATAATTACCTAAAAAGTAAGGATCAAATAAACCCTAATGGTTACCTTTATAATTATTACCTGAACTTCCACATCGATTGGTCATCTCGTACATGATGCATTACAGAACAGACCAAGGTTCAAGTGGATGATCATGACTCCTTGATAGTTGGTTTATAACAACCATGAGTTTCCTCATTGAATACCCCATTTCATCCAGTCTCTTAATCAGAGAACCACCACAGTTTCCTTCAAACCTATTGTCACTTTGGTGCCTGCTAGATCCATCCATTCACTAAAATCAGAAATGTCAGTGTGAGTATATCAACAAAACCATCATGTACTAATGAGGAAGATAAACACTAAGATATACTTACTCATTAACTTTATCTAAAACTAGGACTCTTTCTGAAATCCTAACCATTATGGTAATGTCACTTATGCTTAGAGAATACCCTAACCTCTAAAGTTATCTAAACCAACCTCTGATACCAACTATAAGGCCCCAGCCTTAAAACTTACTTAATATTGAATTAAATGAATAATTCACATTGAGGATATTTTCAGGTTTAGAGTTTTATAGAATTAGGACATAACTATTACATCTCAAAAGATTACAAAGTAGACACTTCTACTAAGTTTCCATAAATAAAAACTCTTAAAAAGAAACATGTCCAGTTCCATGTTTTAGATAGCATGACTTTTACTTGATCCCATCCTTGACCCTACTACACTTTATGTCCTGTGGAAAACATTTCAAAAACATGGGGTAAGCATAAAAAGCTCAGTAAGGGATACACAAAGAATGAAAACTGTTAGTTTTTCAGAACAACAAGTATACCATGAATACATTATCAAAGTAATACCTTTCACCTTTAGGAAGTAGTAAAAAACTCTTCACTGAATAAAATATCATTTCTTATGCTTTTGTAACCAAATGATTACCATAAAACCCATATAATGAACAGAGTACATATGAAGGTAACTTGGGACATAAACATACTTAAGTGGAATAACCATACGGTCGACTTTCACACATATAACTTAACGGAATAGCCATTTGTCCAACTTCCATACATACATAATGGAAAATCCATACATCCAACTTCAATACCCAATGCATTGGAGGTTATAACATAACCACCCGTCCTGGTATTCACGGCACCACCCGTCATATGGTTTATCACGTAACCACCCGTAAAATGTCCAATTACCATTATAAAATTATAACACATAAAACCAATATAAAGGAATGATAACATTTCCACATTTCAATCACAATATATCATTTAAATATATTGACATAATAGAATTTTTTATCAAAACCATTTTCAATACCAAAATACATAATATAGTATATGGTATTTATTTTATTTTAAAAACATTACGGCTTGTTGAGGAAGCCAAAGATCAAATAATACTCATGGTGGCGGAAAAGGTCGTTATCACCGCGTACGTTAAAACAATCATTCCTTATTGTCGTTTAGTAAAACGCTTCGTAGAAAAAGAATCATTTTGTATAAAAGTAAAAGACAAAGGGGTTTATACACCGTATAAAAGAAAGTTGTGTATAAAACTAAATATTCTTCAATGAAAGGAGATTGAGACGAAGTACCTTAAAAAGACAGTATCCTTGGTTTAAGGATAAATCAATTACATAATTATGTGTGGCAGAAGAATACACCAAATATAAGTGGATATTAAGTGTAAAACAATCAGAGGTTATAAAAACATATTCATAGAACGAAATATTCAAGGAGTACAAGTTTATCCCAAAGAATCAAATTTGGGTTAAGAAGTTCCCTTGCAAAAATATGACAGCCTAATGGCGTCACTACAAAATTCAGAAAATCAGTTGATGAGAGATAAAAAGGGTATCTCATCACATGGATATAAAATTTAAATCAATAAGGATATAGAAGAACATATCCTAACATAATATTATGTGAATTAAAAGACATAATAAAAGAAGTCTTTTAAAAAGAGGAGGGTGAAAGGTTCCCTTACCGACATGGGTATCTTTCGAAACATACACCCCGTGAAAGAAGGGAAATACAACATTGATGTAAATACTCATAAATAAAAGTATATTACACAATGAGTAAAATATTGGGCAGTACATACAAAACTCAAAGGAAATTGTGGCAAATGTAGCATAAATTTCATGGGAATAAAAGTGAGATGAAAAATCCCTTACGAAAACTCCGCAGCCTAACGGCGCCATGTAAAACTTACAAAAATGGATTGATGTGATCAAATAGGGTCTCTAATCATATTAACATAAAGTTCACAGAATGAGGAATATAAAATAACATCCCCCAACATATCAAATAAGAGATTAAAATAAGTGACATAAAGGAGAGTACTTAAAAAGAAAGAGAGAGGTTAGATCTCTTACGAAAATTCGGCAGCCTAACGGCGCCACTCAAAACTTACAAAATGGATTGATGAGAGAGAATAGGGTATCTAATAATTTTAAAATAAAAATTACAGTAGTATTAATATAAAAGAACATCCCAATAATAAGAAAGATGATCTTTAAAAGGAATTACACAAAAGAGTGTACTTAAAAAGAAAGAGAGGAGTAGGATCCCTTACCTCGGGTCCGACTTGACTTGATCGTTCTTTAATGTCCTGAATAATAAACTTGAGTTAATTTCTACTTGCTTAAGAACCTTTTTCAAGATCATTATTCCTTTTATATCACTTATTAACATTTTATAAACATTATATAATCATTTAAGTTAATAACAGTTGATTTGTCGATATTTGGTACTTGAGTCAAAAGTGAACTTCCTATATTTACAAGTTGTTCACGTAGTCAAATATCCATTATCTCAAGAATGATATTCATGATTTGGATATCATATATATCATATATATCCAAAATATACATGTATTTATAATATTACATAATCATTTAGAGGTAAGAAATGAAATACACCGTTCATGGAGATGGTAACCCGTACGTACGCATGAACGCTACATTCATTTCTATGTCATATTAATGGAATTAAAACTAAATGATAGATATGTATATTTTAATTACAGAATTTTTTTAATCATTTAGATGTAACATAAATCATATATATCTATTATATATATGCACTTATAATAGTACATTACATTTGGGGATAAGAAAAGAAATGCACCGTTCATGGAGACGGTAATCCGTACGTACGCATGAACGCTACTTTCATTTATATCTCATACTTTAATGGAAAGAAAATAATAATTATATAAAGGTATATTATAATTCCAGTATAACAGAACATATAATAACTTTAAATCCATCCTCTATACGTCCCACATAAGGCATTAACGAATCAAATCACTTTGAGGGGGCGGTAGTCCGCACTTCCTAAAATGAAATTATCGTGTTTAACCATAATGGAAAACATAAAGGTATTCCATAAATGAAAAATACAGAAGCTTAAGTAGGACATCAATATATTATATATCATATATAAATATAGTGTCATCATAATGGCCACCTTTGAAGGTGTTATATGAGTGTTGAATAATCATCATTTCGTGAGGTAGAAATTCGCCATCCACAGAAACAGTATGTTCTTTTACCATTAAATGAAGGTGTGTGTAATTTTAGCTCAAATACATCTTATAACAACATACTAGTGTATTTAGGATACTATATTTGTTACAAAAGAAATTAATAAAAAAGAGTTTAGGGGGTTGGAGAATTAAAATAAAACAAAAGAACCCAAGTGAAGACATTACCTTAAAATCGGGTAGCTCCCTTTGGTTTGAGCTCAAAGGCTTCCTTGGGAAGACTTCTGCCCAAAGTGAGGCTTCTAAGAGTTATAGAGGGATGTGGAGAGACAAAATGTCCAGGGGTTGGCCGAGACAAAGTATTTGGAAGTGTGGGTATGGAGGTAGAGGTGGGGGCCTTTTATAAGAGGATAGGAGGGACACTCTAGGAAAGTAAGGAAATGTTACTTTATTTTAGAATGCGTTTCAGATTTTAATGGTCCCAAATTGATTTGTTTCGGGGATAAGGTGATAAGGGTTATAAATAAATTCATCCAATAGGTTTTTTATGTGTTTAGGTCTTAGATATTACATTATCTATCCATTCTATTTAAATAGTTAAATAATGATATCATCGCTGCATCATCATGATATCTTATATAATTTATTTTATTTAATGTCTAAAAATTATAAAAAAGATACTATGATTTAGTAAATCGTCTTAACTTTCCAATGAGTATATATATTCAAAAATCTGACTTGTATAATCCCATGTAAAAATTGTTTTAGTAAAACATTTCATGTTTGTGTCATTTTTAGTTTAACATTAAATAAAAAGGTATTTATGTCATTTTCCAACCAAAGTGGATCCATGGGGACCCCAAGTTGACCCATTGATTGTATTGGTCTCCCATGAGACATCCAATAAGGGTAGGACATGTGTAAAGTTCATTTCATATTATTAAAACATTATTTTTACCTTAAACTACACTAATTACCTCTAATCGCGATTAAAAGCTTAATAAGTTACTATTCACCAAAAAATTATTTTAATACCATTGAACCACATTTTACTTCTTAATTACAACCATGTATGTTGGATTTTTTAAATTCAACACAAAAAGATGGAAAAATTTCATTTAAACAGAAAATCAGTTTTTATAAGTACCACTTAGTGGTTTCACTATTCATCAAAAATTAATGTTTTTCAGAAAATTACCAAAAATTCCCTCTAAGATATATTTGAAATTCCGAATTCAAAAATGATGTCTATTTTAAAAAATTCAAAACATATAAGTTGCACTAATTAATTTAATAATTAACTCTCGTTGTCAAAACGAATAGCGTGTTTTTATGAAACAAAATGTATCAAAAGATTGACACTAGTTTAAGTCCGATTTCAAAGTGAAATTAATTACAACAAACACTATTGGATTAAATGGTAAAAATATATTCTAATTTCACTTTAAAACCAATTCAAAAGATAATATAATCATATAAATAAATTAGATTAAAAAGACTTTTTGAATTAAAATACAACATTTTCCACTATTCATTAAAAATTGAACTTTTTCGGAAAAATACCAAAAATTTACACCAAGTAAATTTTGATATCCCGATTCTAAATAAGAATTTTATTTTGTAAAATATAACACATTAAATTGTAAAAAAGTGTATTTAAAATAAGTTCGCCTTCAAAAGGCGGTTAATCGACCTTTTAAAGAATATTAGAATGTCTATGTTTAAAATTGGATTCATTCGCATTTTTAATCCTCTAACATTTATTGTAAAGAGTAAAAAAAATTGACAAAAATATATAATCATTTTGTAGTTAGTTCTATTCATTCCCACCATCACAACAGCTAGGCGTTAACTACCATTTAAAATAATATTATTTTATTATTAGAGTGCAACGTAAGATTCCCAAGAAACTCGTTGTTGTGTGTTGGGTATGCCATCGAGCATAGCGTCCCCTTTAAAGTTATATTAGTATCTTATTCACAAATATGGATAAATGTGAAAATTTCATATTCTTTATTTACCTTAGGCGTTACAGTTGGCCGAGCCAAAGTCTTGAGAGGTGTGGGTAAGGTGGTAGAGGTGGGGGCCTTTTATAAGAGAAGAGGAGGGGAAGTCATGGAAAGTTATAAAATATTACTTTATTATAAAATTATATTAGAATTTTAAAGGTCCCAAAAGGTTATATTTCAAGGCTAAGGTTATAAGGTTTTTAAATCCACCCATCCAATAGGTTTTTGACAAGTGTAAGACTTAGATTTCACCCAATCTTCTCATTTTATTTAAATCTTTCATTTATGAGGTAATCACTGCATCATCACGGTGTCATAAATAAATTACTTTATTTAATGTCTAAAAATTATAAAAAAATATCATGTTGTAGGAAATCTTTTTAGCTTTCAAATGAATATTTATAGTCCAAAATATGACTTGAATAACAAAATGTAAAAAAAATTAGTAAAATAATACATGTTTGTGACATTTTAATTTTAACTTTAAATAAAATGTTATTAATGTCATTTTCCAACCAAAGTTGATCCATGGGGTCCCCATGTTGACCGATGGATTATCTTGTTCGGCCATGACTCATCCAATAAGTGTAGGACATGTGTTATGGTCATTTCATATAATAATAAAATTATCTTTACCTTAAATTAAACTAATTACCCTTAATCGCGATTAATAAAACTTAAAAGTTACTATTCACCAAAAAATTATTTTAATCTCATTGAACCACAATTTACTTCCCAATGATAACCATGTATGTGAGATTTTTGAAAATCAAATCACAGAAGTGGTAAAGTTTCATTTAAATGAAAAATCAGTTTCGTTAACTACCACTTAGTGGTTTCACTATTCATCAAAAATTGTTGGTTTTCAGATAAATACCAAAAATTCACCCTAAGATATATTTGATATTCTGAATTCAAAAGTGATGTCTATTTTACAAAATTAAAAACAAATAAGTTGAATTAATTAATTTAATAATTAATTCTCGCTGTCAAAAAAATGGCGTGTTTTTATGAAACAATATCTTTTAAAATAATAACACTAGTTGAAGTCCAATTTCAAAGTGAAATTAATTCCAATGAACCAATTGGATTAAATGGTAAAAATATATTATAAATAAAAATTAATCTCAATTAATAAGATAATCTATCCATATAAATAAATCAGATTAAAAGGAGGTTTTGAATTAAAATTCAACATTTTCATTAAAAATGATCGTTATCGGAAAAATAACAAAAATTTACACAAAGTAAATTTTAATGTCCAAATTATAAAGAAGGATATTATTTTTCCAAATACAACATATAAAACAATCAAATTTATATTTAAAAATTGTTCTCCATTAAAAGGTGGTTAATCGTCCTTTTGAAGAATATTAGAAGATTTATTCTTAAAATTTGATTCATTTGTATTTTAAGCCACTAAATTTTAGTGGATAAAAGTAAAAATATTTTAAAAACATATATAATCATTTTTTAGTTAGTTACGTTCATTCCCGCCATTACAAGGCTAGGAATTCACTACCATTTAAAATAATATTATTTTATTATTATAGTGCAACGTAATATTTCAAAGAAACTCGTTGTTGGGTATTGGGTACGCCATCGAGCATGGAGTTATCTTTAAAGTAATATTGATACATTATTAACAAATATTAATAAATATGAAAAATTAATATTCTTTATTTACCTAGGATGTTACATCCTTCCCCCCCTTTTGGGAATTGAGTCTTTGCAATTTTAAAATTGGGCTTGGAAACTTCATTGAAAGCCCCACATTGAAAAAAGAGTAAATTAAACTATCACTTTAAAAAAAAAGATAAGTACAAAGGACCCCCGAGTTAACCCATACTAGGATTCCATGTTGGAAAATATGGATATGGAAGAAAAAGAAATGGTCATGTTCTGAGGGAGAGTGATAGAAAACATGTTTAAGATAAAGTTAACCACAGGAAAATGACAAAATGGTGATGGGTTAAACGGTATTTGATTCCCCAGTATGAAAAGTTAACAGACAAAATTTTTGTTTTAAGTTACTTTTCAATGAGTAATTTATTTATAATCTTAAATAAATCATAAGGGAACATACTTACTTTTCGTGTAGACTTTCATCTTTTACTAGATTTCTAACAAAAACTCATACTTTCTCTAAAGGATGAGTATTTAGGATGATTTTTTCACATTAAGAGCGCTATAATCAACATCTCGAGAATCACTTAATCCACAAAAGACAACTATATATTTCCCATGTCTTTAGACAAAAATCAAATCCAAATTGTTAGAACAAGATCAGATAATCCACTTACTCTTGATTTAGAAAATAATCTAACTAAAAATAATTAGTCAAACTAACCGAGGACTTCACGTAGTCCAATGGTAGGCCATAAATACCAGTTGCACATTTGTTGTGGGTTCGATTCCTGTAACTTTGTCCTACGTGATGGGTTGTCACATGGTCTGCGTGTTTTCCTTTTTCCAAATCTATATAATCCCTAAAACATTCCCCAAAAAGAGATAAAATATTAAAGAATAACCATAACATAATTTAACCTCATGTTTATCTCATGCCTTTCATTTTCCATCATAACATATAGTAACCCGTAATTACCTCAAAAGTAAGGATCATATAAACCCCAATGGTTACCTTTATAATTATCACCAGAACTTCCACATAGAGTTGGTTCTCTCGTACATGGTTCATTATAGAACTCACCAAGGTTCAAGTTGTTGATCATGACTCCTGATAGTCGGTTTAGAATAACCACGAGATTTCTCATTGAATCCCCCATTTCATCCAGTCTCTTAATCAGAGAACCACCATAGTTTCCTTCAAATCCATTGTCACTTTGGCGCCTGCTAGATCCATCCATTTACTAAAACCAAAAATATCAGTGTGAGTATATCAACAAAATAATCATGTAATATGAGGAATATATACACTAAGATATACTTTATCATTCACCTTATCTAAAAACTATGACTCTTTCGGAAATCCTAGATATTATGGTAATATCACTTATAATTAAAGAATACCCTAACCTCTAATTTTTTCTAAACCAACCTCTGATACCAACTATAAGGACTCGGCCTTAAAAATTACTTATTATTGAATTAAATTAATAATTCACATTGATGACCTTTTTATGTTTAGAGTTTTAGAGAATTAGGTAATAACTATTACATCTCAAATATTACAAAGTAGACACATCTACTCAGCTTCCATTTTTTCACAAAAAAAAACTCTCGAATCAAAAATGTCATATTTAGTTCCTTGTTTTAGAGAGCTTGACATTTCCTTGATCCCATCCTTGACCCTATTCAACTTTATGTCCAGAGAAAAACATTTCAAAAAAACATGGGATGAGCTTAAAATGCTCAGTAAGGGTTATAACAATATGGAAAGAAAACATTAGTTCATGTATACATAAGAATCAATGAAATCATACTTTACTCATAAAACATAAGCAATTTAACATACCTCATGAAATCATAAAATTTGTGAATAACTCATAGAAATCATAATATATAAAGGTACCATGAGCCATTCATAACATTCTTACGTAGGGAGTAACCCTCATAGTTATGTTTGGAAGACCCATCACAGTATATTTTCTAAATCTCTTCAAAGAAACCTTAACGTTTAACTCCTTCGCATTACCCAATGCATTAGAGAGCTATATCGGGTACACCCGCCCTTAGTTTATCACGGAAGCACCCGATTTCATAAACAATGCCCAAGAACTATAACATAATAATAACACATAACTTAAGCATAAAGGAAAGGTAACATTCCCACATAACAATATAACATTTTAGGAATTTGAAATAATGAATCCATTTTAAAAACCATTTTCAAAAACATTTAAAACATATAATAAAGCTATTTTTGATTCAAAGTGTCCCATACCACATAGAAGCTTTTAAAATTTTAAACCATTAATATCCATATAAATAAATCATTAAAACCATTTGAAAACATGGATATTAATGAGAAATATTTATTAAAACATTTAAAATGATGTTTTAGTTAAAGGGTTTTTAACAAAATGAGAGACACTTTAGTACAATAATTGAGGAATAACATTTAATCAGAACATTAAACTATCATGAGAATAAAGGGATTCATGGTATAATATTCCAATGGATAGTACATAAACCATAAAAGAGTGAATTGGTTCATAACAACAATGAAGTCTCAATAGAAATGTAAAATGTGATGAAATCCCTTATAAAGAAGGTATCCTTAAATTAAGGATAAATCAATCTCATAATAATGTGTGATAAATATAAATACACCAAATATAAGTTGATATTTTGTGAAAAACAATAAATGGTCATTCACGCATATTCAATGGATGAAATATTCAATAAGTACATGTTGAACCCAAAGAAAACAAAATTGGGTTAAGAAGTTCCCATGGTAAAATTTGACAGCCTAACAGCGTCATTTTAAAATTCATAAAATTAGTTGATGAGAGAGAAAATGGTATCTCATCCCTTGGACATAATATTTACATCAATAAGGATATAGAAGAACATATCCCAAGATAAAAAGATTCAAATTAAAATACATAACAAAATAAGTCTTTTTACAAGAGGAGTGTGAAAGGTTCCCTTACCGATTTGGGAAACTTTCGAAACATACACCCCATGAATGAAGGGTCATACAATGAAGATGTAAATACCCATAAATGAGAGTGTATTACACAAATAGTAAGATAATGGGTAGTAAATACACCACAGAAAACGAAATAGTGGACATTGTAGCATGAATCTCATAGGAATAAAAATTGAGATGAAAATCCCCTTATGAAAATTTAGCACCCTAACGGCGCCACATAAAACTTCAAATAATGTATTGATGAGTTCAAATAGATTATCTCATCATATTAACATAAAATTTACAGAAATAGGAATATAAAAAACATCCATAAACATAAGAAAGAGGATATTAAATTATGTTATATAAAAGGAGTACTTAAAAATAAAGATAGAGGTAGGATCCCTTAGGAAAATTCTACATCCTAACAGCGCCACTTAAAATTTCTAAAAATGAATTAATGAGAGTAAGAGGCAGTATCTCATCATTTGAAAATAAAAATTCCAGTATGTTTAATATAAAATAACATCCTCCATTATAAGAACATGGAGAATAAATTAAATGACATAAAAGAGGGTACTTGAAAAGAAAGAGAGAGGTCGGATCCCTTACATCAAGTCCGACTTGTCTTGTTCGTTTCTTTATATTCCGTTAAATCAGGTAACTCCTCTTGGTTTGAGGAAAAAGGGTTTCTTGAAGAGAATTATGCCAAAGGTGAGGCTTCAATTTTGAAGAGAGGGGTGTGGAGAGATGAAATGGGCAGGGGTTGGCCTCTCCAAAGGCTTGAGAGGTGTGGCTAAGGTGGTAGAGGTGTGGTCCGTTTATAAGAGAAGAGGAGGGGCACTCTTGGAAAGTTATAATATATTACTTTATTATAAAATGATTTTTAGATTTTAAATGTCCCAAAAGGATATATTTTGAGGCTAAGGTGATAAGGTTTCGAAATCCACCCATCCAATAGTTTTGTGACGAGTGTAAGACTTAGATTTCACCATATCTTCTCATTTTATTTAAATCGTTCATTTATGAGGTAATCATTGTATCATCACGGTGTCATAAATAAATTAAATTATTTAATGTCTAAAAATTATAAAAAAATATCATGATGTAGGAAATATTTTTATATTTCTAATTAATATTTATAGTCAAAATTATGACTATTATTACTCCATGTAAAAATTGTTTTAGTAAAACAATACATGTTTGTGAAATTTTAATTTTGACATTAAATAAAAAGTTATTAATGTCATTTTCTAACCAAAGTGGCTCCATGCAGTCCCCAAGTTGACCCATGGATTGTATTGGTCGGCCATGACTCATAAAATAAGGGTAGTACATGTGTCATGGTCATTTCATATTATAATAACATTATCTTTACCTTAAATTACACTAATTACCTTTAATCGCTATTAAGAAAACGTAAAAGTTACTATTCACCAAAAAATTATTTTAATCTCATTGAACCACATTTTACTTCATAATGATAACAAAGTATGTCGAATTTTTGAAAATAAAATCACATAACTGTTAAAGATTCATTTAAATGAAAAATCAGATTCTTTAACTACCACTTAGTGGTTTCACTATTCATCAAAAATTGATGTTTTTCAGAAAAATACCAAAAATTCACCCTAAGCTAAATATGATATTCCAAATTAAAAAATGATTTCTATTTTAAAAAATTAAAAACATATAAGTTGAATTAATTAATTTAATAATTAATTCCAGCTGTCAAAACAAATGGCATGTTTTTAAGAAACAATATCTATTAATAGATTTACACTAGTATAAGTCCAATTTCAAAGTGAAATTAATTCCAATGACCCAAATTGGATTAAATGGTAAAAATATAATCTAAATAAACATTAATATAAATTAAAAAGATAATCTATCCATATAAATAAATCAGATTAAAAGGAGGTTTTGAATTAAAATGCAACATTTTCACTAAAAATGATCTTTATCGAAAAAATAACAAAAATTTACACAAAGTATCTTTTGATGTCCAGATTCTAAAGAAGGATTTTATTTTGACAAATACAACATATAAAACTGTCAAAATTATATTTAAAAATGGTTCTCCATAAAAAGGTGGTTAATCGACCTTTTTAAGAATATTAAAAGATTTATTCTTAAGATTGGATTTATTTTCATTTTATGCCTCTAACATTTATTGGATAAAAGTAAAAATATTTGAAAACATGTATAATCATTTTGTAGTTAGTTCCATTCATTCCTGTCATTAAAAGGGCTAGGCGGTCACTACCATTTAAAATAATATTATTTTATTATTAGACTGCAATGTAAGTTTTCAAAGAAACTCATTGTTGCGTATTGGGTATGCCATCGAGCATAGTGTTTCCTTTAAAGAAATATTGATACCTTATACAAAAATATTAATAAATATAAAAAATTAATATTCTTTATTTACCTGGGATCTTATATTTATGGTCTCTCTTGATAGTGGAGAAGCTCCTTCCTTTTATAGGAAAAATAAGCATCCTCAATGGCAGGTCATCTTATTCTAATTATTTTATATACTTATTCAAAAATATATCCATGAGACCCATGGTGTAAAAAATGGAAACATCTGTTGTTTTAGGTGTTTAAATATTTTACGGGGGAATAGAAAATCAGAGAAGACTTTTTCAACAGCAATTCCTGGCTCAAATTAGGTGGAATGGGAACATAGATACGGTGACTAAGTTGAAGATGCAGTGAGTGGGTCTCCATAAAACCCTCCTACCATTACAGTACCAAATATGAACTCCTTTTTCATTAAATGTGATTGGTGATGTTTAAAAGGTTATCATTGCGGTTGTTAGGGGTCGAGGAGGTGATTCATGGAAACCCATGGTGTTGACTATGGGAGTGGAGCTTGTTCCCAAGCTTCTTGGGGGAGTACATTGAAGTTTCTATTGTTAATAGCAGCGAAAATCAAGCACAAAGACAATGATGGTTCAAAAATCTAGTATCCTGAAATGTACGAGTGTGGGAAGATAAGTATTAGGAAGGATGGTGGTATTTCCCTAAATGGTTAATTATACCCAATGGATTGTTTTCCAAATAAAGAAGAAAATGTAGAAGATATGAGAATTTATAATGAAAGACGTCTGAGTAGTGGTTCAAACTCATTCTCCAAATTAGGTTCCATAATACACACACACATGCGGGTTAATACACACTTCTCATTTTATATGGTCTTAGGCCAAAACTCTAACTCTTACGTGATACATCATGTTTTCACAATGTTTAATGGTAATTTTATCCGAAATTGCCCCACTGGCTCATGATTTTCATTCAACTATCCCACTACGGTCTATTGGACCTCTAAAATATTTTTATGTGACATGTTTCATGTTGGTAGAGTATTTTTCATTATTGGATCAATTTTTTATACTCTAAATAATTGTTAAATACATTGAAAAATTTTAATTTATTCACAAACTAAAAAACCAAAAATTATTAATAAAATTAAAATAAAAAATTAATCATTTTTTATTAAAATAAATAAGTTATACTTTTTTAAATTATAAAATTTCACTGAAACAATGAATTATGTGAATATTTCCTTTGAAGCCCATCAAAATTCATGAAAATGTGTTTACCATTTGCATAAAAATATTAGTGTGTGACTTCCCCTTTATGAATGATTCCATCTTTAATATCCTTTTTTGATTGTTTTTTTATCAGTGATCCAATAATTATAGAATTTGTGAGTAATTTCTAAGGTTATAATTATGTTTTTATGGGTAATCTATTAAATTCTAGAAATGGTCTATTCTATGTACTGAAACACAAACACAAAAACACATCCCCTTGGTAAAACCCCTCATATTTAGTCAATCTATTGTGATAGATTCTCTATTTGGGTCTCTATTTGAGGTTTTTAAACAATTTATCTCATTTTCATGCACTAGATAAATATAATATAATTAAAATATAATATTTTCTTCAGAGGGGTTTTGATGTTATAAAAATATCCCAATAATGAATCTAAATTATTACTATATTTTAAGAAAAAAATTATAAATGATTTGACTAAAATTCATCTCACTATAAAATATGTGGTGTTATTTAATTCTCACCAAATAATAAATCAGGTTTAAGTTGGTGTAGAAATTCAAAAGTAGAGATGATGGATCTCACTTGGGAGAGTATGAGAAATAGAAGAGGCCTTAGAGAATTTATTACTATGTCATTAGTGAACAAAATCACAATTTAAATAAATTTACAAGGAAATTTTATTTATTTTGAAATACAATCATAATCCCAAATATTAAATATTAAAAAAATGCAATATTGTATATTAGATCTTACATCTCCACCAAAAACTACAAAGTACATGATGGATTTAGACCCCTAAAAAACCTTATCTCCCTCCTTAAATCATTATATTACTTCATTGAACAACATAAAACTACCAATTACTCAACAAAGAAAATAAAATACCCAAAATTAAAAACAAAACACACACCCAAATTACATTGGTCCTAAAAATAATTGAGAGAAAGGGAGAGATGGGAGAATGATATAAAATAATAATTACATAATAATTTATGTTATAAATATTTTTCAAAGTTTTGCGGATTGAAAAAAAAATTGAGATCTGGATTTATTCATGGAGATATATCTAAAGATATGTTGATAAAAATATTCATTTAGTGAATTTTGGGATTTTTTACAATGAAATATAAAAAATCATGAATTCATCTTATTTCAGTGTGTCGAGTCCATAACATTAAGGAAAGAATATTATTGTTCATTTTATGGGTGATTTCAAGAAAAAACTTTTCTTTTAAGTATGTAAAATATGGATGAGTCATCTTTTATGTTTGATTTATTTAATATCAACTTATGAGTCAAATATACATTATTATAGTCATTTAAAGTTTTATTAGTGTTATTGAACAAGTGTGTACAAGTTATTTGAAATAGATACGAGTCATTAGGAGCTACATAAGATTAATTATTTAAGTAAAAAATGAGTCATTGTCAATTTTTTGTGAGGGATTACCAACTAAATAATATTCATCAAGTGTTCGATATGAGTCATGTGGTTAATATCATATGATTCATTCCTTCTTGTAATTTTTTATGGTCACCCACTATTATTTCAAAGATATTTTATTAATAATAAAATATAATTAGTATATTGGTATATAAACTATAGAAAGAACCAATATTATATTAAAAGTATAATCAATCTATGTTGATTCAATATTTCAAAACAAGACTAATAGTGAGTTTTTTAAAAAAATTTGATCATACATGCATCATATTATGAATAAGAAGAGATGGTGTTCAGGGTATAACATCGATGAAAAAGATATATTTCAACTACATGATTTGGATGTTTTTGTCATATTCTATTTTGGATGGTGGGTTATGTGTTGAAAGAATTATTTTAATACTTTGGAAGATTATTTTTCCTATTATGGAAAATAGGGAACTAACCTATCCCCTTTCAAATGAATTTTTATTTTAGAGGATATGGGATATTATGGTAAAAAATTAAAACAGGTATCTTCCTAAAATAGGAAAAATAAATTTTTATATATAATAGTATATATTTCATGAAATAGGAGGATACGTATTGAAATAAAAAATTGGATTAAATAGATATGTTATAGAGAATAGAAAATAATTTAAAGTAGTATTTTAGTTTTTACATTGTAATGAGGACTAATAAGAGAAAGGTGATCTACATACTTTTTGATGGATAGTTTATGTTAAGTACATAATGGAATATAAAGATAGATCCAATTTAAACACAAATATTATAGAAAACAATTCCCAATTTTATCAATAAAATCTAGTCATATAAGGATAAATTTATTCCATTATATATAGAGGGAAATGATCCTTCTATTTTTCATGGTTATGAATTATGTGGGTTTGTGCGGCCACTCTAGAACATTTTATCAAATGCAATGAGCATCAATGATTCTAGTTTATAGGAAAATTTCCTTTCATGATATGTAAGGTTATTTCTATACATTATTCTTTATACATATATAGGGATAATAAATTGGTATTATAGGTAAGGTTATTTCTAGAAGTATCTCTTTTAATATATGTAAATTATTACCAATAATTATGAAATCTATATCCTAATAGGTTATATATCCCATATATGATATAACAAAACTTTTTTCTACATTTAATCATTGTGAATGGATATGCACATGAAAGATATTAATGGATTCATGATAAGAATATATAGTAGTTCATTATCAGACATAGATTATATGTATTTGGATACTGGTGTTAAGTCATCCATTTTGTTGGTGGAATTTTTGGCCAATCATATATACATAAAGGTAATGTCATGTAAAACATTACATTTTATGTGGGAGAATGTCCTCAATTATTATTAAAGTGACACAAATGTCTAAGAAGAAAAGATGTATGTATTAAAAAACTAACATTTAAAGATGATCCCAAATGAATTATTTGATTTATTTTTTAATCAAGTGAACTTATTTATGGAATATATGCATGAACTTATAGAGTTCCTCGATGATATCAACATTGTATAAACAATCCTGAGAAAATTACCACTGTATATAAATGAAAATGTTTCAGTGATTAAAGATTAATCACTAAAAAAGATGTTGTTTGATATCCTTCATATGAATCATATGGAATATGAAATAGAGAAAATTGATACTGATTCAATTCCTATAGTGAAATATCATGAGATAGAATTGAAGGATTAATGAAACTCTCATCGAGAGATAATCCCATGATTGAAGATATTGATGATATGATATCTTTTTTTCCCTTAAATAACAGGAGTAAAATATAAATTTAAAATATTGCATTCACCTTATTTTTTTATATGTAAAAAAGTTGGATATCATGCTGTTAGGTGTCCTATGAGATTTCATGATTATTATAAGGATGAAAACCCAGTGATGAAAACATTTAATTGAATAAAGTAAATAAAAATATCACATCTGAAATGCTTTAATTAAAAAAACATATTATTAAAATAATATAATTTTCTAATTAATCAAAATTATAGTAGCTCATGGACTATAGTAACCTCAATGAATTAGTTCATATGGTTGTTTTAGATGATTCATCTATGGAGGAAAATGATGATGAAGCTTTTAGAATTGAGGGAATGTTTGATCTCAAAATTTAAATAATCGATCCCCATGAAGAAGCTAACATTTATTGGGATAAAAAAATAATTTTTTTTGAGTACTAAAATACTCATAACTCTATATATAGTAGTAAAAAGAGTATAATTAAAATCTAAAAGTGGAAATAAAAATCATACATTTGGAGATTGTATAAATTTAGGTATAGATGTTGAGATCCAACTAAAAATTTGTGAACATTCTTAGATTATTGATTTATACCCAATATAATGAATGATCGCATCAAAATCATAGAATAAAATGATAACTAGATCATAGAATTGTTATATGGATTAATGATCAAGGTAGAATTATAACTCCTAACTTGGAATTGGGAACTTTAAATTCGTGGGATATAAGAGAATGTAAGGATGTGGATGATTATTTTAAAGAGAAGGTACATATTATTACAATAGAATATAAATTCAATGAAAAAATAAAATCTAATTTGTGGATTGGTCACAAAGAAGAAAGAAACTATGCTTTTTGAAAAACAAAATGAGCTCATTCCTCAATTAAAGTTAGATTTATAAAACACTCAAATAGAAAATAGTCCACATGTGGGATATCCCAAATAAGAAATAATACAGTAAAATTATAGTTTTATTATTTTGTATGTATATGATATACAAATTATGTGTGTTCTATGTAAAAAAGTTAGTTAAAGTATAAGTAGAATAAATAATATGTATAGATATTTTATTAATTGGTCTGTTTAAAAATGGTATCTATTATGTTGTAGAGGTTATATACACAAATATGTGAATTTCCTTCATGAGTATAAGTTATTGTTTCAAGAAGACAAAAATAAATAAATCAAATTATCCAGAAGCTTCATCATGCATTCTAAAAGATAACATCTGTTATTTTTCATTCCTTTAAAATGAATATTTAGTAGATATATACGTTGATCAAACTAGTTTACCACCAATTGAAGTTAAGTACTTAATATTGACCAAAAATGTTAAATATGAAAAATATAATGTTGTGGAAATTTCATTGATAAAACAAATTGGATAGAGTAGGGATTCATGACATTAGATCAACCTACTAAATGTTTTTGAATATAGGATTTATCATATTAATAAAATATCATATTTATTTTGTTTTAATTATTATAAATATGATGGTTGGAATATCATTACCATCGAGATAGAAAGAATAGGTTTAAAGGAATTGAAGCGCATGGTTGTCTGGTTAATAAAAGTCCACAGTATGATACTACATAGTGTGTGTCAATTAGGTGACTCAATACATATTGTGAAGTTCAACCAAATTACATTTATGAAAAAGAAAAAATATTATACTATGGTTTTTCTAGTAATATGATCCAATGGAAACATATATCGAATTAATCGAGAAGAATATAAAAGTTCATTTTCTAAGGAGTATGAATGTCACGATCTACCTTCATCAAAATGTGGGAAGGGTCAGCAGATTGCTAGGCCCTTCCTTACTCATGATGAAGGAGAGATAATGACCCCCGAAACCAGCCTTCAATAGGTCCTGGAGTGGCGAACAGTGCCAAGGGTATAGAATCACTCACTTAATAGAAGTCATTACCCATTTTCTTTTAATAGGATCGGGAGATAAGATAGTAAATCTCAAAACCCCAAAACTAGAAGTGCAAGAAAATCCAAAACAACCATTCCCATATGCATGTTCCAAAAGTAAATACCAAAATGTAAAAAGTGACTACAATGGTAAAGTACCAAAGAATGAAAAATAGTAACTGCAACTGTCCCAAAGGTCCTACACTAGTATGGTCCCGCACGATCCCTGAAGTCCTCCTGGAAACTTGAAAATAGATTTATATATGTAGGGTGGGCATACAAGTATGCTCAGTAGGGAAAAACCTAAAGATCTCGTGCATAAGTGGGGAGGCATGCTAATGCCCCGTGAGAAAAATAGATAACCAAGCACTTAACAAGGAAACTAACCACCCAATCATCACAAAGGTTCACCTCCCAAATAACGCAAGTGAAGTAAAATATAATAATAGCACATCAATGTTTGGGTACCCCGTGCCACTTTCCCACTAGTTATTGATGACAACCTACGCATCGAACCAATCCCGCCATTCTCACCACAGTCCCACTGCCACACCCCGACCGAACACACCTGGGCCATACCCTCACGCAGTCCCACTGCCAAACCCCGCCCGCAAACACCTGGGCCTCAACTGTCTCACGTAACCACGCTTGTAAACACCGAGGCCAAAACAACCACCGCCACGCCCAAAGACACCTAGGCTAGAAGATACACTGCCACTCCTGAAGACACCTGGGCCTCATCCCGAAGACACATGGGAAACCACCAGCCCTCACACACCTGGGCCAACCACCTCACCACCTTGGCCAATGATTCTTGGGCTAATAATAGAATTCAGGCCATCATAGCCTACCCGAAGAAACTTGGGTTATCCGGGAAAGGGAGAAGAAAGGAGCTAACAACCAACCACTCATAAAAGTGTTGGGAAAAACACTCCCCCCCGTGAAATGGGGGTGTTCGGCACTATGTTCTCAAATTGGCTGGGGCGCGAATAAGAAACACGAAAAATAATAGTATATGTATAGGTAACAAGCACTCACCCAATGTTTAGGTTTTTCTTCAGCCATCCTAAAGAACACAATCGACACCCATGTCCAAGTCATAACTCCCAAGAAACCATAGCAACAGGTGATCCCATCCCCACCCACATCACCCAGCAATCGGCCTGTGAAAGTTAAAAAATAAAACCACTACCACCAATGCAAAGAATTCCAATGCAGGTATGTTCAAATTTAAACGATTTAACACAATCCATGATTCCAATTCTGCTGCTCTTTAAACGGGGTTATCACAGAAAAAGGATTGATCCTCGTGCTTTCAATTTATTTATCTGAATATACATAATTAATCAATTTCCTTTACACAGCAAGTGTTCAAAACCACAATACAATCCATTTAAACATCACCAGAGGAAAGGGTTCGTTACTGCACAGAGAAAGACCACCAACGGACAAAATATTCAGTAGGCATATAAACCGCACAATTCAGAAATCATTAATCATGGAAGAAGAGAGAAATGGAGTAGCATAATCAGTCACACTCTTCTCATTCATTCTTTCGAATCCATTTATTATCTTCTTTAAACATTGGTTAATTCAATTCTATAGAATCAATAGCATAACCACCCCGTTAGATACACAGAAAGGAGAGATGAAGGTGAAACCCTGCCTGATTGATCAACAATCAATGTTTGTCTTCACACGCCAGGAATAGAAAAAGCACGATTTGTAGGGGTGGGGCCTCAGGAACTCAAGGACGAGCAGATGAATCGATGGTAGGGTGATCAAGAAAAAGAAACCATGGGAGAACCCTTTTGTTTATAAGGGCCTGGGAAGGTTGAGATAAGAACGCGAAACCACGTTAAGAGCGGGGTCGTGGGTCGATCGCGTGACCCCACACTTCACTAAAGGGTCCCTTCCTTTATGGGTAGTTAAAACCGACGCACACACAGGGTGACTCATTAAACATTTAATTAAACACCATTAATGGTCGTTACTGGGCTTTAAGACAAGCATAAAGGGGTCAAAAAAGGGAATTTGCGCCAAAGGAGGCACTACTGAAAAAACCGTGGGGGTTTAGGCTAGGTCCACTAGTTAGCCAAGCTATTGGTAGGCGGAGCTACCGGTAGGAATCGGCTACTGGTAGGTTGCGGCCACCGATAGACCGAGCCACCAGTAGGCCGAGCCACAGGTAGGCTGTGGCTACCGGTAAACCGAGCTACCGATAGTTGATCTACCAGAAGGATGTGGCTACCGCTAAACTGAGCTATCGGTAGGCCTGCTACCGGTAGGCTGAGGATACCAGTAGGCCTACTGTGGGTCAAACTTCACCGAGAAGTTGGGATGGCCTCCCAGACCACCCAGAACACCTCAACCACCTGATTTTTACTATGTAATGGTCCTCTAACAACCCGGGCCATTACATCAGATACCTCTCAAACTATTCTTGCCCTCGAGAATCAAGACAACCAATAAGTAAAGAGAGGGTCTGAACAACCACCTCGAAAGATACCTCTTTGGAGTGAACCTCATTGTTAACTTAAAATACCTCCCTCTCAAGAACCAAGAAACATACCACGTCAAACTGCATAGTCATGTCGGTTGGGGAGTCTCTTCTCCCACGTCAAGATATTATCCTCTTTGTGTGGCACTAACTCGCCCACACGGGTTCAATCGCATCCACCTTAATGTGTCTTGATTAGGGGTCGGGTACTCCCCTCACCATAGCCAAGACTTTTCACACACATTCAGAGGAAGAAAAACCACGTGTTTTATAGCCAACAAGGTAAAACGGTCCACCAAAACAACTATAAACAGAACAAAAAAAAACTCAAAACAACTCTGGGTACTGGGCACAAATATGTTCTTCCCTCTCCCACGTACTCTCCTCAAGCCCACCATGTCTCCATAACACACAAACCAAGGAAATCATTCACCCACTAAGCACCTTCTCATCATGATCCTTGATCATCACTAGTCATTACACAAAGGGCATGTCGTCCTCAATGTCTAGCTCTCCCCAGTAAAGGACGTGTGAATCGTCGTGTAGATACTGATGAAGCTGGGACACATGGAAGACATCATGTATCCTTAGTAGCGGCGATGGTAACGCTAGCTGATAAGCCACTTCGCCCCCCCGCCGCAACACTTCGAAGTGTTCGATGAACCTAGGAGAAATTTTACTCCCCTTACCGAACCTCCGTTGTCCATGCCGTGGGGAGACCTTCCAGAACACATGGTCTCTAACCTCAAACTCCAAGGGCCTCCTCCTAGTATCAGCATATGACTTCTTTTGGTCCTAGGCCACCTTCATTCTTTCTCTTATAAGCTGAACCTTCTCTGTCATGCTCTGCAACACCTCCGGGCCAAGGATGTCTGCCTCTCCAACTCCGGTCCAACACACATGTAAGAGGCATGGTCTCTCGTACGAGGATTCAAATGGGTACATACCAATGGTAGAGTGATAGATATTATTGTAATCAAACTCTATAAAAGGTAAGTTTCGTACCCACGATCCTCCTGAGTCCATGAAACATGTCCGTAGCATATCCTCCAAGGTCTGGATGGTGCGCTTTGTCTGCCCATCTGTCTGGGGATGGATAGAAATGCTAAGACGTAGCTGGGTGACAAAAGCATGCTGCAATCCTCTCCAGACTCGTGAGGTAAACCATGCATCCCTATCCATGACTATGGATCTCGTAACTCCATACAGCTGCACCACCTCATCCATGTATCATCGTGCCAATGAATCCATCGTACTCGACTCCTTAATCGCCAAAAAGTGAGCCGACTTTGTCAACCGGTCCAATACTACCCAGATGGCATCATATCCCCCTTTAAACATGGGAAGTCTCATGATGAAATCCATCGAGATGTCCTCCCACTTCAACTAGGGGACATCCAAAGACTACAGCAGGCCACCTGGAACACGGTGTTCAGCCTTCACCTGCTGACACACTAGGCACTTGGCCACAAATTCTTCCACTGATCTCTTTACTCTCGGCCACCAAAACTGTCTCTTCAGACCCTGGTACATCTAGGAAATTCCTGGGTGTACCACTAGGGATGAGTTATGGAACCCACTAAGAACCTCACCATGTATCACCTCTAGAACAAAGATCCTTCCTTGGAAAAGAATCTGGTTCTGACCATCCTCCGTCCACCCTTCCGGAGCATTGTTCTAGTCAACTCGGTCACGCATCACCTCACACTATGTGTCTCCCAACTAAGACTCTTCCACTTGCTACAACAGAGAATACTGCACTGTCATCTGATACAAGAAACCTCTATCGCCATCCGTCCTCACATCCATGTCCAAGGCAGCCAACTCCTCCATCGCCTTCCAAGCATCTACCGACTCTCGGACCGCATCCTTCTATGATCTTCTACTCAAGGCATCAGCCACTACATTCCCCTTTCCCAGAAGTGTAGTAAATCATGAAGTCATAATCCTGGAGGAAATCCACCCACCTTGTCTTCCACAAGTTTAGGTCCCACTGTGAGAAGATATACCTCAATCTTTTGTGGTCTGTGAAGACCACAAATCATTCTCTGATGAGGTAATTTCGTCATAAATTTAGCGCAAAAATCACCGCTGCAAGCTCAAGGGTACTGGGTGGCATAATTAAGCTCATGAGGGCGTAGCTACCTAGACCCATAAGAGATCACCCATTGTTGCTGCATCAACACACATATGAGGCCATGCCCTGAAGAGTCACAGAATTCCTCATATGATGCCCCTTCTTCTGGTAGTCTCAGCACTGGGGAACTGACCAGGTTCTCCTTCAGATAGCTTAAGGCTACCTCGCACTACTCACTCTACATGGAAACCTGGTCATTCTTGTTCAAGGTTGTCAAAGGGGCTGAAACTCGGGATAAGTTGTGTACAAACCTCTGACAGTAACCTTCCAGCCCGAGGAAACTACGGACCTCTGCCACGTTCATGGGTGCTGCCCAAGAAACAACCACCTCATCCTATGATGGGTCCACCGCTACCCCCTGCCCGGACACTACGTGCCCAAGGAAGTGCACTTCCCGCATCCAGAACTTGCATTTTTACAACTTCCCATTAATCTAGTGCTATCGGAGGACGTCCAAAACTATCCTCAGGTGCTCCGCGTGGTCCTCCTCTGATCTTGAATGGACCAGGATATCATTCATGAACACAACCATGAACTAATCCAGGTTCTCCTGGAATATGGAGTTCATAATCCCCATGAACACAGTCGGGGCATTCGTAACACCGAAGGGCATGACTACAAACTCGAATTGTCCTTATATAAACCTAAATTCCGTCTTCGGGATGTCACCCCCTTTCAATCTCAACTGGTGATTCCCAGACCATAGGTCGATCTTCGAGAACCACCCTGCCCCTTTCAACTGGTCAAAAAGATCGTCTATCCTCAAAAGATGGTAGATATTATTGATCGTCACCTAATTCAGCCTCCTTTAGTCTATGCACAACCTGAGACCACCATATTCCTTCTATGGGAACAAGACTATAGCACCCCATGGTGACACACTTGGTCGAACATAACCCATCTTCATCAGATCATCAATTTGAATCCACAACTCCCGTAGCTCTAAAGGTTCCATCCGGTAAGGAGCCATCGAAATCGGATGAGCACTGGGCTGCAAGTCAATCACAAACTCAATATCACGTAGAGGGGGTAGAGTAGTTACCTCCTCAGGAAAGATGTCGATAAACTCACTGATGATTCCTAACAACTCTACCATCTCAGCATCCACTGACTCATCTAACAGCTCGGCTAGCAGGGAGAGGAGGGGTTCTACTCACCTGCTGCCCTTCTCACTACTCCGCTTGCCAGTGAAAGTAACGAGTCAGCCACCCAAGTCTGAGAACACAAAACTTCCTCAAAAGCATTCGATGACGGCACACACAGAGAACAGTCAGTCGATGCCTAGGGTGACATCGTATGGATGTATCTGTTGTAGTAGTAGATCCTTGACCGACTGATGTGGCCCTATCATCAGTCTGCATCCGCAAAAAACATATAACAAATCGGTCTATCCTCTGACTATTGTGCACAGCACCAGGGGCACTGGAAGTCTCTCGGAATCTTGACCCAAAGCATGGGATATACTGGGTGCAATGAAGGAGTGGGAAGCTCCAGTATCTAACAAGGCATAAGCAAGGGTTCTAAACAAACTGATCGTACCACCAACGACCTTCGGTCCTGCTGGGACTACTGCTTCCGCAGCATGAAACATCCCACACCAAGCTCCTCTACCTCTCAACTGTCATCCACCTCCCCGACCACACCATTGTCAAGGTCCCTAAGGAGCGCCCTAAGGTCAGCCTCCTCCTATAATGTCTGCTCTCGGAGGAGCGGGAGCTCACTTCCATTGTTGCTGCTGCTGGAAGGCCCTAGTTGGAAGCTACTGTTGGGGTGGGTGCTGGGCATGTCTGCCACAGTCATGATGTACTCAGTCGGGGCATTGATTCCAGAGATGTCTATGGCTCCCATAGACGAAGCACCTTGGTCCTCGGCCTGAAAGGAAAGGGAGGGGACTGGGGGACCAGAAATGGAACTATTGTGTCCTGCTCCCTGTTGGTCGGAACTGAGAGGGTCCTGATGTTGGTGGTCTGGTGCTAGCATCCTTCCCCTTCGATGATCCCAGCTGGATCCCCTCTCTTGATACACCTCCATGTGTCTGCATCCTCTCCACCACTTTGGCCTTCTTCTGGACCTCAAAGTATGTCGGCAGGGTGAAGGGGGTAACAGTGTACTAGAGGGAGGGTTGGAGCACCTCCTCTAAACATCTTTCCTGAGACTCTTAATCTGGAAAGAGGTCCGGGGAAAATGTATAAGTTCCTTGAACTTGATTCCCATCTCCCTTACTTACATACTCCTCTGATGGAGGGAGTGTAGCTCCAGCTACTTCTTTTCCTTCATCACAGAAGAGAGGAATTCCACCCTGAACTCCTTCTCGAAGTCAGACCATGCCACCTAAGCCTCTCTCCTCCCCCCTAACTAAAGCGTCCACAACTAACGTGCCACACCCCGCATATGGCTGACGGCCAGAGGAACCCAGTACTCGGTCGTAGGTCGGATCAATCCAAAGGCTATCACTAGCTTCTCTGACCAACTATCCGTCTTTATGTCAGAGGTGCTACCCTCGTATTTCTCGAGGCTCTGTCACTGGAAGGCCTGAAGTGTCTTCTTCCACTGGTCATCCTCTTCCTCTCGATCAGCTCTCTTCTGATCGGCCAAAGTAGCCTTCTGGGCCTTGATCGCCCGCACCACATGTGGTCGCCACCTAGGTGCCATAACGTCAAGGTAAACAATGAATGCCTAATCCCAAGTAGTGCAGAATATCATTATTAAAATTTCTTAAACATCTTATTTATTTCAATTTCCAAAACACTAATGAAACACGAGAACACAAGTCATTATGATGCATGTACCTTTCCTAGGGTTTCCACACTGCAATCAGTGTGGCCTCACATGGTCGTTCGGTAGGTCCAGAGTCCTTGCATCGGATCACGGTGGGGCCCTAAAATCCCCTATCCTAGCTAGTCTTCCCTGGCCTAATTCATGCACCACGGTCTCCCAACACTGTTTCCCTACCATCCCATGCAATCCTTACTATTCCTAACTACAGAATCCATCCTACCTCTCAAACCTCCCTCTGATACCATTCTGTTACGACCCAGCTTCACCAAAAGGAGAGAAGGGTCAGCAGATTTCCAGGACCTTCCTTCTTCGTGTTGAAGGATATATAATGACCCCTGAAACCCGCCTTCAATAGGTCCCAGAGTGGAAACTAGCACCAAGGGTATAAAATCACTCACTAAATGGAAGGAATTATCCTTTTTATTTTAATAGGATTGGAAGATAAATAGTATATCACACAACACCAAAACTAGAAGTGTAAGAAAAGACAAAACAACCATTCTCATATGCATGTTCCAAAAGTAAATACCATAAAGAACAAAGTGACTACAAAGGTAAAGTACCAAATAAAGAAAAACAGCAACTGAAACTGTCCCAAAGGTCCTGCACTAGTATGGTCCCGCGCGATCCCCAAAGTCCTCCTGGAAACCTGAAAACAGTTTTATATATATAGGGTGAGAATACAAGTATACTCAGCAGGGAAAAGCCTAAATCTCTCATGCACAAGTGGGGAGGTATACTAATGTCCCATTAGAAAATAGATAACCAAGCACTTAACAAGGAAACTAACAACCAAAGCCTCACCAAGATATACTCCCCAAATAATGCAAGACAAGTAAAATATAATAATATCACATTGATGTTTGGGTACCCCGCGCCACTTTCACACTAGTTATTGAGGACATCCTACACATCGAACCAATCCCACCATTCTCACCGCAGTCCCACTGCCACACCGCACCCGCACACACCTGTGCCATACCCTCACGCAGTCCCACTGCCAAACCCCGCCCACAAACACCTAGGCCACAACTGTCTCACGTAACCAACCCTGCAAACACCTAGGCCAGAACAACCACCGTCACTCCCGAAGACACCTAGGATAGAAGATCCACTTCCATTCCTGAAGACACCTGGGCCTTATTTCGAATACACTTGGGAAACCACCTGCCCGCACACACCCGGGACAACCACTGCACCACCCCGCCTGGAAATTCTTGGGATAATAATGGACTTTAGGCCATCACATCCTACCTGATGATACTTGGGCTATCAGAGAAAGGGAGAAGAAAAAAGCTAATAACCATCCACTCATAAAAGTTTTGGGAAAAACACCCTCCCCTATGAAATGTGGGTGTTCGTCACTAAGTCCTCAACTTGGGTGGGGTACAAATAAGAAACATGAAACCTATAAGTCTATGTATAGGTGAAAAGCACTCACCCAAAGTTTAGGTTTTTCTTCAGCCAGCCTAAAGAACAAAATCATCACCCATGTCCAAGTTACAACTCACACCAAACCAAAACCCATTTGTCTCATCCTTTTTTTCATTTTTAGTAAATATTTAGATGAGTTTATGCACCTACTTGGGAAACTAGCAAGTGTAAGCACAAGCCAAGATACTACTCCATGTTCACAAAATTCAGGAGCGAACAACTTCTCAACAACAGAGGATCCCACCCCAATTTTTGATATAAGCAAGATAACCACACTGCCTCAAATTCACAACCAGCGAAAACATAGCAACATGGGATCCCATCACCACCACATCACCCAGCAATCGTCCCATGAAAGAAAAACAATCAAACCACTAACACCAAAACAATGTAGGCCCATGCGGGTATTTTCATATTTAAACGATTTAACACACTCCATGATTCCAATTCTGTTGCTTTATAACCAGGGTTATCACAGAAAAAGGATTGATCCTGGTGCTTTCAATTTATATATACGAATATACATAATTAACCAATTTACTTTGCACAGAAAGGGTTCAAAACCACAAAAAAATCCTTTTAAACATCACCAGTGGTAAGGGTTCATTAGTTCATAGAGAAAGACCACCAACGGACGAAATTTTCAGTAGGCGTATACCCCGCACAATTCAGAAATCTTTAATCATGGAAGAAGACAGAGACAAAGCAGCAGCCTCAGTCACACCCCTCTCTTTAATTCTTTAGAATCCATTTTTTATCTTCTTTAAACATTGGCTAATTCAATTCTACAGAATCAATAGAATAACCACCCAGCAAGATACATAGAAAGAAGGGAATAAGGTGAATCCCTACCTTAATGATCGATGATCGAAGTTTATCATCATGCGCCAGGAATAGAAGATGCACCATTTGCAGGGGTGGGGCCTCGAGAACTCAAGGACGAGCAGAGGAATCAATGGGAGGGTGATCGGGAAAAAGAAACCCAGGGAGAACCCTTTTGTTTTTAAGGGACAAAGACGGTTGAGATAAAAATGCTAAACCGCGTATGGAGCGGGGTCGTGGGTCGACCATGCGGCCCCACACGTCATTAAAGGGTCCCCACATTTAGGGGAGGTTAAAACCAATGGACACACAGGGTGACTCGTTACACATTTAATTAATCGCCATTTAAGGGCGTTACTGGGCTTTAAATCAAGCTTAAAGGGGTCAATACCGGGAATTTGTGCCAAAGGATGTGCTACTGAAAAACTCGTGGGGGTTTAGGCTAGGTCCACCGGTTAGCCGAGCTACCAGTAGGCCGAGATACCGGTAGCCTGCAGCTATCGATAGGCCGAGCTACGGGTAGGCTGTGGCTACCAGTAGACTGAGCCACGGGTAGGCTGCGGTGATCGGTAGACCGAGCCACCAGTAGGCTGGGCCACCGGTCGGCCGAGCTACCAGTGGCTCAGCGACTGGTAGGCTCTGGATACCGATAGACCGAGCTACCGGTAGGCTTGATATCGGTAGGCTAAGGCTACTGGCATGCCTACTGTGGGTCAAACTTCACCGAGAAGTTGGGATGGCCTCCCAGAACACCCAGGACACCTCAACCACCTGATTTTTACCAAGTAATGGTCCTCCAACAACCCGGGCCATTAAAATGAAAATATGTTTTGGAATAATTTTTTTGGATATTTGATCCAAAAAAATAATTGTTGTATTAATCAAAATAAAGGATCTTAAGACACCAATATAATTTTCTCATATCATACTAACATGGTTTATAGTTTCCCAATGGGAGATATTTTATGAAATTCTTACAATCCAATATAGAATAATTCTACAACATTGTTCGATCTAGTGAAATTGTATATGTGTGGTCTAATTAAAAACAAGTCCTTAGCTCAGAAAGGTATTTTTTCTTATTCATTGATTATTATAGGATTATAGGATTTCTAATGGTCATTTTTGAAAAGTATGAAATATTACAATCCATCAATCACTATTAGGGATTGATAGAGAAAATGATAGTGATGAAAATTTATAAGGTTCAAAAATATAAGGGTATATACTATAAAAATAATGAGGCATAATAGTATATTTAAAATCATTGAATATAAATTCAAAAGTTAATGTTATGGACTGCTCAATAAAAGGATACTTTTAGAGGATGAATCAAATTATCAGTAATACCTCATAGACAGTGCACCTAAGAATCTTCAACTATATTTTTATTGAATGGGGGATATTTTTATATCAGTTTACCTAACCAATAGAGGTTTAATTATTATGAATGAAGATAAAATCCACCAAAAAAATATGGTATTGGGAACATCTGACACTAAAGTACTTCATATTTTTCTAAATTAAATTGTTTATTCGTAATAATGATACAAATTAGAGGTTCTTATATAATATGGATAAATCTATTTTTCCTGATTATTCATCCAAAAGTGAGTAATAAATATATTATATCAAAATTCATGGGAAAGTGAGAAATCCAATAAGTAACAGTGGTTTTAAACAAGAAGAATATATAAATATGAAATAATATTTCATAGTAAAATATCATCGTTATAGAGGAAGAAAATAATGTAATAATCAATATATTTGGGTAAACTAATGGTGTTTTAGAAGACACAAAAGTATAAATTGATGATGAAATAAATGAAATTGGTTTAGTATAATCAAATAGAAATAAAGGAAAGGTTGAAATATATTATGAAACAAAGTCAGTGACCAGATATATCCACTTTAAATGATGTATATGAATGTTCAATTTCAGACTTTTTTTATATCATAGGTGGAACCCAAAAATATACGTAGGTTACTAATTATGTGAACTGGGTTTAGGGTTTTCAAGATAAATTTGAAAAAATTTAAAATATTGAGACTTGTGATGCCTTTAAAAGGCTAAAAATAAACCAGTTATAAGAACTATTTTTATATTTAGAAATAACCCCATTTAAGACTACAAAGTCACTCTGAATAATGAATGAATAGTTTTTAAGAGAAATTACCAAATATAAGTCATTGAGGTGGATGAAATATTTTCAACAATGGCTGGATTCAAACAAAAAGGATAATTTATTATATATAATTGGAAAGAAGATTCAATGTGTATCAAATGGTTCATAAATTCAGATTCCTCAATAGAGTTATTCGTAAAAAAGACTACACTGAATAACAAGATGGTTTAATTTTTAATAATTATTAAAACAAGGTGTTCCAATTGAAAAAGGTTCTATAAATATACAAATAAGCACAAATGGATTTATATTATTAGTTTGATAAATGTTTAAATATTATTGGATTTCAAAGAGGAGGATTCGATCACAATATGTACACAAAAAAGAAAATAAACTTTAGATTTTGGTGCTTATATATTTGTTGAAAATAAATCTTTGAGGGTAATACATTTAAAAATTAAATAAATTTTCTAAATATTTGAATTTTCGATTTGAAATGAATTTTATTTGATAGTTTTAATTATTTCTTCCCTTACAACTAGATCATGGAATTAAAGGATCTTTTATTTTATTAAACAAAATTTTCCAAATAACTAGTAAAATGATTTGAAATAGAAATTGAATTTTTATTGTAAAATCTAGTTGTTTCTTGGTGGATTTTGATAGAAAGGAATTCAATATCATAGAATATAAGAAAATAAATAGTAGGTCATTATACTTAAAAACATCAATACGTGACATTTTCTTTCCACATTCCAAGCTTTATGTTACCAATTTTTTCTCAAAGAGATCCATTTTCTAGGAGTGGAGAGGATTCATCAATACCTCAATAAGATACTTACTATTTATTCCATAACATATCACAGCAGGAATTATTTAGCATTATTAAAGAAGATTGGGAATGTTTGGATAAATAAAGGAAGTCAATCCCAACTATTTATCTTTATCTTAAAAATCAATATATATTTTTAGATGAGTAATAATAATGAAAATATTTATTTTATCACTGTGGGGGATAACTATATAGATACTACTCAATCATATAAATAATTTCATTAGATGAATCAATAACTTGATGATATTAGAGTTGATTTTATATAATATATTTCAATTATGTCTGATAAATTGAGTTTTATAAATCATAGAAACAACAAATCAATCATTCTTGGAGAAATAAAATCAAAACTAATTAAAATTTAATCATGAAAAAATATGGATAAGGACAACTAACGTTTGTTGTACTGGTCAGTATAGAATTAGTTGGTTGATATTATCTTATTGTCACTAGCTAATGTATATTTCAAAATGAATTTTTTGGATCATAGTGTCCAACATAATCCACTCAAATATATATGTTGGGTACGTGGACCCCACTTTCTTGTGGGAAATAATTACTTCTGGTAAAGTATTGAAATCATCTGGTTTTACTTATTTTGATTTATAATTCTACTTACTTAATGTTCTGAGAAGTTCGCTTTGGATTCAATGATAATGAGGTTAGAATAGTTCATATCTCACTACATATGGGATGATATACTTGTGTGGAACTACAATGTGATGGTTAGAAGTGTTCTTTGTAATAAACTATGTTTTTAGGAAATATTTCATTTAAATTGAATTTAATTTCTTTTATATTTTTTGTTACATGCAACACCATGTTGTGAAAAACTTCAATATACTATTAAAATGTTATTATTTGAACGTGATCATTATAAAATACTTATTAAAGTTGTATGTTTGAATATGAATAACTATATTTTTATAATTACTAATGATTTATTTTATATAAATAAAATATATGGATAAAAAATTAAATAATCTTTTGTAAATCCTTTACATCCTTTTAAAAAATATTTTTCACTAAAAAAATTATTGACTTTTTTTTTGTGAAAGAATAATAAAATTTATTTTTAAAACTATTAAGAAATTTATCTTTTATGAAAATAAATTTCCAAATTCAAAATTTCTTATTATCTTACATTTAATTTTTTTGAATTTCATAATTTTTTTTAATTGACAGAAATATGGATTATTATTGAAAACATCATTTTCTATTAATAAATTTAAAAAGTTAAACATTATTTTAAAATTATATAAAAATAAAATTAAATAAATTATTTTGTGATTAATCCAATAAATTTAATTAGAACTATTTTCATTTAGAAATTTTTTAGTAATACTCTCCACACTTATGGAAACATTTTCTTTGGAAACACACTTTTTCACTTAATCTATCGGTTAAATTCAAAATTTAATTATACCACTTATATGAATTCAATTTGTTAAAATTGATTCTATATATGTAGAGAGAATAATTAAAATTATATAAGAAGTATTAATTAACATATTTTCATAATGAATATAAAAATTAGTAAAAATTAATTTATGGGGTTAAGGATAAATTGTGTTTATCAAGTGTTAAATGTAAATGTAAAGGGTTAAAATGACCATAAAAAGTCCAATTATTATTTAATAAAAAATTTTAAACCATAAATATTATATGTTCCTCAAATGGTCCACTTTTTATCCACTTTTGTGTAAAACATTTTATATCTTTTAGTTTTCCAAAATCTTATGTGTGTCCTCTCACAAATTTATAATTGGAAACAACCTCTAATCTCCACTTCAAAATTAATAAGCTTGTTTTTCATCCAATTCCTACAAAAATTATTTCCTTATTTAACTCTTCATTTAATAGTTCCATTATTTTTATTAGTAAACCCTTTTATCAAGCCTTTTATTGTAACCCTAATGAGGTTTTCTGACGATGAGTTATCATTCTAAACTGTGTGTTTTAATTTTATTTCTTCTTGCATATCCTTAAAATATTATCTTATTATGATGAAATAATAAAAAAAAGTATCTATTATACATTTATATGTTACTATGTTAATTTCATAACTTATATCTATCTCATAATCCCACAAATGGAAAATGAGATCATTGATATTATGTATGGCAGACTACCGCCTCACGAACAGATGTATTTTTTTCCATCAGTACTACTTATAGCTAGAGTTATTGATGGATGTAACATAATTATCTGTTATTTATGAAATAATTATTCTATTTAATAAAAATATATCAAGTACAAACTTACCTTCCACCATTTTGGATAATGATAATGATGATCATGCATTTGTGTGGATCACCCCTCCATGAACCAATGTGATATGTTTTTGATTTTATTTAGACATATATGGTACTTTGAATTGATATAATGAATATATATGATATATATTACCTAAAAAGTATTCCTTAAAGGTTTATTCCTATTTAAATTTCTATTTATAATCCATCAAAAATGGAAATATTGTTCATTCATAGATAATACTTATTGTCTCTATGAAAGGTGTATTTCATTTTTCAATATCTGAATTTTATGAATGACCCTAAATATTTATATAATAATTATAAATTATATTTATACCATGATTATATTTTTGTATATTATGTTACTATTTTCAAATTACAAGGACCAAAACATCTAAACCTGAACATAAATGAAAAATGGAGGAGTTACCACATGGAATAATGATTTTTGTAAGGAATTGTTGATAAACACATGGTAAAATGTTATAAGTATATTATATATTTTTATATATGAATTATGTTGACTCTATAATATATTTATAATTAATCCAATTCTAATTATAATTTATATTTAAATTTTTTATAATGAAATTCCACATTCAGCGTAAGGGATTGTTGTCTCAATTTTACTACTGGGAGACATATGCCATATTTACCCCTCATTGTTTGTGGGGTATATAGTTCCCCTTTAACATGATACTTTTTTAATATACTTATTTTAGTGATGTTTTAATTATCAATTGATTTTATTAATTCATGGGGATTACAAACCCAAATATACTAATTTGATTAGGGTTTTATGATACAATATCATGGGTTATTGAGAGAGTTTTTTATTAAGATTATGATAACGAAGACTTTTGATATATTCTCTATAAACTCAAAAAAGTAATTCTAATATCTTAATTTCTATATACCTATATTTTTCCTTTAATATTAAACTATTTAAGTAATTAATATATTGAAATAATATATCTGATTAAAATGAACTTTATTTGTATCTTTAGCCAAAAGAAAATTTATTTCAAATAAATGTTTTATAAAAAATTTAAGGATGTTTTAATATTCATATATAACTTTTTAAAGTAGTTTTTACCCATTTTTCAATTTTTAAATAATGTCCTAAAATAAATATTCCATCAGTTTTTAAAATGAGGTTCTTTGAAAATTATATAAATAATTATAAGAGAATATTTGTTTTAATTGTATGTAATGAACATCATTTCCCTCTGTCTTGACCACTAAATGAAAAAAAAAGAATCCATTTTAGCATTCCAATGTTATTTTTGAAATAATTATTTTACTTCAATATTTATGAAATTTTTATATTTCAATGAATTATTATCAAAATTGATTGGATATTTTCCTTAGGAATGTATAAATGATATTTTTATCGAATTTTTATTTATCAACAACAAAATTTTGTGTTGATTATGTTTTACTGGTGACCTAATTAAATTATAAAATCATTAATCTCTCTCCACATGGGTTGTTATTATTATGTAACTTTTTTATGAATACTATACATTTTCCATGAGTTATGCTATGATAAATTGATGAAATGATTATGAAAATTGTTTCATTAAAAAGGGATATGATGTGATTAAATGTTTATTAAAACAATTTATTTTTCAAGGGTTATAATATGATAAATTTTTTTTATTATTTGGAAGGAATATGTAATCTTTTTTTATTTAATTGGTGGGACCTATGTCTCCATCCACAAAATTAAGTAAACTTGGATTACAAATGAGTTAATTAATTTATGTGTCATGATGATTTCATATTGATAATGTTATTTGTGGACCTATTATTTTTTATAAGTTTATGTGTTTACTATAATCATGTTCTTACTATTATGTATTGATATCATTTAATGTTCATATGGTTATGTGTGGGCCTCGTTTGACATAATATACATGGGTTCCCCAATCTCGATTGGAACATGTCATCAAGTATGCCTCGTTGTATGCTCGACGCTATCGAATAGAAATGAGGGATTAGGGTCTTTATCTGGGGAGACTGTTAACTCATTAATAGTGTTGAGAACTATGGATATAATAAGGGATAAATATATAATGAATTATTTCAATTAATAAGCATTAGAAAATAAGAGTGAACTTCCCTAAAAAAGATAATCAACTCATACGATGAAAAATATAAAATATAGGGTAATGTATTTCACGTTTCTAAAAAAACTATAAAAATATGTATACAATGTAGTAGGAGATAAATGTTATAAAAATGAATAAGAAAGGGGATAAAAAATATCCAGCATCTCTAGCACAGTCCCATCCACCTTCCACCAAGATCCAAACTAAGAATGAAATCAATTTCAAGTGTCCGAAGCATACTACTTCCTCTTTTCAACACTTGCATACATATTATATTTGTTGGTTAAAATGGATTTCAAGTTAGGGTGTGAGATAATTATCATAAATCCATAACCAAAGACATTTATAACATCTAGTCTTTGAATATAAACTGATAAATTTTGTAGGTTTATCTAAAAGTTAATATTGTAAAATTATATAGATGCTTCCATACCTGCTTCTACCTCAGCTGGTGTATAAAAATGTAATCATTTAATTAATTAATTAGATTCAATTCAGTGTATATAATAAGTTTCATGAGGTGTAATATGGATGAAAATAAATCAAATTAATAGTAAAAAATGGTCAAATTTATATCGAGTAATCCATGATAATGATCATAAAAAAAGAGGGTCTAAGGTAATAAATAAGGAATCCTTTCCACGGGGTTGAGAAATATCTACAATAACATGAAGCATTTATATAAGGGGCTGAATGTAATCAAATGGTAATTACCCATGTCATTCCACTGTAAATGATTCTAACTAGGTTAAAGTTCTCCTCTAGGGTAAAATGGAAAAAAATTACTCTTCCCAATGGTGTGGGTACATAGAACCATGTATCTGATTACATCATGCAGGATCCTAGGTGTGTATCCAAGGAATCCCAGAATCAAGAAGAGAGTTAAGGGATCCTATTATGTTTTTTTTATCCTCTCATAGAAAAACACTATGTCCAAATGTGGGTATCTCCCTAGGAAACATGGTCCCCAAATCCGAAAGGCATCCTCCTAGTGCCTAAATCATTTTCTTGGTTATACAAGGCTAGCTTAATTATGACCACTCTAATAAATATAAAAAATTCCATACGCAATAGGTCCTTTATCCATTATTCATTTTATAAATAAGTCCATTTTATACTCATTCCATTTAATAATTCAATAGTTTCATTTCCATACCTTCTGTACATAGTAGAATGGTAAATAAGGTCATGCAACCATTTAAGACACTAATATCTTAATCATTTAGTAGGTTCACTCTTCTAAATTAAATTATGAATGGAATTGTGTTCTAAAAATACTCCACCTATCATTAGTTCACATTCAAATAGACCAAGTGTAACATATGTTATACATTCCTTTTATAATTCAGATTCGCATAATATATTTAAAAACATACCTTAGAAGGCTCTAGTGGAAACAACTTATACTACCATTAGAAATACATAATTCATTTAATTATATAGGGATTACCATTATCATGGTTAAGACACAAATTCTAATGGTGTCATAGGTAATCCTACATGGGTTACTATGTTTTATGTAGGGAAAACTCTACAAGGGATAGAAAATGTTAAGGTCTTAACCACTACTAGAATGAAAATCATTTATAGACATGGCTCTGGATAAGATCATGATGATCATATTAAAGGTGTATTAATTATATAAGAAACTCCCAATGAAATCATCATGTGCACAAAAATGTCATTTTACAAAATGGTGGAATATATGGGAAAAATCATAGACCGCTTACCTTAAGCCTGTTGAATTTCCATCATATAGTATCATCCCTTAGTTTCGCCTAAATAAGTATAAATTTTAATAATAGATCAACACATTAAAAATAGGTAATATGATCCTACACCAAAATAGCACAACAAAAAGAAATACGAACAATAATGGAGGTAAAGTACTAATGCTCTTACTTGAATTCATCCAACGTGATAGATGGATATAGAATCAGATTTAAAAACCAAAAATAACACAAGAACCTATATTAGGGATTTAAGGGAAGATCCATTATTAGAGGAAGGTAGGGGTGATGTTTTTTCTTGGAAAAATGAGTCCCTTAATATCATTTTAATAAAACATAGTCACGAATTTAAAAGGTGAGTAAATTTTTTATACATTGTGTGATGAAAATGGTTTCCCCATGGATAATCCATTTACATGTCGTGAATGGTCCTGGATACAAAATTACAAGTCATGTAATAATTCCACATCATTTATTCAAATTACATCTTGTGTAATTATCATGTAGCTTACATTCAACACTTATACCTATTCCATTCCAAAAATGTCAAACCCACCCGCCCATGGCCCATCTTTAGGGTCTATATCAAAAGTTATCATTACAAGGGATAAATGTGGAAATTAAAATGGACCATGACTAGTTGAAAAATTATGTTCTTAAATCCCCCCCCCCCTTAAATGACTAGGTACCATATTTCACCTACCATGGGTGGTGAAACACTATCTGAGAACCACTCTGGCCACTAAGAAAGTACATTGGCCTCCTGCTCCCAAGTACCATCATGTATATGATCGTTCAACCATACAACCCATACTAAAGAGTTAGAACTTCCTTGTAGATACTTCCTTCTATAGTCAATAATTAATATCTAATACTTCTCAAATGAAGCATCAGAATCTAACTCAATGTCCCTGCGATCAAAAGTTTGATAAGGTTGGGAATGCTTTTGGAAAAGTTGGGATACATGGAAGACGTCATGAATTTAATTATACCTTTATGTTAATATATTATTATACTATAATGGCCTAACTATATCTGGAATCTCAAACGGATTGACATAATGAGACGACATCTTCCCTTTCCTCAGTATCTATCCATTCCCTAGCATATGTGAAACTCAAAGAAAAACATAATCCCCAAACATGAACTCTAGAGGTTTTTAATATAGCTAATTATAATATATTAGTTTAGACTGAGAAGTATACATATTCTTCCTAAGCATCTATACATACCTTAAGGCCTCCTCTACACTAAAATGACCCAGTATAACTCCCTCTTCGGCCTCAAAACATAACAGGGGTTAACAGATTGTTCTACTAGATAAGGTCTCATAGAAATCCATTTTAATCATCTCATGAAATATATTATTATATAACTACTCTATGAGTGGTATTATCTTATCCCAATACCCACTAAAAGTAATAATTAATTACTTTAGAAATTTTCTAAAACATCTATCATTCATTCTAACTGGCCACCGTTATGAGGGTTAAAACATTTTCTCAGAAGCACCTATATACCCATAGCCTTCTACAACCCCTGTAATAACCACAATGTGAAATGAGAATACCTATATGATAAGATAGTATAGGAGGCCTCAAACAGATATATGATAATATATATATATATCTTTATTATTTTTTGAACAACAACTTATAAAGTCCCCGGAATAGGAAGGAAGTGGCCAACATTCATCCCTTGATCCAGGACTACCCAAGACGTATCACTACCAGGATGTGACCTTGGTAAACTGACATAAAATTTATATAAACACCTTCCAATATCAATTACTGGAATGGAAGTAGTTGTAACAATACAGTAGGTAAAATGTGTTGCACATTCACCAACTGATATATGGAACACCGAGTGATAAATCATGTTATCTAACACTTCATACCTAGACACCAATACTAGTGTCACATATCTTGATACATATTTTATATGACTAGATGAACAACCTAATAAAATGAAAGGGCCTCACACATCAGTTCTTCTCTCATTTATGTAGGAACATAGACACACCCATGTATACAGATAATGTAATCTCCCTCAAAATACCAATTCGTAGGTGGGTCCTTACCAAAAAAACTCTCTTGGAGAACCACACCCTTTCGATCAAAAAACGGAATTCTCTTTCCCATATCAAGGGGGAAGATGTAACGTTTAAGGATATGAGGTAAGACTACCTGTTACTGTCATGAAGCTCCATATATAAAATAAAAATAGATCCCTAAATTTCCAATTATCATAGGATTCTTGTACGGCATGTGTCTATGTTTTCATACTTAGTGAACCTGCCAATGCATTATCCATTCTATGTGAATAAGAAAGCTTGATGTTGAAAGACAGAAAATATTTCACTCATGAACTCGTTCTATGATTCATGTCACATTTGAAAAACATGCATTGTTTTCTCTAGTTGTATGTATACACCACAAATCACTTCCCCATTAGATAGAGTCTCCAACAATATAGTGAATGGAAAACTGTTCCAAGGTCAAGATCATGCTTCATGTAGTTTCTATCAGGAGGCCTCAACTTCCATGACCTATAAGAAATGACTCTATCCTCGTGTATCATCACTACATCTATGATAAATCCCAATGCAACAGGAAACTCTGTATATCCTCTACTTGGATCTTGGAGAATAATAATTGGTGTCAAAACAATCTTTCCATTAAAATTCTAAAAGGATTTTATGCATTCTTATGACCTCATAAACATAACACATTTCATTGTAAGACCATTAAAAGGTAAATTATTTCATCATAGGTACTATATAAAATTATTTTAATATCTCAAAAACCTAATAATCTTCCTATATCAAAATCATTCCTGGGATACTCTAAGGAAACCACAACACTCACCTTCTCTAGGTCAAAAAATACTCTCAATTACGAGATAATATGACCCAATAAGTGAGATTTATTGATCACTAAGTTCAACATTGAAATATCTTCATATAGATGATGTTATCTTAGTGAATTATAAATGACATCAAGGTGTTGAGCATGGTTTCCTTGTGTATGAGAATACACCAAGATATCTTATAGAAATGCATGATGAAAGAATCCAAATAGGGATGGAAAAATCATATTCAATAAATACATGAAAATGGAATAAACATTTGTAATCTCAAATGGGATAATAAGACAATCATATAGACCATAACGTCAAAAAATGGTTGTAAAGGGTATGTCTGATGGCCTTACTCACACCTAATGATAGTCCGATCTCAGGTTTATCTTTGATAATTCCATACCTCCTTATACCTAGTCAAAGAGATCAACCTTAAAAATTAGTTGATAGCAGTTCTTAACCATAATCAATTTCAAAAAATTGTAATCCATACATAAACAAAGTCTCTCACCTAACTTTGTGGTGATAATAATGGGTGAACCCCAATAATACGTTTTGGGTAAGATAATGAATTTAGACTACATATCCCTTAACTATCTCTTGAGAACCTAGATCTCCATAGGTACCATCCTATATGAAGGAATGGAAACTATATATGTGTCTGGAATGATCTCATTCCTAAAATATACACCTCCCTATAGTGGTGATCTATAAAATTCAACAAGAAAGATGGAAATAAAATGATCTACTAAAGTAGAAATTTTTGTCTAATTTTTTACCTAATCATCCATGAAAATACAAGAGATCTATGAGGTTAATTCAATTAGACCATGATGTTCTATTCTATCCCTACTATCTTGTAAATCCCAGGTACCCTTGTGGAGTTAATTGATTCCATTTTATTATTTAAATGACACCCTTTGGAAATAGAAGTCCACATATACATGATAGGGAACCTACCATACCTTTACAAGATTGACAGTGATGCTCGTCATCTTGTGAATGAAGAGGTACCATAATAAGGCATACATGTTTAGCTCAAGGGGATGTCACTGCATTGGCATATTCTGTTTATATGTACTACTAATGGTGTATCAGGAGTAATCACGCCATAGTAATACTAAATATACAACCCATGAAATTCCATATTTGATAAAGAGAAAAAAAAAATTATAATCACCATTATCGAATAAAGTAGATATAATAGTGGAGGAAACTTGATTTATAACTCATACTATAGATGGTCATACACTTTGATCCTTGATTATCGACTATAAAGCATTCACATGACCAAATCCACAATCCTTCATTATAGTAGGACTACTTTGAGGAGGTCCTCTCTACTAGCACTAATAATCAATTGTCTTGCTATTATAGCCACAAACATATCTTCATCTAGTATTTCCTCTATTACTCTAAATCCCAACCTGACATGGAATAAAATATCTTCTTCTTGAAGGTGGAGATGGTGTTGTACCTCTTCCTCTTAAACTAGATGTAAAGCTCTAACAGACACTCTAACGATTCCCCATATGACCACAAGCTTTTCACTCCAAAGGTTCATTATCTCACTCAGTTTTCACAAGCCTATGTTTTCCACATAGATGAAAAATAATTGAACATTCAGTTCCGATACTCATTCTGATTCTAATATGATGATAATCCTCAATTGAACATGTCCTGCTACAGGAAGAACTTCTGACTGACCTCGACACTCAACCTTTGTTCTCGGATCAATCGTTTTACCTCAGGTTGTGTTCAATTTAATGATATTAATTAAAAATATCATAAAAACTAGTTAGTTGAAAGACCTTCACCTGGGTACGGATGGCATAATTTAGCCCATCTTTAAAGCATCCTATACATGACGTCTCATCAGAAAAAGGAAGCAATGAAAATCATTTTAGCATTTTAAAATGTACTAAATAGTCCATAAATAACATGGAACCCAATTCCAGGTATATGAATTCAGTGGATTGTTCAGCTTCTAACATCTATAAAAATATTCACTCATAGAATAAATACTGAGTTTCATCCTAGAATATTCCCTAATGATCAAAATCCAGAGTATTCAAATCCCACCAAAAATTGTCTAAATCTCAAAGAATATAGGTGTAAAGGCATACCCCCATCTCTAGATTCATCTCTATATAATCAAATACAGAAAGTTTTCCGTCCATCAAGAACTAAACTACATTTTTCTCACCATCACCCAAAAACGTGGTAGGATTCTGTTGATGGATCACATGAATTAGATCAGCCATAGTAGTTGTGGCTCACAGAGAACACAACATTGACTGCAGCATATGTAGAATCCTGTTAAGAAACTGAGTGTTAGTTCCTAACATGGTAATATAAGGTGGTGGATTAGGTTTCACTATAATAGGTATCTCTTGTTTCTATGGTCCCACCACCATTAGAGCATTGCTGTCTACACCTACTTAGTGAACATCAAAAATTTGTTGTGGTAATTCTTTATATTTATTTTATTGTGGTTCCAATAGGCGAAGGTTCCATCACAAATTTCATCTTCATTTAATAGAAGCCATTTCATTTTAAAAGTTAGGATTTACATTTTGGTGTTAATATTTTCTTATATAAATATATCAAGGTTCAATTTAAAATTGATCTCCATTCCTAGTGAATATTGTCCCGTGCACATTGGCAATAAAATTGACACCCATTTAAGTTCCATAAACCCTATCTAAATTCAATCTTTGAATGTCATGGGTAGCATAGGATTTCATGACACAGTGGATAACTCATTCAGAACCATGTGTTCCCATACACATCAGATGAACAACCATGGATTACAAAATAATCACATGAAAAACAAGCAATTCAAGTAGTGAAATATACCAATATAGACTGGAAAATGAAAGACATGTGAATACTAGCTTCCTATAATGATTTATGTAAAATATATAGTTTCACTCAACTAATTGTGCCAGAGATAAATATCAATAAGTCATAAAAAATACCATAGTCTTGGTCATAACCGAAATGTGAAACTATGTCAACTTTATGAAGAGAAATACAGAACAACGATATTCATTTTAGGAAACATGGTATTTATCCCGAATGTGGGATAGATTTTCCAAATCCGAGGTTATAACCATGTTTAATTGAATTCTTAATCTTTAATATATAATCACAAAATCATATTTATTGAAAAATAATCTCATTTGGTACAAATTAGTGATATCCTAAACCCTGGTTCGACTCAGTGGTTCCCTGATCTCAATTTCTCACAAGGACTCAATCGCACCTTCTTATACACTAGGGGATAACGACTACCATCGAGTTCATAGGCAGTGTATAGGGGGGACTATTCCCTCATTACCAAAATAGATAAAGGCTCCCTATGACATCATTTCATGAATCTTTTAGTAGACATGGACCATCTTCCATGGTGGGTATGTCTTAGGGAAAATGGATCCCTATATCAGAATAGAATCTTATGAGTTCTCAAGGTATTACATTAAGAATCTGAGGTTGGATCATGTCCAACCAGTCCTATAAAGGTAGAAAGATCCACCTAAAATATGAATTCTATAAAAAATTAATTATTTATTTAATTCCATGTAATACACATTCCATATAATAATTCTGTGAGATCATTCCACTGCCTAAAATACTATGTGGAATAGAGAAGAAGGAAATGAAAAAACACAACACATTATTTACATAACTATTAATTAGGTTCAATATGCTTCCTTCCATTAAGAATGGAAAGGTGTAATATAGATATGAATCTAATTTGTTCAATCACATTCAAATTGGATGTGTGATATATACAAAATACTTTCCATTTATAAATGAGATTAATTTATTATATAGAAACATTTACCATAAAAGGTTCAAGTGTAAACTAATCATGCTAGCCATTATCAATTAATAGTTCATTTATTTAAATAGGTCATACAATTAGCAGGGAAACCCACACACCCAAACAGTGTCATATGTAAACCAACATGTGTTATCAAGGCATAAGAAAAGAAACACACTACTTGGAGTTGAAATCATTGAGGTCTCAACCACTGGTGGTACAATGGTCAGGTATATCAGAGGCACTAGAATATGATCTTAAGGATTACAATAAAGTTATATAAATTTAATAAGAAACACTAGATTAAATTAGTCTGTGCACATCAACGACATCTTATAATATGGAAACACAAGAGGAATGATCCATATACCACCTAACATAATATAGTAGCGCACTCTTAATCTAATATCAACACTTATTTTTATAGTATGAAAATAAATATAAATAATGGATTAACAACATGAAAATAGGGTTTACGAGACTCCCCGAAAATAGTGAAACTGATAAGAAGAAGAAATACAAAAGAATATAATGGGAAGAATCACCTACCGAGGAACACCCAACAAGATAGAAAGATCTGGAATCTGATTATGATTTGGGAAGAAACCTAGGAACCTATCATTAGGCTTCATGTGGATCTCATGCATTAGAGGAAGGGCGGGGTGAGGTTATTTCCATGAAAGAAGAGGACCTAAATCTCATTTTTTTTAAAAATTTGGGAATTTATATTGTGTATAAATGTTATACACATTATGTAATTCATGGGGTCCCCCCCTAGAAAACCCATTTACATGTAATGTTTGGTCTTGTACATGAAATTACAAATCCTTTAATGATTTAAGACATATAATTCAATTAGTAATCATGTAATTATCCAGTACCCTACCTTCAATCAACATACCTATTCATTTCGAAATAAAACCAACCTACCCAAAACCCGACATTAGGTTCCAGTTCAAAAGTGAAAATTGAAAAACAATAATATTAAAACTAAAAGGATATATGCCTCATACAAAATCATGGTTATTACACCATGTTTCAAGTCTTTATGTTTATGTTAGGGCCAGATCACATGCCCTTAATTTAATTTTTGAATCTATAGCTGTTTATATTTGTCCAAAATATTATAAGTGTATATGATTTCCACATTCCAATGCCTATGTTCATCTCTCAGTGATTTTGTTAATGGCTTTTCATTATGATTCATATATGATAAACAAAAAATATTTATTCCATGACTCAAGATTATGATGTATTTTATGAAAGTTATACTTTTAGAAATGTTAAACAATTTTCTCATACCCTTAAAATAATTTTAATTTTAAGGGATTATTGATTTTTCCCTTTCGTAGAATTACTAAGAGTCTATCCTCACACATTATTATGTTTGCATTCACAGGGTCATGAAGAAAGGTTTTATGTAGATTATCCCTATGAATTGTACTATGTGGGAGGATATTAATGGGATATATTGGAGATGTTTTTATAAAATAGAGGATTCTAAAGCTAGTATCCATCTACACTAAGCCTTTAAGGCCCCCAACATGTTTTTGTAAAATATACTGAATATTAATTTACTAAGATGTATTATCTATGTATGTAAACCTTTGGTAAATATATTTTATATCAAATGAATTGTTTAGATATCCTTTGGAAGTAGGATTTTAAATAATTGGTACAAAATCTTTGGATATGTCCTTGTTTAGGAAGATATGATGAAATTTTGGTGAATGAGAGAGGAAGTGGTTTTCATGTAATTACATTGTTGTCTAGATATTAAAAGTGGATGTATCTCTAGAATATTTTTACCTTGGGGTAAAAACATCAAATTTTGTGTATTGGGATTTGGATCAATCATCACTTAGTGTATTAAAATAGAATTTCTTCACACCTGGTCTCACACCCATGGGGGATATTTTTTTTGGAAATTCACAAACACTTTACAAACAACCGAATGAATTTGAGTAGATAACAATCATCAAAGACCTTAGTAGAACCTAATTATATATATATATATATAAATGAATTTTTTCTGATTTACTCATATTATGGGTTATTTTTTATGGGTTATTTTTCACGATAAATTATTCTGATCAATGATTCATGATAGTCTTGCTGACTATATGTGTATTTCTATGGGATTGATACTAGAAAAATGTAGTTCGTATGGTAAATAATATGCTAAAATATTGAATTATATTATTTTATATTTGTTATATAAATTAATATATATCATGAATTGTATCAGGGAATGTTAATTCCAATCGCCAATGATAAGATATTAAATTATCATTGATAACACCTAATGGTATGATAATGACATATCATGTGTATGATTCATCCCCATTTGATGTTTGTGGGAGTTTTCTTTCTATAAATCATTTTATTCTTCCTCTAGTTTAATTTTATGATATCATAGGAAAAGTTTTTATTTAACATTTTAAACACCACTTTAATTTCTACGAAAAGGAATCCATTATTGACGTTTCGAACCAATCTTTTATCATTCTTAAATTAGATGAAATATTTCATCTTTTGATGGGAATCACATATATTCTAAGGGTTATCATTCCTATTCGAATGGTTTTTTATCTCATTTGGATGGGGGGAAACTAATAAAATATTTTAATTGTGTTTAATTTTTTAATTCCTTTAAAGAAGAGTTTCGTAGTCTTTTACGGAATCATGAAGTTGAGTTCCAAATATAACTCATGCCTGGTTCTATTCTAATTTCAAATACCCTATATAGAATAAACGTGATTGCGTTACCATAGTAATTTATATAATAGAGGGTGAATAGTGATAAGGTATTCATTTAGAAAACTGTGTCCCCTTGGAGAGAACATATTTATTTGATACTAAGAGTGATAGATCAATGAGGATCTTCCTTGATTATTAGGAACTGAACAAGATCAATATCTTGAATAAGTATCCGCAACCTTGTATTGATGACTTGATCAATTGTATGGTGCTCAATACTTTTCTATGATTGATCATCATTCTGGATATGAACAATTAAATATCAATAAAGGGATATACATAAGACATTATTCTATACAATGTATAGATGCTATGAGAATATTTTGATTCCATTTTTTTTCTAATTGCTTTACTATCATTATGGATTTGGTGAAAAAAAATATTATTTAGATTACTTTGATCACTTTTGATAATTATTTGAAGATAATATTCTTATATTTTCAAAGAGGAATGAATAGAATAAATATCACTAGAAAATTGAAATAAAAACCTTAAGAATAGAGAAAATATTTAAGAAATTTACAAGATAGATGATATTTCACATTGGCCCAAACGAATCGCAATGACCGAGATTTGATGTTTCCTTGGTTTCTCCTGATATTATATAAGTTTTTTAAATACTTTCTCTTGACTATATAATACACTCACCAAGTTAAATTTAAAAGGATCTATGTTCTTTTACATCGATGAACGTGATGGAAATTCCAAGAAAATAGAGAATGTTACTCAGTGCATCTGTCCTTAAATTACCCTATAGTAGAGAAGGATATATAATATATAGTGATTCATCATATGATTTATTTGTATGTTTTCTCTTGAATATTTATTTGGTGATAGCTTATATCCCTTAAAAACAAAATTTTCGTTGTAAAAAATAACCAAATCATGATTTGGAGTAATATTTGTAATTTTTTTCATTAAAAATATAAATATAAAATATATATGGGTAAAGTTGTGATATATATATTAATAATAAAATTTAAATTATATATTAAAATTTAAGGAGTTGAATATGTTTGAAATTGGAGGTTAGAACTAATTAAAGATTACAACTTCTCGATTCATTACCACCCTATGAAACCAAAAAAATTAGATGATGCTTTGAGTCAAACAGATCATGATAGCTTATCTATAATGAGGGTCATAAAAGGTTCAACCAATCTAGATTTTAAAATAATTTATTTAATTATCATGAAGGAAGGTTAAAATACAGACATTTCTGAAATATATGTTCAACTATCTATCAAAGTGAATATTAATGAAGTGCATTGGGATGATTAGATATTTAGAATAAGGTCAGAAATGATTGTAATTTTATACATGATTTGGGTTGAGTAATATACTTTAAGAACTATGTTTCTAACCCCTTGATACCAATTTTGAATAATTGTTTTTTAGTTGAAAATAATTGTTAATAATTCATCATCCATCCTTTAAACAAAAATATGTATAGATGTTTGAAAGTGTATTTCTTGTGGGATTTCATAAAGAGAAATCTTTCATAGATTTATCTATTTCTTTGGAATATATTCTAGTTAATGTTTAAAGATAAAATTCAAATGGAACATTACAAACATTACAAATAACATTATAGGAATGGGAAATCGTCATCACTGATTTTTTTCATTGGACTCCCCAAAACATCTAAATGGAATAATGAAATATGGGTTTTAGTCGATTTCATTAAAAATTCATAAAAATCATTGCTATCAAAGATTTTTCTATCTATATTAGATTTCATGTATATAAATTAATAATCTGTTAAGGTATCATAGATTTACATATTCAATTGTATCTGATTAAAATTTGAGGTTTACCTTAATGTTCTTGAAAAGTCATCATCAAACTTTTCATACAGAGTTGAGTATCAACACTATGTATCATCCTCAGATCGATGGTAATTCTAAGATGATAATTAAAACCATATAGGATATTTTATTCTCTTTTTCTATGGATTTAAAAAGTGGTTTGGATCAACACCTTCTTCTAGATGATTATTCATACAATAATTTCTTTCACTTGAAGAATGAGATGTCTCCTTATGAATAACTCTATAGATAGAAATGTGGATCTAAAATATGTTTGGATTTAGTTGGAGAATGAAAGATATTGGGACTAAATATTCCTGAAGATAGGTAAGGGAAGGGTAATGAAATTTAGTAACACATAAGGGAAACACAAACTCAATAGAAAAGTTATGATGATAATTGTTAATGTGATCTAGAATTTAATTTTGATGATAGTGTGTTTATATAAATTTATCCATTGAATAATTTTTCAATATTTTTGGATAATATAAAGCTAATACCTAGTTATGTTGACCCTTTTTATATTATTGATTGTGTTTGGATTGTTTTTATCGCATAGAACATCTACTGAACAGGTCTCAATTCCATAATTTGTTTTATGTATCTCCCCAGAAGAATTGAATATGTTATCCATCACATGTACTGAAATCAATGCTTAAAACACTGGATGTTGATATTTTCTATGATTATCATCCTATAGAAATTATATAACATACTGATAAATATCAATGAAATAATACCAATCACCAATCAATGTTTGTACCAAAACCACCAACTTGTGAAAACTACATAGAAATACTAGGATATGATGATATAAAAGTATCCTAGGTTGTTTGTATCAAAGTGAAAATATTTTGAGGGAACATTTTCTCTTTAAGTGGATATAATATAACAACCTAATTTTAAAATAAATATTTTTTTGAATAAATATAATATCATTGATATCTTTCTTTACAGGTGAAATTGAATTATAACAAACCATAATATACTATAATAATATTATTATTTAAACATGAATATTATAACCTAGTCTTAAATTTAGATTTATGAACAGTACTAACCAAGTTACGTAAAATTAAAAAATAATTTTTTTGATAAATTTAATATATTTATAACAACGTATTTAATTTTAGGTAAAGCATCTATATGTTTTCAAAATAAATTTTAAACACTAAATAGATTTTCATTTCTTTTTGGGAATACATAAAAAAAATTATTATACATTTATAAAAATTATTTGAAAAAATGAACATATTTTTTATAATCAACATGCCAAAATTATCATAGCATTATTATTTATAATTTTTTGAAAAGATTAATTTTCTGATGAAAAGTGGAAAATACAAATTCTTATTGAAAACTTACATTTCATTTATTGAATTTACTAAATTAAATATTGTTTTAAATTATTTTGAATGACAAATTAGTTATATTATATTATTATTAATCAAATTTAGTTCATTAGAATCAATATTTTATTAATATATTATATTATGAATTTCCATACATACAAAAATATTTCCTTTGTAAAACCACTTTTCTACCACATCTAAATGTATAATTTTTAATTTAGTCCTTCCACATATATATATTTACATTTAAAAAAATATTCAATGTTTAGAATAATTAAAATTAATATTAAATAATAAGGAAAACTTAATTTTTTATAGTGATTAATAATAAAAAACATAAATTACTACAATTAAGGATAAAAGGTATATAAAGAAGGATAAAATGATAAATATAAAGGACAAAATAACCTTAAAATTACATAATTCCAACTTTATATAATTATTTAGAAAATATATATTTTATATTGGATTTAGATCCATTTTAGAGCCTTTTGGGTTATATAAAATGTGGGTATATATTTTAATTTTTAAAACATCATTTGTTTCCTCTCTACACTTATAAAAGGACACCCACTCTCCTTTCCTCTTCACAATTCCATGGAATTTAAATCAGTAAATACCTACCAAACCCCTTCTTTACTTCCCTCCACAAGTCCTATAGGATGTTTTTTGGTATTAGGAACCTCTCCAATGAAGTATTTTAGTTCCATCCTAAAGATGTTTTAAAAAAATATGGATAGTTATTTATATAGGGTTTTTATTTAATTTATTTGTACTCCTTCAAAAATATCTTCTTCAAATATGCTGAATTAATAAAACCTATTTATTCAATATCGTAGTATTATAATATTTTAATGGATTGATCAATATCCATTTCCACTTCCATCAAATGAAAAATAAATTATTCAATCATGTCTATAGTGGACTACCACCTCGAAAACAAAAATAATACAATTTCCATCATAACCTTTCATGTATTGAGACAATAATGGATTTAACATATTTATATGTCATTTATGACATGATTATACTTCTAGAATTACAATATCACATGTACCTCCTTACCATAAAATCTATTGTAAAATGATAATGTCTCTCAAGAATATGTGTGGACTATAACCATGATAATGTGATGTGATAAATTATATATTTTATTTTAAATGGATTGTAATAGTGATAGATATAATTAATATATATGATATAAATGAACAGTGTAATTGAAGAATGGTTTAATTAATATTTATGAATCTGTCTTTTATGAATGAATATAAATATGTATATCATTAATATATAAGATATTCATATCATGATTGAAATTTGGGATATGATGTAACTATAATTAAATTATAAGTACCCAAACAACTAAACAAAAACATACATGAAAAATGAAGTAGTTATCACCCGTAATAGTGGTTTCTGTAAAAAATTGATAAACATGTTGTAAAAATTCATATATAAATTTTAAATGGTATTATAAATATTAATATGGTTCATTAATATATGTATAATAAGCCTATTTTTGTTATTCAAGAGGTTATAACATCTCTATAGAAATTTGATACAAGTTATAGGGGATCTTTGTCTTTCTTTTATATGTTGAATATAATTATTTCAATTATTTTTAACGATTTCATGGATGTTTTTAATTCTTGTAGATTAATATTGAATATTTATCAAAGCGGTAATGTTTGAAAATTTCAATCTACATTTTTATTATGATTGGTTTTTATTATTCATTTTATGATGAAATATTGTTTTCTATATCTCAATAAATTTTTTAATATTACTATCCTATGTTTATTTATTGAGATTATATTTTTTTTCTATTCGTTTTATTATATTAAATTACTCAAGATAATAGAAAATAGTTTTTTGACAAAAATCAGCATTATTTCTCTCTTTGATCAAAAATCCTTATTTGGTATTTATGTTTTATAAAAAAAATTCATTAATTTTTTGATATTGATATATTTTTATTTTAATTCATTTTCCCCATGTTTTACTTTTATAAAATGGTTTTAAATGAATCTTCTTTTCTTTCTTCAGATGATGCACTTTTTACATTTCACCAAATATTTAAAAGTAATTATTGTTTTAATGGGTATAATGAGAATGGTTTATCCAACATTCATGACCTATAAATTATTTAATCATAAATAATATGTTTCCAAGGCAATTTAAAATAGAAATTTTTCTAATACTTGGGTATGTTTTATATTTTAAATATGGGTTTTCCAAATAGAAAGGTTGTTTTCCTGAAGAATTTTATAATAAAATTTCTATGGGATTTCAACTTATCAATCGCAAATAAAATTAGTGATTTGTTATATTTTATGTAGATATAATCTATTTATACAGTACATATTCTATATATATATATATATATCTGTTTTATGATTTTGATGAAAAATATTTTTATTATACTCGTTTCTTTTTCCATGGATTGTCCTATGATGAATTAGTGACATTATTTTGAAACATGTTTCTTTGACAAGAGTTTTTCTGTGCTGAAATGTTTATGATCCCCATTTCATTTTTTTTTGAGTTCTAATATGTATGGTGTTTTATGATATTTTTGGGAATGTAAGTATGATTAAATTTCATTGATCGGTGATACCAATATCTCTTCCCAATTAATTTGGTAAACATGGATAACTCATGACTTTATTATATTATATATGAACCTAATTTCATCTTCACAATATTATGTGTGTTAAAGGTTTCATGTAAATAATTTTTTTAGACTAAGTATCATGTCCCTAAGGTATTGTATGGACCTTGTCTCATGTACATAAAGCTGTAATTGAATCTTATTTCATGTCCATAATTTTATGTGAGGTCCTAATATCATGTCATTAAGATAATGAGTGAACTAGTTTCTATTTATACTCTTTATGAATGTTATATGCTTAGATATTTACCACATTTTTATTCCTATGTTTATCTCTCGTGGATTATGTTCGTTTATTTCCTATTTATTTCATATCATAAGAAATTACAAGCTTTATGCCATGACTCAAGATTCTGATCTATGTTGTGGAGAGTATTTTTTTTAAAATGATAATCATTGTTCTCATAACTTTATGGTCTTTTCATGATCATGTTATTGAGAATCAGATAAAACACTAACCTGGCCCATTCTTATGTTTCTTTCCCCTATGTGATGAATACTTCTTTTTTAGTAGGGTATATATATGAGGTATACTATGTAGGGGATCATTATGGGGTATGCTGAATATTATTCAAGGAATAATGTGATTTTGTATCTTTTCTCCGAAGACACTAAAACGTTATAACTCTCTATCAAGATTTTCTCAAATGTATTGAATGTTCATGTATTAAAATTTAATATTTGTATTTGTAAATTCAAGGTTTCTATTTTCTTCCTATTAACAATGGGGGTGTAATATTATATGGTTATCATAAATTGGTGGAATGTATTTCATTTCTTAATTATGAGGAGTTTTTTTTTCAAAAGTGGTGGAGAGTTCATGAAAATCAATGAGGTGATTTAATGAGGTTTCTTTCATTTAAACATTGTTTCAAATATCATGGTTGACTCATGTAAGATTAGAGTGGATATTAATTGAATAATTGATAAACTCAATAATGAAAAGGTATTTATAATGGGTTTATGATAGGATTCATTTCCTTATTAAATTTTTTATTTTTTATTGAAAAACCTATTTTTATGGTGTTGGCATACACAAAGGATAATATTATTGAAAAAATTCCCCTAGAAGTGAATTTTGGTTTTTTAACATTTCAGGGGAAATAATATTTAATGTGATATATTTATGAGTGTCATTTTAATATCAGGAATGATGGATTAAGTTTTAGGGTTTTCAATATGATTTATATGAAATAATTTAATGGGTAGTATGTAAAATTAGGATAAATCATGTTTTATGTATAATTAATTCAGATGTAATGTATGAGTTATCTATACTATAAGAATATTTTTTTTGTATGAGTCATTCCAAAAGTGATTATGAGATATTTAAACTGTGTAGGATTAATTCTAGATGTGTGTACCGGTCATCATCATTTACATATGTGTGATTTTTGACTGTATAAGAGTCAAAAAGGGTTTTATAGTAGTCATCTTGGAAATATTGTTGTCGTCATTCCTTTTTATATTTTATTATATCATCCAGAAATATTATCAAAGGTATTTAATTAATAATAAATTATGATTAAAACCTCATATATCCAATATTAAAAATAATCTATCTGAAATTAAGAGTACTATCAAGCCAGACTATTTTGATATTTTTAAATAAGATTATGCCTAATTTTATATAACTTGATTTTACTACACACACCACATCATGGAAAATGAACGATGAGATGAGGGAAAAATAGAGGCAATGTGGATGCGATAAAAATGTTGAGATGGGGTTACTAAGATCGTTCCTCAAACTGTAGAAGTTCTGGGATCCTACTCCTAAGAGGTCTGCTCCACAGCGAAAGACTAGCATGCACTGCGGACCTGCGCCCCTAGCTGACTGCTCTGAGATGATCCACTCTGTTGTCACTAATGACTTGGTGACTGACCACCATAGTCGTGACCTCCACCTTGGCCTGAATGGTTGGAAGAACTCTAGTTCCTAGACTGGCGGGAAACTGGTGAAGCATCTCCAAAACGTGGGGTCATAGAGGAACCCCCTACCTCCAGCTGAAGATGAGAAGATGTGAAAGAAGCGCTGATGATGTCATATATTTTTGCAATATCGGAACTTCATCGGATCTCTCTAGCACTGGGGCCTAGTATTCCCACTCCTACCGCACTGGTAGCATAGAACCTGGCTGCCAGAAGACACATCATGCGATCCTCGATCTACTCAAGAAGACTCTCTGCGATGGTTCCTACTGTCCGTAGGAGGAACACCAGCTCTGGATGTCGAACCACCCTGGCTCACTACTCTAGAATCCCTCATATTGCGCTTAGTAATCTGTGCCTGGTTGACGATAGAGGATTTGAAAGTCAACTAGAATATATTCACTAGGGAATGGATCTCTTGCCTGAGACCGTCCTCAAACATCCTAGCAAGGAACAACTCATCACCTACTGAAATCGGTGTGAAACTCTATAGCCCAGTAAAACAGGACGAGTACTACATGACAGAAAGTGTACCTTGCTGCAGACTCATAAACTCCCATGCTCGATTGGCCCTCAGGGTCTCCAGATAGAAGTATTCATAGAAGGTTCATCGAAACTAATCCCATGACATACTTTGTTGGCATCCTGACTGCGAGATCACCTCCCACCACCTCTTGGCGGTGTCCCAGAGCATATAGGTGGCCAGCTTTACCCTCTTCTCTGGAGGTATCTCCAGATGCTCGAAGATAGTCAAGGTGGCCTCGAACCATGACTCTGCAGCCTGGGGTCCTCCATCCCCTGAAAAAGTATGAGGATGCTGCTGTTGAAAAACCCTCGTCAACATAGCCATTGACATGGCATGAGGCGGCTCTCCCAGAAATGTTTGTAACATCCTCAGGAAGTCCTCCCTAAACAGCGTATCGGTGCCTATGACAGGTATAACTGCTGCTGCCAAGGCTGTCATAGCAGGAGTATCAACAGGAGGTCACTGATCGGCCATATCTGATGTCTAGTCATCGTCCAACAACTGACGTACGACTGGAGGATGTCTTAGAGGCATAGATCTTAAAGATCAAAAGCACACCTTAGATTCGAATAACAATGACTGAAAACACAGGAGTATAAAACAGGAACAGGTGGAAGAAACTATCATGGTTTACAAAACACGACTACACGGCGTGTATAAAAACTACACTACTTGACTTTTAGCCATTAACATGGGCATGTACTCTTACCAACTACAAGTCATGTAACACCCCAAACTCATGGTGTGTTGTTCCCACACACGACATGTACTTGATCTCTAAACCCCTTCCTGAGTCTCCTTACACGACTAACCCACATGGTCTAAACTAACCCCAGACTACACAGCGTGTTCTTTAGGGACACAGAATGTACTAAACACGGTCTCAGTGGCCCATGTTGTTAGTCACACGGATGCCCTTAAACAGCATGTTCTGAACAACACGGCATGTACATGAGAAATTAACACTGACCTGTGTTGTTCGTGACACGGCCGGGTACCCTGGACAAAACTACACGGCGTGTTCTTTACCAACACGGTATGTTTAACTTGACCTTCCCCAGCCCGTGTTGTTAGTGAAATGGTTGGGTACACAACTCTATACTACACGGCGTGCACCTACCATACTCGGCGTGTTCCTGAACATTTTCTTCACGACACCGTGTTTTTTCTCACACGGTCAGTGACAAGGCCTGAAAACTACAGAGTGTGTATCTATAAATTACACACTGTGTATTCTGGGTTTTTCTGGGCAGTAGCTCAGAAACTGCACAGAAGCCTAAAAACACTGAAAACAAGGCCGGGGGGTGCAAAATTTTGATCTGTGAGAGCCCATACTCCCAGCGAATCAAAGTTTGGCATCTCCTACAGTCACGTACAAGAGAAAATATAGCAATGATCCACCAATTTCCGATCCAAGAGGGCCCATAACACCTCAAGAATCAGAATTTGGCATTCATTTAAGCAAACTGCTACACAATAAATTTCTCTATCGCAACAGGAGGGATTCTATCAAACATCTATCACAACAGCATGAATAATCTACACAACGTCTATCACAACAACATGCAATCGCTAATTCACCCAAAATGGCATGGAAAGAATGCATGACATGTGATTTTTAACAAGTGTCCATATGATGCATGAGATGGCATAACCTCATCTAATAGGGTTGCGACAGAAATAGAACCGTAATATTAAAACAATAATCGCACAAGGCATGTGAATCACTCTAGGTGAAATCATATCAACCGTAAAATCCAAAATCAGAAAACTGCAATAAACAAGATAGTATGGCTTCCCCATGTACATGGGTTAGCTACTCCTGGGCGAAGCTTATTACCAAGTACCAAATCCGTACTATCCCTGGATAAAGTCACCAAACAGTAATGCAAGAGAAAAGAACTCCTCTGATACCACTTTGTAACGTCCCGGTACCGAAAACCACCTAGAGACGCCCCGTACCCGGTTGGTCACATGGACTCAAGCTCATTTCCCCAAATTCCAGAGGCTTCCGACTAGTAGTGAGTTCCTTGGGTATGATAGTGGGGAAACTATTCCCTCATAGGCATAGTACACCGCGGAAATAAGTAAACATGCAATAGCAGAATCAGTAAATAACCAACAATAATAAACATCGAAAGACTAAATCAACAAACTGGAGCACATATGTATATATATGGAATGATGCAAGATATGTATCTATGAAATCATCGAAACAAGTCTCAATGCTGAAAAACACCACAGTACTAAAACAAGTACAAAAGAAAAGTAAACATCTCCTCAGCATCGCAAGCCAAAGCATGGTCTCATGCTCTCCTGCTCCACGAAATCAAGTTCTAGAAGTCGAAGGGCGCTTTCCCTTGTCTATACCTAAAACAACATAATCATCTTGGTCCCAAAAGCATGGCCCAAACAAATATGTGAGATAAAATCCCAGTAGGCTACCACCCGAAGATCTGTGCCTAACAGTCAGTGAGTATATGGAAGGTAAAAGTACAATAAGCAGTAAACAGCAACATCAAGCAATAGGCAGTAAATAGTAAGTATTGAAGAAGGATGATACAAAACAGTAATCAATCCACAACAATAACAGTAGTAATGAAAACCAGCTAACACAAATAGGAAACCCACTAGGAAGTACCCACATTCGTCCCCTCTGGTCCTAACCAAGAAATACCACAACCCTCTAGGTAGTGCACTCAGCCCAACCCCTCTGTAATGGTTATAAAAATTTATGAGACTCTCTAGGGAAGCTCACTCGGTCAATTCCCCTTATAATCTAGGGTAGTCATGGACTCTCTGAGGAAGATGACGTGGTCTAACCCTATTAGAACCAAGGTTTAGAGATACTCTGAGGAAGCTATCTCGGTCAATTCCTCCAATAGCCTCAGGTATACCATAGACTCTCTAAAGAAGCTCACTCGGTCAATTCCTCCTCTTGTCGGGGAAAGGTCTTAAAATAAATCAAACAAGTTAAGACTCTCTGTAGAAGCTCAATCAGTCTACCTTCCTATAGTATGTAATATCTGAAGGCACTCTGGGAAACTCACTCGGTCTATCCCTTTGGCCTATAATGTCTAAGACTCATTGAGGAATCTCACTCGGTCTACCCACCAATAGTCTAAAATTTTAAGGACTCTCTGGGAAGCTCACTCGGTCTATCCCTTATAGTCTATAAAACTAGTTTCTCATATCCCCATGCCAGTCAGTGCATGATAATTCTATAAGGCCAAAGTACACCTACCGAGCTACTTGGCTAACCAAAGTACATCTATAGAGCTACTTGGATAGTAGTCTACAAGGAAACAAGCATGCAATGCAAAACACTCTGTTATATAGACACAAGGCATGGAAACAGTCTTAAAGGTCAAAGGCTAACAAGACCCGAAGGTCATAAACAGAGAAAAGCATGGGAAAAATATCCAAGCACAGCAATTATCCTATACCAAGATTAACTTATCTCTACACAAGAACACAAGTAAGGCCGGAAAACAACAAGGGAAAAAACGTAAACACGCAATACCACGTTCACGGGTATTGGTGGAATTTTCACATAAAACCCAAGACATTGAACGGTAAGGAACAAACCACATACCTCGATCCGAGGAGATCAATATACTTGAACCATGACTACTGATTCTCCCTTGAACGTTGTAGATATGAGAAAATGCACAAAACACTCAACCCATGATAACTTGAGAAGAAGGAAGAATTGGAAAACAAGGCTCAAGAAGAAGAAAGAACTCATCGATTTGATTCCAATGCAATCGACCGTGCTCGAATCAGAGAAAGGATAGAGGAGTGGTGGCTCGTCAAATATTCGTGGATTCCCAATGCTCTCGGATGAAGAAGCTGTAGAAGAAGACATTTCTGTGGTCAGGTATGACCCAAGTCTGATTAATTAAAAAAAAGAAAGTACAAGACATGTACTTTTAAAGTACACGGTGTGTACTAGGTCTTTACATACTCTGCCAAAATCAGCCTCCACGTCACCCCTACACACCATGTGTGTGGCCCAGACACGGCCAGCACACAACATCGAGTGGGAAAAGAGTACACGATGTGTACTCAAAAATTATATGGGGTATGCTTCAAAAATTTCTAGAAACTCGATTTTTCTCAAAAACTCCATAAAAGGGGGAAAACATACTTGAAATGAATATCTGGGTTCTTACATGGTGACACTACCTGATAGGCGAGTAGTTTATCATCTATTTTCACCACAAGAGTCTCAAGTATATATTCTCTCAAAATGATTTCATCTAGAGATAGAATCAATGTCTAGACATCCACCAAGATTATGAAATTGACATATTCTACACTTTTTGGAAGGGGAATGTGGTAGAAAATTCTATCAGAATGAGAAATTGTTTATTGTATTTTGAATGTGTCATCGGATTATTTTTCATAATTGAAGTTATACTTTGTCGATTAAGATGGATATCCTTATTTCTAGTATATGGTAATTAACCTTCTACATTTATAAAAAATTAGGGAGGCACACCTTGTGGACATCGACTATGAGACCCTACATGCTCAGATATTGACAAGGAATGATACTAAGGGATATTCAAAAGTTGGGGATCATGTAAATTTATTCAAATGATGCACGATGGTAACAGTGTGGTTTCAGGAGGAGGTTCTGAGAGATATTCCCACATATCGTTTAGAGGCGAATCCAATTGTGAAAATATTGTACCAGAACCTAGGACATTAGTTTTTGTGGTCATGGATGAAGAAAGAAGTTTCATAGTTCATCTCTTGATGCCTTACATATCTGCATGTGAAGGATGGGAACCATGTTCAAGTGTGTTCAGCACAACCCATTGAGGTTATAGAATAAAACAGATATAGGATATCTAAGATCATTGTGATGGGGTCATTGTGTACATCTAGTGGAAATGATGCCATATTGGAGATCATATACAAACTAAAAATGTCAATCCACTTCCTAGCTATACAAGAGCTGAGTTCAACTTAGAAAGCCTCTACATTCAAGAGATAGTTTGACTCCATCATGTTCCATAAATTGGAGTTTTTGATCAAGGTGATCATATTAAAACACAGTTTCGGAAGGGATTTCATGATATGTATTAAAGGATATGCTATAAGAAAACCATTCTAATTCTGTAGGATATTCTATGAGCTAAAATTAGGGACATTGTTCATAGTTTGAGGATCACCTAACACTAGAATGTTTTTTTACAACAAAAGATAACATTCCACCATTGGTATTTCACTTTTTGAGATCATTTAAGTGTGACCCTGTTGGTCACCACATTGCTGGAATGACCCCAAAGAGCCTACACTCATGGTCCTAGTGTTGGTTCTAGCTACCACTGAGAAGGTTTAGATCATCCAAGTGAAGATAAAGACTATAAATATCCATAAAATTTCTTATATCGATAGGAAGTAGAGACCTTTGGAGTTAAGTGAAGGAGACCATGTGTTTCTAAGTGTCTCGCCTCAATGTGGATTATAGATATTTGGTCAGGGTGAAAAATTATCTCCGAGGTTCATTGGTACATCCCAGACACTATGTAGAGTTGGTGTGGTGGCTTACCTATTAGCTTTACCTCCATAGTTAGACCATGGGCATGACGTCTTCCATGTGTCATTGTTGAGGAGGTATGTTCATGACCAATCACACATTATCGACTAGGGTGAGATGGACATTGAGGATGGAATGACCTTTATTATGTACCTAGTAGATATTGAGGACCCATAGAATATGGTCTTTCATGAGGGATTGATTACATTTTTGTGTGTCTAGTGGATTCACGAGATTCTCCAATAGAGCACATGGAAGTAGGACACTCATATTCATGCTCAGTACCACCCTATTTTTTAATTACCCTTATTTTTAATTTTTCTATACATAAATCCACAATGTGGTGATATTTTATTGTCTTAGGTTTTTGTGTATTATTTTTAATTATTATACAGATTATATTTGAGACCATGAGATGATACAGTGTGTTCTTTTGTGTAGTATTATAGTAGACACTGTAGTAGGTTATGTTCAGTACTATAGTAGCTTGAACTATTCATCCATCTAGGATTTTGGGCCACCAGTTTGGTCCTCATGTCCCCAAAGGCTTTCATGCCCCCTGAGGCTTTTGTGCCCGTTGACTCTCAAGGCCTTTGGGCTGCATTATGGCCTTTGGGAAACCCCAAGGCCTACAGGCCACATGAAATGTAGATATACAAGTCAGACTACAAGGGAAAATGCTTTAGAGGAGGATGTAGGGTAAGGGAATACACTAGAGAAGAGCTAACTAGAATTGGAAGAATGATATGGTATGGATTTCCCATCGGGATTAGGCATGTTCAGATTTTCATTAGACATCTAGTCGACCAGCACTGTGAAGGTGGAGTGCTGATATCATGAATCATGCTGGGGAGGATCATTTCAATGTTGTTTACTCTGGGTGATTCCCTCTAAGACCTATGGGTCATGTCATTTTCTCTAAGCCTGCAAGACTTTAAAGGGTTCCACCTCACTCCTAAAAAGCGTATTATCAAACTAATAATAAAAAATGAAGGCCTTCGGGCCATACCGATCTAAATAAATTGGTGCATAGTTTTCCCGAAAAAGTGGAATAACATATAAATAGGTGATTGTGTGAGAAATTATACGGCACCATTGATTTAATAATTTGGTATTTTTCCTAGGCATGAATTAACATTTGTCTACATAGTGTACATTGTGAAAATTCATCATAGGTGTTAAAATGAATGAAAAAATTAGAATCATTTATTTTACATCATATGTTTTATGAAATGAATATTTATCCATTCAAAAGGATATTATTTCTTAATTATAGAGTTATCCACATAACATTTGATCCTCTAGAGAACCATTAGATAGTTATTTGAGTATTCCCTCTGTAGAAAATGATGGTGTATCTCAGATTGATGACTAGTGCACATCGATTATGAATTATCCCACCAAACAACACAAAAAAATTCCTTTTTCATTTGAAATTGATCCAAATAGAGGTAAGGAATTTCTTTTTGTTTTTTATTCCCCATACATGAATTATATGAAGAAATTGAATCAATCAATGAACATATTGATCTTCAGTTCAATCATCCTGTGGGTGGGATTTATTTTATAAGGTATTTATGGTGGGATTCCTTTTTTATTTGAATTACACTTTTTTAATTCTAAAATAAATGTGTTCATATCAACACAAATATTGATCACATCTTTTTCGTCAAATATGTTCTTGTGATCCCTAATATTCATCTCTTACAGCTAGCATTCTTCATTTTATTCATGGCTCGATAAATCTTGATCAATCAAGCAATGGACACCTAATTTTGGGCACAACAATATAAAATTGTAGATTTTCGATCTACATGACATGATGGTGGTGCGATGATAGAAGGGGGATGAATTGAACTATGTAGAAAATGATTTTTTTTATTATTTGTTCTGTAATAAAGAAAGAATAGTGATCTCGTTTCCAAGTGGATTGAGGGCCTGAATGTTGTATGTTGGTGATGGAGAGTCTTAGACACGGCTAAACCTTTAGTTTTTTGGTTGGGAATGGTGATAATCATTAGCAAGATCATCATAAGATATGTTTGGATCATGGATCTGGGATTCTAGAAAATCCAACGAGACAAGTCATATAAAAGAGATCTACATACCATGCCCCCCCCCCCCACGAGCAGTGGCTAGGGTTTTGGGAGAAGGATAAGAATCGAATAGAGTGTATCGTCTATAACACAGTTTTTGGTTCCTCACTAGTGAACTCAGAGTGTTCCTATGATTATATGTATGAATGTTCACTAGGTACATGAGGTGTAGTATATGGGTTAACAATACTATGCTTACTTCACTACACAGACACATTTTAATGATACGAGTAGTTTACATAGAAAGGACCCGAGGTCAAGGGACATGGAATATGACCCATACTACATGCAATGTAATCCTTTATTCCTAGATTAGAGAACTTTTTATCCATATTTTTTACAAGTTTCAATAGGGTTTGGTCCCTATATTATTTCCCTGATGGTTGGTATGGAATCATTTCCTACTTCTGGGATAATAATCCCTTCAGTTGGAATTCATATATATATTAGTTATAATCCCTATGGGAGGCCCAAAGTGAGATCCTCTATTCATATTTGTGCCCTAGGTGGAGTTGTTAGTATCAACCTACCTTACACTACTCAAGTGCCAATCCAATACTTACTAGGTTAATCCTGATTTATTTCATTGGTACCACCCTATTCCCCTGGTAGTGATCATCATCTACGTATCATATTATACTCAGGAAATCAGCATGTTCATTCCCAGGATGAGAGTCTATGAGTAGCACCTATCATATGGAGGTCATCATTGCTATTTTACATTGTAGTGTGTTCTATCAGATGAGTGCTTCGTGGATCTTTCGAACTGGAATCCAAGGATGGTATAATATGGTTGTGACATACCTCTATATTATCTGTCTTTTTTAGTATATCTGGATATTCTTAGTATATGTGTTATAGAAATGTATCTATGAAAATATGATTGAACATTCGTTTTTCATATGCTTTTTGGTTTGGGGTGTCTTACTGGGTATTGTTATACTCACCCCTACACATGGCTTTCCCAGACATGCCATGTCTTATTTAGATGATCAACCTTTTGACAGAGACATTGGAAAACTATATCAAAATAGTGCCTGGTGAGATCAAACAGACCATGGTGGGTTCATGTGTCTTTCATAGAGCAATCCAAGTGCATTTAATTTTAGGTTGTACATGTGTTACAAACTCATTGAGGTGAGATTGAATTTACCCTTTCTAATTTTATTAGTAACTATCATAATCTGTTTTTTTGATATAGATGTATGAATTCATTGGTTGTTCAGTTAATTTTACATTTTACCATTTTTATGGCTTGGAGAAGTGTGTTTATACATGTACTTTTGTCAACACCTCACATATACTGCTATTCAAACATGGTGCTAGTCAAGCATCGATGGCTTATTGGTGGTGGGATTAGGGTGTCATGGAAATGGCCCCACTGTAATAGGGAATAAAAATTATAATAATGGATATTATAGATATATATTCTATACATAAGAATTGAAAAAATCCTGACAAAATATTCATGAGAAAACATGGAAATTAACACCTGAAATAATAAAAATAATAGAACAATATTAAAAACATATGTGGTAAAATGTTATAGAAGGATAATATAAGATATTATAAATATCAATATCAATATGATATAAATTAATAAAATTATAAAAATCATTATATATTCGGATCAAGCTTGTTCAACCAAAAAGAATCATGAGGTATGGGTCCTCACCTCAATTTCCTTTCATTCAGGCATATTGTAATGTGACATACCAAATTTTTCTATATTGGTGTATATACATCCCCTTTTATTTGTAAAACCATTATTATTACATTATTCATTGTATTTTAGTTTTCAATATTATTCATTCATCTATGTGGATTTAAATCAAATTTACTAAGTGATCAGGGGTTGTATAACTCAATTTATTTTCATTGTGCTATATTAATTCTTCAATATCTTTGACATCCAATGGTTACATGTCTAATGAAATATAATTATATTTTTTTTATTTAAACTTATTTTTTATTTACTCATGAAACACATAATTAACTCACGTATTAAATCTCTCTTCAATGTAATGATATTTATTGAAGTTTATTCTACAATCTCATTTAAATCAAGATTATTTATGCTAGAATTATCATTGAAAAAAATTATATGATCATTAGATAATAAAAATTTTAATTTTTCCTCTAATATGGTAATAAAATATTTATTGAAAAAACATTTCTATATACATATATTTATTACATAAAATGGCCGAGTAATGTTTTTTAATAAAATATGATACCATTTCTCTCTTTGGTTGAAAATACTTTTTAATCAAAACCTTTATTTTATAAAAACAATTTCCAAATAATTTTTTATATTCTCTAAATGATATATTAAAAACATTTTTACCCTTTTTCAAGTTTTGTAGAATATTTTTAAATAAATCTTCACGTCGATTACCAAACAGGTCATGTCTGTTATTTACAAAAAATGTGAATACAATCATTGTTTTACATGTACGACATGTATGAAATTTACCTATATCCTAACCAATCAATATTTTAAAGATTATAATATATTTTTCAAATTTATTTTTTAAATAAATTTTTTTAACAAATACTTTTTCCTCTTATCCATAAAAAATATTTTAAAAGTGAAAATCATATTTTCCTCATAAAGTTTTTAAATGAAAATTTTATGTTATTTTTATTAATTAATGAAATTAAATGATTGTCATAATTAAGATCCAATAGGTGTATATCATATTGATACCATCACTATTATATCTCTATATGGTTTTTATTAGTTTGACAATAGAAAGTATAGAAATTCTCTTTCTTGATCATTCTTTGTAATAATTATTTTTCCCTTAGAATATTCACATTATTGTTTTCATTGGACTTTAAATTTTCTCTTAATATCCATTTTATTTATCATTGATATAATTATTACTCAATATTTATATCATTTATGCATATTATATTTTAGTTTTAATGTAATATTAGGAACTATGGAAATTATTTTTCATATATATTCCTTATATGATACATAAAAATATTTACTAGTTATATTTTTCATGAATTACAATGATCATTAGATATTTACAGAATTTTTTGGACATAAAGATATTAGTGGGAATGGAAAAAGATATCCCCTTGATTCATCTGTAGTTTGATTAGATAAATCAGTTATGTAACCTTCGTTAAATGGTTTCTTATTGTATATATAACCATTATTTTTAAAATTTCATGTGAAATTTTATGATAGTTAGGGTATAATGATTCCAGAGATCATGACATAAAATAATAAATAATTTATTTTATTATGAATTTAGTTATTATAATCTATGTTATTTTCATAATGATATTTTTTTCGATTCAATTTTATTCTTCATCTATTGATTAAATGGAATGTGTTTTATGTTATTTGCCATTCATTATTAATTATAACTTATCTGATCATGATTGAAAGGTTATTTAGATGGAATGTGTGCTTATTTTTCAACATTTTTTTATTGATTATTTCATATATACTCCTGATGGTATTGTTATTTAAATTGAATGAGTGTTTAGTTAGTCACATTTTTCATATTGATTATTACATATCTAATCATGATTATTAAGTTTTCAATTAAATTTCATTTTTTTTAAGTTATTTACCTTTCTATGTTGATTTGGATTATCGATTCATGATAACATCTACAATACATAACCATTATTGAGAATTTGATCTCACCCTTTTTTCCTATCCCAAGAATCCATGAATTATACTATGAATGATATTCATGTATATGAAATATGGAATAATTATGATCTAAAAAATTATGTTTTTATTTTTGTATTCAAATGTAATATTGGAATCATGTATATATCTAGATGAAAAATACTATTAATCTATTCAGTACTTCAGGATGTGAATCCTTATATCATATTCCAATAAAATAATTTATGACATTGCCTTTAGGCTACAGGGGTTTAGTTTTTTAATGTTGGTATCAGAAAGAAGAATATTATATACAATAGGACCCGAATTTTGGATAAAAACAGATTAAATTACATAACCATGTTATTTACTCTGATTATAAGTATTGAATAAAATCTTAAATTTTTGGTAAGGTATAGATTTTGTTTTTTCTATGAAATATATCACTACCTGTATACTAATACTTCATGTGGTTCTAGAATATATATATCAACATGTGATAACATTGAAAAAGGCATTTTAGGCTTCAATCATGGATTCCTTGGTACACAAAAATGGGCCTTACTATACACCTAAATGGAAACTCTTGGGGATATGATTTGGATAATTCACATAATATTTACAAACCATTCAAAAGTATTTGAATATATCATAACAATGATTTACCATGGTTAAACATAAGGTTTTTGGATTTAGAAGATGGTGTCATGATTTAGGCATCTTATAAATGATTATATGGTTTTTTCCAATCTGATGATTATTTCCCACACTATGTTTTTTTCTTTTAGTCAATGGCTTGAACCTGAAGGAATCATGTTAACATTAAATTTTATGGAAAATGTTTTGACTATGACACACTAAAAGGGATGAATATGGGATTGTTATATTTCATGATTATTCCTACTTAGTTATCTTAAACTATTATTAAATAACCTCTACATTTACTTACTCTTATATTTTCTAAATAAGTGAACCATGGATCTTTCTAAGATCTCGAAATAGTGGAGACCATAAAATAAATATGTCTTCAATTTATTCATGTAAGAAATGTTGAAATAGACACCATTTATAGGGTTATAAAGGAATTGTAAAATGTTTTATGTGTGTCAAATAAGGTCATAAAGCAATGAATTTATTAAAAAAATTAAGAGTATGAGGAAATAAATTTCATCCTAGAAGACCATTTATAGTTCATTGAATAAAATATAGGTATCTTGGGAATTATCTGAGTTAATTCCCCTTTTAAAGGTCAACCCCTACAACAAGGAGTGTCCTATGGTGAAATAAATTAGTTGATGTATTAATGTAATAGAAATCAATAATTAAATTATAAAAGTGTTTTTTACCAGTGGTATTTTGGTTATAAGAATCATGAAACATCTAAGGATTGTTTAAATTTTTAAAAGCATATATTTCTTAATTAAATTAATCTTTATTTACACCATCATCGGTTCAGGAGGTTGAGGTTGATCATAAGTTTAGTTTCCTAAGCACCCCATTTGAAAAAAATTAGTTTAGTGTATCACAACATTAAGTATATTTTTTAAAAAAATTATTGGGAATACAACCCTTTATAATAGTATATGAAAATTTTATTTTGGGAATAATGGAATTACATTTTTGAATTAAAATTAAATGTACTCATATAATTAAAGGCTTATTTCACCGTTAGAATTATAGTAGTTATTGGTAATCAAAATTCGGAAAATTTATATGAATTATATAAATATACATTCTGAAAAAAACAACATGTATGATGAGTGACACCCCATTTCATCTAAGAAAGTCCACAGGGGGAGAACACAAAACTAATAGATGATAAGGTTTTAGTTCCTATAACTAGACAACATGTTGTTCTATTTAATATGTCATTGTTTTTATTTAATGTTTTTTATTAATAGATATTATTGAAAAATCAGTGTTGTTTCTATTGCGGTTTTTATATTAGTAACTTATGTTACAATATTGTATTTTGGGAATATTTAGTAAAATGTGGAAGGTCTTGTATCTTATTTATAAATAATATGATCCATCAAAACCTAATTTTAGTTCTTTGGGATTATAAAATTAATTTTTAGATATTCATGTCTTAGATTATGAGATGAATATTAAATTGATCAAAGTACAACCATGGGCTGAAATTATTATTATTAAATATAAATATATCAGGTATGAATATATCCTTATATTCAAATATAGTAAAATCATCCCCATTTTAGGAAATTGATCTTAACATATAAATTTTATCTCATTACCCTCACATCTAAGGAATCAATTATCTTTTGACTTGTCACAAATTTATGGTTTTGTGGTTGTTGACATTCTCTAGATTAATCACATTCTTTTTATCAATTACCTAAATCATCCTACAAAATTATATGTCCATTACTCTTTTATTCAATATATATCAAATCACTTCCCAACTATCTTCTACTACATGGAAACATAGATATTTGTTTTTCTAGATGAAAATTCGTATTTCAATTTCCTTATATTAAAGGTATATATTATAAAACCTTTTATTATTTGGGTTTACAACAAATGAATTTTCACATTCTATACCATTGATTATATAGATCAAGTTTACATTTTGAGGAAGAATGTTATTGAAGGAGGGAAGAATGTGTCGCACCCGGGTTATCAGGTATTTGTTTTTATCCTGTTCATTGAAAATCCTGATCCTTTTCCTAGGTCATGGGTGAGATTAATTTTCAGTTTTGAAGATTAATATATATCCAATAATCAACCTTTGTGTGCCTCAATTCTTTTTTTTTAGTTTGTGTAGAAAGGGTGGTTACTTCATGATTTGGGAAAAATTGTGAGCTCTTTTTAAAATTTAAAACAAAAATATTTTTTTCCTTTTATAAATCAATAAAATTTTATCATTTTTGACTCATTACTATTCTTATTTTTCCTCCCCTGAAATATTCATGCCCACATTTTCTTTTGTACCCATTATGAATTTATATGCTTGGTGAATTTGGGTTAATTATTTAGGTATTGGGACAACACCTGTTCCCATTTCTAGTTTTAAAAATAAAATTTGTTTCTTTTATATCTTTTTAAATTTTTAATATTTTCTTTGATTATACCTCCAATTATAATCCAAAATACTTATCCTCACCCCCATTATCGATCTTACCTCTTTAGAGCTCATTTGAATCGAATATTAGTGCGAAAGATCTCAGGTTTCCTAAAAAAATCCCAAATTGAAAAGGTAAATTTTTTCATCCCCAAATCATTAAATTATAACTCTTTTTTCCCACAAATATACATACCCTATTTCTTTTAGACCTTAGGAGACTCTCCAAGAAGTTCTGATCCATTAAATTTTCTCTAAGGGTGCATATCTAATAGATGAATAAGAGTTCTCTAGGTGTCAAGGTGAGATTCCTTCTCCTTTCTCCTTCCTCTTCCCCTCCTTTCATTATTTCTTGGTTTTATTTTATAACCATGTAATTTTATACCTAGGTTTCTGATATACCATGATTTTTTAGGGAGGTTTTTATAATTTTTGGATTCTCATCATAGGTTTAGTGTTTATAAACCCTTGGATGGTGATATTGGGTGTGTGTTTCCATTACGCAAATTATTTTAAGTAGGATATCTCTTAAAAATTCCTTTAACATTTAAGTTTCATAATTTTATTATTTTTCATATCTCATTCATATGTTTATTATTTATTTTCATCCTTTGGATAATTTTCTTTGTGTGGGAAATTGTTGTTTAAGCCTTGTTTTGAGAATGGTAGAGTTCTTTTGTGAAAAAAGTGCACACCAAGGGTTTGTTTTAATGTTATGCTAGATTTTGCGACTATTTTGTGTGTTTTAAAACATTTTTTATGGTATTTTAAAAATGTTACAGTAACTATAATAAAATATGGCATGAAATTGACATTTAATTACTTGTCACGTTCATAACATAAATTGTTTTGTTTAAAAAGGGTATGTCATTTGTTCGTTAAATTGCCTGGTTGGATTTTTATGTGTGATGTGTGATTTAAAAATTATTTTTTTGGTTTTATAATATAATTTTAATATTGATGAATTTTATTTTTGGGTCCTTATTAGGCTTTCTTATTTGTATTTTTTTTACAAACAAATGGGTTTTGGGTTATAAAATGTTTTGGCTCGAGTTGTTGGAAAATGGCTCATTTCACATACTTATGAAAATGGTTGTGATTTTAATATGCATCCAGATTTTTTTAAGCAATTTATGAATGTGTTTTTATGATGTAAATTGTTTTTATACACCTATTTAATAAAATTGAAATTAATACCTTGTTCAAATTTTGGTTTTTAGAAAGTATTAAAGGCTTGTTTTGCATTTTTTTGTAAAAATGGTTTCCATCTGTATTTCATGTTTTATCTTTTGGGTCCATTTTATGGTCCATGAAAGTGATTTATTAATTTGTTTTGGTATTTCAAATCTTTTTTCTTATGTTATTTATGGTTTTATGGTCTTAAAAGTGCATTTTTAATAGATTTTATGTGCAAGGCCCTGTTATACTCCTTAAAATTGTTTTATGAAACTCCATAGTTGTTTATTGATATGTGAATAAAATGTGAAGAATTTTTGTGTGTTGTTTGTGTTATTTTTGTTTTTAATTGATTTTTGATGTTAAAATTTCATTTGATAATATGTGTAACTTGATTGAGCACTAAAGGGAAACCCGGGTATCTAGGTGTTCAGAGGTGTACTAATATGCTAGTGATTCTATTGGATTTGGCCACTGTTTCACATAGAGAGTTTGACTATATCACCACTAACTAAAATATGATGATGATAATGTTGGGGTGACACTAGTATATGGGTTTTCTCTCTAATATTGGCTCATGTTCATGAGAACAGATAATTATTTTGGTTACTTTCCCTGAGATATAAGGTACGTCGGGCTCACAACAAACTAGTGCCTAGGGGTGTTCTCGTGAGTTGTGATCATTGGATATTTTGTACTCGCCATGGGCAAATGGTGTGTTTGGTTGATGAATTCACTAGTGTGTGTGATTTATTTAATAGTGTAAATTATTTAAATCAGCCCTCTTGAAAACAATTTACATATTTAAGTTACACCTATTTGATAAATTATTACTACCATTGTAGTTTATAAAACATGCTAGTTTTTGTCTGGTAATTTTTTATAGCATGGGACCACATTTGAAAAACATACCATTATATTTTTATTTAAAACTGGAAATTTAGGATTCTTTTATTTTAATGGATGTGCATTTGGAATGGAATATCTACCAAACCTACTGAGTTTTAATTCTCATGCCTATAGTCTTCTCCTATTTTTATCCATTGTGTAGGTTTCAGCTTCAGTTTGATCACCTTGGGTGACATGTGATCCTTATATTCTAGAGTGACCAGTAGGGTCACATGGAGTTATTTGGTTATTAAGATTGGTTAATTGTGTTTTTGGTTTAGTTTTACTTTCAGTTTCTTGTTCAAATAATGTTTAGTTCAGTTTTTATATAAATGTATTTTGGGATATCAATTTGTCTTTGTTCTTTGTCTGATTGTTTATATATGGGATAAATAATTTCCTTGTGTACTATACTGATTCCCTTGGTGCTTGTATTCATCCTGGGAGGATTGGGAATTCTTCGTGGGACTTGTCGTGGGCTAGCCCATGTGACCGTTTGAGGGTCGACTCGGGCCGGTTCGTGACAAAATGGTATCAAAGGTGGTCGACTCTTAGCAAACCTTTTTTGAGTGCCCTTGTTATTTGAGGGATGTTAATGTAGATGGAGTTTTATTTTTGGAACTTTAGGGGTAATTACAAGAAGATCGTTGCAAACTCCTTCTCATTCTGATCCTTGAGTTTCCATGGAATGTACAGAATTATTATTATCCATTATTCTTGTTGATTGTTTGCTATTGGGATATGACAGGGGGAGTCTGACTAATGGCCTCTATGAGCTCATAGGGCCTGGAAATCCATGTGAATTTGAGGAATGTTTCTAATATGTCTCTTTGTGTTGGTTTTTTATTTTACATATGGCCTCCAACAATATGGTCATGTCACCCACCGACACTAGTTCCCTCTTGAGAGTTTCATGGACCTTTATTGAATTCTGAATTTTTGTTTTCATGATACTTATGTGTGAATTTTGGAAATGTGTTTTAAAGGAAAGATTTAAATTTTTAAAGTGGAATAGAGATTTTAAAAAATTAAATATATGAATGGTTTTGGAAGGTTGTTTTTTTTTTAAAAATATGGAGGAAGTGGAAATGATTTAACGGGATTGTATTATCCCTAATCCAAACTTGTAGTTTATTGAAATAGAAGGTTTTGAAGGTGTAAATAATTTTAAAGTAATTCTAGATCTTTTTTTTAATGGGGCCTTTTATCCTGTCAAAAAGTGTTTGAATATGATGAATTGGTTTTGGAAATTTGGTTATGAGCGGCTAGTGTTTTTCTAGAAAGGGGTTTTGGAATTTGTGGTTGTGGGATTGTGAAAATAGACCTTGATGGTTTTTTTAAATGGTAAAGGAATATTTGGAATAGAATGGTTGTTTTTTGATGTTCTGTTAAATGAAAGGGATTATTTTTTTAATCAAATGGTTCTTGATGAAGCGTGGCTTGTCTTGTGAAATCTAAAAAATGGTTTTTTATTTGGTGGTTATTGTTCCTTTGTGAGGTACACAATTATTTTTGTAATGTTACTGTTTTGTTTTTTTATTCTGTGTTTTTGTGGGTTCTCACGAGAATGGTTTTCTAGATATATGGATGAATGGTTTGTATGGATTGGTATTTTTGTGCCCGGGGTGGCACATAAATCTTCATGTGAGTGAGACTTAATGAAATACCATTAGTGAATGTGAAAACCCACCATGTTAATTTAATTTTTTTCAAAAGAGTTTGTAGCTGAAAAATTATTGTGTTTGTTATAAATTGAAGGTTATATGGATGGTTTATCCTATGTCTTAGAAAGGTTGTTTGTTTGGTATGCTTCTTTATGATCTAGAAGTCATAATCTTGTTACATCTTGAGATGGAATCTTTGTGGTGGCTCGGTTTTGCGTTAATGTTCAGTGGGTTTCTAAAGATGTGTTGGATGTTGTGATGTAGCCCCAAATGGTTCTCCATTAGCATTCTTTCCTATTGATCAACCTGAGTATTTGTTTAAAATGTTAAATACACCTTGTAGAATGATACCTCATCCCGTTTTTTGAAATAGAGAGCTGTTTGGGTTCGATTTAAAGTGTCTTCCCATTATGGTGATTCTCTCAGTTGTAGTAGTTGTGCTTGGTGATGTTTAGTGGGTGTTTTTGTGTGTCATGTTCATTCTGCTCCTCGAGTCTAAATGAACAATAATATGAAATACCATTATAATTGAGCCATTATATGTGCAGTTATTAGTAGTACCAATAAAATTTGGAATATTATTTTCCTTGTTTTGTTAGAAATTAAATAAGAACCATTTAAAATAAAAAGAAATTTATTCTGATTTTTTTTTTCAAATAAATTGTTCTGTCCATTTTTAGGAATATAATTTAATATTAATTTCTAATAATTTTAGAAAACATAATCAATAAAATTAATTTTTTTTAATTCATTATATCGAAATTCTCAATGAGTAATTTTTTGTATTTTTCTGAATGCTTCATATTTCAATGAATGGGGAAAATTACAGCTTTTTATTAACAAATCATTTTCATTTAAATAAATTAAAATCAAATATTACTTATTATATTGGTTTTAATGTAAAATTAGTTCACTTATATTAAAATTTATCAGATTTAAGTAATTTATATAAATTTTATATAGAATTTTGATATTAAAAACATCACTACATATGAGAATTTTCTCTCTAGAAACCATATTTTTCATCGCTTTTGTGGGTTAATTTTAAATTGGATTATAGTAACAATATGAATTGAATTTGGAAAAAATTATTCCATGTTTTGAACCAACATAATTTATAATATCTAATAATTTGAAATTAATTTTTTACCATTATGCATAAAAAAAATAGTTAAAATTTATTACTGCGGTTATGGTAAAAACAGGTATACTTTGGTGTTAACTAAGATAATAAGGGAAAAAAATAAAATAAAACAAATACAAACCCCATTTTATATCCATATTTTGGCCTTATAACCGCTAGTTTTATAGAATAACCAATTTTTAGGCTTTTGGAAAGATAAAAACATGGGTGTGATTGATTATTTTCAAAAATTCCATGTCTGTCCTCTCCCCACTTATAAAAGGCCACCCCCTCTCTTCCCCTATTCACATATAAAAATCCATATAGATCATAAAATAAATAGTCAAATCTTTTACATACTCCATTAACAACATATTAGATCCCTTGTTTTTATTATATGTCCATCTTTGGATTGATTTTGGTTCAAACCTAAAGATGTTTTCCAAATAAGAGGTAATGATCTTAAATGAGAATTTTTATTTTAATTCTGATTCTATCTCCTTCAAATATTATTAAAAACTTATTATATAATAAAATTATTATATTAAATTTATTTATATTTTATTATTTTATTGTAATCACCGATATCAATCTATTCTTCATCAAATATGAAATGAATCTGTTGATCGTGTGTACGACGAACTACTACCTCACGAACCTATGTAATTAATTTTCTATCACTAGATTTTAAGTATGGATTAAGCAAATATATTCTATATATATGAAATTATTTTATTTATTTTAAATTAATATCTTATATACCTTTTGACATTTCATTTTGTTAAAAATACAATAATGTATCACGTGTGTACAGTGGACTACTAAGTCAGGAAGTAATGTGATTAATTTTTTCCTTATACATTACATGAATTGTAATAAGTATAAATTTAATTTATATATTTGATATTTATGATGTGATATTTATTTCATAAAATTATTATATCACCTAATTTCTTACCATTTCGGTCATTAATGGAATGATATTGTGGCTCGTGTGTACGTACGACCTACCACCTCAACAAAGCGATGTGAATTATTTTGTATTTCAAACATAAAAAATGATTATAAATATTTATATAATGGATAAATATTATATATATAGAGATTATATAAATATAAATATGATGTATATATATCTTATGGACAAAAATTGGGGCATTCATGACAAAACACGGATGATAAGACAAGACAATTAACACCCGAAACAATGAAAATATTGAAATATTATAATAAACTGGTTGTAAAATGTTATAAGAGTGTCATATATGATATTATAAATATGAATATTAATCTTATATAAATTAATAACATTCTAAAACAATTATATAGGAGAATATTTTACATTAAATGAAAATTAAACATGAGGTTAGGGACTTCGTCTCAATGTCCTTTCATTGAGGCATATTGTAATGTTATGCCACAAATTTATATTATACGGTGTATGTACAACCCCTTTAAATTTAAAAATCATTATTACTTATTAATTAATGGTATATTAAGTTTCAATATTAATTCATGAAACCAATGGTTTTTTAGATAAAATATACCATGTTGTAAATTATTTTATATCCCAATTTCTTTTCATTGAGTGGTATTACTTCTTCACTATCTTTGACATTAGAGGATTATGTGTTTAATGAATTATAATTATCTCATTTTTTTCATATTTTTTATGGATTTATATTTGATGCACATAATTAACTCATTTTTCAATTATCTCTAAAAATTAATAATCATTTTAATGTTTTATTTCACAATATCTTTTTAATAAAGATTGTTTAAGCCTAAATTTTGATTAAAGAAATTATATGATTATGGGATATTAAAACCCTTTATTTTTATTATAATCCAAGGAATCAATAAAATCCCAATTAAATGTAATGTATTCCACTCTTTTTATATAAAATTATTGAGAAATGTTTTTTAATAAAATATAACATCATTTCACTATTCATTTGAAAATCCTTTATAATAGAAAATAATAACTAATAAAAAATATTTCAATTTTTATTAAAATTATCCAAATGAATTATTATAAACATTTTGACACCTTTAGACATTTTAGGAATAAATTAATTGAATATTAATGTTGTTTTCCAAACAAATCCCATTAGTACTTTTCCAAAAATGTGAAGTGAATCATTTTTTTAACATGTACATAATGTCTGGAACTTTACAATATCATGACCATTCATTACATTAAAGAATTCATTATATGTTTCAATGGTTATTTTCAATGAAAATTAATTTCAAGTTATTTTTTGAACTTTTATGTAAGAAAATATTTTCCAAGTGAATTTTTTATTTTCCACTAGATTTTTTTAGTGACATTTTTAAGGTATTTTTCTTCATCAATGACATCAAGACATAATTTTTCTTATGAAACCATAAGGAAATTTTTTTTTTCTACCATTATTATAATATCTATGGATTATTTATGATCATTTTGAACATTCAATGTTTTGAAATTATCTTTCATGATCAATTTTTTAATCATTGACTTTTACGTGAAATATTCGCATTCTTATTGTCATTGGACATTACATTCTCTCTAAATATACTTACTATTTATCAATAGAATATATATTACACAGTCTATATATAATTCTTATATGTGGTATTGTACTTTTAATGTTATATAATTGACTAGGGAATTATTATTAATATCTATTCCATTCTCAACATAGAAATATTTTGATATGGCATATTTTTCATGAATTATTTATGTCTTTCAATATATAAGGAATGATTTTGACATGTAGTTATGGGTGGGGCCCAGATATAGATATCTAATGGATCATCAGTAGTTTCATGGGATGAATCAGTTATCTTGCCTTAGTTAAATTGGTTTTTGTTGTATACCTAACCATTAGTTTTAAACTATCCTATGAAAGGTCAAGTTAGTATAGGTATAATGATTACTGAGATCATGACATCCAATAATTATGAATTGATTTCATTAAGAATTTAGTTATTATTATTCATGAAATTTTTTCAATGATTTTATCTCAAAAAGAATCTTTATTCTTAGTTTATTGATTAAATATAATGTGTGTTCATTAATATACCTTGCAGTATTGATTATTTCTTCTCTAATCATGATAGTCATGTTATTTAAATAGCATGTATGTTTATTTATTTACCATTCCATTATAATTAATCCTTATCAACTCATCATAGTCATGTTATTTAAATGGAATGTGTGTTTAGTTATTACCTTCCCATATTTATTATTCCGTTTTTTATCATAATAGTGATATTATTTCTTAAATTTAATGTCTGATTAGTTATTTACCTTTCTATTTTTATTATGTTCATAGATTATTGATAACACCCATTACACCTAACCATTACATATAATTTGTGTTCACCCTTATTTTTTTCATTTTCTATGACTCTAGGAAGTGTACTTTAAAGGATATTAAATGATATGCTAGAGGGAAAAATGATATTATTGAAACAAATATTGCAATTTTTTATTCTAATATAATAAACATGGGTTTATCTATTTTACCAAGACTAATAAACTATTTTTTCCTTATGGATTTGATTCCTTATATCAAATTCCAATGTAATGAAGTAAGACATCAGCTTTCGGATATTGGTGTTAGTGTCGTTACAATTATGATCTCAGTCATATTCCTTAGATAAAAATAATAATTCTCAATCCATGGTGATAACCACCATAAAAAACTACCTAACTAGACATATCTCTAGTAGTACAATGACCCGCTCAGTGCGACTTCCATATCAACACACACAAATAAATTTTAATACACTAGTAAAAATTCAGTATTGCTCTTATACAAGATTCCAAACCAAATCAGGAAAGTCTCCACCACTCTTTCATGGAACATGGATAAGCTGACCATTTGTAAAAAAGTCTCATCCAAATATTAGAATACACCCATCATAACAAAACTATTTACTCAAACCATGTTATCAACCTTTCAATATTAACCAAAAAATCCATCTCAACAGACTCATTCACTATATTTTATCAGATGATTCACCCCTGAATCATGTGACAAGCTGAGTTCTCCCCCTAAATCACATGATGAAAATAGGTCACTCCCAGATCCAAGTAACTAATCCCCAGTTTACCCCTTGAACTACATGATAAATTTTTATTCTCCTAATGATTCGTCAATCAAACCATAGTTTAACTTTTGGAATGCCTTCAATTCATATAAATCCTATCCCAATCCAGTTGCCAATGAAACTACTCATCAATTATCCTATCTGAACATGAAATATTTTATTACAAAGAAATTGATTTAATCATATTTATCAGCTCAGAAGCATCAAAGTGCTTTATCAATCAGTTAATGACTAGTCCTAACACATCTATGACCCTACCAACATAGGGCTTCTCCACCACATATCATCCTCCATCTTACACTACATGTAATGACTATCCATTCCCATCCTACTCATAATTGAGATCCAACAAATAATATCAATCAGCACACATTACCAGCTCATGGGAACATCATCTTTAGAGTGTGTTGAATCTCCAATCATAAAGATGTATGTTCACTATAATAGCTGACTATGTCATCCCCACTATATGGATAACCTTATACCACTCATTGAATAAAACCTTAATAGGATACAACATCACATGTGTGTGTCTACTCCAGATTTATTCTCATGTCATCCCAAGTATCACCTACATACAATCAAATTTTGGATAAACCATTCCACCCCTCTAGACACATTTCAAGTGGAAGCCATCACTATTGGAGGTTTATCTCATTTCATCAATCCTCATGCTCCAAAAATTTTAGTATCCCATGAAAACCATCAATCCTAATCCTTCACATCACGGATCATATATTATAAATTCAGTAACCCTTCTTATATCCAACATGCACTATATCAATATCATCGGAATCCAATAGTGTACACTCTAGTACAACACTATCACATAAACCATATCATGACCCCATGAGTTGAATCTCATCATACATAGGCTCACATGCATAAACCATTTTCCATGATTTGTGACATGTCAATATCATCTAACTAGATTAGCCTTGTTCCCTATTCTTCCAACCTGAAATCCTTCACATATTGAGGATAATTTCCTAGTCATCTGTCAATAAGGAATATTTTATAAAACAAAAAGTTTACAATGACACCATAACAAATCATCCACTAGAAAACACATCTAGAATTCATAGGTCCAGGAATCATATTGATCATTCCCTTGAGTCTCCACATCGATACATAAATCAAACTAATTAATTAATCTTAAAGATCATATAAGGAAGCATAATAGCTATGTCATATACATGGTATCACATCACATGAACCAATATCATAACACAAAGCATCTACTAATGCTTCCAACCTCTAAAGCACTCGTAAACTAAGGAAAAACCCTCACTCAGGATGACCTTTCACATAACCTATCTCCTTATCCATAATACCTAGTTCTCCAATATCCTTAGTCAAATATCAACCACTATTCTCTCTCAGTAAACCCATTGGTCTTAATTCACACGGTTATAGATCATGGGAAACACCACTATGTTCCCATATCATGAGTCACATGGAGACTCATGTTTCAAAACACCCCCAATATGGTTTTAATTATTCATATACATATCTAGAATCATATGATAAATCATCACTTAGTAGGTCACTAATATTTCTTATGAATTCACATGCGGGACTAAAAAGTTGAGAATCTCAGTCTCAAGGTGATCCTAACCAGAACATCACATTTATGACCCCCCCCCCCTCAACGACAATTTTCTCATCTATCAACATGTACATATTTTATTTAATTTCTCAATCATGTTTCATGTCGAGAAATGACAATCATTCAATTAGGTTATGATGGCTTTCATTCTATGCTATATGGGAAAATAAATAACACGTTTTTACTATCACTTTAAATAACCCAAACTATTTAATAATTTCCCAAAATAGGTTTATCATAATGAAATCCAATGCCTGTACTAACCAAATAAGGGTCTCTATACATCCCATATATAAGGGACTATTTAGTCATCATCATCAAGTATCTCTCCATATAACCACATGACCGGTCATCAACAAAAGATATATATTAGTTTACATATGTATGATTTCATTCCAAGATATATGGTAATACACCATATATGATTATAATGAAATTTTAAATAGGTTAACCCTATCATCAGTGATATATAATTTACACAAGCATAATAATTTCATATGAATCCTTTATTCCAAATATGGTTCATGTATGCGGCCTCTTTCTAATGGGGAATGATCTGTGACCAGCAAATGGCCACCTTCTAATAGATTGAGTCCTAAAATCCAAATATAAAATATAAACCATACATATCATGATTTATGTGTGTCACACTATTTAAAAATCATAAAATTGTTAGAGTGGAATCCAAAAGTATAAACCCAACATCTCAGGTAACCTAGACATCCCCTTGAAAATTGTGCTAATAATGCACCAGTTTGAGATCTATCACAAGCCCTAAGACATCACTATGTCACATGTCTACCATCTCTCCAAATAGTAAGACTAAACAAAACTATGATAAAAATGGGATATAATTCAAAAAAAATATCCCTATGATACAACTTTATAACATCCCTTCATGTTATACTGTGAGAAGTGACTTGACCAGATGGTTATTAGACCTTAGGAATGAATCCCTATATACTAAAGGATTCTGACCTGTAGTGTGGGATTAGGGTGACCCCTTTTCGAGACTATACCCTATAATATGTGTGTGTAATCAAGGACAGAAAAACAAAATTCCATGAACAATAATAAAAAATAAATCATTGTATGTGGAACTAATATACAAATCCAAGAATATCAAATGTATTTTGAAAGCATATAATCATATAGACTCACTGGACACCCATTTGGTATTCCACTTATTGAAAAACAAATTAGAGGATCCACCAAATCCATTAGTATCACCTCATCCCAATCACAAAATTCATATGATCTGTCCAAATAAACGATCCAAATGTGGATCCTATTCCCGACCTGAAACTACAATTAGGGAAGTTGGATTGAGAACCCAATTTCCATGGTTTCCCAAGTAGTGTGTGAGTACAACATTGTAGGGATCCCCCAACATAGTCTCATATATAATAATTACAGACATTTTATGTGAATGTGATATTCATAGTATGAGAAAAAAATTGTGAAATCAAAAACAAATAATCATTTTTCAATAATTAGTTTTTACCGCACAACCCCATTCAACCCAAACCATCTGCATCCAATGAAAAAAGTGTCTATAGGAAAATCACCTACAGTTCAAGCTGATATATGAAGAATAAGCCAACCCTGAATAAGATCATCCTATTCATTCCATGGTATCAGGAATAAATTTGATCCCTATGTGGTGACACTAGGAAGACTAATAATAACATAAGGAATTAATTTCAAAACTCAATGTTCATCCTATGATTTCCACATCTATCAGGCATTACCATCAAATTATAAGATGGAATCCTATGTTTTCAAATAGTCATTTGTAGTCATTATTGAACCCAATGGAGAATTACCTCAAGGTATTTTAATTTATAAGGTGTCATCACAAAACCCAAGAGGTTTCCCCATTGGCATTCCAATGTATCAAGAGTCTTCAAAAAACGCAAGGGTAACCACCATGGAATTCCATAGCCTAAGGAAAAAAGAATTTATATTCCTTAAAATGAATTACAATTTTGACTATTTTCAACCTATATGTAACTATGGATAAAAAACAATGAAATAATTTTATATAAATACGAAATTTATGTCATAGTCATTGGGGTTTCTAGTATTAATAGGAATAATTGAATTGTGAAATATATGAGGAAATAATTTTCAGAAAAAAAATAATAAATAGAATAAAAAAAATTCATTCAACTAATAATTGTTATTAAGAAATTATAATAATAAATTCATTTCATACCATATGAATATATTACTCATAAAAATGGTTTTTATATGTTTTACGTGTGAAATATTAGTGTTGATTTCTAGGATTTATTTAATTATATTAAAAAATGAATGAAATTTTAATAATATAAAATGAAAAATCCTCTTAAGGTTTTATAATTATCTAAATAAATTGAATTTTAGATGAATAGTGAAAAATACTGATTATGTAAAAACAATCACTATTATCAAATTATAATGAAATATGAAAAACATGAAATCCTATGAATCATTTTTATTGAAATAATATATATTTAAGGTGTGATATAATGAATATAAGAATAAATTTTTGATCATACAAAACTATTCCAAACATTTTTAAAATCTAATAATTCTTTCATTCAATAATAGACAATTTTTTATACTTTAATATTAATTAAGTATTCACAAGGTTCGTTTTGACTTTATTTTACATTGATAGAAAAATAATTCTTCTTTTATTTTATATAATTAAATTACTTCCATTGTAAATGAAATTATGTTGGAGAATGTGTTCTAGAACCAGTACTTCTTGCTTTGGATTACATGTATATTCAAATATTTGAATATTAATAAAAATCTCATTATATATTAAAATTTTATCTACATGAAATTAATTTAATAAATTCAAATACCATATATCAAACAAATAAGGGAATATCATCCCCCATATATGATGGGAAAAATTAAATTCCATGTCCAAAAAAATATTATGATGGGACATAAGGAATGTTGACTTTGAGGAGTGAGTACTCGTAAGGATATGAGAATTATTCTTGTGAATTTAACACATGGTAATATCGAATATGGGATATTATTATAACATACCTTCTAGTAGGAATTTTTATGCTTATGTGCCATCTGTTATTCTAATCAGTGAGTGTTTGTAATGGCCCTTGGACATTAAGATTATTATTAACGCATGTTATGACTAATGAACATAGATTTATGGACCAAAACTATGAATTCATAATTTAATAGGAAGTAGTTTCTGTGGGTTATTCATGAATGATATTTTATTAATAATAAATTAAGGACTTATTTTTGCCTTCTATCTTTTTGGATGGTAATATTTCATCCCTTTGAGTTAAATGGAATTTTCATGTTAAATTATATGGTCATGGTGTAATGATGAGTTTATATCGGATACTCAAAGAAATATGTATCAGTAACATAACATTTTGACATGTTTGTGTGAGCTTCTTTATGAAATATTGTGAAAAAATGGATTATATTACACAATGAACACTCGTATGTGGTTGTTAATGTTGAAAATTTTACTTAATTATCTTGGTTTGATTGACCCATTACTAGATTATTAATATGATAATTATATTTATTGATTAAATATTTAATAAATATATGTTTTTGAAACTGTAAATAGAGTATTTATTTATAAATAAATATTTGATATATACTTATTCAAGTATTTTATAAATATTGAGGAGGATAAGAAGATCCAAATTTTTTCAATAGATATATATTCATTTAAAATATAGTGAAATGATATTTATCATTTTCATATATAAAACATTTCATAAAATAATAATATTATTATTATACAGAATAGGGTTACGTAAATATTATTGTATTATTTTAAGGTTGTTGTGAAGCTAAAATAATATTATCTCCTAAACCTTATCTCTATAAATAGATTTTCATGCCAATTTCTTTGGTTCAAATGGGGATTCGGGATTATTGCACACTATATTTTCCAATATAGTTTCTTTCTTCCCTCATCTTCTCTAGAATGATAATTACTCCTTCAAGAAGAAGTATGTTGAAATAAACCATATGAACTATGAAACATCATCGATCCACTATACTATCTCATAGTTATATGTGGGTGTTTTTTGAAGATTAATGGACAACATGAAGATCACTGATAGAGAAGATCTACCTTGGGACCTCTCTAAACCATAATTGTAATCCAATAAGGGTTATGAATGATCAAAATATTCATTAAATAAAGTTACTATGACATGGTAATCTCTATAAAGATATAATTTAAATAAAATATAAATTTAATGATAATTTTAATTAAAATGATTTTAGAATTTTATTATTCATCATTCAAGATTCATATTTTCTTATGGATCAAGGATATAAAAAGAAAGATCAGGGATTCCATAGAGGTGTACCAATGTTCCTAGAAGGTATATTAGGTTATACGATGTGTAGATAGAGTACACACCTTGCACCCAAGATCATTGTACATTGATGTTTCAAAGGATACATGATATTCATATCATGCATTATGCATTTTAAATTTAGTGCACACAATTTATAGATCAGTCCATCCTAGAACATGATTTTTCATATTACATTTTGTGTATTTGGTGTAGAAATTGTGTATTCTACATGGTATTTCAATGAAATTCACACTAACTATGTGGTAATATACATGTTTTCTAGCTATGTGAGATTGTTGGATAAGAAAATTAATGGTATAGACATTTAGTTCTTGTGTTGAAATCATGAAATATATTAATTCTGAAAAATATATTTTGGTCAATTAGAACATTACATGGACAAACAGTAATGTAGAACGCATGGTCTGTAACAGAATAACACATCATTGGATTCCATCTGGAGAACATGCTGAGTAAATAGGAGGGTTACCCAGGCACACAGGGTGTTAAACACATAGATTATAGTTGTTTATTACATTTCTGATGGTCTATTGAAGGTGCATTCCAAATCCCCAAACATTTACCATGTGTACACTACAAACAAGGAACATGGTGTGTGTCTTGTAAGTACACATCGTGTAGTCTCCCATTAAAATAATAAATTTAATTACCCTAAACTATTTAATTTTAGCACTCTGTCATAATTAAACTATTATAGAAATATGATTTTGAATATGTAATAACGATCTTGTGGAATTTGTAAATTCTTAACTAGTTTAATCTAATAGTCCATATTTATTAGACAAGATGTTTATTTTTAATGAATGAAATTTATGATAGGTATCATTATTAAACATCATATAGTCATTAATATAAATTTAATTGATTATTTTATTAATTATTACTAGCATTTTATGTTAATAATATATAACTATTCGAAATGATTGATGTCTAATGTACTTTTTTATTCTCTACATGTGTATAGTTGTTGATGAGCATTGACTAATACTATGAATGTGTTTGTTTATTTTAATTTAATTAAATACATGTGTAGTGGAATTATTTATTATTAAATTAAATATGATGGCTTAAAAGTCATTTATCCCTCTTTGATTATGTAATGCTTTTGTGACTATTGTTTTTTATGTAATATCCCTAACCAATACTTTGGTTCCCTTCACCTATGTTCATAATATAAACATATGTAATAAAAGGAGTATCCTAAGGTGCGTGGATATGGTTCAAGATGCAACATATGAAAAAAAAATTAGATGACACACTAGTGTATAGGTGGAATGTTGTAACTCATGTCATGATTGTCTCAAGTAGTTCTCCTATGTGATCATAGGTTGATTTATTTTCCACTCAATAAGTAACTTATTAGAAATGTATGTGATCAGTTCATTTATTAATTTATTTATTTCCATATTTTTCAATATTTATTTTTTGGATGTAGGAACATGTTTAGATAAATAAATTAACTAATATGAAAATATGAAATTTAATTAAATTGATTGTACATAATTTTAAAAAAAATTGGTTAATCATTTTAATGAAATTAAAATAATATTATCCACACATATAATGGATAAAGAAAGAAATTTTCATTAATAATAAATACAATTTCTCAACTTATTGTTATTTTAGACTAATACTTTTATTACATGAATAGAAATAAAATCCATAGAACTATATTCTTGACCAAACCTCATTGGGACACTTACTTTTATCATAGAGTTCTTATAAAATTATTTTATTAACATAGCAAATTCACATAAATATAAGTAACAATCACTACACATTATATAACATGGATTCATGTATTGAGGAAATATGTGAAATGGTTTAGAGTTTTGGGTTTTCACTCAATAGATAAAGGAGTTACAAGCCCACAATTCTTAAAGTCCAACCTACCTAAATACCCTCAAGAAATTGACTAAGCCCTCTATTAGGTTATTAAATGGGACATATAGATCCTTTCAACTAGAATGTGAAAGAAACTACTCATTAATTATCCAATGGTGAGGACTTTTGGGACCTGATGATATTGTGGGAGACATAAAAAAATTAATAATTATTATTACTTCTCACATAATTTATAATCAATAAATGTTAAAATAATTTAACTATCTTATATTTGGATTATTATAATGTTCATAAACCACATTATCCCAAAGATATATTCTATATAAAGATGATATCATTACAAGTGGTAACATCTAGGAATGGTTTAGTATCCTACGGGTACACTTATTCCATGAATAGAAAAATTAGATTCTTGAATCCTTAGTGCATGGTCTTTAAAAATGGACGAAATTTATGTGGAGTTCATTTTCATTGATAAACATATCAGTTATACAGTTTATTTTTTGGTTTTATAACATTCATAGATGTCTATTGATCTCATTAAGTCATCAGAATACATTTATTCATATATAATGATCCATCATCTATAAGGTTTATATCTATAGGGAAATAGATAGAAAAAGTTTGATATATACAACGCTCTCCTATATATTAATCTTGGAGAAGGTGTACTAATTGGGTCTCATAAAGTAAACCCATTTACTATATTGAGCACCTAGAGTTTATAGAATTTATATGGCCTGAACAAATACACAATGATATCATACTAAAATAATTTCCTCTGATATTCTAAATGTTTATTGTTAATTTATATATAAAAAACATTGAGAAGTCTCTTCTAGATATTCTCAACCATCGTCATCTAGTTGATAATGAGATGATTCATGAAATTAATTCTATCCATATGGTGAATAGAAGCAAAGGCCAGATTAAGAGATCTAAATATAAAGATAATTAAATATTCCCTTTCTAGAATATAATGACTAAAGGAAAGGAAAGGGAAAAGTAATATGTCTGCTCTCATGTACTATGAAGGGACACTAAAAGAAAAACTACACCCAATAAAATAAGAAAGGGGATGATTTAGGTGAGTTATTAGGAATTGAAATATTTTTTTTAGGAAATGGGTATCAAAGACAACATTTGGTTCTTATATATTAATTCAAATATGAGAACCATGTAGATTTTGTAATATTTACTCGGGGTTGGTAAATCTATGAGTATCTAATAGAACCAACATGTTGTGAGGGCCACTGAGGACTACGACCTTATGTTGATGATATGAATGAACTTTTTTTAGAATTTATTTTATGTTTCATATAATACTAGAAACATTATATCTAAATAAAAACATGAAACATATGGATTTATATTCATACTTGTTATTGAATACTGTTTCTTTTATAAATAAATAAAATTATATAATAAAGAATATCTAATTAATGATCTTTAGGTTTTAGATCATGATATCCAAGTAATGGAAAACAATAATAAATATAAATCACATGACTCTTGCAACATCAAACTATGGAATCTTTAGCTGGGTTATGTAAATAAAACTTATTTGGTCAAATTACACAATGATGGGTATTTTGATTTCATTAATCTAAAACAACTTGGTCTGTTTGTTGAATGTTTACATGGAAACTATACCCAACCCCCGTTTAGCGGAAATTTTAAAAAGGTAAAAACATTTATTGAATATGTTCATAACTATGTGTGTGGAACATATCCATTTGATTCTAAGGGTTGGTACTAATACTTAATTACTTTTGAAGGTTAATTTAGTAGATATGGACATGTCTACTCAATCCAGTATATGGGAAATTAATTTTATATATTTAAAGAATTAAATAATAAATTTTAGAAAAAGTATGTTTAGGAGATTAGGAAGATACACTCAGACTATGGGGTAGAATGTCTTCATCAATACTTTACTGGTTATTTATGAGAATTTGGGATTTTCCCTCAACTCACTCGTTATAGGACACAAAGGAATTGTGTTAGATAAATGAGTAATTGTACCATGTTGAACATGGTGAGATCAATATTGAGTCATGTGAGTATTCCATTTAAATTTTAGTGATGTGGGTTATATTTAGATTAATGTATAATAAATCATGGGACAACATAAGTGGTATACAGTATTCCATATTGATTATAGAGTCAAAGTAAAAACATATTTTCAAACACACATGTGTGATATTGTGAAGCATTTGATAAGGACTCATTAGAAGACAAACATATATCCCAAGGAAAAAATTGTACCTTTATAGGATAGCATAAGGAATCAAGTTGATATTTCAAATATATCTCATTATACAATAGTGTAATAGTGTTATTCATGCTATATTCATTGAAAGGGAGTATATCTCTAAAAGAGACAGTGGGAGAAATATCATATTTGATGAAGTCTAAGATCAATTTACACATGTCTTACCATATAAAAAAATTCCAATCCCAATATAATATTATGTTATAGGGAAAAATATACTACATAGGTGTACAAGAGTTGTTAGATAACTAGAACCACACGGTATTGTAAGGTCCCATGTTTTTTCTAACAGGAATCTTGAGTAGAAATTTGAATTCTTTCAATCAAATGCTTATTAGTGGAAAAATTAGTAATTTAACTATGTAGATTATCTCATATGATTTTATGACCTCTCTATTCGTCCTATAATTGGTTTTTTACCATATTACATGAGTTTTTTGGAATTTTGAATAATTCAAATTTAAGAGGAATAATTAATATTTACTATTTCTTAAATATTAATTTAGTTATGCATGATAATTTGGTTATATTTTTTGAATGACTAATAAAATATAAATTTCATCTCCTCCATTAATTTAGGAATGGAGAGTTTTTCTAGACGGGGCATAAACTTAGTTTGGGCACCGAGGATGGGTCCCCTTTTCTCTTTCTTTTATTCCTATTTTATTTTTCTTTTTCTTTTATTCATTTCCCTTTATTTAATTCTTTTCCACTACTAGATACTTATATATTCCCCTATGAGGTTCATCCTTCATCATAAAAATGATACATAAAGGGATAGATAGAGAGAGTGGAATTTATAGGGAAAAAGGGAGGTATTTCTATAGACCTCAGGATGTGTATGATTGTAATGTGGTAGTTGGGGATCCTAGAAACCGGAAAAGATTTTTCAAAACCTACTAAAAGGTCATCTGTTTTTATATTTTATCTTAAATACCATTATATTTTTATTTTTCTAGTTTTTAACCACTTTATTATTCCCTAAGAACCCTTTAGGGTTGATATGTATCTTTTTTTTGAGTAAATTAGGGTTTTGAGCGATTTGAGAGGTTTCCCATTTTGGAATCATGATCACATTGTGTGTAATATAGGAATAGATGTTGTGTGTGTTATTCCTAAATTTGGATTAATATCTTTTTTAAGTACATGCTATCTGTAGGGTATAAACAACTTGTACTGGGACATGACAGTGAAACTGAGTACCTGTCCAAATATCCCATGTATGGGAACATGGCTGTGTAGATTACACAGCCAGACCCAGTGTTGGTGTCATGCCATGAAAACATACATTGAGAGGATATATACATTACAAGAAATGTTAAATTCACTGTAATGTACCTCGTGTTGGTACACACAATGTTCATGATGAACATTCCATGTATATAGGTATTAACATACCATGCACGATTGAGGTAAACGCCAAAGTGCGGATTTGTGTGTACATATCATGTACTAGGTTACCCATGTTTTTTACTCGTACCTTTCTACCATTTTAATTATTCTACCTAATTTATTCCATATACATTTAATTTGATATAATAGGAGTCTGTTATAATAAATTCTCTACATAGATTAGAATGGTGAAACTTCTAGGGTGTTTAAGCACTCCAAGGTGTCGTTATGATCATTTTATTTAATGGATATGTTCTTACACCAGTAGTAAAATCATGTTGTCTCCATAGAGTGATACCTTGAATTGGGAATGTCCACGAGCAGTCCTTTATGAAAAAATTATTTCTTATATTTTCCCATGAGGATGTATCCCTTTCGAGATGTTCCAATCAAGACTTGAAGCCCATCATTTTAGTTGTTATTGGGGATCCTTTATAGGAATTCACTTCTAAGGTTATGACCCAGATGATATATTCTAGGATGACTCCTCTTTCTTAATATTATCAAGGATCTTCTATGGTATGTCATTTCTTACAAACTGACCAAGGAATCCCTAGAAGGTTCCCTTTACTTTTATTGTTCTAACGATCCTATGTAGGATTCTTAAGTTTCATTACATTAGAGGATCCATATTGGAACCCTCCTTTTACCTACTTGAATAAGGATCACGAGTTGGATTCCATCAATAATATATAGACAACATGGATCCAAAGTTGGATTCATCTTCACTAATTTGACTTCAAGAACCTATTGGGTGCCCTAATATTGACTAACCCTAAGCTAGTGCATTGGTGGTCTGGGTAGAGATGGTATTGGTTGTCAACTTAGAACCTATGTTGAACAAGTAAGCACATTGTTCTATGGAAGTACTGTTGGGATTAGGCATTCCGTCACCCTCTCTATTTTTTTATACTGTCACCTGTTTATTTTTGGTTCATATGTGATTATCATAGTTGTTTCCTAGTTAATGTCTCATTATCCTGATGTGATGCATATTTCTTTATCTGTTAGGTCTATAAATATTCTTCTTGGGATTTTTATAATTCATCAATGAGATGCACATTCATACTTCATATAATTTGGCTTTCCATCCATTTTATTTATTTTATTTATTAATATACCGAGAGTTAATAGTTGGTACATGGATATTTAGGGTATATATTTGACTGTTATATTATTTTGATTTATATAGGTTCTTCCTAGGATCTAGATTTTATGCCTATAAATATAATATATGGGCATGTAATCCCTAGAATTGATACTTATTGATTATTACACATTCCTTGTGGATTAAGACGGTTATTATTGCCAAAATTTGTCATATATTGAGGATTATTAAACTCTTCTCCAAATTAAATGTGATTAAAATGATTATACTCTCATTGATCATTTTATACTCATGAATAATTACTCTCTACTGAGCAATATAGACAATTACACCCTCCCAAATAAATTACTAGACCATGGTGTTGGATATAGTGTTTCACATGATAAGACACTCGTGGATGGCATTTCTCTCCCAAGTGGTGGGGTTGATTCCACTCTCCCTAATTAGAAACCTCAAGGGGTGAGAATGATATCTAACTGATGAGATCTCATAATAGTTATCCAAAGTGTCAGACCCTTAGGGTTTTTCTAAGTCTCAATTGTGTGAAAGACTACAGACATGGAACTATGGTTCAATCATTAAACTAGTTTATAAGGCATTAGCAGTATGGTATAATGCTATAATAATGTTATAGTTATTCCATAATAACATCCTTGTAATCCATTGTTATGGTGGATTGGATGTGATTATTCTTAAACCCATGGTTATGAGGACAATCCACCAGTGGTTACATAGATTTCTTAGAAACATTCTAGCTCTGGCTAAAGAAAGTATTTGTTGATTGGGATTATAGACCCAATGATCAACATAATGATACATGGATTGATTGGAATGACATCTAGTTCAATTCACTAGCACTTTATGTAACAACTGGGTCCCAATGACAGAACATCCACCCCGCCTTAACATGGCCATCGGGTCCTGGCCCACCAGGTACCACCAGTTGCCCCGCAGACAGGTGGGGCCCACCCTAGGGTCCATCAACCCGCCTAAATGGGTCATCTGACTAATGACAGTCTCCACAAGCCAAAACATGTCCTTTCCAGTGTGCTTTGTCCTCACTCGCACACACCCTGAGAAACATCCCAGAAGATCACCCATCCTGATCACTACTCCAGGCCAAGCACGGTTAACTGTTTAGTTCTAATCAGATAGGCTCCTGAAAAAGAATGTGTGCCTTGTTGACATGAGTCATTTAACCCTTTATTATTTGGGGATGTTACAATCACCCCCCCCCCCCAGAGAACAAGGCCCTCATTGTGGGCCCTATATCTCAACCCAGGCAGTGCATCTCAATTAAGGATGGGTTCCTCCTCTGATACCAAATGTAACAACTGGGTCCCGGTGACAGCACAGCCACCCCGCCTTAACATGGTTGTCGGGTCCTGGCCCACCAGGTACCACTAGTTGCCCCGCAGACACGTATGCCCCCCCCCCAGGGTCCACCCACATGCCTGAACGTGTCATCTGACTAATGACAGTCCCCACAGGCCAACACATTTCCTTTCCAGTGTGCTTTTTCCTCACTCGCACACACCCTGGGAAACATCCCAGAAGGTCACACATCATGATCACTGCTCCAGGTCAAGCACGCTTAACTGTGGAGTTCTAATCAGACAGGCTTCTAAAAATTAACTTGCACCTTGTTGACATGAGTCATATCATTTAGTCATTTAACCCTTTATCAACATAATGATAAATGAATTGATTGGAATGACATCTAGTTCAATTCACTTGCACTTTATGTAACAACTGGGTCCCATTGACAGCACAACCACCCCGCCTTAATATGGCAGTCGGGTCCTGGCCCACCTGGTACCACCAGTTGCCCCGCAGACAAGTGGGGCCCACCCCAGGGTCCACCCACGTGCCTGAAAGGGTCATCTGACTAATGACAGTCCCCACAGGTCATCACATGTCCTTTCCAGTGTTCTTTGTCTTCACTCGCACACACCCTGGGAAACATCCGAGAAGGTCACCCTTCCTGATCACTACTTCCGGCCAAGCACGCTTAACTGTGGAGTTCTAATCAGACAGGCTCCCGAAAAAGAACGTCCACCATGTTGACATGAGTCATATCATTTAGTCATTTAACCCTTTATCATTTGGGGATGTTACAATCACCCCCCACCTCCCCCCTTAGAGAACAAGGCCCTCGTTGTGGGCCCTGCATCTCAACCCAGGCAGTGCACCGCACTTAAGGCTGGGTTCCTCCTCTAATACCAAATGCAACAACTGGGTCCCGGTGACAGCACAACCACCCCGCCTTAACATGGCGGTCGGGTCCTGGCCCACCAGGTACCACCAGTTGCCCTGCAGACAAGTGGGGCCCACCCCAGTGTCCACCAACGTGCCCGAACAGGTCATCTCACTAATGATAGTCCCCACAAGCCAACAAATGTCATTTCTAGTGTTCTTTGTCCTCACTCGCACACACCCTGAGAAAACATCCCAGAAGGTCACCCATCTTGACGACTGCTCCAGGCCAAGCACGCTTAACTGTGGAGTTCTAATCAGACAGACTCCCGAAAAGGAACGTGCACCTTGTTGACATGAGTCATATCATTTAGTCACTTAACCCTTTATCTTTTGAGTATGTTACAATCACCCCCCCCCCCCCCTTAGAGAACAAGGCCCTCCTTGTGGGCCCTACATCTCAACCCAGGAAATGCACCGCACTTAAGGCTGGGTTCCTCCTCGGATACCAAATGTAACAAGTGGGTCCCGGTGACAGCACAGCCACCCCACCTTAACATGGCCGTCGGGTCCTGGCCCATCAGGTACCACCAGTTGCCCCGGAGACACGTGGGGCCCACCCCAGGGTCCACCCACATGCCTGAACGGGTCATCTGACTAATGACTGCCCCCACAGGCCAACACGTGTCCCCACAACGCCCTCCATGTGGGCCTTACATCTCAACCCAGGCAGTGCACCGCACATAAGGCCGGGTTCCTCCTCTGATACCAAATGTAACAATTGGGTCCCGGTGACAGCACAACCACCCCGCCTTAACATTATCGTCGGGTCCTGGCCCACCAGGTAACACCAGTTTCCCCGCAGACACGTGGAGCCCACCCCAGGGTCCACCCATGTGCCTGAACGGGTCATCTGACTAATGAAAGTCCCCATAGGCCAACATGTGTCCTTTCTAGTGTGCTTTGTCCTCCCTCGCACACACCCTGGGAAACTTCCCAGAAGGTCACCCATTATGATCACTACTCCAGGCCAAGCACGCTTAACTATGGAGTTCTAATCATACAGGCTCCCGAAAAGGAATGTGCACCTTGTTGACATGAGTCATATCATTTAGTCATTTAACCCTTTATCATTTGGGGATGTTACACTTTATGTCCTGAAAATCTTGATTACGGACCTAAGCATAAACTCTTATTGATTTATGTTTTTCATTCTCCTTTCTCGTGTGTATTCAAATTAATGTATATATGCATATGTATGGGAATATGCATATATACACTTATAAATATAAACATATATTCTAGAAGATTTTCTATTTGACTGGGATCCCGGACATTGAGATTGATTGTGCTATCACATTAGTTGTTTTATTTATCTTCAAAGTTATGTTTCGACTTTACTATGTGTATTTCATGTGAAATCGCTTATGAAAATTTATTTAAAGGTTCATTGTTGTTTTAGTCTACTAAGATTATATCCTAACCCCTATATCTTATTAAGAAGATGTAGTTTGATAGAGTCTTTGAAACTGTGTATGTTTTATGGCTTTAGAGTTAGTCATAGATCAATGTACATTTATTTTTGTTTCTTTTATATATTTTTATATGTATGGTTGTCCTAGTGGGTGAATAATGTTGTATGTTTGGCATGGTTTTTGGTCTTTTATTGTGTTTCATATATTATTAAAGCATGTTCTATTTAATTTTATATATCTCTTCTACACTCTTTTTAGTACTTCCTGAAAGATATCAAGTTTTTTCCTCTGTTTTTTACTTTGATAAGATGGAACAGTCCCTCCATGGAATCATCATCAGCATTTATTGCTATTCAACATCCTCTATTGTATAGGGAGGCACTCGTGAGGCCCCATAATGAACTATCGTGGAGCACCTATTTAGTAGAAAGTGTTTTGGGACTTTAAAAAATGGTATTAGAGCTATTTCATTCCTGTTGTATATCTATTTGGGATATGGTAGAAAGGATTATTCAGAATGTGTCAGAACCTACTATGGATATCAAACTATTGTGTCAAAACACATTTTCTATTATAAAATCTTAGTTTCAATGGATATTGGATTTTTATTTTGATTTATGTTCTATAGTTGTATATTTTCTTTGAGAGACACAAATTTTTTTTGGATTTTATGATTTATTATAGAATTATGCCTCCTAAAAAATTGGATAGAGACCAATGATGGATTTTGACTCTTGGATGATAAAGTCAAGAGGCATATCATTCATCATATTTTAGCACATCCGATATACATGTTGTAGTCCATATAGTATGTAATTTTATTAATGAGATATTTCAATTGTTTAAAGTGTCAAAAACAACAAAAAATGGATTTTTCTTGTATATGTTTTTGGTTGAATTATATTGAATTGATCCTAGATGAATATTTACTTTTATCTTATGGTATTCTATGTTGATTTAAATTGATACAGTTTATGGTTTGGATGATGAATCATCCCTCATGCATGGTAGGTGTAGTGACCCTAGTCGGTCAATAGAGCACATGATATCGTTGTGTTATACCACTTTGTAGGGTGTTGTTTCTCAGGTTCAATTATCTAAAGTGTCGGTAACAATCTATAGTGTGTTTTCCTATATATATTAGAATAAAAATATATATAACCAACATTCATTTGTGTTTATCTAGTTGGATCATTGAGTATGACGTGAATAGGTACCAGGGTGTTTCTTATGAACTACAGCTTCATTGGTATCATTGTATGAAGATGCCCAGTGGGTGTCAGCTCATTTCTTTTTCTCTTAAATTTTGGTTTCGTGACCTCTAAGGAGTAGTTCCTTATAAGGATACAAGTGAATGATCAATCACATATAGAGTTTGAGACAGTTTGAACAATGTAGTTCAATTGTGATATTTACCCTAGAGAGGTTCGATCTTTGGGGAAATGTTGTTAAATGATGTAACCCAGTTGTGAGGCTTGATCGATAAGGATTTGTGGTAGTCCTATATTCCATTAGTTTTGAATCTGACCCCCATAGGTCAGTGTTTTGTTTTGATCATGGGAAACCTGCCTAAACGATTTTTGTCCATGATTATGAAAGTTATTTTAGGAACAGTGCTATGTTATATGCTCATATTGATATTAATGCATGGTAGTTGGTCATTTTTTGTGATATATAAAATTTTAATTCATTCAAATATTGATAAATAACCTAGGATTCTATGTTATTAATACAAAATTTGATGAGAAAGGCTATTTGGGTTCCTAGGCTTGTCGGATAGTGTTTCCATTGTTTCTAATGTAGTCAGATTGTTGTTCGATGCTCGTGACTAGAACAACACCATCTGATAAGATTTCATGGAACATATCATCACAAAAGAAAGGTACTTGATATTGATTAGGTGTTCCAAGGTTGATTCATCCTTGTTTGGACTAACATGTAGTATAGTATGGTCATCTTTTTCTTAGTAGAAATGACCCACCGGACAATGTGTTGGGTGTAAAGGTTGGTGTTGGTTATATGAGCTACAATTTAATCGTAAATCAATTGGTGGAAGTGTACAAGCATGGGACTGGTGTTTTCAAGACTTTTAATTGTAATGGTTGACAATAGTTTGGGATAAATGAGAAATTTTCATCCACTATAGTGGAGACATCATATATGAATTGGTTACTATGTAATGGTTGACCCATGTTTGGACATAGGCACACAATTTTGGGAGATGTAGTGTTAGGAGTTGGTTTATGTAAATTTAACATGTTTGATATAATCATGGATCATATAGATCTATGATTGAATATTAGTGTACTTCTAGTTAGATACCATAATACCTATTCTTGGCATCATCTTGAGTCTACTAAGAGAGCATCAGCTCTATGTCGAGCTACTCTTCGTTCAAATATAATTCATGGTTTGATGAGGAAACCTATTTATATTATGCTCGATGAGTGTTTTATGGTAATACATATGGAGTGGATTCAACCAATGGTCATTTGTGGGAACTGACCATAATTTTTAATTTAAATTTAGTGTTTGTAGTGGGATATTGAGCTTAGAGTTTTCATTTTATAGGATGATAAGGGTATTCCTATGTTGGGGTGTACATGATCAGTCACTATTCAAAGCCTCTCATGTAGGACACAATTGTTGGCACTATGAAACTGGTCATGGGATAGTTTATATAGTGTTTTTGTGGATTATTCATTTTATAGCATCGATACTACATTTTCCACCATGGATTCTTGGATATGATAAGGTTTTGGTGGGCGTATTTTAAGGACCAATGATTTTCTAGGCCATATTTTTTTAGTAGAAATTGGAATGTTTCCTATCATATGATGGTAAGGTGTTAAAAGTGAATTTCCTACTAGAATATGATCTCGGATAATTTTTTTGACCCATCTAGTCATCCCTAAATATGGTCTTTACCATAGGGTGGTAGTATTGTGGAATTCTGAACACTTTGAATTGTAGCTGAATAATTAATATTTAATTAATTATATTTTAACTTATTCCAAGAGGATAATTCAGTTAAATCTTTTGGAAGGAGCATCAGATTGAGTTTTTTTATCCTCCATTTAGACTGGAATAGTGTATTTTTCCTAGGTGTGGAATAAACTCATTTTGGGCACTAGGGATGATTCGATCCCCCCTATTCTTTTTCTTCACATGTTGTTTTTCATTCCATCCTTGTATTTTATTTTCTTATTTTCCTTCCCTATATTCTAATGTAATATCCCAATAGGGTACTCATTTATCTTCATACAGAGAGATAATGGTAAATTGAGAGATGAAAAAAATGTTTATAAATAGACGTACTTTCTTAGATATCAAGATAAACAGTATAGTCAGACGGTAGTTGTGGAGCATGGATACAGGCAAACCTTCAACATATTCAAAAAAATTATATATTCTCATAAATTATAATAGATTTTCCTTTTTCTAGTTTTAAAAACCTTTTATAATTTTTTAGGACCCATATTGGGTTAATCTCTTTCTATTTCTGATAAAATAGTGGGTTTGGGGGGAATTGAGGTGTTTCCCATTCTGGAATCTCAATCACATAGAGTATAGTTCATGAACATGCATCATTTGTTCTTCTTATTGAGGAGTTATGTTCTTTTGAAAGTACATGATATTTATAGGATATACGTTCCATTTACTATGAATTCACCATGTGTTTGATTACCTTACCACATAACCTATTTAGCGGCACATGGCCATGTAGATTACACTCCCATACCCTATATGGGTGGAACATTGTTTCAAGGCACGTAGCCATGATATATAAAAGGCCATACCAAGTGAGGTACAATGGAAAGTACCTAGTTTATGGTACACATCATGTACATGATGAAAATGTTGTGTAGATGGGCCTTTACATGCCTTTTCTGGCAAAGGTACACGTCGAGGTGAGGCTTCAATGGTGGACTTCGTACACAACAGTACAAAAATTGTGTACTCCTCCTATGATACCTTTTTAAGAGGATTACCTATTTTATTCCATGGAGTCATAATTGGATCCCAGAAGATACCATTATGAGTATTGTTTCAAATATATCATGATGTTGAATCCCTTGGGGGTTTGAGGGCTCTTAGGTGGCATTTATAGAGTTTTATTGAAAAAAGAGGTTCTTACATCGTGGATCAAATCTAATTGACTACTAAGCATGATAAATTGATCTGAGATGGTTAATGAGCCATCTAACATGAAAAATGTTTTCGTAGATTTTACCTAGAGAGTGTCCCTGTATAATATTTCCCATTATACTATAGAAGTTCATGAGTTTAGTTTTTCCCAAGGATCCCAAATATAATGCATCAGCTTACATTTCGGCTTAAAGGATCCCTTGTAGGATGCATTTATCATCTTACTGTTATTGACTATACCTTATTGGATTCCTTTTCTTAACAGAAATTCTAGGAAATCCTTAATAAGATCCCTTAACCAGTATAATTTCCTATGGATCCTGAGTAGGATGCATCTGCTTCTAATGCTGCTTTTGGCGTCCCATGTAAGAAACCTTTTTGTATGTACCATTTTAAGGATCCCATATTAGATGCTTTTATTCCATTCAATTATACGGTACATGTAAGATTACATTATTTACCTTTTTTGTAATGTATCCTGAGTAGTATTCCTTTTCTAATGTTTAGTCCTCAACGTTCCCAAGTAGGATGCATCTTCAATGTTTTTACTTGAGGGGCCCAATAGGTGCCTTACTGTTGAGTGACCCTGAGCTAGTGAAATAGGGGTTTGGGTTGAGATGGTAGAGTTTGTCACCTTTGAATCCATACTTATCATTTATTCCCATGGCATGTGGTAGATTTATTGGGTTTAGACATTGCTCCTCCCTCACACTTTTACTTATACATTCATTTATTTATTTTTGATGTGACGATGGTTACTAGAGGTACATCCTAGTTGGTGGATGATGGTCCTCACTTCATTAATCATCCTTTGGCTTTGGGATGCCCAGAAATTCTACATGGGATCTATCTTATTAATCTTTGGGATTATTAGATATTATTCCTAGGATCCTACTTTTGAACCATGTTGTTTCTTATATTTATTCCAATTTCCAAAATTACTAACTGGGACCTCTCTGATAATCCTATATATTTGACTAGTATATTAATTGTATTTCGAGATGAGCATCATGGGATCCGGTCCTAGAACCTATTAATATTATATACAGGCATGGTTTTCCAAGTAATGATCCTTTTGTATGATTAGACTTTCTCAAGTGATTAATATGATTCTTCTCTATACAAATTTTCATATGTTGATGATGATTCTTCTATCATATGATATACATGTGATGAGTACGATTATTCTACACTCTATCTAGTTACACTCAGGTATGATTATTCTCTACTGAGAATAATTCATTATTATACTCACCCTTATTGATTAATAGACCAGGGTGTTGGAAATTTTTTTCTAGATCGTGAGATGATTGTGGATGATTGTGATCGTTCAAGTGATAGGGATGATTCTTCAATACTTTATTTGATACCTAAAGGGGGATTATTAACATCCCACTGGTCTTTTCTAATTATTGTTCACCTAAGGTTTGGATCCTTAGGTTTCATCCAAGTTTCAATTTCATGAATGCCTATGGACAAAATACTAGGGATCATCCCTTGATCTATATTCACATGGAATGAGTATAATTGCATCAATATCTAGAAAAATTTTAGGATATTCAAATATAATATTTGGGAATCCACTACTATAATTTTTTGAGGTGTGTACTAGTAAACTGAGTGTTCAGATGAGTATCCCCTTGGGTGAGATATATTTATTTGATACATTTCATTATTGCACCAACCATATATTTAGGAAATGGGATTATGGACCCATAGATTTAATTAATGATAAATTCTTTGATTAGTATGGCATTCAACGAAATTCCTTTTCACAGGAAGACTACAAAATTTAGATTGCGGACCCAAGGATCTAATGCTATTGATTTATGTTATTTCACTCACCTTACTCATGTGTATTTATATTTATGTATATGTTTATATGTATGGGAATATACTTATATAATGATATAAATATAAATATTCATGAAAGTAGATTTCCTTGTTGACTGGGATCTTGAACCAAGGGATTGATTATGGTTTCATGTTATTTGTTTTATTTATCTTTTCAGTTGAGTCTCAGCAAGGCTAGTCATATTGCAAGAGCATTCTCTCATGATAGCAGACTTAAATGTTCGTTATAGGGGTGGCCTACTAAGATTATATTCACAACCATGTACATGAGCCTCAGTGGTTGTGAAAACATTGTGTATCATTTTTAGGTTAAGCATTGATACATTATGTATATATATTAGTCTGAGAGTTGTCTGATAGAACAGGGACACTCATGTGGGTTCTTATAATCGGGATAAGGCATGTCGATAGTGTCTTTCAAACTAGGTATGTGGTGTGTCTGGAAGTTCGTAGTTTACCCTTGTACTTTTATTTTGGATTCTTTTATATACTCTTATATGTTTTTTCAACCTTTTTGGTGAATAGTGATGCATGTATGACATGGATATTCATGTTTTTATATCATTTCATTAATTATTCCAGTATTTTATTTTTCTTTTTATTTATAGATTCATCACTATGTTTATTACATCTTGGATGATATCTAGTTATTTATTATATTTTTTACCTTGAAATTAGGTAATTTTCTCTCCACATACACACCATGGTCCCTCCCTAATAGTAAGAATCCTCTAGAGTATGGAGAGGTGCACTAGAGCCCACATAATGAACTAGCTCATAAAACCAATTTAGTGTCATATTAGTCAATACATTACATGTTTTCAAGTCACTAAAGATTTTGACTCATTATTAATTGATAATAACGATCCTATAACCTACAGGGAATAATTATGTGTTTCCGATGATTCTAAGTATAAAGAAGTTATGAATTCTAAAATAGATTCCACGAACCAAAACCATAATTTTATTTTTTATAGATCCTCTAGTGGATGTAGATCTTGTTGGTTGTCAATGGATATTCAACATGAAAAAAGATATGGATGGAAAATTTGTATATAAAAGAATGATTGGTTTCAATAGTTTTAGATTCAAGGCAGAGACAATTAAAAAACATTCTCAACCAGTTTTAATGATGAGATCTATCCAAATTATACTTTACATTATGTCATTCCATGAGTATGAAATTTGTAAAAATGATATCATAAAATCATTCTTTATTGGGAACCATATTTTATATATTTTTATGACAAAATCATTACTTTTTTTGACTCCAAAGGATTGAAAAAAGTTAAAAAACTGAAAAGATCAACTTATTGAATAATTCAAGAATCTCAGTCATAAGAAATTTTGTTTGATGAAATTTTAAAGGAATTTGGTTTCATAAAGAATGAGTGTGATAAATAATATCCTAAATTTTTGACAATAATAAAAAGATATCATTGTTAATAAATTATAATTATTATTATATGAATGTATATATTTACATTAAAAATCACTTGAAAAATAATATAAATTATTTACCTAGGGGAACAACTGTCAACTTCTTGTATTAAGTAGAACATTTTTTGAGTTATTAACTAAGTTTTCATTTGATTACATGGCCCATAGTTCCTTGTTATTGGTATAATATAATTATTAAATATGTTATATCATGTGAGTTTAGTGTTTTATGAAATAATATAATATCTTCAAAATGGTGTCTTGGATTGGAAATCTAAGACTTCTTTTAAATCTGGATGTTGGGTTTTAACATAGGAATGATATAATATATTTGTTTGTTGGGTATTTGTTTGGACCGCATATAGGGGTAATAGTAATTATTATCATAACATTTTTTGGATAGTTAAAAATTAAAATAATATTTTTATTAATATTTTTTTGTGTTGAATAAAATGGATGGAAATTTACATGTGTAGTTGTATAATTTTAAATAATTTTAATTGGTGACAAACGTTTCTCCTTGGGTGGATATTTTTATTAGTGATTAGGAAATAATTACAATGTAATTTTTTATGGTTCATAATTGAAAATGTATGCTTTTTATTAAAATTTGTACATAATTATTAATTTTTAATATAATTTATATTTGAAATTTTATTGCTGGAAATGATGAGATATATTTAATTATTATTATTGTTATTGTTGTTATGATTACTAAATTTGGAAATAATATTGGTTTGTATATATATATATATATTATGTGTGTGTATATGGGATATATATATGTGGGGGGTGTGGGTGTGTTTATATATATATATATATTTGTGTGTACAGTTGTAAATATATATAAATATACAGGTTTATATATATACCTATGTGTGTGTATATATATATAATGTCTTTATATATAAATGGGTTAAATATATATATTTATATATATATATATACATGTGTGTGTATATATGATGTGTATATATATATGAATTGTCATATTTATATGTGTATATATATTTGTTGGCACAAGACATGAGACAAAGAAATAAATAATTTGAAATAAAATGTTAAATTGTAAAATATTTACTTTAATGAAGAGAGGGGTCTTGGGGCATTTGATTTAGATTTTATGGAGGATATAATAGTATACACATGTATTGAATGAGTAAAGACATGAAAATGGGAAAATAATGGTTGAATTAATAAAAATTGAGGGGGAGAAGGGGAGGAGTAATGGCTTAGTGTAAAGACGAAATACCATTCCTCAAATCTCTCTCCAATATCTCCCCATCTCTCTTGCCACTCTATTATTTTTATTTTTAGTTTATTATTTTGAAAAATTATATCATCAATATAATCTCCAATACTAATCAGATTAATGTTCTCTTGGTTTCCTAGTGTCCGTGTCAACAAGTAGAAACTAAATACTAATTTTGTTATTAATGTCTGTGAGGTATTTATTTTAGATTTTATTTTATCTCATTTATATATTTTAAATATCAAATTTGATGGTTATTCTATGAAAATATTCATTCTTAGTAAATGTCTCATAATTTTTCAATTGGAATTGAATGTCATCCCTTTTAGACAATTGTCACTATAAGTATGGTATGAATCCATTGACTTCAGATAATAATTTATTATGGGATTTTGTAATGATTTCTTAGTATGCATGTGTAGCCTATGAGACCTATGTAATATTATTGATCACCTGAATTGTGAGTGGGGCCTTTGATCTTTGATTTTGTTGTTTGGATATGAAATATTTCATCTATGTTAATTATACTGCTTGATATCACATGATATTGATCAGTAATTTTCATTATATGTACTGTATATTTAGTTTCTTATCAATTGTAGGTGATCATATAGGTTTGGTATAATTTTTCACATGTTATATGTTACACATGTAAGATGACATGTGATACATGACACATGTTTGATAATATCAACCGAGAGTGATTAGCTAAACTAGGGTCAGTATTTACTTGGACTATTCTAGTATATGGTATGTGTCAGATGCTTTACTCTATCCATAGAGGATGGATGTTCTAATCATTGGTAAGTAGGTGAGAGAGTATGCATGTCTCGGTTATCCGCTCGAGATGGATTTTATAGATTTGGGTGATCATGTACTTGAATTATCCTTACCCATTAAAAGTGTCATATTCCTTCATGTTATCCACTCAAGGAGGATGCTTCAGGCTCGTTACCTATTTTCTATCCAATATTGTCCTGATGTAGGTATGTTTCTTCGTCCATGGTTTTGAAGTAGGTAGAGATGATTCTAATGACCTTTCATGTGTTTGGTACTTGTGGGATATATTGTTTTCATATATGTACCCTATTTTCTTGTCATGAGATGAACTTTCACATTTTATGAAATGATATTAAGGGTCATTGGTGGTGTCCTACTATGTATTGTACTCACACCCTACACGATAATTTTTTTGTTCTCATATATTCTATGATAAGTGAAATGAGGATTTCAAAGGGACAATAGTGGATGGTTAAGTAGGTAGATTGGGTGGCTGAGGATAATTATTGATGGAGTTTGAGCGAGACTTCAGCCACTGTAATAATTTTACTGGAATATCCCATGTCCAAGATCCATGTTTATTCTAGCCGTTTTCATGTTATCTAACTTTATGTTTCTATAAGTAAAACATGGTTTATTTGTTTTATTTATTATATTGGTTATTTATTTCTTATTTACACTTTGATATAGGATATATTCTCCCTATTATTTCACTCAGGATCCTCATTCATATTCAGTATCCTCTTTTATGGGGAGGCATGCATGAGGTCACGGTGCATCTAGATTGAGCCTAGTGGTTTGGGTCAAGATGTTACCTGAGACTTGTTTCTATAAGCTATTGAGTGGGAGTGCAGTCATTTTCATATTACATTATGACAACAACATAAAAATTATTGTAAATGATATACTATACTAAGAGTCTATTAAATAATGATCAAATAAATGCTCCTCCATGAATAGAATAGACGAATCGAATATATTCATTGAATAAATATCCATCATGATAGATCCAAGACGATGAATTATAAAATTCAATGTAAATATAGTATAAAGATACTGAAGAGATTTTGTATCAAACATTCCAAGAGAGAATTGTGTCCAATATCACTTGGAAATAACTGTTTTGGTAAAAAATTTCCCCATATAAATGAACATATATAAAGGATTCCATGGATTCAATATAAATATTTGATTGGGTCATTAATGTATGTTATGTTATGTATTATTATAGATTTTGCATATACAACAAGTACAGTAAGTTGATGTCATGATAATCTAGCTGAATTCTATTGGATGGTAGTTAATAATATACTTAGGTACTTATGTTTTAATATGAATATGATTCAAGTATATAGAGGAAATAAGGAAATAGTCATCATGTGATATATAGATTCATGTTTTCTATATAGATCAATATGATCTGAAATCCAAAATGGGATACATATTCACTCTCAATGGAGATTATGTGATATGGGAGAGCTCAAATAAAGAACTTTCCATAGTTTTTACTACATATTCTACATATATTTTGGGTTTTGGGGAAGTTGAATAAGTAGTTTTCATATTAAAATTCTTTAATGATCCTGAAATTTTACCTAGTAGTAAATATTATATCACACTCTATTATGATAATACAGTAGTGTTGGATCTTTCTATGGTGCTAATTTCACATAATAAAATAAATCTTGTACTTAGGAAGTATAATCTCTTGAAGTATTTCTCTAAAATAGGTGATTTTTTAGTGTGTATAATATCCATGGCAGACATCATAGAGTAACCCTTGACAAAGGCCTTGAAATAGTAAATACATGAACTTACTAGGAGGTCTAGTAGACTAAAAGTTTTGGGTAGTTACATCTTGTCCAAATGGCGGTATATAGGAGTTGTAGTTCGAGGACAAACTAGTTTTAATTTTTATTAAATGTAGATTAAAATATTTTAATATTCATAAAATTATATCAGTACATAATGTTTGTTGTTCAGTATGACATTAATGTAATAGTGTACTAGAGTAAATTTTATGATGAAAACATCATAATAGTTCCCAACTATGATGAGTACATCAAAATACCAAAATAATATTCTTAAATATATTTCTATGGTTGAATAACATACAATTATGGGACACATATAATGTTGACTATTAGGTTTATGTACTCAAAGGTAGACGAGGCTTCTTCTTATTAAGTTCATAAGTGGTAATTTTAATGATGGTACATTATGATAAAAGACCTAATAGTATGAATACTACATGATTATGTGTCAATGGATATTCCTATATATGAGTGGGTGTAATGGCCCATATAATTTAATATTATTGGGAATTCAGACCATTGCTCATTCACTTAGGTTTACTAATCAAAACCATTATGCCCTATATTCTCAGAAAGAATGGAACACTGGGTGTGTCACAAATGACATGTTATTTATACTAATTCAAAAAAGTTTTTTCCCTTCTATGTTTATGGTAGTTTATAGGTCAACCCTTTGATCAAAATTGCATCATCACAAAAAATTACATGGTCATGATGTAATTAAATGTTTATTTCATATAGTTCGGGAAATATTTCCCTAGAACATATATTGATAACAAATGTGTTTGATCTATTTAATGAGATATTGTGATAAAAGTATTATATTACACAATATGTTATCATTTGTGGTTTTGGATGTTTCAACATTAATTTCCTTCTCTTTTGGGTCCGGTCAAATTGCTGGATAGTGATCTTCAACTTTAAGAAAGACTATTTGATTCCAATGAGAAAGAAATATAGAGGTTCATAGTCTATGTGTCTCCACTATTCTAAATTAAAATATTTTTAAATTTAATTACTTTAATAATTATAATTTTATAGGACGATTAATATTTTTTTGGATTTATTGATCACAAATAATTATAGAAATTTTTTCTTTGTATTATGGATAGAATATTTATTTTATTTATTGAATATTTAATTCAAATTTATTACCAAAATATAAATATAATTATTATTATTTATGAATAAATATTTCACAAATATTTATCTGGGATTTCTATAAATGATGAATATGATGAGAAGGCCAAGATCATGAAAAATTAAAAATATTAATTTACATACCAGTAGAATAATATATATCAATGCCTCAGATAGTGCATGAAATTGAATATTATTATTATTAAAATAACTATACGGTATGTGTTTAGATAAGGTTTACTATATCATTTATGGGTCATTATGTAGATAAATAATATTTAAACCTAAACCCTAACTATATAAATGTATGGTTGTGTCTATTATGTAGAGTTAATTTAGAATGAAAAACAGTTGCACACAACAGAATTCTCCCTAGATTACAATTTCTCTCATCTTATCAAGCATGAAAGAACATGGAGTGACCAAGATGAATTATAAAATATGATTTATCATTCACAGTAGCACCCAAAAATATAAAGGATTTGTTCATATATTAAAGGACTTTGTATGGATCATTGCTAGTGGGGCACTACTTTTGGTCCTCCCTACACAACAACAGTAATCTGAATATGATTTTATATGATAAATACCATTATCAAATAATGTTCATAAAATTTAGGTAATCATTAATTATATTTAATTTAAATTAATTATCAATTTAATGTGCATAAGATCCTCTCCGGGTTTTTTCCTTCAATGAGAACATTTGATGGAAAATTTTCTGTTATCATAATGTTTACACATTTTAAAATTTTATAATTATAAAAAGAATATTATTAAACCATTAATATTTATTAATCCAAAATTTAATTATATTGTGATGATTACCATTACAATATATGTTTCTTTATTTCACAATATTCTCTTCTTCTATAAACAAATGTATTTTTTAAATTGTTTGTTTTCATTAAAATATATTAAATATAATATTTAAAACTTATAAGAATTGTATATTATAACATGTAATAAATATTTAGAGGAAACATAATTAATATTAGGTAAAAATTTTAAATCAATATTTCTTCATAATGAACAATAAAAACCTACAATTGTTTTACAAAAGATAAGGTTAAAACAGTTTTATCAATTGCATAAACGTAAGAAATAATTGTAAAATTACATATAATAAGTTCTAAATATTATTACATGAATATATTTCAACATTTATTATATTTACATCAATTTATGCTCAATTTTTTTCCAACTTGATGTCAAAATGACTTTATATTATTTAAATATTTTATGTAATTCCATGATTGTCGCTCCCCTCACTTATAAAACGACACCTCTTCTCCTAATTTATTCACAGAAATTGAGAACTCTAGATCAGTCATGTCGTAACAAAAAACCTTATAATAATCCTTCTAATCATTCTTGATCATGTATAATTAGCTTAATATCATCCTAAGTTTCCTTAAAGTGTAATCCAAATAATTCTCTTCAAGAAGATATAGTCATATTTACCAACTCTTTCAATGTTTATTTATTCTTGTACATACTCTAAATATATTTTTTCCATACTTGCATAATGATTATAGAATTATAAATATAATTAGATGATTTTATGATTATGGGATAAAAAAGTTTTACCTTATTTCATCAAATGGAAATATAAAGTATCTCTTTTGCATATGTATGGACTATTATCTCTATAAGCGATATATTTTATTTTTAATATAACAATTTTTATGTATGGTTGTAATATTATTTATAGTGAATATATATAATAATTAATATATGAATAAACTTCTCTTAATATTATTATAATATTATTCCCTTTCAAGTTCTAACCCATTCAGTATTTATATCATGCTCTTGTTTAGGCCAATTTTACAACCTTCTAGAGTGAAGTTATAATTTTTATGACATTAATGATGAAGTATTTTTTAATACTAGTGATAATTTGAAATAATAAGATATAATTGTATTTATTATCATTTTGGTTATGGTGGAACCAAAATAACTGTACAATAATTGGTTATATTAAAAAGAAACATGAATGAAAAACAAAATATTTATCACCTAGACTAGTGATTCTAATAGATAATTTTTAATAAATGGCTGACAAGATGTTATAAGTAGATTATATATAATATTATAATTATTAATATGGTTCAAGAATATAATTATTATGAATTTATATTTATTATATAATATTCTAAAAGAACATAGATGGAACGTTGAACTTGATGTAAGGGTCTGTTCTATAATCTCATCAATAATCTGGAATGTTTATTTTTAAGATTACATTAGGAAAATTATAAAAAAAATATCTTAAATTTCATCTATTATACTATAACATGGTTATTTATATAGTTTAATTTTTTTTTTATTTTTATTTAATTACTTTGGTGTTTAATATGATTGAGAAATCATTTTTAAATAAAATCTATCATTATTTCTTCTTTAGTTTATGAAATTTTTCCTCCACGTCCATGTTTCTTAAAATTTATTCAGGAATATATTTTTCTATAATGAAATAATTGTTTAAATAATTTTTAAAACATATTTTAATTTATCTTCAATGATTTAAAATGGCCTTCTTTTCATTTTCATAGTGAGGTACTCTTGACTTTTTACCAAAACTGTGAAAAGGATCATTATATTAACGTTTATTGCATGCATGAATTTTTCCTCCTTCACAATAATTATTTTCATTTAATATTAATTTAAGAGATCACATGGTTATTTTTATAAAAATATATCTTCTCGGTATTTTGGAAATTTTTATTTAACATTTTATCAATTGAAAATGATATTTTTCTCTCGTTTTCAATGAAATGATGAAATTTTATATTAAAAGTGTTATTTAATTTGAACATACATTGATGAATATTATGATTTAATGTTTATAAAATCTAATGATACCATATATCATTTTAATTTTATTTCTTATGATCTTGATGTTTAATTTTTTAATGGGGAAAAATACTGACATTATGTATGCCAATTTTCAAATACAGATATCTATATTGATTATATATTATTATAATTATTAAAAACAATAATAAGAGGAATTAATTATACATTTTAAGTGATTTTAAGGTCCTATTATATCCCCTCAATCCATCATTAGTTCTTATAATACCAACTATTTTGGTTATTTGGCATATGCCTTTCAAATTTACATATTATGACTTGGCATAAGGGTATGATGCAAGGATTATATTTACCTAAATTAATCATTTTATAAATGTGAAACTAGTTCTTTATATCCATGTGATTATTTAAATTATTATGCCATATTTTGGTATTGTAACCTTCAATGATATTATTTATAAGGAATTTTTTAATTTTTTATATTTCAACAATATTATTCAAGTATTATTTATTTTATGACAGTTTATTTTGAATGTTTTATCTAACTAGGAATCTGAGCTCACCATTTATTATTTTTTCTTTTCCCAAGAAAAATAAAAATATATTTATTTATGACTTTAGGGTTATAAAAAAATAAATGATAAAGTTACAGCTAGTTTGATATAGTGTACATCCTATTTTTAAATTTAAAGAGAGAGACATGTAAGTATCAAGTTTCCCAAGACTAGTAAATTTTTTATCCATTGGGATGTGATAACTTTTATCTTATTCAAATTTATAAAATGAAGAGAAACTATAGATTACTGGATTTTGGGTGTTACACATATACATAAAGATTCATTGAAGAACCGTGGCAGATTATCATGAGTGTTCCAAAGTAGCATGCTTAAAGGCTGGTTTTAGGGAGATCATCTAGGGAATCCCATGTATCAAATAAATTGTAGAGGCAAATTTTTCCCCAATAAAATATTAAAAGGGTTTTAAATAAACCTAATAATGTCTCTCATAAATATTTATGGCCTTAAAAATTCACATCTTGTAATCCTCACATCCATAATAGGCTAAAATTAGGGACTTGGGTTTTAAGGTGACACCCAAAATCCTCACTACCCATATCCTGCACACTCTCTCAATAGGGTTAACATTCCATTTGAGAACCCACAAGGGTCTCATAGGTTTCATCATTGTCATGAATACTTATAAGGTTCAATAAATCCCCCACTCATCTCTTAGGTAAATTCTCGTAACTCAAAGGTATTAGCATTCCTTTGCATTGTCAATGTCTCGTGGAGAACTCAACGACCACCGTGTCAGGTCTAATTGGGGATTTGGCCTCAAGAACATTCATTTTAAAATCCACTCTAGGTTTTTATCGATACCCATCCAATCAATCAAAATCCTCAAGTTATTCTACCTTGTATAATCACTATATCAATTGGGTAGGAACACTCAACTCATGATTAACTCCCTAATTAAACATATTTAACAAATATCACAATTCCACCTTAGCTTAATAGTTCCAAAGTTTTTATTTCATCACTCTATACAACACAGATGAATTAGGGATCAAATAACTAGTTATTATATATCTAATTCATCTCTTATCATTTTTTGATTCACCTATGGTTTCATACACTGCAATGATGTGTATTTATAATCTAGAACATTCTCATCAATGGTCGATCCAGTCATGTTAATTTTTAAGGATACAACATTACCTTTAGAAATTTGTTCAGTTCAAGAATCCCATATTAATTAAAATAATTCATTGACCTTAAAAAGGAAAACTTTTCCTCAATGGTGAGACCACACATAATATTCCATAAAAAATGTAATATACAAAATGGGTGTCTACAAGGAACCACAATCCTCAATAAATAAACCACTTCCCTTTTTAATCATTGCATAATAGATCTTACCAAATTCATCGTTGGATCAACCAATAATTATAAAATCACCACAAGGCCCTATAACCAGAAAAAATAAAAAATATAATTAATTATATTTAATTTATAATTAATAATATAGTTTTACATAAATTTAAAATTTAATTGAATTATGAATAATGACTAAAACCTCATCAGGTACAACTGTCACACTAAAACATTAATAAAAACCTACCAAAACCCTGCTTTATAACTATGACTTCCTTCAATGAAAATTCCCTAACCAAAAACATAAATCTATTAGATAAAATAATTTAGTTTAATCCAAATTGACTTTAAAAATTTCTATATTGACATACCTCATCGAAATAGTGCAGGACAAATTGTGGATGTTTTCTGAGAATTCCCCATCACTAGGATACCTAAAATCACTCTCAGAAACACCATATTCTACTTTTCTATTGTGGAATCAATGATAATACAAGAAATTGAAATGAAAAAATAATAATAAATTTTTGGGAATCAGTAAAACAAATATATGTAAAAAGAAAATAACAGAAAATGTTATCAAATCAAACCCAAAACCACTAAAAATCGAAGAATATTAAGGGAGTAGGAGGTCCATTCAAGTCCTCCTATGTGAACAACACCATTTAGAGAAGAAAGGGGTGAATCCCCCCATTTTAAAATTAATAAACAATGCTTCTAGCACTATTTTATGGGGTGAACATAGGTTTCACGATATGAATCATGAGTTAGTGTATTGTTCTCCATCGGCCAACCCACTTCAACATCCTAAATGACCCCCATGAAGGTCATTCAATGTGGGAAAGACTAATTCAATCCATGACTGAATTGTGGCTACAGTTTTTAGTAGCATGGGAACCCAAAAACTCCTCTAATATTCACCCAAACAATTGGGATTTCCACAAAACCATAAAATACATCAAAAAAATATATTCAAGACATCAAATTTATCATAACAACAATACATGATTTGATTCTCAAATAGAACCATCTACCAAAAGAAAAATTAAAATTTATTCAAAATTTAATATCTCATCTATACATGGGTTATTACATTGGAAAACATTAATTGAAACAGTTGGTACATTTATGGGCAGGCAGTAATTAATTTTGATGTACGATGTGATTGAAGTGACTAAATAAAATGGTTTGAAAGATATCAAAGTCTATAGAAACATGTATCATGGGGAAACGAAGAAAATAACTTGTTAATTCTCTTAAATCCCTATAAAAGAACCATATATTTTTTTTCAAAATGTAAAAAACTCATGCTATGTCAATCTAGATTTTGTTTTTCTTTGGATGTACATAGACACAAGTTTAGAGTATTAAAATTTTGAAACATATATGTAAGAGTAAAAAACTATTGAAGATGACATAATATTAGCATTAAATCCTAGAAAAACTATCATTGAATTTATTTAATGTGAATGAGAAAATTTACCATCAATCTTAATTTCAATGTAATCAAAATAACCCAATATGTAGTTGTAAAAGATATCAAAATCTTCAAAAGCATAAATTATGGTGGTCAAAACCAAGACAACAACCTGAAATTTATGTCAAACCATAGGAAAATGGACATAGATTAATTTTTGAAATTAATAAATTGAAACCACATCAATTTGAGTACGAGTTTTCCCAGGATGATAGAAAATGCATTTCTAGTATTTTAAGAATATAATATTCCAACCTTTTGATGAATAATGATTTGTTTTAATTTGTTTTAACACATTTTAAATTGGTTAACTGAATGCCTCCTGGGTGTGAGTGAGGTCTTGAGGTCTCCCCTGGTTTTGGAACATGAAAAGTGGGGGAAAGGGGACATATTATGCATGGAATGTGGTTGGTACATGATTATTACTATCCATATTCGAAGATAATGTACCCTATTAAGTGGGTAATAATAGTTTGTAAACCATTAATGGGTGTTATCCAAACCATTAATCATTATAAAAATCCAATCATATTGTTTCCATATGGGTTTTTAAGCCATTCAGGTGCCTCAGAAAATCATTTGGTTTTATTTCTCTTTAAATATAGGATACTTTATAGTTGGTTCATGGTTTATAAAACTATATATCCAATCCCTTCACCTCATGTAATGTGGGATAAAGGATACTGATTCCACATTCATATATTTTATAGAAGATGTACCACATGTGTGTTTAGCTTAATAAAAATCTCATGATCCCCATTTCCATGGATTTTTTACCTTTGTGTTTGCGGCCACTTCAACTATCATGGGTCAAGGTTAGGTGAGTGATTGTATTTGAGCATAATGAATGTTCTATAAAATCCATATATCATAGTATTTATGTATTTCATGTGTATTTAGTTGTTTTATTGTGGTTATTTGATGTATATATGTCTTTCTGACTAAAATAAATTAATTCAGAATTTAAATGATATGTTATACCTCACATGGATCATATACGGTCCATTGAGTACTAGAAGACTGAACTTAAGGCCACCTATGGGTTGTCTCAATCCCATGGAAAAATGATAGTGGGTTTTAAATGTTGAGGTATAGGTTATATAGGATTACTACAATTTAAATTTTTGTTTGAAAAAGATAACATGGTAAAATAGGTTTTTTGAACATAATTAGAAATTAATGGTGTTATGAAAGGGAAAGATAATTTAGGGTAAATTGTAAAATGATATTAATCATGGTGTTACATGGTTATAAAGAACATTATATGTGTGTCATGTGAATGAATGATGAAATGGATTTAGTATGTAATTTTGCTAATGATGTTGAATGAGTTAGACCAATTGAATAAGAGTGAATGAATGAGTTGAACTCTTAATGTTATGATATGTTGAAAAGGACATAAAGTTTTGACCGTAGAATTGTTGAATTGATAAAATGATTAAAGATGATGGAAAAAAAGTTCCAACCCATGTGTAAGGATGTTGGACATGGAATTACTTTTCCTTGATTTAGGATGGTTTTATGGGACACTTAGTATCCTAGACTTAATATGATAGGAACAGTGTACCTCATTCATGTCAAGGGTGTTGGGATGATGATTCAAGAACTAATTCCATTTAATAAAGTATGGGTAAAAGGACTGGTTCCCCCCAGTAGTTAAATTTGAAATGATTATTGTATTCGCCTTCTTTAAAATGTGATTAACCTCTATGTTTATGGTTATAATTTTCATATGGGATATGTAGATTTGGCGGATTAGGGTCACTATAAAACCAAAGGATAAAAAGGGATAATTTATAACTGAATTAATGTGAAATCTTATTACATTTACTTTAATGGATTTATTATTTTTATACTTCTATTTAAAATACTATTACACCAGATGTTATTTTAGACACTGTTATGGATATCCTATTAAGTTTTACTCACACCCTAATCAGGACATTGTTGGTATCAAAGAAGATTTTATGGTTTCAGTTTATTATAATGGAAAAGGCTCTACAATATATTTTTGAGTCAAGATTTGGGAAAGAGGATGGATGAGGGTACCAAGATGATGAAAAGTCCCATTTTTTGTATTTTTAGAGTTTTGTTATTTAGTATTTACTTTGACACATGTCACTAATATTAGATGAAATGTTTACTATATTTGGTTTGTTGGAATTTACATAGTTAGAGAATTGATTACAAGATGTGTGCTTATTTATCCTTATTCATTGGGATAATTTTATTTTGAAAACTATTGTTTACTACTCTGATAAAGTAGTTATAGTCTCCCCACATGCCTTATTATACCCTATGTGTTAGTTTTTAGCAGCTGGTATATGCGGAGGATTAATTTAGGTCACATAAAAAACTGGCTCAAGGCATTGGTTTAGTGGAAACGAGGCCAAAAATTTTACAAATATGTATTGTGGTATTTTTCTTCTATTTCTATTTACTACATAGAAAATATAGAAAGTATTATATGATGTTTTAGGCCTTATTAATGATTTCATACATGGGGGTATTAGACCCATGTTTTGGGGAAACCCCATGTTCCTTGGGTGGATTGTTGTTTTTGATGTTTGTGTTACAATTGGATGTTATTTCACATTGAGTGACAAAATTTCTTGTGGTGTTATTTTTTCTATTATTTTTCTCATTTTTTTGGAAAATAATTGTTTTTTCATTCATCATTTTATGAACGAAGTGATTTATATGAAATTAATAATATTAGGAACATAATGAAAATACAGTTATTGTTGGGTTGTTTAAAATTAAATAATTTTTTTATTTTTATTGAGTTTATAGAAATTTTGTATAACACAGAATCAAAAAAATTGAAAAAAATAATTGAAATTCCAAAAAAATGTTTTAAATGAAAGTGTATGATTATGGGAAATTATTTTACCCTATGTTTTCTGGTCACCCTTGATACGGATGGTTGATGGTAGTTATTATATTATGGTGATAACCATTGGGAATGTGCATCTGAGATGACTTGAGATATATAGTTTTTCACCCCTGCCCCACCCTCTTTTTTGTAAATGTAGAAGTTATATTTTTTGTGTTTTGAGACAATATTTAGTAATTGTAGAGATATTTCATCATGATGACGATATCCAAGTTGGGTGATATGTGAACATTACTGAGAATTTGCCTCTATAAGTGGGACTAAATCCTTCATTGATTCTCAGGGATGGGTTTTAAGAGATGTTCTGGGAGAATTTTATCTACATTATGAAGTTTTTGTAAAGAGACATAATATAGAAAGGTTCGGGAATGTTTCAACCGACTATAGTTTTTCAGCTACATCATCCTCTGCCATTTTTTTAGAGGGTATACCTATTAAATATGGGTTATGATTTCATTCGATCAATATGATCTTAGATCAGCTAGAGATTCCTCAACATAATTCATTTATGTTGGAATCTCACATGTTTGTAGGAACAATGAAGAATTGGTGGGTTATTCTGGTCCAATATGAGTTATTATTCAATAGATAATGGAAGGAATTCCATTTTAATGTTTTAGGAGTAGTTTTACCGTGGGACTTGGAAGATATATAGAGCTATAGAGATTATGTGTTTGAACCAGGGGAATATGTCATTGATGGATTATACTATCCATTTCACAGAATTGATGTTTTTTTGTTCCAAAATTGGTTGGAGAGGAAGTAGTTATGGAGAAACTCTTCCAGGATAGGCTTAAATGATAGATAAAGTCCATGGGGAATATCATCCATTTGAATAAGTTTTCGAGGGTCATAAATCAGGCTCTTGTCTCTAATAGGAACCTCGAGTTTGATTTTAGTGGTGGATAGGTATTATCAATTAGGTTATATGTTGGTACATCTGAAGATAGTATGAAGCGACATTATGTGAACTTTCACTTGGACGATGGTGAATAGAGTTTACAAGGAATAATAGTGACCTCACATAGAAGTGGTTAGTTGGTATGAAATAATTATGGTATGCCTAGACACATTCATGATCAATGTATTCATACACTAGTATAGCTTCAGTATTGTGGATGGATTTTAAATTTATAGAGGTTTAACATAAACCATCGATATATGGGTATTTATAGTGAAGATACACCAATAAAGAGCCTTGAAATTGGATTAACAACACAATATCATTCTCGAATTTATAGTTCAACTAGAGACACTATTTGGGGTGGAGGTTGAGGTACTCCAGGAAAAGTGAAATTGTATCTATATTTTAGTGCAAAGCATAGAAGTTAGATAGGGTCATAAGGTAGGGGGATAGGTTAGCTACACGTAGTTCAACTAGAACCTAGTGGTAGTGGGGCAAGACCACAGACTTTCTGATGTATCTTTGTTGGCACTTCCATACATTCTAATTATTTACATGATATAGGAGCCTCTCATTATATTATATTTTCATGACTCATGAATGTTTTGGGACTGAGTTTAAATATATTGTGCGGGATAATGATGATCGAAATATTTTGGGTGAATCATTAGTGGGAAACTATCATTTGAAGGGGTGTTCTATAATGATTGGAAAGTGCCAATTCTTTTGGTATTTGTACATGAATGGTCTATCATGTTTTGACCAGAAATATGGTCTAGACTGGATAGTAATATATCAATATCACATCAATGGATACAAAATGAGAGTGTCTTTATATCTCCAAAGCATAAAACCTATGTTTTTCTTGAGGAATTAGATATGCAGGTAGGTTTTCCATGTCCATTTCATAAGAAACTGAGTGAACTCATAGCCAAGGTTATTATTCCTTCTTCTAGTGATGTTAGAGTGGAGAATTATGTCATTACTCCAGTAGTGGATCTACTTTATGGCATGATCCCTAAGGATTTATAGGGCTTCGACCTGAGATAGAGGTTGGGTTTATGATTGAGTACATGGATGGATCTAAACCAATTTTCATTCCACTCTATTTGAATCAAACCAGTAGAGATTCGAGATATTAAGACTCATTATGTGGAATTGAAGGATAAAATGTTCATCCATCTTGGAATGTCACCTTGGGGATCCTCAACTATTTTTTCGAAGAAGATGGGAATAATTTTGTGTTTTTGTGTAGATTATCATGAGTTAATCCAAAGGACTATTAAGAACCAGTATCCACTTTCATGTATTGACATTATTTTTGACCAGATAAGGGGTGAATGTGTGTTCTCCAATAATGTTTTGAGATTAGTATATCATCAGCTAAGTGTGAGACCTTATGATTTTACAAGGAATAATTTCGGAAATAGGTGGGTCTTGTATGATTTTTCTTAATATTATTTAGGATAAAAACATTCATTCTTTGATTATTGATGTGATGAATTGATGTTTTCACCCAAACTTGGATTATTTTTTTATTGTATCTTTTTATGAAATCATGGAGTAAAAATAAACTTATGATGATCATGAAAAACACCTTGACATCATCATAAGTACACTATTAGATAATAAGTTAAATTCCAAGCTATATAAGTGACATTATTGGATAAAAATGATACACTTTTTGTGTAATATAATCTCACAAAAATTTTCTTTAGTGGACCCCAAAAGGGTTAGAATGGTTTTTTCCTGGGAGATTCCCAAGAATTTCCATGATATGTAAGGAATTTGGGGTTTTTTGGGTTATTATCAAATGTTCATCAAAATCTTCTCTCACTTGGAGGCAACACAAGAGATCCAAATAATGAAGGACACCATGTTAGAGTGTTTTGGAGAATATGATAATAATTTACAAGAATTGAAGAGACTTTTCACTATACTAGTGATTTTGATATTGTTTGAATCATGTAAGAATTGTAATTTTTTTAATTTTTTTGGGCTCATACACGAGGAAGTGTTATTCTATTGAGATCGATTAGTGGAAAATAGATCAAAATTGATAATCCCACATGAATGGAACTATCATACTCATGATCTCAAGTTAGTCAAAGTGCTTCATGCCATAAAACTTTGGCAGAATTATCTCCTAGGTGGGAAGTTTATAGTGTATAAAAATATTAAGAGCCTAAAATAAATCATTTTTAAAAAGGATTTAAATATATGGTAGTGTATATTTGTTGAAAATATTCTTGACTTTGATTTTTAGTTAACTTATACATTGGGAAAAGGGGTAAAAAGAGATTATTTAATTTAAAACACTTAGGCTCGGATGGTTTAGGATTCTAGTTATGAGTGGAATATAAAGACTATGTTCACTGAGAAGCATGTAGGTGTTTAGGTAGAGTAGGAAAATATGAAACTCTTGTATTTGTCAATTATTCCCTCTCATATAATCCTGATAAGAGGAGAAAATATGAGGATTCCGAGTGTCTGTAATTGATGGAATGATTTTAATGGAATTATCTACCTTCTAATTAAATAATTATAGTGTTTAGATTATAAATATTCATTGTCATGTTTTCATGCCTACTTGTTTGTGGTAGTAGTTGATCCATCACTTTCAGTCCTCATGCTGGGCGGTGCATCATATTTTGACCAAAATGTGTCATAATCTTCATCGAATAGTATTTGTGGCTAAGAATGAAAAAGTAAATTGTAATTTTAATGACATTTTTCTACACATTTAATAGGTGAAGGTTGAGAATCAGTGACCTACTGAACTATTACCACCATTTCTCATTCTTCTATATAATTGGGATGATGTTATCATTGAATTTTTTATGGGACTCATAAAGAATCCTTATGAGAGTGATGTGATATAGGTGATTATAGATTTGTAGAAAAGGTTTAATTTTTCTAATTTATTTGGGATACTTTAACTATTGATCAATTGGAGGACCTATATGATCAAGAGATAGGTCATTTATTTGAGGACCCACAAAGTACCATTTCAAAACATGATCTTCATTTACATTTTCACTATAGTAAAAGGATGAAGAAGGTACATAGTATTAATGTGTTTTCAAGCATATATTATCACCTATATATGGAGAAGAAAACAGAATTTACTATCAAAGTGTTATAGGACATGTCGAGGGTATGTGTCCCAGAATTTGGGGAACCCTAGTGAATCACATATTGTTTTTTAGTTTCACCAATAACAATAACCAATGGTTGAGAATTTAGATATAACCATATAATGTACTTTATGGAAGTATATGAATATCACCCTTATATTAGATGGAAGTTGGAGAATCAGAGTTATTAGGCTTGAGTATCATGAATGAATCATAGGATCATGTCATATTGATCTGGAATCATATTGATATAGAAAAAAAAGTAAATATAAGCCATATATTGATCAACATCATCGACATATTGAGTTTATATTGGGTGATAGTGTGTCCCTTAATTTCTCAATGAGATTGTATCAATATCATATTTTAATAGAGAGTATGTTAGAAATCAGGTATATTGGACCATTTGTGATTATGTAAAGGGTTGGATTGAGTGTGTAAAAATTGGATATTCCAATGTGGAATGGTGTTATACAAAAAAAATTTATGTGTCACTGATTTTATAGTATCACCCAATGACTTCTCAGGTGATTTATATATATTTTTTTTAGATTTTGGTTGATGTGCCCTATGAGGATCTTCTATTTTGTATTGTCGATCACAATAAGAAAAACTTCAGGATATGATTGTGTTATCGGCCTGAGTTTTGTGGCAGCATAGACACATTATGGTGGAAACATTGGAAAAGGAATCTTGAATGCATGCCTAGTGGCCTAACCTTTTTACCTCAGAGTCTTAGTGACACTTGTGACAATATGCCAATCTTTAACTATTATAAGGAGTGTAGATTTTAAGATCCTAACCTTTTTATGAGGTTTTATTTTTCTTAAATTTTGGCATAGATCCTTTAAAATTCGTAAATAGGTTACCTCCAGGGATTAAGTAAGGTCTTGGGGGGATCCAAGGGGAATAGGGAATGAAAAAGGATCTAAAAGATATAGACTATTTATGGATCATGGTGGGTTCATGGTGTGAACTATCATTGTACCACAACTATCGTCGCTATAGAATAGGGAATCACGATTTTTAAATTGTTCAAGGGGTCCTAAAAACCATAAATCCTTTAAAAAAACAATCTACATGGCATCCAAATTCTTTTTCAAGTTTCATATGTACCCTATAAAATTATGTGGCACAAATTCCCTTTTGATATAGAAGACTGAAAAGTTGGTGTGTGTTTTGAAAAACAGAGCATCCAAGCCTTTAACCTCCTTCAATGTGAAATTTTGTGCTTTTTTCCTCACATTTTTACATGAAATTAACATAATTTTTACTCTCATCAATTCTCCAATAGCAATGGGTATGTAACAAACCCTCCAAAGTCATCCAAGGACTATTCTCTTGTTATTTTTAGGAATTTAAGGTTCCATTTTGTGGGATCTGCAGCTTATAGTTAGTCTATAAGTCCCCTTTCCTCTATTTTCTTAATGATTTACACCATCGTTGTTTCTATTCATCTAATGTTAATGATCCATATTTCCAGATATTTCTTCACCCTTTAATTATTGTTCATTCTAGCTTGACTTAATGGATGAGGTTGGCCAAGTGATTTCCTATAAGAAAAAGATATGTCGTCTATAAGATTTATCACATATTCTTAACCTTGTTCTTGTATATCTGGTTTTTCATTATTATTCCTTTTTGTATGTTTTTATTCATTACTAAGAAAAAAAATTATTCCTTTAAGTGATATGATTTCGTCTCATAGATCTCATCGGTTCTATTGAAGATCATATGTCAAAAATTTAATTCACCCATTGGGTGTCTCAATACTTTGAATAGAATGGTATTTTTTGTCAATGATGAGATATAGGGTTTAATTGATTAAAATAGTTAAATTTTTTGATTGAACTAGTTTTCCAGACATAAAGGGTTGTTTGGATTAATAAGAAATTAAAGGTGTTATGAAAAGGGAATAGAACTATGGGTAAATGGTAAAAGGGTTGACCATGTTGTTAAATGGTTTTAAATCTCCTTAAATGGGTGTTAAATTAATCAATAAAGATATGGTTTAAGTATGAAATTTGGTTAGAGATATTTAAATTGATAGACAACGTTAATAATGGTGAACGTAAGGGGTTCGCTATTAATGATGTGATAAGATTAAAAGGACATGTAGGTTGGACCTTGGAAAATGTGAATTAATGAAATGGTTAGAGAGTATGTACATGAAATTTCCAAAACATGTGTTGGGGTTTTGTAAATGGTGTTAATTATCATTTATTTGGGATGGATGGACTTAGATATTAGCATTATTGACTTGATATGATGAACATATTGTACCTTATTCACGGATACAGTGCTAGCATGATGATATTAGATTTAATGCCTATTGATTTGGTACGGCTAAATGGACTAGTGATCAAAAATAGTTATAATTTAAATTATTAATGATTAACAATTATTTAGAGTGTTTAAACTCTTTTTTTATGAATTCGACTTCTATCATGGACGATGTAGGTTTTTAAGAATTATGGTTATGATAAACCAATAGTGATATATGGATAATTGAAAACTCAATGATTTTCAAACCTATTCCATCTTTCAAATTTGATTATTGTTATTTTTACTATTTCATACACTATTACAAGAGTAGAAAATTAATTAGACACCTTTTTTGTATCCTACTATGATTGTACTCACACCCTGATCAGGACATAATATATACCTAAGTAGATTTAATAGTTTCAGGTTAGGATAAGGTAAAAGTACCTATGTTAGATGAATGAGTTGGGATTTAGGGTAGGATCATGGATTAGTGTATAGGACATATTTGTAGGACATGTTTTTTGGTATTTCAATGTGTCTTTATTTAGGGTTTCCATTTATAAATGATACAATTATGACATAAAAAGTTTAATGTATTTGGTTTTTTGTCATTTTCCCATGTTTCATAATTAATTACCTAATGTGTGGTTTTTGATATTTATTCCTATTGTTTTTGATAATGGAATTCTACTATTCTGATTATCTCATAACGATGGTATAGTTTCTCAATGTTTCTTTTTAGACCCTCGGTACTAGTTAGTAACCTCTAGCATCTGGGGATGAATGTATAAGGTCATATAACGAATCCTATTGTTGTAAATGATTGCTGGAACCAGGGATAGGACATTTCAAAAACTCTAAAACATGTGTGTAATAGTAAAAACCATAGAAAATGACCTCAAAATGACATAAAATCCTGGGAAAAATATTGTTGGATTATTTATTTGTGTATAAGAAAATAAAATAACATAATGATGTGTGGTGTGATCAAGATGACACAACAATAATTTTTTTATAATATTAATTTCATTAAAAATAGGTTTTGAGGAGTCAAAATCAAGTAAAAAACCTTGTCTTATCATAAAATCCTACTATAAATATGGTAGACTAATTTATGAAATGTAATGACTGACGTAATATCCATGTCATTAAAAATATCTAATTGAGTAATTTTGATCGCACTGCACATATAGTTAAAAACAAATTATATTTTTATGAACTCAACCATTTTTATTTTTGAGAGAATAATAGTATATTGGATAAGTAATTTTAAATTTTAAATGTGTTCTAGGTGTGTTTTGAGCTTTAACTATCAATGAAATTTTAATATCTTTAATTAATATGTGATATGTGGGTGGATATATCTTTTTCTTTGTATGAAAATGTCATGGATTCTATTAAGAAAAAGAAAAATGTTATGTGAAAAAATAATAAATATGTTTTCCTTCATTCTGTTTCATATTCCATTTCATAAATTGTATACTTTGGTATTTCAGATAACATATGTAGGTTGTGGGTATGAGTTTGATTTTTCTGATCAAAAACATTATTTAGATGGAAAACATGATTGTTTATAGTTTTTGTGGTATGGTTAAACATTATCATGTATTCTAATATAATGACTATTTCTAATGTTCTTCTTCTCTGATTTATATCAAATTTTTTTTCTTATGATAGGACGATGATGTGATCAGTTTCATGTATGATTAGTTTGTCTATGAATGTGATAATATGTAGTGGTAAAGTAGATATGAACAATCTAATTTCACGTATGATGATCCTTCCTATATATTTGGTTAGATGTAGTTATAGTAAAGTGAAGGATGTGATGGGTTTGGGATGGGTGTTGGACTAATTCATTATATATATGATTAATGAGTTTTTGATTGATGGTTATAAACTTATGGTGTGGTGGAAGAGATGAATGTATGTAATATATTTTTTTATATTATTATATATTTATGCATTTAAATAATTAATATTTAGTTACACTTTATGTGGTGTAATTTTAAAAATAAATTATTTATTTATATATTTTTTAAAATTCATAATGTTGGTTTTTTAATTCATTGTTTTTTCTCAATAGCATTTCTAGTATACTGTCTTCATATATAACTACCAAAAAATAATGTTGCGATGGTTTGATTATTTTCCCAAAATAACTAAATAAAAAAATTATAATATAAACCAATAATAAAAATATGAAAATGTAAAATGTCTAAACTATCCTTAAATAAATCCAATCCATCACTATTTTATTACCAACATTGAAATAAAATTCGATTTAAATAATAATGGGTTTTCAATGGTTTAAAGCAATGATAATGGAAAAAAATTATGCTAGAAGTTTTTTTAATATAGTTTATAATTTTATGATAAAAGAAAAAAATTATTGATGAACCACCCATTAGGTTTTCTTCCATTCCCTCCCTTTAAAAATATCATCCAAAATTTTTGATTGGTTCCCCTATAAAATATCAATATTTGACATGCAATGGAAAAATTCTATTGTAATATTTCACAAGAAGGTAACAAAAGATCTCAATAATTATTTTAATTGTGTGGGTTTATTTGAATTTTTTTAAATAACTTCCCAAAGAAATTTAAATTTTATGTTCCTGTTAGTGTTTGACTTTAGGTATTTTCTAGAATTTGAATAACCTCTATAATTTTTATGTTGAAATGTTAACAAAAATACATATTAGTGGTCCCAACTAGTTCTTTAAACCTTAAATTTTATTTTAAATCTATAAATAATGAAACAAAATCGTTAATATATTTTTTAGATAAAGTTTACATCCATACTTTCCAATTTGGAAAAACATGAATTTATCAATGTAGTTTTAGTATTTATATATATTTGAACTAACCCTCTAAGGACATGATCCAAGATGGGATGTTGATCCCTTTAGGATCTATTGGAAGATTATTTTCTTATAAAGAATATCCTCCTACCGTAGTTTCAGATTTCTGTAGATATCCCATGCTCCAATCGAAGATGTCGATAGAATTTTGCAATGAACCCCTCCAATCTCTAATCAATTTCCAAGACATCATAGGGTTGATTACCCAATCATAAAAATCCAATAATTAATAATATATATTACTAATGTGTGGATGGTTATTGATGTTAATGATGGAACACATTCTTTATGTGTTCCTTTCCCACAGTCCAGCTAAAACCATGACGTTCGATGCATTTCAAAAAAATCATTTAAATATAAACATTACTACCAAGGTAATCATAAAGGGCCAAATCATCTTGTTCCATTCATGAACAAGTGAACTGGATAAATAAAAGACCATATTACTCCTATATAGGGTAATTATCCTCTTAGGTAACGTGAGAGGAATATAATTCTATTTATTTTATTTTTGGAATAACTAATAACTACAATACTTTATTCTCTCATGGAATATATCTCGGAAGATAAAATCCATCGAACCTCAACAAATTAATGATTATAACTAACCCAATTAATCATCAACATACATAACTCATGAAACGCATAAAATTATGTATAAATAATAATAAAAATATCATGTAAAAAATCAATACTATAGATACGCTCTTTAATAATCCGCAAAAAGGATTTCAACAATGCTAATAAAGTGTTGTTAATTTTAGTGATATTGATGTAGGTCCCTTTAATCAATGTTAAAAAAAGAGATGATAAAGTGGTTCCTTTATTAGGGCTACAAATAACACTGATAATGGCCACCCATTATTAATGATGGTTTAGCACTCATAAAGAGCCCCTTTATTAGTGCTATTTCTATCACTGATAAAGGTCCCAACTATTGTAATATGATGTTTTCATAATAGATCATTACAGTGACCCCAACCTCTAACATGTAAACAAAATATATAATGTAATCAAAATAAATATTACATCATGAAAACAAAAAACACTAATATATACATTTAAAACTATATTTTGTATACTAAAATATACAATTACTCTCCAAAAAAGGTTAAAAACATTAAATTTTCAACTTATTTGGATCTTTTGATCCCCTCAAAAAAATTCTCATCCACGTTATCCATTTCCAAAAAAATAACCTAAACCCGATAATGATAATCCATATATATAAGAAGAAAAATCTTATGTCTATAATATTATAAAGACATAAATTAAGCATTAATATGAAATAATACATTATGAAATTTAGACATTAAATAAAAATACACACTTGGAGTTACATCAGTCACACTATTCATTGTATTGAGTTTTTTTTCATTCCAACATGCCTCAAATGAGGCATGGATCGTTGTATTAAAGTATCAAATCAATTCAATTTGTATGCCATATTTTTAGTATGTCATTTGTTCTTTTTAATGAAATTAAAGTCAAATATAAATGAAGACACGCATGGGGTTATACAGGTTACACTAGGTGTGGGATTTAGGTTTGTATAGTTCCTTGATATCTTAAATTACATATGGATCATTGTTGTAAAATATCAAAACTATTCGAATTTTTTTTCATGGTTTTTAGAATATTACTTGAGTTTTTTACTAAAATGTCTTTTCAAACTAGAAACATGCACTTTGAATCGTACTGATATCATCAAGTTTTGGTTTCACCTAAGGTAGCTTATTATATGTCAAAAATGACATACGATCTTTGGGCTTAAATTATCAAGATAATTGAAGTGTATTTTCTAGGTTTTATGTGAGTGGCAGACATTTTGAACAGAAATGTCAATTCTAAACTGATAATGGGAACATTTAGTTGTACTGGTCAAACCATGGGTCTAATTAAGGTTATGGTGATTCTTAAACATCAAAAATGACTCATGGATGATTTTTGAAATATATCAAAACTATCTGAATGTGTTTTCTCTGTTTTTAGTATGTATCCTCTTCTTTTGGTATAATTAATGTAAATTTAAAATTAAAATTCACACTTGGTGTCATATCATTCACACTGTACATCTAATTATGGTTTGGTTGATTCCTACATATCACAAATGACATATGTATCATTTTTCTAAAGTGTAAAAATAATTTGATTTCATTATATTGATTTTGAGTTGTTAAATTATCCTTTATACTAAAATTGATGTCAATTTTAAATTAAAAATGCAGTTGGTGTCATACCAGTCACACCATGCAACTGATTAATGTGTGAATGATTTTTAAACATTAAAAATAACGTATAGATCATTTATCTAAAGTATTAAAACAATATAACTTTGTTTTCTAGTTTTTGAGTATGTTAGTTTTTCTTTTTACTAAAACTGATGTCAATATTAAATTAAAAGATGCGCTCTAAGTCATATCCATCACACCATTCATTAGATTAAGGAGAATCTTATTCTTAACTATCCCAAATAACTCATGTATTGTTTTCATAATGTATCAAAACAATCCTAATTTATTTTTTAGTCACAAGTATGTCACTTATTCCTTTTTCTAAAATTACTATCAATTTAAAGTTAAAATATACACATAGAGTCATATCTATCCCATAGCGAATTTTATTGATGTGATTTGGGTTCCTATATGTCATGTATGACTTATGGATTATTATCCTAAAGTATCAAGACAATCTAAATGAATTTTATTGGTTTTGAGTAGGTTAGTCTTCATTTATACTAATATTCATTTCAATTTTAAATAAAAAATTCATTTGGAGTCATACTGGTTAAATCGCATGTCGAATTGATGTTAGGATGATTATTACACATCTCTAATTTCATATAGATCATATATATTAAATATAAAAACAATCTAAATTCATTTTATGGGTTTTGAGTTGGTAAGTTTTCCTTTTAACTAAAATCAATATCAATGTTAAATAAAAACACACACTTGGAGTCATACTGGTCACACCGTTTGTCCGATAGAGGTGTGTCTAATTCTTACACATTCCAAATCACTGATAGATAATCTTCTAAAAGTATCAAAACAATTTAAATGCACTTAATTAGTTTTTATTATATAACTTCTTCCATTTTCCAAAATTAATGTCAATTTACAATAAAAAGACGTATATTGAATGATATTGGCCACACCATGTGTCAGATATGTATGGATGATTAATACACATAAAAATGACTATTTGATCATTTTTACAATGTCATTAAAACCATCCAAACACATTTTCTCTATTTTGAATTATAATTTTTCCTTTTTACTAAAATTGAAGTCAATTGTAAATAAAAAGAAGCACATGGAGTCATATAGGTCACATATGGAATCAGATTGTGGTGAATTTGGTTCCTATATATCTAAAATGGCACATTAATCTATTTACTAAAGTATCAAAACACATTTAATGTTTTTTTAAGTTTTTAACTTGTTACATTTTTTAAAATTCCTGTCAATTTAAAATAAAAATACATACTTAGTGTCATACTGGTCAAACCTTGAGTCAGATTAAAGTGAATATAATTCATAAATGTTTTGAATGACATATGAATCATTTGAATAATGTATCCAAACAATCCTAAAGTGTTTTCATGGTTTTGAGTAGGTCATTTTTTCTTTTTAATAAAATTGATGTTAGTTTTAAATAAAATGTGGTAGTTGGAATCATACCAGTAACACTATGCAATAGATTGTGGTGTGGCTAGTTCATACAAGTCCAAAATGACCTATGGATCCATTTTATAAAGTTTTAAGACAATTATAATGTTTTTTCTTGTTTTTAGTATGTATGTTTTTCCTTTTTCTAAAATTAATGTAAATTTATAATAAAAAAACACACATTGAGTAATATCAGTCAAACTCTGAAACAGATTGAATTACGTCTGATTCCTACACATCTAAAATGACATATGGATTATTACCCTAATGTATCAAAACAATTAGAAATAGTTTTATGGGTTTTGACCGGTCCATTTGACCTTTTTACTAAAATTGATGTCACTTTTAAATAAAATGATGTACTCGAAGTCTTACTGATCACTTTATATATTCTATTGAGGTGTGTCTAATTTATACACATCATAAATGACTCTTAGATCATTTTACTATGTATAAAAACAATTTGACTGTGTTTTTTTGGTTTTTAGCACATCATATCTTCATTTGGAAAAAATTAATGTTAATTTGAATTAAAAACGCGTTTGGAGTAATATCGATAACACCTTGCATTATATTGGGGTGATGTAGATTCCTACACATCTCAAATAAAATATGGACATCTTCCCCAATGTATAAAAATATCTAAATTTTTATACTTAGATTTGAGTAGGTCTATTTTCCTTCTAACTAAAATTGTTTTCAATTTTAAATAAATAGATGCACTTAGAGTAATATAGGACACACTGTGGATTGGATTGATGTGAGACTTCTTCATCCACATCGCAAATGAAATATGGATCATTTATAAAAAGTATAAAAATGATTCTAATATTTTGTCTTCGTTATTATTTTGTATTTAATAATTTTTACTATAATTGTTGTCAATTTTTTTTTGAAACAAAATAGACTCCTTTGGAATCATACCGGATACACCATATGATTGATGGAGGTGAGGGTGATTGATAGACATCTAAAATAAATCATGGATAATTTTCTTAATTCTTCAAAACAATATTAATTCATTTTCTCATTTTTCAAAGCATCACTTGTCTTTTTTACTAAAATTCTATTTTAAACTAAAAACATGCACATTGAAACATACCGATCACATTGTGTATCTTTTTGACAGGAGACCAATTCCTACACATCACAAATAATTTATGAATCATTTTCCTAAATTACCAATTCAATTACAACTTGTTTTCTTAGATTTCAGTGAGTTAAACATTTAGAACTAATATGTAAATTTTAAACTGATAATGGACACTTAGAGTCATACCATTCACACCATGCATCAGATTGAGGTTTGGATGATCCCTACAAGTCCTAAAGGACATATGGGTAATTTTCCTAAATTATAAAAATATATAAAAATTATTTTGTTTAGTTTTTAGTATGTATTATGTTTATTTGAATAATATTAATGTAATTTTTAAATAAAATGAATAATCTTGAGCCATAACGGTCACACTATGTGTCAGATTGAGGTTTTGTTGAGTCCTACACATCCCTAAGTCTCAAAAATAACTATCATAAAATTTTAACATCATTATTATTTCCTTTATTCATCAATATACCAACACTACATATTGATTCAATGTATCTAAATGAAAAACATTTCTTGTTGTTGAAAACCTAGATAGTGAAAGAAGTTCTTCTTCCCATTATATTATGATAAGTCACAAAAATGGGAACAAGAGATTCATACACTCTTCTAGTTTTCAAAAAATATATTATTTTTTTTATCTAAAAAAATTACTCAATATGGTGTTTCAAAAAGTAGACAAAGAAAAGAAATGGATTTTGTTGTAACATTGGAAAAAAGGAACATGTTTTCTGCAACATCCAAGGAAAATAAAGAATATGATATTTTCATATTTATTAATATTTGTGAATTAATTATTAATTTTAATTTAAATGTATTCTATTTTTGATGGCATTCCCGACATTCAACAACAGGTTTCTCCAAAATCTCATGTTGCACACAAGGCTGAGTTATACTGAAAATAGTAATATAATATTATATTAAATGGTAGTTAACGCTAAGCTGTTATATTGGAATAAATGAATAGAACTAACTAAAATATAATTACACATGTTTTATAAATGTTTTTAAATTTATCCAATAAAAATTTATAGGGTTAAAATGAGAATGAATCCAATTTTAAGAATAAATACTCAAATATTTTTAAAAGGTTGTTTTACCACCTTTTGATGGTGAATCTCTATTAACTCTAGTTTTTGTTATCTTTATATGATCTATTTGACAATATAAAATTCTTATTTATAAAAGTTACATAATAATTTACATTGTTTATATTTTTGTATTTTTCTGATAATTTTCTTTATTATGAATAGTTAAAAATATTGTATTTTAATTAAAAATTGCCTTTTAATATAATATATGTTTATAGAAATATTGTTCTTTTTATCGGTTTTAAAGTTCAATTCAATTATATTTTTATCATTAAATCCAATTTTGGTCATTGGATGTAATTTTACTATGAAATTGAACATAAACATGTGTCAATCTTTTGATAGTTATTATTTTATAAAAACACGCTTTTTTGTTTTAACAACGAGAATTAATTTTAAATTAATTTATACAACTACTGTGTTTTGAATTTGAAAAAATTGATTCCATATTAGGAATCAAAATGTACAAATTTTCAAAATAATTATCTTTTATTTTCAAACATTATGAATATTTACTTCATTAAATATTTTATATACCATAGTTAAAGGGTAATTCTGGTAAATACGGGTGAAAAATAATTTTATAATAATATTAAATTACCCTTACACTTTTCCTAACCTGATTGGATGAGATATGGTCAACCAAGGTCATTATTGGTCTATTTTGGGACCCCATGAAGCCACATGGGATGTTATAATGACACTTTATATTAATTAATTTAACGTATTTACAAAAGTAACATAAACATTTATCTTTTAGTAAAATAATTTTTATATGGGGTTATATAAGTTAAATATTTGACTCTAAATATTAATTTTATATCTAAAAAAATATCCTGTATAATGGTATTTTATTTATAATTATTAGATATTAAATAAATAGGTTTAGTTTTGACACAATGGTGATTTAGTAATTACTTCATCAATAAAAGATTCAAATAAATGAAATTATAAATATAAAAAAAATTATTTTGAAACTTTTTAGTTAATACAAGAAATTTACAGGAAATAAAGACTTTATATATTTGATTTAATTAAGGGTTTTCTATATAATCAAGTTGTTATATATTTTTTAAATTCCTTGATATGAGTAATTTATAAATTGACATAAATGAGTTATTAAAACAATTAATATTTTATTAAATGACAAAATAATACTAAAAATATAAGATTTAGAGGAATGACTAAAATTTTTCATAAATGATCAATTTTGGGTTTTTTGGAATTTTATAGTAAATATATTTACCATGTAGTATGAATATATAGGAGGACATGGTAAAAGTTAAATAAGATAACAAAGGGATAAACGAAAAATATAAGCAATAAAAAATATCCAAAAAGAGGTAAAATTTTTATGGGATGCTTTTATTTTTACTTATATGTTACTTTTCGGAGAATACAATAATTTTTTGTCCTTTGGAAACCTAAAATCATTTTATAATAAAATAATAATTTCAAACTTTCCTAACGAGCCCCTCTTTCCTCTAACAAATGGCCTCCAACTCAAACCCATTACCCACAACTCTCAAGACCCTTGGCTCATCCAAATTCTACTAAAAGAATCTTCCAACATCCTTTTATTCCTCCTAGAATCCTTTCCTAAGGCAGAAGGCAATTCAAGAAAGCTTTTTCATTCAAACCAATAGGAGTTCCCGATATAAAGGTAATGGCTTCTCTCAATTTCCTTTCTTTTATTATCCTTCTCCAACCCACTAAACTCTATTTATTCCATTTTTTTTATAAAAAATCTAGTATCCTGAATATACAAGTATGTTTTTATGAGAAGTATTCAAACAATAATTTCACACACCTTCATCTAATTGAAATGAACATACTGTTTTTGTGGATGGAGCACTATAGCCTCACGAAATTATGATTGTTCAATTATCTCCTACATCCTTTCATATTAGTCATAATGATGGTACTTTATTTATATGCGATATATAAAATATTTATATAGTCTCTATAATTCTATATTTTTTCATTTATGGCATACCTTTATATTTTAATAATTTGTAAATACAATAATTTTATTTGAGAAAATGTGGACTACTACCCCATCAAGGTGATATGCCTCATTCATGCCATATGTGGAACGAATATAGGATAGATTTAATGAAAATATATATGATATTATACTGGAATTATAATATACCTATGTATCATTAATTTTTATTCAATAAAACATGAAATAAAAATGAAACTACCGTTCATGCATACGTACGGCTTACCGTCTCCATGAACGGGGAATTGCGTTTGTTATCTCCAAATGTTATGTATTATTATAAATACATATATATACCAGATATATAAGATATATATGATATCTAAATCATGTATATAATTCTGTAGATAAAATAATTATCACCACATGGACAACTTGTAATTATAAATAGTTCATTTTTTCCTCAAATACCCAATATCGACTAAAGGAAAATTATTGACTTAAATTATTTTGTAATGTTTATAACATGCTAATAAGTGATATAAATGGAATAATAAACTTTAAAATGGTTCTTATGAAATTAGAAATTATCTTTAGTTTATTATTCAGTAGATTAAAGAACGAATGAGTCATGTCGGACATAGGGTAAGGGAACATCTTAACCCAATTTCCATTATTTGGGTTGACTTTCTACATCATGATTATGTCATGCTATGATTATGTGATAAATAAAATTTAATGTCTTATCTATTATTTGTAAATTAATTATGTGTACCTATAGTCAATACAAATAATAAATTGATTTTATTTACAACATGATCTTTATAAGGGACTTTTTCTCAATCTCTTTTCATTTAGGCATAATTTGATTTGTACATAACATTACTTTATATGGTGTATAAACCCCTTTGAGTTTTAATTTCATTTGAAGGGAATATGTTCCCTATGAATCGTTTTACCAAATGACAAAATCATTGTTTCATTTTAACGTATGTGGTGACAATGACCTTTCTACCACTGCGAGCATTATTTGATATTTGGCTTCCTTAATATAGAATAATGATTCTAAAATAATAATAAATACCATATACTCTTTTTATGTATTTTGATTTTTAAACTGGTTTTTATAATATATTGATTATGTCAATATATTGAAATTATATATTATGATTCCAATGTTGAAATGTTAAATTTCCGTTATACTTGTGTTATGTGTTATGATTATGTTATGGTTCTTGGGTATTGTCTATGTATACGATTGGTACTGTGATAAAACTAGAGTGGGTGCACCCTAGATACCTCTACAATGAATTGGGTAATGTGATGGAGGTAATCATTAATGTTTCTCTGGAGATATTTACGGAATATATTGCGATGGGTATTCCAACCATAACTCCCTATGTAGTCGTGAAAGCTACAACATAAGTATGTTGTGGATGCCACAAGTTACATTTCTGATTTATTATTTTCATGTGTTATTCATAAATCTTATTATTTTTTGTGGTATGTTAAAGATTTCAGTGTATGATTTCATTGATTTGTATTTATTTATAGAATAATGTTTTCTTTCCTTGTTTTATAGCCCTTATCAAGCTTTTTAGGTTCATCCCATGTTTTTGAAATGTTTTTCACAGTGAATAAGGATGGGAAAAAGAATGGAATAATTCCTAAATATTTATATCCAGAAAGAACTCTTGTTATATATTAGGATATTTATTTTTTTGAAAAAAAGGATAGAGTAGAAGTGTCTATATTGTTTATTTTTAGATGTAATGTAATAGTTACGACCTAATTCTCTAAAACTATATACTTGAATAGATATTCAATGTGAATTATTAACATAGTTCAATATTTTGAAATGTTTATGACTGGGGCCTTATAGTTGTTATCAGAGGTCTGTATAGAAAAATTTAGGGATTAGGAGTTTTCGTTAAACACGTGGTTAGTCTCTATGTTTACTCTTTAAATTAAATCCTTATTTTTTTACCATTTTCTGATCAATGATTGTCTATTACATATAAAAGGAGGAGGATCCCAAATGACATTACTATCGCTTCCAGATAACTTTCATGCAATAATTATTTCGAAGTCATGCCCAAATGAATCTGAAATATTTTATATCATACAACACACTTGCAAGAAATTGTTATAGATATCAAACACCCCTGATATACCTCGATACCATTATGGATCATGGGTTGTATTTAATCAAATATTATTTTCTCAATATTCTCATGTTTTCAATAAAGTTAAATATTATCATGTAATTTTAAAATACTTTACCTTATCATAAGATTTTGAAGCATATTATGAATTTGATAAAGCTGATGAAGAAGGATACCCTTGCGCAACCTATTTATAGTTTCTTTTAAATTATAGTCTTTTATCACATACGTATGGTATTTCAAAAGGACAATTGATTGAATGTTTTAACAAAAAGTCTGTCAAAATATTTTATAGAAAGATAGTTTTAACATATTTTTTGAAATTATATGTCATACATTTAAATTTTCTGAAACTAGTTTTCTGTGAACACCCATATGACCCAAGTTATATAAGGTGTATTTGGATAAAGGAAGCATATGATTTTGAAGGATCTCCAAATTATTTTTTCAATGCATGGAACATTTATCTACAAGAACAAGATGATTATGAAACCAGGTGGACACCATGGTCAAGGTGCTATGTTCTTTATTTGGGAATAGTGTTATTTTATGTACTTAAAACAATGTCAATAAGACTTCATGAAATCATATATTGAGGTAATTATGAGTTGGGATGAAAATGATATGTACAAGACCACCATTGATGTTAAATAATTTGGGGGTTATTTTTTGTGTTTTAAAAAAATAGAAAACATGAAAATTGTGGGACAACCCGTCACTTCAGACATAACTGGATAAATTGAATGCACAACCAAAGTGTGATTTCGATTTATCACCTCCCACTAGACTATGTGATGTCCCTAGTTAGTATGCATGATTCATTTTGGTTAAATGATTTTATGTATCAAGAAAATAAGTTAATTTTGGATCTTATGTATTATCAAATAGAAATCCTTAGCATAGGAAAATGATTTTCTGATCAAGTGACAAAGGTTATTTTGGAATATTTTCTCTCTTTTGGGAACACTACATGCCTAAGGAAAATAGAATACTATGATTTTTCATCTGTGGAGTAATTGATGAAATTTTATTTTTGAAGAATCAATGTTTTTATTGAAGAAATATGGTGATTTAGATTATTTATGGAAATGATTAACCTGTCAGATAAGATATGTGATTAGGTTAATTACACTTTAGTATGAGACATTAAGAGTATTAAATGTTATTTGGAGATAAATGTTATGATTTTTATGGAATATTATGTGATTGAATTCTTCTTAGTTTTGGGTTTCAATCATAGTTTGGATTATATTGAATGATTTAAAGGACAATTTTTTATTTATTGGTCTTTGTTGGTCTTTGGTTATTGTTTCTACAGTTTGGAGACTAATAGTATTATTTATTTTTATAAAGTATTATAATTTTTGGAGGATTATCTAATCTTGTATTTACCATTTTGGTTTTGGTTCATTTCTAAAGATATAGGAAATATATAGTTTATCTTTTGTGGATTATTTGATTCTATGGAATTTGATTCTAGCATTTCATGTGTTACTAATTCATCTTGAATACTCATCGTTTTGAGAAAATATGAGTTTTTGGTAGAAACTTATTAATGGATGAAACTCTACTTGAAAAGTAAGTATATTTCTTTATGTTCTTATTCAATATCATAATTAAATTATTCATCATTATGAAAGGAAACATAAAACAAAAAAACATTGTCCAATTACTTTTCTTATTGGTTAATCAAATATCGTTTAACCTATCACAAGTTTGTGGTTTTCTTGTTGTTACATTTCTTCTAGTTATGTCTTCTATCACTCTCTATTAGAACATGACACTTAGTTTCTCCTCTAAATTCATATTTTCATACATGTAATTCTAGTATGAGTTATCTCGAGTGACATATGTACTTATCATTAATTCTTTTAAAAGGATAGTTTTATTGACTCTTTTTCTGATTTTCAACCTTTAATGATCTCTCTGAGCCTAATTTTAAAATTGCGAGGAAGAAATTCCCAAAAGGGGGAAGGATGTAACATCCAAAGTAAATAAATAATATAAAATTTTTATAATTTTTAATATTTTGGAAATAATATTAATCTTACATTAAAGGGGATTCTATGTTTGATGGCGTACCCAACACGCAACAATGGGTTTCTCCGAAATCTCATGTTGCACACAATGCTGAGTTATACTGAAAAATAATAATATAGTATTATTTTAGATGGTAGTTAACACTTAGTTGTTTTATTGTTGGGAATGAAAGGAACTGACTACAATATGATTACACATGTTGGTTAAATGTTTATACATTTATCCAATAAGAATTTAGAGGCTTAAAATGAAAATAAATCCAATTTTAAGCATAAATACTTTAATATTTTTAAAAGGTCGTTTTACCGCCTTTTGATGGAAACCCCAATTTAATTCTATTTTTTGTTAATTTTATTTTCTCAATTTGAAAAAATAAAATTCTTCTTTATAATATGGACATCATAATTTACATAGTGTAAATTTCTTGTATTTTTCTTATAAAGTTCATTTTTTTCATGAATAGTGAAAAATACTGCATTTTAATTTCAAACTTTCTTTTAATATAATTTATTTATACAGTTAGATTGTTCTTATTATTAGTTTTAAATTTTAATTGGACTATATGATTAATATATAATCTAATTTTTGTCATTGGAAGTCATTTTACATTGAAATTGAATATAAACAAGTGTCAATCTTTTTATAGTTATTATTTCTTAAAAACTCACTTTTTTGTTTTGGTAATGGGAATTAATTTCTGAAAATCCAATGTTTTCAATTTGGAAAAATAGATTCCATATTTGGAATCAGAAGGTCCAAATTTTATAAATATGTAAATTATATTTTTAGACATTATGAATATTTACATGTGTCAATATTTTATTTACCTTGGTTAAAGGGTAAATCTAGTAAATAAGGGTGAGAATAATATTATAAAAATATTAAATTACCCTTACACATTCCCTAACCTTATGTTATGAGATATGGATGACCCAGGGAATCCGTAGGTCTATTTTGTAACCCTATGGAGTCACTTGGTAGTGATAATGACACATTATATTATTTAATTTTAATTAAAGACAAAAGTAACATAAACTTATATCTTTTAGTAAGAAAATTTTTATATAGGGTTATATAATTGATATCTTCAACTGTAAATATTAATATGAAATCAAAAAATATTTACTACGTCATGATATTTTATTTATAATTTTTGGACCTTAAAAAAATTAATTATGACACAATGATGATCTAGTAATTGCTTTATCAATAAAAGATTCCAATAAATTATATTATAAATATTAAAATAAATTTATTTTGAAACTTTTTATGTCATCAACTAATTTGAGAGATAATAATGACTTTTTACATTTTAATTAATTGATTTTTCTAATTAATCATGTTGTTATAGATTTTTTAAAATCCTTGATATGGGTACATTATAAATTGTCGTAAATGAGTTTTAAAAAAATTATTATTTTAATAAATTATAAAATAAAAAAATAATATTAGGAAAAATGACTTAAATAATGTCATAAATGATGAATTTTGTGTTTCATGGTATTTTATAGTATAATATATTCATCATATAGTATGAATATATAAGAGGGCATGGTAAAAGTTAAATAAGATGAGAATTGGTTAAACAAAAAAGATAAGGATTAAAAAATATCCAAAACCTATAAAAATCTTATTAGATGAATTTATTTCTACTTATATGTACCTTATATTAGAATTAAATAGGTTTTGGCCTTTTTAAACTGAAAATAATTTTAAAATAAAACAATTCCTTCAAACGTTTTTAAAGAGGCCCTCCACCCTCTTATAAAAGGTCACCATGTCTAACCCATTACTCAAACCTCTCCAGCCTTGTAGCATGAATAAACTCAACTCCAAGAATCTCCCAACATCCCTATATTCATCCTAGAGACCTTATCCTTGAAATAAAGAACTTTATTAACGCCTTTTAGTTCAAACCCAAGGGAGTTACCCGATTTGAAGGTGACGTCTTTTTTAAAGTTATTTTATTTTATTTTCCTTCTCCAACCCCCTAAACTCTCCTTAAACCATTATTTTATAAAAATCCCAGTTTCCTAAATATACTTAGATTTTTTATAAGAATTGTTCAGACCACACTTTCATGAACCTCTATCTAATGGATAAGAACATGCTATTTTTTTGGATGGCAAACTAATGCCTCATGAAACAATGATTGTTCAATTATCTCTTACCACCTCTCAGGGTGGCCGTTATGGTGGCAGTGTATTTATATGTGATATATAATATATTTATATTGCCTCTATGATTCTGTATTTTTTACATTTATATCATATCTTTATGGTTCCATAATGGGTAAATACGATAAATTCATTTGAGGAAGTGCGGACAACCACCCCCTCAATGTGATGTGACTCGTTCATGCAATACGTGGAATGTATAAAGGATATAGATAATTAAATTATATATGATATTATACTAGAATTATAATATACATATGTATCATTAATTATTTATTTAATTAAATAATAAATATAAATGAAAGAAGCGTTCATGAGTACGTACGGCTTACTTTCTCTAGGAACGGTGCATTTCAATTTCCTATCTCCAAATGTTATGTACTATTAAAAATACACACACATAGATATATATATATAGTGGATATATATGATATATATATATATATTACATATAAATCATGAATATCATTTTGGAGATAATGGACTTTTGACCACATGGGAAACATGTAATTATAAGAAGTTCATTTTTGACACCAGTACTAAATATCGACAAAACGACCATTATTAACATAAATGATTGTGTATTGATTATAACATGGTAATAAGTGACATAAAAGAAATATTAAATAGGAAAAATATTTTGGATAAAGTTGAAGTTAATTTTAGTTTATTATTCAGAAGATTAAAGAATGAAAATGTCTTGTTGGATACAAGGTAGGGGATCTTCATAACCCAATTTCCATTCTATGAGTTGATCTTCTACTTATAGATTATGTCGTGAAATGATTAGGGGATAAATAAAATTTAATTTCCTATCTTTTATTTGTACATTAATTATGTGTACCAATAGTGAATACACATAATTGATCTATTTTATTTACAAAATGATCTTTGTAAGGGACTTCATCTCTAAATCTTTTCATTAAGGCATACTTTGATTAATACACGACTTTCCTTTATATGGTGTATAAACCCCTATGAATTTTAATTTCATTAAAAGGTAATATTTTCTATATGAATCATTTTTACTAAATGAAAAAAAGAACTTTTCATTTTAACATATGTGGTGACAAAAACCTTTCCGCCACCACGAGCATTATTTGATATTTTCCTTCCATAAATAGCTGTAATTTTTTTAAAAGGAAAATAAACATCATATACTCTTTTTATAAATTTTTTATATTGAAAATTTTTTTAATAATAGATTTATTATGTCAATATAATGAAATGATATATTGTGATTGCAATGTGGAAATGTTATATTTCCTTTATTCTTGTGTTATGTGTTATGATTATGTTATGGTTTTTGGGAATTGTCTATGTATACAGGTGGTTCTATGATAAAACTAGGGCGGGTAAGCCCGAGATAGCTCTTCAATAAATTGGGTAATGTGACGGAGGAGAACGTTAATGTTTCTGCTATGAAATTTAGGGAATATTGTGTGTTGGGTATTGCAAACTTAACTCCCTACATTTTAGTGAAAGCTACTGCGTAAGTATGTTTTGGATGCCCCAAGATAACTTTATGATTTTTGATTTCTATGTGTTATTCATAAATATTTTGATTTGGTGTGGTATTTTATAAATTTAAAAGTATGATTTTATTGCTTTTAATGTATTTATGAACTAATGTTTTCTTTTCTTATTTTATAACCCTTACTGAGTTTTTTATGCTCATTCCAAGTTTTTTAAAATTTATTCATAAGGTATAAGGAAGGGTAAGAGAAAGAAAAGATTCAATAAGATTTATCAATAAAGAATTCTTATTTTATTTAATGATTTTTATTTTTGTGAAACAGTTTGATAAATTAGAAGTGTCTACTTTGTTATTTTTGAGATAAAATGTAATTGTTAAGGACTAATTATCAAAAACTCGTAACCAGAAAAGATCCTAAATGTGAATTATTATCTTATTTCAAGATTATGTAATGTTTAATGATGGGGACTTATATTATATATTATGTGGACTGTTTTAGATAGTTTTAAAAACTATGAATTCCCAAAATATCTATGAAAATAAATAACTAAGTATAACATAAAAATAATTGGGAAAATAACTTATAAATAATAGATAAAATGATTTGAAAATTAATTAAATAAGTAGTAGGAATTCAATTATTCATGATGGTTGTAACCATTCTTAGACGATTTCCTTGTTTTCATTATCTTAGTTAAAGGCATGATGTCCAATATCTCACGAGCATGAGAATCTTTGAAAAACCCACCCCAAATCGTGAAACAGAATCCACCTATATAAGAAAACTATTCTCATTTGAGTAGTACTAAAAGTAAAAAAAATTAAATGTAAATATGAAACAATCCATTACATATATGGAACACATATTTTCATGTTATTTGTGTACATTCTGTCATCAGGAATTCTACCCATTCATTTCTAAGAAAATCTATATCATCTTGTGAATATTATTATATTCTATAGTCATAATAGTACTAGAAAAATATAAACACTCAAAGGATAAATAAGTAATTTAAATGGAACAATAATTTTCATTGAAAAACCCTCTTTAGGGATTCTTGTTTATTTATAGAATATGATCTATTTCATAAATTTACAAACATAATAACCAAAATCATTTCTATTTTTTTTATTTGGACACTATAGAACCATCCTTAAAAATAAGTAATTGTTTTATGCGTTTTGATAGTGAAATATTATTATATATACCCAGATACTTATCTAGCTATAGAACCTTTTTAGGATACTTGTGCTTAACTCTTATCTACATTCTTTGTTTTCATGATATTTATACATTTCCCCATCATAATAGAATATTAATTTCATCGTGACATAAATTACATAAATATAAGTTTAGTTATAACATGTTGGATGTATTGTATTACCAATTCAAAAATTCCTTCTTGGGTGGTCGGTTTGATGGGTATCAATGTTGTGAATCCATGAAATATATCATTGGAGTAACTAAATTGATTTAAATGAGAATCCAAAGATTCATAAAAAATTGAATAAGTAAAAAAAGAAATTAAAATATATTTTATATGATTAAATTATAATGTTTTTCCCCTATATCATTACGGTCAAAAATATCCAATCATCCATAAATTTCCTTTTAAATGATTTGTTCAGTTATTCCATGATTTCATCCTTTTTTTCTTCTATTTATTTTTATTCCATACAGATGGCATGAGGAAAAATGACTCAAAAAATACATGGGGAAATCCCATCTCATGATACTGATATATATGTATAAAAAAATTATGAAATTTATTAAGTTGTAATTAATATAGTATATCATCTTTTGGAAAATAAAATCATGAAAATATTCTTCATGTATACATTTACAAGGGACACTCCTAATCATTCATAGTTGAGGATTTAATTTATATATACAAATGAAATTTAGTCTATACATTCCTTTACGTACATATTTTTTTCAATATCAACTATGTGACTACTACCATTTTTTAGATTTGTATTTGTGTGAACCTTCAATGTTATTGACTGAGTATGTTGAATGGGTGAGGTGAAGGTGATTTCTAAAGATATTATTGATCTGTTGGTCGATACTTTAGATGGTTTTGAGTTCAACATTGGTTTCATCCACCACCCTTTTTAATTCTATAATAAAATTCATTAGTTATGTACTTTTTTCATTACTTTTTATTGGATTAGAGTGAAAAATAAATTCAAAATTAATACCCCTTTTTGACATGTTTTTTAAAATATCTCATGGCCATGCGATGAATGTTACTATAGATCAGTTAATATATGAATATTTTCATAATCAAGTGTAATAGTAGCTTAGTTACCATATCATTAGATACACTAATCGCCAATCTCGCACGACTTACTGGAATTGGTCTATTGTGTAGATGGTCATCACGGAAATTGAGCATTGTAGCCCTTTCTACAAGGAAATCCATGGGTTTTGATAGACATAACTGAAATTTATTTTCACACTATAGAATATAAGTACAAGAAATGTATCAGTGTCTGTATGAATTTAATTTCACAGAAACAATTATTAAAATATTGATTACATCAACTAGAAAATCACTTTTATTATAATGGATCACCTCAAATATGTTGGGTTGTGGGGCGGATCATCACAAAATTGTTTTTCTTGAGTTATTTCTTCTCCTTTCTCTCCCCCCACAATAGATGTTAGTAACTTAGTTTTCCATTGGAATTTTTCATCAAGGGAATTCATTCTCCCTTTCATCACTTCTATATCTTTATCTTTATCTGTATTTTGTTTTTTTACCTAAACATATGTTTTTGGTGTCACCCCATAACCCGCTCCTCTGACACGGTCATAATGTTCTTTCCACTTCAAGGACATCAAGAGTGTGTTTTTATCTAGTAATGGTGTTGATGATTCAAGTTACTATGTCAGAAAGAAAATATAGTAAAATATGTAATCATTATTATGAAATTGTGATTTATAGAAAAAACAAATTTTTATTATGCCATACAAACACATGTTTCCCACACTTTTTATTTGTTGTAATCTATTAGTTTCTCATATTTATTTGTATGTTTCTCTTTCCATATCCCATTTTGTGGGATAGAAATGGTTTTTCATTTAGATTCATCAATATTCATTAAATAGAGGAAAATAATTATTCTTTCATTTCATGTCACATAAAAGTATTATTGTAGATTTAGAATACATACCAATTTTTTTCAAGTGAAATGTACCTCATACTTGCTTTACCGTAGGGGTGCATTGATTTTTCTACTCATTCATTACATTCAGAAGTCATTTTATGTTTTACAAATAAAAAATTCATAATCATAGTGATAAAGGTATGTGTTGTCAAGATTTTTCTTATCAGCCACAATATACTAGAAAAGAGACATCTTCATGATAACTAGTAAGAAAATCCTACACTTCTTTGGTTATCAATTGTGCATACAAAAGGGATGAGTCAGGGTTTATTTTCACTTTAGCATATTTAAGATGATATCTCATTATAATTAGTCAATAGCCTTTGTGAATCCATCCCAAATAATTGAAATATATTTTGTGTGGCAGCACTCTACTATAAATAAACTTATAAAGGTTTAATGAATATTAATTTACTGTTTCATTATTTTAATTTTTAATAAAATAAAGAAATAATATCATAATGTTTCCATAATCTCTTCCCAAAATAATGTTATAATAGTGTATGGTTATATGAATGTAAACCAATCATCATGTATTATTTCCTGATGATTCCAATTTAACTACTTAACAAGGCCTTTTGGGGTTAACTTGTCAACCACACACATTCCATTGGACCACGTATTTGATGCCGATAATTTTTCCTTTATGATCTTTGTTGACACTGTCAAATAACAGTGCTCATGTTTTTCATCACCATTACTTCATCGCATGTCATTTCATCACATTTAACATCATCAATATGTTGTTACTATTGATAGGTGGCATCATATTGTTCATAAGGTGATTGTTCCTCTACATTGGGACTAGCAATAGGATGAAAAACATGTTGTTCCTTAGGATTGGTAGTTTCATTACATTAATAATTTCATTGTTCCCCTACATTGAGAGACATAGAAGGTTGAGAGACCTATTTTAACTAAGAATTAGGAGAACCATCATGTGCATAAGTCATTATCTGCAAAATAGGTTTAAAATTTAATTTTGATTATATAAATGCAGTAGTGAACTGATAATAACATGTGGTAAATCAATGTATATTTCAATATATATATATATATATATAATGATAATTGAACTCTCTTTTTTAGGATTAATGGATTTGAACCCTCTATCAAGTATCCAAATCCCTCATTGTGGTCACCTATAATATGCAAATTTACCTCTATATTGGGATCACTAGGAAATGATTTTGACATCCCAAAAAAGGGTCATCCTCAATTGAATTTTTAGCTGACCCATCAGTGGTTTTAGGCTATAATGGAACAATTAACCACTTTTGGTTTGTAGGATCTGAAACATAAAATACCTATAATCCCTATAATACCATTATAAATAGTTCATCTTTGTACCCAACCTTGTTGAAATAAACTATCACTAATCCCAATTCATCTTCAATTGTCCTTGTCATTTCCTCAACACAATCTTCATCAGCGTTCATGCCAATAATCACATACTTGGTATGGTCTTATTCATTGTCCACACCTATAATCATATCATATGATCCATAAAATGCAATTTTATCCCACTCACTAGGTACATTTACTTTTTTCTTGGTGTTTATTCAATCATTTTTAACATTGATCAATTCCATGATAATTGAATCATTCTTCCTACTCCTCTGGAAAAATTATTCTTGAATAAAAACAACCTAAACCAAAAAAAGGATTTGAAATGGGTTATATAAATGATATTTTTCAAAGCTTATGAACTCTTAAACTTTATATTCATACACTTTTTCATTTGATTGGAATTCATCCATTATTTATTGAAATCTATCCTATTTTATTTGGAAATAATATTATTTATCAAAATAAATACACAAAATATTTTTAATTTAAATCTCCCCAATAAATACCTTGTGATTGTACTAAAAATATTATTGAGGGTTTTTTATTAAATTACATTAAGTTTAATGTTTTTCTAAGTTTCATTAAAAAAATAACCATTATTTACTATTAGTTATTTAATAAAAAAAATTTCATTCTAGAAATTATTTAATGGTCTTAAAAAAGTTTTTAGGACAATTGATTAAGATAATAAAGGTATATCCTTTATAAGTGCATGAATATAGGCTTTTATAGATAAATACATCATTCAGATATATATATATGAAAATACTTTTATAGAGAAATACATCATTCATGACATATATATATCCAAATATTTCATTTTCATGTTTGCTAATTGAGAATATTGTGGGACAATCAAAATCATTTTTACCAAGAAATAACAATAATGGAAATCAAATAAAAAGTCCCAAACCTCTCTAATCTCATAAAGAATACCACCCAAAAATAATAATCCCATCAAACCACTTAGGAGTGTCCAACTTCTAGAAATTTTAAAGATTACCAAACAATTCCATAACTTCGTGAAGATTTTTGTCACCATTAAAAAGGATGGATGATGAATCAATAATCCCTAAGTTGATATAGATCATTCCCCTACTACTTATTTCAGAGTTTTTGAAAATTCAATCACATAGAAAAATACATTAAAATAATAAACTGTATTTTTCATAAGTCATATCCACATAATGATATTTTTACCCAATAACAAGTAATTTATTGGAGGGGAAATAAATCAACATGAAAAAAGAATATATATCCTTCATATTTTAAAAGACACTCTAATTAAATATTCCCAAAGTACCCCAATTGATCAAATCCAAAATAAAAATCCACATGATAAAAAACAAAAAACCTTTTTCAAAATTTTCATTTCAATTTAAATCACAACCCTATCCTAGGAGGTTTGAAATCTATTTTTTAATACACTCACACAATGAATTAAATCCAAATTATTCAAACTGAAATCAAAATTTTCCTATTAAATCATTTCCACAAATTCCAAAAATATTCTATCATTTTACATAATTAAATCAATCACATCTCAAACATTTAAAATAATATAAATCTCTTTTTACAGTGACATATTCACACATGGTTTCACAAATTAATGACTTTCTCAAAATACCCTTTTAATTTCAATGCCAGGAAGTCCATGTAAAATTAAAAGAGAAGAGAAACAATATATAAACAATTTAAATACCATAAAATACTTTTAATTCCCATAGAAATTTGTTTTTAATATCAATTCACTCAATAAAATCCCATTTTACATTAATAAATATTATTCTCCAAACACAAACCAAGATTTTCAGTTCTAAAGATAATTATAATGAAAATGGAACCATGAAATTAAAGACCACTTGCATGAAAGTGATTATAAATTAAATTATCAAAATAAACAAATATAATACCATATATGACCTGATATAAGAATTTAAATAAATTGAATAACTTCATAGGAAGAAAACATTTCTTAATAATAAAAGAAGAATGAGCATAATCATTCAAGAATATTTTTATTATTAAAATAGTACAAATCAAATTATTAAGAATTAAAATAAAAATAATTTGTAGAATAAAATTTAATTTAATTACTATAATTTGATATAAAAGTTAGTGTTTCATCTCCTTGTTCAGAGCTTCGACATTCTTTCTATTATTCAATCCTAATTCCATTGAACTAGTTTTGGGTTCAATGGTATTAATCCTTTAATTGTTATCCTTAATTGAATTATTTTGACAACATAGAATCTATTTGGATCTCACTTGAACTGTTTGTACTTATACTTCCTCAACTAGTTTGGTTCACTATACATGGGATTGACAAAAATAGATAAAGGGGAATCTAAATGAATTAATATTGGCCAATTCCACTAAATTTAAAGCTAGTGTGCCATGAAAAAAAGACATGGCAAGGTAGAGAGAGAAGTAGAAATGGTGATAGTTTGGTACACCAAGAGAAAGTAATATGAAATAATGGTATGGTACGAGTAGGGTGTTGATTGAGAAAATTGGTGCAAACAACATAATACCTTATATTTGGATGTCTTTTGGTAGTAGTAGGTTATGGCAGCAATGGTGGTGGAGGTCGAGGCGGGGGTGGAAGTGATGGCAGAGCTCTGATTCTGTGAAATCTTGAGGTTCGAGTGCTGTCAGGGTTCATACTGGGTTCCATTTATAAAAAATAAGGGATTTTATCATCACCTTTTGGGAAGTGCTGATAAAGTATTTTTTTTATCAATGCTAAAATATAAAAAACTGGTAAAACTAACATTTATATAAGCTTTTTTTGTGCTGATAAAGACCTAATGCTGATAAATAAATTATAATTATAAAACATTAATAAATATAATTACTATATTTATAAATATAGTTATAATTAAATATAGATTTCTTTATAAAAATAATTATAAATAATTATATTTATTTAAATAATTATATATTTATTTAAATAATTATAAAATTAAAATTAAAATATTTATTATATATATTTATTATGTTTTTTCAATTATTTAAATAAATATATTTTGTATATAGTTATAAGTATAAATAAATATATATTAACTTATATAATTATTAAATTATAATAAGTATAAGTAATTAATTTTCTAATATAATAATTTGATATGATAAATTTATTAATTATATATAATCGTCATATAATATATATAATAAATAATTTTTTTATAATTCTATAATTATATATATAATTATAACTAAAAAAATTTCTAACTGTTGAGGCACAATGGCCTCTATATTTAATAGTAGAAATGTAAAAGAGTCTGGAGGAGTAGACAAAACAATATAAAAACACAAGAGAAATCAACCCACTTTTGAGCGGGCACTCATACTATGAGTAGGGATGTGTAAAACCCTTCCATGAGGGTGATAACATGTTATCCATGTTTTAACCTACACCCATGAACCAAAGTCTTCATCCGAGTGTTTCACACAACACCAACCGTCATGGTATTAGCTTCATCAATGCCATTTATTTTCTTCTAGTCATCATCACTATTATCCGAAGCAAGGGGTAAAATGAACTTTATATACACACATCCCTATTTACAATAGACAAATGATCTTGAGATGTGATTTTTCATGATGATCCTGATTAGGATTTAATACCGGCTCCATAAAAATAGATCAGTCATCCATTGGCAACATCATTTATAGGAGGTTTCGCTCCAACAATAGCAATAGTTTATTTCCCCCTACTACAATGTATTTCACCACCAATGTTTTAAAAAGGTATAGTAGGTTCCCCCAATATACTGGAGGGTTTTCTATATTTCTCCTTGCAGCCATGCATGCTCTTACCCGGTGTTGCAGTAGTCACTTGAAACAATATCACTTCACTAGGGGTATTTCCTAAGGACTTGTTCACATAGTTTGTGTCTGAACATGGGGACATGAAATATGTGGAGGACTCTATATCATGGTTCACTTGATTAGAGGAAAAAACCTTCTCCTTCTTACTAGGTTCTAGATGAACCATGCAATCAATAACTGATGTCGGTGTGATTTTAAAAGAAGCTTTAGCAATGAGAGATGTGAATGAATATCTAGAAGAATGCATGTCCTTTTTATCTGCAAAAAAAATCATGTGTTGATTTTGTTAAGGCTCAATAAGAGAATAATCTCGAGAAGAATATTTCACTTTAACATTATCACACTACTAATAAGATAATGGTGAAGTATCCAAATCCAAATTGCTTCCTCTATCTATAGGTCCTACCAAGCCATCCAGTTTCATTGAAGTTGAAGAAAAATCAACAAGAGTAGACATGTAGTGGGATTGATCATCCCTTTGGTTTTTCATTGATATTTCAATGTCTCTATTATATTTTTCTTTTCTACTCTTATAATTCCCCATGATTTTTTCTTTCCACAAGTTAAAATTAGCTTCCATTTGAGGAGAATTCCCCATATGTTCCTGACTATCAACTGACTCCACCACATCATCACTTGATATTCCCATAGAGATTTTTCCTTTAAAAGAAAACACATTCAAAGTAGTATTGATAATGTTTCATTTAACAACATCTCATCCTGATACTCAAGATCAGCCCAATTATAGTCAGGTTTACTACTCTTTTGAACAGTATCAACAAAATCCAGCTCCTCAAGAGCAATAAGACCATACTTTTGGAAGGGAACCTCAGTATCTAATTTAATAGATGCCTCGGTGGGATTAATATCCCTGCCTTGATCTTGAATGAAAACATACTAAATTATTTTGTTTTGTGCCTCTATGTTATGGACATTATTCATTGGTTTAATAATTCTCTAATAGAATTTCATATCATGTCCCATGGTTTGAAAATTACACACTATATCCCTTCTACATGTCACATTTTAATGACCTATAATACCAAAATTCTATAAAATGATGTGTTTTGTCAAATTCAATCATATGAAAATTTTCATCATATGGTATGGATAGAACGACATTTTCAATTATTGTAAAACATAGATCTAAATCTAACAAAACGCGTGAAAATTTCTTATAGGTGACCAACTCAATAGAAAAATTAATTCATATAGGTATACTAGTGGAAGATGAAATTTCATAAAATATCTCAACATTCCATAAGACCTAATTAAGTAAATAAATTATGATCCTTACCTATGCTTAGTTATCCTTAAAGTCATCTAGCTTGAAATTAGGCTTCCAATCAAGAAGGATTAGTGTTCCTAGGATGAGGTTGACAAACCCATTACTTAATGCCCAACTCATTAGTTCGGAAGAGGGAAAATATATGTGAAAAAATTATCTTCCAAGATATACATATTTGATGTCCATAAAACCCAAAATTTCTACTTAATGAGAAACAAAATCTATAAGCTTCAATGGTTTCAAACCATTCCTCAAAAAAAATTTGGAAATGATTGAGTATTTTCATAAATCAAGTCGATTTGTGATCAGATCATTCATGGCAGAAACATGTGTAGTCAATCCCTTTATTACGGTGCAATATGGTTCCCAATTCTTGAGAGGAACAAAGGATCCTCTAAAAACCCCCATGAAGGTGGAGATCTGCATCAAAACATTTCCTCTATCAGTATTGGATGATTTTTTTTAAATTGAATCTGTTATTTTCATCAAATGAGTGAAAATAAATGCTTCACGGATGTAGTAGGGTAGCCTCTTTGAGAGGCATCGAGTGCGGTCACTCAAATTCCTACATTTGTCATCAACACCGACCCTCAAAAAAGTATAAATAATTATATTTTTATTTGTAATTATATATATAACAAATAATATTATAAATATTGGTATATATTTAAATTATATTTATATGTTTATATAATTATAAGTTATTATAAAATTATAAATGAAATAAATATAGTTATTATGATTTTATTATAATAAATAATTATTTGTTTATTTATCATTAAAATTATAAATATATATATTTACTTAGACATAAAATTATAAATAAATATTTATTTATTTATTTATTTAAATAATTATAATATTATAATAAACATTTTTACTATATTTATAAATTTATTATATATATTTAAAAAAAATCTAAATATAATAAATATATTAATTATAATTTTTTAATTTTTTAAAATATATAAATATTTATTTATAATAATAAATTTAAATAAATAAATAAATATTTATAATAATAAAATCATTCTAAATATGTGGAAAGTGGGTTAATGATACTGTAGGTTTCTAAATGGTTCCAATGATAGATGAATGTCATTCTAAGTCCCTTCATGTTTTTCATAAGAAATCTAGTATTCCAAATAATGTCGGAGAAGGTAACAGTATTGAGGAACATGATTATGAGGAAACATGTGCACATGATATAATGATGCATCGGAAAACATGGAGGTGGGGTAGGCACCCAAAAATTTGTGGATGGGAGTGGTCGTGATGATTCAAATCAGGGTCATGGGGGAAGCATGTCTTCTAGATCGACATAGTAATCTCCAGAGAAGGAGAATTTTAAGGAATAATATATTATACTTCTTAATCAGAGGAACTTACAATCATAGTGACAACCTGCTGATGATTTTGGTGATCATCATCATATCTCTAATCATGACTATGTTGATTCTTGAATTTTTTTTCTCAATGATGTGGTCTTTCCCTTTATTTTACCCATCCTTCTTCTATGATTTTGTTTCTTTTTCTATATTTTTTATAATAAGGGGCTTGATACCAAACTTTTTCTATAAAAATAAATATATATAATAATTATTTATATATAATTAAATATTCATAATTATAAATATGATTTATATATTTAGTATTTAAATAAAATTATTTCAATTTTATATGTATTCATGACAACAAAATACGTTCTATGGTATAGCAGGAACGAATCATATGGGTGTCCATTTATAAATGAACATTCATAATGATGAATACATAACATATGAATGTATGTCATCGAAATATAGGAAAACATAGCATTTGTAACATTTATATATTAGGTGACGTGGGGTATAATTTCAATCAAACACACACTCACCCAGATGCACAGGATAGAAAGGCAAGTCATAGCCCCCAGGTTAATTATATATGTTTGGAAATTTATATATATATATATATATATATATATATTAAAATCCCATAGATTGCCTCAATACATGAACATCAGGCCCAATCAAAATTTCTAACCCAAGGCCCACACCCTCCAGTCTCGTTCGGCCAGCCCTGCTCCGCCCCTCTACTCACACCTCATCGGAGGCCTCCACCCACCTCCACTATATTTTTTATTTATATCTATAAATATAAATGAATATATTTAAAAAGAATTTATATATAATTAGAAATATATAATTATAGATATAACAAATATTTTTATAATGTTAAAAAATAGAATTATAATTTTGTAATTATTTAAGTATTTATATATATTTCTATTTAGTTATAAACATATAAATACATTTTTTGAATATTATATATATATATATATTTCAATTAATAAAAAAATATTATAAAATATCAAATTTATATTAATTATAAACATATGTTTTTTATTAATTTATAAAAATAAACATTATTTTTGTATAAAAATATGATAAATATATATATATATATTAATTATATTTTTTACTAAAATCAGTTCTCACTACAAATAATAGGGTTGATAAAGGATACCCCTTTATCAGTGCTTTTTTAAAACTCCTGAACATTACATATATCAGCACTTTTAGCTAGTAGTGATAAATTTGGGGCTTTTATCAACGCATTTTTCTTCAAACTAATAAAATGTAGTGTATCCATTAACCATATATCTTTTAGATAAATTATAACTTATTTAAAATAAAATTAATCAATTATATTTTATTTAGAGGACAATATGAACTTAATTCAAAAAACATCAACAAAAGTTATTTAAACAATAAAACCACCCTTGGATAGAGATTTGGAGAAGGAAAACTACCCAACCTTAGATCATTGATGAATTGTTTTTAAAAAATATCCATTAAACTTTCTGTTTCGTGAAAACCTGTTGTTGTAGATATAATTTTTCAAAAAACACCAGAAGTAGCCTGGTTCAAGATAAGACTACTTCACTAATGAAATATGCAACTTTATTCTTGATTCAAAAATTATAAATACATATTAGAGGTAACATCTCTCAAACATATAGTATCAGTCACACCTAGTGGAATTTTGTCATTAACTCCCAAGATAATACCATCTTCTGTACTATTGATCATTATAATCAGGACACATCATGAGATTACCGTAATCTGGATGAATTTGGATACATAATATCTTCTTGGATCTCATTGAACTCCATCATGGACACATCATATGTCATTGTTGACTTTGTTACCTCATATGAGTTTTTGTTGTATTTTTTGCGAATAAATTGGTAAATTAGTTAATTCCATGTTATTTTAATGAAAATGTGAGTGAGTTTAAACCATTATACAAGAAAATGGAAAAATATTTTGGTTTGTTTCTTGAAAAACATGTGTGAACATATTACTGAATCATTGATACATGTCGATTGATGTGCTCATCTTCATGGTAAGGGCGGTATTGACGGTGATAGTGGTATCTAAAAAGTTTGATGAATATTTGAATATCAATAGAACTAATTTGAAGAATTATTGAGTTTACATATCTTGTAAATTTGTAAAAGTATAGATAATGTATGGATGAACTCCCTCATCATATGGATAAACCCAATGAATGTAAATATCATGTCTAAAATCATAAGAATCATCCATGTCTTCCTAACGATCAATCCAGACTTAATAAATTTTGAAAATTCCATATGACATAAGGATGAGCTCCCACTTCATATAGATAAAATGCATGAACATAACGATAATTTCTAACTACGTAAGGGTCATCCACCACATCATAAAAACCCTTCCATTCTTTACAATGATATATCTGATGTTCATAAAGATGAACCATGTGTGTTTAAAGATCATTTCTTTGTTCATAAAAATGAACTCTAAAATGTTAAATATAGAGCGTGAATGTAAGGTTAGAGAACCACTATATAAAGATCATATGGACCTATGTATAGGAGACACTAAAAAAACTAGATGTGTAAAGGTAATACTAAAAAATGGGATGTTCTGTAAAGGTTGATTTCATTTCTTGAATGAATTTATAATTAATAAAAGAATATAATTTTGATTATTGTTTTCCTAATCATCATAGATTTAAATATCACAATTAATTTGAGAATAATTTTAATTCATGTTGAGAGCACAACAACAATATGAAGATCATATTCTGAATTAAAATGGATCAATGTCATAAAGGGATAAGTTACACCACTATGGATGTTTATATAATATCTACACTAAAAGTGATGGTTTCATATCACAATAGATTCATGAGATCACACATTTTTACGTGGTTGATTTTGAAAAAAAAATATAATGGTGTGGATTTTCTAGATTTTTATATTGTGATGTTTTCAATATTTCATGAAAAATGAAAGGCCTTATTTTTTGGGAAATTTAAATGTGGATACTAATTGAGTTCTAAATTGAGAAGATAAAGAAGAAAAAATTAAAATAATATGTGAAGTAAATTGTCTGAATTAACTAGAGATATTAGTGAAAATAATATTTGTTTTAATAATTTTTAAACGATCAGATATGTAAAAGAATTCAAAGTATTCTAATCACAGTGAAAATTTTCGCAGGGTTTCATTAATATATATTACAATATAAGAAAAGTAAAATAATAAGAGATAGTTTTTATGTTGAATTATTAAGATACCTAAACTCATTGAATAAGGGTGAATAGAGAACCTCACCCTCTAAACCATATTGAATATTTTTTGTATTAGAGAAGAAAAAAATAATATAACATTATCAACACCAAGAGAGCCTTTAGATTAGTTACCTATGAAAGAACTATATTAAGTCAAGGATATCTCGTACCTCCATGAATTTTAGAACACATCTACTATTCTTGGGAGAGAAACGCTAAGTGATCTGATTAATAAAAATAAATATGGATGTCTGGTCTTGAGGAGAACAATGATAATGCAAACTGCACCAAGATGTAACACCATTTGATGACCTATTAATGGAATTATTTTGGGAGGATCCTTGAATAACTACATATATGTATTATAAATAACCTACCAAGATATGGTTAAAAGTTTTTTGTGATACATCTTCAATTGTTGACAGAAAAAATTAATAACCTAATGAGAGAAAAAAACTGTGAAAAATTGGGACCAATCATTTTTGAATATTTTCTACCAGAATTTTTTAAAGATAGATTTTACATATACACATTTATTTATAGTGGATAAACTATGTCTCAAAACATGACTCAAATCTGTATAAGATTATGCATTCAAGGTCAAGCCTTGTAATGTTTCGAGTTCTTTATTAACTTGCTTATTATTTCAAATGATAAAGGTTCATATAACAATAATGGGTGGATTGTGGCTTCAAATAGCAATATAGATTTATTGAAAGGGAATAAATCATACATATAAAAATATATCACTATTGTATCCCCCCTCTCAGTGATCACAACTGACCATGGAACTTCATGTTGTATTACAGTGACTGTAGGTTCCCTCTGAATGATCCACCCTTGACTGAGAATTATAGATTGAGTTCCTAAACCTGTTCAATGGTAGGGGTGTTGTGAAATATGATTTAAATAATTACCATAGATGGAATTATACAATTATTCATTATCTCCACACATAATACCTATAAGTAAGAGAAGATTCATTGTATTTTTCAACTCTATTTAATAATGATTCTCCTTTGATATTTATAGATAAATTGAGTTTGGATTTTTATATAAATCCATGAGTTTTATTTTTAGATCCCTCTCAAATAAATTCTTTACCATGTTCAATGGACTTAAAACAACCTATGAAGTATGGTACATGTCTGAAAATATTTTTAAAGGAAATGTCTAAGTGAATGATTCTAAAATACAAATTTGGAAGGAATATTTTGAAGATATTTGTGTATATTTTCAAGAATTCACTTATGACTAATTTACAGTGGTAAATTTGATAGTAATTCATATAACATTATTCAGTGACACATTGGATAAAAAACATTTTTTTATGAAATTTAAGAGAAATTTTCTTGATAGATTTGTCCAAATGAATTCTTCCCTAGAAGAAAATAAAGATCTATCACATTGTGAACTACATAAACACTTATAAATTATGAGATGAGGAAGTCTCTCATATTAATGACCAGGTTAATTAATTGAAACCTAGAAATATAAATTAATATTATTACAGAGTGGATGACTTATGAAGATAATGGTACAATGAATTCATCCCATGTTCCTTTCCCATGGTCTAGCTTAAACAATGGAACTTGATGCATTTTTAAAAAAATAAAATAAAAAATATATATAACTACCAAGGTAATCATAAATAGAGCAACTAAGTGGTGATGTAGAGTTCATAAATCTACATGGGAGATCATATATCTCCAGTTATATTCCCTATAAATTGCAATACCATGCAGGGTGTGGATCAAGAAATTTTCGGGCACTTACAGTTGTTCTCAACATGTGGTTCCAAATTCCCTCAATCAAAATCTGAGGGCCTGGTTCCTGAATTGGATGATTCTTGGTCTGTATTTTTTTCAACGGGCTATATCTTACACTAAAGTTAGAGATTAGGCCTACATAGAATATGTTGGAACGAGGGAATCCTATTAGTGGCAGTATGTCGCGGGCGGATATCCAGGTTTCCAAAGGCACGACGTCCGGTGAAAAGTGGAATAAAAATAAGATATGCATGAAGATAAAGGAGGATTGAAAGAAGTGAAATGCCTCATAATAGGATGATAGTGGGGAGATTCATTCTGATCTATTTGGTGTCCCTCGAATTTGTTAGGATATCGAGCAATGGAGTTTGGCACACATGTTGAAGTCTACGCATGGGGGGCTTTGGAAGCATCTTTGATCCGGTGATGAGCCGGGATAGATTTCAATGGTTTTGATGTTGAATAAGAGTGGTGGTGTGGGATCCTAGGTTAATAGCTAGCTCTAGTGTTCTTCATAGCATGTCATAGCTTTTTCTGTAGAGGATGCGGCTTGTAGCTTGGTTGTATCGGCTGGTGTGTGGGGTCATGATGGGTGTGAGGTTGGATATGATGCCTATGGGATCATAGATCTGGGGAATATGTTGGTATGTGGATTTTTTTAGGTGAGAAGATGATAGTGTGACAACCTTGGGACAACTACATCAGTGTGGGGGGAACTCCCAATCAAGATGAGAAATCAGTGGATCAGTCAGTGCGGGTATCCTTTGGTTTGGAAGCCAACCTAGGCAGCACCTACCATTGAAGCATCCGGCGGTGGGATTTTGACCATGGTTTATGAACCATCCAAGAAAAAACCCCTTGTTAGTATATATAAAATGATATTGATTCCTATGAATTGTAAGAAGAGAGAATAAATCTTCTGTATCTCTATTATGTATCCACTGATGATTTTTTCTGGAGTGATGAAATAAAATAAGGCCCCATTTCTCCTTTGGATGTAGGAACACTTCTGAACCATGTAAATATTATATGTTGATCAATTTTTCTTCATTAATTTGTGTGTTTTATCTCACCATGAACTTCCTCTTCCCCATCAAAGTGGTATCAAAGGGTTCATCTACAAAATGGCATAATAGTAGAAAAGAATTTCAGTGATTAGAAAATTGAAGTTTCTCAGAATTTTTTTTAGGCTAGATCTAGGATGATCTCAGAGTGATGATTCCAATTACACAATCAGTGTCAAAATGGTATTGAAACAAAGCTGGTAGTGCTGGTGAATTTTTTTTCAAATCGTGGGTTCTACAGTACCCCGTGTCGGAGAAGATGACATTTTTCACACAACCAGAAACATTCTGACGACTTTCTGAAAACTCCTCGGCCATTGTTCTATCGGTGCCCCGTCAATGCCCACATCAGTAGTTAATCCAGACCTTGAAAATGTTTTAGACAAAACTCGGCCAATCGATGCCTGTTTTCAGCGATCCAGGAGTCAATTCCAGGTATTTTTCTCATTATGGACACATCTGTATGGTTATATTTTGAAATTAGAACTCTGGGAATTGAATTAAATACTGTTAATATAATTAAACTCAGTTCATTTAATTGTGAAATCTAGAATCTAAAAATGGAGGACCTTTTGTATATTAAATATTTGAGGATGACTATTGTGGAAACCACTAATCCTGATGCAGTACAAGAGGAGGTATCATTAATAAGCAATAATTCTGATGAAAATATGCCAACCAGTACCCTACTAGTGGATTGATAGTGGTTCGTACTCAATGAGACATGTGCTACCCAGATCAGACAGTGGATCGACAAGAGCATCTTCCAAAAAAATTCCAATGAACATGAAAGCTCTGTAATTTGGAAAAAAATTATAAATGATGTATGTGAGGACAACTGCACTAAACAAATAAAACATGATACATCATCTTTTCAACTTGAAATTCAGATATGGGACCTACTAATCAGAGAACAAGAGCATGTTTTAAGGTACAGTTGATCAGATGAATTCCATGAAAATGATGATTGATGATGATTTGCATGCATTATTACTGTTGAGTTCTTTATCGAAGACAGGGGACACGTTAGTTGTTTCGGTAAGAAATTATACTCTAAATTGAACTCTCACCATTGAGATGGTGAAAGACAAAATGTATAATAAAGAGTCCATAAGAGAAGATGAGGGAGATGCATCTAAATTAGAAATTCTTATCACTGATAGACAAGGGAAGAAAAATGGCAGGGGAGAAGTAGAGTAAGAGAATCTTATGACCAAAGTCTTCAAAGGAGGAAGTGACCAAAATATCAATCATGACATGTCATGAGGTGAGACTACTGTTGAAATCCAAAACACTTCATATGAGAGTGTATAAATATGAAGGGGATGTAGATGAATCATGATGGAAAGACAGAAAATAATGATGTTGCAGCTGTTAATGATGTGATTTTTATAATTCAGGATGAAATTCAGGATAGTCATGTCAATCAAGACTCTACTGGGGTGATCAATTCTGGTGCCTCCTAACATGTCACTACCAGAAGATATTTTTCTGATCTTAAAATTCAAGGAGTTTCAGACATATAATGATGTGAAATGATGGTTCATCCAAAACTATTGGTATTGTTAATATTTTTCTAGAAACTAATGTTAGATATAGGTAATTATTGAAGGATTCAAGGCATGTTCCTCATATTCCCTTAAATCTGATATCCACTAGAATGCTTGATGAAAAGGGATATGTCAATCATTTTAGTGATGGAAAATCGAAGTTTACTAAATGTAACATGTTGATTGCTAAAGGAATGAAAGATACTTCTCATTATCTCATAGATGCAAGACCGTGTGGAGGATAAGTAAATGCACCTAGAAACTATGTTCCTATAAAATTTTGGCATAGGTAGTTGGGTCACATGAGCAAGAGAGGAATTAGAATGCTCTCTAGTAAGGATATAGTTTTGGGAATAAAATGTAAACACCTAGATACTTTTGTTGGTTTCTCATGGGAAAACAACACATAGTGTCATTTAGTGTTTATATATAGTCCATGAAAGAAATTTTTTATATTTTGTTCACAAAAATGTTTTAATGATGAGAACTAAGATTATGGGAGGTTTTATTTATTTTGTTACCTTCTTAGATGATCATTACAAAAATTTTGGGCCTTTTCTTTGAAAACAAAAGATCATGTGTATGATATTTTCAAGAAGTTTCATGTGACGGTGGGAAGAGAAATAGTCAAGATATTAAATTTTGTACGAGGAGACAATGAAAGAGAGTATCATGGTCCATTTGAGGAGTACTATAGGAGTTTTGGCATTGGGCTAGAAAAACCAGTATAGAATACTCCACGTCATTACGGTCATTCTCAAATGATGATTATAAAAATTTTTGAGAGAATTAGATGTGTGATCTCAAATGAAAAGATTTAAAACACATTTTTTTAGGAGAAAATGATGATAGCAGTTGATCTTATAAACATTTCTCCATTAGTTTCATAGAACTAAAATGTTATTAAAAGATTCTAGACATGTAAATATTCTTTCTACAAACACTTTAGAGAATTTGGTCATACGGCATTCTTTAACATCCAAAATGTTGAGTGGGAAAAGCTAGATGGAAAAGGGAAGCAGTGTATCTTTTTGGGATATGCTCATGAAGAGTTTGGATAAAAACTTTGGGATATTATCAAAAATATGATAATAAAAAGTAGATATTTGTTTTTTCTTGAGGATTAGAAAATTGAAGATTTTGACAATCTATAATGTGCATAGAAGTTTCATTCTGAGGAAATTCTAGTCAGTCTGGAACCCGTCTCATCACCATCAGTACCAGTTAGCGCGAGAGAGATACGTGACACTGATGAAACATCACTAACAGGTAATATGTCTCCATCTATTGATTTGTATCCATTATATGAAATTTCAGAGTGGATTCCCCCTGAAACACATTTGAGAAGATCCACCTGAGAATGAAAACTGAGTCATAGATACCCACAGCATGAGTATGTGATGCTCAATAATTTGGGAGTGCCGGACAATTATAATGATGTGATCAGAAGTCAAAATAAGATGGAATGGAAGAATTCCATGCAATAGGAGATGAGATCCTTGCACAAGAACCATACATTTTATTTGGAAGAGTTACCCCAAGGAAATAAGTCACTCAATAACAAATTAGTGTATATAATTATAGGAGAAGATGGAATCTCACAACTGCGCTACAGAGCCAAATTGTTTGTGATGGGATTCGATCGGAAGAAATGTATTGACATTAATGAATTTTTTTCTATTTTTGTTAAAGTGTATTATATCAGAGTTGTTCTTGGAATAGAAACTATTATGAGCCTCATGGTTTTACAAAAGGATGTAAAGAATTCATTCCCACATGTTGATCATAATGAAGAGATATACATGGAATAGCCTAAGGGGTTTTAGGTGAAATGAAATGAAAACCAATTATGGAAAGATAATAAAATGTTATATGGTTTGAAACAGGAACTAAGGAAATGGTATAAGAAATTTGACTCATTCATAGAAAAAATGAGTACAGGAGGATTATTTCTGATCATTGTGTTTTCATCAAACAGTTTTTTGTTGGTGATTTTATTATCTTATTGATTTATGTTCATGATATGCTGATTATTGGTAGATATATCACCAAGATTGGCAGGATGAAGAAGTAGATGAATAAGTATTTGGAAATGAAGGACTTGGGAGATGATACTATGATTCTTAGTATGAGGATTACCCATGAAAGAAGGAATTGTGTGATTTGGCTATCTCTAGAGAGATATATTGAGAAGGTTCTTGAAAGGTTCAACATGATCAATGAGAAACAAGTTAGTACACCACTAGAGAGTCATTTCATGATCATGGAAAGTCAGAGTCCGAAAACTGATAAGAAGATAGCAGAAATAGAAAAACATTCTATATCATTCAGTAGTTGGTTGTCTTGTGTATGCCATGGTGTTCCCCGGACCAGAGATTTCCAATGCTATTGGAATTGTGAGAAAATTCTTATCACATCCATGAATGGAGCATTGGATAGTGGTAAAATGGAAATTGAGGTATCATAGTGGTATATCTATTCATTTTTTATGTTTTTGAAGTGGTAAACATGTTTTGTAAGGATACACAGATGTAGATATGGATGGAGATGTAAACATGAAGAAATCTTTATCCGAGTGCCTGATATAATTTGCAGGTGGATAAGTCTCATAGAAATCACGAATTTATAAGTGTGTTTCCATATCCACCATAGAACCGGAATATATCGCAGTCATTGAAGGCTTCATGGAGATACTGTGGATAATGAAATTTTTATAGGAACTAGGATAGAGTCAAGAGAATTATATTCTCTATTGTGATAGTCAGAGAACTATTCATCTTAGTAATAACCCAACATTTCATTCCAAGTCCAAACACATTGAAATGCAATATCCCTAGATTCGTAATCTGTTGGAAGAAATATGGTTGAAATTAAAGAAAATTCATACCAGTGATAATGGGGAGACATGATGAAAATTGTTTTACTGGGAGAGAATTTGGATGATAGAAATGATAAATTAGGTCTAGATTTTACCCCCAATTGATCATGAGGGAGAGATTTTGGGGGGGAACTACCAATCAATAGGAGAAATCAACAGATTGCTCTGTGCGGGTCTCCTGTGGTTTGGCAGCTAATCTAGGGGGACCAACCGTTGATGAAACTAGTGAAGGGATTGTTTTTACAGGGTTTATGAACCACCAAATAAATATCCCCTGGATAGGATCTAAAAATTGGGATCTATTCCCATGAATTGTAATAAGAGAGATAAAAATATTGTATCTCTGTTTTGTATCCTCCGATGATTTCATATGGAGATTTGAAATAAAATGAGGCCACCCTTTCTCTTTTAGACATAGTAACACTTACAAAACAAGTAAATATCTTCTAGTGATCCATTTTTATTCTAACATTTTGGTGTTTTATCTCACCACGAACCACCACTTCCCCAACACTCAAGACGTTGGTGGTCGTCAGTTTCATGGGTTAATTCTCTCAGGCTATTGCAGATAGCTCGTATCGGTGAGACTTTTATGTCCTCAATCAGAATAATCATTGGGATGTAGGCATATGATGGTTAAGGTGGGATGAAAAATTTAATAAGAATATTTTTTTAAAAAAAATGAACATATGAGTTGGGTTGGATTTTGATACATTTTTTGGTGACGTTTTTTCAAATGATTTAGTGAGTATATGGACCATTTATCTTCTGTCAATGGGCATGATTTTTGGGGGTGTTTTGATCTTCATATATATTTTTACCTTGTAGGGATCTACTATGGATTTTACAGGGTTTTATTGTTTGTCACTTTTTTTGTGGTGATCCACATGCCACATTTATTGTGTTGATGTTCTTTTTTTTATAAATAGTTTGTTGGATTGAGAATCTGTTGGGATCTTGATCCTTTCAAATAACTACTAAGTAAGATGGTTCCATTCATGAACTAGTGAGTAGATCGAATGATTGGTCATCTTACACCTCTGTGGAGTATTTATTATCTCAGTTAAAGTGAGGGGATATTAATTTTATTTAGTTGATTTTGAGGATTACTAAAAATATGTCTACTTTACTCTCTTTTGTTATCATTCAGTGAGGATAAAATTTATAGAACATCATCAAGTAAATAATTTTGACCAAATAAATTATTCGTCATCATCTATAATTCATGAAACCTATAAAAATATATATAAATAATAAATCATATCAATTAAAATTTATAAAATATATAATATTAAATTTATGATTTAAATATAGATTTTAGAATGACTTGAACAACATTCAAGAAAATAAAAATAAAAATATTTTAAAAATAAAACACTTTTGGGAGAATATTTGGTGAAGTAAATTTACCCATTATTATATCATAATTTTTTTCTTGCCAAAAAAATCCATGAAACATGGTTTTAGGGGTTAGCCTGTCATTGTTGAGAAAATCAATCACAAAACACCAAAAGTGGAATTGTTCAACCTATGACTACTTCACTAAAGAAATATATAAATTTATTGTTGTATCAAAAATTAAAAATATATCTCATAGATAACATCTCTCAAACTCATAGAGTCTCTCACACCCCCATGAAAATTTATCACTCACTATCATGGTCACATCAACTTGTGTATTGCCAATATTCATAATCGAGACACATAGTCAGATTATTAATATGAGGAAGAATTTCAATACATTGTATATCTATAGATCTATGTGCATTCCATCATTGACACGTTTTTCATCTTTGATTTTGTTGTTCCCATATGAGCTGAAGTTGTATTTTTTGTCCACAAGGTGGTAATAAAGTTGTGTTATTTTTTTGGAATGAGAGGCTGAGTGAGATGTTGCAATTATACATGGAAAGGGGAAAAGGGTTGGGTTTTTTTATTGAATATCATCTGTCACTACACCAAAGAGGATAATTAGTGGTAGTTTTTCATCATTTAATAGTAGTTTAAATAGTCACTATACTGTTTCATAGCGGTTCTTTAAATCGTTGTGTAATGAAGTGACATGAAACATTTCGGAGTGGCTTTTTGAACTTTTACAGATTGTTTGGTGGCTGTTTTTTTATTTTTAGTTTTTTATTTATGAAAATAAATAAATAAATAAATAATTATTATAATTTATTTAAAATTTATTATTACTTAATATTTAATATTTACCGTTTCTTATTTATTATTGTTTATTTATTATTGTTCATTTAGACTTATTTATATATATATTATTTATTTACTCATTATTCATCTAACCATGCTTGCATATCTCATGCATATCATGCATAAATTTAGAATATATATTATTTTGGTTAGATTTGAACCCCTAACCTTTTTGTTATTCTACAAAGACTTTACCACTCAAGGAAAACTTTCATGTGATCAGCAAGAATAATTAAATATATATATATATATATAAATAATAATATTAAAGAATAATTATCATCCTCATAATAATAATCATAAAAATAATAATATTTAATAAGAAAAAAATAATACATAACAAATAAATATGAAAGATAATTAATGAATAATAATAAAAAACCAATGAATTAATAAATGATAAATGATAAAAAATAAAAAATCAATAATAATTAAAAAAAATAAATAGTAAATAATAAAACAATTACTAATATGATAGTAATTAATTGATAAATAATAAAAATTAATACTAATTAACTAATTAATAGTAAATAAATAGATAAAAATAATAAAAATTAATAAAAAATAATTAATAAGAAAATAAAAAATAATTAATGAATTGATAATTAATTAATAATAAATTAATGATAAATAATAAATCAATATATAATAAATAAGTAATAATTTAATAATTACTTATGTAAAAATAATTTATAATTAATGAATATATAATAAATACATATTAAAAATTAATAAATAATCTATTAATAATAAATTAATAACAATCATAATAAATGAATAATTAATAATATATTAATATATAATAAATAATTAGTAAATATAGAATAGATAAATATATATTAAATAAGTAGTAAATAAATAATAAATAATAAGTAATAAGTAAATAGTATATAACAAATAGTAAATAATAAACACTAAATAAATGATGAGGGAGGGATGTGGTTCTGAGACCTCCTCCATGGTGTGGATAATGGAATCCAATGTTATTCAATATTTATGGATATTCCACATTTTATTGGTATTAATCAACTATTCGTAGGGCCTTCCAAGGGTGTGCCTTTGGTAGCTAGAAATGACTTGAGACCCATTAAAGGCATTTCAACTATGAATGGTAGATTGTGTGTTCTCTCAAATTTGAAGAATGATGATAGTAGGAAACCACTGTCATGGTATAGAGACTCCTCTATTGGCAGGTTCCTCATAAAAGGCTCACCGACTCCATTTGATGCTAATTTGGGCTCTTTTTCGAAGAGGGTGGCCACGGGTAAATATAATATAATCACGAGGGTTGATCACCAGAATGTCAAGAATCAATGAAATATTGCATATATGGTATCTAGGATCTCTATAATTTTGGCATTCTCAGATTTGAAGTGTTTTTCTTTAGGTCATGGTTTCTTTCACTTAATTTTTTCATTGGATGAATCCAAGTATGAGCATGGATTTCTGATTCACCGTTCTTTTTGCCAAACTCACTTCACCTCCATGAATGGTCCATGGATCTCAATGTGTTGGAGTCAAGTAACTCAGTTTCCAATATATATATTAGGATACATGTTTTTGAATGGACTCTATGACACATTAATATCTTCCACAATATCACTACAACATTTGGGACCACAATCCACCTAAATAGAGAGACCGAGCATGTTCAGTTTTGACATTTTTATGGAATACTGGTTGAGGTAGATATAAGTTTTAATTTAATTGAAAATATTATTCCCCCCACTCCCACTGAATAGTTTCACCTTACTAAAGAGTATGAGAATTGTGAAAGTAAATATGTTATTCTTTTGAGGCTAGTTAGCATCTAAGGGGAAATTGTGCTAGGAAGATCTCTTGTGTGACTTGTGTCATGAGGGGGAATCTAGAATCAACTTGAAAAGTAAAGGGGATGGATTCAAATCAATAAAACCATTCTAGTGTATGATTTCTGGGGTATTCATAAGGTGATTTTATTTTCAGAAATTCTACCTTCCATTGTCTAGTAAAGATGGTGGATAAGGGTTAGGCCCAAAGAAAGGGGCATCTATCTATGAACAAACGAAATTCCTTACTCTTATCTATTGGTAATTATTCCTAGTATGAGACCAAGATACATGATGGTTTGGAATAATCTAAGGAATTACCTCTTATAGGGTCCCATTTATTAGGCCTTTTATGGAGGGTTTTAACCATCAAAAGGTACTTCACTTGAGGATAATCGGGTTTCCATTATTACATTACATTAAGTATCTTAGATGTAGGGAATGAAATATTCCAAAACTAACATTGAATAAAAATTCATGGTTTCATGGATTGTAGAAGAAGCTGAATTCCCCCTCTTTCTAGGATGTTATACTTCATGGATTATTGGATGATATATAGGTTGATTCTATAGATAGCTAATATGAGGGTGAACCTGATGTTCAAACACCGGTAGACCAACATTTATAGAAAAATAATAAGTTTTATACTATGGGTAGAAAGAAAATATGGAAAAAATATTTTTTCCTGAAAAAATAACCAATTCCATGAGAGATCATCACACAATCATAAAATAGAATAAGAATAATTCTATGGAATTTCATATCATTGCACCTATCCCTAGAAGGTCGGTGGCATCCAAATGGAGTTTTTATAAAGAGATATTTTCTAAGAGATCCTCTCTTCTGATCAAGGGGTGATCAACACCCTTGACCAAACATGATGTATTTCAAAATCCAAATTTCCATGAAAATGGTAAATATATTACGGCTAATACATTCGGTATGACCTTAGTCTCTACTATCAGTTCATATTTTAACAATTTCTACATAAGAGAGATATTTTATCTATACATGACTTGGGGATCTTGACAACAAGTACACGATTATACTTGGAAAAGATATATGAAAAAGGCAGTGTACATTCCTATTACCTAATAGAAATCTGTGGGGGACCCAATCCTTTGGTTTTTCTACTATCCAATCAATAATAAGCATAGGTATTTCTCTCTATAAAGGGACATATTCAATAAATCCTCCATGTGATTTGTCCATTAGATAGGAATATTCATTGATAAAAGAGGACTCAAAAAATTTAGTAGTTCCCTTTTATCATGAAAATCAACTGGATGCTCCTGTTGAACCATTGTACCCAACATCGTGTCAAAAGTTGTGCCCTCTATGCCATTAGTGTAAGTGACTATTAAAGGGATGGTTTATTTGGATGATGATCATGAGATACTTCATAGAAAAAATGAATATTTATTCAAGCATGAAAATATTATAGATTTATAGATATCTAATTCCAACTATTTTGATGGTCTAGAAACATATCATGATCTATAATACATGTCTAAAAAGAAATTGTACTAGTTATAACTTCCTAAAAGTCAATCCCTTCTGAGGATGGTCAGTGGCGTTGAGTATGCCTCTCATGTTGATGTTGTGGATAGTGAAACAAAGGGATCAAAAGAACCGAATGGAATATAGAAATGTGTGAAGAAATGGAGGATAGGTTAAAAATTAAGTTGTTGGGTTTATGTATGTCTTTTAATTAATTGGGTCACTCGACACAGTGATATATTAGATTCTCAAGAGACAAATTATTAAAAATGTGTGATATGAATCTATAACTATAGGGTGCATGATGGAACTTTGGTGAGAGATATCCTGAGAGGGGGTGAATAAGGGTTTGAAACACATTACTATTTCCAAATATACCTATGAAGCTATCCCTAACCTAACCAATATTGACCTAACATATTAAAAGGGTAACTCTAATGTTCACTTGTTAAGTGATGATCCGATTAGTTGGTTTCCTAATCTTATCCCTATTTTGATAAAATTGATGATCTTTCAATCAACATGCACTGATTGTCATCTTGAAAATATATGTAATAAATGCACACAATATAAAATAATTTTACTTTGTTCACCCTCCCTAGGATATATTTATGAAACACACACTAACATGGAGTCGAGGTGCCAAAATCAATTAATCTCCACTAGTATTGTGGATATAATTTTTTTTGTAGTCACTATATGCTATGATAACTATTTTTATGGGATTTAATGATTGGATAAAAACTAGACAAGTGTCACTACAATTATCATATCCATTCTCTGACTATATTAGGAGGTAATTATTTTTAGATGATAGTAAAATACCCAAAATTAATATCTGATAATTGATACATTGATTTGTTCCCATTGATTTTCACTCTTCTCTTTCAAAAATATGTTGTGAACATCACCAAAGAATCATATTCTCCTTATTGGACTATTGTTCATGGAAAATCATCTTTGGATATATTTAAAATAAGTTCCAATCAGTTTCTATATCATAAAAATAATTTTTTCATTGATTATTTTAACCACTTTCATGAAACTATCCTCCTCCAATGGCCAAATGCCGTCATTTTTTATTGATTTTTGATAATCCACCTTTCAAGGGGTGAGGTGGAACCCTTACAAGGACCGTAGGCGTAATTATTACAAGGCCCATAGGCCTTAGAGGAATTCATTACCCGTAGGCTTCAAAAATTACATAAAACCCAGACTAACTACTTGGAACTGCTCCTCCCCAGCATCTTCATCGTGAAATAAGCTCTCCACCTTTGCATGGATGTTCGACTAGGCTTTCCCATGCATGCACAGGCTTGTCCGGATGGCATGTGCCATACCCTCTCATTCTTGCAATCTATTTAGCTTTTGTTGTGGTGAAATCTCCTGACTCATCCTCCTTGTAGAGTTTGTTCCTTGTAGGTTGTCTGGTTTGCATCTGCACTTCAGGTGGCCTGAATGCCTTGAGGTGGCCCAAAGGCCTTGTTGACCCAAAGGCTGGGGTTCCCTGAAGGCCTTACAAGACTCAGGGACCAAATTCATGGCCTGAAGACCCAAACGGGGTCATATTCCCAGCTGCTAGAGTGCCTTACAGTGTCTGCTACAGTTCCCGCTATAGTACCTGCTACAGTATTGCTATCGTACTTGCTACAGTACCTGATACAGTGCTGCTACAGTTCCTAGAAATTCTACCTCTGCCTGGATTTGATCCTTGGTCATTTGGATGCACTTACAGAGTCCTTACCAACCGGGCTAAGGCTCATGTGCATGTAAAACTATCCACGTATTCATTAAACATCACATTGTCTAGACACTCAAAGTTTTTTATGATACTTCAAACATTTCGTAAATATTTAAAAACCATCACAAAACAAATTTTTTCAAATTGACACAAGAACATTCTTCTCTTGAAATATGTTCTTATGAGGCCGTCATGCAATAAATAACCTTCAAGAAGTTATTCCATGAATTCAAAGCCTTTGGATCTTCTACATGATTGGTTTCTTCAAATGAGTAAGGGATTTAACTTTTTTTGTATGTTTTTTCCTCTTTGAGAAACATTCAACCTCAATATCATCATTTTGAAAAAAATCTTCATTCATGTTCATGATACTCTATTTCTTCACAAAGCCTCTTGGAAATTTTTCATAGTCACAAAACTTATCGCCTTTCACAAAACATGTTGTGAAATTCCATGGTCACGAAACAAACCTTATTTTCCCTTCATAGCTCAACATCCTTTCATTCAAAATTCTTTCAAAATCCTCAAAATCATCACAACACCAAACTTTCATGAATTCCCTTCATTTTCAATATTTTCATGAGGCAATCCTAGTATACATATTTCATGAAACTCATGTACCTTCCACAAAATTTTGGATAAAAAAATTTGTCAAACACTAGGGGATGCTACCACATAGTAGTGAAACATTATAAAACAATTATAGAGATTCAATTCTTATGTCTTGAATCTTTGTCAACATTCTAAGTCAATAATCACATTATAATTCCTCAACAAATCTCGGTGTGATTTACCTTTTTCTGGATGCTCCTCTATCATTGATAACTATGACTCATCCCTTAGTATTGTCATGATCGACATTTTGGGCTCTCACATCCACCACTTTCCCAATATCAGGGATATCACTATCTCATGCATTTTTTGAAATAGTGAATAAAAAATCCAATATGCGTCACCACCCCATAGTAATGGTAAGATTGTATCCAACACAAAAAGTCACCAATGTTGATAGTGATAGTGTTGACAATGAATCCAACACAAAATACATGGAAACACCAATTCGGATTGGAGTCCAATAGTAATTGGAAATGGGTAGTTTCTTTGTCTGAAACTATCCACGTCCTTATGTATTTTTATCTTAATAAGGGGGCTTGGGCCCTGGACTGTTCAAATTTAATAAAAATAAATAATAAATAAATAAAATATATATATTCAAAAAAAATTAATAATTATAATAAATTAATAAATTAATAATAAATTAAAAATAAATAATAAATTTATAATAAAAAATAGTAATGTTTACAAATATTTAAAAATTAATAATAATAAAATAATAATTTAAATATAATTTAATAACAAATAATAAATCAATATATATAAAAGGGGTCCAGCACCCACATGAACCTATCCCTAAGAAAATTCATAGAAAAATAAATGAAAAAAATAAATCATAATTAGATCAAAAATGAATCATAAATAATTCATAAATAAATAATAAATATTAATTAATTAATTAATTATATATATATATATAAATAATAAATTACAAATAAATAATAAGAAAATAAATGAAACATAAATAATACATTATTAATAAATTATTATTAATTAATAAATTAATAAGAAATAAGAAATTAATAATAAATGATAAATTATATGTAATAATATATAATAATTATTAAATAAATGTTAAATAAAAAATGATAATTTAATAAAAATCTATAAAAATTTATAATAAATAATAAATAATTTATATTAAATAATAATAATAATATAATTTCCTTATAACACTTTTCATAAACATTGATTTGATTAGGTGTGGAGCTCAAATGAAAAATTGGATCAAATGTAATATTTATTTATTTACAAAGTATGATTTTCAACTTATCCTAAAATTAGTTTACGTTTCAAATAGTTATTATTTAATAATTATGATTAATTATTAATTAACACATAATAATAAATTAAATTTGGAATATTAAAAATAATTAATTATTATAAATAAATAATAATAATAATAAACGACAAATAATATTTACTTATTAAATACTTAATGTGTTTTCCCATTAATTTAGCGGTGGTTTTTAGAAATTGCATCTAATTCACGATGGCTTTTAAAAGTTTCCACTAAAAATATTTTTAAAAAATTGAAAAAAATCTGATATATCATAGGTTTTTGAAGAACTACCTCAATAAATAAATAATCCTACAAAAAAGGCACATTTTGTAGAATTGTTTTTAAAATAGTTACAAAATATGATTATCCCAATGTATTTAGCAGCGGTTTGAGAAGATCATCTAAATTAATTTTCTATTATACTATGTGAATAGATTCATGAAACCTGGATACGTGATGATTAACTTGTTCATCTAAAAGATAAATGAAATTATTTATGATGAGAGTACTATCCATATCATTTTATGGATGTATGAAGTTTCATCAAATTAATTTGAAAAATTATATGATTTACATTTCTTATATATTTGGAAATGTCCAGATAGTGTAAGTATGAAATCATGCATCATATAGATGAAATACCTAAATTTAAATATCATGGTTTACTGTAAAGGGGTTATCCATGTCTTCATGAAGATCATTTAAATATTGTTAATTTAGACGCATCCAAATAATGTAAGGATGATCTCCGAATTCATATGGACGAAACCCATGAACATAAAGATCCTTTTTGACTTCATAAGGTTCATCCATCACATCGTAAAGATCATTCCAAAATACATAATGAAAAGTCTAAAGTTCATACAGATGAACCATGAGTTCAAAAATATTATTTTGGAGGTCATAAATGTAACACCCCAAGCTTCTACGGTATGCTTCTCTTTGAATAATGTGATAGCGTGTGTTGTACGCAACATCGAGTTCTAACACACCACAACTAATCAAACTAGCTGTTATGAATAGTAATACCTACTTTTTGAAATTTTATAAATTTTATCTCCCAAAATGGACTTCATTTTTGGATTCAGAATATCAAATTTAGCCTAGGGTGAAATTTTGAAACTTTTCGGATAACATTTATATTTTGATGAATAGTGAAAATTACTAAATTTTAATTAAAAACAACTTTTTTAATCGAAATAATTTATATTTATAAATTATGAATTTGAGTGGTTTTAAAGTATATTTAGAATATATTTTTTCCATTTAATACAATGTTGGTAATTGTACATGATTTTACAATAAAACCGGACATAAACAGGTGTCAATCTTTTGATAGTTATTATCTCTTAAAAACACGCTTTTTGTTTTAACAACAGTAATTAATTTTAAATTAATTTCTGCCACTTCTGTGTTTTAAATTTGGAAAAATGGATTCCATATTTGTAATCAGGATGTTCATATTGTGTAAATAGGTAACTTTTATTTTTATACATTTTGAATAATTATTTCGGAAAATATTTTATTTACCATGGTTAAGTGTAAATCCGGTAAATAAGGGTTAAAAAATAATATTATAATAAAACTAAATTACCCTAAAACATGTCCTAAACTTATGGGAGGATAAATTTCCGACCATGGTCATCTATGGGTTGATTTTGGGACCCCATGGAGCCACTTGTAGGTGATAGGAAAACTTTATTTTAATTAAGTTAAAATAAGTAAAAAAATGACATAAGCATATATCTTTTAGAAAAACAATTTTTACATAGGGTTATATATGTTTCATTTTTTACTATAAATATTAATTAAAAATATAAAAGTATTTCTTAAATAATGGTATTTTATTTATAATTTTTAGACATTAAATAATTTAATTTATTTTTGACACATTGATGATGTAGTAATACCATAATATAGAAAAATTAAAATAATTGATATTATAAATACCCAAATAAATATAATTGGAGACTTTTATTGAATTAAACTAATTTTTCAGGTTAATATGACATATTATTATTGATTTAATTTACTCTGTTTGAAGTAAGCATTCTGTTATGAGTTTTACAAAAATCAACTATTGAATAGTGTCAAAATTGACATAAAAGAGTTTTTAAAAAAAATATTATATTATTAATTGATATTAAATTCCTAAAAATCTAAGGATCGGCCAAGAGACTTATATCATGATAGGTATATCATTAATGGACCACTTGGGGGTCACTTGGATGTATATAGTAACTTTATTAACCATATAATATAAAAATACAATGAGACATTGTAAATGTGAAAATAATTAACTTAGAGTTAATACTTAATGATAAGGCTAATATAGTAACCCAAACCTGTCTAAATTCTATTGTTTGAGTGGTTTTCTACCCATCCCCACCTTAACTTTTATATAATAAACTTTTTATCCATTAAAACCGAATATTAATGTATTATAAATTAATATTTTTAGCTTTTCCAAAGGTTCCCCTCACCACTCTTATAAAAGGGAACTCCACCTTCTCACTAATTCACACTTTAAAAGCCTTTTGTTTCAGCCAACCCCTTCCCAAAAACTATATAAACGTCCCTAAATACAAATTAGAGGCCTTATTTTAATCAGAAAGCCAACCTAAGGAGCCCTTTTGGTCAAATCAAAAGGAAGAACCCGAAGAAGAGGTAATGTTTTCACCACCCCTTTTCAAGTTCCTTTCTTATTCCACTTCTTCTTTCTTTTTTATTACCATTATAAAATAATAACTCCAGTATATTATATATACTTTGATGTTATTATAAATATGGTACAACCATATTCAGTATTCTATCCACCCTTTGAATAACATGTCAGCATACGTACGTACGTACGGCTTACCGTCTCCACGTCATGGTGTAATTGTTATTCAATATATTATTATTTGGATGGGTATAATAATGATGTATAATACAGGTAAATAATAAATATAACCTGATAATTATTCTTTATATATAATATACCATCCAATTATATAATATTTTAATATCAAAAGAATGATATTGTCACTCGTACGTACGTACGGACTACCGTCTCCACAAACGTGATGAGATTCATTCTCCACCGTATCCATTCAAGTATAATTATCATCTGATGATTTAAAAATAATGTTTAAGGACTTTATATCATTCTGGATATGAATAAGATACAATCGACAAATCATATAAAAGAAAATGAGTAAGTTAACACCCGAAACGACGATAATACTAAGATATTATTAACAAAGCAATGTTAAAAGATCATATATGATATCATATTAATATATATTAATCTTGTATAATTTAATAACAATTATTTCACCATTATATAGGAGGTTAACCTACCCTCATCCAAGGGAAAGTACAATTTAAGGGTTTATCTCGCAATCTCTTCATTATCCAAGGTTGTTTATATGTAATAATCTACTGGGATTTCTTTATCATCCACATACATGTTTCTTAAAAATGTATTTCAAAACATTTTTACTATTTACATGAATATGGGTTAAAGTCATTAATACACTTGTTTGAATTTTAATAATAGTTTTATAAAGGAATATTTCCATCGATTTCCAAACAAGGTGCTTTTAACCTTTTCGACAGAATTAAGGTAAGAATGTTTTTTTAACTTATACGGCGAGTATGGCTATCTTCCGCCATTATAAATTCGTCAAAGCTTCCCTTACAAGCTTATAAGAATATTTTCAAAGAAAATGTTTTATTTTATAAATATATGACTCTTAAATGATATCAAAATAAATAGAGATATTTCTCTAAAAATAGTTTTGATTTCATCTATGTCAACATCCTTTGATGTATTTTACGCTTATTTGATGTTGATTTATTATGATACGAAACTTCTATATTGTATTGAAGGATTTGTGAAATGTTTGACTATGGATGTGTTATTTTTATACAATTCATAGTTTATGGATGAAGTATTTACATTTCGTATGCTAGTTTTAATATGAATGTTTATGTTATGTTTAAATCCTTTCATATGGGAATGCATTGGACTTTATATGTGATGGGTGGAGCCTGCTATAGCTCCTCAATGAATCGGTAGGTATCATGAGACAAAATAGTGTCTTGGCACATGGCCTTGACAAAATCTTATTTGTAGTCTTGGCACGAGGCCTTGGATATGTGGTTATGAAAGTCTTGCATTATGCATTCCATCATTATGAAAGTGGTTATTGATATTACATGTGATTATTCGATTAGTAGAATATCCATGTGAATAAGTAAATGGAAATATTTCATTTTATTTGTGTTATACTATATTGAAGTTCAAGTTTAAAAGGCTTTTGTTTTAGTTATACATTGCCTTAAAAGTTTATTCTTATTTATGAAAGTTTCCTCTATATTGTTATCCTTACTGGGCATTTGAGCACACCCCTTTTCTATGTTTTATTTTTCCCAGGGTATGAAGAAGTAAATTATGAATGACCTGCAGGGATAGTGTGAGGGGATAATAGTGTGGTATATGGAGACTATGTTGCTTTAGTTTTCATTTTTATGATTTAAAACTCTATGAATATATCTAGTGTTTCCAAGGCTACTAAACTAATCGGTCTTTCGATATTTGATCTTTCTTGTGATCATGCCAATGTTATGTAATAATGCACAAAATCTGGGTAACTGGGGTTAGGACATTATAGTTGGTATCAGAGGAAGTTTAGTAAAAACCATGGAATCTAGATTTAGATAATCTCTGATTAGAGAAAATATATTTAAGATGGACTTTGAGGATTAGTATAAAAGAACTTCCTAGAATTTTGGTATTGTAGAGATTTTTTGAGTTTTCCGAGCAATACATCCCTGTCTAGAAATGAGCAGGTAGAGGTGGATCTAGCACAGATGTACCTAGGGGTAAAACCCAAAAACACCGCTTTGATCTAGACTCAAACGGGAACTGGTGCACGACAATGGGCCTTGCTGCACTCTTGGTTACGACACTCCCGGGGGATATGCTTAGGATAACTCTCATTTCCATTACAAATCATTATGAAGGGTTTATGAGTATATACGTCCTCAAAGAAAACATTCTTATGATTATTTATTATATCCATATTTATTTTAAGTGTTTTATAAGTATGGGATTGTGTATTTTGATTCATAAACTGATCTAGTTTATTCCATTGTTTAGAAATGGCGCCTAGTGGAAGAAATGGAAACCGTATCAATGAACGCACTCCATATAAGTATTTCCCTCCTACTCAAGATAATTATAGTGGAGTTGGTGATGCAACTCGTGCCAATCAGCTAATCACCATACTGGGACAACTCACTCAGGTTATGAATAATAACCTTACCCATATGGATCACCCTAATCCGCAGCGTGGAGGATCAATGTTAGATCGATTCATGAGGCAAAAACCACCAACGTTCAATGGGAGTACAAATACCTTAGTAGCTGAGAAATGGATAAATTGCCTAGGGAAAATATTTCAGGCTTTGGGGAGTAGTGAAAGGGAAAAAGTTATCATGGCAGTTTACCGCCTCACTAGAGATGCTGATCAATGGTGGTCATTGATTCAAAATATTAAGGAAGATGATGAAGTATCAAATATGGAATGGAGGGAGTTCAAATATCAGTTTTTAGAATAATTCTTTCCTCGCAATCATCGAGCAGATATGGAAAGGCAATTTCTGAGTCTGAGACAAAAGGAGGATGAGAATGTCACAAAGTATGAGGCTAACTTTACAAGTTTAGTAAGGTATTCTAGAGATTATATACGTAACCCAAGAAGTAATATTGATCGTTTCTTTGATTGGTTAAAACCATTTCTCCATCGAGCATTAGTCTCCCAATCCTTCTCGTCGTACGAAGACATTGTCTCATGTGCTATCAAGATAGAAAAGGAATTCTTTAAGTCTTATGACTTTAAAGAAACGAAAGAGAAGAAGATATCTGCTGATCAATCTGGTAATGTAAATAAGGGGAAGAAGGGAAAGGTTGATTATCCATCCTGTGCTAAATGTGGAAAGAAACACCCCAGTACTTGCTTGAAGGGAACGGGAGTATGTTACAAGTGTGGCGATAAAGGCCACCAAGCTCGTGATTGCAAAGGGAATAAGGAAGCTACCAATGTTCAGTGCTACAATTGCAGGTAGATGGGACATTATGAAAATGAATGTTCTAAGCGTCAGGGAAACATACCTCAGAAAATTCCAAGGGATCAAGGCCAAGCTTATGCTATCACTACTGCTAAGGTAGAAGCTCTGAAAGACGTGGTGACAGGTAATTTAATGGTTTCCTAAAGTTTAGAAAATGGATTATTTGATTCTGGATCATCGCATTGTTTCATATCTTCCCTATTTGCTAAGAAAATTGGATATTTCTAATTTGATTTAACAAGGGATTTGTCAGTTAACACTCATAAGGGAAGTATCATTGTAACAATGTTTGGTGAATCAGTCCCCATTAGAGCACATAAATGTTCTTTATCTGCTGATCTCATCGCCATACCTATGATTGAGTGTGATACAATCCTCGGTATGGACTGGCTTTCGGACTATGATGCGAAGATTTATTGTAAGAAGAAAGAGGTTACGATTCTTGATGATGATGATAAGGAACACCATATATTTAGAGAAGAATCGTCACCACCAAATTATTATCTAGATCCACCCCAAGTAGCTCAACTAAATTCAATTATTGGGGAGGAACAGAATGAAAGGATTGTGGGTGAGGAAAGTAATGTTCAAATAGAGGATGTACCTGTTGTGAAAGAATATGTAGATGTATTGCCGGAAAATTTACCTGGACATCCACCAGAACAGGAAGTTGAGTTTTCCATTGATTTAATTCCTGGATCAAGGCCTATATCGAACACCCCTTATAGAATGGACACTGTAGAATTAGTCGAACTAAAGAAACAACTAGAGGAATTGAGTAATAAGGGATTTATTCGCCCTAGTGTTTCTCCATGGGGAGCCCCTGTTCTTTTTGTTAAAAAGAAAGATGGACCTATGACGTTATGTATCGACTACAGGGAGATCAATGATATAACAATAAAGAACAAGTATCCCATACCTCACATTGATGATTTATTTGAACAACTGCATGGAGCTCAATAATTTTCAAAGATTGAACTTCGATCTGGAAACCATTAGTTGTGTGTGAAGAAGGAAGACATTCTGAAGACGGCATTTCGAACCAGGTACGGGCATTAAGAGTTTACAGTAATGCCTTTTGGATTGACTAATGCACCCTCTATATTCATGGATCTGATGAATAGAGTTTCCAAGGAATATCTCGATGAATTTTTGGTGGTATTTATTGATGATATCTTTGTATACTCTAAAAGCTACGAAGATCATGAAAATAACTTGCGCATTATCCTGAAGACTCTGAGAAGACATGAAATATATGGGAAGTTTAGCAAGTGTGAATTCTGGCTTCAGGAGATTTCTTTTCTTGTCCATATTGTCTCTAAAGATGGAATCTCTATTGATCCTTCTAAGAACAAGGCAATCCAAGAATGGACAACTCCTTTGAGTATAACTGAGGTACGTTTTTTTATTGGTTTAGCAGGTTATTATCGACGTTTTGTCCCGAATTTTGCCCGATTGGCTAACCCGTTAATGAAGCTCACACGTAAAGGGATTAAATTTGTTTGGACAAAAGAGTGTGAAGAATGTTTTGAATAACTGAAGAGAAGATTGGTCAATGCTCTAACCATCGGGGAATGATGGGTTCATTATTTATAGTGATGCATCGAAGAAAGGAATTGGTTGTGTCCTTATACAGAATGATAGGGTTATTTCCTATGCATAACGACCGTTGAAAATTCATGAAAAAAACTATCTTACTCATGATATCAAGTTAGCAGCTGTGATATTTTCTTTGGAGATATGGAGGCACTACCTCTATGGTGAAAAATGAGAGATTTATACTGATCAGATGAGTTTGATGTATATTTTCTCACAAAAAGAACTCAATATGAGAAAAAAGAGATGGCTGGAATTACTCAAGGATTATGATTGTACGATACACTACCACCCGGGGAAAGAAAACATGGTGGAAGATTCTTTGAGAAGAAAAGACCATGGAGTTTTGAATGTGATGAGAATTGAAAGGGATCTAATTTTCATGGATCAAGTGAAGATGGACATGGGAATAACCCGGGAAGGTGAAACATCAATTCTTTTTCAAATGGTTTCCAAACCATCTTTACTAGAAAGGATTAAGAGTTCTCGAACCGATGATGAATAATTTCAAAAGAATATTAAATCTGTGAATGATGGGAGATTTAGAGACATTGTGTATGGGGATGGAATTTTCAAATTTGGGAAGAGGCTTTGTGTTCTCGATATACCTGATCTAAAAAGGAAATTACTGGATGATGCTCATAGTTCCAATTTCTCTATACACCCTGGGAGCACCAAAATGTATAGAGAGTTGAAGGAACATTTTTGGTGGGACAAAATGAAGAGGAATATTGCCTATTTTGTGTCAAGATGTATGGTTTGTCAACAAGTGAAAGCTGGAAGGCAACAGCCTGGTGGAGTATTGCATCCTCTTCTCATACCTGAGTGGAAATGGGAAAATATTACAATTTAATTTGTCAAGGGACTACCAAATACTCCTAGAAGGAATGATTCAATATGGGTTATTGTTGATCGTCTTACCAAGTCAGCACATTTTCTTGCTATAAGAGAATATCTACCACTAGAACGTCTAGAAAGACTATATATTAATGAAGTTGGGAGACTTCATGGAGTACCCCTATTGATTGTTTCTAATCATGATCCCCATTTTACATCATGATTCTGGAAAAGTCTTCAGAAATCCCTAGATACTGAACTTCATTTGAGCACTGCCTACCACCCTCAGACAGATCGACAATTAGAACGAACTATTGAAACCTTAGAAGAAATGTTGAGATCTTGATCACTTGACTTTCAGGGTATGTGGGATCAATATATACCTTCGGTAGAATTTTCCTATAACAATAGCTTCCATTCGAGTATTCAGATGGCACCAAATGAAGCATTATATGGAAAGAGATGTCGCACACCAACCTGTTGGGATGACGTTGGTGAAAGAAAACTTGTAGGTCTAGAACTAGTTGAGGAAACGATGGAAAAGGTGATGTTAATCCAAAATCACATCAAAGCAGCTCAAAGTAGGCAGAAGAGCTATGCCGATAATTGAAGGAAGGATTTGGAATTTCAAGTCGGGGATCATGTTTTCATGAAGGTATATCCATGGAAGGGAGTCATACGTTTTGGTAAGAAAGGTAAATTGAGTCCCAGGTACATCGGACCTTTCGAAATTCTAAAACGAATTGGGGTTGTAGCTTACCGATTGGTAATGCCGCCAAGTATCTCCAATGTTCATGATGTGTTACACGTAACTCTGTTGAGGAAATACATGCCTGACCCAACACATGTACTCACCTATGAAGAGTTAGAACTGGAACCTGATCTATCTTATTGTGAAGAGCCTGTCAGGATTCTTGATATGAGAGAACAAGTTCTGAGAAACTGGACGATGTGTTTGGTAAAAGTTTTGTGGAGAAACCATAAGATGGAAGAGGCAATGTGGGAACCAGAGGAACTTATAATGAAGAACCACCCGAGTCTTTTCATGTGATAGTATTCTAGAAATTTCAAGGATGAAATTATTTGAAGGAGGTGAAAATGTAACACCCCAAGCTTCTATAGTACGCTTCTCTTTAAATAATGTGATAGTGTGTGTTGTACGCAACATCGAGTTCTAACACACCATAACCAATCAAACTAGAAGTTATGAATAGTAATACCTACTTTTTGAAATTTTATAAATTTTATCTCCCAAAATGGACTTCATTTTTGGATTCAGAATATTGAATTTATCCTAGGGTGAAATTTTGGAACTTTTCGGATGACATTTATATTTTGATGAATAGTGAAAATTACTAAATTTTAATTAAAAACATCTTTTTTAATCAAAATAATTTATATTGATAAATTATGAATTTGATAGGTTTCAAAGTATATTTAGAATATATTTTTAACATTTAATACAATTTTGGTCATTTTACATAATTTTACAATTAAACCGGACATAAACAAGTGTCAATCTTTTGATTGTTATTATCTCTTAAAAACATGTTTTTTGTTTTAACAACAGGAATTATTTTTAAATTAATTTCTGCCACTTCTGTGTTTTGAATTTCAAAAAATGGATTCCATATTTGAAATCATGATGTTCATATTGTGTAAATAGGTATCTTTTATTTTTATACATTTTGAATAATTACTTCGGTAAATATTTTATTTACCATGGTTAAGGGTAAATATGGTAAATAAGGGTTCAAAATAATATTATAGTAATACTAAATTACCCTAAAACGTATCCTAACCTTATTGGTGGATACATTTCCGAAAATATTCATATTTGGGTCGATTTTGGGACCCCATGGAGCCACTTGTAGGTGATAGGGACACTTTATTTTAATTAAGTTATAATAATTACAAAAATGACATAAGCATATATCTTTTATAAAAAAAAGTTTTTACATAGGGTTATATATGTTGGATTTTTTACTATAAATATTCATTATAAATATAAAAATATCTCCTACATAATGATATTTTATTTATAATTTTTAGACATTAAATAATTTAATTTATATATGACACATTGATGATGTAGTAATTACCATAATAGAGAAAACTTAAAATAATTGATATTATAAATACACAAATAAATATAATTGGAGACTTTTATTGAATTGAACTAATTTTATAGGTTAATATGACATATTAGGAATGATTTAATTGAATTTTTTTGAATTAATCATTCTGTTATGAGTTTCACAAAAATCAACTATTGAATAGTGTCAAAATTGACATAAAAGAGTTTTTAAAACAAATATTATATTATTAATTGCTATTAAATTCCAAAAAATCTATGGTTCGGCCACGATACTTATATCATGATAGTTATATCATTAGTGGACCACTTTGGGGTCTCTTGGATTTATATAGTATGTTCATTAACCATATAATATAAAAATACAAAGAGACATTGTAAAAGTGAAACTTATTAACTTAGAGTTAATACTTAAAGATAAGGTTAATATAGTAACCCAAACCTGTCTAAATTCTATTGTTTGAGTGGTTTTATACCCATACATACCTTATACTTTAAATAATAAACTTTGGATCCATTAGAAACTGAATATTAATTTATTATAAATTAATATTTCTAGCTTTTCCAAAGGTGCCCCTCACCCCTTTTATAAAAGGGCACTCTCCCTTCTCACTAATTCACACATTCAATGACTTTTTGTTCGGCCAACCCCTGCCCAAATACTCTCTCAAATTCCCTCACTACATCATAGAATCCTTATTGTGATTAGAAACCTAACCTAAGGAGCCCTTTTGATCAAATCAAAAGGAAGAACCCGAAGAAGAGGTAATGTTTTCACCAGCCCTTTTCAAGTTCCTTTCTTCTTCCACTTCTTCATTAATTGTTATTACCAATATAAAATAATAACTCCAGTATCTTTTATATACATTGATGTTATTATAGATATTGTATAGTCATATTCAGTATTCTATCCACCCTTTGAATAACATGTCACCATACGTGCGTATGTACGACTTACCTTCTCCACGTCGTGGTGTAATTTTTATTCAATATATTATTATTTGGATGGGTATAATAATGATATATAATTCATGTAAATAATAAATGTACCATGATAATTATTCTGTATATATAATATACCATCCAATTATATATTATTTTAATATCAAAAGAATGATATCTTCGCTCGTACGTACGTACAGACAACCATCTCCACGAACGCGATGAGATTCATTCTCCATCATATCAATTCAAGTATAATTATCATATGATGATTTAAAAATACTTTTTAAGGACTTGATATCATTTTGGATATGAATATGATACAATATACAAAACATATAAAAGAAAACAAGTAAGTTAACACCAGAAGCGACGATAATACTAAGATATTATTAACAAAGCAATGTTAAAAGATTATATATGATATCATATTAATATATATGATTATTGTATAATTTAATAACAATTATTTCACCATTATACAGGAGGTTAACCTACCCTCAACCAAGTAAAAGTACAAGGCAAGGGTTTATTTCGCAATCTCTTCATTATCCGAGGTTTTTTATACGTAATAATCTACTGGGATTTCATTATCATCCACATCCATGTTTCTTAAAAATGTATTTCAAAACATTTTTAGTATTTACAAGAATGTGGGTTAAAGACATTTATACCCTTTTTTGACTTTTAATATGAGTTTTATAAAGGAATCTTTCCATCATTTTCCAAACAAGGTGCTTTTTATCCTTTTCGACAGAATTAAGGTAAAAATGTTTTTTTAACTTATACGGTAGCTGTGGCTATCTTCCGCCATTATAAAATTGTCAAAGCTTCCCTTAAAAGCTTATAAGAATATTTTCGAAGAAAATGTTTTATTTTATAAATACATGACTTATAAATGATTTCAAAATAAAAATATATATTTCTCTAAAAAGAGTTTTGATTTCATCTATGTCAACATCCTTTGATGGATTTTACGCTTATTTGAAGTTTATTTATTATGATACACAACTTATATATTGTATTGAAGGTTTTGTGATATGTTTGACTTTGGATGTTTTATTTTTATAACATTCATAGTTTATAGATGAATTATTTACATTTCGTATGATAGTTTTAATACGAATGATTATGTTATGTTTAAACCTTTTCATATGGGAATGAATTGGACTTAATATGTGATGGATGGAGCCCGCTATAGCTCCTCGATGCATCGGTAGGTCTCATTAGACAAACTAGTGTCTTGGCACAAGGCCTTGACAAAATCTTATTTGTAGTATTGGAATGAGGCCTTGCCTATGTGGTTATGATAGTCTGGAATTATGCATTCCATCATTATGAAAGTGGTTATTGATATTGCATGTGATTATTCGATTAGTAGAATATCCATGTGAATAAGTAAATTGAATTATTTCATTTTATTTTTGTCATACTATGTTGAAGTTCAAGTTTTAAAGGCTTTTGTTTTAGTTATACATTTCATTAAAACTATATTCTTATTTATGAAAGTTTCCGCTATATTGTTATCCTTACTGGGCATTTGAGCTCACCCCTTTTCTATGTTTTATTTTTCCTAGGGTATGAAGAAGTAAATTATGAATGACCTGCAGGGATAGTATAATGGGATAAGAGTGTGGCCTATAGAGACTATGTTGTTGTAGTTTTCATTTTTATGATGTAAAACTTTATGAATATATCTAGTGTTTTCAAGGCTACTATACTAATCGGTCTTTCAAGATTTGATCTTTCTTGTGATCATTCTAATATTATGTAATAATGCACCGACTCTGGGTAACTGGGGCCGCGACGTTACAATAAAAATTATATCTTAATTCGTAATGATAGATATGATATGTAATGTAAAAAAAGAACTACATAAAATTCATATGGACTTATGTATATGTAACAATGAAAAACCATCTGTCTCAAATGGTAACAAAAAAACATGTAATTCTATAATATTTTTTTGTGTTTATAGAATGAATATATAAGGAATAAGGTGATCTAATTCTGATTATTATTGATTTGATCCTCATGGTTAAAAATATCACAACTACTCTAATTATAATAGACATTCATGTTTAGTTAAAAATATCAATCTAATGGTATTATTGTGAAATAAAAGAGATGTACACTATGAGCAGATAAGTAGCATTGTGGTGGATACTAAGATATATTCCACAATGAATGAGATTCTTTCATGTCATAGAGGATTCCTGCTAACCATCATGCATACATGGAGGATTTTTAAATATGTAAAGGAGTGTATTTTTTGGAGTTTAAATATGTGAAATTTTTAGTATCTAATGAAAATGGAATTAAAATAAAGGTAATTTAAATGGGGACACTAATTGGGTTTTAAATTGAGACAATAATGTAGTGATAATTTAGATATTTTATGTAGTGAATCGTCATATTCTTGAGGATATATTATTGAATATAATGTCGATAAAAAAATTTCTTAAATAATCATACATATAAATGAATTCACAATGTCATATTCATAGAGAAATATTTAATGTGTTTTTGTGAATTTACATTAGAATAGAAGAATATAAATATTAATATAGAAACCATAGATAAAAACTTATAAAGGAAACAAATAATATCTAATAAGTGTGAATTATGATCCTAATACTCTATAATATTTTTATCGTTTACTTTATAACGAAGAAAAATAAGTGAACCAGGTTACATCTCAGAGAGATTATTGATTGAAGAGCTGAGAAAGAATCCAATTAAATTTAGAATCTCTTATTCATCAAGTAATTTGAGATGATGACCATCACTATAATTATTTTTTGGAATAAGGAAGTCCAATAGATCCAATAAATAGGAATAAGCTTGGACATTTAGACCTAAGGAGAAAAAGTAAGTTGCACACTGCACTGGGAGACTAGAGTTTTGAAAGGTCTGTTCAAGGATGGGGTTTAAGTGGATCCTTTAATAACTACTTAGAATCTATATAAACACCCCCACTGAGTTTAATTTATAATGTTTTTGGATATATGGATTCAATTTAAGGGATATGTTTTTGAGAACAAGTCAGGATACAACCATAGTGAAAATTAGATACCAGCATTTCTGAGAGATTTTCTTGCTATATTTTTGGATCGATAGCTTATAATTTCATTTTTTGAAAAACAATACATCAAGGTAACATTGCATTATTTTTCGGTTGATTACATTTTCAAAAACTTGGTTTCCAAGGTATTTTTTCATCTCAAAAGAGATTGTTTACAAGGTTTATTGACAAATATCTGAAAAAAAGTAATGGATTCCCTAGTAGCAGTATAGAAAATTATGTACATAAGGAGATGATGTTCCCCTATGTTTTCAAAAAAAATTGGTCCAAAATTTAGAGGATGGTGAGCATCGTAAAATTTGTATTTTATGGAAGGCATTATGAGAATTTGATAAAGGAATGAGTTTTGTGAATATTGGGTTTTAAGAATTTGGTTTCTTGAATGAACAAATATTTTGACGGTAATCACTATGACTGCATCAAGAATAATGAACTATAAATAATAATGGTGATTTGTGATATTGGTAGCATTGTGAACGAAATGAGGATGGATCATGAAATTTTTATGACATGGTTATAACCCTCAATAGTTATTTTAAATTATTATAAATAGGCCTCTATCTTCTTCAGAAAAGTTGTAATACTTAACCAAAATATTAAGAATCTAGATTCATGAAGGTCGTTAATGATGGTGGTTGTTGAGAAATAGTTCTCAAAGGAAGGGAGTTCATGTATGATGTAAAATCGACTTGATAATTTGGAGAATCATGTAAGTAATGGAGTTGGGAATGCCCATAAAAATATGAACAATTTTTAAGAGGTTCAGGAAGGTTAACTGAGCTTCAAGAGAAGAATGTTCTTCATGAGAGCTATTTATTCTTTGGAAAATAAGTGATCTTCATGAAGGTAGTGAGCATCAAAAAAGTGTTCAAATGGTATTACCTAGTAATTATAAGGTAATGTTGTATTAGTAAAGTGGATGAATGTAGATCTTCAATAGAGCATATTTCTACAATTGAGTATGTATTAGTTTATGATAACGAAGAGAAATACATGTCTTTAAATTGTGGGTAAATCCCTTCAATATATAGTGAGTAAAAGAAGAGGAAGAAGATTATCTTTTCTGCGGGTAGTATTCCATAGAAAGAGACTCAGGTAGTGACCCTTGGGAATGCAATTATATGACCCTAAAATATGGAAAGGCTGTGTGTCTAGGAATAATAAGTGATCTAACTTGAACCGTGTATTTTGGTTTTGAGACTTAGTGGATTTTGTACCTTAGAACACAATCATTTATGCTCCTTGGGCATAGCTGAATGAGCATGAACCAAGTAAAATTGTTGTGTCTCATAAATGAGTTAATTTTCACTCATAATTTTTTTATGGTAAAGGTAGAGGAGATTTTTTTTTTCAAAAATAGAATAATATATGAAGTGGAAGTTGTTGTAATCTATCATTCCCTGATTCACCCCCCCCCCCCAGGGTAATCAACCTAGTTTGGCTAAAAATTTGTATCCGAGAAAGGGTTGAAAGTCAGTGGTTCTCTATCAATAGAATAAATGGTGGTTATCAATCATACAGGGATTCTGATATTTGATGGATACAGTTTTCAATTATGAAATAATTGGATTCAATATTACTTTCGATCATTAGGAATGGATGTCTTTACAGTAGTGATGCATGGAATTTCGTCCAATATTGACTGTGGTGCTTTCTCAGAAGCTGAATTAATAAAATTAGATTTCGATGGTAAAGGAATCAATTATTTATGGGATCCATAACTAAATTAATATATGTTAAGGGTTTTTCATGTAAGTTATCACACGCTATGTGGAAAATGTTTTTGAATATTTATGTGGGTGTAACAGAATTCAGAGAAGTGAACTTGTATGCTTTATAAAACAATTATGAGGACCTCATAATGCACCATAATGAGTCTACTGATACATTATTTTACCTGAAAAATGTATTTGTCTAATACGTGCATGGTCTCAAAGATATTATTGAATACATAAAGATCATTAAGTGTATCTTGAGAAAAAAATCCCCCTTTGTTTAATCTGAAAGTATCTGTTTTGGATGATAAACTTCCAAAGGAGATGACATCAGATATCTCTCATAGTACTCTTATTTCATATGAGATGATAAATGATGACACTAAGTCTATGGAAAAATAGAAGTAAAATGAAGTAGAATTTAAGGCCATGAAGAAGTTCACCATTTATGATGGTTATGAAGAAGAAAATATGGATTAAGTGATTTCAATCCTTTCATCATATACTCAAAGTCAAAAAGGAATGTTAAAAGGGAAACTTATTCATGCATGTTTTTGATGTGGAAAGGTTGGACATATAATAGAAAGGTGCTAAAATATGTTACAATAAGATGATGGGAATGATGTTGAAATTCCCATGAATAAGTCTTCTACCTATGTGAAAGGTCAGAAAATATTCAAGAGAAATTTCTTCCAAAAGTATAATCCTCTTTGAAAAGAATATAATAGTTTGTAAGAATATAAGGTTGAAGATCAAGAGGAATACAGGGATCATGAATTATATTTTATGGTTTTAGTTATCATAAATTCCAAAATAAGGGAATTAATCAATAATGATGAAAGAGAAGTCGAAGGAAGAGATGACATTCTAGTCTAATTAAAATCCTCTCCTGAGGAAATAGATGTATGGATATCCAAAACAAAGAAAGAAAAAAAGTGGTTCATGATGCCAAACATTATATATATTATTAGGAAGAATATTAGTCTGAGCAAAATAAAGAAATTGAAAAATTAAAGTATTTAATTCCAAATATCACAAAAAATTTTATTGAGTACAAGATCAAAATCGATGAACATAAAATGGAAGGCTATAGTTTGAAAAACACTAGAAAAGATAAAATCAAATGTATTGAATAACTTTAAGCGGATATTTTTGTCTTGTGATAAAGTGTCAAAGATTATGAAAAACTATTAAATATTTATATGACATTGGGAAAGAAGATTATTCAGGGAATATAAATGATATAGATGGAGTATAGAGGTCCAGCAGAACAAAAGAAATAGACAAATCCAAAGAATAAGATTGTTATGAGGGTTGGTCAAAAAACCAAAGGAAGTAATGGATAAAGTTATACCACAATCACATGATACAAGATTGAATATTTATTTGGGTATGAATCAGAACCATAAAATTCACTGAACCCAAGTGAGAACATGTAGTGTTTTATTTCTACATAGCAATGCTCCCCGCATGAGATGTTATTATTGTGGAAAGATGGTAAACTCACAAAGTGTATGTTCTATATACAATAACTATCGAAAGGAATAAGACCAACATTGGAATACATATAAATCTCAATATTATAAAACACCATTGGATGGTCACTATTTTATGTGTGGAGTATTTGGGAACATGGAATGATACTGATCATCGACAATACAAAGAAATATTCCTATGAAGTATCAATGTAGTCATAAGTAATAATCCAATGCATCATCAAATGAGATGAAAATTCAAATTTAGTTAGCATCATTGCAAGAGGAGGTTTTCCCATAATACTTTGATTAACGTCAAGATTATCAATATTTGTTGAGTATGAATTTTAAAACATATATCAAAAATAAGAAATATGAATAGATAGTGGTTGTAGATATTACATTTAAAGCCTAAGATCTCACAGGAACAGGGATTATTAATAATTGGTGCACCTAACATAGGATATTTAATAAAGAAATGGTGATACAAAATAGATAAAACAGGGAATGTGTTGTACAATTTGGTAATGATGGATTCCTGAAATTATTGGATCGGGAAAATCGATGTTTGGGGAAAAAGACATGAGATGTGAAGAGGACTTGGTTATTGAACGTATCAGTCACAAATTTATATGTGTAAGTCAATTGTGTGACTCCGTACATTCTATAGTCATTTCTAATAAATTAGAATTCATACATTTAAATAATGGTATAGTTGTTTCTTAGGGAAAGCATACCGAAGGGAATCTCTACCTTGTAAGTGAATAATGAATATATGTTTTTTTCATGGAAGAATGCATTGTGGCATTAATTCCTTGGATATTTGATCCAAACTTCATTGGGATATTTGGTGAAATATGATGTTCCTAGAGACATCCCTCTATTATCACATGATCATACTCATTTGTGTCATCCTTTTCAACAACGGAAGATCATTTGGGATACATTTAAGGAAAAAGAAAAAGGATCTAAAAAATTTCTTAAGTCGGTGCATATTGATATGTTTGGACCTATTTCTCCAAGAACTATTGATGAAAAAATATATTATGTTCTATTTATTGATGATTTTAATAGAACGACAGGGGTTTCAATCATCACTTAAAAATATGAGGTGTTTAGTTTCATAATGACTTATTGAAGGGAAGTTAAAATAATTATGGGTCAAATAATCCATTAGATTCAAACAGATAATGAAATAGAGTTCAAAAATATCCTAGTAGAGTATTATATCATGAAAAATTGGATACAGAACCAAGTTTTAGTAGTAATAACTCCATAGCATAATGGATTAGTTGAGTAAATAAATCAAATTATTAATAACATGGATAGAAAAATGATCATCAAGAAAGAACATACAGATAAATTTTGGAAAGAAGTAGTGATGACATCATTCTACAGATAAATTTAATATTTATTATGTCTAAAAGAATAAAAGACTCTATATGAGCTTTAGTATCGAAAGAATCCATCCTTGATGTACTTTCAACTCTTCAGAAGTAAGTTTTTCATTATCATGAAGGAGAAACATAGGATGTATGAATCTCATAGAGATGAAGGGATATTTCTTGGTTACTATAATAAAATAAAATAATCTAAATTCTTCAATAAGTTGATGGTAATGGTCATCAAAATCAATGTTGTACTTATAGTATATAATGAGATGAATCTTTAGAAAATATATGATCAGACTCATGAGGATCATGATGAAGAGATTAGAAGATCAGTAGATGTTTCAATTCCATTGGATGATTCATAAGAATATTTGGATAATGAAAAGGATTATCATAAACTAGTAGCTCCACAAAGACCAATGAGAAGAGTATAAATTGATATAGATAACATAATTGCTGATCAGACAGTTTCATTACATGCAAGGTGGATAAAGACTCTATACCAAGCATCTTTCTTATCAGAAGTAGAGCCTAAATGTTTTCAAGAAGTATTTGGAGATGGAAAATAGGTCCAGACTATAAATAATGATCTTGACCAAATTGAGAAGAATCAGACAAGGGATTTTTTTCCCAATAGATATAAATTTCATTAGAAATAAATGGGTCTCTCACAAAAAGGTGAATAAATATGGAGTTCTTATTAAAAAAACCATGAATAGTGTGAAAAGGGTGCTTCCAGATAGAGGGTATTGATGTTGGTGAAACATTTGAACCTCTTGTAAATCACGAGACAATCATATTATTCTTAGCCATAAAATTTCAAGGAAGGTTCAATTTTTTCCATATGGATATAAAGTCATCATTTCAAAATTGGGTTCTGGAATAATATGCTTATATTGATCATCCATATGTTTTTCTCATTCATTATGATGATAATAGAGTTTTTCGATTGAAGAATGTGTTATATGGGTTGATGTAAGCACCAAGATCATGGTATTAAAGGAAAGATCAGTTTTTGAAGAATCTCAGTTTTTAGTGTGTTGGAGTTAATTACAATTTATATGACTACAGTTACAGTACTCAAAGGATGATGGTACTGGTGTATGTCGATGAAATTATCTTCAGTTGATCAGATGAAGTGTAGTGTAGATAATTTTATAAATTCATGAAAAGTGAGTTTGAAATGTTAATGATTTGTGAACAGATAATTTTCCTTGGTGTATTGGAGACACAAGGAAGGAATGGAAGATTCATTTCTTCATATAAATATTCCAAGGAGATTCTAAGATGATTTTTAATGGATAATTCCATGGGGATAATGACATCAGTAGCTACTTGGCTGAAATTATCATGGGATGAAAAAGGAAAAGTTGTTAATGTCTCAGAATACATGTAGATCATCAGAAGCCTGTTTAACATAATAGAAACATGACCGAATATTTTTTTCCACATTACAAGAAGAATGATATTGATGAAATTCCCAAAAAAATAATTTCTTTTAGTGAAAGGAATACGCTAGTGTGTCAAGGGAATAATGGATTTCAGTTTCTTATACAATTGAAATTATCCGTAAGAGTTATTGGGATATACAGATGTAGATTGGGAAGGATTTGGTGATAATAGAAAATCAATGTTCGGTGGTTCATTCCATCATGCCATATTGTGTATTTCTTATCTAAGCAAGAAACAAGATTTAGTATCTTTAAGAACCGTATAAGATGGGTATGTTGTGGCCACTCAATCATGTAGTTATTATTGATGTAACAATAGCCTGATGGTATGTGAGTGGAATTGAAGTCTCTAATCTGAATCCATTACCATAATTCATGATATAAAATTCTTATAACAAATCTAGATCATCACTCAAGGATAAATTATATTGAGATAAAGATGCATTGTATCAAGGAGTAGATATACCAAGGGCCTGTAAAGTTGGATTCTATGCCTATAGAAAAACATGTAGTATATATTCTTACAAAAGAATTTCCCAAATAATAATTTAAAAAGAACTAACTAACTCTATGAGTTTATTCAACTCCCCACACATGAAAAGGTGTGGATGTGGGACCACCAATCCCTAAGGTATGATGTATTTTTCCCTGGTGTGCTGATCTCTTTTCTTTACCCTATGACAGAACATGAGGATGTGTCCTTCATGTTTGATGATAAAGGAGGAGAAGTTGTGGATATTAATGGGAAGAAAATAAATTAATCAATATAGGGTAGAAGCTGATATAGGGAGTAGTTTGATGACACAAAATGTCTTCTATCAAAGGATATATATCAAAATAGATGGAGTTTTATATGAAATCAGTTGAGTGGTTTTGGAATTATGTTAGTCATTGATGAACTTTTCAAGCTACTCTTGTTTCTCTTACTGAGCATGGATCATATGGGATTAGAGTATGTGTTGAGTAAATATTTTATAGCTTTTTTAATTGAAAGAAGTAACGTTTGGTAGAATATTGGAGAATATTCATGGTGGTTTCAAAATATGATGAATTTTCAATAATCCCAAAGGGGGATATTATTTAGAAAAAATCCCTCAAGGTAACATTGAAGTATTTTTTTAGTTGATTGTATTTGTTGACAATGTGGGTTTATAAGGTATGTTATAGAGTTTAATAGATATTTTTGACATGATATATTGACAAATATCAAAGATAAATTAATATAAAATTCAAATGGTGTTTCAAGAGACAAGGAGCATTGCAAACAAAATGAGGGAGCATTAGGAAATGGAGATGACATGGATGGAAGCATCTAGAATCGGTGGAAATTCCAATAAATAACGATATACCCCTTTTATAAAAGTGGAAAGACTTAATGAAAATCATAATTCTTTATATTGATGATGGTGGTTCATTAAGATCATTGTTTCAAAAAACTAAAAAGAGAAAAAGAGTCAGTGATGGCTACAAAATACAACCAAAAATTGTAATCATCCTGAATGTAAGGGAGTTCATGAACTCCATAAAAATAAAATATAAGTTTTTAATGTTTTTTTAATGATAGGTGAGATTCAAAAGATGAAGTTACTTTATAAATGATATTGGATATTTGCAAAATAAGTAAGCTTCATGAAGGGGATGAGCATCAGGAAAGTGTTCAAAAATTAATTCTGAATAATTATATAGAAAAGTGGTATTCAACGAGTCGATGAAAGTGGTATTTCAATAGAGAATATATCTAAAACTAAATAATTATTCATTTATGATAATTTGGGTACCCAAATGTCTATAAACTATGGGTGAATCCCTTCTAAGTGCTGTGAGAATAGAAGAGTAAGATGGAAATCCTTTTCATCAGTAGTGAGTGAGAGAAGGATACTCAGGGAGTAACCCTTGTGAAAGTATTGAGCTAGACCTAAACCTTTTAAAAGTAAGGAACATATGAATAAGAAGTGATCTAGATAGAACCTTTTATTTTGGTAGGGATCTTTAATGTATTTGATACATCAGCACATCAATTTTGTTTTCTCCATAGATGTATCCTTGTGTGGGTGAGCCAAGTTAGATTTTTCTGTCACATGCATGACTTAATTTCCTCTCATAATTTTCTACGGGAAATATAAATAAGAGAGTTTTTTTTTAAAATGAAACTAGATTTGACGGGCTAGTTGTTTTAATCTATCATACCCAGATTCACCCCCCCCCCCCCACCCTTAAGGTATTTAACCCATTTGTGATAGTATGTACTGAATATTTTATACTATATCAATCAAGTCTTCGAAGTTGACTCAAACCTAGAAAGGAGTAGGAATTTAAAGTTGAAACTTGTAAATCATTATGTTCTTTCATTGATTACATATTCTTCTATACAATAAAGGATGAGATAATAAGAATCAGTGGATCATGTCTCTAACCAACCACATATTTTTATTTGAGGAGATGAAATATTAATAATAAAAATAGGATCATTGATTCACCTCATCCCCCTCTCAGTGATCACACATGACCTTTGATCTTAAAATACATCATTCAATGAAATGAAATATAAAAAACCCCTTCCTCGTTTTCACTTATTAGAATAAATCTTGGATTAATCATCCACTTATCCTCATATAGTCAACATTTTACCTTATAGGAGTGGCACATTGATTCCTCAAAAAGGGGGGATATAAATTTTTTAAACCACATCCCACCTTTCCCTTTTTAAAACTCTTTTATTAATATTTTATATCTCTCTCTCTAAGATTAATTTATAGTAAAAAATTAAATAACATGGAAAATTGGTTAAATTGTTGGAGAAGATGGTTGATTTCCTCCAAATAATTTCTAACTAGTTAAAATACATTAATATTTCAATAAAAAATTAAAACCTATCATTTTAAAGATGTCACAATGCTATTTCATCACAAGGTCTAGCCAACAATTACCCATTGTGGGTATTTAATAACCTCATAATTAATAATATTCCTAGATGATCCTTAAGTAACTTTATTATAGTTGGAAATTTATTTTTTAATTTCGGGTACATTTAAAATTATATATATATGAAGCATCGATTAACATTTAATTTAAATATATATGTGTGAGGTTTTATTTTCACTTGAGATGTTTTTTCTTTACCACTATAATTAACTTAAACAATGACAAATACTCTATGTTGGGCCTCTCTTGGGTTTTTATTTGGACAATACAATTATATTGATTTATATATCCTATCTATGTTTTAATATCAGTTAACTATTATTCTAATCAGCAAATAACTATTTATTCAAATATTTGTTCACTTTATGGGTTTCTTCACGAAGTGTTTGAAGTTAAATATAAATTTCTCTTTGTTTTTTAGTTGATTTAATGATGTTTCTTGATTATCTACCCACTTAACTTCCATATAAAGGTGTACATGGATATCCTGTCATCTAATATTGGTAAAAATATGTTCTTCAATACCCTTTACAACTTTTAACCACTACTACTATAATGGCTTAACTCCTTGATTATTTTCATTCCCAATTTGGGGGTATTGTAGGTATTACATGATCATTATATAGTTTATATTCAATTTTAATCATCCAATAAATGTAGAAAAGAAGAGTTTTTTCCCATAAACTATGCTTAAAGGTGTATGATGAGTTGGATTCCCCTGAATAAATGATGAGAAAAAATCATGTGGGTTAACCACTATAACAAATTATTGAAAGATCAGAACATCATGGAATAAATTGAAATGTGATATAAAATGATTTTAAATACTTTATATAACAATTTGTAATAGTATTACTATTGGTTATAATGAACATTTATAAGATATATTATAATCAGTGCTAAAATGGAGAAATTGATCGGTAATTTTTCTAAATTAGTACTTTTTTCAATAATGAGGTCAAAAATTTAGGTCTGTGTTATTGTAATGAGAGGTCAAGTGAGATAATACCATTATACAAGGAAAAGGGAAAAATAAGTGTGGTTAGTTTTTAAATAACATGTTTAAACATATTAAAGAAGCCTTGATACATGAATGTTGACGTCATTATCTTTAAGATAAAGGTCATTATTATTGGTGAGATTATCGTCTAAAGAATTTGATGATAGTTTGAAGTTGATTAGAATTAATTTGAATAATTATTGAATTTACTTGTCTTGTAAATTTCTAGAATTTAAAACAATTTAAGGATGAACTCCTAAATAATATGGTTGAAACCCATGAGTGTAAGTATAGTGTCTAACATTGTAATAGTCATCTATGACTTCTTAATGATCATTCTAGACTTCATAAATTTCAAAAGGTCAAGAAAACAATAGGATGTAGTCCCACATCATATAGATAAACCCCATGAACATAAATATCATTTATGACTATCTAAGGTTTATTCATAACTTCATAAAGATTATTATGGACTTCATAATGATAATTATAATATTCATAAAGGTGACTCGTGTGTTCGTACAAATAATTTCATAGTTCATAGAGATGAACTCTAACTTTGTGATGATAAAGTTGACTCATAAGGTTAGATAATCACTACATAATGGTTATATAAACCTATGTAAAGGTAATAATAAAAAATTAGATGTTTTTTAAACATGAAACCAAAAAAATGATGTTGTGTAAAAGTTTTTAAATTTTCAGAATAAATATATAATGAATTGTGGATTTTAATTCCAGTTATGATTGACCTCATCTATGTGGATTTAAAAAAAAGAATTAATTGGATTATAATTAAAATTCTTGTTTAGTGGAAAACATCAATTTAATGGTGATGTTGTGATGTAAAATGGATTTATACATCAAGAAGACAAGTTACTCCTTGTTGAATTATGAGATATGATTCACACTAAAAGAAAAAATTCCATTTCATAGTGGATGAACACAGAAATTCATTCTTATGTGAAATATTTTGAAAAGTAATTAATAGAGTGAATTTTTTGAAGTTTAAATTTGTGAAATTTTAAATATTTTATTAATAAGGAATGTCCTAATTTTTAGGTAAATTAAATGTGGATGATAAATGATTTTTAAATTAATTTGATAAAGCATAAATAATTGCAATATTTTTTGAAGTAAATCATCTGAGTCTATTGGGGATATTATTAAAAAATATTCAGTTTTATAATTTTTAAATGATCATATATGGAAGATAATTAAAATTAAGCTGCTCATTGGGAAAATAGTCATGTGGTTTCATGGATATATATTTTTGTAGGAAAATATGAAATTAATAGAGAAGCCTTTGATTTTAATTTAAAAGATTCCAAAACTCCTTTAAAAAGGGATAATTAAGATCCTTATGCTCTATAACATAGTGATGATTTTCTATATTGAAGAAGAATAAAAAAATAAGAGAACCAGATTAGATCAAGGAGTTCCCATGGATCAAAGATATATGAAAAAAAAGAGATTACATCTAGGATATCCTATGCATTGGTGAATTTGATAAGATGAACTTTAATAGAACTGTTGTTATGGAGATATAAAATCTAAGATATCTGAGAACTAAAAATAATTATTGAAAAAATTACATGAGGGGAACATGTTTTATTGACACTATACTTAGAGATTTGAGCATTTAAAGAATTATTCAAGAAAATGGTTTAAGATTTACATTTAATTAGTCTCTAGAGACTATATAAAGACCCTAATAAGAGATGGTTAATATATTTTTAGGTGAAATATTCACTTAGTAACATCTATAATAAAGAACCCAATGATAGATGACCATTGTGAGAAAGAGATATTTCATTCTGATAGATTTTCTACCAATATTTTTTAGAGATATTAGGAACATGTAATCATTTTTTATAGATAATAAACTAGGTCATAGAAGATGACTCAATTCTAAAAAGGAGTAGGATTTCATGATTGAACCTTATAAACCTAAATTGATTTATTTTCTTACTTCTCCTTTCATACACGAAAGGATCATATAATAATAATTGGTGGATCTAGTCTTAAATCAGCTACAAAGGTTGAAAAAAAGAGAATAAAACATAGAACTAAAAAGGGATCACAGATGAATCCACACTCTCAAGGATCACACCCACTATGATCACATCAAGTTTTATTAGAGAGACACCAGGTTCCCTTTAAATGATACATCCTTGACTTATAATCAATTATGGAGGGATAAAACATGTTCAATGATAGTTTTTTTCAAACATTTGATGGAAAAAATGACCTTAGATGGAAGAACATGATGACTCCATATCTCCTCCATAATTCCGAGAATTAAAAGTTGATACGTTTATGGATTTCACTCTAATTAAGAAAGATACACCTTTGGTATTTATAGATAAAAGGAATATGATATTATATAGTAAATAAATTAATTATACCTTTAATACCAATCTTAAAATGTCTACACTAATATTATGGGACAAAAAACCCCAAAAAAAGTGTGGGACAATCTGGAAAATATGGTTGATGAAAAATTAAAAGTGAAAGAATCCAAATTAAATAATTTGAGAGAATAATTTCACGAAACCATTTTTTCTAATAAATAATGTATCAATGAATAATTTATATGGGTAAATGAGATTGTGAGTTATATAATATGTTTTTTTGTACCATTTTATGATTAAAAAATTAATAAATTTATGATTAATTTTATTGATAGATTTGACCTAAAAATATCAACCCTGAAAGACATTGAAAACCTATCACTTGATGAACTTCATTAATACTTTTAAATTGTGATATGATGAAGGATCAGGTATTCAAGATATTTCTATGGATGAAAGGGAATTTAAAGATGTGTGGGTCTAAAGTAGAAAGTAAAGATATAGAAAAAACTCACATATACCAAAGAAGATGAATATGTAGAGAAGTAAACCGTTGAAGGTCATAGGAAGGTCATGTATCATATCTCTAAACACATCAAAAAGGGTATAGGTAAATTTAATGGTATTTAATATCTTAAATTATTTTATTATGAAGGAATTAGTAATTTATTAATAAATTTTACTAATAATAAAAATGATAAAATAGAGAGTGATGATGAAGTTGAAGACTAATCAAGAAGGAAATTATAAAAACCCAAAAAATTTAGTATCATTAAGAATGAGAATTTTCAAGGAATCTTAAAAAAGTATTAATGAGTAGGCAAGATTATGGGGTATCATCATCGTTGAATAATTATGATGATGTATAAATCTATCAGAATTACATGCCCTTCAATACATAATATAAAATTTTAAAAAAAAATCATTAAGAATTGATTCCAAAAAGAAATATAAAGTGAACACTAAGTTCATGTTAAGATCTAAACATGTTGCCTTTGTTAAGAAAAATAAAAAACTCAAGAGGAAAATAGAGCTACTATAGAATGAAAAAAATAACTATAGATATGAAAATAATTGATCATAGATAATATATTAAAAATTTCCATGTAAATATTGTAGAATAAGACAAGATGATTTATTATCTTAATGAGAATCACCAAACAAAAAATAAAGAGTATAATGAGCCTCATTTCAATTTCATGGATGTTGAAAAAACCATAAATACAATGTTACAAGATTATGAAAAATTAATGAATATTTATATTGAATCACCCAAGGCTCTAGAGATGAAAATATCAAAGAAAAAGGAAATAAATACATTCAATTTTTCAATTGACATTTAAATTGTTTTTTTAGTATGTATTGATTTTGAAGACAAACCTAAAGTTATTTATAAGGAATAACTATAATAAACTTACTCTGACTACATAAAATATTTTTTTAGGAAAATAATAAATACACTACCAGATAAGTCTTAATAAAGGCTAGTATATTCCTAAATTTCAAGCAGAACAAACAAAACAACATGCGAAAAGAGAACGAATCAATTGTAATTTTTTTGTTTTTCAATAATTGGACACAAATCCTATGACTTTAATTTTATTATGTCACTTCCATGGAATCATCATAAGTGCATGGGTGATATTAAAGAAAAAAATAATTACTAGTTTTTTAAATATAAAAACAATCTCATAATATAAATATATGAAACCGAGAATTCAACTAAGAATATTCCATATACTGTAAAATTTTAAAAGGATTAAATTGGATAATTAAAATACAGTATAAATTGTATAAGAAAAAGTGTATATATGATAAAGGAAAAAAATGCTTCTCAGGGGGAAAATAGAGAAAACAAGAAATATTTCAAGAGAATATGTGTGGGATATATATAAAAATATTTCATAATATCACAGAATGTATGATTATCTTAACTAGACAATAAAAAAATATGAGGGAAAATAAGAAGAAAGACTTTTTATTGTATCTTCCTTTATCTCTCATTTAATAAAATAACTCTTATACATAAACTTTTGCGAAAATTTATACCACCAAGATATCCACAAAGATAGATGATAATAAAACATTAAGAAATCATGAAGAGTACCCGAAATAGAGAATATTGGATGAATGGAAAATCATGGGGAGAAGATATCACTTTTCCATCCTTCTCTAACTAAAATGAAAGGACAAAACCTCCCATGCATAATGTTTTTTATATGTTTATGTACTAACATGTCTTTTGTTGAAGGATACAAACTCAAAGTGGAATTTATATGAGGTTCTCATAGCTAGATCATAAATAGAAGAATCCACCATGGTGTTACATTGAAGGAAATAAACCATGATGAGAAGTTGATATGAGGTATTAATCTCTTTATGAGGTGAAAAAAATATAGGTGTTTTCAAACTAGATCTTGTGGAAAAATATGAAATTATCGATAACCCTAATAAAGTTAATCGATAAGGTATCTAAATCATTTTTTCATACCCTGGTTTTTTTAAAATATTTCTAGTTGTAGTATTGTTTGATGAATAAAATGAGTTAAATTGGGAGTTATATGCCTAGAACTATACATTTTCAATGAGTTTGTCGAGATCTAAATAGGTTTTATATAGTTAAAGATAACAATCATTGACTATTACAAAAATGAAAAGATTGTATTAGTATCACATTGATGTATTTTTTGAAAACATTCATTACATTAGTTATCCAGTCATATTTTCCAAATCTAATTGACCCACATAGACATATATGTGAATATACAAGGGTTTCTTACTCAGAATGAAAATGGATTTATCCTTATCTCAACTAGAGAATCCGGATGAAATTTCGAGATAATTAGGGATTATAAGTTATAGTTTATGTAATATTTCCCATTTCTCTTGGATAAAAAGGAACATATGATATGTGAAGGAAACCCCTATATGAACATTTTATTTACTATCAATAAGGGTGTGAAAATAAAATTGAATTTATAAGTTGAAAAAGGTAGAAAGGTATTAACATAAAATCTATAGAGGGATATAGTTCTCCCCTTTAGGTTGATGTTTTATTTTTTAAATAAGGTGGTAAATAAGTTAGGTAAAAGTTATTTTAATGATATGTTGAGTGATGTTTAGCATGATACTACCATTCTACATTGGAAATTAAAAAAGGAAGGAGTTGGATTTTTTTTCAAGAAATTGTATTCTTATTTTTAATAATCCTTAATACATAAAGATTTATATAATGATGTCCTAGATTGAGGAATGTATTTATGGTGAGAGAATTTTCTACAACATTTTATGAAATTATTAAGTGGATCAGAATTAATTTGATGAATTATGGAATTTACATGTCTTATAAATTTCTAATCCCAAAAAATTTAAGGGTGAAGTTTAACATTTTGTGGATAAAAACCAATTATATAATGATAATTTTTTACATCATAAGGATTTATTAATCCTTCATAATGATCATTATTGACTTAATAAATTTTAAAAAGGTCAATAAACTATAAGGATATACTACCATTTCATATGGATCAAACCCATGAATATAAATATCATGTCTAACATTATAACATTCATCTATGAATATGTAATGTTAAGCCTCAATTTCATAAATATGAACCAGGAATTCAAAAATATCAATTCACAGTTTTTAAAGATGAACCCTGATTTCATAAATATATAGATATTACTTAAGGATAGAGGACCACTACATAATGATCATATGCACCAATATATTAGTAACCCTAAAAATAGATTTTGTGTAAATGTAGTTTAATTTTATGGAATAATATTTTGATAATAAAGAGAATCTATTCATACCTGAAATTCATGGATTTAAAAATCAAAATTACTCTTTTTATAATTATGATTCATACTAAGTGGAAATAAATCAAATTAAAGGTGATGTTGTGAAATATAAGAGATTCACATTTTGTGGAAATAAGATGTGTTGTCATGGATACTGAGATGATTTCCATATAATAAGGGAAATATCCCCATCATAGAGTATTTTTGCTAAGATGCATTCCTACGTGTAATATTTTGAAATATTTAAAGGATTATATTTACTGGAATTTAAAAATGTGCTATTTTGAAAATAATATAGGGATGGAAACATTCGAATTGATGTGAAATTTTAATGAGAATACTAATAGGGTAATAAATATTGATGATAAAGTGGTGGTAATTCAATTATTACTTATAGTTAATCACCAAAGTCTATAAGAGATATTATATAAAATAAAATTGATTTTAAATGTCTTTAAATAACTAGATATGTTGTAGAATTCAAAGCATGCTAATAATAGAAAAAATATTGGTGTAGTTTTGTGAATATACATTAGAATAGTAGAATAAAAAGATTATGGAATAACCTTTTGATACAACATTTATAAAAAATAAAATCTTATCGACGAAGGGTGAAATCATATTCCAATATACTATAACATATTGAATATTTTTTGTATCACATAATAAAAAAACAACATATCCACATCTATGATATCCTATGGATTTAAGAGATGATAAATAATCCAATTGTATTTAGGATCTCTTTAACATAAAATAATTAAATAATATAACCATCATTAAAATTATTGTGCTAGAGTGATTAATTTCATGTGATATAAGTAATAGGAGGAATATTGGATGTGTATAATTGAGGAGAAAAAGACTAGCACACATGGCACTAGGAAACAAGAGTGTTCAAAGGCTTGTTCAAGGAATGAGTTCAACTAGAACATTGAGAAATACCTAGAGGCTATATTATGACCCCACCGAGTGGCTGATAAGATATTTTGGAGAGAATGATTCATTTATATAGAACTAGTTTTAAGAACACATCGATAGGTGACCATTGGGAGAATTACAGACCAGATATTATAGAAGATTTCCTATCAAGATTTTTCAGTGATGTCTCTTGATTGTAATAAATATTTTATAATCAATAATCCCTCTCTTGGAACATGAATCAATAATTTAATGGATAGTGGTTATAAGGATGAACCTTATAAATCCTCATAGGCATTCCTTACCTACATCTGCTTGTATCGGAGGAAGGGTGAGATAGCACGAATGATTGGATCAAGCCTTTAACCTACAAATATTTTTATTAATGGATAATAAAAATTAATAAGAAAAATGGTTCAATAATTCTCCCCGTCCCCCTCTAAATGATCTTACCTAACCTAGGAACTTCATATTTTTTATTTAAGGAACCTCAAAGGTAGCAACCCCTTCTTCGTTTTCTCTTATCAAACTATATGATGGCTAACCCTTCAACATGTCCACCTACATTCAACATTTCCATTTATAATAATGGTACATGTATCTCTCAAAAAAATATAAATTCTCACTTTTAAAAACTTTATCCCACCTTTCTCCTTTTTTTCAAACACTTTTTTTCATATTTTCTCTCCCACACACATATGCATTTAAATTTAATATAAAAATATTACAAATTGGAAATTTGGTAGAATTATTGAAGAACTAGTTAGATAACATAAAATTAATTTCTAATCTATTAAAATACCTTAATATTTCAACAAAAAACAAAATCTATAATTCTAAAGATAAACCATCACTAAATCCTCACAAAAAATACCAAACCATTACCCATTTTATTATCTAATAACCTAACCTTTATTAATTATTCTAAATGATAATTTAGTACCATTATTATTGTTGAAATATGATTTTTTATTACAAGAACATTTAAAATAATATAATCCAGAAAAATTAATTTATATTTTATTTAAATGTGTGGGGGGTTTGATTTTCACTTGGGATTTTTTTAGCGAGATATGACTTCAAAATTCATACCGATTAATTTTGGGAATAGCTGGATTGTTTTTTTGTAAAATAAAATTTTTTTAATACCTATATTATTACTCATTTTAAATATGATTTGTTTATTATTCTTATAGTGAAATAGTTATATCCCAAAGATCATTTTTCAATTTTTTGTTTCTTCATAGAATGTGTGGAGTTGAATCTATATTTCTCTTTATTTTCTAATTTTTGTGAGTATGTGTCTTATCTAGGATCCCACTTACTGACCTTTACTATGAATCCATTGATTTTTTATAAAACCACCTTGTTTGTGATGATTTCCTGGACACCCTCTATAACTTCATATATCAACTACTATAATGGCTTAACTACTTGATGATTTCCCTTCTAAATTTGGTTATTTTGTTAGTCTAACTCGATCACTTCATGGTTTATTTTTTTTTTATGTATCCATGAAATTTATAAAGAATAATTATGTTTAGTATATTGTGGTTAAAGGAGTAAGAATAGTTAGATTCCCTTGAATACGTGTCTAGAAATACTCCAGTGGGAATCCCATTAAATTTAATGATTGAAAAGGCATTATTTCACAGATGAAAATGAAATTTGTAAATGAAAGAGTTCAAGTAATATCTATAACAATTAGTAATAGTAAGAGTTATTTATATAGTGAATATCTATTAGATCTATTTTAATAAAAGGTAAAATTTAATGATAATTGAGGATTTAATAACCATGAGTCATGGGAAGTCCATACTTATGTGATTGTGCATTTGGCTACTAATATCCCTGAAAACACACATGGTTGAAGTCTAAAATAGTGGAATATGTTTTCTTAAATTTGAAGTGAAGAACACAATATTAATTAAATCAAATAGTTGAGACTTCAATTTTTTTAAAATATCTTGGGAATAATTTCTAATTGATTAGTAAGGATCAATAATTACCAATGGTATTTTGACAACATTTTGAATAGAAGGGAATGGATATAGTCTTTATATGGAAGGCCCGGTGTGAAATTCATAGAAATATGGGAAAATGGATATTTCCATTTTTCACATACATGAATTACATGTATCCTTAGTCCAACATATACAAATATTTTCATACCAGAAAGTGCACATATGGGAATGAGGAAACGTAACCAAATTCTTTATGTAAGGAATTTATATAACGTAAAGAAAATATGTGTAGCCAAATAAATATGAATATTAGAATTTAGATTCATGTTCAATAATTAATTATCACATAAGAAAGTTTTCATAAAAGCACCGTATATCCAAAATTTGATACATGAATCCTTGAATAAGTGAATTAATTTTGTAGCTGAGTTTATGTATATAAAAATTAATTTCAAATAGATGAGTTTCCCTAATATAATATGTGAAACCCACAAAATTCCTTAAATTATTATTTGAAAGATGAAAAAAATTTGGATAATTAAATGGATTTTATTCCATGGTATACAAATCATAAAAAACTAATTTTTTATAGAATAACGAAAAATAAGATGATTCTATCATCATCTATGGTAAATAAGAGATCAATTTGAGATGAATAAATATGATTTTAGAATTATTAAATTTTGTGGAAATACAAATAAATAAATTATTATTTCATTCTATCAAGATAGAAAAATATTTAATCTTATATGTACTATGATCTTAGATTGGTTTGAGAAAGAACAATTGACGAAAATGATGATATGTGTCTATTGAAGAAAAATAATATGTAATTATGTTTTCAAGAATAATGAAGATACTGTTCAATTGGACCTCGATTTTTTTATCATCATCATCATCATCTACATCATATTTTTAAATGGTTTTTTCTGTGTTTTTTAGTATTTTAGATAGTAATTTAGTAATTTAACCAAGACATATGTAATGGGAAGAACTAATATATTTTATTAGTAGTAAAGAATAGTTCCACAATGCATCTATATGTTGTATATTTTATATAATTGTGGAGATTTTTAAAATATATATAATAGTATTTTTTTTTTGAAGATGATATCATGCCTACTATAGAGTTTTTTAATATCTTATGGAATGACATTCAAAAAAGATAAGTAGTTAATGAAGGTATTTATGTAATACATTTTGTGTTGAAAAACATTGCACGAGAATACATGGGAACCCAAATGGGTATTCTATTAGTGTACCCTTGTAATGGATGATTCTATGTCCCCAAATATCAGATTAATGGGGATTTAAAAGCAAAGTCACATTTATTTTATCTTCTCATACATTTGAGAATATATAAAGATCATGAAAAATAAATAAAAAATTAAGGAGTACCCTTTTTGGTCTGTGCACTAAGATTGGGAATCTAAGAGCTATGTCGCTGGGTGACATCTAAATATTTCACAAATGGGAAGAATCCACTACATGTTATAGATAATAAAAAGAATAAAAAATTTCATATCCATATTTCTAAAATCATGTTAACGTGTTCTAATCAATTTATTATCATAAGATACCCTGATATCATTTATTGCATAAGTTTTCTATTAATTTATTGGGTTTTAATATCACATGAAATCATTTATTGAGACAATTAGGTGAATATATTCAAAAGATGTATAAATTTGAGTTGTGAATAATGACTGAGTTGAAGAGTATTCATGAATACCTTTTGGTGTTTGAGGAAGAATCTTATTTGAAGAATGATATTTGTCTTATAGAGGTACATATATCTTATATATAGATAATAATATACATCAAAATAGGAACATAAAGGTATATCATACATATACATAGTTGGTCTCTTAGAACCATTGTGACTCAGGGTATGCAAGGATAGCATTGTTTAACTTGGTGAATACAGTGGGATACTATTAAGAATTTAAGAGGTAATCTAGTATATCAGGTACTATAATGCACTTAAGAACTATCTTATCTGACTCCAACAAAGATAATATTATTTTTACCTAGAACTAGATAAGGTGTTTCAAGAACCCTCTACTTGTAATTGTGATATTTTTTTATAGTGAAGAATCCTTGATTAGGGAGCATATTTAGTCAAGGAAAGGAATTGTTCCTTTTATATAACCATTTAAATCATTGTTTTCTTATGTATTTATTTATGAAATTATATGGGAATGTTTTTTAGACACAAGAAGGAGTATATCAATGTTGAATAATACTAAGATGTTTAATTAATAGAAGTAATCTTTAAATGTTTTATGTGACAGTTGTTTCACCCCTCCCCTCAAATTGGTCCATTTATCTCCTCTACATTTCTAGTACTATAAAATTTATAACATACCTTGAAAAATATTAAAATCTATTGTGTATTTTATATCCTGGAATAAGTGTATCATATGAAAAAAAATATCATTAAATCCATAAAAACGGATATGGGAGTATCATAGAAAACATTGAAAATGTGTCAAAAAATAGGCATGTAATCTAATATATATCTCATATAAGAAAGAATAAATAAATTTAGTTTAAGGTAAGTAAAATTATAATGATTTATATATTATATCAATTTATTTCTATTCCTATTAAGATTTATGTTCATGTTAAGAAGGATATGTGGAAAATGGAGAACTTATAACATTTTAGGATTATTACTCACTTATTGTATAATGACTTAATAAGCTTTTAATTAAGGATGTCACCTATATGATAAATTTAATCAAAGAATTATTTGATGAAAAATCATTGCTTGATGAAGAGGCTACTTAAATGGAAAATCCATTGGCCAAACAAGATGTAAAATGAAGAACTCTCAGAAATATTATAAAAGAAAATGTAGAATGTTTTATACTTCTCAATGTAAGAGTTTATTTATTTGATAAATAATTTAATTGAGTAATTCTTTTAAAAAATAGGAACTGAAAATTGATTAGGAAGTCAGTTTTATATCATTTTCTGATGATTACATCACCCTTAACCTCAAGTTTTTACTTCTAGAATTAAAACTAAAATATGTGGTATCAAAACTAGTTAGACCTCCCCAAAGAACCTAGAATTATGATTATGCCCCCACATACATTGGAGGTGATCCCTATTTAAAATTAGTATCACAATGGTGGGTCAAATATATATATAATGTGGAGATTTCTCCACCTGTAGATCATGGAATGAGGAAACCCATAGTGAAGATAATGTGTCTTGCACCAGATATGTAATTTCTGGGAATATTGGAAAATATATAAAAATATAGGAGTAAAATGTTGAGAAAGCATCCAAGGAATAAATGTTAGATATATATAAGCACCAGTGGATAATATTTCAAATATAACCTCAAAATGTTGGTGAAAATGTCCAAAAACAATAAGCATGCCATTCTAGTAGGACAATTTATATAGAGAAAAGAACAAGATGTATCATAGGAAGTTAGTGCTACTAGATATTTGAGCATATGTATATTGATTTCTGGAACAACTACTATAGGCTTTTTTAACAGTGTTAGAAATTTTCATTACCAATGCTAAAAAATACTATTAATCTAAGTGATTTTAAATCCCCCTTTTATTGGTTCTTTTTTAAAGAGTTACTAAGGCCCACATTATGAGTTATTTTTTTTAGTTCTGATAAAGGGGAATTTATTAGTGCTTTTTTCACACTCATAAATTACCCCTTTATGGGATCTAAAAAATCATTGGTAATGGTCCACTTTATCAGTGCTTAGAAAATATACTCGTATAATTTAGAAAAAGTTTGAGCACTTCACCCACCCCTATTTCCAGTGCATTCCCCTAACTTTATAAGAGTTTTTCCCCAACCCTCAACCCCATACAACGTATTCAGTGCAGGTACATCCACATCCCACCTTATTAAATTCTTAAAAAGTAACTTTACTATTACTTTTACACTACTCATCCAATTTTTCACCCATACGTGTGCCTAGATTAGATCATTACGCCTCATTTTATGATATGAACACCATTACCACTTAACCATGCGTATTTTACTGAATGTTTTATGAGATTTCTATTTATTTATATATACACACACACATTTTTTATTCATATATTTATATAATTACTTTTAAATTAATTTATAAAATATATTTGTGTGTGTGTGTTCTAATATATGTATACTTGTATTTACTTAAATATTTTTTATATTAAAATCTATTTACATATATTAGAAAATATAAAAATATTAATATGTGTTCATTAATATAGACACATATGTATATATAAACATTATATTTATATTTATAAGTATATAAATTCATATATATTTAAATTTTGTTTATATATTTAATAATATATTTTTGTGTTAATATATTTAAATATGTGTGTATACAATTGATTTATTATATGTAAATATAAGAAAATATGTGTATGATTAATTATAAAAAATCAACAATGTGAAATATTATAAAATTTTAAAACCATAATACATATATGAATGTAATCCATGGGAATAAATTCATCCTCTATTGAAGAAGGACAAGAAGAATCTTTAAATGGAAGTTGAAATACTATCGAATATTAAAAAATTAAGGTATCCGAACTAAATAATATTTTTTTTATGAATTTTGTCAATTTTGACCTCAAAAAATAGTTACTAGGTTTACCCCTAGTAAAAAAGTGTAAATCTCTTCGGATTCATCGATTTGATATATTGTAGGTCCCAAATTGACACCTGATTCAAAAGTTATAGCTATTTGAAGTTTATGTGTGGATTTTAACATATCTTGTAACATTCATTTATTTATTGAATTTTTATATCATCCTATAGTTTTTAATTAACTAAAACTCAATAATAATAATCAAATTATTAATTAATGTTATTTTTCTATTAATTTTCAAATCCATTTGAGTAAATATCTTATACATTAAGTGTATATTTGTATTTATCCTTATATAAATCAAACATAAAAAATTATATAATATTTTTTTCAATATAAAAATATTAATATATTAATATATTATTTTTAATGATTAATAATTTTTATAAAAAATACCCTATATAAACACTAGAAAAAAGGTTATGATAAAGTTTTTCATTTATTATCACAACTAAAAAATCACTTATAGGTAACCCCCCCCCCCATTAGTGCTTTTTTACTAGATATAATAATGGATTCACTTTATAAATTCATTTTTCTAATGATGATAAAGGGTGGCCTTTATCAATACTACTAAAAAAGTGATAATATAGAAGTATTTATCAGTGCTGTTAAAGGAAAAGTCATTATTAATGCTTTTTTAGCACTCATACCCCCTCCCCCCACCCACCCTCCCACCATTTATAATGAGTTTTTATGTTGATAAATAGACACTTACATCGTTTATTTTTTTTGTGTTGTTAAATACTAACACTTGGTAGACAAAAATTTATAGTAGTATACAATATGTCAACATATAAAAATCAAATATTCCCTAAATCAAGTGGGGGGATACTTGAGGAAAATAACATAACCGTCTTCTCAAATGAATCAGATCTCATAGAAAGGGATGTATCTACTTCTGAAGAATATATTTGAAGGATTTAATAAATTATATAATCAATTTAGAATTTGTGGTGAATGATATTATTGATAACGTAAAATCATTCAAGGTACCATAGATTTATAGAAGATAAAAGTTAAAAAAAAATTAGTTTGATAGGTAGGAGAACAAAATAAATGGGTTAGCCTTCAGAGGAAAATACTTAAAGAGATAAATTGGATCATCTACTGCCCATAAGGAAAAATATATATATCAAAAAAAATTCAAACCTACTACTAATAGTTTCTTTAAATATGGAATGATATTCCACATTATGAATCAATGAAAAATGTTCATGAAATTAAACAAAAATGTGATCATACATGAGAGAGAAAAATAATATTCCCATATGTGGTGTTCTTGGATTATATTAGTGTTTTATCTCAAATGGATGATGTGAAGAAGTTCCCCAATAAGGGAAAAGGATGAATTAGAAATGTGTTATATGGAATGTAAAATAAAATAATCCATAGTGTTTCCAAATAGATGAAATGGCCTCATAAACAAGAAAATATACTGAAGAACAAAGGGAAAAAACTATGAGCTCAAGTTTATTAATTTTTCATAAATAGAAGTCCATGATAATTAATAGGCTAAATACTATACATCCCAATAGTGAACATACCTATAAACCTATTGTTGTAAGCATGAAAAATACTTTAAATGATTCTCTTGTGTTTGCAAATATATCACAAACCACCAACTCATATTGAGTATTTATTATGTGATCCACCCACACCCAATATTGTTTTTTATTTTTTAAAATGAACTGGGGGGAAGATGAAGAAAGATATATAGTATTACCATTATGGGTATCTCTAATAATGAATGAAGAGGCCATAATTTTAATATCATCTTGAATCTATAAATTTAGATATCCCCTTCAAATCTGAAGGATGCCGAATGATTTTAATTTTCCCACTTTTTTCTTAACATGAACATATTTTTTTATAGAAACCATGTATCATTATACATAGATGTTAGATCCGAATATAATTATGTTCAATTAATTTTAAAAAAATATATGAATGTTGATCATAAATGTTTTGTGTCTTTATAAAATTTGATATATAAACTATTGGTTCATAATTGAAATACAACATCTCCCATTAATTTTTTCATAAATATAATCCTTCTAATACATTAATAAAAAATATCATTATTCATAAACTAAGGAATGAAAACATAATAAATGGTGATGTCGTATTCTCATAAAGGTTTTAAAATAAAGATATCAATGATTATATAAACATAATATGAGTGAAATTTTATGAGAACATGAACATTACAATTTTAGAACCACAACCTATATAACATAGAATGTGGAATCTTTATATTTCATAAGGCATGATTCATAATGGAATCAGATAACATGATCCATTAGAACATAACGTTGGTATAATACATAGAGTTTTTTATACACATTATAATAGAAAACAATTTTCATATTAGTCAAGTATCATTTATAAGACTATCATATTGGAATTGTTTCACTACCAAAAAAATCATAGTATCCAAGGTTCACTCCAAATCCTATCATAGTGGTTAATGTCTCTTAATGAGTTGGGTCCACTCTCCATTATAGTAGATTTTTTCTCGTGTAATTTCTATTTTTACTAAATGCATTGGTGGAATATATAATTTTGAGACCACACATCACAAAATGAAATTTAAAAAAATGTATACAGAAATATCATAAAACATTCTCTATATCAAAACCCATGAAAATTAAATTGGGTTCATAAACATTTATTCATGGAATAACCCATGGGAAAGAAACATGCTTCATAAAAATTTCATCATTTCATCAAATAATAAAAAGTGGAAAATGATCAAGTTTCCTAAAAATATTTAGTCATAATCATTAACCCTATAGAATAATAATAATAATTGTATCATTGGATCATATGACTAGTAAATGTTAGGTTACACTAAATTATTTCATCTTAGATAGAATATGATTTTTAAAATATCATATGGAATATTTCTTGAGGAAAATACCATTTCCTCTTTAAAAATAAAATTTTTAGATCTAAAAATTTCCCAAATATTTAGTACAACATTTTATTTTGAAATAAACTTATAAATGTGTAAAATAATCTTTAGATCATTGAGTCTTTATGAAATTGGGAAGTCTCATTCTTTTCCCATGTGTTAAAAAAAAGATTCCTTTCACATTTTCAGTAAAAAAGTAAATAGTATCTCATTCAAAAATGACAAAAAGATTCATTTTTAAACATTTAAAAAAATAATGGTAAAAATAAATTTAAACAATCATTGTATAATATTATAAATAATCTTAATTTTTTAACATGGAAATGGATGTGAAAAGATTTTTTACAATAGAACGAAATAAAGGTGGTTTTCCTTCAAAAATTATTTGAACTATTGATTACATAAAGAGAAGAAAAATAAATAAAAACATGAAATTTCAAGAAATAACCATAGGGTTTTAAAATTAATTCTTTTCTTAAGAGTTATGACATAATATTTCATCATTTAATCATAATCACAAATAATCCTAGTAAACAATGAGATTGTAACATAAAAACCCATACCACTTTGGTAACATTTGAATCATAATACCCAAAAAAGATTAAAATAAATTAAAACATTTAATATAATTAAAAGAAGTAAAATCAACATATAACATTTAAAAGGGAAATTATATACATCATATTAAATAAACAAGTAGTGAATTGGCATGTGCCCCCTAAAAATAAAAGCTAACTGAAAATCCCTTGCCTCAAGTATCGATTATCATCATACATGCTCAAACATACTATATAATAAATATATTACTATTATTCATGTTTTATAGAAGCATGTAATATTTTTAATACCCTACATGATTTAATTATAACCTTTTATATCATGTTTATTAACAATTCCTTGATAAAATAACTATTTCTGGTAATAATTGCTTCATTTTTCATATATGTTTTGGTTTAGTAGTCTTTGTATGTTTACATTGATCATGGTTAAATAAAATTTTGTATTTAAATAATAATATAATTATCAAATATATTGTTTTTATACATATTTATTTTTATCCATAGAAGTAGTGATAGAGAAATGAATTATACCATTCATAGAGATGGTAGGTCATGCATAAAAATGAATGAGGTTTCATTTAATTCAATAGATAGAATAAGAGAAACATATATAATAAATAAAATTTATAATATAATTTTTTAAAAATATATATTATATATATTCAATAAATATATCCTTATTCCCATCAATTTTAATATACAAAAACGTGTCACATCACTTCACGGAGGCGGTAGTTCAAATGCATGCATGAAGAACATTATCATTCTTAGATGGATTATATGGTAAGAAGTAAGATGTTATATTGTAATTAAACAGTTATAATCATGTAATAAATGTCATATATATACATTAAATACATCATTATATCCATCTATGATATGGAGTGATGAAAAATGAATACATTGGTTCTCAAGGCAGTAGTTTGTCGTACAAATGATCGAGGGTTTCCTTTCCCATTTGATGGAATATGAGATAGATATATGTTACAGAACTATCATAATAATATATAATTATATGATATATACTTTTGTCATTATATAATCATGGTTTAACAATTTGAGTATTATTAAGAATAAATAAAACTAAAATCCATGGTAAAGAATTATACAACATCTTCAGGCAACCTCGATAGGTTTAAACCTAAGGTGGTCCTTGAGTAATTTTCTGATAAAAAATAGGGGTTCTAGATCATTATCAGGTATTTAATTAAAGTTTTAAATCATGTAATGGATGAACACAAAGGATCTTGATGATTGGGGAGGAATAGACTAGGGGTGTTCTTTTATAAGTTGGGGAGAGGATAATCATTGATTTTTTAAAAGAAAAATAAAATATAACCATATTTTACACACACAAAAATGGATCCAAAATAGACCATTAGCTAACATTATATGATATAAGACCAAAATAATATATGAAAATATAAATTTTAAATGTTTTTTGTTCATTTTACCCCTTTTATTTTACGTTTATCCCCCAGTAAACTAATTTTGACTTTAACTGAAGTAACATATTTTGACTTTTTTAACTATTCATTATGAAAAATTAAGTTGATATTATTATATAATAATAATTATTCTGATTCAAAATATTTAATCTATTTTTTAAAAAATAGTTCAAATAATTGAATAATTTTAATTTAAAATTAAACCTACCGATGCCATGAAAAAAGCAATTTTTCATAGAAAGGTTTTCATAACAATAAAACATTTTATATCAAAATTGATCATAAAATTGATTAAAATAAAATAAATTGTATTAAAATTAATATAATTTAAATTTTTTTCTTTTAGATCTACTTAAAAAAATTGATTATTTTATATTCTTTAAATTAAAATATAATTTTATTAAAGATGAATGTTTTTTCACAATTCATCGAAAACATAACATTTTCATTAAAAAATTAAAAACCTCGCTCTAGGAGGATTATGAAATGTTTTTTAAAAAAATATTTTAATTTTTACATGAGGAAAAAAATATTCCTATAATAAGTGAGAAAAATGTGATGAAGGATGGTTTTTTAGAAAAATTTTATTTGTTAGGAAAAATGTGATTTTACATTAACTTCGTGACAAGTAGAAATCATTATATGAATTTAAATTCATCTAGATTTATATATAATATATAAATTTCATTTGAATAATTCCTAATTATTAGTTGTTTAAATTAATTAAAACAGAAAAATATTATGTACATAGTAGTAGTTTTTAGAAAATATGTGGTTATAAGCATTAACTTTGATTTAGACCAAAATCCAGAAAATTACTAATTAAAATGAAATTAATTAGATTAATATAAACAAAAATATAGTATTTGTATAAAAACCCTCACTCTTCATACATTAACATGACATAAAATTTATAAAATACTTACAACATTATACAAAGAGATGCTAGAAGACTGTACTGGTGTAGTGACTTTAGAAACATGGAAACATGAACAAAGGTACATAAATGATCAACATTATCTCCCAATAGTTTCTTTGTAACTATAACCCTACTTTGTCTCATCAAAAATAAAACATATCATCATAAGCTCAGGAAAGAAACATAAAAAGTGGTGAGCTAAAATTCCTAGTAAAGGTAAATATGGGAGATCTGTGAGCATAATCATGGGAATTTGGGCATTATAACCTAATCATGAAAATATAAGACCATACCCTACATATAAAAGATCAGATACCAGAATCCTAGAATAAATCATGGTATTTCATAAGACATAAATAATTAATAAATAAATAACATTATCCATGAAATCATAACATAGGAATAAAACATGGAATTATTACAAACACATAAGCATATAATATGATTTCCATAGTATTCAGGGCTTCACTATTAATACCATATTTGAAGTACGAGTTCACCCCACACCATCTTGCTAGTCATGGATCACTCCCATGGCCATCTTAGTAGAATGAGTTCACTACTAATCCTATCTTTTTAGTCATGGTTCACTCCCATGGACATATTAATAGTCAAGGTGTACTCCCAACGCGTATTATTCTATCCCCTGAGATATAAATCTTCACCTAATGCATTGGAAAAAGATATTGGTCTCACCTATCTCATAATTAAATCGTACATTATACTTCCAAAAGTTAATAAATAATCATATCATAACCAATTAAATTAAATTAGTATTATAAACATGTAATAATATCATAACCTATGGAAAAGGATAGGTTTCATAATCATTTCATCATAAACATAACCCATGAAAAAAAGGGTTTTAAAATAATATAAACCATGAAATAGTAACATGTATCATAAATTTCATTCCATCAAAACATAAACCATTTAGAGATAGTTTATAAATGTTAACAATGAATCATTTCCCAAGAAATTCATCAATAACACTAATGTAAGTCATCTTAGAGAGTGAAATTATTTTGATATATCTATTAAAAATATTTCATGAGTAAAATATCTTTTCTGCATTGAAAAACACATTCTAAAACATTAAGCATTTTCAAAAACCTTTTTATGTGAAGATAGATTTGAAAAAATATAATGGTTGATTAAAATAATAAATACTATTAAAAATCTTTTTTCCTTGAAAATTATCTTCAAATATCATTTGAAAATATTTTTTATAACATATTTTATACATTGTATTTGAAATAAAATATAATTTCGACTAGAGATAGAGACACTATCATGTTTTTATGAAAAAAAATATTAATTATATTAAGTTCTATAGAGTGGGAAAATTGGACTAATACAGGGATAAATCTTCAATAATTTTAGTATAATTAAAATCATGATTTTTCTTGAGATATGGATGATAATATTTCATCAAAAGAATCATAATCATTATTAATCATGAAAAAATGATGACATTTTTTTGATAAAATCTTACCATTTGGTTACTTGGGATCATACTATTCATGTAAAAAAAGAAAATAAATTAATTTTTAAATATCATTAATAAAATGATATTCATGATATAACCTAACAATTGTAATCATATACACCTTGTTAAATAACAGAGTTTCATAAATAAACATGTTTCTCAAAGAAGGAAATCTGAGACAAAATTACATTACTGATTTAGTAAATTTTGAAACAATAACCCCATGAAATAAAGATCATATAATGGATATACAAATAAAAATTAATTTAAGTATAATAATATCAAATTTATTACATGGTATTTATACACACCATATAAATGGAATGGGTGTTGAATAAAGCATTTATCTAACAGAAATAAAATGTGAGATGATATTCCATTACTTTATGCCTTCACCCTCATCGTACTCATTAAAATATCATGTATAATAAATATAAATTTATTAGAAATCTATAATGGAACCATGTTATTATTTATAATAGAATATATGGATTTATTATGAATTTTTATTCCATCTTGTTACAATTATAGGTTGAGGTTTCACTTTGTGTTAAATTTGTTTTCTTCATCGCATGTGTCTTAATTTGTTATGTCATTGGTCTTTGTACTTATATCATGACTTCCAAAATTAAAATCATGATATAAATATAATTTAAATTTATTATATGTGTATTATAATAATCTATATAATAAATAATTATGAAATGGAGTGCATTGTGCCTGGAGATGGTAAGTTGTACGTACGTATTAACGATCATTCCGTTTTTATTATCATATTGAAAGAAATAAAGTACATGATATATATGTGTGTATGTATATATATATATATATAATTATTAAATTATCATTATTATATCATGAATATCATATATTTTCATTAAACCCATTCTTAATACACTTCATCTAGTGTGAGGATGAATCACATCATATTGAGGGGGTGGTAGTCCACACTTCCTCATATAAAATTATCATACATAAAAAATAGATATTAAAAAAAAGATTTTTGTTTTAAAAGGAATATAAAATCTTAAATAAATAATAAATATCATATATGGCATATATATTTAGGTTTTCATTCATAATTTTCCCCATGAGATGTGGTAAAATAAAAAATGAATGATCATCGTTTAGTGAGACGATAGTTCATCGTACACATAAATAGTATATTCATAATGAATTAGATGGATGTGTGTGTAAGTGTTAGTCAAAACCATTGAATAAAAAAATAAAATTATATTCAATATACTTATGTTGTTATACAATCCTGTAATATGAAAATTTTAGTGAGTGGAGAATGAAAATAAAAGAATGGATTTTGAGGTAGCGTGTAACCTCTTAATCTGGTAACTCCTTTTGGTTTCCACCAAAAGGATTCCTTGAAAATATTTACACATAAATGGAGGATTAAATGAAGATATTAGTGATTTAAAAAGTTTATTGGTCATATATAGGCCTAATATAAGTAATTTTAGAGGTTTTAGGAAGTGTGAGAGGTGGTGGCCATTTATTGGGAAGGAAAAGGGCTTGCATTGAATTTTAAAAAAAAGTTAGGTGTACACGTGTTATTACCTAAATATATTCATAACAAACAAAAAAACAATAATTAATGTTTTATGGAATAAATATGTTCAAAATTGTGTTTTAGACAAGTTTATATGTCCTTTGGGGCACTAAGATTAAAGTTTAGTCCCTAATTAAGCTTAATCTAACCTTAGTCGTTGTGATTAATTTTAATCACTTTTAATAATAATTTTGGTAAAAAATTAAAGTAATATAAAAATAATATAAATATTATAATTATTATAATGGTTTATTTTCATTTTTTAGAAATTTAATTCAGATAATTGGAAATATTCTGAATTATGCTAGTACCACAAATAGGACGAAATAACGGATAAAATTGTTCAAAAGTATATTATGTTTTTATATTCAATTTATAATTAAAATTGAATATAATGAACTAAATTATATTAATAGATGTATATTTATCTAATTTGACCTTAAAAAATTAAAAATACAATTTAAAATTAAAAATTATTAAATAAAAAGGAAGTTATTAACTAAAATTCTGATTCATTCACTATTCCTCAAAAAATGAAGTTTCACATAAAACTCCTAGAATATCACCCTTTCTTAATTTTGGAATTCTAAATTTGAAAATGAATTTGATTTTATCATTTTAAATCTCTATATGTGTCTACAATTATTTTTTATTCCTCATAGAAGTACATGAAAACAAGTCCATTGGGGAGAATAATATTTTTTAATTTATAAAGACATTATAAAAATTATATTTTTCATTATAAATTTGTTTTATTTATGTAAAACCACATAAATAAATTTCTAAAATTATTTATTACTATTTATATTACAATGTTTTAGGTATAGGTAATAATTATTTCAATTTACTAATAATAAGAATAGAAATAAGTTTCATAGAAACGTAGTGTTGTGTGTAATGTACCCCAAGTCAGTGTTTAGTGTAACGTAATCCGAGTTTTTGTTGTATGTAGAACAAGAGACGTTGGTGACATTTGAAAGGAATGTTTTACATAGTGAGATGTATGACATCAATTAAAGGTAATTTATTTGAAAAAAATTATCTATAAAAACTCAGGGTGTTACGTTATACCCACTATAAAATGAATTTCATCCATAAAATTCATTATTCATGTACAAAAAAATGAGGATACTTATGCTTCCTCATATCATTAAGTTCGCATGTAGCTTACTCTAACTTGTGATTTCTCTACAAAACATTGATCATGTGATTGGTCGTGTTTCCATGAAATTTCTCTAATAGATCCATAATTTCAATATGTCTTTCCTCATAAGATACATCCTGCTGCAGTAATATGACCTATGAGTTCATCACATGTGAAGTTTCAGGTATGTACTTTCTCAGGAGAGATACATGGAACACACCAAGGAATTTAGAGAGATTTGGAGGTAGTTCCATGCAATAGGCTACCAACCTGATGCAATCCAGAATTTAAAAGGGGCTGATATACCTAGGACTTACATTCCATTTCACCATGAATGTCATAACTTTATTAGAGTGGAAGATTCATAAAAAAACCTTCTCACCAACATCAAATTATAGAACAATCCATCGGTTATCAGTATAACATTACAACTAACATTGAGATAAATTGATTTACTAATGTATGATTCTAACCTTCTCTGTTATTTCTTTAGCAATCACAGGTCTCAATAAATTTCCTTCTCCAACATCATCCTTGCACATTGGAGCTCAAAAATTTATTACCATATTGGGCTTTATAAGATGTCATCTGAATGCTTGAGTGAATGATAATTATGTAAGAAAACTCATTTAGTGTAATGTTTTGATCCCAATCACCTTTGAAATCCATTTAATAAGATCTCAACATCTCATCTCAGGTTTGAATTTTTATTTCATACTGACCATATGTATGATGATGATAAGCGGTGCTAAAACTCAATTATGTATCAGGTTCGTTCTGAAGACTTCTCTAAAATGTTGCGATAAGCCTCGAATCCCGATCTAATATAATGGAATTTGGTATTCCATGCAACTTTACAACTTCCTTAATGTATATCCTGAAATATTGATCCAGAGAGAAGTATTATCTAAAAGAAATGAAGTGTGGTGACTTGGTAATGTGATTGACTACAACCCATATATTATTAAACCATTTAGAGGTTTTGGATATTCCAACGACAAGATCTATAGAAATGTTCTACAATTTAAATTATGGTATAGTTAATGGATTCAACATCCCTTTAGAGTTTTTCCTTCTTACCTAAACTTTATGGCATAAGAAGCACTGAGATACAAACACAACAATATCTATTGTCATGTCATCCCACCATAAGTATTAATTAAAATCTAATTAAATCTTTATACATACAGGATGAATAGAGAATGAAGAACTGTGAGATTAATCTAATAGATCCTTCTACAAATATGGTATGGATGTAACACATACACGGTTCTTGAACCTTATAATTCCATACTGATCGAGGTTAAACTCATAAATATTTCGAAAATTCTATTGTAGCTCTGTATCATCATTCTGTGCCTATTTAATCTTCACATGGAACTAGGGTTGATAATTCATTTGAGAAAGATATGATTTTTTCCTTCCTTTAGGATTTATCACTCTATCCTCTACAAATCATGAATTATTGGATCTTTTGTGATCCTCATCAGGGATAAGATAGCATGATCCTTTCAACTCAATGTATCGACCACCTTGTTCACTTTCCCTCGGTGGTGATGTATTGAGTAGTGATAATATCTTACCAAATCTAACCATATTCTCTAGAACATGTTTAACTCTTTCTCATTCAATATATATTTCATTCTTTTATTATTATTATATATATTACACTTTTCCCCATAAAGATAATACATCCATATCTTTAATGCTAAAAATGTCACAGCTAACTCCAAATAGTGAGTTGGGTAACTTTTCTCATTAATTTTCAACATCTATTAGTATTAAGTGATAAAAAAATTATTATTCATAAGAAAACATCCCAATACCTTCATGGATACATATTTAAAAATTACAATTCTTTATCCACTACATGTTAATGTATGAACATGTGTGCTGACTAACCTTCTCTTTTGTTCCTCGAAATTTTCATTGCATAAATCAGTCCAAAGTAACTTGAGACCCTTATGAGTCAACATGGTCATAGGAATATATAATCATGATAAATTATTCACAAACCATCTATAATATCAAGATAATCCATGAATGATATGGATATTAGTCACTATAGTTGGTCTTGTACCACATTCAATAGCTTCTTCCATTGATAGATCTACTATTACACCATCTCTTGAGATTATGTCACCTAAACATGAAACCTTTTACAGAAAAAAAACACTTTGTATATTTTTCATATAGATTATCCTTCCTTAGAATATTTAGTAAAATTCTCATTTTATCTTCATATTATTCCTTTTTTTGAATAAATAATAATATCATATATAAAGAATACCACAAACAAATCGAGATAATCTCTAAAGAGTCTAATAATTAAATCCAGGAAGATAGTTGGCGCATTAGTAAAACCAAAAGAGGTCAATATATACATATTGTACATACCAATTATATAAAACCTTCTTAGGTATATTCTCTTAATTTACCCTCAATTCATGATATCTCTAATTAAGGCCAATCATGTAAAAGTATTTGTCTCTGCACAGTTAATCAAAAAATTCATCGATATGGGGAAGAGGAAACTTGTTATTTATTGTGATCTTGTTCAACTCCAAATAATCAATGTTGAACCACATTAATACATATTATTTTCACTAAAAGAACTATTACACCCCAGGATGCCTCACTTAGATGAATAAATCCCTTATCAATGTTTTCTTGGATTTTCATCTTAATTTCCTGGAACTCAATTAGGTACATTCTAAATAGAGTCTTTGAAATTGGTGTGGAAAATGGTATGAGTTCTATAGGGAACTCAAATTCACATTTTTTGGAAGTCTCAAAAACTCATCCATAAATACATACATAAAATCCTAACCAATAAGAATATCATTGATGTTGATTTTCACCCCAACAATTTGAGATAAATAACCACTTTTAACTATAATAATGACCCATATATTGGATGTAATCTCCCCAAGAAGGTAATACTTTTTATAACATTGGTGGAGGATCAAAGAAGGGTTCGAAATATCAAACACAACTTCCCTTCCTCGACATTTGATATGGGATTTATGTAGATAATGTTGGTCTATTCCTTAAATGACATCAAATTAAGCCAAATGAAGAATGAAAATATTTTCTAAAAACACATTCCCACAAACATCAACTATAGAGAAACCATAGACATGGGATGAAATCATCATATCATTAAGGGTTTTCACTACTAATTACACATCTAATAATTTTGGTGGGATATAAAACCTATAAATATTTTTTATTTGTGAAAGAGTGGGTAAATATAGTATCAAATATGAAATTATTAGTTCTAGACTAGATAATAAGTGAACCTTTCATCACGTCATTATCATACCCCCATCATAAAAATAAATTTCTTGATATTTCCCTATTTTACCTTAGCTTAAGATATTTCCAATGTCATTCAACATCATCAGCCCTTTGGTTTCAGTACTGGTTACCATAATGACCATTCTACTAAAAATTGTAGCACTAAATCATTAGACAAGTATTATGTACATATTTTTCTCCATTCGCACGACTAGATAACTTCTTTTCATCACTTCAGTAATCAAATTCACTATGGCCTTCAATTCCAGACATGAAACATTTTTTAGACTCCTTATGGAAACATCCTCCATACTTTTTCCCACACTTGGAGCATAAAAGAAAGATAAACTTCTTATTTTCATGGATTTTAGATTTTTCTTTAAACCCCATATAAATTTTCTTGTCTAAACCATGGGATTGATTTATGACTCCAACCACTATTTAAACCTTGATCTCACAACGAAAAATTTCTCCATATCTACACCAGTCTATTATGGATAACTCACTTCTAAGACATTAATTTAAGCCACTAAACAACCTATCATAATTAAACTCATGTAGGATGATAATTCATAAAACAAACCTCTTAAATAATGTGAAATTAGCCTCATAGTTATTGATTAAGTCATCATCCCTTAACTTCAAATCAAGTATCTCTCTCTATCTTGGTATGAAGAATTTAAGGAAAGTACTTATTAAAAAATAAGTTATTGACCTTATCCTAATCCATGGATTCAATCTATTCTTTCGTCCTTTTATTCTTGATAAGAGTCCACCACTAGTCCTAATCACCTTCTAAATTATAAACAACAAGAATAAATTTCTCATGCTCCAAACACTATACAATAGAGTATATCTTTTCAAAAGTACTGATCTATTTTTTCGCAACAAGTGGATTAGAAAACCCTCTGAAATGCGTTGGTTGTTTCCTCATGAAGGAATCAACATAATTTTGTTCCTACCTTTTCTCATTTTGATGTACACCTTGATTCATATCTTGGGAAAGCAGTGTGAGAAATGAAATAAGATTTTTTATTCCATCACCCATATAATTCAGTTTCTCAGGAGGTAAACCATTTCAATGTTCATCATAATCGTCATTATTATGGTTCCTTTGGGTTCTACCCATATACTAAACAAAAAAACCATAGCGTATGAAATAGTTATCATAGTGAGGAACCACATAATCATTAAATGTAACCTATAGTATATCTAACATATGAAACCTTCCATAATCTATAACACCTTAGTTTTATCAAAGATTATTCATATCTACAATTTATTTAAATCTTTTATAATGGTTTGTGAAGAGTTTGTGAATTCCCAAAGCATATCCCCCAAGAGTTTCAAACCAAGTGTTCAATAAGGCTATTTGTCGTGTACTATATTACCCCAACTCATGTCTCTAACATCGTTTCGGATTTCTTACTCAAAGATATATCTATTATAGATCAAAATCCACATGTATTATTCAGATAGGGATGTATTTCAATGAAACCACTCACTCTAACAATTAACAGAATTCCAAGACATTTTCTTATACTTTTTCATATCCTTAGACATGTAATTAGACATTTTCTATGGGTTATCACTATAGTTTTTTCATCCTATATTCCAAAGGATAACTAAACCTATTCACTAGTACCAACAACATAAATAGTCACATTTCATACAACGACATTATATTACTTTTGTAGAATACATAAAAAAATGATTCTAACAGATGTCTAAAGACTGTATCGGTCAAGTGCCATTAGAAACAAGGAATCATTATCACTAGTACATAAATGAACTACATTATCTCCCACTTGGTTCTCCTTGAATATCACCCTTCTAAGACACATCAAACATAATACATATCTTTAAAACCAATGAAAGGAATAAAATAAAGGATACCTCAAATGCTTAGTAAGGTAAAACATTGGAGATATGTAATAATAATAATGAGAATAAGGGTATGAGAACATGATCGTGAAAATAGATGATCATAACCTACATATCAAAGGTCATAAACAAGAATCATGTCATAAATATTGAAAAATCATAAGACATGAATAATAAGTAAATAAATAACATAATCCATGAAAGCATAATATAGGAATAAAACATGTAATTATGGAAAAATAAAAATCATATAATATGATTTCCATAGTAGCCAAATCATCACATCCAAGACCATCTTATTAGTATGAATTCCCTCTCCATACCAACTTTTTAGTCATGGTTCACTCCCATGGCCATCTTAATAGGAGGCGTTCACTCCTCATACAGTCTTGGTAGTCATGGTTCACTCCCATGGTCGTCTTAATAGTCATGTTTTACACCCAATACCATATTAGTATATCTCATGAGATATAAATCATTACACATTGAATTTGAGGTAGATATAAGTCTCATCCATCTGATAATGAAATCATACATACATGTGGCATGAGATAATAAATAATCATATCATTACCCATGAAATGAATTGGGTATTATAAAAATGTAATCATATCCTAACCTTCAAAAAAATAATGGTTTCATAATCATCTCATCATAAACATAACCAATGAAAAGAAGGGGGTTTCAAAAGCATATAACCTGTGAAATAGAATGAGTATCATAAATGTCCTTCCATCAAAATATAAATCATTTAGAAAAAGTGTATAAATGAATACATAGAATCATTTACCTCGATTGGAAGGAGTAATGCTAGAAGATATCATCTTCGATAGAAAATAATTTTTATATATCTTTTAAAAATATTTATTGAGGAAAATACCATTTCATCATAGAAAAAACCTTTTTAAAACATAAACCAATATAATTTTTTTTTGAAGATAGCTATGAAAACATATTAAATAATATTTGAAAACCATAAAAATCAAAATCATTTTTCCTAGAAACTTATCTTCAAATATAATTCAAAAACATTTTTGAAAACTTTTTTGAGGACATAATTTTTGAAATAAAATAGATTTCTGACCGATGATAGATATATAGTTAGATTTATCATAAAAATATTTTCTTTAATATATAAAGTAACAATGAGTGGAAAATGGTACTGATACAATGATATTTCTTGAATAAAAAAAGTATAATAAAATTCATTATTTTTCATGAAATATAAATCATGAAAATTCATCAAAAGAAGTGTAATAATTAAAAATCATGAAAAGTGATGCGATTATTTAAAAAAATCTTACCACATGGTTACATGTCATAACACTCTTCATGTAAGAAGGAAATTTGAGAGAAAATAACTTTACGGATTTTGTAACTTTGGAAACATTAACCCCATGAAAAATTGATCATAGAATAAAAATGTAAATAAAAATATATTTATGTAAAATAATCATATAATATATCCATGGGAAGTATAAAAACTACATAAAATGAATGGGTGGGGAATAAAGAATGTTTCTCACAAAAATAAGAAGTGAGATTAAATTCCCTTACCTTGTGTCTTCACACTCATCATACCCATTCAAACATCCAATTTAATAAATATAAATTTATTATAAATATATAAAATAAACATATTATTACTTATAGTATCATATATTTTTTCATTATTAATTTATATTACCCTCTTGTTATCAATTCTATGTTAAGGTTTCACATCAGGTAATATTCGCTTTGTTCTTCGCATGCATCTTAATTTGTTATATCTTTGGTCATTATAGTTATTTCATGATTTAAATAATTGAATTCAATATATTAATATGAATTATATTTATTATATTTGTATTATAATAATCTATACAATAGGCAAGTACGAAATGGAGTACACGGTTCATGTAGATGGTATGTCGTTGATACGCATTAACGATGTTTCCATTTTTTTATCGTGCTGAAAGAAAGAAAGTACATGAAATATATGTATATATAAGTATATAAATAATTATTGCAGTTTAATTATTATATTATATATATAATATAATTTCACTTAACCCATTCTTAAAACATTCCATATAGTATGTGAATGAATCAAATTGCATTGAAGGGTTGGTAGTCCACACTTCCTCAAACGAAATTATCATAATTACACCCAATGGAAATTTAAAAATATACACGTTATAAAATGAATAAATAAGATTAATTATATAATAAATATAATATATGAAATATAAAAATATGCTTTCCACCATAATTTTTTCCATGGGAGGAAGTAAAAGAAAAAATTAACAATCATCGTTATGTAAGGTAGTAGAATGTCGTACACATAGTATATTCATTACCCATTACATAGTATATTCATTACCCATTAGGAAGATATGGTATGGGGTAATGGGTGAGAGATAGATCATTGATGGATGGATTATTCTATCCCCATGAGAATCTATATCTAGAACTATCAGTGTACTTCATCCACACTAAATCTTCCACCATGTGGGGTAAGGGGTGGATGAATATCTATCAAGTCACCCAGCCATCAAGGGATATAGTGTAAACATAAATAATCCATAAATAATGATAATATAATTGTAATGTTTATTAAAATGATTTTTCATAAAAATATTAACTAAAAATATCTGAAATAAGTTTTTTATAATGAATAGGATAAAATAATAGCAATCTCCTACCTCAAATGATGATCGATATTGCAGTCAGATCTATTCATCCTCTAAGATCTAATGATGGCCCTTGATGAATCACACTGAACCTAATAATATATTTATATTTTTGGTGTTCAGGTATAAACATATAATTATAGGATAACTATAAAAATTATAAATATAGGGTTTGGATTTTCATGGGAATTTTATTAATACCATGAAATAATCTATTTTTTGAACACAAACACAGACAAGGAAAAAACTTCTCATAGGTAAACACCCTTATATTTAGTCAAACTAAAGGGATAGATTTTCTATCCAGGTTTACTTTTAATAATTATATATCATTTATATCATTCATATTCATGGGATAAAAATAATTTTTTCAGAGGGCATATGAAGCTTTAATAATGAACCAACAATACAACCACTTCATTAAAATATTACTAAAAAATATTTTAAATGATTAAACTAATATCAAGGCCACTATAAAAATCCTGGTCATGTTTACGCATCAGAAATTATCCTATATCACTTGGTGAATGAATGGAGAAATATAGATGGTGTATTTCACCTAGGAGGGGAGGAGTATAAGAAGAGTTCTGGGAGAAGATCTTTAATTGATCCCTGTGAAGAAGATACCCAAGGAAACCCATTTAATGAGGATTTAGATTTATGTAAAAATTCCATCATCCCCCCTTTAAAAAATCTCAAATGGGATCTATCTAGTAAATGGTGGGGGACCACAGACCACTCAGTAGCCTCTTGATACCTATTGAAATGTCATCGAGTACAAAATACAAGTTGTAATTTCTCTTGTAACTCTATAAGACACCATAGGTTACCTGGTGGACTTCATACACTAAATTAATTATCTCTCCCTTTAATCAATTATATTCCTTCTTTAAATAACCCCAAAATTCTATTTATTAAACATAGAAACCTAATTACACAAAAATATAAATAAAACACAATCATTAATTACATATGTTAGTAAAATAGAATTTAGTGTGGGGGGGGAGGGGACAGTAAGAATTAATAGAAGATACTTTACACTAGAATTTTTGTGATAACTATTTCTTCAAAGATGTATAATTACACATGATTTAGGATATGGACATATTCATGGAGATGGAGATAATGTATAATAACTATACTAGATTAGTTTATATTTATATCTAGTACCTTTAGTAAAATAAATCATGATTCGTTTATCTTTATTACCTTATGTTGAGGTAGTGGGTGGAGGGATATCAATATGTAGTGATCCATAGAATTTGTAGTGAACTGATCATAGAATTTCTATTCACTCAAAAATTAGTATGTAGATTCTATTTAAATCATCAAATCATTGGTTTATACTCATTATATGTAGCTATTTTTCAATTAATTGGATAAAATCATCATGTTCTTCTATAGTTATTTCATTATTTGGGTGTTGTTCCATGTTTGTTGGATTTGATAGATTTCAGTGTTATTTGTAACAAAATAATGAGGTCCTTTTGGGGAGTAAATTTAATTACCCTAATTCACTTACACCACCACCCTCTTATATTTTTTTGGACGTTGGTGGTTTAAAAAAATATCATTTTTATAAATTAGTCCTTCGACATAAAATTAAACCTCACATATTTAACAACACCCATTGATAATAAATTACAAATCCTTTAGATAAACCCACCCTTCGGTGGTAAATTATATATCATTTACATAACCTCAGCCTTTCGAATTAAATTACATATTATTTAAATATAATCTCCCTTATAAATTAAACTTAATAGTGATCAAAGAGTAACACATGCATGAAATACACATCAGAATTATGTCTATAGTTTAATAATTAACTTATAACACCCTGACCTGAATCATTCAGTTTTGGCCAGACTGTAACATGACCTCATGAATGCCTCCCCATATGTAAGGGGTTTCCAACTAGTGAAAAGTGCCTAAGTGGCACCATTTTGAGACTATTCACTTTATTACAGATAAAAACGTTTAGTGCATAATAGTAGAAATGATAATCAGATTATACCATGAAACTAAAAATATAGAACATCATATAATGGAATTAAAATACAACAACATCCCATTCTATAAAAATATGGAATTCAATATCTCATTGAAAAAAGTTACATAGGATTAAAAATATGTGGAATATGCATATATAATAAATAAGTGTTAACTAAAAAAGTGGAATCTCTAAAAAATTATTTTGGATTATGTCTTGACATCACCTCAACCAACCTACTCCTCATCTAAAACTACTCTTAATAAGGCCACTACCCTCATTTAAAACCATGTCTATAAATTCTACATTCGAACTGATATTCTTGTACATAGCGTGAGAATAAGACCAATAGAACACCACTAATGAATCCTTAAGAAAAAGGAATCATGTATATATAAAGTTGTATGTAATTAATGGAAAAAATCATAAATAAACATACAACCATTCAAGCCATTGTATTCTAACCAAGATGTAAAAAACCACAGTACTACCTACTTTGGCTGCATAGGAGGATAAGTCACATATAAATAGTCAAATAATCTTATCATGGTCACCATATTGTTCCCTTGACTCAACCATCCAACTGATACACAGCCACAATATACCCAACGCAAAATCAAATTTAATTCAATGACTCAGCAATCACATTGATGAATATCTACTATATTCCCAACATGATAGATCAAGTTATTTAACAACTTAACCACATCATTGATGGACAGACACCATATAGTCATCACATATCGCACATATCATCACAACAACCCAATGAAGAGATCTCAATAGGCTTAAAATTTTATCACATGATAATATAAATAACATGACAGTGTTCTTATAGGGTAACTCACACACCCACATACAAACAAAAACATGTAGTACAGCTTTCGCAAGGCTACACATGCACCTGCAACCAAGTCAATTCAACCATTTTTATATTCAATATGTAACAAGGAAAAGACTCCCTTCCTCAAGAATATAAAAACACAAATTTCTAATAAAATTTATATGAATGAGGCCTAATACACAAAATCCCATGCAAAAACCACTACAATGAATGGATCACAAATCAGTTAAGAGAGGAGAGGCAATAATGGTGGATTAACATTCCTCTCCTTCTATATCTAGAGAAAATAAGCTTAGATCTAATAAGACATCAGTTTTTATGTAAATTAATTACTAAAATCACCCAAAGGAGTCTCCTAGTTTAATATCCCTATCCCCAAGAGTAATAATTAGTGTTTTATGTATTTTTCATGTTAGAATTATAATTTTCATATTAATTAATATCATGATTATAATTTGAAAAACTGTGAGCAAATAGTGTATGTGATGTTATCCAAAACCCAAGTCGTATAGTTGGGAGTGATGGTTTGGTAAACAATGCTCCAACCATAAAAATTACAATGTCTTCACAGACTCCAATATCAATCTTATATGGGAGATCATAATGGTTTCTCTTAACCATGAACCCCCTAATCTACTTACAAGACATAAAAACAACTCTTAAACTCCCTAAGATGGTATCAAAAAATAATAGATCAAAACACACAATGATAAGTTAAAAAAAGTCACACACCTTAGAGATCTAATGGGAGTTGAAACTAATTGATATTCACATACCAAAAGAACAAACACAATATTTCATACACAAAACTAATAACCATGATAAATAATTTGAAAGCAGGTACAAGTAAATATGGTACATATCATCATGGTAAAACATTAAGCATCATTAAATAAGATCATCAAAAGATCTATTCCTGATAAAATAAACAAATTACATAACATTCCACCAATACATGGTGTAATAAAATTTAAATATAATATTTATCAATGATTCAATATTTTAAAACAACATTCATTAATAAAATTAATTACCCCATAACACATTGGGAAACATAGTTTTTAGGTGATCGGATTAGTGTTTCACCAAAAATTGAATAACCAACTAGGTTAAATTTAATGAAAAGAGCTTATTTAGTAAAAAAAATAAACATAAGATACCCATTCAGGTTTCACATCACAAAAAAGCCTTCAAATTCAATGTGAAACATCATCATCGATCAATAAAAAATAATTCACCCAATGATTTTTTTTGGCACAAATCATTTATTTATTTTTTTTGTATTTCATAAAATTAGTGCTACTCAAAGTACGTTTTGATATATAGTATTTGATAAATTTCTACTATCTCTTTAGGTGACAATGACTTTGGGTAATGAAAAAATAATTATTCCTTATTAGTGATCACATTTTTCATCTGAGATTATATAACTTTAAAAAACAAAATATGGTTCCCTAAACCTCATTTGGGGTCGCTTCTATTCACAACCCACCCTCCCATAAACCAAACACATACAAACCATTAAAGACGAATATAATAATTAATGAGACTTTTCTTGTATGTCAGTACATCAAATACTAATCTACTTGATTCGAAAGCCCTCATTTTTATTGATTTTGGATAACCCCCTATTCAAGGGATGAGGGGGAACCCTTACAAGGCCCATAGGCTCAGAGATTACAAGGATCGTAGGCTTAGGAGATTACATGACCCAATGGAAATAGGGAATTCAACCAGACAATCTACAAGGAACTGCTCCTCCCCATCATCTGTGTCATGATAGTAGCTCTCCATCCTTGCATGGTCGTCTGGCTAGGCTTCCTATGCAAGCACAGGCTGGTACCGACGGCATATCCATACCCTCTCATTCTGAAAATCTATTTGGATCTGCTCTGGTGAGTGCATCTGCTCTGAATCCTTTTCTGGGGCTGCTCCTTTTTTGTAGTGTCTCTGGGGAAACTGCATGTGGCCCGAAGGCCTTGAGGTGGACCGAGGTCCTTAAAGGTGGCCTGAAAACCATACTGATCCAAAGGCCTGGGTGGCCTAAAATCCTTAAGGATTCCAAGCCCAAACTGATGGCCCGAGGTGAATAGTTCAAGCTGCTAATGAACCAAATAGTACTTGCTATAGTAACTGCTACAGGGCCGGCTACAGTACCCGTACAGTGTAAAGTACTACTACAGTACTACTGCAGTGCCTACTATAGTACTACTACAGTACCCCTGGAAATATGGCTATACCAGGTTTTTAACATGGGTCTTTTGGATGCACTTAAGGATACCTCACCAACTGGGCTGAGGCTCATGTGAAAATACTAATCTACTCAATCATGATAAATATGAGAAAAATGGATTAAAACACCCAAAATTGAATGTTTAATATATTGAATAGGAAGGATAGAGAATCATACAATCAAATAAAAAACATCTTTTCATCATTTGTAAAATAATATTATCATAGAAAGGTTATCATTCTGACACATGACGATTCTCTATGGGGGAGAGAAGGGGAGATTAGAACCACATGAAAGTTTGAATCTTCCATAGGTTGACCCCTTGTAATTTAACTCAAAATTCAATGTGGGGGATTACCAATATGCTCCCTTAAAAACCATCTAGTAACAAAATGGTTTCATGTGATAGGTAGCGTAGATTAACCACTAAGAAGTTACATTTGGATTTCGTATCAAATAATCCGATATGTAATTATAAGGAGTAAAGATTCAAAAATAAAAAAAAATTGAAAATTGGAATTTGTGCATGAACAAATTCAAAATATAATGTTAATGAGCTCTAAAAATGGTTCCATTAAAAATAATTATGTTTCATATATACATGAGTAAGTCACTTGGATTCATTTTCATTGGAAGTGGAAACATTCATGTCAAATATATTATGGTAAGGTAACACTTGTATTCAATTAATGTAATAATTACATGGTCTCATTTAAATATTTTATATAATAATTCTAAAAAAATTTCAATTTGAAGTACCCCATAAACATTGAGTGGAATTATTTGATATATTTTGAACATGATTTATAATTTTGATTTACAAAATTTCAAAAAAATATAAAAACACTTAATTGTTGACTTAAATAATAATGATAATACTAAATTTGAATTAAAAACTACAAATAAAGAAAACATATATGAATATATTTTTTAGATAAATTTTACATACAAAAATTAAAATTTTGAAGAATGAGAACTTAAGAATATTATTTCAATATTTTTATATATTATAACTCTCCCTCCCTTCACTAGAGTCTGGAGCAGATGCTAAAATGGTTATATATGAGGGACATGATAGTTCCAACCCTTGGGTAGGGATATTGTACATAGCTTGTATTATCAATTATTTAGGATGGTTGTACATGATTCTAGGCATCCTTGACTTGATATGATGGACACAACATTGTTTCTTTTTGGTTATGGTGTCGGCATGATGATTAAGGAACTATTTTTTTATTAAATCATGGTTAAATGGAATAATAATCCATAGTAGTTATATTTGAAATGATTAATAACATGCATTTTTTAAAGTGGTTCATATATATGTTTTATGTCTGAAACATCCATCATGGATGAGGTAGGTTTGGTGGATTATGGGTCATGGTGAGACCGAAGGAGACAAATAGTTAATTGAAAATTGAATAATTGTAAAACATATTTAAATTTTCTACACTAATTATTATTATTATTATTTTCATCTACATACACTATTATTAGACAGGATATTTATTTATATGTCATTGGTGGTGACCTACTATGTTATAATCAAACCCTATACGGGAATCTGTTGCTACATGAGCATATTTCATGGATGTAAGTCAGGATAAGGGAAAAGGCCCTATAATAGATGGTTGAGTGGATATTTTGGAATGGATCAAGGATGAAGGGATCAGATTTATTTTAGGACCTATTTTAGGGATTTTTCGAGGGAATTTACTTTGTGTTTCCTTGGAAACAGACACTACTGTGATAGAAAAGATGTGATAAAGGGGTCTCTTTTTGGAATAAGAAAATACTGATAAATTTGATCCTTTATTAGTGCAAGTTTAGAATAGATAGAGTAAAATATTATGGGTTCTAGAAATAGCACAGGTAAAGATCGTATTTTTATAGTGTGTCGTTAAAATTACAACACACTATAAAAACATATATAGGTATATTGACGATTCATAATTCAATTGAAATAAAAATTACATCCCAACTAGTTGAATATATATATATATATATTATATAAATTTCAAACATTGTTTTGTAAAATCACATTAACATGTACAATTTATCACAAACATTCAAAAACATCAATGGTATTATTATCTTTGTCACCATACCTCTCATAAAAATTCCCAACAATGGTATGAGTTTCGGAACAAACCACACAAACTAGAGAAAAATAATCCACCAATATAAAAAAATTCATATGTTATTAATACTAGAATTATATAAATTAAACATAAAAATGAAACAATTCAATAATAAAATTTCATTTTAAAACTAAAACCTTGAAATTTGAGTAATACTAGTCACACTATGAATTAGATTGAGGTGAGGGTGATTCCTATATGTCACAAATGGATTTTGGATTTTATTTTCTTAATATATCAAAAAAAATTAATGTGTTTTGTCATTTTTTTAGTATGTCATAAGTTTTTTGAAGTAAAATGTCTATTCAACAAACAATTTGAGTCCAATAAGGTACACTGTCTGTTAGATTGATGAGTGGTTGATTCTTACATGTTTCAAATGACATATTGAATATTTCCCCAATGTATAAAAATGATACAAATGTTATTTGTTATATTTGGGTATGGGATTTGCATTTGGAACTAAGATGTTAATTTGAAATATAAATATACACATAGAGTCATATCGGTCCCACGATGCGTCCAATTAACATGTGGTGGTTTACTACAAGTCAAAAATGACCTAATGGTATTTTTCCTAAAGAAAAAAATTATAATGTGTTTTCTAGGTTTTGGAGTATTTCATGTGTCTTATTTAGTAAGTGGTCAATTTAAACTCAAACCACACACATTGAGTTATATTAGTCACATCATGTGTTAGTTTTTAATGAGACAGATTCCTACACATCACAAATGACTTATGAATCATTTTCCAAGTTTATCAAGAAAATTTAAGTGTTTTTTTATCAATTTTAAATGAGTGACGCATGTTCTAAACTAAAATTCCAGTTTTAAACATACACCCGACACTTTAAAAAATATAAGGCAAACTATGTATCATATTGGTGAGAAGTTGATTATTACACATGAAAATTAATTATGAATCATTTTCCTAAAGTATCAAAACAATCCACATGTGTTTTCTTTGTTTTGATTATGTAACATGTGTTTTGAATGAAAATGACTATTTTTTAATTAAAAAACATACTCAGATTCATTCCAGTGAAATGATGCATCAGATTGACCTGAATTTTATTTTTACACATCAAAAATAACATAATAATCAGTTTCATAATGTTTCAAAATAATAAGATTTTGATTACCTAGTTTTGAGTATTTCATGTTGCTTTTTTACTAAAATTTCATTATTAACTGAAAACATACACATTGAGTCATAAAGGTCACATAATGTTTTGGTTGATGTGATATTCATTCTAATAGATCAAAAATGATATATGAATCATTTTAATATAGAATCAAGACAATCCAATCATTTTTTCAACAGTTTTCATTGAATGGAAAATATTTTTAACTAAAAATTATGTGATAACATAAATTTTGATTCTTACTAAGAACAGTGTGCATCAGATAGAGGTATGGATGATTCCTACATTCCACCAAACAAATTGGATCATCTTTCTAATTTATTAAAACACTATAGATGTGTTTTCTTTGTTTTTATTATGTGATGTCTCTTTTGAATAAAAACATAAATTTTAAATAAAAATTCACACTTCATGAAATACAATTCACACAGTGCATCGAATTGTTTTTTGGTTGATTTTTACACATCACAAAAAAAAATTATTTTCATAATGTATCAAAATAATCGGAAAGTGGTTTCTCAGATTTGAGTATGTTATGTGTCTTTTTAATTAAAATTTTTATTTAAAATTAAAACAAATACTTCAATCCATTCAATTCAAATAATGTTTCATTTTAATGTAATAATTATTACTACATATAAAAAATCATATATGAATCATTTTACTAAAGTATCAAAATAATCAGATCATTTTTTCTCATGTTTTAGTTAGTTACACGTGTTTTGAACAAGAATGTCACTTTTGAACTAATAATAGACACTTTGAGTCACACTAGGCACACCATGTATTGGATTTATTTGTGGCTGATTGCTACACAACAAAAAAAGACTTCTGGATAATTTCACTATTATTTAAAAACAATCTTAAGGTGTTTTCTCAATTTTGAATATTTCATGTGTGTTTTGAACTAAGATGTCAATTTAAAATAAAAAGTCACATGTTGAGTCATACCAGTCACACAGTGCATCATATTGATGTTTGGTTTATTCCTATATGTTAAAATTTACATAAGGATAGTTTTAAAAATGTATCAAAATAATATGAATGTGTTTTCTTAGTTTTTGGTATGTCACATTTCTTTTTTACAAAAATTTAAATTTCAACTAAGAACATGGAAATTGAGTTCTACCGTTCACATCATGCTTCAGTTTTTTGTTAGCTTAATTACTAAATGTTGAAAATTAATTATCAATACTTTTTATAAATTATTAAGAAAATATGATTGTGTTTTCACAATTTGTATTAATTGAAACACATTTGTAACTAATATATCGATTTTAAACTGATAATAGCCACTTTGAGTCAAATAGGGAACATCATGTATCATATTTAGGTGAAAATGATTCAAACAAATAAAAAATAACATATGTATAATTTTGATAAATTATTAAAACAATATAAATGAATTTTAATAGTTTTGAGTATGTGATGTGTGTTTTGAACTAAAAAGTCCATTTTATGTAAAAATACAAAATTTGAGTCGTAAATGAGATATTGGGAAATGGATTGACATTTGGTTGATTCCTACATGTCACAAATTACTTAAGTATCATTTTTTTAATATATAAAGTTAATAAAAATGCATTTTCATGGTTTCAAGTATGACGTAAGTCCTTTTTACAAAAAATTCAATTAAAACTGAAAACACACACTTTGAGTCATATTAGTCACATAATGTGTTAGGTTAATATGAACCAAAATCATTCTGATCAAAATTAAATATGAATAATCTTCCTCAATGGCCAAGAAAAATTGAATAATTTTTCAAATTTTTTATCTGAGTGTTACTTTATTCAAACTGAAATATCTATTTAAAATGATAATAGACACTTTGAATCATACTAGGAAATTTGTGTATCAGATTGAGGTGTGGCTGATTCATATACATCATAAATGACTTATGGATAGCATTCTTAGAGTCATAAGGAAATTATATTATGTTTCCTCAATTTTAATTATGTGATATTTCATTCGAACTAATATGTAAATTTTTAACTAAAAACATATACATTGAGTCATTCAAGGCATACTATTTATTTTCATAAGGTGATGTTAATTTCTACACATCACAAATGAATTTTGAATCATTTTACTGATATATATATAAAAATGAGTGTATTTTCATTATTTTCACTATGTAATATATGTTTTAAACTAAAATATTAATTTTAAATTATAAACGTAAACTTTGAGTCATATTGGGATACAATGTATTGGAATGAGGTGTGATTGATTACTACACATCTAACCATTTCATTTTACTCTACAATGAATTTAACATTCAGAATCATCTAACAATATTAATGTTATATAACACAGAATTTTAAATGCACTACATAATGAAAATAAAATTACATCATCCTGAGTGCATCAACCTTGTTGAGTTCATGATCATAATACATGAGTGCATCATCATTATTGAACAATTTTTCTGTAATTTTTTTAATATGATCATTTTTTTAATTAATATAGAAAAAATGGATTAGATAAAAAACAATTGTAAGTGAATTAATTTCTTCCTGATATCTTTGAAAATTAACAAAATAAGTAGCAGATAATTTTATTTGGGAAATTAACTAAAAAAATAGATAAAATTATGATAAAATTAACTAAATAAGTATTATAAATTCACCTCTTCATTATTTATATATATATTCTGCCACATTGTATTCTACATATTTTTTTTTAAAATTATATATCCTCTTTTGAATATGAGTGATGTTAATATTCATGATATTATTTTAAAAATATAAAAAAAATTATTAAAAATTATTTAAATTATAATTGTAATTTTTATTGGAAATACCACTTTAGGGATTCTAGTTTATCTATGGATAATGATATCTTTCATAAATTTAGAAACATAATAATCATAATATTTTCCATTAGTCTGTTTAGATAATTTTGGAAACATTGAGAAAAATAATTAATTTTTTATATATCTTTTTATATTGTAATATTATTATATATACCCTAATACTTATCAATTTTTAGATTTATATATACTTTCTATGCTCATGGACTATCCTAATGCCATTATTTTTCTGATATTTAAACACGGACCTATCATAATAAAATTTTCATTAAACATTATAAAAAATGTATAACATGAGTTTTATTTGTTAAATTTATTATGTATGGTATTAGAAATTTATAATTTTCATCATGTTTTGTATTTCATTTGTGTAAATGAATTGAATCAGAAAAAATCATTATAGTATCCAAATTGATTGCAACGAGTGCCCAATGCATCTCAAATAAAATTAAAAATTAATAAAAGGGATATAAATATATTTTATATCATAAAATTATAGAGTTTTCCCCCTATATCATGGGTATTAAGAATATTCTAGGGTTAATAAGTTTGATTTCAATCATTTCATTGATTTTTTCACTATTACATCATATAGCTATGTTTCCTGGGATAATAGTTATAAAGAATTGATTTGTGTACTAATGAGTGAGGGGATCTTCACATAGAGTTTATTGTAGTTTTTTTCTTATCCTTATTCATTACTTCAATTTTTTATAAAAACTAAGGATATTAATTAAGTTTTTCATCTAGAGAATATAATCAAACATAAATATCTCCCATTTTTTATCTTTATCCCATGTTTATTTCTTTTCATAAAATATGTTTAGGGTGATATTGCCAAACCCACACAATATATTTGGCCAAATATTCTGGCTATATCATGGCCATTGATATTAGATGTGAATTAGTTATAGATGGGGATGATTCTTGTTTCCATGTTGGAGAAAAAATATTCGAAAACAAGTAATCAGTGCATTGAAATAAAAATTGAAAGAGAAATTTTTTTTTATTATGTCATACTTATTATTCTTTCTCACATTTTTTAAGTGTTTCCATAAATAATTATCTCATATTTATTTACATGAGCCTCATCACATAGCTCCTTACATGGGATGGAAGTGGCTTTGGATTTTGATTCATCAATCTGTATAAAACAATGGAACATTATTATGTTGTTATTTTATGTCACATAAATTTATTATTGTATAATTTAAAAAAATTACATTTTTTTCATGTGAATCATACCCATAAATTATTTATATAAGTATTATGTATGTTTTATTGCACATTAATTATTTTTAGTACTGTTTTTTTGTTTCCAAAAATAATAGTTCTTAATCAAATTGATTGATACATGTATTTTCAAGTAATGTATTTCCAATCACAATGTAACTAAAATTCTATCTCTTTTTGAAAAATAATAATTTCATTCCACATTTGATGGTTTCTCAGGTGTGAATACAATTTTTTGGGTGTGGGTTTATTTTCTCTTCAACATATTTGAAAAGATACTTCATAATAATAATTTGAAATCCTCTATGATCATTTACAGTGATGATTAATAAAAATTAAATTTGGTTGACATATACTATAAATTAACTTTATCATGGATAATTAAGAATAAAAAAATGTTCAATTACATTGTTTTTTAGTAAAATATATAATGTATGTCATAATTTAATCTTAATATCTTCCCAAATTAGTTTTATAAATGTAGACACAACATTGCACCATGAATCTACAATTACATGCATTTGAATTCGATTAGTTAGCCTAATGTAACTACTAAATTTGTCCATTCTAGGGTTAATAGGGTAGTTGAATGAATTACATAAAACCTTGAATTTCATTCCTTTATCTCTCTCCTTAAAATTTTTTATTAAAACTGTCGTGCAATGATGCTCCTATTTTATCTAAGGCACAAGTTGTTCAACATCTACCATTTTCATTGATCCAACGACATCAATATTTGGATCTTATAAACTTGTATGATAAACATGTGTGGAATCTTATTGTTCCTCTAAATTTTGAGCATCATCATGTTTAGAAAATATTGGTTTCTCAAGATTGGGAGCATCGGCATGTGCAAAACTAATTATTTTTAGAAGTGGGTTATCATTTAATTTAGATTACATAAATGAAAAAGATATTAATTTCCGGTACTGTAATTTATATTATAAAAAATATATAACAAGATAATTGGAACATCTTTTTTAATTATGGAAGGGATTTGACCCCTTTATCGAATTTCCAATTCACTCCATTGTGGACTCATAAGACATATAAGACCATGTCAACACTGGAAAAACTGTGAACTAATTATGATCTCCCAATGAAAGGTTCATCACCTATTGAATTGACATATAACCTTTCATAGGTTTTGGTCAATAACAAAATAATTGACCACTTTTGGATTATAGGATCTAAAACATAAAATACATGTACTCCCGAAGATTTCATTATAAATAGTTTATATTTGTACCCATCCTTACTAAAATTCACTCTTATGAATCCCAATTCATATATTTAAACTTCACTCCTATCATTAACCCACTTGAATTGAAAAATAGGTGCTTAAAATGTTTTATAATCCTACTCATATATATTTTTTATGAATCCAAAATATAACATATTCATAAAAATTTGATTTTATCCATGGTACCATATACATGCATCACTTCATCAATAAATGTAGCTCTATTATATTTCATGGTAATGACTTCATAATTTCCATTTTTATAAAACAAATATAACTATTCATTATGTAACCATTAGAATATAATACATGAACACTTGGTATTATAGCTATCCATAAAATTTATTCTAAAATTGAATCTAGATTTTCAGTTGAGTCCTTAAAAATATAGTCATGAAACAATCCTATAAATTTATGACTATGTGTATATGATATGCATATTTCAGACTCTAATGGATTCAAATACCTAAAAATTACATTGTCGGTTTCAACATAAGTTTCTTCCTATAAAAATTTATGAAAAATGTAAAGTTGATACATCTCCTGGTCTATACTAGAAATTGATACAACATTTATTCTGGAAATAACATAATCTATATCCACCCGATGTGCTAAGATATTGGTAGACCATGGCTTCCCATGTCAAAAAGGTAGTCGATACAAAATTCAATATCTTCCAAAAAATATATTTTTCTATAATACAACCTTCTAGATGAATTTTATTTTTTAAATTCCATTTCAAAATCATCATATATTTCTTAATGTGGAATATCCATCTATTGTTTATACGACCAAATTGTATAATATCTCTAACCAAGTGAACCATTATATTAAATAATTATAGAGTTAATAACATATCTATTTCACATTTTTGATATAGAAACATATCTTGGTGAATGTATGATATAAATACATAGAAAAAATCAGCGTAAATCTATATGCATTCAATCTTTCATCAAACACATGAAAATCATGTGATTTTTGACCCTTTAATGTAAAATCAGTCATTGATGTGATACATTTGATATTTGATGAATACCCCTCTAGAAATATTAAATCGTTCAAGAAGTTATAAAAAAATAGATATTTCTTTCCTGGAAAGAGCATTAGAAGATGGAGGAATAAAAGTTTATTTTTCACACTTCACTAGTTCTAACTCTTCCTTGATCCCCATGTTAATCATGTTCATCCAAGACATAATTCCATTATTTCTTTTATCAAGTATATTTATTAATGTTCCAATGACACTATCACACAAATTTTTTCTATATATACATTATTAAGGGAATTTATTTTGTATAAGTAATTATAGTATGTTAATTTTAATAAACAATATCTTTTTCTAACCAGTTTTTTAAATTTTTTACAGAAAAGTTATACCAAAATCAATGTCCACAAATTTTACTTTCTCAAGTAGTTTATCACATACCATTGGAGGCATTGTTTTAACTTCTTATAAAATTTCATATAATGATTTCATCCAATATCGATATCTATGTTTATAGGGTAGGAATCGTTGATATCCTAGGGACATAGTCTTCGATGAATGTTTTATCCTAATTGATTCTGTAACACATTTTCAAATGAAAACCCCTTGAGTTCCTTGAATTATAAATAAAAAATTTCCATAAGTAAGAAATTTATTTATCTTATCATAAAAATTGTCTCTCAATGAGAAATCTTTATTTCAAAAATAATCATGCAATATAATACTTTAATCTAATAATAATTTAAAATATTTGATCAATGGAAAAAAATAAACATCAATATCATTACACGGTTGTTTTAATCCTTATATAAGAAGATATAACAGAATATATTTTCATTTGGTTCATAGTTATAGTGGAAAGATATAATTTACCAACATCATTGGACATGTAATGTGAGGGATAATTTTAAAACCAAAAGGATCCACTCTACTATTAGATAGTACAAGGTAAATGTTCCTTAGTTCATTTCTATTTTTAGGATACTCGAGATCAATTTTATTCCACTAAGAAGAGTATGTTAGGTGATGAAATTTCCCATCTTTATTTATCATATCTCTTGTCTACATCAATTGTCTCGTAGTATCCTCACTTCCATATAGGCTTCTAAACCATGGAACGATTGAAAAGTGACATAAAACATTGACAGGACCTAGTTTATATTTCTTGTATAAAGATGCACCATGTTATAAGAATTTTTTAAGTTATTATTGGTCCTTAAAAACATTAGAAAATCATTTAGAAAGACATATATTATTTCATAGGTCATACCCATTGAAGATAAGATTCTTTTAGAATTATATTTTTATAATGGAATCTCATTACCTTCAAGAGAATAAAATTCAAGGGATAAACTATTTTAGTAAAGCTGGTGACACTCGATTCATTGCCAAATTTTAAATTTTTTATCTTCATTATGGATGAGAATGTTATATATTTAGTATATCCAACATAAATGAAATATTTTCCTAAATCATAAACCTCTCAAACAATTTTGGATAATCATGAAGTATATATTTAACTATCATTATCATTTCCTCAATATTAACATCATCATCGTTCACACCTATAATCATATCCTCGATACACCATTCCTCAATGTTCAAACTTGTAATCATATCAAATTATCAATAAAATGTATTGTTATCCTAGTAACTATCTACATTCATTTCTCCCTTATGTTTGGTATAAAATTTATAACCTCAATCTATTATGTGAAAGATCAAGAATCCTTATATCTCTCATGGAATAATTAGTCATAAATTACGACTACATAAACACAAACAATAGATTTTAGAATGGTCATATTATTGATCAAGATCAATCATGGTGAATTCATTCACTAAATATTCATGGTATTTTTCATGAAATTAGAATCCATTTATTTTATATTTATTTCAGTCATATTTTGTTAAGTAATATTAATATTTAAAAATAAATAAATAAATACACAAAAAGTTTGAGCTTGGAACCCATAAAAGGTCATTTTAAAGAACCATTTAAGCAACATGAATCCATTGTTATAAGAAAATAACAGTATAATTTTATGTATTGATATTGTTTTTTAGTGGTGGAAATCATTGAAGGAATAAGATTTGGGATATATACAAACAATAAAAGTATCTAATTAAATTGTCATGAATTAAAATACCTAGGGATTGAGGAATGTTTTTGTAACATATATAGGTTGGAGAAAAAATTGAGTTAGTATTTTATGTTTATTCATTTATTTATATCGTACATGGTGGTTCGGGTGGTTCTTCAGAAACTGGATGATTAGGAATTAATGTTTATATTTGTTCCGAATATGAAAATATAGATATGAACTAATATTATCGTCTTAATAACTAAATGTTTTTAGAAACTCTTGAATTTAAATCAAATGAACCAAAATTATTAGGATAGTTTTCTTAATATACTAGAGAACCTAAAGAACATTCTAATTAGGGTTTCCAGACTTCATCGAATTTAAACAATTTACAAGACTGGATGAATCCTCATAGAACAAAAATGAAAATTCTTATTTGGGTTGGAAGTAAATAAAATCAACTCCAACAGAAGTTGAAGAATTGTTCGAGTGAGATCATAATAAAGCCTCATCTCAAATTAATGATTGATGTATAATAAAAATTACCTAGCATAACCTAAAAATAATACTCAGCTTTGGTGGAACCAACAAAGATAATCAACTTAGGAAAAATTATAGAGTGAAAACCAAGAATGATGTTTAAACTTTAGGGATGAAGATATGGATGTTTTGAGTGATATTCACAATTCCAATTTAAGGAGTTAAAGGAAGTATGAGTTTGGCTTTAAAGAGAGTTATGGGAGTCTCCATAAATGAGATCAGGGTTTAACTAAAACATTGGGTTTGTCTGAATAAGATATACCAATTAAGTAAACTATAAAAAAGGTCTAAATTTTGATGAATTAAATAAATCCAATGGTGGATTTATTGAATCAATGTGGGAAAAAGAGGAATAACACACTAAAAAAGACTCTAATTTCAATTAGAATTGAGGTTGAAAGGAAATAAACTATTGTATATTAATTATGAATAAATTATAAAAAATATTTAAAAATATCTAACCACATTAATGAATATATAATCTGAAATTAATTTTCAAAATGGTTGAAATATAATAATAAAAAGTGAATATACTTCAAAAATACTATAAAATGGATAATTATTAATAATGATATATGATAAAGACTTAGGTTCTGAGTATACATTTTCCAAACATTTATTAAGATTATGTAATGAAAAAGATGAAACACAAACATGTGGCATGAAAATTACCACTAATCACGAAAGTGAGAGACCAACGTCACCCACTAGAAATATCAAAGTGATATCCCCATCCAAAAAAAGAAAAAAGATACCCAATGTCCCCCAAAATAATTGAAAAGTCCCATATAGATAATTTCCATATCAATTCACACCCATAACTACAACCCATGGTCCACCCACTATAGACTCATCAAACAAATTGCTGATATTGCACCCTTACCGACAAATAATTGAGTTCCTCCTCTTTTCTCAACCATACTGAGTATGTCTGCAGCCATCAAGTGTCATCACCAGATGCAAGGCATCGTCAGATGCCTTGAGTCCCAAGTGTGGCAATATTTGTCTCCATTCCATTAGATAGGTGGGCTAATCGTCTACTCTCCATCCCTATTGATGGGTGGGGTACCCTAAAAACAAGAATATTCTCTAGACATCAACTCCAGTCAACCGCAGTGAAGCAGAACAATTCTACCTCAATGCCTACATCCCTCAATCATGACTGTCATCAGTCGTCCATCCCAACTACCATGATCCCAAACATGTTTCACTAAAACACCCCCACCCCCCCTGAGGTTTCATGAAACCCAATTCATTTCCATACATTTCCTGATGTATTCCCTAGTCCACACTCCACATTTTCAATAGCATGAAGCCTTCCATGCAAAAATCGCCTCATTCCATCAACCTGAAGACGAAGGGGACCTTCTGCTGAGAACCATTTCCAACCTTTATTTGAGCACCAGACTTAAATCTGAGCACCACCATTGTGCCGACCAAGTGCCAGATTTAGATCACCACTAGATTTCTAATTTTTACACCTCCATCAATACCAACATTAAAAGTCATATTCCCAAAATTCAATAGAAGAGAGGGGGTTTGCTCAACTCCCTCCACAACTCCACTATTAATAGTGTTCTGAGCAAATGATTTTCCCAAAGATTCAATAGGGAGAGGCTCTCTATCCTTCAGAGAGATCCTCTCCATCTTGAATTCGTATAAAAAATATAAATTACTAAAATAAATATAAAAGAATAAATATTTAAATGAAACATATTGAAAATATTAAAACATTGTAAACATGTGAAAAAAATAATTTATTTGATTAATTAAATAAATTTTAAACACTAACAAAAACATATGAAGAAAATATTAAAAAATTCATTTAAATAAGACAATTATATAAATTTCTAACATTTTAAAAATATTACAACTTAAAAAATAAAATTTAATGAATATTCATCGTATAAATTAAAACCACATTAACAATATTAAAACCTAGTAATAATTATCTTTGACATATAATATTAATTACATTAATTAATTTTAATCCCATACAAAATTGAAGATAATATTAAAAAATAATTTAAATAAATAAATTTTAAAATTTAAATTATTTTAAAAATATTAGAGCTTAATAAATGTAATTTATTAAATCTTAATCATGTAAATTAAACTAATAGTAATAATATAAAAACCTTGAAAATATTTATCTATAAATAAATATTTGAACATAAATAAATTCGAAAAAAAATAAAATAATTAAATTTCCCAAATGTATAAATATTAATAAATGAAAAAATATTAAAAATAAATAAATAAAATTAAAAATATTTTAAATTTATTTAAAAAGTGAATTCATAACATTTATATGAACTACAAACACATATAAATAAATAAAAAATAATCAATAGATAATATTAATTATATAAATAAAAAATTGTGAAAAATGATTTATATTGACTACAAAAATTATTAATTATTAAATTAAATAAAATTAAATTAAAAAAGTTAAATACACAAACATATAGTCAGGATGAGTAAATTAAAATAAATAAATATTAAAACATGATATATATTAAAAATGAATAAATTATAAAAAATACAAAAAAAAACTAGAGATATATTAGAAGGAATAAATAATATTAAATAAATAAAAATACATACACACACACATACATATACACATGAAATACATATATATAAATGAAAACACATAAACCCATATGCACACACACACACACAAACATATAAATATACATACAAAGATATACATAAATAGACTTGCACACATACAATTATATATATGTCTATTGTAAATTATTTAATGTCAATATAAATATATATTTAAATAAATATATTAATTTATATATTATATAATTGTTTAAATAAAATATTATATTAATATATTTATTTTAATTATATGGAAAAAAATTAATTAATATAAATATAAAATTAACTTTTGAATAATAAAAATTTGATTATTTTTTAATAATAAATTATGAAAATAATGTTCATTTCTAATTAAAATAATTATAAATTATATTTATATATTATATTTACCTCTATATACTTATTTTAATATAAATTTTCTTTTAAAATATATAAATATTTATATATAAATTAATTTACTCACTATAACCCTTTTCAGCACTAAACAATAAAGCCTTGATAATAGTGTAACATTATAATGTGCTTTAAAAAAGAAATGATAAAGGTCTTACATTTATCAACACTATAAAAACACTACAAAGGATACCCTTTTATTAGTGTTTTTCTAGAACTGATTAAATTTAACTTTATCATTGCCTATTGTGTGCACTGATAAAAGTACCCACTTTATCTTTACTTATTGTTTAAGAAAAATATTTTCCAATGTCAAATATTTCATAATTAGGGGTAGTTTATATTATTGTGTAATTATTTTTTTAATTTATAAATATTTAGTAACATTTTACGTCAAATATTTATTTAAAAAAATAATTAATTTTTATTTTTATTTTAAATTCTTAGTGGTAGTTTCTTTAAATTATTAGTTTTTAAATTATTTATCTTTTTTATGGTTCTAGTAAACCTCCATGAAGTTAAATCTCCAAAAAAATAATATAAAATATATTTAGATTATTTTTCCCCCAATTAACAAAAAAAATAAAATGATAATAGTAACAAGTAATAAATATACAAAAATGATTCATTTATAATTCATCAATAAATAAATCCATATAGTCACTACATTATTGGTTACATTGAAATATTAATATATTTAAATAATCTTTTTTGGGTGGTGGTTTAAACCGGTGCTAATGGAAAAATTACTGCTAGACCACGTTTTTCTTACAATGGTGTATAAGAGGAGGAGAGAGAAGTGGGAGTAAGCTCCAATTCAGATGTCTACCTTTCCCTCCATTAAAAAATATCTGATATCACTATTGAATGGTTTGACTAAAAATTTTACTATTTGAAAAATAGTGGAAAAAATCATGTAGAATATTTTATAGAAAGGTAAAATATGTATTCAATAATGTTTTGATTACATTCTTCCATTTTAATCTTTAAAATGAACTTTCTGAAGAAATTTAAATTTAAAATTCCTCTTAAATTTTGGGGGGAAGTATTTATTGGATATTGTATATGCTCAATAATTTTGATGTGGAAAAGTAAAAAATATCTAGTAGTTGTCACAACTAGTTTTATCAACTTTAAATTTGAATAGAAGACATTAAATAAATAAAATATCAATTAATATATTATTTACAGAAAGGCTACAAACACAGTTTCCAATTTGAAAGAATAGAAATTTATGAATATAGATTCAATATTTCAATATATTCAAACTAAAACTCCCAATACAAGAACCTATAGGGGAGGATTCTCCCATTAGTATGAAGTGGAAGATTATTATCTCATAAATCTTCTCCCTCTATTTTAGTACATTGTTTCTAGAGATATATGAATCTCCAATTAAAGTTTTCAATATACCCTAGTCTAACCAAAATTTATTTTGATCTTTATAGATAGTATTAGTGGATAGGAATGAAAAAAGGAGACTGTAGTTTTCATGACATGATGTTACACTGATGAGAAGGTGAACGATGGGCATCAGTGACCTTCTAGACTTTTACATTCACTTCTCATTCTGTTATTGGTTTCGGATGATGATTCCATGGGATTCGATGTGGTTCTCTTAAGGAATCCCTATAATAAAGATGTGATATGGGTGATCATGGATCAGTAGAAAAAGGAATCCCCTTTCAAAATTATTTCAGATACTTTCACCATCTATTAGTTGGGAGACTTTTATGATCAAGAGAGAGTGCATTGGCCAGAGGTACCTCAGAGTATCATTTCAAATAATGATTTAAATTTTACTTCGTGCTTCTAGAAAGGGTTAAAGAAGGTGATTAGTACTCAGTTTTTTTCAATCATAGCTTATAACCCACACACGAATAGGAAATTGAAAAGTATTAACAAGGTGTTAAAGTAAAAGTTGAGCACATGTTTTTTAGATTTTAGTGGAATAATTGGAAATCACATAGTAATTTTTGATTTCACCTTTAACAATAGTAATAAACTGAAACTACATATAGAGACATGTGAGGCTCTCTATAGTGGTCCATTTAGATCACCATTGTTTTGGGTGTAAGATGTTGTATCCAATTTGTCAGGGATGAGTCTCACGCAAGAGATATAAGAGAATGTCATATTGATCTTAATGAAAATGGATACAACATAATGTATAAATAGTTCATACATTGATCAACATCATCAACCTAATAATTTTATATTGGGTGAACATGTGTTCTTTATGGTGTCACTGAGATTAGTTCACCACCGGATTTGAAATAAAATTAATTTAGAACCCAAGTACGTTGCTCTATTTAAGATTATGGATAAGATCAGACCGGTAGCATATTAATTTTCTATTCTATAGTGTTATGTTGATATGCATCATTTTTTCCGGGGGCATATCTTCATCAGTGTAATCCCAACCCTTCTCATGTGATTGATGTTGATAATGTTGAGCTTGAGGCTGATGCATCATATAAGGAGAATCTGATTCATATTGTGGATTACAGTATGAAAACGCTTTGGGATAAGACTATGATGTTGGTCGGAGTGTTGTGGATGAATAGAGATGTTATAGAATAATATTGTGAGGTTAAATATGATATGTGTTCTTGGTGGACTGACATTTTTACCTTGTAGGCTTCATGACACATATAAGTGAATATAGATGTCAGTCTATTTTAAGGTGGGGAGGTTATAAGATCCCATCATTTTCGATGAGTTATGATTTGATTTAATTTTTGTTTAACTCATTTTAAATTTGAAAATGGATTTACTCTTGAGAGTAAGTAAGGTATTTTGTTTTCTTTGGGTTTTAGGGCATGAAATGGTGGGGTATAGGGACATACAAGGCAATGATCATGATTTCTACATGATTAATACTTAAATCGCACCATAACCATGCATCTTAGATATGAGTGAAGCACAATTTGTAAATTGTTCATGGGGTTCCTAGAAACCATGAATCCTTGGTCAATGAAATCCACACGACATCCACTTTTTTCTCAAACTGTATGGGTTCTTGAGAAAAACATGAGGATTAATTTCCCTTTTCTTAAATGAGACTGCAGGATTGGTAATGAGTTTGGATAACTGGGCATCCAAATATTACACCTCATTAAATGTTGAAGTTTTACTATTTTACCTCCAAATATTATATAAAATTCATCAAATTTTCAACTTCAAATTTTATCCAGTATCAGGGGGTTTGAACCAAACCCTCCTAAGACTTACAAGGATCATCCTCCTTCAATTTTTTGGCACTAGAGGTGTTGTTTAGTGGGATTCAATGCTCTGGATAAATATATATATCATATTTTCTCTATTTTATAGAATATGTATATCATATTGGTTTCTATTCTACTATATCTCATGAGATTATTTATAGGGAGTTCTTAAAATTTTCATTTGTGGTTGTTGTAGCTTAGATCAAGTGATGGGGTTAGTGATTGGTTATCTATGAGTATAAGGTAGGTGGTTTAAATTATTTATCATATAGTCTTTAAATTGTTCTTGTTTATGTGGTCGTGTCGTTATATTGCTTTGATAAAAAAAATATTGACTAAGAATAGTAAATTGGGCCTTTAACTGATATTCTATACCTCGTATGGATCTCTTCGGGTACTTTGAATATCATAAGATTTAAATTAATGTCATCCCTAGACTATTTCAATCAATTGAAAAAATTGTAACTTGGTCATAAAATTTGAGATAGAAGGTTAAAATGATTAAGGTAGTTATTGTTTTTTTAACAAGTTATTGTGAAATAAAGTGTTGTTTGTCATAATTAAAAATCAAAGATGTTATGAAAGGGGATGAGAATTAAGTATAAATTGTAAAAGGGAATTGATCATATTGTTAAGTGGTTATAAATAACCTTAAATAGATTTTAGATTAACGAATGATGAAATTGTTTAATTATGGAATTTGGTTAAATATTTTTATGAGTTAGACAATGAGAATAACTATGAATAAGAGAGGTTCACAATTAATGTAGTGATATATTGAAAAGGCAATATAGTTTGGACCTTGGAAAATGTGAATTTATGAAATGGTTTGAGAGTAGGGACACAATGGTACCCACCCAGGGGTATAGATGTGTGAAATGGTCTTCAATGTCTATAATTTAGGATGGCTAGACATGATTCTCTACATCCTTAACATGATATGATGGACACGTTGTTCCTTTTTCTTGGAACGGGGGTTGACATAATGATCCTGGAACAAATTTTGTTTGATATATGAAGGGTAAGTGTATATGTTTACAACAATAGTAATAGTTGAAATTATTAATGATTTCCCCTTTTATTTAATGTTTCTAACCACTAACTTTGATTGATTAGACTTCTGGCATGGATGAGGTGGGATTGGTGGATTATGAATCATTGTTAAAACAAAAAAGATATATGGAAAATTAAAAACTCAATATTTGTGAAACCTATTAAATTTTACTTATTTTATTATTATTATTTTATACATCATTATTCAATATTTTTAAAATATATGTTTCTTTTGATAATTTTGTTTGTGGCCTACTGATTTTTACTCACACTCTGCTTAGGCCAACATTCGTACCTTAATTGGATTTTGTGGTTTCAATTCATGATAAGGGTAAAGGCCATATGATAGATATAAAAGTCGTGATTTTGTTATGGAGCATGGATGAGGGGACCAGAATGATGTAAAGACATGTTTTAGGGATTTTCAGTGTGTATTTATTTTGAGTTTTCTTTGAAACATGACACTACTATGGCATGACATGTTAAATGTTTTTTGTTTGTGGGAATTTTCCGATTTATGGGAATTAATTAGATGATCCATGGTTATTGATCATTATTTCACTCTATATTGTTATTTTTGGTATCTTCTATTGTGTTACTCTATAAAATATGGTATAGTCTCACTGTATTCATTGTTTGAACCTCACTGGTATTCGGCAGCCTCCGACGTATGTGTATGGGTGTCTAAGGTCACGTAACAAAACAGCTTCTGGAATTGGTTTAGTGGAACCCAGGCTGGGACACTAAAAAACACTAAAGAATGTTTGTAACATACAAAATTGTAGAAAACAATATCAAAATGGCATTAAATCATAAGACAATTTTCATTGAATTATTTATGTGTGTATGGGTATAGGACATAACGAACGATATGTGGGGTGCTCTAGATAACACAATAAGTAGTTTTTAGGGATATAAAAGTAATTAAGAATAGGTATTAAGGGGTATAAACTAAAAAACCCTTTTATATATATAAAATCATAATATAATAACTCTAGAGTTATTTATGAATTGTAGGGACTAACACTATATCAATATATTTAAGATATACTATTGATTCATTTTGATCACACTATACATTAGGTTAAAAACTAATTAGCTTTTTATAAACTCATCCATTTCAAGATTCAAGAGTTGAATCATATGTTAGATATTTAATTTTTAATTTTAAAAATGTTCTAGGAGAGTTTGGAGGCATAATTATCTATATAATTTTCATATATTCTTTTAATATATGATATATGGGTGGATATAATATTTCTTTTAAATTGAAATTTCATACATCTAATAAAAAAATGAAAAATGTTAAGTGAAATTTTTTTGAATTAATTTTGTGTCATTGTTTGTATTTCATTTTAAAAATGTCATGTTTTGGAATTGTAGATAACAGATGAAATCAATTGGCTACTGGTTGGCCATTCTAATCCACAACACTCTTAAATTGGATGTTGTGATGGTTTATAGTTTGTGTGCTATAGTTAAATATTTCCATGGACTATACTATAATGATAATCAGTTATTTTTAGTTTCTGTGATTTATATTTTATTTTTTTATGTTGGTATAATAGTGATGTGGTCGGTTTCACGTATGATGAGTTTAGAAATAGAGGTGGTCGGAATCAATGGTGGCGGAAGGATCGACGTATCATTTTCACATATGATGAGCCTACCTATAGATGTTATTGAACATAGAGAATGTTAAGAAATAGACATTATGGGTTGATGGTGGTTGTTAGACTTTTTTTTGTTTATGATGATTGAGTTTTTTTATTGATGGTCGTGAACTAATGGTGTCAAGGTAAAGATGGATGTATGTTTTATATATGTGTTGTTTATATTATTGTATATTTATGTTTTTAATCAATTACTATTCTGGTACATTGTATATAGTATATTTTTTAAGGAAATTATTTAATTATATTTTTATTTTAAATGATTATTTGTGATTTTTTAAATTATAAGTATTTTAATGGTTTTACTCGATAGCGGTTATAGTAAATCGACATGAAATTAAATCGTCAGAAATTAATTTAGAGATGGTTAGTTAATTTTAAAGGTATTATTTAAACATAGAAACATATGATAGAAACCGGGAATAAATATAAAAATGATTCACATCTGAACCATCCCAAAATAAGTCTATACAAATAATATTTCATTACAGATATAAAAATATGCATCGACTTAAATAATCATGGATTGTTATTGGTTGAGACCAGTTCTAATAGAAAAAATAATTGCAACTAAAACTTTTTTTATAGTGGTAAATTAGAGGAAGGTAGAGAAATTGGTGTGAACCATATCTTGTCTCCCTTTCCCTCCCATTAAAAAATAGCTTCCAAGGTTCCTATAAATATTATCAATATTTGACAAAAAGTGGAAACATTCATGTTAAAAATTTTACCTTAATTTAATAATTTTTTCAATTAATTTTTTAATTACATGTTATTTTATAATCAATTTATTGTAAATTTCCAAATAAATTACAATGTTATGTTACCCATAAAAGATTGAGTGGACTTATTTACATGATTTCGTTTGTGATCATCAATATTAAAGGGGGGAGTTCATAAAAATAATAATTAATTGGGTCAAAAAATATTAATTTAAACATTGAATTTGAATAAGAAACTATAAATAAAGAAAAAATTGATAATTTATTTAGAGAAGGCTTACAGACATACTTTCCAATTTGGAAAAATTTTAATTTTTTAATATAGCTTTAATATTTCCATATATTCAAACTGACCCTCCCATGACCTAAGCCTGGAGCGGATGTTAGACCCTTTAGTATAGAGTGTAAGCTTATAAATATCCTCTAAATATGATAGTTTCACATTTTTAGTGATATCTGCTACTCCAGTCGAAGCTACCAAAAAAAATTTCAATGAACTCCTTTGATATCTAATTAATGCCCCAGTCATCACAGTCATCATCCATTATCTCATCATTAATCCCTTTACTTCCATAGTGCAACTGATGTAGCCCCAGCTAATCATTGAACCTCATCTAGTGAGGTGAGCAGTCGCCTACTCCACCAAATGAGCAGCGGAGGGAAGACTACCCAATCATAGATCATAATTTTCAAAAGGAATAAAAAAATTCATGTTATACTTGATGTTGGGAAAAAATCATCATTATAGAAAAAATCAATCAAAAAACACCAAAAGTGGCATGTTTCAACCATAGCCTACTTCATCAAAGAAATTTGAGACATTATTATTGTACCCAATACTATAAATATATCTTAGATATATCATCCCTCGAACCCTTAGAGACAGTCATGAACAAAGTAATTTTATCATTCACTCTAATGATCACACCATCTTGTGGACCACATATCATAATAATCAGGACACTCCTTCATATTTCATATATCAGAAAGACTTTCGATACATAGCATCTACATGGATATCTTTGCATGGCATCATTAATAGTTTTTCCATCATAATGGATTCCTTTGATGCCATATGATTTGAAGTTCTAATTTTTTTCAATAATGTGGTAAATAAGTAATGTTAAAGTTATTATAATGAGATATTGATTGATCCACTACAATTATACCTAGAAAAGGGAAAACAATGTTGGGTTTTTTTCTTGAATAACATGTGCGAACAGATTCAATAAACCTTGATATAGGAAGATTTATTTGACATTATTTAAGATAAATACAAGTATTTATGGTGATTTTAACATCTAAAAAAATTCATTAATATTTGATGTTTCTCTGAATTCATTTGAATAATTATTTAATTTACGTATCTTGTAAATTTTCAAAATTACAAACAATATAATGATGAACCCCCACTATATATAGATGAAACCCATGAACGTAAATTTGATTTCTAAAATTGTAATGTTTAACCAATAATTCAAAAACATCAATCAAGACATCATAAATTTAGTAAAATCTAGAAAATGAAAGTAAAAACTGCCACTTCATACAGATGAGACCCCAGAGTGTAAAAATTGTGTCTGACTTCATAAGGGTCATCAATCACATAGAAAATATCATTCCAGGCATCTTGATGATAATTATAATGTTTTTAATGATGAACCATGATTCTATAATGATCATTTAAGAGTTAAAAATATAAAGTCTAACTTTTAAAAGAAAATACAACAACATATGGTTACATCATCACTACATAAAGGTCATATGAACCTATGTAAAGGTAACACTGAAATTAGATGTTATATAAGGTTATCCTTAAAAAATATTCAATGTAAAGTTTTATTAAATTTATATAAATTATTTATTATCATAAAGTGAATCCAATTCTGATGATTCCTGACTGTATACTCAGGGAATTAAACATCACAATTACTCAAATTATAATTTTAATTCATGCTAAGTGAACCACATCAATATAAAATTGATGATGGGATGAAAATGGGAGTCATGACATTAGAAGATTAGTTGTCCCACTATGGATTCTGAGATGAGTTCCACATCACAATTTTCTGTGTCATGTTATAGTGGATGCATGAGAACATGCATACTTATATGAAAGATTTTGAAAAAGACAAAGGATTGGATTTCATGGAGTTTGAAGCAATGATATTTACAATATTCTATGAGGAAGGAAATTATATTTTTTTTGGTAATTTAAATAATAATTATATATATGTTCTAAATTGAGAAGATAATGCAGTGATAATTCAAATATTGTGTGAAGTAAATAATCTGAGCCTAATAAATATATTATTAAAAATAGTATTTGTTTTAATAATTTATAAATGATCAGATATGAAAGATAATTCCAATAGTGTTAATCATAGAGAAAATAATATTGAGGTTTCGTGAATATATATTAACATAGTAGAATAAATAAATTATAAGAGAACCCCTTGACATTTCATTCTAAATATACCAAAACCCATTGAAGAAGGGTGAATCTAGATCCTGATTCTTTAAAACATGTTGAATATTTTTTGAATAAAAGAAGAAAAAAATAAGAGAAACTGATCAGATCCAATAGATCATGTTGATTAAAGAGCTAATGATGAATTATATTAAATATAGTATCTCCCATTTCATGATTATTTTGATAATATGGCTACCATTATAAATGTTGATCTAGAGTGAGAAAAGATAAGTAATCTGATAAATAAAAAGAATGATGCATCTGTGGATTTGAAGAGAGAAAGGTTGATACACACTACACCAGTAGACAGAAGAATTTATAAACCTATTCTGGGATATAGTTTGGGAGGAACCTTTAATAACTATCTAGTGGTAGTATAGATACCCTACTAAGTTGGTGTAAGAGGATTTTAACGAGATTGCTTCAATTATTGAGTGCTGTATAAAATAAATGATCCAGAGATAACCAGTGTTTTCAATAGAGACCAATCGTTTCAGGATATTTTATACCTGTATTTTTTAGAGATATCTTTTACTTATACTCATTCTTTTATAGTGGATAAACAAGGTCTCATAATAAGACTCAAACATTAAAGAGATTATGCTTTCATGATAGATCATTTAAAATCCTCATGTGGTTTATTTTCTTACACCATCATTAAAATTAGAAAGGTTTGGATAACAATAATATTTATGATGAGGATTCAAAAAACTATAAAGGTTGATTAAAAATATAATAAATCATAAAAATAAAAATGGATAACTGATGTATCCCCAATTACAGTGATCACACCCAACCTATAAACATCAAGTTGTATTGGAGTGGCTCTAGGTTCCCTTTTAGTGATCCAAACTTAGTTAAGAGTCAATGATTTCGTGCCTAAACATATTCAGTGATCGGGTTCTTCTAATATTTTATGGTTATAATTTCCACATATGGTAGAAAATGATAATTTTGTATCATTTCTTAGAATTAATAAAAGTAAAATATGATGATTTTAATAGATTTACTCCAATTAAGAAATATTATTCATTAAAATGTACAGATAAATAAAATGTAGATTTCGATAGGAAATTCATGAATGTTATGTTTATATTTCTCCCTTGTAAAGTTTCACTATAGTTATGGTATTTAAAAATACATGGGAAGTATAAGACGGTCTTGAAAGTATATTTGAAGGAAATTTCCAGTTATAAAAATACAAATTACAATATTGGACAGAAAAATTTCATGAAATATGTATAGTTGATGTTGAATTTATCAATGACTAATATACAAAGAGTAAATGAGATAGTGAGTCGTATGAGAGGTGTTTGTTATAATAAGAAGGGTAAATCATTTTTTAAGAAAAATATAAGGTATTTACTAGAAATATTTGACCCAAAGGTATCAGCCCTCGAAAAAATCTAATACATTTCACTTGATGAACACGATAAACATTTCTGAATTATGAGATGAGGAAAGGTCAAATATTCATGACCAGGTTCATTCATTGTAACTAAAATATCCAATTAATATTGTTACAGATTGGATGACTACTGATGATTATTGTGGAATGAATCCTTACCAAGGTACATTCTTATGGGAAATCTAAAACAATGTAATTCGATGCATTTCTAACAAAAATTAAAATAAACTAAATATATTTTTACCAAGGTGATCATAACTAGACCAAACTGGCTCGTTCCATTCATGAACCACTGAACTGACTGGATAATTAGATAACTTACTCCCACATGGATTATTTATCCTCCTTGGTAACGGGACAAGAATTTAATTTTATTTAGTTCATTTTGATTATTAATAAAAAAACACTACATTACTATCTTGTGGTATAGTTCATAGAAGATAAATTTCAGGGAATGTCAGAAAATTAATCATTTTAATCCAAAAAATTATTACTCATCATCTATAATTCATGATCCCTTTAATAATCTATATAAAAATGAAAAAATATCACATAATATTTGTATATAAAATTTATGAGAAAATTAATGTGTTGAGTTTAATTCAGAGAATGACTTGAACTTCATTAAAAAAACATTAATAAAAATATTTTATCAATAAAAACGCCCTTGGTTGAATATTTCATGATGGAAAAATATACAATTTTAGTTCATAAATGTAAATTTGAAAAAAAAATCATGATACATGGTTTTGGGGATGAGATCATCATTGTTGTGAAAATTAATCAAAACTTCCATAATCAGCATGGTTCAACCTATGCTTACTTCACCAAAGAGATATAAAACATTATTCTTGTATCAAAAAATCTAAATATATCTGACTGATATAATCACTCAAACAGGTAGAGTCTCCCACAAATGAATTAATTTTATCACTCAGTCACATTATCACAGTGTCTTACGTACTGCAGATGTTAATAATTGAGACACATCATCAAATTTTGGTTATCAGGAAAAATTTGATACATAGCATCTATATATATCTCATTACATGCCATCGTTGAGACTTTATCTTTCATCGTTGATGTCATTGTTCCCATCTAATTTGAAGTTTTATTTGTTGTTAAATAGTTGGTAATGAAGTAAAGTCATTGTTGTTGTAATTAGAAGTTGAGTGAGCTGCTTCCATTATACATGGCAAAGTGAAAATCTATAGGTGTTTTTATTGGAAGACCATGTTTCACTATGCCAAAAAGGCCATTCACAGGCATTTTTTTTCCTGTTTAATGGTTGTGTAAATATGAGCTAAATCATTTAATAGTGGTTCTTCAAACTGCCACGTAATTCAGTGTTGAGAAACATTTTGCGATAGTTTTTAGAACCGTTACAGGTCATTTAGAGACAGTTTCATAACTTTAACATTTTTTACATATTATATATATATATATATATATATTTATTTATTTATTTATTTTTATTGTTTATTTATTATTAATAATTATAATTTATTATTTATTATTTATTATTTATTACTAGTTTGTTATTATTATTTTTTATTATTTTTTATTTACTTATATATGGTTTATCCTACCATGCATACATAGGTCATGCATGTAATGCTTAAAGTCAGTATATATATGAGTTGGGTGAGATTCAAACCCCTCACCTATTGGTTATTCTATAAGTACTTTACCATTCTAGAAAGCTCTTAATGTTTTAAGTGGGAAGAATTTAATATACATACATTACACACACATATAAATACATATACATAAATAATAATATTAATGAATTATAATGATGATAATTAATAAATAATAAAAACCAAATAATACATTAAATGTAATATGAAAAAATAATTAATAATTAATAACCAAATGAAAATAATAATAATAAATGTTAAATAATGGAAAAAATAAATATTAAATATTAAATAACTATTAATAAATAATAAATATTATATAATATCAAAATAAATAATAAATAAGTAATTAAGTATTAATTTTTAATAATTAATAAATTGAAAATAAAAAATCAATAAAAAATCAATAGATAAGAAAATAATAAATTATAAATATGAAAATAATAAATAAGTAATGAATAAATAAATAATTAAATAATGAATTAGTAACAAATAAATGCACAATTAATAATTAATTAAAAAAATTAATAATAAATAATAAATCAATAAATAATAAATACACACTAAATGTATAATTAATAGTTAATATAAAATTTATAATTTATATTTAATTAATATATAAGAATAAATTAATGAAAATAATAAATAACTTGTAATTAATTAATAAATAAATAATTTTAAAATGAATATTAGATTAATATGTGATGAATAGTTGTAAATAAAGAATAAATCATTATATAATAAATAGGTAGCAAATAAGTAATGAATAATAAATACATAGTAAATAAATTAATAATAAATAAATAATAAATGATTATAGAGGGTTGTTGGACTAAGAGCTCTTTCATGGTGGGGATAATTAAGTTTAAAGATCTTCAGCATTTATAAATATTCCGCATATATTGGATTTTAATCAGCTGCATAGAGGGCCTTCCAATGCTGTACCTTCATTCACCAAAGATGAACGGAGGCCCTTTGTAGGAATTTCAACTATGAATAGTAGATAAGGTGTGCTCCCAAATTTGAATAATTATTATATTATGCAACCATTTACTTCATTTGGGGACACCTCCACTAGTTGGGTCCTTGGGGGAATCTTGTCGACTCATATTAAGGAAAATTTGGAGCCTTTTTAGAGAGGGTGACCATGGGTAAAAATTCTATTATCATGAGCCTTGTTCTCCCCAAATCTGAGAATCCATGGTGGCTTTCATATTTAGTATATGGTATCTATATCATTTTGGGGTTCTTTGATTGGAAGTGTGCTTCTTTAAGTTGTCATTTTTTAAATTGAAGTTTTCCTTCAGATGAATCCAAGCAATGAGTATGGGGTTATTATTCCCTATTCTGGAAACCTATCTCACTTCACCTTAATGAACGGTCCCTGGATTTTAATATTTATGGATCTTAGAATTCCTTTTATCAAGTATGGATCAGGATGCATGTTCTTAATTAGATCATGTATATTCCTATAATTTTTCATGATATCTCAACAATAATTGGGACCCCAATCCTCTAGGATAGAGAAACTGGGCATGTTTGGTTTGGAAATTTTTCAAGAATACTGGCTCACATAGATCTGAGTTCTAATTTAACTGACAATGTTATTCTCCACACACCCACTGCTGAGTTTCACCTCATTTTTTAGTATGATTATTTTCCATAATTCTCGGATTCTTGATTGGTTTTTCGGAATCTAATGGAGAATTTTCATAGAAAGATCTCTTTCATGACTTGTGGAAAGAGGGTTCATCTGGCCTCAACATTAAAATTAAAGGGGAAGGTTCCAAATTAAAATAAATATACTAGTGTAATATTTGAGGGGCAGTATTTATGTGATTATAAAGTCCAGAAAAAAATTTCTACTAGCCAATTAATATAGTTCGTATGGATCTATCCCTGAACAAGGGGCAACCTTCTATAAACAAGTGGAAGTCATTGCTCTTTGCTAATGGAAATTATTCACAATAGGAGGCCTGGCTCTAGGACGGTCAGGAATCTTATGATGAATTGATTTTGTTGGGGTCCCCTTTTGAAGTCCTTGGGTAGGGGATTGTTGACCATCATAATGGTACTTCACATGAGGATAATAATTTTTCACTTTTACAATACCTCAAGACTATCAGATGTAGGGAATGAAATGTAGTTCAAATCACATTAAACATCAAAAGTAATGGACTGACGCAAATGAGTTGGGATTAAATTATCCCACCACAAAGGATGTTCTAGTTCTTATATTAGTATTTGATATTTTTTATTTCAAATATATTTAATATGAGGGTGAACATTAATTGAAAACATTTTTTGAACAACTACTTTGGAAAGACCATAAGAATGTTACAAAGGGTTGTAAAGGAAATATGAAAACAATCTTTCTTCTTATAAAATCTCAAATTCTTAGATAGATCATACCTCAATAATTGATCTTAATAATAATACGTGTGTGTTAAGTCCTATATTTTTTCCTATCCTCAATGGGTAGGTGGAAGCCAAATGGATTTTTCATAAAGAGTTGTCCACTATGAAATCTTCTCTTTTGATCAAGGGGGCCTCAACAGCATTGGCCCAACATATTTTATATCAATATACCTATGTCTAAAAATAGGGTTCGTCTATAATACCTTATAATATTAGTATGAATCTAGACTCCACTAGTTGTACGGATGCTCACTTGGTTCACACTAGAGAGGCAGTTGATATGTACAAAACTAGGAGCTCTGGAAAATAGGTACTCAGTTTTACTGGGACATAATCCACGCCCCAGGCATTGGAATTTCCTTCTACCTCATAGATATTTTTTTCCTTATTCCTTTGATTTTTTTACCATATTTATAAAGAAATGGTATTTATCTTAGGATGGAGAAATATCATGGAGGTCATCCTAGTAAACTATACATTGAACATGTTGATCTCTTGATAAAAGAGGCCACATCCAATGTTGCAATTCCCTTTAATTATGATGTTCTTTTTTATGCCTCATGTGAACCTTTATACCCTACATCATGTAAAAATTCTACATCCTATAGTAATTCAATAGAAGAGAATATGAAAGAAATTGATTCTTTGGCAGATGATCATGAGATACAAGCCACGCCTTGTGAATATGTATGAAAGAATGAAAATCTTGAAAATCAATAGATATCCACTTCAAACTATTTTGGACTATGAGACCAAAATCATGATCTATAATACATATCTAACAAATTCATATAAAAGTCATAAATACATTAAATTAACACCCTTATGAGGAAGGCCAGTAGTGGTGAGTATTCATCTCAGGTCGATGTTGTAAAGAGTGAATTAAAGGGGTAAAAAAATCTAGATAGACCATGAAAACATGAAAAAACATAACCAAGAGTTTGAGGTTCAATATATCATGGTAATTTAGGGGGTTGTATTGTTTTTTGGGTCTTGGAATAATGATATCCAAGATCGAAAAAAGTAAATTATTTAAAAAATTAGTCTAAATCACCCACTATAGGAACCATAATGGAATTCAGTGAGAGGCACCCTGATATGAAAGAATCATAGTATCAAACTCAATTAGGTTTCTCCATTAAACTCTCACTATACTTACTAATCTTGGCCTCACTTATTAGTAGGATCACTATGGTGTCCACCTCTTAAGTGATGATTTGATTAAATGGTGCACTTATCTTATACTTATTTATATAAGATCGGTGATGACATAATCCACATGAACTAATTTTCACCTCGTATATTGTAAGTAATTCATTAAGAAACGACAGAAGAATTTTAATTATTTCACCCACATAGGGACACATCAAAGGATTAAAAACTAAGGTTACGTAGATGTTCTAAATTTCATTAATATTTACTGGTTTGTGGATACAATGTTTCTATTTTAGTCACTCTATGTTAAGATCACTACCCTTACATGATGTATGGTTTTGGATAATACTCCCCAATTTCCATCCATGACTTTATAAAGATCATTCTAGAAACTATAAATTTGGGAAATTCAATACAATTTAAGGATAGACCCCCACATCATAGGGATGAAACCCATGAATGTAAAGATCATGTATGAATTCATAAGGGTCAACCATCACCTCATAAAGATCATTCCAAAATTCATAATTATAAGTCGAATTTTCATAACATTGAACCATTAAATTTTGAAAATCATTTTAGTGGTCATAATGATGAACTATTACTTCATAAAGATAGAACTCTGATGTATCTTTTGAGCATCAGTAAATAAATTTCATATGGTCCCATGTAATGGTAACACTTAAAAACCACATGTTTCATAATGGAAACACTAAAAAACCAGATTCTTTATAATGGTTGTTTGTATTTATAGAATTAATTTCATATAATTAAAAAATCTAGTTATTATGATGGTTATCCTTATCTCCATGAATGAAAATATCAAAATTACACTGATTATAATTGTAATTTGTTCTGTGTAATAAACATCAATCTAAAGGTGTTTTTTTGATGTGAAGGGGTTCCATTATATGAGGAGAAAAGTTTCATCCTAATGGATGCTGAGATAAGTTCCACACCACAAGTGAAAGTTCCATATCATAGTGGATTCATCTGAACATGCATGATAATGTGTAAGATTTTTTTTAAAAATAAGAGTTATTTTTCTGGAGTATTCATGGGAAATATTTTTAATAATTCATGAGTAATGAATTCTCTGAATTTTTGGGTAATTTAATTGAGGATGCCAACTATGTTCTAAATGTAGAATATAAAGAAGTTATAATTCAAATATAGTGTTAGTTAAATCATCTATGTCTACTAGAGATATTATTGGAAATTATATTTTATAAAAAATATATAAATAAACAGATTTGTAAGAGAATTAAATGGTTTATACTCATTGATAAATTATTCATGTGGATTTGTGAATATATATTAGCATACTAGGATAATAAAATTATGATATAACCCTTTAATGTTGAATTCTAAAGATGTCAAAAATTAAGGAATAAGTTTGAATTGAGATATTGATTTTCTAAAACATATTAAAAGTATTCTATATCAAATAAAAAATAATAGAACATGATCACATCCAAGATAGTGTGTGGATCGAAGAGATAATAAATAGGTAGATTTCATTTAGGATATCCCATGCATTAATTAATTTAAAAAATTACCATAACTACAATAGATATTCTAGAGTGAGGAAAGATATTTAGTCTAAGAAATATAAATAAGTATGTATGTATGGACATGACAAGAAGAGAATTAATAAAAACTACACTAGGAGACAGGAACATTTGAAGACCAATTTAAGGAAGTACTTCCTGGAGAACCTTGAAAAGCTTTCTGGAGGTAGTATAAAGACCCTATAAAGATGTGTCTATATGGTTTTTTTGAGAAAACTATTAGTAGAAATACATGATAAGAATTTGTTGAGGTTATCAACCAATATATTTTTTATATATCTTGTACTTTTACTCATTTTTTATTAAGGGATAAACCTGGTATCGGAACATGACTAAAAACCTATCAAGGAGTATACTTTCATGGTCAATCCTTATAAATACTCATGTTATTTATTTTCATAAATATTCTTTCTCATGAGAAATGAAGGGATAATAATAATGGGTGGATTTAGGATTCAACAGTCCATAGTGTTTGTTTATAAGAGAATACATTTGAAAAGTAAAAATTATCACATATGTATCCCTTTCCCCAAATAAATAATCACAACTAACATAAGCACTTCATGTTATGTTATAGTGACTCTTAGTTCTCAAGAAATAACCTAACTCTATCTTATAATCATAGATGGAGATCCTAAACTTGGTCAATGATTAAGGTGATCCAATATTTGGTTGCAATGTTTACCATAGATGGAAGAATATGATGATTTCCTCTCTCCTCTCATAATTCATAAGAGTAAAAGATTATTATTTTATTGGTTTCACTCCAAATAAGATAAATTATCCTTTTAAATTCTATAAAAAAATTATGTGGTGTTCAATTATAAATCCATGGATTCAATCATTGTGTATCTTTATTAAAAATTAAACCCTAATTTTTTTGGACTTAAAACTACCTCATATTATGGGAGAGGCTTAAAATGTTATTTTATAAAAAAACAAAAAGGAAAATAATCCAAATAAAATAATTTATTTGGAATAATGTAATGAAATTTGTATGGATAATGATGAATATATCTATGCCTACTTTACTCAAGTAAATTTGATAAAGATTCATAAAAGTTATTTTGGTGTCCAAATAGAGGCTAAAATAGTATTTATGAAATTAATGAGTAATTTCCTTGATATATTTGACCCAATGATATCATCATTGGAAGAAATTAAAGACCAATCACTTGATGAACTACATACACACTTCTAAATTATATGATCAGGGTTGATTCAATATTCAGGAAAATTTCATGGAATAAATGTAATTTAAATCCATGGGGGTATAAAGTAGAAATAAAATAAATAATAACCACTCTCATATTTCGAGGAAGATGAATACAGAGAGAAATAAATTGTTTGAGGTCATAATAAGGCCATGTATCTTAACTCATAAAGCATTATAAGAGAGATATGAAAATTTAAAGGTGTGATTCCTCTTAAATTATTTAATTTTAGATAGATTGGTCATTTTTCAATTGATCATCCTAATAATAATAATGAAAAAACTAAGGGTGATGATGAAAATTAAAACTGATCTAGAAGAAAATATTCATTATCTAAAAAGATTAATATTGGTAAGAAAAATAATTCTTCAAGGAAGTTTAAAAAATCCTCATGAGTATAGAAGAGGATGGGGGTCTTATCATCATTATATGACTCTTAATATTGGGAAATATTTCAGAATAACTTGACCTTTTTTACAAATGTTAAAAATTTTGATTATTTAAATTGTAGTTATGTTGGAAATAATGAAGACGCTTATACTGAGTTCATTCTATCATCTGAGCATATTACCAATATTAAGAAAAATAACATGATCAAGAAGAAGATAAATCTAAAAGAGAAGGATAAAATAATAAAATATGTGAAATTAGTTGATATCATATATATTATATTAAAACATCCAATGTAAAGATTAAGAATAAGAAAACATACTAGAATATCTTAATGCAATGCCATCTATAAAGAATAAATAACATAAAATGGATTATTTTAATGTTTTAGAAGTTAAAATCATCTTGAAGACCATGTGATAAGACTGTGAAGAAATACTAAACTTTTGGGTTCAATCATCCAAGGATATTAAGATGATAGTTCCTAACAGAAAGGTATAGACTGCTTCTATTTTTTCAGTTGACACATAATTTATTTTATAAATTTTTTAAGATTTTTTAAAAAAATGATTAAGTTATTTAAGAAAATAACTCTTCAATAAATTTACTCTAACTCCATGAAATGTTGGAGTCAATTAAAGTAAGAGACACTACCCAAACTCAGGCTTAATAATGTTTGTAACATGTCGGAACATTAATTAGATCAAAATAATCGACATGATAAAATAAAAAGGTTCAAAAAATATTTTTTTTGATAAGGAATATTTGGACACAGATACTATGACTTCTGGTATACTATGTCACTACCATGGAATCATCATGAATCTAGGTGTATAAATAACGAAAAAAAAGGAAATAATATTGTGAGAAAGAGAAATAATCTTAAAATAAATATATATGCCGCTAAGAAGTCAAATTAGAAGATTCCATATACTAAAAATGATAAGGATTAAAGAGGATGTTTTAAATTATGTCAAAATTGTACTAGAAAATATTTATAGATGATTATGGCAGAAAATAGTTCTCATAAAGAAATAAAATAGTGAAATACTAAAATGGTTCAAGAAATTAAATGTGTGAGATTCATAAAAATAAGTCATAATAAAAAGTAATATATTATTTTCTTACCTTCCCAATAAGATAATATAATGATAATGAAGAATAAATTTTCTATTGATAAATTTTCCATTGTATCTCATGTAATTAAATAACTCCCACATAGGAATCATGTTGGTATATTTAAACTGTAAAGCTATCCACAAAGATAAACGACATGAAAAATATAGAGAAAAAACATGAATAGTACCCCTAATAGAGATGTATTAATGAATAGAAAATCCTTGTCAAAATATATCTCTTAACCTTCCTTGTCTCATTAAAGATAAATGACAAGAACCTTCCCTACTTATTACTTTTTATATGTGTATATACTAACATATAGAGAGTTGAGGGATAAAAACTCAAAGGAAAAATTATATAAGGTTATCATAACTACATAATAAACATAAAAATATGTCATGTTGTTTATTTGATGGAAATAAATGATTATGAGAATATGGGATGAGGTATTAATCACTTTAGGGGGATAAAAAATTTTGTGGTTTTGTCAAAATATATCTTATGGAAAAATATGAAATTATAGATAACTCTAAAAGAGTTAATGGTTGGGGTATCCTACTTACATTGTCCTACCCATTCATTATTTTCCACCTTGTTTGTCTGGGGTAGTTTTTTTCATGTATAAAATGAGTTAATGTGGGATTTATCTTCCTTTTGATATAAATTTTTTATTTTTATTTTTTGAGATATAAGTTGTTTATATCTATTTAATGATATTTTTTATCAATCCCCATAATGAAATGATGGGATTGGTATCACATGCATGTATTTACAGACAACTATGGTTACCTTAGTTATTAAGACTTATTTTCTAAACCAATTTAACCCATGTATAATTATATGTGACTAGCTATAGGTTCATTACTCAGAATTTATGTGGATTTATCCTTTAATCTATTGGTGGATCATGTGGTAATTCATAGTAAAAGAGGGATAATAAGGTATTGGTAAGAAAATACCACCCTTTCCTTTTGGAAGTAAAAGATAAATATAGGTGATAATACAACCCCCATATGACCAATGAATTTACTATGAATATGGGTGGAGAAAAAAAAATTAATTTTGAAGCATCAAAAGCTAAAAGGGTATTAAACAGATCCAAAGAGGTGTATTATTGTTCCAATATAGGTTGAATTTGTATTTGTTGTCAACAAGGTGGTAAAAAAGTTATGTTAAATATTTTTTTAAGATATTTTCATTGATATTTATTCATATACTACCATTATACCTAGAAAAGGGAAAAAGAAGGAGTTTGATTTGTTTCTTTAAGAACATGTATGAATAGAATCCAGAAACCTCATTAAATGATGATTCATATAATTATTCTCAAGATATTGGAGAGTACTGATGGTGAGAGTATTTTCTATGTAATTTGAATAAAGTCTAATGTGGTGTATAATTAATTTTATGAAATATAGAATTTTCATATCTTGTATATTTGGAAAAGTGTAGACAATGTAAGGATGAATTTCCACTTTATGCAGATAAAAAAACATAAATGTCATTTCGGACATCATAAGGGTCAACCACAACTTTCTAAAAATCATTCTATACTTTATAGGTTCATAAATAGTTTACAAATAGTAAATATGAACTACCACTTTATATAGATGAAACCCATGAAAGTAAAGATCATTCCTGACATCATGAGGGTCATCGATGACTTTGTGAAGATAACTCATGTGGTTTTATATATGAACCATGAGTTCATAAATATCAATTCACATTTTATGAAGACAGACCATTAATTCATAAATATATAGCTATTATTTAAAGATAGATCATCACTACATAAATTCCATCTATACCTACGTCAGGGTTTCATAAAAAACCAAGATATTGTGTAAAGGTATATTGAGTTGCTATGATAAATTTTTTATAATGAAGATATTCTAATTCTTCATATTTTTACACGTACTTCATGGATTTATATATAAACACTCATTATAATTGTTATTAATGTTTAGGGGACTGCATCACATGGAACTCGATTTTGTGAATTATAAGATATTCATGTCGTGAGGAGATGAGTTGTGTTTTTATGGATACTAATATGAGTTCCACACAATAATAAAAATTTGTAAATCATAGATGATTCATTCGAACATATATTCATACTTGGAAGATTCAGAAATATTTAAAGCTGTGTAATTTTTTAAGTTTAAATATGTGATATTTTCAAAATCACATGTGGAACGAAACACCCAAATTTTTATATAATCTTAAAATGGATTCTAACTAGGTTTTAAGTGGATATTATTAAACAATGATAATTAAAATACTACATGGAGTGAATTATAAGAGTAAAAATGAGATATTATTGAAACTAATATCTATTTTAAATGTTTTTAAATAACTATATATGTAGGAGAATTCAAATAGTTCTATTAGTGGATAAAATAAAGACATTTTGTGAATATACATTATAAAAATAGAATAATATGATTATGTGGTAACCCTTCAATAAAACGTTATGGAGAACCCAAGTCCTATCGAGGAAGGGTGAATTCAAATCCATGTACTATATTACATATTGAAGATTTACTGTAAAAAAGAATAAAATGCATAGAAATCAATCACATATTGGAAATCCAATAGATTGGAGATCTAAGAAATAAGAAAGTTGGATTTATGATATCTCATGCATCGATGTACCTGAGAATATTTCCTTTAAAAAAATAAATTTGATGGATTGAGGAAGGTTAAGTGGTCAGGGAAATAGGAAGAAGGATGGACATGTGGATTTGAGGAGAAAAATTATAACACACACTAAACTGGGATACAAGAGTGTTCAATGGCCAATTGAAGGATTTATTTTAGGTGGAATCATAAATAACTATTGTGGGGATATAGGAAGACCCTAGTGAGGGGCATTTAGAAACTTTTCGAGAGATTTATTCTACTAGAAGTATCCAGTATGAAGAACCCATTCAGAGGTGACCATTGTGGGAATTAGAGACTAGGAATTATAAAATATTTTCTACCAATTAGTATTTATATATAACTTCTAATCATACTAAAAAATTGATAGTGGATAAACCAGGTCTTGATTATTGACCCAAACCTGGAACTAAGTAGGCTTTTAAAGACAAATATTCTGAATGATAATTTGCATTCTTTGCTTACATGTACATGAATACAAGAAAGGGTGAGATATTAATAATGCATGGATCAAGGATTTAAATAACTGTATAGGTTTATTAATGAATAATAAATGTTAATAAAAAAAAGTATCACAAATTCACCACTCCCCCTCTCAATGATCACACATGACCGGTCACTTTAGATGCTTCATTCAAGGAACCAAAAAGAACCAACTCTTTCCTATTTCTCTCTTATAAAATTGAATCATTAATAACTCTTTAACTTCTAAACCTAAATCCAACATAATCCTATATAGGAGTGTTATATGTATCTATAATAAATGGGTGAAAATATCACCTATCAAAACCTCATCCTACATTTCTTCTATTTTCAAACTATTTTATCAATAGTTTCTCTCACACACACACAAATATTTAAATTTAAAAAAATAAAAAAATTGTAAAAAAAATTGAGTGATTGGATCCCTAAATTGATCACATCCAATAATTTCTAACATGTTAAAATACCTTAACATTTAAACAAAAACTCAAAATCTATCGTTCTATAGATGATGTATTGATAAATCCTGACACAATATATCCATCCATTCCTTATTTTGGTATTTAATAACATATCCCATACTATTTTTCTTAAATGGTAATTGATTCACTTTATTACATTTAGACAATGATTATTTATTTAATGTACATTAAAAATAATATATACATGTAAAATGAATATATATTTAATTGAAATTTGTATGTGTGGGGTTTGATTTTCACTTGGGTTGTTTTTTTATTTACCACCGGATCTGACTTCCATAATTCCTACAACTCTATATTGGTCCACTCTGGGTTTTTTATTTTTAATATTCCACTATGTTGATCTATATCTACTTACTCAATTTTAATATGATTTTTTTATTCTTCTTATCATCCAACAACTATTTATTTTTTATTTTTTTTATTTGTATGTTTCTTTACTAAGTGTATGTAGCTAAATCTATATTTATCCTTTTTTTTCTAATAGATGTGATCTTATGTCCTAATTGGATTCCCACTTACCGACTATTTAAAGGCATCCATGGATCTATTTTTTTAAAATCTTGGTTGATATATATTTCTTGACATCTTATACAAGTCCTACCTATAATAATATAATGGATCAACTATATTATAAAATCCTTTCTCAATTTGGTTGTTTTGTTGGTCTTACTCAACCATTCGATGGTTTTTTATGTATAATCCTAATGTATAAAGAAAATTTGTTTCCCATAAACTATAATTAGAGGAGTAATAAGTATTTACTTCACTTTAATACCTACTTAGATATATTCAAGTGTGTATCCAATTGCATCTAATGACTGTAAGAATTAAACTCCATGGAAGAAAATGAAATGTTCTAAAGAAAGAGTTCTTGCACTATCTACAAAAACATGGAATAGTAAGATTGTTGCCTATGGTGAATAGTTGAATGAGCTATTATAATTAGTGATAAAATGGATAGATTATTGATGTTTGAAGACCCATGATTTAGGAGAAGTACATCCTTCTGTGACGTTGTATTTGGTTTTAGAAAACCATGATAACACATAATTATGAAGGATAAAACATAGAATTAGGTTGTCTTAAATCCCAAGTGAAATAGATGATATTAAAGAACTCGAAGAGGTAAGTTGTCATATGCTTTAAATTCCTTGAGAATCATTTTGAAGTGTTAAGTAATATTCAAAAAATCTCATTGGTATTTTGATGATTTTAGGAATACAAAAGAATTTATAGAATCTAACTGGAGGAGTCATGGTCTGAAATCCATAGAAATAAAGAAATATAGAAAGGTCCAGACTCCACATACATAATTTCCATAGTTGTTGAGTTTTCATGTAGATGAATTAATTTTGTCGAAGTATCATGTATGAAAATATTTTCATATGTTAATATCCCTATATACAAATTAAGTAACATAGAAAAATTCTTTACATAAGGAATTTCTATAGTGTAAATAAATAAATTTGTATAAAGTGCTAATGAATATGTCAAAACCTAGTCCACATAAGATAATAAATACTCATATAGGTAAATTGACATAAGAGAACCACATGTCCAAATTTTGATACCTAAAACATCAAATGAGGGAATTATTTTTTTAGTTGAGTCTATATATGAAAAAATTAATTTCATATAGGTCAATTTCCCTAAAATAATAGGTGTAAACAACAAAATTCCAAATTTGTTTATTATAAATAACAGCTCATTTATGGTGTTGAATTTTAGATACTTATATCATGTAAACATCACAACCTAAGAAATGGTTTTGATATAAGCATGAGAAAAAAAAGATCCCTCTATCTTCAGATATGTTAAGGGGAAGATCAAGGTGATTGTTTCGTTCTGGTTTTCAGCCACAAAATGTCCAACGGCTCCATATCCAATGATTGATGGACCTGCTTTCCAATGGAAGGTTTTCATCGGATGGTTTGACCAGTGACTCTTAAGAACTCACATTGGTTGAGAGGATGGGAATTCGGGCTCATCAAACCCTTTTTGGGGGGAATTGTTGCCTATTCTGGGACTCTCTTATTGATTTAAGACATATTCATATGTTCGTGAATCTTTGGTTTATCCCCAAACATAGTATCCATGGATTTAACCTTGGTGAGAAATGTCCAAATGGACGTTGGGGTTCGGAATCATTTATGCCCGAGTTTACCATCCCTCATTGGATTAATGAACCCAAAGGGTTGGAACTCTCTTGAGGCGGCACTAGGAGTGGCGCGGTGAACCAGTGTGGAGATGATCGGATCGACCGGTTATTGGGCTTGAACCTCAGGGAGGCTTACTACGTACCCTTCTTAGGATGCAAGGATCAAATTCCATGTAGTTTTTATATATAGTTTAACGTAATGCTGGATGAGGGTGGAACTCGGCGCGAAGAAACGACCGAGTGGTGGGCTTGAACCTCGTGGGGGCTTCCTTCGTACCATTCTTTTGCATGGATCAAAGTCCCTGGAGTTTTCTTTGGCTTGGTTCTTACACTCTTAGGATGCCCATAATGATGGATTGGGGCTTACACTCTGAGGATGCCCAGAATGATGGATTGGGGCCTACACTCTGAGGATGCCCAAATTTATGGATTGGGGCTTACACTCTGAGGATGCCTAGAATGATGGATTGGGGCTTACACTCTGAGGATGCCCATAGGAGGATGTCATATTTGATGCTTACTCTAATCCCACGTAATTCATGCTCGGTATGGGGAACAAGAGGCAGCAGGGACCATAGGATCATGTTGTGAAAGGTGCGTCCGTGAGAAGCGGAGTGGGGATTTTGCATGAGGCCAGCCCAGGGAGATGAATTGGGGCTTACACTCTGAGGAGGCCCAGAAGTTCGGGGCTTACTCCGAGATAGACGCTCGAGGTGAAAAAGCCTAGCGGGAGAGGGAAAGGGGGTGCTCATGTGCCCATCTCCTCTCTTGCAGTGCACGAGGGCTTCTTTCTGGTTGGTATTTTACCATCTTTGAGGAACCATCAACAAGTGGAGGGTCAGAAAAGGGATTCCCGAGCTCAGACTCCACATTACCGTGGGAATGTGAACCCAATAATGCTTCGAGAATATCCTCAAGGGTCGGGGAAACCCCTTTTACCCTGTTTACCGTGGGTATGTGAACTCAAAATGATGCACTGATGTTCCTGAATGTCATACAATGCAGATTCGGCGGCTCTAGCAGAGGCCTCGGCTCAGGGCCGACGAATAGGCCAATGAGGGAGTTGCGGAGGACGTAGCTAGATTGGAAGGATTTTACGTGCATTTGGAAATGAGAACACTGAAGTATTTGGAGAGCCACCAAGAGGTATAGGTGGTGGCACCCTTCGCGTGGGAAATTGCAACACAGCTGGAGAAGCCGTCCACGATCCAGGACGGTTCTCAGCTTTAGGGTCAATCCACGAACCAGGGTGGTTCACAGCATCGGGTTCAATCTGCAAACCAGGGTAGTTTGCGGCATCAGGTTTAATCCACAAGCTAGAGTGGTCCGTGGCTTCGGGTTCAATCTGCGAACCAGGGTGGTTTGCGAAGGGTTTCTGCAGGACAGTGGTGGCCAAGGGCAGCGCCAGTCAGAGGCTCATCGGTCGGGGCTTCACCCGCGTAGGAGGGAACTACACGCTGTGAAGGATGGGAAAAGAGGCATAAACTCCCTGGTCTGTGGGGAAATCATCCACGGAGGGGGTATGGTTCGCGGTTCTCCTTTTTTGTTATTTTAGGTTTGTGGTTCACCAATTTATTATGCGTTTTTTGATTCCTTCTTAATTCATATACTGGTTGTGGTTCACGGATGGGAAATTCACTATTTGTGAAATCCAAATCCTTCCTTCAATTGATCTCTTATCCCTTTGAATCTGATTCCAGTTCTCTGATCCCATTTTCATTCCCCCTCAGTCTCCTTTTATAGAGTGGGGAAAGGAATGTATCTGTGGCCACACGGCACCTTTTGTGGAGGCCCATAACCTGATTCATATTTGACTTGGTCAATCTGCGATTCTCAGTGGGTATTAAATGCTTCCCCCCCCCCCTCCACGAGGAAAACTCAGGGAGTAATCCATAGATGTGGAGGCTTCCTCCTCTATTCCACAAACGACACCGGGTGCGGCTTGGACCGGTCGACGCGGTCCGCAGTTAGGGTGGTTCTTGACGGTGAACCGGACTGGCTCCCATCCTGCCTCGCAACCACAAAGTCTCTCCACCTCCATTTCGTGAATGACAATGGTTCGCAGAGGGGGTGCCTCGTGGTGCCTGGCCACGTTGCGCCTCCATGGACCGGTTCCCGAACTGATCCCTTTTTTTGTGTCTCTTCTTTGATTATTTTCCCCAATTCATTTGGGAGATATGGGTAAAATTTCCTTTGAGGATTTTTCAAGACTCTACAAATGCCCCCCATCAGAATGGGGTCTGATCGGAACGAATAGGAGGCCATTCCGATGCAAAGTGGTCCTGAAACAGAGATGGTTTTTGGTAAAAAGGTAGACCCAGTAGGGGACCACGCCTATAAATACAGGGAGCCCTCACACTTTTCCTTTCCCGAATTATTCAGAAAACCTAAGCTCCTTCGCCTCCACATGTTTTCTCCTTCTTGAAGTGCCTCGTTCGCGAACTGGAAGCAACCTCCATGAACTATTCCTTCTTCGCGGTTGCCTTTATTCGCGAACCCACTTCCCGACAACGAACCATTACTCTTAATTAATTAAAACGTAAGTGATGGCAGGCTGTAGAGGAACTTGCTTTGCAGATTTGATGCTCTACGGACTAAAATCTATTGAACATTAAAAAGTATCTGACTCTTCTGAATAAACTTGGGATTGAAATTCTGTGGAGCAACTTGGTTCATGTTTTTCTGGCCAACACTCTGTGGGCCAGAGCTTCGAAGACTGATTTTACGAAGGTATAGTTCACAGGATGATTTCATCGGAAACCATCCTTCAAGGCCTCCTTGTGGGTTTGATTATGAAGGCTCCTTAACCATTCATTTTGTCCGGATTTTCATTCTGGAGTGATTTATCTCGTTGTGTAGGGAGAAAATATGGTTCTCCCTCATTCTGCATTGAGGCCTGCTGTAGAGCCCCTCTCAATTGGCTTAAATAGATGTTCAGCTATGATTCGTAGAAGGGATGGTGTCAAAGAGGACCCTAGTCGGTCCATCATTCATGATGACAGTGCATTGAAGAACTTTCTCTCTCTGGAGCTTCTGAGTTATCCTTTATCCAACCGGCTCCCGCTCTATGGCTTCGGTATTCAGGATGACGTCCCCATCCACCCTACATTCACAGGTCTCTCTTCACCTTTCCTGGAAGTTCATTCAAAATGAATTCAGGAAAAGCTTACCCAATCTGGGGAGATAATCTCTAATATTGGTCCGAAAAACACATTTATTTAGAGGGGCTCTGTCTAGACCCAAAGCGATTTGTGTAATCAAGACTTTTCTCCAAAAGATTTCCTTAAGGACTGCCCTTCTATTATCAACCTTTCTCGAAGGGATCCTGATGCGGGGTGGGTCCCTAGGTGGGATCTTCGGTCAGGCGGGCTCTTCTCAAACGATTGGGCTTGGGCTTTCTGGGTCCATCATCATTTCCAAGAATCTCCCGATTCACTAGAAGGGGTCAACCTATACTCCGCAGTGTAGGCTTCCCAATTTGCTGTTTACCCACCATCTTCGATCCGACCTGCCCTGTTCAACCACTGGTTTTTATGTAATAATAATTTCCACCTCACCCACAGGGATGTCAGCATTAGTCTATGGGACATCTACTAGATAAGAGGTCTGCCGATTGCTGGCAAGATTTATGAAAAAATTTTGCCCACTCCCGATGCATGGGACTATGTTCAACAGGTTCCTTCATTAGCGAAAGAGCTGCTGACCATGATGGAGCAGTCACTGGGTTAGGCCTTGCGTGCCCGTTCGCTTCTTCCTTATAACACTTCGATAGGGTTGTTTCTGAACACCAGTAGTCATATGCCGAAGATTAAGCGTGCCAGGACTCATCCTTCCCAACACTCACGAACTATTCAAGGCTCTTACTGGGATGTTCTGGAAGGAGGCGACTACCTTTCATGGGGTTACGAGGTGCGCCCTAGTGTGTCACATATGCTCTGGTTGGCCGGTCTGTTTGCTATGTTTTTTAGCAGATGGCTATTTTCTTTCTTGGGATGTTAACCCAGGCGTCTGGGCCTGCACTATGATGATGGCAGCTAAGTTATCAGAGGGCCGCTTGGTGAATTTAGACATGCCCACTATGGATCGTATCTTTGAGATATGAGCCACATGCAGGTGGGCGGGTCACCCTACCGTCTAAGTGGGCCATTTCAATTTTTGTACGGTTGGGTGGTGGATCATTGTTGCTATTATGAATATTTTCACAATACGTCCATCCTACTTCCTACCTTCCATCCTACCATATTTGATATTGCCAAAGTTCTCTTGAAGTCGATCAGCTCTAGTAAAGTTCTCGAGCTCTTGAACGACTTCTCCCAGTTCATCTTCACTCCCTACCCCACCCATTTTGGTGTCTTATTTGACAACCGCCGAGGGAGCCTGGAGGATCACTCTTACATGGTCTCCCTGTGGGATGGGTTTCTATCCGCACGGATCGATGGTGTTTCTTTGTGTGAGCTATACGTCCTGTATCGCTTTTCTCGCCAGTTCGGGTGCATGCTAGTCCAAGTTTCCCTTCCCCCTTATCGGGCTCAAGGAATGCATCCATCCATACTTCGTTAGTGGTGGATGATGCTGACGTGGGAGGGTTCTGACGCAATCGTTCCCCTACCTGATAAGGGCGCGGCTGCCAGCCTTTCCATGGAGTATGAAAAAACATGGGTAAAATTATATCCTAATGGGAACCTAGGGAAGGCTGTTCGGCAGGTTCCCAAATCAGGAGGTATGGTGGCTACTACATCCACTACACCTTCCTCATCACTTTAGAGGGAGGACCAACTAATGGCTCATTGATCAAAGCGACTCATTGAACTTCCCTCTCCCAACCCTGTGGTGGTCGCAGTTGCGGAAAATGCATCCTTCTTATGCATGGATGAGAACGACCTTGTGGTGTCGGGTCCCAACGAGACCATCCTAGAGGTTCCACCAGTCGATATCGAGCTTAGAAACATGGTCCCCAAGCCTGAATCGCGGTCAGGGGCTTCTGAATTTCCAGCTTTAGGGTCAAATTCTAGTGAGCACACATCCGCGCGGGTTTCCATGCCAGACTTTGGTCTCATGTCATCCAATGAGGATACCAAAGAACTTCGTAACGTGGAGGACCACTAGGCAGTGCGCAGGTGGGCCTGGACCCGAATCTGTGAAATCATCACCAAAACCCCCTTAGCTGAAATGGAACTGAAAACCTAAGCTCTTCATCAGCTCTTCCTGGGTTTGGGGTCGAGTGGCTTTGACTATTGGCAGTTGCATTCTCTTGCTTGCCAAGTTGTCATGGTCCGCAAGGAAGCTGTCACTAATGAACGCAAGCTTTATCACTTCGAGACCACTCATTTTGGGGCCTGAACCTTGGACGAAACCAGAACAAAGCTCCATCAACTGATAGCATGGGAGGTGATCTCTCTAATTCAGGTGACCATCCTATCCTATGAGTTGCATGCATAAGAAGAACGGGCCGTGATGCTAAGGGATCAGTTATAGGCTATGAATGGTCATCTTGAAGTTACTATAAAAGGGAACAATGATCTCCAAACCACATTGGAGCGTATCCGTCTGGTGGAAGAGGTTGAAACCAGGGAGAAGGCAGTGTTGGAACAATCTTGCAACGACCTTCACCACGCAGTCGCCAATCTGGTGGGGAGAGAAATTCAAGCTCCTTTATAACTATCAGAGCTACTTTTGTATCCCCTGTTTTACTTACCCCTCTGTCCCCCCCCCTCCTATTTTTTTTGTGTGAATGAGAGACCCTGGCTTGTGGACGTCCTCCATTTTTTTGTTTGAACGAAACACAGTCTATGTTAATCACTCGTTGTTGTGGCATTTGATTGTTACTTAGAACTATTGTTTCAATAATAACAATTAACTGAATCAGAACTAATCGTAACTCAGGAAACCATGGTCTATTTTTTTCTTGGACCATGGGATCCAGCGAGCGTGGTATGACTATTTCTAGGGTTTTATAGAAAACCCCTACAAAATTTAAGGGCTTTTTTCTTCTTTTAATGCCCTGATTTTTCATATGCCCATTCAGTATGGACTCAGCGGGTATAACCCAGATTTTTCATAGGTTTCCCTTTTCAGGTTTTTGGCCTAAAAGGCTTCGTGCCTATTTCTTCCAGGAGCAGTTTAAAGTCCCACTAATAAGACTATCGCTACTGATGTTTTAGGTAGAACATCTTCGACCAAATATGGTGGGGTGAGGGTCCCAATGGGGTTCAACTGATTAAAAGATGTCTTAAAACCCTTCAGACACACGTGGGGGGAAACATGTTTAAATTTGAATGGCATGCAGGGAATGTCTCAAGGCATGGGAGTTGTGTCGTCATACCGATGTAGGAAGATCATTGTCTAAGGAAAAATTGCCTTTGGTAGACGGGCTAGGGGTGATAAATATGCAGAGCCACTGAGGGCATGGTATGCATAGTCATACAAAGGTTTCCTTAAGACAAAAGATTATCCATTTCTGATGGCCAGGGGACCTCATGGAAGTCCGGCTTATGGAAACCACAATGGGTGTCTTGGAAAATTAAGAAAACCACCAGGGATGGCTCAAAAGGGGAATGTGACATCTGAAACGGTTTTGATAACATCTGTATCAATCAGGAGTGTGGAAGCAAGGTTCCCATCTTACGCATTTATCTAGTGTAAAGGACGGTCGGGGCATGGTGCAGTTTAAAGTCATGTAGTTGGGACACCATCTAAAATGGAATGACTTCTCCCGGTTCTCGGTTTTTTTCAAAGATGTTCCACCGCTTTCAGGTAGGATTGTGGAAGAGGTTGGTAAACTGTATCTTAGAGGGTTTCCGAATCCCGGGATAGAAATGGGGTCTCAGATGACAAGATGCGTACGGAGAGAAGAATCGCCTAAGTAAATCATGCCTTTGGTAGATGGGCCAGGGGCGATCAATATGCAGAGCCGCTGAGGGCATGGTATGCATAGTCATACAAAGGTGTCCTTAAGTAGAAGACTATCCACTTCTGATAGCCGAGCAACTTCAGGGAAGTTGAGGTTTGGAACCACTAGGGGTGGCTTATGAGAGTTCGGATTTTTTTGAGTACAAAGTATGGTTTATGATGAGAGGGTGCCTGAATACGGGGGAAATATCTAGACTAAACTTTCTGAGAGTGAGTGAATTAATTATTTTTCATGCTGGTGTGAGGTTGTGGTTCATGCAGGTGTGACTCATGCACTGAAAGATGAAGAAAACCCTCTGTTTCTCATTGAACCCATGATGAGTATGACCGTGTAGATTATAGTCATGTGGTTGGGACATAATCCATGCAGTTTGGCGTTATGCACCGAGGATGAGAGGTGTTTTTGAAGGTTGATGTGCAGTTTACCATCATGAAGCAAGGACGAAGACATTTTTTCAAAGGCTTCTCTTTATCAGAATTTAACTGTGCTTGAATACCTCAACATGCCCCGAATGTGGGGGGGGGGGGTTGATTGGTGTAAATCATGGTTCCAGGGATTCTTGGATCAGGAAAGGTGATATGGGGGCTCTAAGGCTGTTAAGCGTACAGAGCTAGGAAGAGCATCGCCTGTGGAAATCATTCCTTTGATGGATGAGCCAGGGGCTATCATTATGTAGATCCGCTAATGGCATGGTATGCATAGTCATATGAAGGTGTCCACAGGTTGACGGCTTTCCACTTTCGATGGCTGTGAATGGTTATAAGGATCCATAATTATCCGGGCCACGAATTTTGTCATTTGACAGGGGAATTTCTGGACATGTCGGGGATATCCATCCCTAGTTGCTTGTTGAGTTTCAAAGATCCCCATGTGCTGATCTTTTCTCCCTTTTTTGTGTGGGGGTGTGCCTTCATTCCATGCAATTTAACGTCATGTCGTAAGTACGAGGTACTCCTAGTTTATCGGTCATAGAGCTTGGACCATTGGGTGACTATTGCTGAAATCACTCAAAGGATGACGTAGTCAATATTTTCTGATATACTTAGGACAAGGCGGGGGATGAAGGTCGTAAACTACAACTTTGAGCTTTCCCGGATCAGGAGGTATGGTGTGGGGGCTTTGAGGCCAGTAGGCGTATGAAGCTAGGAGAAGTACCTCCTGAGGAAATCATACCTTTGATGGACGATCCAGGGGATATCATTATGCAGATCCACTGAGGGCATGGTATGCATAGTTGTACAATGGTGTCCCCGGGTTGATAACTTTCTTCTTCCGATGGCCATGAATGATTATGAAAATCTGTGATTGCTCATAGTGCAGAGTTTGGCACGTGGGGATAATGGTGTCCTGGTATACAAGAAGCATCTTCATCCCAATTGTCCATTGAGTCAAAGTAGCCTCGTCCTTGCTTGATGTTTGTTGATGTAGGTTTCTATGTGAACCACTGGCGGACAAAGAGGCTAGCCAGATATGGAAATCCTAGAAACACCTGAATGTGAAAAGGGGAACGAACTTGTAAACCACTTCACCTTAAACTTCTGTATCAATAGGTATGGTATGGGGGCTCTGAGGTCGGTAAGCGTACAGAGCTAGGAAGTGTGCCGCTTGTGGAAATAGAGCCTTTGGTAGATGGCACAGGGGCTATCAATATGTAGATCCATAGAGGGCATGGTATGCATAGTCTTAAAAAGGTGTCCACGGGTCGATGACTTTCCACCTCCGATGGCCATGAATGGTTATGAAGATCCTTAATTATCTTGACCGTGGAGTCTGATGTATAGAAAGGATGTATCCAAATGTGCAAGGAGTATCTCCACCTTATATTGCCATGTGTTCTGAGTGGGTCGTGAAGATGTCCGTGCAGTTTAACATCATGCAGTGAGGACAAATTCCATGAAGTTTAACGTCATGCGGTAAGGACAAAGGTACCCCTATGTGAAAGAAAAAGGGGGGTCCGCACAGTTTAACGTCACGTGGTGGGGACAACTTCCATGCAACATAATTTCATGCGGTAAGGACAAAGATATACACCCTGTGCATGTTTGGTTCAGACATAGGGAAAGGGGAATTTTTAACATCATTGTTCGTGCAGTTTAATGTCATGCGGTAAGGACGATAAGTACACCCTGTGTCGGTCTGGATCACACACGGGGGGAAAGGGCTTCTATTTTATTAAGGGGATGGGACAAGACTGGGGATCCTAGCTTCTCTATGTATCCTACGAGGGTAGGAATAAAGCTGTACATAGTTCTTTAGAATGAGTACACCCTGTACAGGTCTAGTCCATACACAAGGGGAAAGAAGGCATTTTTTTATTCTGGGGGCTGGGCCAAGACTGGGGATCCTAGCGTCACTACGTATCCTGTGAGGGAAGGAATCAAGCCATACGTAGTTCTCTAGAATCCATATAGATTAGAATCATGTGGTGAGGACAGAGTACATACAGTTTAATGTCATGTGGTTAGGACGATGGGCACACCCTATGCAGGTCTGGTCCATACACGAGGGGATGGGAATTTTTGATTTTTGTTTTTTGTTTTTTTGTTTCTTTGTTTCTTTTCTTATTTTGAGGTTGCTAGGCTAGGGAATGGAAGTATGGAATCACTATGTATCCTGTGAGGGTAGGAATCAAGCCTCACATAGTTCTCTGCAAGACGATACACCCTATACAGGTCTAGTCCATACACAGCGGAAGGGGGTGTTTTTAAATCACCTTGTCCGTGCAGTTTAACATCGTGCATTAAGGACGATCTCTATGCAGTTTAATGTCATATGGTGAGGACGTGGGCCATACAGTTTAACGTCATGTGGTCAGGATGAAGGGCCATACAGTTTCTATGTGAAATACTTCTTTAAGAATATTGCATTCGTAGGTGCAGTTGTAAATTGATCGTCCATAGAGATCAGGGTATATGCTCCATTAGATAGACCTTGTGTACAACATATGGTCCTTCCCACTTGGTCTCTAGCTTTGGAGGCTTCTTGTCGGGTATCATTGGGGTTCGGAGGACCAGCACAAATTCTCCTTCCAAGAAAGATCATAGGGGGACCTTTTTGTTGAAGGCTCGTGTGATCTGGTTCTGGTACACTTCCAGGTGGTGCAGAGTGTGCAGCCGCTTCTCGTCTAGCTATTCCAATTAACCTAGAAGCTTTTATGTCTGCTCATCATCAGATAATTGATCACATATGGCAATGCGGAGTGAGGGAAGTTGGAGTTCAATGGGCAGGACCACCACCGTGTCGTACACTAATGAGTATAGGGTAGACCGAGTAGCGGTGTGGATTGTGCTTTGATAAGCCCACAATGAATAGAGGAGTTTATCCGGCCATGAATTCCTATCTTTGTCCACCATTTTCTGGAGGATGTTGGATAGGGTCTTGTTGAAAGCTTCTATCTATCCATTTTCCGCTGCATGGTAGTGGGATGAGTGGCTAGCCTTGATACCATACTCGTGGTATAGCTTTTCCAACATAGCAGAGCAGAAATTGGTGTTGTTGTCCATCAATATAGTATGAGGGGCACCAAATCTAGTCATGATATTGGCCTTCAAAAAGCTGACAATATTTCTTGCCCCGACTTCCTTGATGGGTACGACTTCTGCCCATTTGGAAAAGAAGTCGGTTGTCGTGAGGACATACTTCATCTGTTTGGTCATGGCAGGAGGATATGGTCCCACGACGTCCATCCCCCCGATGGAAAATTTCCAGGAGTACTTTGCTTGATGAAGTAACTCTAGGGGATGTTGTATGAAGTAGGCATGAATCTGGAATGAGTGGAATTTTATGGTAAAACTCTCGCAGTCTCGTGCCACTGTAGGCCAATATTACCCAAGCCTTCGAACCTGATGGGAAAGCTTGGTCTCCGGTTGATGTGCTCCACATGCTCTTACACGTGCTTCAGTCATGATGGCAGCAGTTTCTTCTCCTTCAATTCATCTGAGGAGCACTCCATTGAGGCCTCGTTTGTAGAGGAACTCTTGCTGACCCGCGCCGCTATATAGGACAAAATTGATTGCCCTTCTCCATATTTTCTCTCGTTCAGCCCTGTCTGATGGAAGCTCTCACCGTTGAAGGTAGTTCGTGATGGGGGTCTTCCAGCCGGTAGTAGGAGCATATGTATTGGGGACAGGACTGAATTTGTGGATCTCTACCATCTTAGCTTGATCAAATGGCAATACCATTCGACATTGAGTAGTACTGATAACCGTTTCATCCCGATCTGTGTTGGCTAGGGTTGTGGCTGTGTTCGCTAATGCGTCAGCCTGCTCATTTTGGCACTGGGGAATATAAGTCAATGTTGGTTCTATGGAGAACTCGACCATTAACCCTCATACATGTTCAAACAAGGGTATCATCTCCTCCTTTTTAATAGCATAGTCACCATTTACTTTCTTGATGACCAGCTCTAAGTCGCCTTTTACCTTAAGGTGTTGTACTCATGCCTGGAGTGTGAGTTCCAGGCCTGCAATGAGGGCTTGATATTATGCTTCATTATTCTTACATCCCTCTAACAAGAGGAAGGAATTCGAAAAAACTGGCTTGTCTGGGGACACGAGTATTATCTCTAGACCCACTTTGTTGAATCTGGGATCCTACATCTTCATCCTGGTGGGGCTTCGGGATGCACCGTCAAAGTATATTTCCCATGCTGGGAACTCACCTTGAAACGAGAAGATATCTTCGTCAGGTAGTTCAGTGTCTAGTGTAGTGGTCCCTATTGAAGGGTTCTCTGCTAGAATGTCTTCTAATGTCTACCCTTGATGGATTTTTGAGTCACGAACCAGAAGTTGAATTGTTGTAGGATGACCGCCCATCGTGATAGGCGTCCGGTTAGCATCGGGCGACTGAGGATGTACTTGAGCGGGTTACTCCATGAGATCAAATGGACCTCGTGATGCTGTAGATAATGTCGTAGCTTTTGAACTGTGAAGACCAAGGCTAGACATCTCTTCTCGATATTTGAGTATCGAGTCGCAGCATCAATCATGGTTCGACTGAGGTAATAGGGACTGTTTTCTCTGCCGGTGTCGTTCTTGTATGTGAGGAAGGCTCCCAATTACCATTCTAGGGATGTCACATATAGAATGAGAGGACTTCCTTCAACTGGGGGAATGAGCACTCTTGGGATTAATAGGTACTTCTTCAAGTTGTCAAATGCCTCTTGGTAGTCATTCTCCCATTGGTACGTGACCCCCTTCTTCATCAACCTGGTGAAGGGAAAACATTTTCCTTCCAGGTTGGATATGAACCACCTAATATAGGCTAGGTGTCCTTGGAATTCCCTCAGCTGAGTGAGATTTCAAGGGGGTTGCAGGCTCATGATATCCTTCATCTTCTCAGGGTTGACTTTTATGCTGCTATGGCGTACAATGAAGCCAAGAAATTTCCCTGAGGTAACCCCAAAGGTGCATTTCAAGGGGTTTATCATCAAGATATGCTGTCTGAGATTGGTGAAGACAGTATCAAGGTCTGACTGGTGATCCAAGCACTGTCTGGACTTGACCAATAGGTCATCCATGTAACATTCAACGAATTTCCCCAGGAACGGCTTAAATATCCGATGCATGGCACGTTGATACGCGGCGCCAGCATTCTTGAGACCAAAGGGCATGACCCTGTAATAGAATACCCCTTGAGGGGCTCTGAAGGCAGTGGATTCTTTGTCTTATTGGGCCATACTGATTTGATTATATCTGGAATAGTCTTCCATGAAGGATAGAGCCTCATACCCAGCTATCACATCAATTAAAAACTCGGTGATTGGAACTGAGAAGTCATCTTTCGGACAATGCCGATTAAGGTCTCTGAAATCAATGTAGACGCGGATTTTCCCGTTCTTTTTCTTGACAGGGATGACGTTGGACCACCAAATGGGGTACTAGACATCCCTGATGAAGCCTAATTTAATGATATTATCGACTTCAGCCTCTATCTTGGCAGCATGTTAGGGGTGTGTCCTTCTAGCAGCCTGTTTGTAGCCCCAGTGGTCTTCTGGAAGACCAAGGTGATGCGTTGCTACCTAGGGATCGATTCCTGGCATTTCCATGTAATTCTAGGCAAAGAAATCCCAATGTTTCCTTAGGAAGGAGGTATATACCTTGTTTTCCTCGGGAGGCATGGTCACACTAATGAGAGTGGGCCTCGGGTCTTCTTCAGTACCCAGGTTTATTTCCCTGACCCCATCCATAGTGGTGGAGATACCCTCCTCAAATGAGGGAGGTCCATATCTGAGATCTTCCCCCTCTTCTTCTCCTAGGTCCTCATCCTATTGATCTAATGAGGAGAGAGTTTCCGGTCTGATCCTTCGAGGGCTTGAGGGAGAGGCATCGTGGGCATCCCTGCTTGAGTATTCATCCCCAAATTTAGGGTTGGTAGATGTTCCCGCATTGTCGTGCTCGTCCATCATGGCTGAATTCATGAGGATATATGAATGAGTGTCTGGACTAGAACTCCTACTATCAACAAGGTCGATGGGAAGGACATAATCTCTTCCAAGCTACCTGAGGGGGTCATCGGGGACCATTTCCAGGCCATTTGGAGCGGGGATCTAGTCAACGTCATCGATCAAAGGCTTCTTATTATTTTTCTCATAGAACCCGGTGTCAATGTAATGTGACTCCAAGTGCTCAAAAGGGGCCTTTTCAGCATGCAATGTCCTGCTTTTTCCATTGACACGGTACTTGATACACTGGTGGTAGGATGAAGAAACGACCATGTGCTTATGGAGCCATGGCCTTCCCAGTAGGTCACTGAATGCTGTGCTCTGCCGGACCACTAAGAATTCTGTATAGGCTACCAGGTCACCAAAATGGGTCTTTAGCTTAATCTATCCCATTGGTTTCTGCTCACTCTTGTTGTAACCTAATAAAGTTGTGGCTGAGGGAATTAGATCATCCTCACTATAGCCCAACCTACGGAGTGTCCGTAGGGGAAGGAGGTTAACTCCAGAGCCATTGTCTATAAAGACTTTTCGGATCTCAATACCATTCAGCATGATGGACACATATATCCATTTGATGTGTCCATTCATGATCAAATCTTCATCCTGATCGGTGATGGAAATCACCGCATTGCATTCAGCCGGGCCAATCTCCACCCGGTAAATCTCGGTGGCAGCTACCTCGGCTTGGAATTCCTGGGGGATGATCAAAGCTTTGATAAGCACCTCTCTAAGGTCAGCTGACAAACCCAGGGCATCCAAGATTGACAACTTGGCTGGTATAGATGTCAGCTGCTTAAAGATGTTGTATTTTTTCTCCAGCGGTCGATTCTTCTCCGTTGTGGGGAGAGTCTTGGTGGGTGCTTTGGGAGCTGGAGCATTCGAAGAGGAGGGACCGACCACAGGGACGGATGTCGATGGTGTTCCTGCATTTTGAGGACTTGGTCTGGCCGGTCTGTTTGTACGCACTAGGCGACCATACACTTGCTCCTCCTCTGGTGGGTATCACAGAATAACAGGGCCAGAGTGGCTACTTGTGGAGGTGGAGGGGCATTATCTCTCCTGCTAAGCCCGCTGAAGGGCTCTCCCATAGGTTTCCACAATATTAATGGTCTGGTCTGGGGTCCAACCGTAGGGTTGGTTTCGGCCACGGCTGCGCCTCCCCTAGTATCCTCTGCCTCTGCAATTCCTCCTCCTGACTCCTCATGCAGGGAACACGGGTTTCTACTCATACCCTTCGCCAGGGAATGATTCCATGAGATGTATGATGTTGATAGAACCAAGGATTGGCTCCTCATCCTCTGACATGTCAACCTGGTCAGTTGTCTCTGATGGGGCTGTTTGGTGGGTCAGTGCCCGTGGTGCCAAATTCGAGGGCATGAAATCTACCAGGGTCTAGACTAACCTTGTCACCACCACGGACTGCTCCTCTTGTGATTGTTTCCTCCTTCTACTCTGCCTGGATGACCATCTCGTAGAGGATTGTGAGGCTGATGTTGTCGGATCGGCGGCTTCGGGGGCTGTTGGTGGCAACACTGGATGTTGTAGTTGAGCTCGGAGTATGCCCTGGGCTCGGTTGATAGTCTACCGAGTCATCCAGTTATCAAAATTATGCCCATGTTTGCTTTTGACTTCCTTACATCCCTCCTCTTTTCCGGAGTCAGTGGTAGAGAGACATGACACATGTGGTGGGGGTGGTCCCAGGTCGACTTGTCTAGAATCTACCATCCTCTGTAGGAGGTCTTTGAAGACGAAGCATTCTCGGATACAATGCCCTAACATCCGATGGTAGGGAAAGTAATCTGGCATGTCATCATGGCCGACTTCTTCAGGTTTCCTTGGCTCCAGGAGGCGGAGCAAATTACAGTTCATAGTGGCAATGAAGTAGCCACGAACTTGATCGTCTCGGAATTAGTATACTTTTTTTCTTCTCTCCTCAAACTTTTTCTTCTTCAGTTCTCTCTGATCATCTCATTTAGACAAGGGTGGCCACTGATATGCAGGGGGCTCTTGACGATTTGGTAGAGGTCTGAGTGGTGGAGCGGGCACAAGGGCCGGCTTGAGTGTGACAACAGATTCTTCAGCTCTAGGGGATCTTTTTGTGGGAGATTGCGAGGCTATTCTGGACTTTGAATCTGTCCACTACAGGGAGTCCTCAATTCTTTGGGCAATGGCCGAGAGATTTCAGAAGCTAGTGGTGCACTCCACCAGTATGATCGGTGTTCACAACTCATCTCTATGATTATCAATGTATATGGCTAGAATCCCATCTTGAGGCATTGGCTTATTCAGAGAATAGGTCAGACCATTCCATCTGGTGATGAAATCTAAGACCCTCTCATTCTGCCTCTGCTTTCAGTTCATGAGATCACTGACCGTTGTTTTAGGAATCATTGAGCTGAAGTGGAACAGGAACTGCTATCGGAGGTCCTCCCAACTCTTTATCAACTGGGCTGGTAGACTCGTATACCAGACGAAGGAGGATCCTTGCAAGGTCCGTATGCAGCATCTGAGTTTCACTGCTTCTTTTTGTTCCGGAGTCCCCATCATAGGGTCACAGAAGGATGCGTAGTGCATCAAATGCTACTCCAGATCGCATGATCCATTGAACATGGGGAATACAAGGCTCCCAAAATTGGGTGGAGGTGGTTTGTTGGTCACCCAATCTAGGTAGGGTTTCTTCTCTGGATGTATCGGATCTCTTCGACCATCAATCGCTTCCACTCTAGCTATTAATGCCTCGATGGTATTGGTGAGTCCCTAGTTTACATCCTGTTGGGCCTAGTCTTGGGCAGGCGTAGCCCAAGACATTGCCTGATGATCCGGATTGTCCGACACCAAGGGTGCATATTCCGTTCGGGGTACCCATGAAGGGTTCGGGAATACTAGCTCCGGTTGCCTCCTAAGTGGAGGGAAATCCTGGTATTCGTCCGGATCCACATCTAGGTAGTTGGACGGGCCAGGCGCCTCATTGGGAAGGAGCCCTGATCGTGCTTCATTTTCCAGGGAAAGCCTTAGCCTTTGAGGTGCACTTGCCGGGAGTGCATGACGTGGCTCTTCTTGGGATGAGCTTTCAATATGGTGGTTTCTCTGGAGCATCTCGGTGTTAAATCGCCTCAATTCCTTCATCTCTTCATCCTATCGAACAAACCTCTCTTCGAGCATGAGTGGCTCATTTTTATCGAGAGAGGGGGACAGGTTAAGGGTAACCATTCCTTTGTTCATGTCCTTGTTGGAAGCTCGCAGGGTAGGAGGAGGGAGGTTAGCTGAAGGTGCAGACATATTTAAAGTGGCCCTCTAGTTCCGGGTGTGTACACCTGGGGGTTCATTATGAGTCACAGCCTGACCAGAAACGTCATCTCCTGACCTATCCGGATTTTCATTTTCTCCGGTGTTACCCATGGGGTTAGCCTCTATGGCGTTGATGAACGCATATTGTGGAGTGGAGGGGATTTCATCTACCAAATAGGAAGTGGATCTCCCGCATCTTCGGTTGGCATTCCCTTTCATGACTTGGGATTGCCTTCGGACTTCTTGGTGAAGGGTGACGCGGAGAGTTATTTGATGCGACCTTACGGTGCACCTTCCTCTTAGAGGGGATGATGATTCAAATGATGGGATAGGACAGGAACCTCCCCTTCTAATTGTCCTCCCTAGATGAGAGAATATCGACTCTCATGGGGGAGGTTGTTTTTGATTAGGTAATAATGCTCCCAACCCTGAGCGTTGGGGTTGGCTCTGTTCCCTGGACATTGAGTCTCTTCCTAGTTATATTGGTCTTACGGGGGAATTTGTTGTCAAAAATACCCCTATCCTTGCAAGCTGGGGTAGACCCTAGATTGCAGCAGTGGCTGCAGCTATCATGACATGCCTGATCTCACATGCTCCTATTCGGGGGTGAACCAGATTTGGTGCCAAATTCACCTGTGAATCATTCCCCTCTAGAGAGGTGGGAAAAGATCATTGATTGACCTCTCTTAGGTGAGAGGCCTGTTGGATTCTCTCAGTGGCCTGATTCAATAATTCTTGAATGGCTCATTCCCGTCGGGCCTGATGCTTCTGGGACTTACTCAAGGCCCGACTATATTGGGTGTGTTGCCTTTCCTGAGCAGGGGATCCACTCGATTGTCGTCTTGCCATGATGACGTTGCAAGACACCATACCGAATGGGTTCTTTTGGGTATGGGGTGGAGTAAAATTAAGCGCTCTGTGTTCCTCCCATCCCTTGATATGGACTCTTGTCAGAGCATCACCAATGAGGCGGCACGGTTCGTGCAGTTCACGGAGGCAAGCTGCCTCCATATTCTCTTTGTTCCTCTCGAGGCGTTGTTGTCGCATCGAGGAAGGGGCCTCCAGGTCGATGTGACACAGGAGGTCCCCTATCATCTTGACGTGATCTACATACCCTTCATAAGGTAGGAAGCTTTATTTTATCTGGTGGAGGGTTGTCTATATATTATAGAGGATGTCATGCTTGCATTATTATGACAACTATCTAGGTATGTTGTACTGAGAGGTGGTCGTGGGCCAAAAACATAACTGGTATATCATTCTCAGCCAGTCATTTCCTCTGGTGCAGCATATGGGCATATTCCTCTGCCAGTGATTCCTCTACCTGGTCAGCCCAACTAAGTCTCTCACTGTAGTCAGAGGCAGTGGGACCTGTAGCTATCGAATTGTCTTGTGGGCGATTCTGAGGTGGTTCAGAAGAGTTACGCAGACCTGGAATGGATCTTGATCGAATAAGGGAGTCGTTAGCGACAAGATTGGAATCTAACATGCGCGATCTTGTCCTTCTAAGTGCCTCGGCATATGAGGGCCTTTCGGTGCTTGATTCGGCTGGAGGAGGACCTTTCTGTCGAAATAATATGTCATCACGGGGAGGACCTTCGCAATGACGGTCGTAATGGCGAGGAATACCATTACTCCTTGATGCTTCAGTGCATAGAGGACTTTTGCAGTGCACACCCTGGGGAGGTCCTTCAAGGCATGTTGCAGCAAGGGGAGGACCTTCTGGCTGCGTAGCATTGTTATGGGGAGGAGCCTTCGCAACAATTTCCAATATGGTGAGGATGACCATCATGGCGTGAAGTTCGACACGCATCCTGGGGAGGACCTTAAGGACACTTCGTGACAAGGGGAGGACCTTCTTGTTTCTTGGGGCCATTGTGGGGAGGACCTAAGCGATGGAGGCCATGGTGGCAAAGACTACCATCACAGCTGCGGAAATGGAAAGGACTACCATTACTACTTGTGTAGGGAGAATATCTGCGGGATACATCATGGAGAGGGTCTCCAGAATGTACCGCAACGAGTGGAGGGCCTTCTTGTTTCTCGACGTCTCTACGGGGAGGACCTCTTTTATCAGGGTGGCGAGGACTACCACCGTGACCTGATGCCTGGCTACGTGGAGTTTCGTTGCAGCGTAACCCCTAGAGAGGACCTTCAGGGCAGGCCACGATAAGGGGAGGGCCTTCTTGTCGTGATGAGATGTCACTACGTGGAGGACCTCCATATTTTCGACTATGATAGTGAGGACTACCATCATAATCTGTGGTCCCACTGCATGGAGAGTGATTGTAGTGTATACCCCGGGGAGGACTTTTATGGTGGACCGCAGCAAGTGGAGGACTTTCTTGCTGCTTGATCTTCTGGGCTCGTGGAGGGTTTCCGTGACTCGCATCAAGAGGGAAGCTCTCGTAACCGATCGCTATATTCCCACGGGGGAGCCCCCACGGGTGCTCTGGGGAGGACCTTCAGAGCTGCTGGTATCACCATTGTGGGGAGGACCTTCACAACTACTAATGTCACTCCCATAATACGGTAATGGGTGGGTAGGGTTTCGAGCCATTGATGCGTTCTTAGCAGCGTCGGGAACCCCAGCTTCCAGCAGAGCGGAGTCACGAACCTGCTTTTTATTTTCTGGCTTCCTTCGGTGCATTTAGGGCGATCTTTTGGAGGCAGTGGGGACCATCTGCTGTCGACAACAGCCTTCACCTCCTTTGGGTCCATATCTAATTGGGTCCTGTGACGTTTTCAGGATGTTCCAATGAACATCTTGACTTTTATCAATGATATATACCTACTCTGTAGCATCCACCGTGATGGACGAGTGTCCCCCAGTTGGAACGAGTGAAGTTGCTCGATCCAGTTGCCCTTGCGTCGCGGAATATAGCTGGCAACCCTCCTGGGCTAAAGTAGGGATGCAGATCTGCTCCGAGGTGGCTACCTCATCTCTTAGATGAGTCTCCTCAATTGGGGAGATGGGCCTAAGTCCTTGTTGTTGCTTCTGATGCAATTACATGCTTGTAAGTCTGCAAGATACGATCTGGGATCGATACCTGCCCCTCAATCATTTCTAGGATATGTAGAGAGACATCTTTGGCTGGAACGGATATGAAGGCCCATTCCAGTATCGGAGTAGGAATATCCTGCTCCGGTCCTCCAGTGGTCAGTGGGTACTGATGATTCTACTATGTCGGGGCAGGTGAACCAACAATCCCCTGTACCGGGATATGCCAGTTTTTCTCTCTGTTTTCTGCCACATTGGGGTGGCGAACTTTACTTGCATCTGCAGGGAGCTAGCCCCGCATATATTGGTTTCCCACCATATCGATTCAGTGGCCTTTATTGGATGGGAGACGTGCCCGCCTATGGTTTTCCGCCACATTTGGGTGGAGGGCTTTATTGATCACCACCATATCAGGATGGCAGGCATCTGAAGCAACAGACGGGAGCTAGTCCTGCAGGTGTCGGGTTGCCACCATGTCAGGTTAGTGGGATTCACGACCCTAGGTAGGGAGAGGTTCTTGCCTATTAAGTGTTTCCCTGCGTGAGCGACGGGCTTGATGGAGCTCGGTGGGGATGCGCACCGGCTCGTATGATCTCGCCATGTCTGGATGGTGGGATTGGGAGGAGCGAACAGGTGTAGGTGCCTGCTCGTGGTACGTCTCTGTGACTGGGAAGAAGAGCTCCTCCTCAAGGACCAGGGTGACAACCAACCCTCGATTGTACATCCTCTGCCCTCATCGGGCGGTCTGAGGGGCCGGAGCTCGGGGATCGTGGACCTGAATCCTCGGTGAAACATCCTCCTCGGTGTGAGCATGTTGAGTCGTGACGTGACCGTGATGACTCTTGCCGGCGGGGGCCTTAGAGAGGAACCCCCATTTCTTAGGGATGAAGTCATCAACGTCGACCTCATCCACCTCCCTAAGATAAGGGAGGTATGCATTGTCCTGTTCCGGGGATAGGCTCCCGAAATGGTTGGAGACAACAACAGGGGATGTCTGGGTCTGCCTTTGCGGTTGTTGCTGGGCAAGCGACCGACGAATCCTGACAGATTAGAGGGCGTGTGTGGCCGTCTCCACCATTGGGAGAGTACCATTCACATGGAACTCTCGTATCAGCACTTCCGAAACCCAATGTTGAAGATGTTGGGTGGGTGACAGGGTCCTTTGTTATTGAGGAAGTCTCGTCCTTGAGTCATTGGAAGCGTGCACTTGTGAGTTCCTTTGCAATGCCATTGGATCGAAGGGAGTTCTGATAGTAGTGCCTACGAAACATTTTAGCAAATACAAGCAGCAAACTCGTCAAAGAAACATCTCATAATCCCATGCATAATTAATGACCTCACTTGGCCCTCCTTTGGAGCATAAGGGGGCACTGGGTGAGATTATGATGAATCTGTCATGTTTGGTAAAAGATTCACGTCTGGTTCACCATTTTTTTGTTTCGTTATGGTCTTCGGTCATGAAACGCCCAACGGCTCCATACCCAATGGTTGATGGAGATGCTTTCCAAAGGCAGGCGTTCGCCGGATGGTTTGACCATTGACTCTTAAGAACTCAAATTGGTTGAGAGGATGGGAAGTAGGGCTCATCACACCCTTTTTGGGGAGAATTATTACCTATTCCGGGACTCTCTTATAGATTTAAGAGATATTCATATGTTCGTGAATCTTTCTTTTATACCCAAACATAGTATCCACGGATTTAACCTTGGTGAGAAACGGTCAAATGGATGCAGGGGTTCGGTATCATTTATGCTTGAGGTTTACCATCCCTTGTTGGATTAATGACCCAGAAGGGTTGGAACTCGCTTGAGGTGGCACTAGGATTGGTGCGGTGAACCAGTGTGGAGATAATCAGATCGACTGGTTGTTGGGCTTGAACCTCAGGGAGGCTTCCTACGTACCCTGCATAGGAGGTAGGGATCATAGTCTATGTAGTTTGTATATATAGTTTAACGTCATACTGGACGAGGGTGGAACTCGGCTTGAAGAAACGACCGAGTGGTGGGCTTGAACCTCGTGGAGGCATCCTACATACCATGCTTTGGCATGGATCAAAGTCCTCGTAGTTCATTTTGGATTGGGAATTACACTCTGAGGAGGCCCAGAATGATGGATTGGGGATTACACTCTGAGGATGCCCAAAATGATGGATTGGGGATTACACTCTAAGGATGCCCAGATTTATGGATTGGGGCTTACCCTCTGAGGATGCCCAGAATGATGGATCGGGGCTTACACTCTGAGGATGCCCATAGGAGGATGTCATGGTCGATGCTTACTCTAATCCCACATCAGTCATGCTCGGTATGGGAAACAAGTGGCAGCAGGGACCAGAGGATCATGTCGCAGAAGGTGTGTCCATAAGAAGCGGAGTGGGGCTTACGCATGAGGGTGGCCTAGGGTGATGAATTGGGGCTTAAAATATGAGGAGGCCCAGAAGGTCGGGGCTTACTCTGAGATTGACACTCGGGGCGACAAAGCCCAGCGGGAGAGGGAAAGGGGGTGCTCCTCTGCCCATCTCCTCTCTTGCAATGCACGAGGGATTCCTTCTGATGGGTATTTTACCATCTTCGAGGAACCCTCAACATGTGGAGGGGCACAAAAGGTATTCCCAAGCTCAGGCTCCACATTATCGTGGGAATGTGAACCCAGGAATGCTTTGGGAATCTCCTCAAGGTTTTGGGAAACCCCTTTCCCCTTGTTTACTATGGGTATGTGAACTCAAAATGGCGGGTTGATGTGCCTGAAAGTCATACCACGCGGATCCGGTAGCTCTGGCAGAGGCCTCAGCTCAGGGCCGATGAATAGGCCAATGAGGGAGTTGCGGAAGACCTGGCTGGATCGGAAGGATTTTACCTGGCACTGGAAATGAAAACACCAAAGTATTTGGTGAGCCACCGAGAGGTATAGGTGGTGGTTCCCTTCACGTGGTAAAGTTCCACGTGGCTGGAGCCGTCCGCAAACCAGGTTTGTCTACTGACTGATTGGCATCCCATGAACTAGGACGGTTCACAGCTTCAGGTTCAATCCGCGAACCAGGGTGGTTCGCGGCTTCGGGTTCAATCCGCGAACCAGGGTGGTTCGCGGCTTTGGGTTCAATCTGTGAACCAGGGTGGTTTGCGTCTATGGGTTCAATCCGCAAACCAGTGTGGTGCGCGGATGGTTCCAGGAGGGCGGCGGCAGCCAAGGGCGGCGCCAGTCGGAGGCTCGCCGGTCCGGACTTCGCCCGCGTAGGAGCGTACTATGCGGTGCGAAGGATGGGAAAAGAGGAATAAACTCACTGGTCTGCGGGGAAGTCATCCGCGGTGGGGGTATGGTTTGCGGTTCTCCTTTTTTGTTATTTTAGGTTCACGATTCACCAATTTATTATGTGTTTTCTGATTCCTTATTAATTCATATACCTGCTATTGTTCACGGATGGGAATTTCGCTGTTTGCAAAATCCAAAGCCTTCCTTCAACCGATCTCATATCCCTTTAAAACTGATTCCAATTATCTGATCCCCTTTTCTTTCCCCCTCAGTCTCCTTTTATAGATTGGGGAAAGGAATGTATATGTGGCCACACAGCACCTTTTGTGGAGTCCCATAACCGGATTCACAGCTGACTTAGTCAATCCGCGATTCGTAGTGGGTATTGAATGCTTCCCCCCCCCCCCTCTGTGAGGTGAACTCATCGAGTACTCCATGGCTGTCAAGGGTTCCGCCTCTATTCCGCGAATGACAGCAGGTGCGGCTTGGACCGGTCAACACGTTCCGCAGTTAGGGCAGTTCGTGATGGTGAACTGGACTGGGGCACATCCTTCCTCATGACCGTAGAGGCTCTGCGCCACTATTTCGTGAACGACAATGGTTCACTGAGGGGGTGCCTCGCGGTGCCTGGCCCTGTTGCGCCTCCATGGACCGGTTCGCAGACCAATAACTTTTTTTGTGTCTCTTCTTTGATTATTTTCCCCCATTCATTTGGGGGATTTGGGTAAAAATTCCTTTGCGGATTTTTCAGGACCCTACAGTGATATAGAAAAAATTATTTGATGAATTATTTAATTTTGAGTAAATAAAAATTAGTCATTTCTTTTGTTGTTCTATCAAAATTTTAAAATCATGAACTTTATAGAAACTATGTTCTCATACTATTTGAGGAAGACTAAAGGAAGATAATGACTGCAAGTATCTCCTGAAGAAAAATATAATGTTATAATATTTTCAAGAATAATGCAGATGAATATCCATTAAACCTTGAGTTTTTTATCATCAAAGTCTAAATTAGTTTGTTCAAAGGTTGTTAGAGTTTTCTTGAGTATTAAAGACTAGAGTATAGAACTTTTCCCAAGTCATAAGTAGCGAGAAAAACTGTTTGATGTTACTAGTAAAAAATAATAGTTCCACCCCACATCTATTTGCTATGTATTTTATATAGTAGTGTAGTTTTTTAAAGAATGGATTTAAGTATATTTTTTTAAAGAATATGATTTCATTCCCACTGTATATGTTTTGTGAATATCTTATGGGATATGTTTCAAAAAATATAATCATTTTGGGGGTATCCGGGGAATACCTTTTGAGTAAAAAAATAGTACATGGTAAAAAAGAGAAAAAATGTGTATTCAATTATTGTACATTTCTGATGGATGCTTCTTTTTCCACTCAATGTAGAAATAATGGGGATTTAAAATTAAAGAATAAATTAAGGTATCATCCACTATTTTTTAGAATATATAGAGAACAAGTAGAAGAAAAAAATCAGAGAAACCCATTTTTGGTGTTGTCTCTACGATTTTTTATCCAAGAGATGTGACTCTAGGTAACATTTGATGATTTCTTGAAAGGGAAGTGAGAAGTACATGTTATAAAGAAGAATAAGAAAAAAGGATCTAGACATCATTCTAAGAACATATTGAACTATGATAAAGTGTTGAGAATAATAAGATCCCATGATATCCTTTATTTTAGAGTTTTTGTGAGTATCCCTTGGGTATGAATATCATAGGATTTCATTGTGTGAGATAGTTGGGTGAATATATTTAGATTTTTTATGAAGATGATTTGTGATTAGTGACCATGTTATAGGGTATTCTATAAAACATACTAGTATAATAGAAGATTCATGTGAAAATAAAAAGATATCTCTTATATAAGAAAATATATCCTATGTGCAGCTGCTAACATACTGATAATGTGGAATTTAAAAAGAGAAAATGCATATACATAATGTGATTTTTTATAACTTGTGTGACATAGGGTATGTAAGTATATAATAATGTAACTCGTTGATTATAGTGGGATGCTATTGATTAATTATAGTTTGAAGTTGATATGTCAAGGGTTATGAGACACTAGAGAAGTGTCTAGTTTTACCCAAGATAAGAGAAGATCAGTGATACTTTCATCTAGCTAAGGTGGGTTAAGAACCCTTTACTTATAATTATAATATTTGACTATAGTCAATAATTCTTTATTGGGGATCATTTCCAAACAACTAAAAGAAGTAGGTCATTATAAGGAAAAATGTAAATCAGTGTGTTCCCATTCTTTCATGTACAAAATTATAAGCTGGGTATATGAGACACAAGGAGTGGATTAACAATGAATAAGACCAAGAGGATAAAATAAAGGGAATAATTTATATTGGTTTTATGTGACCATTGATTTACCTCTACCCTCACAATGGTCCATCAATCCCAAATGAATTTCATACATTATCATGGATATACGTTATCTACAAAAATATTTGAATGAAGTTTCGATTTTAGATCTTTGAATAATAGTATCATATCAAGAATTATTTCCTTATATTCACTAAAGTAGAAAATGGAATCTCATCCAAGACACTAAAAATGGGTTAAAGAAGTAGGAAACAAATCCATGATTAATCTCAAACAATAAATTAGAAATTCTATTATCATAGGGTATTCATAATGGAATGTAATTTTCTATTAAATATATGGATTTCAATACCTCTACTGATTTAAATTTAACATTGAATTATTTGAGGAAAATAGAGACATTATAATAGTTTAAGATTATTACTCACATATCGGAGAGTTTACAAATAATGTTTATACTAAGGTTTTTGCTTACATATTAAATTTCATCAAGGACCTATTTGATCAAAACCCTATAGCTATTGGAAGATTATAATGCAATGAAAAATTAATTTTCCAAAACAATTGTAAAATTATTTACTCTCATAAATCTTGTAAAATGTAAACAAGAATGTGTCAGACTTTTAAATGAAATAGATTATTTAATTTATAAAGAGGATAAAATAGTTATTTCTGATAAATATGTTCTAAAAATTGATTTAGAATACATTTTTATACCAATATAAAATTAAATTATAACATTTAACATGAAGTGTCTAGTTCTAGAAGTAATACTGATATAAATGGAATCAAAAGAAGATGGACTTCCCTAATGAAAAGATAATAAAGCTGATGGTAGGAAAATTTTTGTAAGTGATACCTGCACCTAATTATTCTTAGAATGGGGGATCAAATATTATTATATCATATAGAGATTCGACCACTTATATCTCATGGAAAGAGGTAACCCATGGTGAAGATAATGTTTCTTTCACTAAATCTAGAATTTATGGGAATATGGGACCAAAATATCTAAAGGAATATTAGAGGAAAATATTCGGAAAACATCCAAGGAATCAATAATAGAGATACTAAATTCCCATTCATGTTTCTCCCCAATACAACATCCAATGGTTGGTTAATGGTTCCAAAAACACTAATCAATTCATTTGGGACATCCTGTATCTACAGTGAATAGACCAAGACTTATCGGAAGGTGATAAAGATACTGAGAATCAAACATAGGGATCTTGATTTCTAGAATAATATTTCAGAACATGGAAATTGAATATTCACTAAATATGGGGGTAATAAGGCAGTAGAAATTCAGTGACATGGTTTTGTAATGAATTAGATCTCAATTAAAGGAATGTATCTACTTATGATGAAAATATTTGAAATATTGAATAACTCTTATGAATTATTCAAGCTTTTTGGGGGAAAATATGATGGATGCTAGTAAAATCCATCAAGTTACCATGTATTTATATAATATAAAAGATAAAAACCACAGTTTTTTAAGTAGGAGAAAAAAATTATTGAATCTTCCTAATGAAGAAAATCTGTAAAGAGAGAAACAGAGTCATATACTACTAGTAAGAAAAACAAATATAGTCAAAAATGATTTCAAAACTATTACAAAGAGATAATTCTAATATGGAAAGAGATGAATCATTGTGGACCAATGAAAAATTGTCATGAATGAAAATAAAAATGGGAGAACACTAGGTATAGGGAGATATTTCTTCCATGTGAGGGATTTTGGGAATGGATTTGTGGCCAAATCTTCTAGGGAAAAAGTTAGGAAACATCCTAAGAATGGAAAAGAAAAGATTGATAAAGTGATGTGGGGAAGGTTCAAGAAAATAAATCATAGTTCTATCAGGTTTATGACAAGGATGTATCAACTCGAAAATATAATAAAGAACAATGGGAAAACACCTATGAATTAAAGTTAAATATTTTTTAAAATATTATTCAACGCCAATTTATAAGTTGAATAGAATTCTACCTAAAGGTGATCATACCTAAATACCTAATGGTGTTATAATGAATATGAATACTATTAGTTGTTATGGGATTATAAATATATATATCAAACCTCTTAGTCTTATTGAGTATTTGTTTTAGAAACCAACCTCACACTATATTTTTTTATGTTTTTAAAATGATTTTAGGGTAAGGTGTTGAAAGATGGAGAGTATTCCCATAATGGGGAGCTCTAATAATGAATGAAGCTTCCATAATATATCAATCATCTATAATATTTTAATTTAGAAATTCCCTTTAAATATGACGATGAGGAATTCTTTTCATTCATTAATGTTTGTTTTAACATGTACATATTATTTTTTTTATAGTAACTCTATATTTTCATACATAGATATTATATAAAAATATATGATAATTCAATTTATTTTACAAAAACATGAATTTGAATCATAAAGGTTTACTATCTATTGGAAAATTGTATACATAAAAAACTAGTTTATAAGTGAACTACAACATCTCCCTATAATTTCTTCATAAATAACACCCTTATTAGAAATATCATACATAGTATCTTTCTTCATAACCTTGGTAAATAAAACATAAAAAGGGTGATGTTAGATTCTCTTTAAGGGTATAAAAAAGGTGACATCAATCATCACATAAGTTTAACATTAGCATAAGGGTATGAGACCATGATCATAAAATTTGAAAAACCACACCATGTATAACATAGTTCCTAATGAGTCATGTCTTAAATATTGGTAGTTCATAAGACGTGAACCATAATGGAATCAAAGAACATAAGCCATGAGAACATAACATTGGTATAAGACATTAGTTTTTGGCATACACATAAGAATATAAAATCATTTACATATCATTGAAGGATCATTTTCAAGACTATCGTAGTAGAATGGGGTCACTCCCCATACTATTATAGTTGTCAAGGTTTACTCCAGAGACTATCATAGTGGAAAAAGTTCCTCACTGAACTAGGTTCATTCCCTATTCTAGTCCATCTTATCTCATGAGATATCCATATTTATCCAATTCACTAGAGGGGTATAAAAATATGATCCCACCAATTACATAATAAATATAATACATATGTGTACCAAAATTTCATAAAAAATTTTCCATATGATAAATTTATAATCAAAAATGGATTTTATAAAAATTTCATAATAGCATAATCGTTGATAGAGAAACAAGTTTCTTGGACATTTCATCAATTCATTATAGAATAATTAGTGTAAAATTTATGAGTGTGACAAAATTATTTATATCATATTTATAGACCATATAGAGAAATAATAAGGATGGAATAATTTGATAACATCCCCAAAAAATATTTGAAAATTTCAAAGTCTACCATTTTAGATGGAAAATGATTTTTAAAATATCACTTGGGACATTTCTTGAGAAAAATACCCCTACAATAGTGGACATCACGTTTTAAAATCTAAAAAGTTTCCAAATATTAAAAAATATTTTTTAAAATAACCTTAGAAACTAATAAAAGAATATTTAAGTCATTAAGTGGTCAGGATGGTAGGAATTCCAATTCATGTCCTACACATTAAAATAATGTTTCTTTTCACATTTTTAGAAAAAATTAAAAAGTATCTCATTGGTAAAATTACAAGAAGATTATATTTAATCCATTTTGTAAAAAATAAAATATAATTATAAATGATATTAAAAACCACATTATAATAATAACAAAATTCTTTAAAACATTTTTTGAAAATACAGAAATTGATGAAAATGGATTTTCGACCGAATAAAAAATTATATTTGGCTTTTAGTATTTCTAACTCATGAGTATATAAGGTGAGGAAAATTATATTAAATCAAAAAAATAAAAAAATAAACATACGAGAAAAAAATTAATGAGTTTATTAAGATTTATATCATCATAATTTATCATCAAAAACATAATCGTAAACAAACCTGATAACCAGTGAGATTGTGAGGTAAAAGCCCATACCACATTAGTGATATTTGAATCATAATCCCCATGAAGTAATAACATTAATTTAAACTTTAAATATAAATAATATAAGTTAATTCATGATATAAAATTTCAAAGTGCAGTATATACACTAGATAAAATAAACAAGTGGTGAATTGGCATGAGTCCTATGGAAATAAAAGTGAGGCAAAAATTCATTTCCTCAAGTCTAGATTTTCATCGTACGCATTCAATCCTCCTATATAATAAATACATATTTGTTATTATAGAAACATAATCATATTTATAATATCATATATTTATTATTAAATTTTATAACCTTTTTATTAATAATTCTTGGTTAAAATCATTGTTTCATGTGATAATTGCTTTGTTATTCATGTATTATTTTGTTTGGTTCTTTTAGTCCTTATACTTTGATCATGGTTAAATCTTACCCAAATTCTAAATAATAATATAAATGTATTATATATTATTTATATAAATATTTATATTCATCCATAAAAGTATAGATATAAAAATGAGTTACACCTTTCATGGAAACGGAAGGCCATGCGTAAGCATAAAGTTTGTTTTCATTTTTTCAATGAATGGAATGAAAGAAAGGGAAAAAGTATTTCATATCTACATAATAATAATTATACAATATATATTATATATATTAATTAAATATTTACTTATTACTATTTATGTCCAAACGAAATGAAAATTTTATCACATCACATCGTGGAGGCTCCAGTCCACACGTACACACGAGCTACGTTGTCGTTTTCTAAAAGATTGTAAGGTATAAAATTAAATGTAATATTATTATTCCATAAGTATAATTATATAATTAAAATAATATATAAAAATAAAATAAATCATTATATACATCCCTGAGATCCAGGGATGGAAAATGAATTGCATTGGTTAGTGAGGTAGTAGACATCCATGCATATGATCGGTGGTTTCATTTCCCGTTTAATGGAAGAGGAGATGGTTGTATGTTATTCCACTACAATAATAATAACTCAGTATATGGAAGATACTTATGTTGTTATATCATCATGGTCGACTAAAATTTTAAATCATTTTAAGAGGATATAAAAAAAAATTGGTTAATAATTATACTTATTCTCTGAACAGCCTATTTTGGTTTATTATTTCAGTAATGATAAGATTTTTATAAAATAAAATTACTAGAAGTGGTATAAATTAAATATATTATAAAAACAATAATATTAATAAATAAATTTTATAATGAATTTTTTTTGAAGCATAAAATGACGATACTGAAAATCATGTTCTTATTTCATTAGAATTAATCAATAAATTTGTATTTATTAGGGCCCTTATAAATTCCATAATTATTTTAATCCAATTAATATGATCAAATTAAATAATTTTTTTATAAAATTATTGTTTAAATAATAAAATATTAATATTATACTTTATTTTGTTAAAATGGGGTGTTGTATGAAACACAATATAATAAATAAATAAAATTTATTTAAAGAGAAATATATTCTAAATCTCAAGGTGTTCGATTCTCCCCCCCCCCACACAATAAATTTATTACTTTTAATTTGAAATTTATCTTTCTAATAAAGGTTTTCACATTTAAAATTTCCTTTGTATAAAACCAACAATGTTGAAAGGGAAAATGAAATATCCTCTTAAAAATGTAGGAAAGGGAATTATGAAGGTCATATAGAATAACACAAAAAAATGTTTTCAAATAGGATAAAATTATGTTGAACATATTATATAATGTTAATTATTATTATTAAAAATATTTAATCTATATTATCTAATTCAATTAATATAATAGCAAATTTTTAATTTAAAATTAAATTTGTATATGTGATGAAAAAGTAGTTCTCCAAAGATAAATTTTCATCACTAAAAAATATTTTAATATCAAAATAGAACATAAAATTGATTATAATATACAAAATAGAATTAAAAATAATATAATTTAAATTATATTACTTTTAAAACCATTAAAAAATTTAAATTTTAAATTTTTTAAATGAATAAATAATTTTAATAAAAATCTATATTTTTCAATATTCATCGAAGAATTCAAAATTTCAAGAAATTCTCAAAAATTATATCTAAGATAATCTTGAAATTTTTATTTAAAATATTATTATCATTTGTTTAATTATAATTTCTAAAATATAAAAAATAATAATTTTAAAATAAGTGTACAAAAGGATTTAAAGGATAATATTTTGGAAGAAATTCCTTTTTTATAGAAAATGGAATTTTACGATAACTCTATGTCTAGTAATATAAATTATGTGAATTTAAATTAAAATAGATAGATATATAATATAAAAATTTCCTTTTAAAAATTCCTTTATGATTATTTTTTTTAATAAATTCAAATGGAAAAATATGGTGCACTTAAAAACAGCTTTCGGAAAGGATGTGTTTTTATGAATAAAAATATATTTTTACCAAAATCATGAAATTTTATTATTCAAATGAAATTAATTAGATTATTATAAATAAATTGGTCATAAATTACTTTATTAACAAATCCATAAAAACAATCAGATTTTAAATTACTTAATTTAATGAATGGAAATGATAGACTTACAAAAAACGATATTTTCACTAAAAACCCATTCTTCTCCGAAAAAACCGAATGTTTCACCATAAGATAAATTTTTATATTATTATTTCAATAATGAAAAACTTTTCATAAAATTAAATTTCTAAAAGGGTTATAAATTAATTATATTATACATGTAATAATATTAATAAATAACATTTTTATCGAAAATGTATTTTTTAAGCAAAAAATCAATACACTGAAAATATTGTTATTATTTCATTACAATTAATCAAAAAATTTGTACTTATTAATACACTTATATATTTTTCATAATTTTTTAAAACCAATTTATACCTTCAAATTCAACAAATATGTTATAACAGTCATGTTTAAAAAAAATTTGAATTTTATAATGTGGTTCGTTAAAACATGGTGTCGTATGAAACATAATCTATTAAGGAAATAAAAATTTTTAAAGGGAAATATTTTATAAAATATCATGGTTTTAGTCCCTCCTCCCCCAACCCAACCCCCCCCCCCCCCCAATAAATTTATTCATTTTAATTTGATATTTTTCTTAGTAATCAACAGTTTCACATTTAAAAATTCCTTTTAGAAAACCCACAATATAAAAAGGTTCAGAAAAAATATCCTCTTAAAATGGGGAAAAGGGATGTACTTAGTTCTTTTAGAATATAAAAAAATGTTTTCAGAAAGGATAACATTAACAAGAAGTGAAAATATGGAAATCAAGAAGAATTATAACAACTAAGGACTAATATATTATCATAAATAATATGGTAAAGAGAAAAATAATTAACCAAAATTCATAAATATATGAAGTCTGAAAAGATAATTGATTCATTTAAAATGAATATAAAAGTATAAAATTTTATTTCAGTATCATTTTCCTAAATTTGAGGGGTTCGTTTAGTATCAATATAATGAATATAATACATTATAATTACTTGATTTCATTCCATATCATATGCACAATTTCATACTTTGGATGTGTTTTGAAAAATTTCCACTTCATTGATTACTCCACGAAATGAATAGCCAAATTTTTTTTTTAATATTAAATGAATAAAATTATCTATTTTTGGATCATAATATCAAAAAAATAGTAATAATTCCTTCCATATGCCTCTAAATATTTACCAGATTCTAAATTCTTAGAACATGTTTTGTAATGTAACACATTAATCAATAAACACAAAAAATAACACCCAACCATAAACATAATATTTATCCATAAAATAATTTATTTAAAAACTATTTCATAATTACCATGACATCACATTATCTAGTGGTAGGCGATGCACCCATGTCACCCTCCGATTATGGATTCAATCCCAATTGCCTTGTATAATGTGATGGGTGTCATATGACATATTGGTTGTACATTTTAAAAAAATATTAATATAATCCCTATAAAAATCACAAAAATATGATGAAGATACTCAAAAATAAAATTAATCATCAAATCACTTTTTAACCATTGTTTTTTATATTAAACTTGTTTGTTTGAACAAAATTAAATAACCTAAATTTATAATTACTAATCTAACATTAATGATCATATTAAACCTAAAGGTTATCAATTCCTTATGAAAATATTACTCTCCCAAAAATAAAACTTCACTTTGAATAATAGGGTTATATATACCTCAACCTAATAAAATTTCTCCCAACATTTCATTAATCACATGAAAATTCCATCATGTAAAACTTCAAAAATGGGTCTATAGTACATTGAACTTATGATTAACCTTAAACTCATAACCCCCTTATGGTATCCATAACACTTAATTTTATCATATAATAATACATATAATATTTCAAAAAATAACACAATCCATAGATGTTTCATAATTATTATAACCAAAATGTCATTGATACAACACTTCAACAACATTATTCTCAAATCCAAAAATATAAAAACTTCAATCATTACACTTCCTTATTAATCCATTGATCTAGCTTCATAATCCTATTCCATAACACTAACTTCCCACAAACTGAAATTTTAGTCATTTATTAAGATTAATCAACCTTAATTTAATCATGCTTCTTACATTTAACATAAACAATTCTATTAAAGCTTCCCGTAACTATTATATTCCATTCAAAGTCTCTTCATAATGAAAAATTATACCATTACTTATATAACCTTTCATATACTTTTTATGATCATCCCCCTATGATATTTATTTTTATAATGACCATAGATTCCACATTTAAAACATTCAACCATTGATGATGATATCCGATGGATACTATTATTCTAATATATTTCTTTAATTGAAATTTTCATTTTTACTTGATAATTAATTTTTTTGTGTCATTATTTTCACACTAGAACCATCATCCCATTCCTATGAGACATTCACATGAATACTGCTTCCCAAATTCAATGCGTGTTGGAAGTTGAATCTTCTTTCCTCTATGTTCTTTATTAAAAACCATCTTTCTATAATTTTGTGTGTCAATAGACTTACCAAATAAGAGATTGTTAATCATATAAGAAAAAAAATGAATAAGTATAATAAAAAGGATTCCAATTCTATCTCTCATTTCACATGGTTTATCATGAGGATAATAATTCCATTGACTATAACATTTTACATTAACATGGTTTTTTAGGTTCCATCCATCGACTAAAACAAATACAAATAGAGCGTGACAAACAATAATCAGAATGGGAAACCACATAATCAAGAAAAAACATTTATAGAATGTATAAATCATGACACAATATTTTTAATCTATTAAACCTCAGGTTTTACCTGGGACATTAATTATCATTAATAAAGTCCCTCGTGATTGTTAGTAAAGAGTCGGAATTTTGGAAACTTGTCTATTGAGAGTGTCCAACCAGGTGTGTAGTAAGGCTTGTGGTCATACACCGGTTGTAGATCGAGTCGAATCCCAATGCTCCCTATTCGGATTGATTACCCCTAGGTATAGAAATTTCATGTAAAATCCACTTGTAATATCTAGATTGTGATGTAATTTCATGGAAACAACTTTCTCTATCCTTCACTAATGTTTGAGGATATTTTACTATTCTTACACTTATCCCTAGACTTATCCCTAGGGTTCTCCCTAATGTTTTCACATCCTAGTTCCAAATTTTAAATAAAAAATCCTAAGACACCATCAATTGTGACCCTTAATTTTCATACAAAGATATTGCATATTAATTGATGGATATTCAATTCATTTTACACAAACACACCTAAGTGCCATAATGGTTTAGTGTCCTTATATACATGGATATGTAATCAATGGGTTTATATGTTAATTGAATCATCTCACACTAAGTTATTCACATATATATCCCTTCCTATATATATCATAATGAATAACTTTCTTCAAAACCAAGGTAAAATAAACATATTAAAGGGTGGGATCAAATTCTAAGTAAGGGTAAACAAGGGAGATTTAAAGGATCACATTATCATCACATGAGCATAAGTGTATAAAAAAGGGCATCACATTTTGAAAACCATACCTCGTATAAAATAGATCATACTCTTGAGTTATGGAATAAATCATGAAAATTAAAAATACATGAATCATAATGGAATCAACGAACATGATCCCTCAGAACATAACATTGATATAAGATATGAATTTTTGGAATACACATAATCATTGAAAATCATTATCTTAGTTATCAAGTATAATTTCCAATAATATTATAGTGGAATTATTTCACTCCACAAACCATTATACTAGTCAAGGTTGACCCAAAATACTATCATAGTGGACAAGTTCCCTTACTGAACTGGGTTCAATCCCCCTTCCAGTCTGGTTTAACTCATGATATATCCATCTTTAACCAGTGCATTGGAGGGATATCTAATTCTAGATCTACAATTTACATTATAAAAATTGTAAAAATATGTGCCACAAGATCATAGAACATTATCCATGTCATTACCTATTAAAAATAAATTCTTTTGTAATCATTTCATCTTAACATAACCGATGGGAAATAAATAAGTTTAATATTTATTTCATCAATTAAAAATATCATAACCCATGGAAAAGGAATGAGATTCATAAACATATTTTCATTTTAATAATAATAAATCAATTGAAATAATAAGGATGGTATCATTAGATAATATATCCAATTAATATTATGAAACATAAAAGGATGTCATATTAGATGGAATTTATATTTAAAATATCACTTGGAACATTTTTTCAGTAAAATATACTTTACAATTTTAAAATCGGTTTTTCAAATATAAAAATTTTAAAAATGTTAAATAAAAGATTTTAATTTAAAATAACTCATGAAATATGAAATGTAATCTTTAAATAATTTAGTGGTAATAATTGTTTCAAATCCCATTCATTTCATACATGTTTAACCAAATATTCATTCCACTTTTTTGGTAAAAATTCATAGTACAACATTCAAAAAAACACATAATTATTATTCTAAAAATATTTTTAGAAAATTAAAAAATGTTAAAACATAATTATAAAACTATTTTATAATATTTAAAAAAATATTTAAAACATATTTAGAGATCATGTAAATTGAAGATAAAATATTTTAGACCAAAGAGTGGTATAAATTTTATTTTACATAAAACATAATTTTAGAGAGATGAGTATATAAAGGGTTAAAAATGATTTAAAAGAATATTATTTGTATATATAATATAATTATAATAAAATTAATGATTTCCTAAGTGTTATATCATATTATTTCATCATCAGAAGCATAGCGACAAACAATCTTGATAAATAATAAGATTGTAACATAAAAACCATTACCACTTTGGAAACTTTTTAATCGTAAGACCCATTAAGGAATAACATAAATTGAGAATTTGAATTTCATTAAATTATTTATATTAATGATTTAAAAATTCAATGTAGATGTATATAAACTATTGAAAAAATAAATAACTGGTGAATATGACATGTGTCCCATGGAAATAAAAATGATATGAAACTCTTTTACCTAAAGTCTAAATTTTATTCATAAACATTGAAAACTAAATTTAATTAGATATTTTTTATTATAAATATATTATATAACTATACTAATATTTATCATACCATATATTATTTTATTATATCCTTTTATCACCTTTTTATTAACAATTCTTCGTGAAAATCACTATTTCAGGTAATAACTGCTTAGTTTTTCATATATGTTTCAGTTCAGTGGTATTAGTACATATATATTGAGCATGATTCCATAATATAATTAATATTAATAATTATATAGATATAAAATATATTAATTATATACATTTTTTAAGTCATATATAAAATTATATATAGAAAAAATATTTCCACTATTAATGGAGACAGTAGGTCGTACAGGTGCATGAATGTTATTTTCATTTTTTGATATATGGAATGAAAGAAAGGTATATATTATTTCACCAAAAAAGATAAATTTTTTAATCATAAATATTATATATATTATAAAATAAATACTTACTCCCTTGCAAGTAAAAATAAAATTAAAAAACGTATCACACCACCTCATAGAGGTGGCAGTCCAAACGTATGCATAATCGATGTAATCGTTTTACAAAAGATTGTATGGTAATGATGAAGATATGATATTATTATTAAGTAAGTATATTTATGAAATAAATATCGTATATAAACATTAAAAATAACATTTTATTCATCCACCTAATTCGGTGATGGAAAATGAATTACATCGGTTCGCAAGGTGGTAGTCGAACGTACAACAAATGGAAGATTTATTTTCCCTTTTTATAGAAGACTATATGAATGTAGTTTATTCCATTAACCTATTAAAAGCTCATTATATGGAATATATTTACATTATTATATCATAAGGGTTTAAATATACTTTTCTGAGGTGGATTAATAAATAAAAAACGTAAGTTTAAGAATCATACCACTTCATCGTACAACCTATTTATGTTTATACACAAAGCCTTCATATAATGGTTTTATAATCAAAAATGGGGATCTAATTCATGGAGAGTAATTTATGTAAAGTTTTTCTATATGTATATTCCAAACCAAAATTTTTTGAAGTGTGTGGAGAAAAGGATAAGGGTAAACTTTAATAGGTAGGGGAGAGGACACATTTTGAATTTTTGAAAAGGATGAAATATATCCATGTCTTATACAAAAAAAATGGATCTTAAATGGACCATTAAAGAATATTATATGAGGTATGTTCTAAAAAAATTAAATATATTTTATAAAATCCAATTCATATAAGTGTAACAATTTAATATAAATTTATTTTGGCAGACATGATGATAAAGCGATTTTCCAAACAAATTTTTTCACAAGTATAAAAAGTTTTTATACAAAAATAAAAGATAAAATTGATAAAAATAACACAAATTATATTAATAATAATATAAATAAACTTATATTTCTTTTAAAACTATTTAAAAAATGTAACCTTGTAAATGACTTAAATGAAAAAATACTTTTAATAAAAAATAATATTTGTTCATTATTCATTGAAAAATTATTATTTTTAGAAAATTTACAATAATTCAATCTAAGATAATTTTACATGATAAATTAAAAATTTTATTCCATTATTTTCAAATATATTTTGAAAAATTGGAAAAAAAATATTTTTAAAATAGGTGTGCAAAATGAGGTGAAAGATGTTTCTTTAGTAAAAATAAATTTTTCAAGGAAAATATGATTTTACATTCACCCTATGAATAGTAATATTCATTATATGAATTTTAATTAATATAGATAAATATATAATCTATATATTTAATATGAATCATACTTAATTATGGTTTGTTTAAATTAATTAAACTCTAAATAAATTATGTACAAAAAATAGTTTTCCGAAAAGATACATTTTAAAGCATAAAAATTTATTTTTTCCCAAATCATGTAAAATGTTGATTAAAATGAAAATAAATAGATTATTATAAATGAAATGTATAATAATTAAATATAATACTCTATATTAAATATAATTGGGCATTTTTTACTTGATGTAATGAATGGAATGACAGTTTTTAAAAAATCTATATTTTTAGTGAAACCCAAATATTTTTAGAAAAATATGAAAATTTCATTGTAAGATAATTTTGATCTACTGATTTCAAAAATAATATATTCTTTATTAAATAAGAATTATAAATTTGTAATAAATTAATTTTTTTATCCATGAACAAAATTAACAAAAATAATTTATAAATAAAATGTATTTTTGAAGCATAAAATGACTTTACTAAAAATTGAGTTCTTTTTAATATGAATCAATCAATTAAATTGTATTTATTAAGACCCTTAAATATATATATATATATATCACTATGTGTTTAATCCTATTTATACCCACCAATTCAAAAATTAGTTAATTGTGGTCATGTACAAATAATTATATTTTAATATTATAATGGGGTTCGGTAAAACTCAGTGTTATGTGTAACATAATCTATCAATGTAATGATATTTATTTAGATTGAAATATATTAAAAATTATTTGGGTGTCACATTTATCTATTTTTTGTTTATATAATATTTGTGGAAGACCTAGAACTTCAAATAAATTTATTTATTTTCTCAAGTGAGCGTAGTTTCTAGAATTTTTCTTTAATATCAATACGTACATTCCCCAAAAGTGAGAATAAAAAACAGTTATCGCATATGAAAATATAGAGAGTTTTTTCAAAACAATCACTCTTTCTTCATATAAAGGGTTTGACTATATAGACATAGATTTTTTTTGTGCTTTATTACATATAGAAATCAGATGACATGTTTGTTTAGATGATGCTTTAGTGATCTTTAGTTCCTACAATCACTTTCATTGGAAAGTAGTGATTCTTATTGAATTCATTATATCATGGATTTCCTATATGTGTGTATACCCATAAAGAGATAATATTTTTATGAAATTCTCATCAATGAACATCATTATTGGGATATGTATTTGAAGAAGTTCCTACCCATGATTTAAAAAGGTGGTATATGTTATCGTCTCAACTAGTGTTTCAAATGATATCATATTTCTATTAGTATCGTCTATAAAGTGATATTAAACATGTTTGGGGAGAATAATTTTAAAGTTGAGGAATCCATCCTGTATGCACAATATGAAAATTAGGGGGAGATGAATTTGACCCATATATTTAGGGGGATAAGAATTCCCTTCCATTTTTATGTATTATCAATTAAGGGGAAGGAAATTATATTACCCAGTGAAGAATATTAAGAAGTGATTGGTATCTAGAAGTGACTGTATTTTACCAAAAACATAAAGGGGGTATCGAAGTTCTTAAATGTGGTTAGATTTATTTTTAATAATTTTGTATGTCAATATAAGAAATGAAATGGATAGAATTTTTCAGTGATAGATTATGTATCAAATCAATGTATGAAGAACATATGGTAGCCATATACCATGGGTAAAGGAGTGTGATGGGTTATCCATCCTTGAATAAACAACTATATAGATTAAAGTGGTAATCTCATTACATTTTATGATTTAAAGAGCTAAAATTCATGTAATAACATGAAATGGTTTGAAGAAGGAGTTCCAAAATTATCTATAATTATTTGGAATAACAAGAGGGCTAGCAACAATGAATAGCTGTAAAAACTATTATAATTTGTGGTAAAATGGATATATAAATAGTGTTTGAAACCCCACTAGTTAGTAAAAGCCCATACTAGTGTGTTTCTATATATTAGTGATGATAATTATGATAACAGACATGGATGAATTCTTAAATCGACTTTCATGTTTTCTAAATTATGGAGTGCAATGTGAGATTTTAAAGAACTCAAAGATGTGAGTTTTCATAATTATCAAAGTCTTTGAGAATAATTTTTTTGTGTTAAGTATGATTCTTATATTTCCAAAAGTTTATTGAATAGTTTGTGATTGGATTAGATTTACTATAGTCAAATTTGAGGAGTCTTGGTTCTAAATTGTTAGAAATCTATAAAAATGGATAACTCTATATTCCATTTATGTGAATTCTATTGTAAATTAGTTTCTATATAACAAAACCTCTTTATACAAAGTCATAGAAATATAAATATGTAAATATGTAAAGATCCATGTATGTGAATAAATTGACTTATCGATTTTCCTCACATAATGGATTTTTTTTGAAATAATACAAATTTTTTAAGGATATTTGTTTTTTCATATATGAATTCAGGTCCACATATGTGAATGAAGACTCATGTAGTTAAATTGTCACTAAAGTTCCACATATCCAAATTTTGATATGTAAAGAACCATGTAAGGGAATTATTTTTGTAGATGAATCTATGTATGAAAAAATTAATTTCCCATAGCATAATTTCGATTACATACTATGTGGATATTATAAAATTCTAAAAAATATTATTCTAAATAAAAAATAAATTGTGTTGACGAAAAGGTTTATCATTCAGGGTATGAAATCACAAAAAAATTCAAATGGTTTTACATAGTAATGAAAATAAAGGTTATTTGATCTTCATCCCTAAAAAATTAATGATCTAGGGTATATGAAAAGAGTGGTTTCCATAATTATATAGTTATGAGGAAATAAAAATCATTCGATACTTATGTTATGATATTAGGATAAAAAATCATTCTAGATCGAGAATATATGATCTAATCATGGTATGAAAATGAACAAAGGATGATGATGACTACATGTATCCCTTTAACAATGAAATAAAGTAATCATAATTTCAATACTAATGTATATGAAGTTCTATCAAACCTTATCCTTATGTTTATCAATTAATACATCAGTTTTTTTTTGAGGTTGTTCATGTGTTCATGAGTACATGTTATTGAATTCAGGAAATTTCCCCAACACTTCACTAATGATAAAAATGAATGTGTCTTACTAGCAGTAAATAAGATCACTATACCTCATCGATTTGTTGTGTATTTTAAATAGATATGTATATTTATAAAGTATTGATTTTAGTTGATTTTATTTGTAATATTATATTCTTACTACTATATTTTTTTTTAATATCATATAGGCCGAGTATCAAAAATTTGAATTATTTAATGAGGGTATTACAGTAATACATTCTACGTTGAAAAAAACAATTCACTAGAATACATGGGAACCCAAAAGGTGTATTCTATTGCTGTGATTTTGTGACAGACACTAATTTTTCCCTCAACGTACTATTTATGAGGATTGAAAATTAAATGACCATTTAATGTATCTACCAATGAAATTTATAAGTTTTAGATACTGAGAAGAAGATATATGAAAATAAGAACTCCTAATTATTTGTGTCTGTTACAATATTGAGTTTCTGTGAGGTTTGTTATTGGGAGGCATTTCAAGATCTCTTGAAGAAGGAAATGTTGAATGTTGTGGTGAAGAATAATAGAAAGAGGTTTTGACCATCATTGTGTGAACATATTGGAGTGTGACTAATTATTGAGAAGAATAAGATCTAGGGAAATTATTTGTTGTTGATGTTTTTAAGGAACACTTGGGTTTTTATATTATAAAATCCCATTGAGTGAGATATCCCAGTAAATAGATTCAAAAAATTTATCATAATAGGCTATTAAGTATTATTAATATAGAGATATCCTATGTAGAGGTTTTCAACCACTTCAAAATAGAAACCTGAATGGGGAACTTTCATATAAATAGTGAGACTCTATATAACCTCTGGGACTTAAGGTATGCAAGTATAGAACTGTGATATATGACTAATATAGTGTAAATCCATTAAAGTCCAGTGGGAATCCTAAAATACAAGTCCTATGAGAGGGAGGAAAAGTGGTCGGTGTGACTCTGGAAAAGATAAGATTAGTGATACATTGATTCTATTTTGTTGTGTGAATCACCCTCCATTTTAAATTGTCATATTTTATTATAGTGGAGAATCCTTGAGTGGTTCACATTACCAATCAAGTAAATGAGTAGATCATTTTCCGAAACCTTGTAAATCATTTTTTTCTCATGCCTTCATTTACAGCATTATAAAAGTGAGGTTGTGAAACCCAAAAATGAGTGGATTATGACTCAATAAGTATAAAAGAATAATTAAAGTGAATAATTAAATAAAAAAACTTTAGTGAACACTAATTCATACCTCCCTTATTTTCTTTTTATTGGGATTATGTCAGTTACACCACATGTTTTCTTTTTTATGGTGGATATGCTAACATATCTATGTCTTTATTAATTATTTAATAATTTTCAAGTTTTTTACAAAACCTTTCAAAATTATCTTCTTTAATGTCTTCTCAATTAAAAGTTTACGAAATTGATAAGTGATTTTCTTTCAAACATTGTTATTGAATTCCATTATCAAAAACATTCTCTTTCATATACTTATTCTTTAAAATATTTCAACAATTTTCATTAAATATTATTGAAGCAAATTTTTAACTACCCTGGACTCTTTATGATGTTTTTATAAAGGAACTATTTAAATTTTTCCAAAATGGGTCACTTTTGTACTTTTTTACCAAATTTCAAAAGAATGTTTGTCAATGTATATTACAAGAGTGTATTTTACGGTTTCCATATACTTTCATCATTATTAAGAATCTTATACATGTTAACTTGTATTTTCAATGAAGATACACTTACCGTTGTATAGGAATTTTTAGTTTTTAAATATTTTCGAAGTAAAATGATATTTCTTATCATTTTTATAAGATGAAAAAAGTATTTTTTATTATGGGTTGAAGTGCCAATTTTATGGATTTTATGATGAAAAGTGAAAGTTATTAAATCTTTGTATTATAAAATATGACACTTTGGATTTATTAGTGAAAGTTGGAATGAGGATTAAACCTATACACTTAAGAGATGATGTCCTTTACATGATGGGTGGGTTCATTTAATCCCTCCAATTCCTTGGGTAATGTGATAGAGTTAAATTATGTAATTTACTCCTTATAGAATGTGAATGGAGTTAATTACTCATTTAAAGTGACAAATTTAACTAATATAACTTACTCCTCAAATAATGTTGGAATTTTCCTCTATGGTGATACCATGATGAAATTATGATTCCCTATGTCTCCTATGTGTTTTCTATGTTATTTTAAATGGGGTTTTATTGAAATATTTTTATTTTAGAAGGAAAATAATGATTTTATGATTTAAAAGAAATTATATGATCTTCTAATGGTGAAAAGTCTAATTTCATGGAAATATTTCATGAATTATGATTTTTTCCATTTATGGTTTCTTATAAAATAATTTATGAGACATTTTGGATTTATAGATTATTTATAGAGTTGGTAAATGAGTATTTTGATATCAAATTTTTATTATGTAAAAAGGGAATCTTAATTTTTGGTTTTTAGGAATTTCAAATCTATTAATGGGTTTCCATTATTTTTAAATCCATCACTGAACTTTTCTTGATTTTCATAAGATTCAAATTGTTTATCATAGGTCCTATAGATGATTATGAAATATTATTAATTCTAGATATTATTAATGGAAATTTTCCTTGAATGAAGAATGTTTTTCATGAATGAAATAGGGTTGGGATATTAAAAATCCTATTTTTTCCGAAAAAAATGGACATTGTATGACAATGTTTCTTATGTGATTTAATATCTTATCAATTATCTAAAAATATAAACCTAAAAAAACATGAAAATGTAATAATGTCCAACTATTTTTATAAATCATATAATTATGTGTTGATTAAGATATGGATCCTTATAGTGGTGGTGCATCAAAAATCATGGCACAACATGTGGGACTTGAGAGATATCCTTAAGAAATACCATTGAATCCCAATCTATATAGTATGTAGGGTGGTTAATATTCTTATCAACTAAGTTCCATTTCCCTTAGATAGGGGTAATCGATGTGTAATTCATTTCATTTTGATTCATGTATCTATTTAAAAAATAAAGGTGTTTAGAAACTATATGCTATTGAATATTTTCTTCTTTTTTAAAACCCTAAATGTTGCAGTAGTGAGATACAACATGTAGTCCATGGATACAATCCATGTGATCTCGTTATTCTCCATATTAACTAAAACCATATGATTTTATTATCACATTTCACAAAACTCAAATCACCACCATTTGGCATGACCATCCAAACATATGTGAGGTCATGATATTCCATGTCACTCTATAAATCCATGACAAGCCCACTACGTATTCCCTCCACCAAATTTCATTACAAAAACATATACTTGTTAATGATCACTACTATTATCTACTACCATGCCCAGACCCCATCATGTTATTTTCATCTTTCAATCCACTAGACATTGTAAGGAACAATGTTTGTTCACTTGGCCATGAGGGACAAGAGGATGAGATATGAGAGATTGAGATAAGGATCATCGATGGAAGGATCGGTCATCCTCCCTCTTGGTAATCACATATAGTCATGGTCAGAATCATTGATCCACACTGAAGTATAAAACATGTGTGGAAAAGGGTGGATATAAATCTATCCTATCACCCATTATTCAATGGTAATAGTGTAAACATAAATAATATGACAAGAAATATATTATAATGGGGGGATTTTTTACAATGTTTTATAAAAAAATAATTAAATTTAAATATCTAAAATATATTTTTTTGAGTAATATAATGAAATAATGATAAATACATACCTTAAATGATGATCGATGTCACGTTTAGATCAATTCTTACTCTAAGATCTGATGAAATCCCTTAATGAATTTATCCAACCCTAATATCCTCTTAGGAAGTTTGGTGTTGTCAGATAACTCTATATTTAAAGGATTAGTGTGAAATTTATAAAGATAAGGTTATGGTTTTCTTGTATATTCCATTTTAAACTCTTGAAATGGTATATTTTAGGTCCCAAATAACAAGCATTAAAAGAACCTCTCCACGGTAAAACCCCTCATCTTGAGTCAAACTGCAGTGATATATTTTCCATCTATATATATCCATTTAAGATAATATATAATTAATTTCATTTTAATTCATTAGTTAAAATAACATATTTTAAATATCATATATTATCATATGGTACGTGATGCTTTAAAACTAAAATAACCATTAAAACACATTATGAAAATATTATTAAAAATATTTTAAATGATTCAACTAAAATATAGAGGACAATAAAAATCATGGTCACATATAAGCCTCTCCAAATCTCATAAAATACTCTATAATGTATGAGAGAAAATTTGATGATGGATTTCACTTGGTAGAGGAATAGGATTAAAAGACGGCATTGAGAATATCATTAACTTGACAAAATGTAGAAAATTCCAAAGGAACCCCATTTAGGAAGGATTTAATTTTAAGTGAAAATACCATCATCCTACATTTATAAAATCCAAAATAGGATATACTAGGTACTCATTGGGGGTCCACCGACCTCCCTGTGCCCATTGGGTACCTAGTTAAAATTCATTAGATACACATTACAAGTTCCAGTAGCTCTTATAAATCCTTCAGACACTAATGAGTACATGATTGACTTTAAAAACTAAAAGTGACTTATACCCCACTCCTTACATACTTATATTACATCTTTAAATAGACCCAAACTCCTAGTTATTCAATATTGAAACTAAATTACACAAATAATAAAAAAACACTAACCTAAAAGACCTGGGTTATTACAACAAAATTGAGATGGATAACTATAAGAAATAAAGTAACTACTTCACATTTGAATTTATATGATAAATATTGTGTCAAAGCTGTATAATTTCACAAAATTGAAGATATGGATATATTCATAGAGATAGAGATAAATGGGAACAACTATACTTTTTTGGGGTTTTTTTATCTTTGGTACCTTCATTATAATGATTCATGAGACATTTCTCTTTCTAGTCATAATGTTATAGTAGGGACTAGAGGGATAATAATATACGGTGATCCTTGTACTCGATAGTGAACCAATCATAAAATTTATATTCACTCAACAATGCATAAGTAAATTCTAGTAAAATCAATATATCATCAATGTATATTTCCTGTGTGTAGCTCCTTTTGAATAAACTTAATAAAATACTCATGTGTTTCAACATTTATTTCATTATTTGGATTTTGTGATATGTTTGATTGATTTGAAAAATTTGAAAGTTGTTTCTAACACAATAATCTAATTAATTCCGGGAAAAAATTTAATTACACTAATTTACCCCTCCCACTCTTAGGGTGATTTGGACCTTTGTGGTAGTAATAAATATCTTGTAGATAAATTAGACATTATGTGTAAGAGTGAACATCACATTGTTAACAAACCCCTTTGGTAGTAAATTACACATCATTTAGATATCCTCACAATTATGTGGTAAATTACTTATCATTTATATAACCCCACCCTTCAATATTAAATTGCATATTATTTACATAACATCTCCCTTGTATTGTAAATTTCACATTGATTAAATATTTCCACATTCATGAAATAAGCATCATCATAATATATATATTTTAAAAATTCACTTATAACACCCTGACCCAAATCATCCAGTTCGAGATGGAGGGTAACATAGCCTAATACATGCCTACTCCTATGAAATAGGTTTCTAGCTAGCGAAAAAGGAATAAGAGGCATCATGGGGAGACTATACCCTCAGTGATAGATAAATAATTAATGTATTTGATAGTAGAAACATTAATCAGAGTATACAGTGTAACTAATAATAGAGAAGATCATACAGAAAAAAAAACAGTAACATCTAATGGTATAACAATATGGAATAAAATACCCAGTACAAAAAGTCCCATAGGAATCCCCATATTTATAAGATACATATATAAAATATAAGGTAAAATAAATAATTAGGTGTCTATATAAAATGAAACTCAATTATCTGCTGACATCACTTCGATGAACCTCCTCCTCCTGTAAAACTACTATAATCAAGGCCATTTCCCTCATCTGAAAACCATGCCAAAAATTCTATACACACACTAAGATGCTCATGCAAGGTGTGAGTATAAACCCAGCAGGACACCACCAATTTTTCCTTAACAAAAATTATTTAGGTATATATAACTGTATATGAAATCACTAAAAATAATCATAAATTAACATATAATTATCCAAGTCACTATGTTCTAACCAAGATGTCACGAACCTATACCCTTCTTACTTCAGCTCCATTAGAAGATAAGTCACATATATCGAGTTACATAGACCGAACAAGGTGACATGATTATTCCCATGACTCAACCATATCACCGATGGATATCCACAATATTCTCAAAAAAAATAAGTTATTACATGACTCAAACATCTCATCTATGTGTAACCACAATATGACCATAATGACAGAAAAAATTATTTTATGACATAACCATATTATAGATTGATTGCCACTATAAAGTCATAAAAAATAAAGATGTCATCAAAAAAATCCAAATTTTATCTCCCAATTGGTTACATAAGATCCACCATCCTAATAAAGTAACACAACAATATTCTCATAGGTTTACTCACACACCCACGCAAAAAACAACATGTATTATAACTACCATAAAAATACACAAAAACCCAAACATAAGTCAAGTAATCCATTTTTATATGCGATATGTCACATGGAATGGACTTTCTACCTCAATCTTATCAAAACATAAGTTTCCAATATCCATCACTTGAATTGTGACTAATATAAAAAATACTAATTGAAAACAACCGCAATGATTAGAACTCAAATCATTCATGAATGGTGAGTCAAATACAGTAGATATAGGTTCATCTACTACAATTTTAAGATCCATTGATACAAGATTTAATAAAAATGGGTTTTAAATGAAAAAGTTTTCTAAAATCACCCAAAGGAGTCTCCTGGTTCAAGATCCCTAGCCCTAAGAGTATGAATGATATTTTTTAGAGAGTTTTTTGGATAAAATTTTAAATTTCAGATTGATTAATAGTGATCACATAATTTGAAATACCATACACCAACCATGTGGAGGCTATTATCCAAAACCCATGTCATATAGTTGGGTTAGATGATTTGGTAAATGATGCACCAACCATGCAAATTTAATCACCTTCAAGGAATTTAATTGCATGGTAACATGAGTGATGATCATGGTTTCTCCAAACCATGAACCCCCTGAACGGCTTCCAGAAAAATACAAAATTATCTTGAAACTCCCCTAGATCATACCCTAACAAACCATATCTCAGAACTCACAATGAAAAGTTAAATACACAATCGTAATGCACTTTATAAATCCAAGTATAATTATAACTAAATCAAATAAATATAAAATAACAAAAACCACTACATTGCATACATAAGACACATCATTTTGGTCAATAATTTAAACACCAATACATGTACATTGGTACATATCATCATTGTAAAACATTAAGAATCATGGTATGATATAACAAGGAGATATATCCATGATGAAATTATAATAGAACATAACATATATATGATACATGGTGTAAGTTAATTATAGTAGCATATTTACCATTTATTCAATTTTTAAAGACAATATTCATTAATAAAATAAATATCTCCATGAACCAATTAGTAACATAGTACTTGGGTGATAGGATTATTATTTAACTTGAAATATAAAATCCTCCCATGTTCCATTTAATGACATGATTTTATATAGAAAAAAATAGAAAAATAAAATACTCATTTGGGTTACATATCATAAAAAACCATTCAACACTAATGAGAAATATCATCTTCAATCCATAAAAAATTTATTTTTACCATGAAAAAAATTTAGTTTCAATTATCTTATTTTTTATGATTTATGTAAAAAAAATTCTACTTAGAGTACCGGTTCAAAACTAGTTTTTGATATCATTATATTAAACCTTTAGTTTAAAATTAATTCTCAGGATTCATAAAATAATTATTCATTAAGAAGTGATCTTATTTTTAATATTAGATCATATTAATTTAATTAACTATAGATCTAGTTTCATTGACATCCATGTGGGGTCCCTTTTGTTCAAAGGCCACTCTCCCATGGACTAAACACATACATATCATGAAATATAATAAATTTAACTAGGTTCACATGTATTGTAAGTCGGTACATAAAATACCAATATTAATATTCAAGGAAAATCCCCACAAAATATAGAAAAAACCAAAAAATTGTAATGTTTAATATATCAATGAAGAAGGCTGGAAAGTTACCCAATAAAATCAAAAACATCATTGCATCATCAGAAAAATCCTACTATCATATATGGTTTATCATTATGACACATGATTATTATTATGGGTGATATAAGAGATATTAGAACCACATGTAGGTTTAGTTCCTCCATAGGATTACCCCTCCCAAATTAAAATAAAATTCATAGTGGGGGTTGCAATATATCACCTTAAAAACCCTGCTATTAGTCCAATTTTTTCTGATGATATGGACAGTTGATTAACAAATTATGCTCTTAAATAGGGTTTTTTATCAAATAATACAATATGTAATCATAGGGAGTAAATATTTTATGGAAAACAACAATAAATAAAACATTAAATTTTTGTTTGAAAACATTAAAAATAAAATTCTAATAATCTATACTAAAAAGATCCACTAAAAAATAATTATGTTTCACATACACATGATTAATTTTACTTCGATGGATTTTCTTTTGAAGTAGAAACCTACAACAGGATTATTTTATAGGAAGGTAACATATTTTTTTAATGAATGTTTTAATTTTATTCCCTCATTCAAATTTTTTAGATGAACATTCCAAATAAATTTAAATTATAGTTACCCTTAAGTGTTGAGTGGAATTATTTACTAAATATAGAAGGTGCTTTATAATTTTGATGTGGAAGAATTCAAAAAAAATAAAAAACACTTAATGGTGGTCATAACCATTCATTACATGTTTAAATTTTAATTTAAAACTAGAATTAAAGAATAAAATTAAAAAAAATTAGAGGAAGTTTACTACCACAATTTCAAATTTAGAAGAACTGGAATATATTAATATTGTTTCAATAATTCAATATATTGAAACTAACCCTCCCATGAATGGAGCCTGGCGGTGATTCGAAAATGGTTATAGTTGAGAGACACGACAGTTCCATCCAATTTTTATGGATATTTGAAATAGATTTAATTATAATTTATTTTGGATGGATGCACATGTCGATTCACTTCCTTGAATTTATAGGATTGAAACTGCATTCTTTATTCTTAGCTAGGGTGTTGGAATTTTGATCTGGCCATAAAGGCCTTCTGATATAGTATGGGTAAATGTAGTATTGATCCATGGTAATTATAATTGAAATGATTAACGGTTTCCCTTTCTTTATTGTTTAGACTCTATCTTTTATAGATTAGACTTATTACATGGATGAGGTATGTTTTCTGGATTTGGTTCATGTTAAAACCAAAGGATAAAAATAGTTAATTGAAAACTAAATAATTTTGAAACATGTTTACCTTTTCTGATCTTATTTTTATTCTTCTATACATATGTATACACTTCTTTAGACTTTATATTTGTACAAACACAATTATTTGTGGACTATAGAGTTATTCTCACACATTTCTCAAGACTATATGGTAACATGAGAATATTTCATGGTTTCTAGTCAAGATAAGGTAAATGGCCCTATAAAAAATGATGAGTTTGGATTTTGGGACAAATCATGAATGAAGGTATTATATTGATGTCAGGACCCATTTTTGGGATTTCAAATGTTCCTTTATTTTGTATTTCCATTGACACATGACACTACTATTACATTACATGATTAATGTATTTGTTTTGTGGGTATCTACATAGTTTTTGGAATTGATTACATGATGAATGGTTTTTAATCTTTGTTCCTTTGGTTCTTATTTTGTGTTATATAGTTGTGTTACTCTGGAAAAGAGGGTATAGTATCTAATTGTGTCTTATTAGACCTTATGTTCTATTCAACAAGCTCTGATGAACTTGGAGGCATGAATGTGGTATGGTAATGAATCAGCTCCTATAACCAGTTTAGTGAAACCAATTCTGGGACATTTCAAATCTCTAAAGCATGTTTCTAATGGTCTAAACCATAGAAAAAAACATTGGGATGATGTAAAATCATGGTAAAACTTTCATTGAATTATTTATATGTATATGAGAATAAAACACAACAAATTTTTGTGTGGTGTGATCAGAATGAATTGAAAAGTAATTTTTAAAGATCTTAATGTCATCAAAATTAGGTTTTGGTGGGTCAAAAACAAAAAAAGTCCTTTTTTCATAAAATTTAATGATAATGGTTGTAGAGTGATTTAAGAAATGTAGGAACTGACATCATATAAAATTATTTAAAAATATATTATTAATTCATTTTTGTGCATGGATCATCAGGTTAAAAACTAATTATTTTTTTATGTAGTCATCCATTTCATGTTTTGAGAGTTGAGTAATATCTTGGATAATTAATTTTAAATTTTCAAAGTGTTTTGGTGAATTTGGAGGCTAAATAATCTAAATAATTTTAATATCTTAATTTCAACTATGATATATAGGATGACACATCATCTATTTCATATTGAAATTTCTATTGTTTGACAATAAAAAATAAAAAAAAATATGTAAAAATTTATGAATATATTTTGGTTATATTCTCTTTATTATTCCTTTATTTAAATGTTCTATTTTTTGTTTTGTATTTAACAGATTAAATAAGTAGGAAGGACGTTAATCATTTTGATCCATAACACTCTTTAAAATCCAATCATGATGGTTTATTGTTTTTTTGGTATGATTAAGCATTATCTTGGATTCTATTTTAAGGTTTATGTTTTATATTTAGTTACTCTGATTTATATCCTATTTTTGTTTCAATAGATTTAATAGTGATGTGATAAGTTTCTTGTATGATGATATTTTCTATAGATTTGGTCTGATCTAGTGGATGTGGACAGATAGATCTATTAGTTTCATATATTATTACCATACCTATGGAGGCGTTCAGAGAAATTGAAGGTGGAGATATGGAGATTATGGTATGAGGGTGGGTGTTATACTTATTCTATATATATATATATATGTTGACTGAGTTTGTGACCGATAGTTTTTTACTTATTGAGTGATGGAAAACATGGATGTATGTTGTGTGTGTACATATATATATATATATATATGTACACACTAACACAAATCATGTTATAGTCAGCAATAGAAAATACATTTATCATCACTAAAAAATAACTATTTTTATATGTTCCATTAAAAGGTTTCCCTTTTATCAACGCTAGAAAATCACTGATAAATTGGGCCTGGTATCAGTGCTAAAAAAGCCTTGATAATGGTGTTCCATTATGACTACTAGTTTTTCACTGGAAATTTCTATTTAATGAGGGCTAGAAATATCACTGATATAGTTCAATAACTATTGTAGTGTGCTACTAAAATTACAACACTATATAGCAATAAATACTGGTACATAGAAAATTCATAATTTATTTTAATTAAAAAAATCAAAAATACAAGAAAAAATGTGACGCCCCAGGTTTTATGAAATGGTCCAAGTGAACAATGTTATGCTTTTAATGATGTCTCTTGTTTTATCTGTTGTGTTTTTTGTGATAATAAATAATTTGAAACGAAATAAAACAAGGAGAATAAGGTAAACTGGAATATATTTAAAAGTTACATTTCAACAAGACCCAACTAATTGAAAATACCATGCACAAGACCTAACACAGCCACAACAAGACAACTAAGAATCACAACTCGAGTAATCGGATAGTTTTCATCTTTAGGTTACATCAGTGTGAAAAATATAACAGCCAGTTCCATGACACTCATACTCAACACCAAAGGTATGAGGAGAGCCATCCTTCCTAGTTCAAGTGTTTTGATTTTGAGAAACACCCTACACCCCACTACTTTTATAATGATCATTTAAGTTATGACCATTAAATATATATAGTTGTTGGGTTTTCAAAACAATCTTTGGGTTCCCATTGATATGGTTTATCGTTATATGAAAACTTTTTTTTAATGCTCTTATGATATTTCAAATATTATAATATGTCTAAAATATTCTTTTCACAAAAGAATCATAGTTTGAAATAAAAAGAGTATTCTTGGAAATAAATTGTTTTGTTTCTACAAAAATACCAATAGATACCTAAATAATTAAAAAAATATTATTCTTTTTATAAAAGACATGTTTAAAGGGTATCTATAATAATTATATCTATTGATCTCTAAAATTATGTATTTTTGAAGTACCTATTGGCCTTTTTAAATTTTATGAAACAGATGGTCGTGTATTTTAAAGATCTTAATAATTATAATGGGTTTGTATGTAAAATATGAAAGGTATATCTTTTAAAAGAATTATATATGAAATATTTTTTTACATAAGCTAGAAAAGGGATTTAGATTTTAAGTTAAAACTATTTGTTTTTATTGTATATTAACTCATTTTTGTACAAATATTTATACTACACACTATTTTGAACCAAGTATACCTAAACTAGTTATTATGGAAATCTAAATAATTTTTTTATAAAAAAAATATGTTGGGGCCCGGAAAAGTTGACGTCATCCCTTAGGGACAAGCCCTCTAGGCCGAGACCGAGCACTAGGGACCGACCAGCGGAGTCCCAAGTGCGTATGGAGTGTCAGACCCTGAGGCCTGAGTCGAGTATGGGTTCGTCCAGTCACACGCGGGCCCGTATATAAGCCCTACGGTGCGCGTTGCGTAGGGTTGGGCCAAGGCCTGCATGGGGTTCATGTGTAAGACCCTTATGTGTGTGCGTTTGTGTTATTGCACAGTAGGCGGCGTGCTTTGTTTTATGAACCATGCCTCAACTGCGGATTGTTTCGATGTGGGATGCATTCCGCGCGATCAGGACCATCCGATAAAATCACACTTCGGTCTTGTCTGTCTGATCCTGTTAGCCACGCGATCACCCCCGCGTGTCACCGCGACCATCTGATCTCTCGCGATACCTAATCCCAACTGTTGGTTTCATTTAAACCGATCAACTCACCTCCCGCTGTCCGATCATGCATGGAACTAATCGAGGTCATCCCTTCCTTTCCGCGTCGACCCCCATGTCATCTTCTTCCTCACATCGGGGTCCCGTACCAGTAGGCTTTCACCAAGGATGCCTCGGCCTTCCCCACTGCACTGCTCCTATTGACCCCCAAACACCCCCCTCCTAGGTCACTGTTTTCCCATCTTCTCCATGTAGTCCTACTCTTGGGTTGAGCCACCCAAGTGCACCAAATCCCTACATAAACCCTCCTTCTTCATGAAGCCCTGGGCGGCTTCTTCTCCTCTTCCTTTCCACGGACCCCCAGCAAGCCAGCGAAGCACCTCTGGACCGAGCTTCTCCTCAAAGCTAGGTAAGGGTTCTTGCCTGTTTGCTTCCTTCTGGTTGGGCCTTCTTTTTATACTCACGGTATATATATATATTATATTTGTATATATATATACTCAGATTGTATCACCTTCAAATAATATGCTCTCATTTCTCAGTAGGGTGAATATATAAGAGTCTTTACATGTTTTGTTTTCCTTTAAAGAAACCCATACTGTTATAATCTCGGTATATATATACAGTTTGTATATATTATATAACATGAACCCTTCAGTTTGTAATACCATCAAGGGTGTTTTCCGTTGCAGTATAAAAGGGATTATAGATATAAATCCTTTAAATTTTGTTTTAAAAAAGATTTAGTTTTACAAAAAAAATAATCCCAAAATTATATTTACATACATAGTGTGTATACGGTTCTACATATATATAAATATGAGAATACATGGAACCCAAACCCTTTCAGTTTAGTGTATCCAAGATCATTTGGTAGGTTATACTAAGTAATATATGTATAATGGGGTTTCATTTTAAATCGACTCTTAACATATATTATTTATATAAACCTTATATATATATACAACTAAATATTTATACATGTTTATATATATATATATATATATTTAAAACGAGACAGTTATGATTTTAAGAGGTGAATGCCTATTTTTGAACGATATTTTGGATACAATATAGGCCATTGGCTTAGGTGTAATTATGTTGTTGTTTAAAACCAAAGTTGTTACATAATGATGTATTTATATTTTCACAAGGATTAACCCCCCATAAAGTTTTGATTTTTGACTAAATAAAACTTATGTAATTTGAGTTTTTCAGAACTCAAGAAAATTTTAATGGTGATGTTGTTTTAGTGTAGAAACCCATATGTACATTCTTGGTGTATATATGGTGATGTGTGAACGTATTTATAACTATAATTTTCAAAACACCACGTGTGTGATTTTAATAATTTTGGGTGTTTACTAAACCAACATGCATTTTGTATTTATGTACACACAAATGAGTGTGTGTTATTAAAGGAGTTTATTTAACATTTCCCATGATGCATTTTATGATAAAGTGTATATTTTGGCTTGATTAATATGTATTTGGGGATTTAAAATTTCTGGGATCATGTCGTCATGTGTGTTCATTTATTGACTCTTTCCTACATTGGTGAATGTTACTAATTAATCAGGTTATGGTTTAATTTTCTTTTTTAGGGCATTTTTATCACCATAACTAATGGAAAAAGTTTTCTCTAAGCTTCCCACTTCCATATAATAATAATTTTAAAGATTCATCATTTATTATATCATCATTTTATATGCTTCAGTAATTAGCTTATGTGAAAAGAATGTTTTACTAAACAATTTGTGCCTTTTATTAGTTATTGACATATTTTGCAATGTTGAGTGTCATATCATGTGATAGCAAAATATGTTGTGGGTCGTTATTTATTTTAGTTATTATTATACATAATGCATACTGACGACATATCACTAAATGAACTAAGAAATTATATTACCCAAAGTGGTATGGGACACCTTGGATAATATGAAAATGAATGAGTTATTCAAGGTGGTATGGGACATTTTAATTTACAAACTGTTTAAGTAAATCTTGAATGATGTGGCTCACATGATGATAAAGACAAATTTTTGGGTGCACCTTGATAGTGCTCCAATGCATTGGGTAAAGACTTAATCTATAGATATGACCAGTTTAATGACACCTTGGGGATGGACCATGGTAATGTTTTCAAATGACACCTTGGGGATGGACCTTGGTGATACAGAAATTATTGTCTAAGATTAAATGTTGATGCCACATAATTCAAGTTATGTAAAAAAGTTCTTTTCAAGACAAAGTGCCTATACTTTCACGACTAATGCCTTTATGTTTTCATAAAGTTCTTATTTCACTAGTATAAGTTTGGAGCATGATTGGTGTTTATCACTTAGTAGAATAGTAACCAGCATATGAAAATTTAAATTCCTTCCATTATACGCAACTCTGATTATACATTACTCTTAACTATTTGATTTTATATAATCACATGTTGTAATTTTTTATGATTACTCCTTAATGAAATGTCACAAGGGTTTCATATATTTCTTGAACCATTGTTTGAGCATTTTGATGTTATGTGTTACAGTTTTCCTTAAAAGAATGATTTTAAACAAATGATTTCAAAAAGTTACACAATTTTTTTATTTTTTTTAAACCCCTTACTGAGTATTTCAATGCTCACCCTACGTTTCGGTTTAAAATTTTCAGGTATCAGCTTTTAAAAGATGAATCATTTAAGAAGTTGCAGGTTTCCAAGAACCCAAACCGCACATGATCCTCTATATGGGGCATGATGTGTAGTTTACCAGTTCATGTTTTATTTTAAAGCAACACATCATGATCAGAAGACACCGGCTCCTGGGTTTCTGGGGTCGGTGTCTCTACAATTGGTATCAGAGTTTCGATTTGGATAACTCTAGAAAACTAGAAAATTGAAACATATATATATATATACACATCATTTTTACTAAAAAATGGGTTTTCTTAGATTTCAGATGGAAACTGAAGGCACAAATCTCTTATCTCTCCCCACTAAGGCCCTAGAGACCATTGTGTCATTAGCTAGACGTAAGTATTTTCAAAACTATGCCCATATCTGCATGACATGCAAACACCTTTATGACATATCCATTTCACCACAGATGCTTTAGTTACTCCAGGGGGTAGGAATAGATTACCTCCTTATGATGATGACCCAGCTTCCCTCCTATGTACATCGGGGAGGGTACTATGAGGTACTTTTCTGAGTGTTCACGGCGGGTGAAGAATTTGGCACCATGATTGATAACCCTTTCCAAAAAGTTGCTGCTGATGGGGACCTCCGAGTGGGCTACCTTTGTCAGATTTTAAACTACATCTTCTGGGGTCAGTTGTTGGACTTTGGAAGGTTAGAAGACGAGCCCACCTGACTCTCTTACAGACAACAAGTGTATGTGGATGTCTCCCAACTTCATACCCCTCATGCTAAACTCATGAGATGTCATAGGTTCCCCCATGAGTTTTTCTCAGAATGCTCTTCCTGTGTTTTGTTCAAGGAGCTAGAGAGTTTTTCTTCTCTATGTGGAGTTCATTTAGTCAGTGGTTAAGGGAAACTCAATCACTAATGGTTAATGATATACTTAAGTTTATTGAAATTATGTCTTTACCCTTCTTTGTCTTTACTTTGTTTTTATCCTTGAATGGTTTTCATGTGACTGAATTCCCATATTAAAACATTCAGATGGAAGGACAAATCCACCTGTTATCTCTTCCCACTGAGATTCTAGACATCATTGCAATCAAAACGTGTGAGGATGAGTATGACCCCTTCGCAAATTTGCGAAAAAACGTTCAAGGAATGGTTTGAGGTAACAAACAGTACAGAGATTCTACACACCTGCCAGGGGAATGGCTCCATCTTTAACCGCATAGTCTCAATACAGCTGGCTGGACATGAACGACGAGGAAGTTACCATAAAGGGATCTTCTTGTGTTTCACCCTAAGCCGGAACTACACGGCCGGAGTGAAATTTTAGGAGGCCGCATTAGAGGGAAATCATTATGCGACTTATATGATCCAAATTCTCAGTTTTAGACTGTTTGACCGTATCTATGGCTTCAATGTCCTCGACCGAGACATAATTCGGCGAGTCCTTTGTACGTTGGTCTGCAAAGACATTTCAGAACTTTGTACTGTTCGAGCTTCCCTATAGAATCCTGAAGGTCTGAAACATGAGTTCAACCCATCTTTTCCTAGGTGTATCTAGGTTAGGGAACTGGAAGAGTTGAACATCGCTACGGGGATCCCACTAAATTCACCTGTTGACCCTATACGTTGGTGGAGGTGGTAAGAACATTGCAGAACCCTATAGTGTTGTGAAATAAATTACAAGGATGCAATTTTCTAAAGGGGAGGATAATATGATGCCCTAGGTTTTATGAACTGGTCCAAGTGAACAATGTTATGCTTTTAATGATGTCTCTTGCTTTATTTGTTGTGTTTTGTGTGATAATAAAGAATTTGAAACGAAATAAAATAGGTATAATAAGGTAAACTAGAATATATTTAAAAGTTACATTGCAACAAGACCCAACTAATTGAAAATACCATGCACAAGACCTAACACAACCACTGCAAGACTACTAAGAATCACAACTCGAGTAATCGGATAGTTGTCATCTTCAGGGTCCATCAGTGTGAAAAATATAACATCTAGAGCCACGACACTCATACTCAACGCCAAAGGTATGAAGAGAACCATCCTTCCTAGTTCAAGTGTTTTGATTTTGAGAAACACCATACACCCAACTTCTTTTATAATGATCCTTTAAGTTATGACCATTAAATATATATAGCCATTGGGTTTTCAAAAAAACCTTTGGGTTTTTGTTGATAAAGTTTATCTTTATATGAAAACTTGTTTATAATACTCTTATGATATTTCAAATATTATAATATGTCTAAAATATTTTTTTCACAAAAGAATCATAGTTTTAAAATAAAAAGAGTATTCTTGGAAATAAATCGTTTTGTTTCTACAAAAATCCCAATTGATACCTATAAAGTTAAAAACATAGTATTAATTTTATATAAGATATGTTTAAAGGGTATCTATAATAATTATATCTTTTGATAACTAAAATTATATATTTTTGAATTTCCTATTGGAATTTTTAAATTTTATTAAACAGATGGTGGTGTATTTTAAAGATCCTAATAATTATAATGGTTTTGTATGTAAAATATGAAAGGTATATCTTTTAAAAGAATTATATATGAAATATTTTATACATAAGCTATAGAAGGGATTTAGATTTTAAGTTAAAACTATTTGTTTTCATTGTATATTAACTCATTTTTGTACAAATATTTATACTACACACTATTTTGGACTAAGTATACTTAAACTAGTTATTATGGAAATCTAAATAATTTTTTTATAAAAAAATATATTGGGGCCTGGCCAAGTCGAGTGCATCCCTTATGGACAAGCCCTCCTGGCCGAGACCAATCCCTAGGGACTGACCAGCGGAGTCCCAAGTGCATATGGAGTGTCAGAGCCCGAGGCCTGAGTCGAGCGTGGGTTCGTCCAGTCGCACGCGGGCCCGTAAGTAAGGCCAGCGGTGCGCATTGCATAGGGTTGGGCCAAGGCCCACATGGGGTCCCTATGTAAGACCCCTGTGTGTGTACTTTTGTGTTATTGCACCATAGGTAGTGCGCTTTGTGTTATATACCACGCCTAAACCGCGGATAATTTCGATGTGGGATGCATTCCGCGCGATCAGGACCGTCCGATCGAATCATGCTTCGATCTTGTCCGTCTGATCCTCTTAGCTGTGTGATCTCCCCCACGTGTCACCTCGATTGTCTGATCTATCACGATGCCTAAACTCGACCGTTGGTTTCTTTTAAACCAATCAATTCACCTCCCGCCATCCGATCATGCATGGAACTAATCAAGGTCATCCATTCCTTTCTGCATCGACCCCCCCCCCCCCGTAGTCTTCTTCCCCGCATCGGGGTCCCATACTAGTAGGCCTGCACCAAGGACGCCTCGACCTTCCCCACTGCACTGCTCCTCTTGACCCATGAACACCCCCCTCCTAGGTCACTTTTTTCCCATCTTCCCCACGATGGCCTACTCTTGGGTCGAGCCACCCAAGTGCACCAAATCCCTATATAAACCCCCATGCTTCATGAAGCCCCGGGCAGCTTCTTCTCCTCTTTCTTTCCACAGACCCCCAGCAAGACAGCGAAGCACCTCTGGACCAAGCTTCTCCTCAAAGCTAAGTAAGGGTTCTTGCATGTTTTCTTCCTTCTAGTTGGGCCTTCTTTTTATACTCACAGTATATATACAGATTATATTTGTATATATATATACTCGGATTGTATCGCCTTCAAATAATATGCTCTCTTGTCTCAGTAGGGTGCATATATAAGAGTATTTACATGTTCTCTTTTCCTTTGAAGAAACCCATACTGTTATAATCTCGGTATATATATACAGTTTGTATATATTATATAACAAGAAACCTTCAGTTTATAATACCATCAAGGGTTTTTTCCGTTGTGGTATCAAAGGGGTTATACATATTAATCCTTTGAATTTCGTTTTAAAAAATATTTAGTTTTACAAAAAAAATAAACCCAAACTTAAATTTTCGTACATAGTGTATATACGGTTTTACATATATATAAATATGAGAATACATGGAACCCAAACCCTTTCAGTTTAGGGTATCCAAGATCATTTGGTAGGTTATACCATATAATATATGTATAATGAGGTTGCATTTTAAATCGAATCTTAACATATATTATTTATATAAACCTTATCTATATATATAACTAAATATTTCTACATGTTTATATATATATATATTTTTAAAATGAGATAGTTATGATTTTAAGAGTTAAATGCCTATTTTTGAATGATATTTTAGATGCAATCTAGGCCATTGGCTTAGGTGAAATTATGTAGTTGTTTAAAACCCAAGTTGTTACATATTAATGTATTTATAGTTTCACGAGGAATAAACCCTCATAAAGTTTTGATTTTTGACTAAATAAAACTTATGTAATTTGAGTTTTTCAGAACTCAAAAAAAAATTAATGGTTTTTTTGTTTCATTGTAAAAACCCATATTTACATTCTTGGTGTATATATGGTGATGTGTGAATGTATTTATAAGTATAATTTCCAAAACACCACGTGTGTGCTTTTAATAATTTTGGGTGTTTATTAAACCAACATGCATTTTATATTTATGTACACACAAATGAGTGTGTGTTATTAAAGGAGTTTATTTAACATTTCCCATGACACATTTTATGATAAATTGTATATTTTGGCTTGATTAATATGTATTTGAGGATTTAAAATTTCTGGGATCATGTCATCATGTGTGTTCATTTATTGACTCTTTTCTACATTGGTGAATGTTACTAATTAATCAAGTTATGGTTTAATTTTCTTTTTTAGGGCTCGTTTATCACCATAACTAACGACAAAATATTTCTCTAAGCTTCCCACTTCCATAGAATAATAATTTTAGAGATTCATCATTTATTATATCATCATTTTATATGCTTCAGTAATTAGCTTATGTGAAAATAATGTTTTACTAAACTATGTGTGCCTTTGATTAGTTATTTACATATTTTGCAATGTTAACTGTCATATCCTGTGTTAGAAAAATATGTGTGGCTCATTATTTATTTTAGAAATTATTGTACATAATGCATACTAACGACATATCAATAAATGAACTAAGATATTAGATTACCCAATGTGGTATGGGACACATTGGGTAATATAAAAATGAATGGGTTATTCAATGTGGTATGGGAAATCTTGAATATACAAACCGTTTAAGTAAATCATGAATGATGTGGCTCACAAGATGATAAAGAAAAAGGTAAGGGTACGCCCTGATAGCACTCCAATGAATTAGGTAAGGACTTAATCTCTATAGATGACCAGTTTAATGATGCTTTGGGAATGGACCTTGGTAATGTTTTCAAATGACACCTTGGGGATGGACCTTGGTTGTACGGAAATGATTGTCTAAGATTAAATGTTGATGCTACATAAATCAAGTTATTTAAATAAGTTCTTTTCAAGATAAAATTTCTATACTTTCATGACTAATTCCTTTATGTTTTCATAAAGTTCTTATTTCACTAGTATAAGTTTGGATCATGATTGGTGTTTATCACTTAGTGGAATAGTAACCAGCATATGAAAATTTAAATTGTTTCCTTTATGCGTAACTCTAATTATGCATTACTCTTAACTGTTTGATTTTATATAATCACATGTCATACTTGTTTATGATTACTCCTTCAAGAAATGTCACAAGGGTTTCATATATTTCTTGAACCATTGTTTGATCATTTTGATGTTATGTGTTACAGTTTTCCATAAAAGAATGATTTTAAACGAATGATTTCAAAAAGTTACACTATTTTTTTTATTTTATTTTTAAAACCCCTTACTGAGTGTTTCAATGCTCACCCTACGTTTCGATTTAAAATTTTCAGGTATCAGCATTTAAAAGATGAAATGTTTAAGAAGTTTTTGGTTTCCCAGAACCCGAACCGCACACGATCCTCTATATGGGGAATGATGTGTAGTTTACCGGTGCATGTTTTATTTTAAAGCAACACATCATGTTTAGAAGACACCGGCTCCAGGGTTTCTGGGGTCGGGGTCTCTACAAAAAAATCTATATTATATACATTTAAAACATTTTTTACATTATCATGTACAATTTCTTACAAAAATTAAAAAAATCATTGGTTTCATTACCTTTGGAACCATACCCCTATCAAAAAAGCCCGATCATGGTATAGGATAAGAAAAATACCACACATATTCAAGAAAAAGTGTTCACCTACATAATGAAACAATTATTATGTTCATAATAATATTAAGAAAGAAATTAAACATAAATATGAAATAATGCATTAATAAAATTTCCTTTTTCAACTAAACCCACACAATTTTAGTCAGATCGGTCAAACCATGTATCAGATTGAGAATCATACATTTTTATAAATAAAATGTCAATTTAATAGATAATTTGAGTCAAATCAGGCACACCGTGTGTCATATTTATGTGAGTATAATTCTTAAATGTAACAAATCACATATGTGAAATTTTCTTAAATAATCAAAATATCCCAAATATGTTTAATTAGATTTAAGTATGTGATGTGTGTTTTGAAATAAAATAAAAATTTGAAATTAAAAAGACACACCTAGAGTCATACCAGTCATATGGATCACTAGGATGACATGTGATTGATTCATACACAATTAAATAGACATAATTATCATTTATAAAAATTATCAAAAAAAACAAAAAAATTCTAGATCTATAGTATGTCATGTGTATTTTTTTTACAAAAAATGTCAATTTAAACAGAAAACGTGCACATTGAGTCATACCGATCACATCATGTATTGGTTTGATGTGAGACTAATTACTACACAACAATACTGAATTGTGAATCATTTTCCAAAAGTATCAAGAAATTATGAGGGTGTTTGCATATTTTCTGTTACTGACACACATTTTGAATTGAAATATCAATTTTAAACTAATACAAGACACTTTTGGTCATAGAGGTAACATTGTGTATCAGATTGAGGTGAAACTAATTCATATGTATCAAAATTGACATATGGATCATTTTAAATAAGTATCCAAAAATAAAAATGTATTTTATGTTAGAGTTAGTGGCCTAGAACCAACTATTTTATGTTGGGACCTAGTTAGATGGTGAAGGAAGTAAGAAGATTTTGTTGTTACAGAGTATTGTCTCTTGTTGTCAAAGAAGATAAATCAATTCACATTCTCAAGAACAAGAAAATCAGACGATGCTTTACTGATTTGTATTTCATAAATATCATAAGTAAGGAGAAATTTTTATGAAAGTCTTATGAATGAAAGGTGGAGTAAAGGTGATTTTAGTCAAATGCAGTTTTGGTTGGGAAGAATGATGTTGCTAGAAGATAGTGAAGTTATAGTACCTCCTGTTAACAATATGACGATGATAAAGTTGTTCTATCAAAGACTATATATCATGGAAGATGCGGTACATGATGAAATTATATGTTTATTGACAAAGCTAGAGAACAATGAAACAATATTGGTGTTCTTTCTAAAGAATATTTTAATGTGGGTCTATTTCTCAGTGTTTGCAAAATTTTTGGGGCTCAAAGTCACAAGGTGGAGAAATTTGATTTTGGAAAAAATGATGCGTCCAAGTTTGTAGATGGACTAGTATGTTGTTCACAAGTGGAGTTACAAGAATCAAACATCAGAATCTGTAAAAGGAAAGACTCACGTGAAAGATTTATTTTTGCATGCAGGATTGATGGGAGTTTGGAAAGTTGTGCATAAGGCATGATTCGAGGTCCAAACTTCAAAAAATATCAAAGGCATGAAGTGAACAAAAGAATCAATAATTCCACAAAAGATGAGATTGGGGTGAATGAGACTTGTGTGTCCAATGAGATGTCAAATGGGGTTTTTTATGATGCGTCATGATCTTTTGCGTCACATTGGATTTTTTTCATGCAGGGTTCGATAAGGTATATAAATACGAGGTGGCCCCCTCACATCTATAAGTCTTGACTCAGAGATAAATCACAAGCTCTGTGTTGAAAAATAATTTTATGTAAAGGGGGTGTGAGAAATAAATAGAGTTACACTCAAGAAGAAGAAATTGCACTCAAGAAGAGAGGTGCGCACAAGAGGTGTTTCGTGACAAAAGTCAAATGTTGTGCGCAGGGCATAAAAGTTGTACGCAAGACACCTATAGGGGTACGCAATAGATTAGGGTTTTTCGCACGTATTCAGTTGTGCATAAGATGGTTTATAGTGGATTCTAGGTAGAAAAGTGAAGATTATTACTTTAGATAATACACCCATTCAATTGTAAAGAAGAACTAAAATACTATAATTCTCAATTTGTGCTAAGAGGTTATAGACACACATTCATATTGTTTTACAAGTGCTATACGAGTGTAATGGTATATCCTACTCATTGTATTCCACCTTAAAGGATTATTTTCTAGTGGATTGTGTGAAAAAGGATTATTTATGTTCCATACCAAGGACATAAATACTCTTGTTGAGTATTGAACCTTGTAAATAATGTTTTCATGTGGGTGTTGGTGTTCAGTAGAGAAGAAACTCTTAAACAAGAGGCTAAGGTTGTTTCAAAAAGAAGGAAACATAAAAATAAATAGATGTCAATGATTCACTCCCCCCCCTCTCAGTGATACTTAGATCCTAATTGGGAACTTCACTTTGTACTTTATTCATTTACAAATATCTTATCACATATTGATTATTATTCTTCCTGAAAATTCATGTGATAATGTACTAAGGATAGTTATTGTACTAAAAGTTCATTGCGGATCCCATCTATGATGCAAACCTGGAAGTGCCATAACACTATCCTTGGATATATTTTCTTTGGACGGATGATTTTATTTGAGGGACACAAATAATACAGGCCATTAGGGGTGAGGACTCATAAAAATTTGAGGCACCTTCTCATGGTGTGCACCCTTGGTAATATCTAGGAGGATATTATGAGAATGAGACCCACCAGTAGGAAATCCACATTTAATTGTTTCATTGGATGTTCCTATCTGCGAACGTGTGTATTGGTCCTTAGACTTTAAGATTATTATTAATGGGTATTACAACTAGTGTAATTAGATGTATTAACAAAAACTGTGACAACACATTGTTCGTAGCGAGGTAGAATTTGTTGGGAACGTCATGAGTAATATTGCATTAATAGATAATGTGGGAATGGATTTTTTCATTTTATTCTGTAAGGGACGTTGATATCTCAGTCCCTTTGATGGAATTCATATATCCTAAATAAATCCATGTCCATGGTAAGAAATTGGAAAGTTCAATTTTGGGAAGTCAAAGAAAGAATAATCGAGCACGTGGGTTGATGTCACTAGCATGAAACTTGGTTGATTCAAGATATCAAGAAAAAGGGATTACATTACACAATAAGTGTCTGTAGGAGGTGACACGTCAATGAAATGTTAACTTCATTCTCAATGGGTTCCTTGACATGTTTCTAGATGTTAACCATGGACTTTAGGTAGGATCTGCCTAATGCTACTAAGAAAGATGCCTAGAGGGTCACAAACTATGTGTGTTCAAGTATCTCAGTTAAATTTAATAAGTTGATTAAAGATTATTCCTGACCGTGGTTTAATAATTATTCAAAGATGTCTGATCGTACTTATTTTGGCCCTAGTTATTTGACAGAATATATTATGGGCCAAATAATATATTTATTAGCAAGTAATGCAGTAATATTTATTTAAAAAATAAATATCCATTATTCAAGGTAATTCTTGTTTTTTAATTAAATTAATTATAACCAACATTAGATGATCCTCTATATGGTTCTGGGACTCCATTCCTTTTATTTTTTTCTTCATTTTATTCCAAATATCATGCATTTTATTATCCTAACGGATCTCAGATTGATCATTGTTAATGGAAAAATTAAAGTTGGGTACACCCACCAATGTGCTTCCATTGTGCTTAGAACCTATATGTGGTATCAGATGGGTCATATCATTGATTATAATAATTTAGTTTTTCATTGGTGATTTAAATATTTAATAATTCAGTTGTCTCAATTCAAGTTAATTGTTCTATAAATCTGAATCTCAAGATCTATTCCTCCACTTTTGTTTCTCGTTCACCTTATAAAAACAATTTTTTCCTTTAATTTTTTTTAAAATAAAACAGAGGATCTCATCCAGAGGTTCCAAAGCTTCCTGGTCGTACAACACCAGAACACACAGCATGTATTCGGCAGTACACGTCGTGTAGTATAGGTTCCATGCACACGGATGGTCTGCCAAACTTGGTCATGTCATTGAATTCTATCAAAGTCTTTAAGACACTTTGTGTTTACTAGAAATAGGTGGCACATGCTTTCAATATTACATGTTGTGTGGCCCACTGAACACAGCATATGATCCAATCGGGTTAGGGTTAGAATGTGTACCCCATACACAGCATGTCCGACTGGTAACCATGTAACGTGGATACTATATGGCGTGTTCCCCCTGAACACTCCATGCATTCTGATGATTTCTGAAGTACATCCACATGCCATATCCACAAGAATGTACTTAAAATGGTTGGTGAACAGAAGTACACACCATGTAGTCAGAACTATGTGTTGTGTACTCATCCAAATTACGCAAATTTATTAAAATTTATTATTATATTATACAAGCCCTTGAGACGTGTACCATAGTTTGGGCGTAAAGCTAAGGCACAACATGTGATAGGTGTTTTATATATGTGTGTTTAATTTAACATCTACATAGTGTTCATTTATACTCATTGGGTAGTAATGAACCAGAATTCACCGGGTTTCCTCCAAGGTACAAGTTACGTACAAAGATAATTTTAAATGAATTTATTTTTAAAAAATTATGATGGACGAGAATCTCAAGGAAATTCAAAAAAAGTGTTTAACATAAAAGTATTGACTAATTAAAGATAATTAATTGATTCGATTTTGATTTTTCGTAAACAATAATGATTAAATAATTGAAATCTAGTTTTACTTATGCATAAATATTGTTGCATATATGGATGATCATGAGCTTGAACAAGACATTTGTATGTGAATGGTTTCTTTTAATTTATTTTTTTATTAAATTTGTGGGCCTGCGAGACTTCTCGTTTTTAATAAGGAGGGATTGCATGACCAAGGTTCATTTTATGAAAAAGCCCATTTTACGCCTCACCTATGAGTGATATAAAATCATATGTAACAGATGGAGCTCCCAATCTTGTAGAGGTCGCTCAAGATAGGAGACAAGGTGAAACCAAACCAAGGAGATACAAAGGTGGATAGGTGGAAAGCTGTAAACACAAACCCAAAAGGTTAAAGGTGTTTTCCCCTAGGTCTTGGTTCAGTTTATCAACCACTAGATTAAATAACAAATAGAACAAGCTCATGATCATAACATTTATTTTATTTCTGTTATTTGTATGGTTTATTTATTGTGGGTGTGTTGTCACGATCACACAATTAATGAATTAAACAAGCATGCAATATAGATCTAAAATAAGACTTCCTTAGGTGTAAATATTATCTTAGACATGGTTTATCACTTAAGTATATCCCAATTAATATTGAAAATCATGTAATAAAAGATAATAAAATAGAAATTTACGTATAACTATAAAATCCCTCAATGAAATATTCAGTTGGAATAGCCTTCTATAATCTTGGTTGGAATCCAACAATAATCATATGTGCTTCACTAACCCTTGTTGGGGTGATTTAAATTATCGGGAATTATAAATCAAGGTTTTGGGGTGATGTGACTTGGTTCACATCAAGGGTTGACTATTAAAGTAGTACTTAGGGTGACCAGGAGGCAAAGGTTGAGGAAATCCAAAATAAAAGGATTTCAAGATTGGAGCGTCCACTCAGTGGATCTAGGAACTACGAGTTAATATAGTTGGCATTTGGAATGCCTTCCTAAAACCCTTCAGGTTTCTTAAACAAACCTAGTTGGCGTAATTCAAAGGGAAACATGGATCCTTGCAACTAGAATATTCCGGTAATAGAATATTCTGAAGTCAATGGTGAGGGCATTTGGATTTTGAAAAAATAGTAGGAGACTAATTAGAATTAATTTATTTATTTGTTTTAGTTTTACCATGATAAAGTAATAAAAATTTGATCATATTAATTTTTAGAAATAACAAGAAAAATGAATTCAAACATATCATTGTGAACCATACTCGAGAAGGAAAACCTTCTTAGCGGCACTAATTTCTAGGAATGGTAGAGGTATTTACATGTCATCCTTTTCCATGAGAGGAAATCGTATGTACTGGACGTACCAGTTCCAGTTGAGCCTAGAAAATTGGCATGTGATAAGGAATTATATCTCCATATAAAACATATGGATGATGCAACAGATTTCCAATTTTTCATTCTATCATCCATATCTAATTATCTCTTGAAGCATCATGAAAAAATGGATGTGTATAGAATGATGTCTCACCTTAAGGATCTCTATTAATGAATGTGATACAGGAGAGATATGAGATCTCAAATGATTTGTTCACAACTAATATTAGAGAGTCTACTCCATCTTGGCCTCATGTAGTCAAGCTTATTGGTTACATTAAATTCTTGGACATCAAAGGGATTAAGTTCTCGGATGAGTTGCACACCGATCTCATCCTATCATCACTTCCCAAGACCATCTCTAGCATTATCGTCAACATAACATGAGAAATAATGAGAAGATTTTGTCGTATCTTCTAACCTTAATTATCAAGGTAGATAATGAAATGGGTCATAACAAACCTGCAGTCCTTATGTAGAATAATAAAAGGAAGGAAAAGGAAAAGGGGCCATGGATTCATAAACTGTATGAAGCCCTTGAGCACCATCCCTCCAAGAAGGTGAACATCCTGAGGCAGGGCCAAGGATGGGAGGTAGTATGTTTTGCATGTGGCCAGCAAGGCCACTAGAAGAGTAACTTCACCCAGAAGTGTGGTGATGCTAAATGTGCATTTAGTATCAAGTGTAATCTTTCCATTTCTACACATTGGGTATTAGATACAGCTTATGGGGATTATATATGTATTCAAATATAGAAACCCAGTAGATTTAGAAACATTACCAGAGGAGAGGTGGATCTTCAAGCTGCTAATGGCATGAGGCTGGATGTGTTATCCCTTGGTGATTACCACCTCTCATTTCCAACTGGAATGATTTTGGTTTTACGTAACTGTTATTATGTACCTAGTGTTACCAAGAACATAATTTATGTATCTTGCTTGGATATAGAAGTATTTATTTTCGAATTTGGAAATAAGGGTTGTTTCTTTCATAAGAAAAACATATGTTATGTATGGCACATTTAAATAATGGTTTCTATGTATTAAATTACAAAAATCAAGTGTTGTAAATCGATAACGAAACAAATCAAATGACTCATACAACAATCAGTTTGGAATCACTGTCTTGGTCTTGTAAATGAGAAGCACTTGACAACGCACTACAAGATGGTTATTTAGATTCTACTAAGCTAAAACCTCTTGACATATTTCATTCTTGTTTATAAGGTAAAATTACCAAGTCTCATTTTGGTGGAATGGGTGAAAGGGCAACAGATTTTCTTGGATTGTGGAACACGAATGTGTGTAAACCATTTCTAGTAGAACCTAGAGGTGGATATTCTTAATTCATCACTTTCTCTGATGATTTGTGTAGATATGGATATATATACATAATGAGGTATAAGTTAGAAGCATTACATAAATTTAATTAATTCAAGAATGAATTAGAGAATCATCTTGGTAAGAAGATAATGAATATTCGATCAGATCGAGGTGAAGAATATTTGAACCAAGAGTTCATTGATCTTCTATGAGAGCCTGGGATTATATCTCAGCTATATCCTCCTTATACACCATAGTGGAATGGTGTTTGTGAAAGGAGTCACCACACATTTTTGAACATGGTGAGGTCGATGATGAGTCATGCAGATCTTCCATTATCCTTTTGGGGATATGAATTACAAACTCCATCATACACGTTTAATCGGGTACCAAATAAGGCAGAAAATGGAATTTCGTATGTGTTATAGAATGAAAATAAACCAATTTTGTCGCACACATGTGTTTGGGGATGCGAGGCAATTTTTAAGGCCTTATTAGGAAATAATCTAGAACCTCAGGGCACAATGTGTATCTTTATAGGATATCCCAATGAAACAAAAGGATGTTACCTATATAACCCTTCAGAAAATAAAGTGATTATCACCAGAAAAGCCGTATTTCTTGATTGTGAGCACATCCTCAAGAAGGATGGTGGGACTAGTATTGACTTTGAAGAATTTGATGCTCAAGATACAAGGATTTGGCATTGGACCAAGTTCCACAGGTCCCTGTGGAAGTGGTTCCAAAAACACAAGTACTACGTTGGAGTTCAAGAGAGGTAAGGGAACCATAGAGATTTGGTTTTATAGTAACTAAGGATGGTGAATCATTATTGTTGGAAAATGATGAACCACTCTCTTATAAGGAAGTATTAGAGGTCTCAAAAGCTATAAGATTTCTAAAAGCTATGATATCTAAGATATATTCCATGTATCAGAACCAATTCTGGGTTTTGGACGATGAGCTAGATGATGTAAAGCATGTTGGATGTAAATGGGTATTCAAGAGAAAACCAGACATGGAAGGTCTTTTTGGCACCTATAAAGCAAGGATAGTGGCTAAAGGATCCAGACAACATCATGGAATTTACTATGATGAAACCTTCTCGCCAGTTTCCATGTTTAAATCCATAAGAATTATACTTGCCATAGCAGCTTACCATGAATACGAGATTTGGAAAATGGATTTCAAAACAACATTACTTAATGGGAACCTTTAGGAAGATGTCTATATGACACAAAAAGAAAGGTTTGTAACACCTGGTGAAGCCAAATGGGTTTGTAAGTAGCAGAAATCCATTTATGGATTAAAGCATGCATCCAAGTTAGGGAACATTCAATTTGATGAAGCCATAAAGAAATTTGCTTTCATTAAGAACAAATGTGATCCATGTGTTTATAAATGGTTTAATGGGAATGTAGTTGTTATCCTAGTAGTATATGTTAATGTCATATTACATATTGGAAACAATTTACCATCCTTACAGTCAATTAAGGACAGGTTGAACAAGTGATTCTCCATGAAGGACTAAGGTTAAGTAGCCTACATTATAGGGATCAAGATCATTCGGGGTAGATCCAAGAGGTTGATTAGACTAAGTCAGGGTATAGAAATTGACCAGATACTAAGGATATTTAATATGGAACAATCCAAGAGGGGATTGGTTCCAATGTCACATGGACTACATATTTCCAAGAAAATGTGTTCTCAGACACAATAGGAAAATGATAGAATGAGGAAGATCTCATATGATTTGGTTATAGTATCCATCATGTATTCCTTGTTATGTACCAATAATGATGTTACCTATGCACTGATCATGGTAAAAAGATATCAAGAAGATCCAGGAGAATGGAATTGAACTACTATTAAGACTATCCTTATGTATCTGAGAAGAACTAAGGGCATGTTCTGGGTGTATAGAGGAGACAAAGAGATTTTCATCAGAGGGTATTATGGTGCTAGTATTCAGACAGATCAGAATGATCTAAATTCACAAACTAGTTATGTTTTTTGTCTCCACGGAGGTGCTATGGGCTAGAAGAGATTAAAGCAACCAGTTTTCGCAGATTCTATAGTTATGTTTGAATATAATGTGTCTTCTGATGCAGCCAAGGAAGCTATATGGATTTAGAACTTTGTATAAGAGCTTGATGTGGTTCCTAGTAGTAAAGATACAGTCACATTGTATTGTGATAATATTGCAGTGGTGGATCTTGAAAAAAACAAGGTCACATCAACAGAAAATGTGCAATCTCCAAAAGTATCACATGATGAGTGATTTTTATGAAAGGGGTGATGTTTCAATGAGAAGAGTGTCTATGGAAGAGAGCATGGAAGGCCCCATGACTAAACGCCTATCTCAGTAGAAGCATGAGTATCATGTGAGAGATAGTGGGTTAAAGGTTATTAGAAGTTGGATCTATTCCAAGTGGGTGTCTATTGGAGTAGGTGTCCTAGAACCGACTACTTTTTACTTTATTCATTAATAAATACATTATCAAATCGGGATTATTATTCTGTGTGACAATGCATGTGATAATATCCTATGGATAGCTATTGCACTAAAAGTTCATAGCAGATCCCTACTATGATGAAAACTCAGAAGTTTCATAACACAATTCTAGAATATAAGTTCTTTGGTTGGATGATGTTATATGTCGGACACAAATAATACAAGCCATTAGTGGTGAGGAATCATAAAACTTTGAGTCACCTTCTCATGGTGTGCTCCCATTGTAATATTTAGGAGGATATTATGAAAACGATACCTGCCAGAAGAAATTCTACATTTCATAGGGTCGTTGGATGTTCCTATCTGCAGACATGTGTATTGGTCCTTAGACTTTAAGATTATTATTAATGGGTATTACAAATCATGCACTTAGATGTATTGATGAAAACTGTGACAACACACTAATCACAATGAGGTAGGATATTTTGTGTGTGTTATGAGAAATATTATATTAATAGATAATGAGAGAAAGGATTTGTCCCCTCTATTCCATAACAGAAGTAGATATCTCAAGAAGTTATATTGAATCGATATAGCCTAAATACATCCATGTCCATGGTAAGGGAAGGGAAAGTACAATTTTTTGAATTCAAAGAAAGAATAATTAAGCACCTAGAAAGATAATTCTCATTATCCTATTCATTCCTGGTGGTTGTGCACAATGGATTTAGAGAAAGATCTCAAGCCAAGAAAGAATTATTTTCTTCCAAGAATGATCTCAATCTATGAGATAGATCCTCTTACACTAGATCAGGGAGAGTTATTTCCAAGTGGCTCTCAAGGAAATTCAAGGAAAACATCACATTGAGAAAGATATTCCTTATTTTCACTAGTAGATCCCTTCAGCGATGTCTAGAGATATGTGGAGCACATGTAGATCACCGCTAGAGGAATCCTACACTTGGATTCTATGATGCAATGATGAGTCACATCAGATTGTGACTTGAAACATCAACGGAGACATAATTCCATCAAGGTAATTGTTTTCATTATGTTAAATTAATTATAACCAACATATGATGATCCTATCTATTGTTCTGGGACTCCCTTCCCTTTCTTTCATTCCTCGTTCTATTCTGGATATCTGACATTTTATTATCATAACGAATCTCATATTGATCATTGTTAATGGAAAAATTAATGTTGGGCACACCCAATAACGTGCTTATACCTCACCCGGAACCTACATTTTCTTGGTTTTGATTTTTTGATGTGTGTTTTGAACTAAAATCACAATTTAAAATAAAAAAGACACACATGGAGTCATAACCGTCACACAGTGCCTCATATTGATGTGGATTTGATTCATACACACTAAAAATGACTCAAGGAGAATTTTCCTAAATTGTAAAAACAATATTAATGTTATTTCTTTGTTTTGAGTATTTCATAAGTCTTTTTTTCTAAAATGTTAATTTAAACGGAAAACACACACTTTGATCCATACGAGTTACATTGTGTGTTGGTTTGATTTAAGACTGATTCATACACATCAAAAATAGCTTTGGAGTCATCTTCCTAAATTACAAGGACAATATGAGTGTGTATTATTTTTTCAATGAGTGACACACATTTTGAACTTAAATGTCAATTCTAAACATATAACAATCTTTTTTAGACTTACTGGGAACACTATGTATGTGATTGATGTGCAGCTGATTCTGACATTTCAAAAATAAAATATGGATAATGTTTCATAAATTATAAAAAATACAAATTTGTTTTCTTGGTTTACAGTATGTTAGATTTTTTTGGAATAAAATGTCAATTTTCAATGAAAGTACATAGTGATATTCATACGAGCTACATGATGTGTCTTATTAGTATGTCTTTTATTTATAAAAACAAAAAATTACAATATATTATTTTTCCTCTGGTATGAAAATAATATAAATTTTTTTATTGGCTTTGAGTATTTCATGGATCTTGTTTTTCAAAATTTCAATATCATCTGAAAGCATTCACTTTGAGCCATGCTCGTCAAATCTTGTGTCTGATTGATTTTATAATCATTAATACATATCAAAAAATGACTAATTAATAATTCCCATAAATTATCAACATAATATTAGTGTGTTTTCTAAATTTTCAATGACTAACACATGTTTTGAACTAAAATTTCAATTTTAAACTGATAACAGACAATTTGAGTCACACTGAGAATACCATGTATTGGATTAAGGTTTGGCTGATTCACACATATCAAAAATGACTTTTGGATCATTGTAATAATGTATCAAAAGAATATGAAGGTTTTTCTATGTTTTTAGTATGTGATCTATGTTTTGAACTAAAATATAAATTATAAATAAAAAGAAACACTTTGATTCATAATGGTCACACCGTGCATTATATTGATGTGTGGTTGATTCCTACATTTCAAAATTTAATTTATTATAATTTTAATAATGTATAGAAATAATCAAAATACATTTTTTCAGTTTTGGGTATGTCACATGTCTTTTTTACAAAAATTTCAATTTAAACTGAATACATGCACTTTGAGTCATATTGGTCACATCATGTCTTGATTTTTTGTGATACTAGTTCTAACATGGCACAAATTACTTATGAATCTTTTTAATAATTTATCATGATAATCCAAGCATGTTTTTTCAAAATTCATTGATGGAAACATATTTTGAACTAAAATTTTATTTTAAACCGATAACATAGACTTTGAGTCATATTGGGCACACAATGTATGAGAATGAGGCGCAACTTATTCCAACCAATCAAAAATAACATATGGGTCAGTTTCTTAAATTTTCAGAATAATAAAAATTATTTTTCATTGTTTTTTTATAAGATGTTTATTTTGAATGAAAATTAAAATTTTAAATAATAATACACACATGGATTCATACAAGTCACATTGTGCATCAGATTCACAATTGGTTGATTAATATATGTCAAAAATGACTTGAGGATAGTTTTCTAAATGTATAAAAACTATCTAATTACATTTTCTTTGTTTTCAGTTTTTCATGCATATTTTTTACGAAAATGACAAGTTAAACTGAAAACATGCACTTTGAGTCATACAAGAAACATTGTGTGAAGGTTTTATGTGAAACTAATCCCTCCACATCAAAAAATGACTTATGAATCATTTTACTAATTTATCAAGACAATATGAGAATAATTTCATTGCTTTTAGTGAGTGTCACTGTAACACCCTGATATTTTATGAGACTAATTCTTTTTAATTTATTTTATGTCTTGAGTTTAATGCTACAAAAAATATTGGATTGCGCTATACACAACACCAAAATAGCTTGAATTATACACAATAATATTGTCACACACGGTTTTTTTCTGTCTTTGTATTGATCCGGACCATTAGAAATCCCGATCCTCTTAATGGGTATTTTATGAGATGAATATTGAGTTTTTAAGTTTCATATATGTCTAACCACCATAATTTGGGATCCCCATTGCTTGTTTAGGAGTTTTTGAAAAAAGGGTGGTTACTTCATGATTTGGGCCAACCGTGAGCCCATTACCAGTTTTAAAAACTGAATTTGTTTTTTTATAAATATTTTGTTTTGCATCCTTTTTCATCCATTCAAATTACCACTTGTCCTATACTGATATATTAAAATTTATTTATCCTTTTGGACCCATTATAAATTCATAAGCCGGGTGAATTTGGGTTACTTATTTAGGTATTGGGCCAGCCCATGGTCCCATTTCCTGTTTTAAAAAAAATAATTTGTTTCGTTTATATCATTTTTATTTTTTAATATTTTTCGGTGATTCCACCTCCCAAAAGAATCCAATATCCCTATACTCACCCCCATTATCGTTTTGGCCTCTTTGGAGCTCATATGGGTCGCGTAAGAGGGCGACAATTTTCAGGATACCTCAAATCGTCTAGATTTGACAAGGTAAATTGTATCATTCATAAATTAATCAATTCGTACTCTTTTGGCCACCAATTTTCTTTCCCTTGTTCTTACAGATCTTAGGAGTATCTCCATGAATTTTCAAGCCATTACCTTCCTTCTAGGGTTGCATATCTAATGGAAGACGAAGAGTTTTCTAGGGTGAAAGGTGAGATTCCTTCTCCTTTCTCCTTCCTCTTCCCCCTCCTTTCATTATTTCTTTGATTTATATTTTACCCTAGTCTTGATCGACCTAGGGTTTTGTTATACAATGTTTTTTGATGGGTTTTATGTTTTTTTAGGTCTGGTATTTATAGTTTTAGGGTTTATAAACTCGCAGCGGGTGATTTCGGGTGTGCATTTCAATTACGCCAAAGATTTGAGATAGGATATCCCTTGCACATGCTTTTATCATAGATGTTTCATCATTTTAATATTATCCTATACTGATATAAATGTATATTATTGTTTTAAATCCTTTTTATAATTTTCTTGGTGTGCAAATTCATTGTTTAATCACTGTTATGTGAAAGGTAGTGTTGTTTTGTCATGAAAGTAATCAACGAGTGTTTGTTTAAATGTTCCATTATCTTTGAAAATATTTTGTGAGGTTTATAATCTGGTTTATGGTATTTTTAACATGTTACAGTATCTTTAATGAAAATATGACATTCAATTGGTGTTTTATTCCTTTTCATGTACATAAAATAAATTGTTTTGTTTAAAAAGGGCATGACATGTGTTCGGTAAATTGCCCGGTTGGCTTTTATGTGTGATGTGTGATTTAAAAGTTATTTGGTTGGATTTATAAAGGAATTGGAAGAATTATAAATGGTATTTTTGGGTACTTATATTTATTTCCAATTTGGATTTTTTTTTACAAACAAGTGGGTTTTGATTTACAACATATTTTGGCCGGAGTTGCCAAAAAAATGGACCGTTTCACATCTTTACGAAAATGGTTGTGTTTTGAATATGTAACCTGAGTATTATAAGAGATTTATGAATGAGGTTTGCTGCCGTAAATGATGTTTATACAGATCCTTAATAAAATTAAAATGCATACCTTCATCAAAGGTTAGTTTTGAGAAAATGATTAAAGGCTCGTTTGGCATTTCCTAGAAACGAAGGAGTGTTTTACTTGTATATAACAAGTTGTGAAATTGGGATTGTTTTATGGTCCATTAAATGATTTTATTAAATGTTTATTGGGCTGCCAAATATGATTTGGTTTGGTTATGATCTGTGTTTATAATTTAAAGAATTTTTTTGAATGATTTTAATGTGCAAAGCCTCAATGCACTTCATGAAATTGTTTTACCAAAATATTTAGCGGTTTGTTGATTAGTGTAAGAAATGTGAAGAAAGATTATGGGCTGTTTGTGTTTTTATGGTTTTGGAATGGAATTTGGATGTGAAATGTTTATTTGATAATATTTGTAACTTGATTGATCACTAAAGGGAATCCCGGGTATCTAGGTGGGCGAACGTGTACTAGTATGCTAGTGATTCTGTGGGGGTTGGCCTCTGTTTCACGTAGCAAGTTTGACGATGACAACACTAACTAAACTATGATGATGATGATGATTGGGGACCACTAGGTTATGGGTATGTTCCCTACTAGTGTCTCATGCACGAGAACGGATATTTATTATGGTTCCTTTCACCGAGATACGAGGTACCTGGGGTTCACAACTAACTAGTGCCTAGGGGTATTCCCATGACTAGTGCTCATTGGCTATTTTGTACTCACCGTCGGTATACGGTGTGTTTGGTTGGTAAATTCAGTAGTATGTGTTATTTATTTGAATGTTAAAATTATTTATAGAAGCCCTCTTGAAAACTATGTTCATTTTGAAGTTTCACATCTTTGAAACAAATAGTTACTTGCATTTTTGTTTATTAAACATGCATGTTTTTGTCTGATAATTATTATAGCATGGAACCTCATTTGAAAACCATACTTTCATATCTTTAATTTCAAACTATAAATTGATGTTTGATTTATTTTAAAGTAATGTTCATTCGGAATAGAATATCGGGCTAACCTACTGAGTTTTAATACTCACGCCTATAGTCTTATTCTTTTTTTAGCCCTTGTGCAGGTTTCATCTTTAGTTCGATCACCTTGGGCGACTTTTGATCACTGTTTTGGAGAGTTACCAGAAGTGTCACATGGAGTTAGTTGGTCATTGGGATTGTTCATTTGAGTTTTTGTTTTTGTTCTACCTTTAGTTTCTTGTATAAAAAATATTTTGATCAATTTTTATATAAATTCATTTTGGGTTGTCCGTTTATTTCCGCTGTTTGTTTGATTGTCTATATATGGGTGAAATCGTTCCCTTGTGTACCCTATTGATGCCCTTGGTGCTTGTCACCATCCCGAGAGGATCGGAAACGCCTGTCGGGACTTGTCGCGGGCTGGCTTGGGTGACAGGTTCAGGGTCGACTCAGGCTGGTTCGTGACAAATATTATTGGCATGCATTGCACATAATTTCAAGTTCTTTTAATAGAATTATTTTCACGCAACACTGAGTATATATTTTATTCAATTTATAATTGAACTACATTTTTATGACGTTTTACATAGTACCAAAATAATCTTACACTACACACAACACTGACTTGGCTTGTGCTACATGCAAGAGCGACCTTCCTCGATAGATTGCATTGTAGGCGATACCGAGTTTCACTAAATAATGATATATTATTAAAATATTACTATTTAATGGGATATAAACTAGCCATTATGAATAATATTAACCTTATTTTAAATTTAATATCATTTTCATTCATCCCACAAATTTTCTAGAACACAATATGACAAAAACTTCAATTTTTCAATTAAAAGAAGTATTTTTTTTCAAAAAAATGATTTTTTACCGCCTTTCCATGTCGCACCCATTTTAAATTTAGTTTTTCACATATTTATATGTTAAATTTGACAAAATAAACTTATTCTTATAAAATGGGATATAAATTTTTACTTGGGATTGATTTTTGATATTTTTTTGATACCTTTAGTATTTTTATGAATAGTGAAAATACAATAAATTTTAATTGAAAACATCATTTTTTCATCAAAATAATTTATATGGTTAAAATATTTTATTTAATGGTTTGAAATTATAAATATAAAAAATATATATATTTTAATATAATGTAAGTAATTATAATTAATTTTACATTGAGTTCATATTTAAAAATATTTCACTCTTTTGCAATGTTTTAACCTTTCAACCAAAACCCATTTTTTCAACAAAAAGATTAATTTTAATTTAATTATTGTAAATTATGTGTTTCTTATTTTGAAAAATGGATTACATATTTGGAATTAGTAGGTCCAAATTATTTTAATGGACTACTTTGATGTATTGGGCATTATGAATAGAAACTTTGGTAAGTATTTTTATTACCATAGTCAAAGGTAAATCAGGTAATTAAGGGTAAAAATAAGATTAAAATTGTCGTTAAACCTAAAAAAATACTATTGGACGAAACAATGTCTACCCATATCACCTAATGGTGTAAATACACTCATATCATGGACCTTTTTCTGTGAAAATGATGTAATTATTATTAAAACCAAAGAAAGTGACAACATGTCACTCCCTCATGACTTATAAGTGTAATAATTTTAATTTATTGATAAACATCATAAAAAAACAAAATTAAATATTCAATATAGATATAATTAAATTATATACATCATGAGAATTTATTTATAATTTTTATATATTAGTTAATTATCATTAATGATGACACAATAGTGATGTAAAAATTATTAAATTAATTGAAATATCAAATAAATGGTTTTAAAAATATTAAAATAAATATCATATGAACTAATTTAAGTGATCCAAGAATTTTATAAGTTAATATGACATGTTAGTATTTTATTAAACATATTTTTTTTGCATTTATATTTTGTGGGGATTTTATTTTATGAATAGTGTCAAAATTGACATTATCGATATTTTATAAAAATAACATTTTATTAAATTATTTAAAATTTATAAAGGTAATTAAAAATTAAAAAGATATTATTATAAGATCTAAAATGACATAAAATACCTATTTTTGTTTAATTAACACCATATATGTAAATATTTATAACCATTAATCATTTAGAATGTTATTACCATAATTAAAATTAAATAATATAACTATGTCTTAATAAAAATGATAATGCTTAAACTGACATAAAAACTTATCTAAATTTTTTTTAATGGGATTAAAACTGCATATCATATCATATTCTAATTATCGACACTTTGGACATTTTTGGGTAGGGTTTAATTTTATTGTAAATTAATATTTTTCAGGTTCCCAAAAGTGCTCCTCACCTCAATTATAAAAGGCAACCTTCTGCCTCTCCTCTTCACTCCATTTTGAGCCTTAAATCTCAGAAAAACCCTACCAATTTATCTTCTTAACTTCCCTAGTGACATTATAGATGTTATATTATTCTCAAAAGGCCAACTCTAGTTCCCTAAGAGGAAATTTAGAGGAGGGACGTCAAGGAAGAGGTAATCTCTTCTACTAATTATTTCAAATTTCATTCTTCTTATACTTACTCTTATTTAGTTATTTCATTATAAAGTAATAAAATAAGTATCACTAATATACTTATATGTTATTATTAATGTGAAAAAACCCTATTTGACCTTTTATCCATCCTATGAAAAATTAAATCACCGCGTGTTCATATGTACGGCTTACCGTCTCCACGTTGGGGTGTAATCTACTTTTCTCCACCACCTTACATGGATGGTTATAATGGTGGAAATAATAAATATATATGGTTATTATAACATGATTATAATTATGAGATATTATAAATTTTACACTTCAATATCTTTCAAAAATTACGGGAATGATATCATCACTCGTGTGTGCGTACGGCTTACCATCTCCACGACACAATGAGATTCTTTCTCGATGTTAACCATTCAAAAATGATTACAAAGTATATATAACAAATAATCCTGAAAAACATATAATAATAATTCTACTAGAATTATGTGTATATATATATAATTCATTTACTTACTTCCATTCAATTCAATAAGGAAACGAAAACAGCATTCATGCGTTCGTATGACCAATCATCTCCATGAACAATTTATTCCATTTAATTTATCTATCAATTATATATATATTTATATACTGAATAAATATGATATATAAATCATTTTTTACATTCTTTAATTAAGTAAATCGTGATCTAAGTAATAATATCAAGAATAACATGTCCAAACACCTACAATAAATAAACCGATTACTACCCAAAATGTTGCTTTAACATGGAATTAACAAATGAATGGTAATATAAAGTCATTAATAAATCATATATGAAATCATATATATTATTATGATTCTTTTATAATTTAATTATACTTTTAAACCTACTATAAAGTATTTTTTGACACATATGGAAGAAATCAGACCTATGTTAAGGGATAATTTTCCAATCTCATTTTTATCTGAAATTATTTATACGTAAGTGTTTTTTGGGGATATATTTATCATCCAAGTCCATATTTTATAAATATGTTTTAATAAAATGTTTAATGTCCTTATATGTATGTTTAAATTCATTTTTACATATTTTTTACTTTTACTTAGATGCTATGGAAGGAATCTTTCTTCTGTTTACCATACGAGGTACTTTTGGACTTTTTGGGTAAAAGTATGAGGAGAATGTTTATTTAACTTATATAGAATTAATGGAATTTTATGTCTTTATAACACCTTATTTCCATAAATATTCCTCTATCCTACTTCAAATTTATTTTCAACTAAATTCTTTTCTTTTAAAATTGAGTATCATTTTGGGAAAAGATTACGTTTTTAAAGAAGGCAGTATATTTTCCTTAGGAACTAAGTTCAAGTGTTTTACCAAAATTATTTTCCATCTAATATGACATAGGGTTATGTATCCATCCCTATTATTCTTTTAATTTTATTTTTTTATGATGGAATTATTTTTATTATTTCCATTAATAGTTTATGTATTATGTTATGATAGAATGATGTTTAAGAAACCCATTTTATTTCATGGGTTTTGGTATGATGAATGATTTATGTTTTTGTGGAACATGTAAAAATTATTTCATTATGAGATGGGTAAAACCTATATCTCCCTCTAATACATTGGGTAAAGATTTATATATTATGAAATAGAGATGACAATAAAGGAAAGTAAATCTTGTTCAGTAATACATGGTTGGAATGGAAAGTAAACCCCGTTCAGTAATGGAATTTTTCCACTATGATGGTCTTGGAAACAATGCCTTGTCCATTATGGAAATAATGCTATGCGCTTACTAGTTTTCCAAAACTACATGTTTTATTGCAATTCTATCCTATCATGGATGATGTCCCTTTATGATCTATGCATTACGTACTACCAAGTTTTATTTCATGACTCAAGAGTTTTATTGTTTAAAATATATGTTCATGTTTTTTTGATCAAAATTTTATGGTTTGTTTTATGATCTCCATTTTTACCCTTAATGGAAATTTGAGCTCACCATTTTTATGTTTTCTTTTTACCAAGATATAGATAAAAGATTTAGGTTGGAAAACAAAAAGAGAACGATATTTATGGGATATTTTTAAGATCTTTCTCCTAGTAAGAAGATTATGTTACTTTATTCCAAAGGCACTAAACTAATACGATATTTGGACATTTGTTTTTTTCCTATATTATGTATTCAAAAAAAATTAACATAATGTACATGTACATCAATATTGGGTCCCTATAGTTGGTATCATAGTGAAAGTTTAGTTATCCTTTGGAAACTAGGGTGTGAAAACTTTAGTGAGATCCATTGAGATATTTTTATAGTCTGTCTAGGGATGTCTCTAAGGTTATGTATAAGTATAAGATACAGTCCTAGAATTATGGTAACAATCATTAATAACCAATGATTAAACCTAATATGTTAGATATTGGAAGTACTCCCACTTAACTATGTTGTTTTCCTAGTATGATCTTTACCTATCACACTATTTGTTTTGGGTTTTGGAGGATGGATAGAACCCAGAGGAACTGTGTTAATGATCCCTAAACTAGGAAATGAAATTATTGTTCTCTTGAACAACCAAATGTTACGTGAGATAGAATAAAAAATATTATTGCTATACTTACACAAGATATGAATCATTCCGGACTCTAATTTGAGTAGATAAGGTAACAACATTATATTGTGTCCTTCATGAGGCAAAGCCCACCTTATTTCAGTGGGTCTTCTGATCCACATGTTGCTAAAGAATGGATCACTTCCATTAAAAAATGAAAATACATCCTTCACTATTCATAACATGAAATTGTAATTTTGGTTGTCTATCATTTAGAAGGTGAAGCATACCAGTGGTGGAATCTAATTAAGGATAAAATGAAAGAAGATGGAATTGAATCCATGGAATGGGATGAGTTCAATAACTTATTTTTCAATAAGTTCTTACCTCATATTCCTAAAACAAATATGGAAAAGGAGTTACATGATCTTAATAAAAAGGGTGATGGGTCTGTTTGTATATACAAGGTAAATTTTACAATACTTGAAAGGTATGATTCTGGCTTTATCATCTAACCAGAAAGTAATGTTGATCGATTTTTCAATGGATTAAAACTAAGTCTTTTAAAGGAATTGGCTATAAGAGAGTTCAATATCCATAAAAATAATGTGTTTTGTGATATCAAGGTAGAACTGTATGTTGGTGTTACATATCCATCTCATTGTTTTGAGAAGAAACGAAAGATGGAGTTCAACTCAAAAAAAATGCTGAAAAGAAGATACATGTTTCTTAATGCTTAACGTGTGGAAAGAAGCATGATGGATATTGTATTAAAGGAATAGAAAATGTTTCAAGTGTGTAAAAGAAGTTCATTGAGAAGTTGAGTGCCAAAGTAATGGTAAAAAAAGGTTTCTAATGAGGTGAATGGAGAAATGACTATAGAGAACTCACCACCAACACTTCAATGCCATATATTCATGAAAATGGGGGATTATTCTAACCAATACCCTAATCCAAGGGTTAATGATGATCGAAATCAATAACCTCTTAAGGAAAAAAGGCAAAGGGAACTCACATGTGATCATTTTTAGTGATGTTGAGTTTGATAATGAGTTGGTGGAATGATTAAGTGTTTACGTAATGGAATTTCAAAATAGTGTTGTGGAATCTCATTTATATTATTATGGAATATTGGAATATCTATGTATTTTTCCTTTATGGTTCTCCATAATTATATGGTACCAGTAACCCTGAAAAGTGATTGAAATATTTTTGTAAGCAAATGATATGCACAAAATGATGGGATAATGAGAAAATAAGATGTTCGATGGTATTAATGAGCTCATGACTGATAAAAGGAAAAAGTGATACCATGGTTTGAGTATATATAATTTTTGGTATATTTGGTGTGTGGAAAGAGTTAATTTTAACAGAATTCATGTTTTCACTAAGTTTCTATGATCATTCATGTTATTATCATATTCGAAGAAAATACATGATTAAGGAATTCATATGTTTGGAATATGACAACAAAGAAATACCAAATAAGATATGGGAGACAAATGTTAAGTCAATTTAGTTCACCTCCTTATAATGTTTTATATTTTTAGGTTTTGGAAGGATTGAAATGTTATCCTTTTATGGATAGTATAATTTATATTCTAGTTGATGTTTGTAAAATTAATGTATTATCTTACAATAGGTAGACTTATGCTTATTTAATAATCTCTTATAACCTTTTTGATGAGATGGATGGAAAGACCTATCACTCTATCATATGGTCTTCTAACACATCAAGAATGAAAAATTCAACTTCATTTATTTAAATAATATATAAAGTGGAAATTGTTTAGGAAATGACCAATGATGATATTATACTAAAATTAAGTAAGTATTTCTCCTTATGAAAAAAATCTTCAAATTTAGAGAAATTATCTTGAAAACTAAATATTTTATCTTAGTACCCTCTTATCCAATGAGTCAGATTTTCCCTTAAATAATCTCATATTTATGGATTTTTGGTAGTCAACTTTCTTCAAACCTTATTCTCTATTACTATCCATCGGAACTTGTTGGTTTTATTTCTCTTCCATATCCATGTTTTCACTTCCCACCTATGTTCTCCTATGTGGAAACCCAGTGATGAGTTACTATGGGTAACCGTTACATTTCTAACTTTCTTTTTTAAAATTATTTTTTTATTATCCCTTTTTACAATGTGGGGTTCAATGAATGAAACATTCAAGTAGAAAACCATTTATGGCCCTAACCAATTTTGAGAGAGAAATTCATTTTATGCGGGGTAGAATGTAACACCCTGAGATTTTATGAGATAGATTATTTTTAATTTATTTTTATGTCTTCTATTGTATGCTACACGAATATAATCTTACACTATAGGAAACACCATATTATCTTGTAGTAAATGCAACAATATTATTGTCTTGTTTTCTACACAATTTCATGTTCTTTTGATAGAATTCATTTCACGCAACACTGAGTATAGATTTTATTCAATGTATAAATGAAAAAAGTTTTTATTATGTTTTATGCATCACCAAAGTAATCTTACACTACAATCAATAGTGAATTGTCTTTTGTTACATGCAAAAGTGACCTTCCTCAATAGCTTGTGTTGTACGCGATACCGAGTTTCACAAAACAAAAATATGTTATAAAATATTATTACTTAATAGGATATACACTATCCATTATGAATATTATTATCCAAATTTTAAATTTTATATCATTTTAATTCTTCCTACACATTTTCTAGAACATAATATGAGAAAAACATCAATTTTTCAGATAAAATATTTATTTTTTTCAAAAATGCAGTTTTACTTCCTTTTGATGGTGCACCCTTTTTAAATATAGTTTTTGACATGTTTATAAGTTCAATTTGACAAAAAACATATTATTTTTAATATGGATTTAAAATTTTACATCGGATTATTTTTTGATATTTTACTAATAACATTCATATTTTGATGAATAGTGAAAATACGATAAATTTTAATTGAAAACAACTTTTTTTCATCAAAATAATTTATATGGTTAAAATATATTATTAAATGGTTTGAATGTATAAATAGAATATATTTTTTATATTTTAATAAAATGTAAGTTATTTTCATTATTTTTACATTCAATTCATATGTAAAAACATTTCAATCTTTTGCAATGTTTTAACTTTTAAACAAAAACCCATTTTTTTCAACAACTCAATTTTTTTAAATTAATTTCTGTAACTTATATGTTTTTAATTTTTGAAAATGGATTCCAAATTTCTAATCAGTAGGCTTAAATTTTGTTAATGGGCTACTTTGATTTTTTTTTGGAATTATGAATAGTAACTTTGGTAATTATGTTTATTACCATAGTTAAAGGTAAATTGGGTAATTTAGGGTAAAAAGATTACCAAATTACTCCAAAACATGAAAAGAATTTATCAGGTAAATAAAGGTTGATTCATATCACCTAAGGGTTAGAATAGAATCATTTCATGGACTTATGTCCATGAAAATGGTGTAATTATTATTAAAACTAAAAAAGTGACAACATGTCAATCCCTTATATCTTATAAGTGCTATAATTTTAATTTTGTGATAAAATTCATAAAAAATAAGAAATAATAGTAAATAGAAATATATTTAAATTATATATATCATGTATATTAATTTTGAATTTTTATAGGTTAATTAATTATCATTAATGGTGACAGAATAGTGATGTAAAAATTATTTTATTAATTGAAATATCAAATAAATGGTATTAAAAATATTAAAAGAAATATCATATGAACTAAATGAAGTTCTCCACGAATTTTATAGAAACCTAAGACATTTTATGATTGTATTAAATATTTTTTTCGAATTTATATTTTTAGAGGATTTTATTTCAAGTCAAATAAATGAAGAGTGTCAAAATTGACACAATTGATATTTTATAAAAAAAATTATTAAATTATTTAAAAATCATATGAATATTTAAAAATTTAAAAATTATTATTATAAGATATAAAATTTCATAAAATACCTATTTATGTTTAATTAATACTATATATGTAAATATTTATCACTATTAAACATTTAGAATGTTATTACCATAATTAAAATTCAATATAATAACTAAGTTTTAATAAAAATGATAATGCTTAAATTCACATAAAAACTTCTAAATAATTTATTTGTTAATGGTATTACAACCCCATATCATTGTATCTTCGAATTTGGGAAACATTGGGGGTTTCTAGTTGGGGTTTTATTTTATTATAAATTAATATTTTTGAGGTTTCCAAAAGTGTCCCTCACCTCAATTATAAATGGGAACCTCATCCCTCTACTCTTCACTCCATTTTGAGCCTTAAAAATCCACTAACACCTACCCATTTCTCTTATCCACTTACATAGTTAAATTCTAGATTTTATGGTCTTTGAAAAAGACTAACTCTATTGCCCTAATAGGAAGTTTAAAGGTGGCATATCGAGGAAGAGGTAATCTCTTCTATCGATTCTTTCAAATTTCATTCATCTTATACTTCCTCTTATTAAGTTGTTTCATTATAAAGTAATAAAATCAGTATCAATAATATACTGATATGTTATTATGAATATGAAATTACCATATTTTAGCTTCTATCCATCCTACAAAAAACAAAACCATCACGTGTGCGTACGTACGACTTACCGTCTTCACGCCATGGTGTAATCTATTTTTCAACACCACCTTACTTGGATGGGTATAATGGTTGAAATAATAGATTTTTATGATTATTATTACATTATTCTAATTCTTAGAAATTATACACCATCCACTTCTATGTTGTTCAACAATTATTATAACGATATCATCGCTCGTGCATACGTACAGCTTACCGTCTCCACGACGTGATGTGATTAATTCTCCATGTTAACCATTAAAAAATGATTATAAAGTATATAATAAATAATAATAAAATACATGACATAATAATTCTAATAGAATTATTTATAAATATATATGTCATTTTCTTACTTCCATTCAATTCATTATGGAATCAAAAATAGCATTCATGCATATGTACGACTTACCGTCTCCATGAACGGTGTTTTCCATTTCATTTATCTATATATTATATATATTTATATACTAAATATATTTGATATATAAATCATGTTTTAAAATCTGGAAGTAATTGAATCATGATCTAAGTAATAATATCATGAATAACAAGTCCAAACATGTACGATAAATAAAATTATTACTACCCGAAACTTTGCTTTAACATGGAATTGACAAATAAACCAGTAATATAAAGTCATAACTAAATCATATATGATATCATTTATATTATTATGATTTTATTAAAGGTTAATAATATGTTTAAACCCATTATACAGTAGTTTCAGACACATATGGAAGAAATATGACCTAAGGTAAGGGATAATTTTGCAATCGCATTTTTCTCTGAGATTGTCTATACGTAAGTATTTTCTGGGGATATATTTATCATACATGTACATGTTTTTTAAAAATGTTTTCATAAAATTTATTCTATTATCCTATATATTTTTAATTTTATTTTTACCTATTTGTTACTTTTTCTTAATTCTATGGAAGGAATGTTTATTCCATTTACCATATGAGGTACTTTTTAACTTTTCTTTTAAAAGTATAAGGAGAATGTTTTTTAACTTATACGTCATGAAAGGATTTTTACGTCTTCATAATGCCTTATTTCCATGAAGCTTCCACTACACTATTTCAATTTTATTTTCAAATAAATTCTTTTCTTTTAAAAAAAATTCCTCATATTGGGAAAAGAAAATGTTTGTTAAGAAGACAGGATATTTTCCTAAAGAACTAAGTTCAACTGTTTTATCATAATTATTTTCCATATAATATGACACAGGGTTATGTATATATCCCTATGATTACTTTTATTTGATTTTTTTATGATTGAATTATTTTTATGATGTCCTTTTATCTTTTATGGATTATGTTAGGATGAAATGATGTTTAAGAAACCCATTTTATTTCATGTGTTAGGCTATGATGAATGATTTTTGTTTTTGTGACATATGTAAGAATGATTTCATTATGAGATGGGTGGGACCTTTATATCCATCCAATGCATTGGGTAAATATTTAATTCTCATGATATAGATATCACTGTAATTTCAAGTAAATATGATTCAGTAATACATGGCTAGAATAACAAGTAAACCCAGTTCAGTATTGGACTTTGTCCACTATGATGGTTTTGGCAACAATACATTGTCTACTATGGAAATCATGTTATGTGCTTATTATTTTTCTAAAATGACATGTTTTATGACAATTTTATCCTATCATGGTTTATTTCCCTTTATGATCTATGTTTCATGTAGTTCTAAGTTTTATTTCATGACTCGGAAGTTTGATTTTTTAAAATCTATGTTCATTTTTTATGTTCAAATGTTTATGGTTTGTTTTATGATCTCCATGTTTACCTTTACTGACCATTTGAACTCTCCATTTTAATTTTCTATTTTCCCCGGGTTATAGATAATGGTTTTATGTGGTGAAACAAATAGGAAAATATCTTTAAGGGAGATTTTAAGGATCTTCCACCAAGTTAGAAAATTATGATCAAACTTTTCAAATGCACTAAACTAATTCAGTCTATGGGAATCTTTTTTTGTTATATATTATGTATTCCAAAAAAGTAATTTTATTTCCATGTACTTGAATCTTCGGACTCTGAAGGCACATGTTTTTAACTAAAGGCTCAATTTTAAATTGATAACATACACTTTGAGTCATACCAAGTGCACCGTGTATCAGATTGAGATGTGGTAGATTCCTATATGTCACAAATGACTTATGGATAATTTTATCAATGTATCAAAACAACTCATCTATTTTTTCTTTATTTTGATCATGTTATTTGTTTATTGAAATAATATATATATTTTAAACTGGAAACATATACATAGTGTCATTCCAGGGACACCGTTTATTGGATTGAGGTGTGGTTGATTCTAACACATTAAAAATGAATTATGAATAATTTTCCTAATGTTTTTGAACAATATAAATGTATTTGATCATTATTTAGTATGTAATGTTTATTTTTAACTACAATTTAAATTTTAAACTTAAAAATTTGTCTTTGAAACCTATTTGGAATATCATTTATCAGATTGAGGTAAGGTTGATTCATACACATCACACCATGTAATTTTATTCTCTTATGCATTCAGCAATTAAAATTCTCTAAAAATATTGGTGTTTTATATCCAAAAATATTGAATGAATTTCAGAATACAAAGAAAAGTACATTATTCTTGTTGGGTGAATGATCATAGTAGAGGTGTGCATCAGCCTTATTAAAGACTTTGTCTATATTTTTTTTATCTAGTCATTTTGTATTTTTAATAGAGTAGAAAATGGGAATAGAGAAAAAAATTAAATGATGTCATTTCTTCATGATCATAGGGAAATTTTAAAAACTAAATATCTGAAAATTTTTATTTGAAATTTAAGTAAAAAAGTAGATAAAATTAACGAACTAATTTGTTATAAGTCACCTATTCATGATGTCTATAATCAATAAAACACAATGGGTTCTACATTTTTGTTTTTAAATAAATATATTTTCAATTTTCAATATAAGGACAATTGAAAATCCTATGGGTACTAGAAAAAATATAAATAACCATAGGAATAATAACTATTTCAATCTAAATTGTAGTTATCATTAGAAATAACTCATTGGGGATCATAGTTTGATGAAGGAATATGATGCCTTTCATAAATTTTGAAAAATAATAACCATAATATTTTTCCATTAGTTTGTTTTCATCACTATAGAATCATTGTGGATAATATTTAATTTTATTTGATATAAGTTTTTATAGTGAAATATTATTATATATACCCTAGTACATATCCGGTTTTATAATTTTATTGGATTTCGGTTCTCATGCACTATCCTTAGGCTTTGATTTTGACAATATTTATAAACCTTCCAGTCATAGTAAAATATTTCTTATAACATAATATAAATTGTATAAAATTATTTTTATTTCTAAAATTAATTATTTATTTTATTAAAATTTATAAATGTTATCATGTGTGGTTGGATTGTTCGGTATCCATTCATTGAATCCAGAAGATGGGTCATTGGAGTTTCCAAATTGATTGAAATGAGTAACTAATGCTTCCTAAAACAAAAATGGAATAAATAATGAATGGAATGAAAATATATTTGGTAGGATTAAATTATGGATTTTTTCACCTATATCATGGTAATTAATAACAATCAATCATCTATGTGTTTTTTTCAAAAATTGTGTCTAATTTGTAGACTATTACTTTATATTGATTTGGACTCAATGACAATGGTTTTGTAGAAGTGATGTGAGGACCAATGAGTTCAAATTTCTTTAATGGGGATTTCCCCTCAAATATTATTGTTATATACACCTAAATGTAATAGAGATAGTATTAACCCATAATTAACATAGTAGATCATCTATTGGAAACAAATCATGTAAAAACACCTAGTGTATACATTTAAAACATAAACTCCTAGTAATTCATGCTTGGGGATTTTATTTAAATTCTAATGTCCAAGATAGTCTGTAATGGCCTCCATAATAAATCTTTTCCTCAAAATCAATTAAGGTGGTAACACCACTTATAAACATTGTATCCTCGTGAACCATTAATATTAGTTAATGTATAAGTTCAATTGGAAAGGTAAAGTTACATTCTAAATATATTTATCAATGGTTGGTTGATCCATTTTATTATTTTGATTCAACCTTCTATTTCACCCCCTCCATTTCTCTCTCTAATAGTACATTCATCATTTCAGACATTTTTTCATTAATAGTTAAAATATTTTCATAAAAATTATAAAAGAATACCTCTTTTTGGAAATGTATTTTTATAAGATAAAATGTCCATACAATGAAATTTCCAGAAGAAAGATCAACATTTTGAACATCTGGATCATTGAGTGGAATGGGTGGATTAGTGATCATCTCATGATCTATGTGAATCCACACTCTCAAATGTCCTATTAGAAATTTTTTATATATCATTTCTCTTTGGATATTTTATAAATCACCCCTCACAACAAAGTGATGGGTGGGTGTTGATAGATATAAATCATAATTATTTTCACCCTGTAGAATATTTGTAAAGGAGTGGTATTAGTGTCAACCGGATTCACATTTCATAGAAAAAAAATTATGAAAATATTGATCAACTCTTATATGAAATCACTTTGCGGGAAATATTTCACCAAAAATTTAGTCGAGGTGGAGGGATCTTCATGCGGTGATTGTTGTTGTATTGTTTCTTATATTTGATCCATTCCTGTAACAGTTTTATAATTAAGGATTTCAATTAGATTTTTCTCTTATAGAATCTAATCATACATACATTTATTCCTTTTTCTTATATTTATCCCCAAGTTCATTTGTTTTCATAAAATATGCTCTATGTGACTCCCTAAAAACCACACCTTAGTTGCGACTATACTATTCTTACTGCTTTAAATCCATTAATATTATATTATCTTTGGTTACAACTTCTAATGATTCTTGTTTATATTTAAGATAAAATGTATTGAAAATTTGGTAATCATTTTTATGTAATTTCAATTTAAAAAAATGGATTTTTATTATGTTATAATTACACATGATTCCTTATTTTTTATATTTTTCATCTATTAGTATCCTATATTTATTCACAAGAGCCTCTTTCCACAACACATGATGTACAATGGAAGTATATTTTGATTTTGATTCTTCAATATACATATAAATAATGTATCATAATTAAGTTGTTATTTCAGGTCACATAAAATTTATAATGTATATTTAAAATAAATAACATTTTTTCCTAGTAATGTATACCCCCAACATTTCTTTCTGGTAGGATTATGTTGGTTTTGTTTCATGTTTCTTTTTTTCATCACTCGGTTCTTTTTTAATAAATTAATAGTTCTTAATCAAAGTTATTAATACATGTATTGTCAAGAAATTTATTACCAATCACAATGTACCTAGAAATTTTCCTCTTCATTATGAATAATAATTGCATTTTATATGTTTAGGATTATGAGTTTTGGAAACATTTGTTATTGGTGAGGGTTCATTTTCTCTTCAACACCTTTAAGATCATAATTCATAAAGATTATCTAAAATAATCAATGTTCCTTTTCAGTGACCATGGATATAAATTTTATTTAGTAGTAAACTACAATAAATTTTCTTTTTAGGGGATAATTAAGAGTAAATAAACATTTTATTTTTCTTATTTCTTAGAAAAAATATGCAATGTATATCATAATCTAACCCCAATCTATTCTTAATTCAGTGACATGATGATGGTAACAACATTGTGGCATGAATATAAATCAACTGGCATGTGAATTTGAGTGGCGATCCTAATGTAACAACATAAAATAGCTATTTTGAAGTTATTCAGATGGTTTCACTCATTCCATCCAACCTCATATTTCATTTCTTTTTCTCTTGTCATAATATTTATGTACACAATATCATGCTACGATGCTCCTATTTTTTCTATGACATAGTTTTGTTCACCATCTACCATTTTCATTCCTTTAAAATCATTAATATGTTTTTCTTATAGATTGGTAGCATAGAAATGTAAATATTCTTGTTTTTCTTCTACATTTGAAGCATTAACATTTTGAGTAAACTATTATTACACAGAATTTGGAGAATTGGAATGTAAAGAAGTCATTATCTTCAGAAGTGGATGAACATTTAATGAAACTTATGTAAATGGAGTAATTAATATATAATTATATGAGGTAATTAAATGTATATTAAATAATATAACATTATTATTTAATTCTCTTTTTTAAAGGTAGAATGAATTTGACCACTCCATCGAGTATCCAAATCCCCTCATTGTGAGATCCTCTTACATAAAAGACCCCTTCTACATCGGGGACAATATGAAATGAATAAAACATATTAATGAAAGTGTTATCCTCAATTGAATTTATATCTGAACCTTTAGTTTTTTAGGTTGATAATAGAATAACTGACCACTTTTGGTTTGTAGGAAATGAAATATAAAATATGTGTACTACCTTTGATGCCATTACTAACATTTCATCTTGGTACCTTCCTTTCTGAAATCCACTTTTATGAATCCCAATTCATCTAATTTTATTTTACACCAATTATCAAACCACTTTCATTTAAAAAATTTCACTTGAAATTTTCTATAATCCAACTCCAATATTTTTTTAGTGAGGGAAACATCAGAAATATTCACATGAATAGGATTTCTATCCTTGTTACAAAATACATACATCACTTCAACAATAATTGTAACTCCACTATTTTCAATGGTACTACATTCATCATGTTCGTTTTTATAAAACGTATAACCATTAATTACAAAACCATTATAATATAATGTGTACACACTTAGTCCTCTGGCTACCCATCAAAGTCATTCTGAAATCGAATCTGGATTTTTAGTTGATTCCTTATAAATGTGGTATAAACACCATAATATAAATTAATTATTATGTGTATTTGATATAAAAATATCATCACTTAATGGATTTAAATGACTAATAATTAATTTTCATGCTTCAAAATATGGTGCAACCTCTAAACAATTATGCAAAATGTAAAATTGATCATGTTCTGAATATGTAATTATAATTGTGAAACCGTATATTCAATAATTTTCATTAACCACAAACCAACTATTGTTATCAGATAGGTGGTTGTTATATAATTCAATGACTTCATTAAAAAAATATTACTCATGAGTACAACCTCCATAATGACATTGATTTTTGGATTTCACATTCAAATTCATCAAATATCGTTCAATGGTATATATCCATCTATAATATACATTAAAAAGTAGACTAATATCTCTAGAAATTTGAATGAACATATCAAATAATTAAGTAGGAAAGAACATTTAAATTTCACATAATATGACAGATATTTCTTTTTTCATTGTTTGAAATTTTTTCTGATCTATAACTTTGATACATATAAATTTGAAAATAAATTAGATCTTAGTTAATGTATGATGAAAATTATTGGGAATAATGAAACGTAAATCTATATTCATATATATTACATCAAAATATGAAAATCGTATGATTTCATACCCATTACCTTTAAATCGGTCATTGACATGATATTCTTTATAATTGATAAATAACCCTATAGAACCATTACATTGTTCAATAAGTTATAGAATAGATACCACTCTTTATTTGAAATATTGTATGTGTTTAGAAGAAGAAAAATATTTGTTTCACTTTTCACGGGAACAAACTCTTCTTGTATTCCCATGTTAATAATGTTCTACCTATCCTTAATTCCATCCTTTTTTGTTGGGTGCATTTAACAACATGTAAATGACACTATCACATATGTTTTTTCCTTTATGCATAAAATCAAGAAAATTAATAAGGTACAAAAAATTGAATATGGTAATTCAAAAAAATTAATCACTTTTTAGAATTACTTTTTATAAGGTTTTTGATCAACAGTATACCAGAATCTATGTCCATATCTTATAAATTATCAAATAGTTGATCACATGTTGGTAGAGACAATATAACACTTTCTTCTCATCTCCTACCAAATATTTTCATCCAATATCAATATTTATATTACCATGGTATAAATATATGATGTCATATAAAAATAGACATTGATAAATGTTTTCACCTAATTTAATGTGTACCTTTTTTTAAATGGGTCACCCATAAGTCTTTTTAATTCTAAATATAGAAAAAAATTCATAATATGAAAATTCATTTATCATACCATACAACAAGGATCTCAATGATAAATATTTATTTCTAAAAGAATCATAAAATGTAAAAATTTAATCCCACAATATTTTTAAATCATTGATCACTGAATCAAAATAAACATCGATATCCTTACCCAGTTATTTTGGTCCCAATATAAGAAGATATAACCAAATGTGTTTTCATTTCATGCATAACTATGGTGTCAATTTTTATTTTACCAACATCATCATCCATATACTATCTGTTATACTTTTAAAACTAAACAGATTCACTCCATATATATATAGCACAATGAGAAGGTTTCTTGTATTGTTTCTAAATTTAGGATACTCATGGTCAATTTTATTCCCCTGAGAAGAGTATTTCGTGTAATGAAGATTTCCATAATTATTTCTTTCATCTGAGTTCTACATAAATTTACTTGTATTCTTCTCATATCCATATAGTTTTCTAAACTTTAGAATGATGGTCAAATACAATATAACATTCACTAGACATGATTCGTCTTTCTTATATCGAGATAAACCACACTTTGGGAATTTTTTAAGTGATAATTGTTCCTTGGAACAACAGTATAAAGTCATTTGGGAAGTCATTTATTGTTTTAGAGATCATAATCAATGAGCTTAGAATTACTTTAGTGTCATATTTGTTGTAGGGAGGCCTGTTATCTTTTATATGTATATTAGTAAACAGGGAAATCCTTTCAATAAATCTAGATGCACTTCTTTCATTTCCAACTTTAATATTATATATCTTATTTATCACTAACAATGATGTATATTTAGTACATCCCACACACAAAGGAATATTTTCCCAACTATATAACTTCACAAATAATTTTGGAAAATCAAAAAGTTCATCTTCAACTACAATTTCCATTTCCTCAATATGATCATCATCAACATTCACACCTATAATCATATCATCGATATAGTCTTCATCATTTTTCTTACTTTTAATAAAATCTTATGTCAATAATACATAATGTTATCCAAGTAAATAGCTATATTTAGTTTTTTCCCATGATTAGTCCAACATTTATAACATCAATATATTAGTTAATTGATCATGTGTTCTTATAACTCTTTTGGAATAATAAGTCATGAATAACAATTGCGTAAATATGGAAAAAGGATTTGAGAAGTTTCCTATACATTATAAATTGAAAACATGATGAACAATTTCATCCAATACTCATACTCTTTTCCCATACAATTTGCATCCATCCTATTTCAATTCATATCCCTCCATTTTGATTTAGTAATATCAATATATGGAAAAATAAATAAATACCCTAAAGGCATGATCTCAGAACCCATAAAAGTTCATTCTTAAAATTCCATTTAATCTACAATAATACATTTCTATAATACAATAAGAGTCAAATATTACATATTGATAGTTTTTTAATAGTGTAAATCATTACTGGAAATAAATGATTGATATCTATTTTTTTATAGAGTATCTAATTAAATTATCATCTATTTCGAGACTCATAGATCAAGGAAACATTCTATGACTATTCATGGTGGGAGCACAACGTGAGGGAGGATTACATGTTTATTCATTTATTAACTTTGTACATAGCGTGACAGGTCATATTTTAGTGACATAATTCTTAGTATTATAATTTTACATATTTTTAGATGATGAAAATTTTGATAGGGCACAATCCCATGGTCTTGAGAACACAGTGTTTTATGAAACTCTTGAACATAAATCCAATGAACCGAATGTATTAGGATGGGGTTATCAAGATAATGGGAAAAGTGAATAATAGTCTAATTGGGGTTTCATGAATGCACAAAAAATTTAAATAATTCACATTTCCAGGACGAATCCTCAAAGAAAATAAATACAAACTCTTATTGGGGAAGAAAGTTATAATAAAATTCAATAAAATTTGATGAAGTGTCCTAGTGGGATTAGAAGAAAGACTCAACCCAAACTATCTATTGAAGTATAAGCCCAACTACCTAGGATATCCTGAATAGAACTCAGCCTTGGTGGAAACAATATAGAGAATAAAATATAGAAAAATTCCAAAGTGGAAACTAGGAACTCGGTTTAAACAATATGGATGTTTTTAATGCTAGTCATGATACTAATTTGAAGAGTGAATGGTAGTCTGAGTGGAGTTTTAAAGAGTGTTATGGGTGTCCTTGTAATTGGGAATATGGTTTAAATAAAATTTTGGGTATATCTTAATTGGATAAACCAATAAAATAAACTAGAAAAAGAGACAATAATATTCACGAATTAAACAAATCCAGTGGTGTTCTAAATGAATGCAAGTGGGGAAAGTGCAAGAACATAGTGAAAAAATAATATGCACTTTCTAATTGAAATCAAGGTTGAAATGAAAGTGGAAAGAATCCATAATGGAATTAGCATGGGGAATATACTACTATAATTAAATATTAATTGAATTGGGGCATGATGAATGAAAAAAATTGGTGAGTTAACCTACTTAACTAATAAATGTTTTTAACCTTATTTACAAACAAATAAAAATAATATTTTTTACTTTAATATAACATTAAAATTTTATAAAAATAAAATTAGATAAGCTTTAATTGAAGTCAAATAAATTAATATTTATTTTAAAATTTTGAAAAAAAATATAAATGAAAGTGATTTCACATATTAATTAAAATTATTTTCATAATCTCTATATTTATTTATTTTAAAATTTGTGGTTTAAATTTGTACAAAATCATTAATATAAATTAATTTTTTAAACTTTAAATTTCGAAAAATATAAAAATTATTTATATAAAATATTTAAAATATTTGCATCAAATTTTTTAAATATGTAAAATTAAAATTATTTATAAATTGCACTAAATTTAGAAAAATAATTAATTCTTATAATTATTTACAATGTTTCTGAAAGAGTGATCAATAAAAGTCCTACAAAATGACAGGAAATAATTCAGAGAGACTCAAACCCAATGCCATATCAAGATCCCTATTAATAAATAGGGTGAAATAAAAGGTTATAGGATTAATAAAATAAAATATGGATAGGGGTAATATAGGAAATTTGAAAATATTAGCTTTGTTCTATTTATTTCCTTTCAAATCCCCTTGCTTTTTGGGTGATTTGAAATATTCAATAAAGGAGAAACCAGTTTCCCCTAGTTTCTATAAAAAATATTTTTATTCATTGAATATAACCACACCAAACATGGGAGATGATTTTAAATAACTCAATTTTGTTTTCCCCCACCAAATCATCACTTTTAAATGACAAACCAAGCGGAAACAAATTTCTCAATGAGTTTTTATTGCACGATGATGCTATCATCCATGGTACAACCTAGCTAATATAAAAAATCCATTTTGAAGGTAAGGTAAGGTTTAAGGATCATAGTTAAATAGGAGCTTGAATGACACGAAGGAGAAGAGCATACAGGTTGGGTAATGTAAGATAATTTAAAGAGGAGTGGAAATAATCAGATAAATTAGCTTTTGAGAGGATCAATTCATTCGAGAAGTTTGAGGAAGATTAGAAGTAGAGGAAAAATTCTAAGTGATATTGAAAGGCATGAGGAATAATATTATATTAGGGATAGAATTTATAAGATTGGGAAACCTTTTACCAGTGCTTTCAAAAAAGCATTGATAAAGAGTAGTTTTATCATGGCTAAAAATAATTGATATTGACTATCATTATCAGCACTACAGTGTAATACAGATAAATCCAATCTTCATTTGTTATCATTATTTTACTAATGATAAACTATTTATTTATTAGTGCCTTTATAATCGCTGATAAAATATATTTAAGATAAAATAAAAAAATTAATACATATTATATATAAAAAATTATAAAAAAGGTAAAGAAGATATAATATTATTGATGAATATATAATCATAAATGAATTTTAAAAATGAGTGAAATTGGATCGCTAAAAATTAATAAACATAAAAAATATTAAAAAACCAGATAATGATTATAAATTATATAAATAATTAGAGAAATTAAAAATGAATATATATTAAAATGATATAAATTGAAAATATTAAAAATGTAAACATGTATAAAAATGAATCTATATGATTAGATACAAAACTTTTAGACACATACATGAAAAATATGAATAAAATTTTGAAAAATGAATTTAAATAGAAAAATTAAATAAATTTCAAACATTTTAAAAATATTAATAATTAATAAATGAAACTGAATGAATATTGATCATATTAATTAAGAACGTATTAAGAATATTAAAACCTAGTAAATAATTATGTATGATTTATAATATTAATTATATTAATAAATTTTAAACATGTGAAAAATGAAGAGAATATTAAAAATGCATTTAAATTAATTAATTACAAAAATTTCAAACATATTAAAAATATTACAGCTTAATCAGTAAAATTGAATAAATATTAATCATCTAAATTTAACACATATTGAGAATATCAAAACTTAATAAATAATTATGTATAAATAAATATTTAAAAATGAAAAAATTCAAAAAAAATATAAAAAAACATAAATATGACAAATGAAGAAAAAATAATAAATGAAATAATATTAAAAATTCATAACAAAAATTAAATAATTTTTAAAAATATTTATAAAAGTGAATTCATAACATTTAGGTGAATTACAGGAACATAAAGAATAAATGAAAATGAATAAATATATAATATTCATTATATAAATAAAATAATTATTAAAAATAAATAAATTTGAATAAAAAATAATATTAATAAGTAAATTAAATCAAATTAATTAAAACTAAATTAAATTAAATAAAAACAAATATAGCTGTGATGAATAAATTAAAATATATATATATTAAAAATGAATAAATTAGAAAAATACTTTAAAAATGCTTAGATATTAAAAAGGAATAAATAGTACTAAATAAATAAATATACATATGCACACACATTAACATACACATGAAATACATACATATAAACAAATAAACAAATAATCATACATATTCAAAGACATATATATAGACAAACACACATAAATGCAAATATATAGAAACACGTAAACACATACAGTTATATATGTACATATATTTTAAATTATTTAAAATCAATATAAATATATATTTACATAAATATATTCATTCAAACATTTTATAATATTCTAAATAAAATATTAATATATTATATTTATTTTAATTATATACACATTCTGTAATTACTATATATAAATATACAAATATAAATTATGACTAATATAAATTTGATTATTTTTTATATGTAATATTATGAAAATGAGATAAATTTTTTTATTAAAATATATTTAAATCATATTTATATAATATATTTACATATATATATTTATTATAGTGTGAATCAAATTTAGAAATATAAAAATGTTTATATATAAATTAAATTACTCACTACGACCTTTATCTATGCAAGAAAAAAGCACTCACAAAGGGTACCCTTTTATCAACACTTTTTCTATTGGGAATAAAGGTCAATTCCAAATATCTCACAATATGTGGCAGTTTATATTATTGTATATTTATTTTTTTAATTAATTAATATTTAGTAACATTTTATGTAGTATGATTTTTAAAAAAAATTATTTATATTTTTTATTTTTAATTATTAGTGGTGATTTTTTAAAATTCTTAGTTTTTTAATTATTTTTCTTGACGGGGATTCTAGTAAATAGATATCAAATAAAATCACTAAAAAATAATCCAGGTATGTTCTGTTTATTTTCCATCCATTAATTAAATAAAAAAATTATAGGTACAAACTGAAAATAAATATTCAAAAAGGATGCATGTATAAATCATTTATAAATAAATTAAAACCATCATTACTTTATTACTAACATTGAAATATGCATGAATTTAAATAATCATCATTTTTTGTGGTTCAAACTGCTGCTAATGGAAGTAATTGATAACTTTTATAACTTTTTCTCTTATAGTGGTGGATTGGGGTATGAGATATAAATGGAATTGAAGAACCACCCATTAGTTTCTATGCCATTTCCTCCCTTTAAAAATTAGCTTCCATCAGTATTTAAAGGATCCACTAAAAAAGAAAATATTTGACATGCAGTCAAAAATTTCAAGCGGAATCTTCTAAAGAAATTAAACACATGTTTTGAATGAAAGTTTTAGTTACATGTTTTCATTTAAATTTTTTAGATGAAATTTCCAAATAATTTTTAATTTGACATAAAGTGGAAACTCTTAAGTGGGATTAGAAGAGGTTTATAGTTCTAAATTGATAAGATCAAAGATCGAGCTATAGTGATGGAGTCACATTGAGGATTTCAATAGTGATTTAAAAAAGGACACTAGTAATGATGGTGCAAAAAAATACCACTAATAATGGTGGGGAATATGATGATATATTATTTAACTTTTAAATCAAAATAGACATTTTTGGGATATTTTGATTCTAAAACGTTGAATATGAGAGTGAAAGAAAGGTCTAAAAGAGTATGAAAATGAGAGATACATGGGGGATAAGATATGAAAAATGTAATATTTTTTACATCATTGAGAGAGGGGTGTTGGGTGACTCTATATATATGGGGACATTTTGAAGAATTAAAGTGGAAGGATAACATGAAAGATGTAGCTACCTATTGATAACCAAGAAGAGACCACCACATTTTTGTTAGCTCGTGTGATATGTTGATGAAAACTATCACATGCAATGATAGAAATAGAATTGTTGATGATGGTGTGGGAGGATAATCATGTTGAAGATACACATACCAAAACCCCTCTTAGTTTTAGAGACCATGCGATGTGTCCCATTTGTGATGATCAGTAGTAAAACAAAATGGTATGTCTAAGTGTACATGAACAATGCCTTCAGCTGAGGGGAAAATTCCTTTAGGTGGGAAAATCATTCAGGTGAATTTTTTAGTGTCTTATAACTTATTCATCTATGACTTCATCATTTGTGGTAGCTAATTTGATGACTTGATGAAGATTATAGTTTGAGAAAATTGAAATAGACTTATCGATGATGGTGTCAGGTGAGATCCATGATGGAAATCCATGTATCAAAAGTCTACATGGTTGTGGAGATTAAGGGGAAACATCCATGATTTTCAATGAGCTATGTTTTATTTTTAGTTATGTTTAGGTCTGAAACTCATGCCTATGGTTAGGTTGTTAATTTATATAAAGGGAGAAAATCAAGGGGGTTGGATTCTATATACATTGAAAATACATAGTGTGCATTCATTACATGGCATCTAATGAATACAAAATATGTATTTGGGGAGTCCATACCCCCTATGAAAGTCGTGAATAGGTATTCACTAATGGGGGAAACCTTGAGAATTATATGGCATATAAATCTTACATTCCAAGTAAATTCCTGAGAGCTTTTTCTAAGGAGGGTATAGCCTCTTTTTTATAGAGTCTCATTTTGTTCCCACATTAGAGACCAACCTCATGAGAGACCTCCTCGACACCAAACCTAGGTTCCATCATATATTCTCCTTATAGGGTTTTTTGACAATTTCCTTAGATATGTTGGATCCGCAATAGCAACCTATCTATTCCACTTTCTTCCATACTTCATTTATCTTCTATTCTTCAATGCTATTTTGGTGGAAGATCATATGACCTATTATCATGTTTTTTGTCTGATTTGTAAATTAATCCCATTCTAACTCGAATAAAAGGCCGGTAAAAGATGATTGGTCATCTACCAACCTATAGTAAGTGTTCTAGTTATTTTCTTTATAGTCTCATTGTAGTTTTATCTTGTTTTGTGTTTTTTTCAGTAGACTTTCTATCTCTGCAACTATCATAATTAAATAATTAAATTTAAGGTTATCCTCATGTGTATGGACACCCTAGATATATATGAATCATTGTAGTGAGGCATTTACAATAACATGGGACACCCCTTTTGGTTTTACCCTCTTTAATGTCTTAAGATCCACATGTTTTGGAAATGAGATTGTTAAATATTAAACCACCAATGGAGGTGTGAGGTTTCCCTTGAAATAAATAATTAGAAAAGTGTAATGATCCTAAGAGATTGTCTGGGCATTTTTATGCCCATATTCATTATTCCATATCTTGAATTTCATAATTAAATTATTGTACAAGTTGAATAAATTTTCCTAATTAAAATTTCTCTTTGTATGGTATGAGATCTTAATAGTTAAACCATAACTTTTTTTATGTCAAGGGTGATAAAAGGGTCCTAATGTAAGCATGCCCGGGATGGGTGAATAATTCTTTAAAATTTAACTTTGTTAATGAAATATAAATATGTCATGGGAGATACATGGAATGCAATGGAGGGGATCATCGAGCATTCCTCCTACCTCTGTATGAGTGATACCATTTCCCTATAGGAGACATCATGGATGGATCAGTGGATAAGTAGTTGTACAAGGAAATAATTGGTACTTTGTGTCCTATGTGAGATAATAGGGATAGGCCTAGAGGGTTTGGTAATCACAAAATTCTGTGTGTGATACTTCAGATTCCATTTATGGATCACTTTGGATGGACTCTTAGGGTATTTAGTATTTATATTTTCCCTAGAGTGATACTTCATATTCATTTTTTGATATCTTTGTATGGTCACAAGGTTCCTTTTATTAAATTCCACTGATGAAATTTATATTAATGACTAAGAATTCATATCAATTATCCAGGGATGTGTCTTCCTAGACAAATCACATGAATGGGTTCGTTCCATCTCTTGATACTTGTTTTATTATAAATTATAATTACACCTATTCTATATCTATACAAGTTTCCTTCCTTTTAGATATTTTTAGCTTATTTTGAACTATGCAGTGTATGTTGGGTGTCCCATTAAGAACCTATACCAATGTATTTCTTTAATTTCCAGCCTCATTAATTATGTACCAGCACACTGGTCATTTTATATACACAGAGTTGGTTTTTTATACAATGTTAGTGGTGGAATACTAAGTATATATCACAAGCGTCATGGGCCACCATTGGCACCTGAGTATACTTAATTATTACATGGGTAGATTAACGGAAGCATCCAACTTCTGATGCATCATTTTCCACACTATGATGAAGTATGGTAGTAGAAGACCAAGCCTATTCTCATGATACTAACAGATGAATTTTTTCATATTTTTTCACTTCTATTTATCATGTGGTATATTCATGTTTCCCTATATCCCATGTACCTCATTTTTTTATAGTTACATGACATGAACATCATCATTATTTTATCTATTTATTACTCAACTTTCAATGGTTTATTTGTTGGGATGATTTATTTTTATTATTCTACCACAGGTTGTTTAAAACTGATTCCAAGGATTATCATATATTATTTACCACTATGATACACTTTGATTCATGAGGTAATATTCTCCATAGGGATACATCCTAAGCCCTTGCATCTAGGTTTAAGCCTCTGGCATATAGGGATCCATGATTGAGGCCATGTGGCCAACCGTCTCGAGAAACCTCTTAGTGGATTATAGGTCAGGACTCTATAAAGTGGTATAAAATGTTCTTTTTCCATTTTATTATGGTTTGAGGATTATTCAAGAGATTAGATGTATTTGAATTTTATAATAAGCATGTGTCAAAGATTTGATGACCCATCTATATAGGAAACCAAAATTACCAGGGATGGGTTATTGTTGTTCTTGGTTGTGCCTCTTATCTTTTTACTAATTTCACCATTCAATGACACACATGTTTTGTGATTTTATTATTACTAATATTATTATTATGGATTTTATTTTTAATTGGATTTGTATATAAAGAAAGTATCATCTCATGCATTATATTATGCACTTTGGGACTCACATTTCATGCATTACAACATTCCATATTTATATTATTGTGTGCACTCTCAGTATTGCTTATGATTGTTGTGAGTGTTATGATTTTTTTATATTAAAATGTGTTGATGTTTATTATAGGGAAACAATAATTATATTAATTGAAGTTCCTATATAAATCTGAATGGTTCATTCCTACATATATTTATGATAACACCTTAATTAACAAATTATTCCATGTTTGAACCATGAACCACGAGTTCTATGGATAGAAACATTAATTGATTTTATTAATGAATGGTAATTAAAAGTAATGAAGTGTGTACTTATATAAATTAAGAATGATATTTCATTTAATAAAATAAGTATATAACAACATATAAAACCTAACATAGAAAATAAATTTGAGGACACACTTACTTGACAATCCAATTACAATTTATAAAGAGTATGGGCCTCTATAAATTGGGAATCATGATGAATTTAACTTGATTGAGATGTCTATATTCATATAAATAATAATGAGTTTAAATAAACATATTCTTTTAAGTTAAATGATACTATTAAATGGGGATTCCAATTACAAAATAATTGGTGTTTCTATCTATACCTTTCATTATAAAATTTATATATCAAAACCACAATTATGTTATATGAGACTTGACCCTAATCTGACCATAGTATTGGACCAGTAGGTAGTGTCTCCTGAGACAACTATGATCTTATTATCATCTAAACCTTTCTTTTAGAGTAGGAAAGATGTGTAACTCATTTGTTACAAGGATTTGTACGTATCCCTTCTTTTTATCGTAGTTACTACCTGCTGGTTAATCTTATCTAAGTAATGTGTTTGGAAATTTTTGTTATATGCTTCCACGACATCCTTATGTCGTGCACCCGGGGATGGAGATGACCATGCTCTAAATGTAGTGGGACACGAGCCGCTGGTATTACCTCATATATTTCCCTGAGTAACCCCTTGTGGATCTTCCATTGGGTATTAATTCTTGGTTTCGAGATACCTATTTCTGCTTCATGAATTCCATATAGGGATCTTCATGACCTACCCCTACTATAGAATAGTTGACACAATAATTCCAGTAGCATCATCCTGCCACCTTCTTGGGGAATAAAAGTCCTCAGGGTATTGAATCATGTTTAGAGGCCATGTTATCTATTATTGGTCATTTGGGTATATCTCCAGAGTGGAGGGTCAATATCACTAACTATATGGTTTGTGATGCTTCTAACCATTGGTGGGATGTTATCACCTAGGTTAGATGACATCAAGGTATAGTTTGGGTAGGAATCCAAATATCCTTTTTTGAATACTTTTTTCAACAATAATTGAGAGTGTAAAACACCAAATATTTTATTCACCTCCATAGGGAACTATGTATGTGATGGAGTATTTGTATTATTTCACCGAACATCATCATTTCACCCTGACTATGACTAGTGATGAACTAAAAATTATGAGAAATGTTGAGGGTGGATTGCATACACCATCTGATTGTGGTTTAATTTATTTCTGTAGACTACTATTTTAGTAATAGTGAACCAGGAGCTCATCATAAAGGGAAACCTAAGGGAGGGTGGAAATGTGGGCTAGGATAGTTCAGCTTTGAGACAGGGAGATGGTTTTTCTTGTGGAAAGAAGCATAGTATCAAGGGTGCATGTGGGTATAGATCCATCCATATGAAAAATACTAAAATCTATGTGGTGTGTCACAATTATAGTGGGGTAGGTCATAAAAATCCCCAACATAAGGGGAACCCTATCAACTACCAAGATTATGGAAGGATTGGTCACCAGAAATGTTTCTACATAACTTTTACTCTAGTACCTAATAAGAATGGAACTATATTGACACTGAATTCAAGTAAAATATACATATCTCCATGGTAGGCTAGTATTTGGTCCACTTCTGACTAATCAGGCTAAGGGGGTTCTTATGGCTTATGTATTTATACCTCATAGATTCAGTGCCAGCTGAGTGGACCTTCCCAAGTTAGTCAGGTTTCATTTTAGTGTCTCTGATCTATCTATGTCAATGTAGTTCAACCTACACCTAAGGAGTAGAGTCTATGACCTTCTATAGTACGTGTTACTATTCCAGTATCCTATACTTTATTTTATTCCTTATTTGATACAGGTCTAAAGAAATATTTTATATCTGCTAAAATTATGGAATGTTATGGGCCTAGATATGGAATACTTTTGTAGCGTAAGGAATCTTGACATGTCGTTACTCATTATATCATAGATTATATGCTATTTAAAAGAGTTAACACTTCAGATAGTTGGTTTCTATTTCTTATAGAATTTATTTTTCCTTGATATGGACATCTTTGACCTCATTCGAAAGATGTATTTTTTGGTCCCATACAATTCTCATGTGGATTTCAATCATCGAAGGGTCTCTTTTATATTACCAAAGGGAAGTTATTATATTCATAAGGATGAATGGGAAATCTAGGCAAGTCAAGATGGACCTGATCCTCAAGGTTTGGGTAGGGTGATCGCCCAGATGGGTAGCCTTTTTATGATCAATTTGGGAATACAGCTTGTAGAATTTCCCCACATGGTGGATTGCTTTAGGGACATCTTCACTGATGATTTCACTAGATTACCACCTGAGATAGGGGTGGATTTCATCACCGATTTAGATCCACTTGTCTCACCAATTTTCATTCATCCTTATAGGATGGAACTTACATAGATTCATTAAGTAAAGAAGAATCTTTTAAACTTATAGGAAAATGGTTTAATATGACCCAATACTTGGCCTTGGTGTTCAAATATCCTTTTCACTAGGAGGGTGGATGGTACCCTCAGGTTATTTGTCAATTAATGATGGCTTGAAAAAATATATTTAATAACTGGTATCCGCTACCTTATATATAATACTTCTTCTACAAACTCCGATAAGATATAGTTTTCGCTAAGACCGATTTGGGGTCATCTAACCTGCAGGTGCATGTGAAATCATCAAACATACCTTGTAAATATTTCTAAAGTAGGTATGGATTGTATGAGTATCATGTTATGTCATTCGTCCTTATGAACACTCTAGTTACATTCATGGATCTGAGGAATTAGGTTTTCCTCCCATTACTAGATTGATTTGTGGTAGTCTTTTGGATGAAATAATATCGTATTCTTATACTAGAAAGGACCTTTCCAAAAGTATTGAGATCATGTTGGATACACTCAGAGCATCATCTATATGCTAATATAAAAGAATTTAAATTTTGGATCAATAAGTTTCACTTATTAGGTCATATTATTTAATAGTAAGGGTTTTATGTTGACCCATGGAATGTGAACATTGTTGTTTCCTTAGAGCAGAACAGGAATGTTTTTTACATATGTAGTTTCATGGAGCTGTCTAGATATAACATGTGCTTTATAAAGAAATTTTCAAGTATAGAATCACCTCCTATTGCTTTGACTGAGAAGGGTTTGAGGTTATTGTGCTCTAAATCCATTGATATAGACATTCAAGAGTTGAAAGGGATATTAACATTAGTATCGATCCTAATTCTACTAAAGTCGGGATAAATTAATACAGTTTGTTATCATGCATTAGGAATCAAACATGAAGAATTTATGATGTGGGGAAATTGAGTTGTGGCATAAGGGTCCCTCTAGTTTAGTCCTCATGAGTGGAATTACCCTCATCACAACCACGATATAGGAGTAATGATCCATGCTTTAAATTTTGGAAGACATTCTCTATTGGATGAGTGTTTTATTGTTTACATGGATAAAAAATGTCTCAAATACATTTCCACTCACCATGAAATGAATTGAAGGCATCATAGGTGGTATTAATACCAACAGTGGTTTGACCATGATCTTGTTTATAAACCTAGGAATGGAAATGTAGTAGCTAATTCATTAAGCCATAAGACTCATATACAGGTCTTCAAGGAGGACAGTAGTGAGTGGAAATTGATAACCTAATTTTTTGAGATGCACCAAGAGGTTCTAGAATATCATAGAAATTATATTTTATTAGTTTTAGATGTATGATCATCCTTTATGGAATTGGTGAGGATGAGAAAATTTTGGATCCCAAGGGACCAGTCCTGAGAGAGTGTGTCTCATGTGAGAACCCACAACCTAGTTGGGTTGTTAATGGGAGTGAAATCCTTTACTACCATTGGTGTGTATGGTTTTATGTTGACATAAGATAATTGTTGATGTGGTAATATCAGTCCTATTTTTTGGAAATGTCACCTTGGACTTATTAGGTTTGTACTAAGACATACGTCATCAGTATTTTTGGTTGGTATATAGAGGCATATTATAGGTTTCATCCTGAGGTGTTCCAACTTTTAGAAAGTGAAGGAAGATCACCAGCATCCTACTATAATTCTACAACCTCAATCCATTATTGATTAGAAATGGAATGATATCAATATGGATTTCTTGGTAGGTTTTCTGTGATCCCCTTGAGGCAGTGATACAGTATGGTTGATCATCAATAGTTTGACTAAGTTTTTTCACTTTCTACCTATCTGATTGACCTTTTTAGTTGATGACCTCAGAATGATTTATATCTAATAGATTTTATGCCTCCATGGTGTTCCCCATTATATTGTATTGGATTGAGATTCCGAGTTTGCATTGTGGTTCTAGAAAGGGTTGAAGAGAGAATGAGGTTTACAAGTTTTCTTCTGTATCGCATATCACCCTTAGGCAAATGAGAAGTTTGAGTGGACAGTACTGGTTTTAGATGACATAATTTAGGCATTGGTCATTGATTTCATAGGTTCATTACAAAAACCTATACCACTTATTGATTTTTCCTATTATAATAGCTTCCAAGAAATGATTTAGATGGATCTATATGAGGCCCTTTTTGGAAGGTAATTTTTTCACCTTTGTGCTGGATAGATGTAGGTGAGCCAATAATACTAGGCCCCCATATCATTCAATATACTTCATAGAAAGTTCAAATTATTCAATAACATAAGCTTATAGCTTAGTCCATAAAAAATTCATACACAAGTCATCACCATCAACCTCAATATTTTGAGGTGGGACATCAGGTCTTTCTATGAGTTTCACCTTGATTGGGTCATCGATGGATTCAGAGATAGGCAAAGCTACTATATCATTATGGTGGTCCTATTTAGGGCATGGAGGGAGGCAAGATGGAATCCTATCTATTTTGATTACCTCAGAGGTATCATTCCGTGCATGATGACTTTTATGTATTGTATATTTTCCTTTGTTATTCTGACCCTTCTCATTCATTTTATCCTAAGAATTTTGATCTAGAGGCAGATTCATTTTTTGACGAGCATATGATACGTATTTTTTATCAAAGTATGAAGGATATCGAATGAAGGTTATCTCATCCAGTACAAGTTCTATGGAATAATGGCCCTATACGATATGATACCTTGAAGAGAGAGACAGATGTACATGCTCAATGGATAGAACATTTTCTATATGATGCTTTATGAACCTTAGAAGGGAAAATTGGGTATGATTTTTTTAATGAGATGAAGTTGTAACATCTCAGAAATTCAAGGAGGTACATTCTCTTTTTAGATATGGTAAAACTCAAAACTTGTGCCTAAGGGTGAGTCATTATTTTCTTGAAAGGGGGAACAGCATGGGGGTTGCAGTCTAATTACTAATGGAATACATGGCGTGCATTCATTACACAACATTTAATGAATCAATAAAGTGAATTTTTAAATTTCATAACCCTTTTACCCATCATGAATGGGTATTCCCTAGAGAGGAAGAACCATACATTTACACAGTGTGAAAATCTTACACACTGTGTAAATACAATGAACATTATTTTTAAGGAGTTTAGATCCACTTTATAAAAAAAATCCTCATTTTTTTCATATATAGGAGGACATCCATGTTAGAGAACACCTTTACACTAAATCTGTGTTCTTCAATATCATATCTATCTGAAATCTAATTTCTTAGTCATTGGGTGTATTGTATCTGAAATGGTAATCTCTCTTATCCTCATGTTTCCGTTATTTTTTTATCATTACTTATTCATCACTATTTTAATGAGTGCTCTTATGCCCTATTTTCTAGTTTTTTGTTAATTTTTTCATCTTATCTCAAGGTTAGAAATAAATGAGTGGTCATCTACAAACCTAAGGTATGTGGTCTAGTACATTTTCCAAAAGTCTTGTTATATTTTTATCATACCTCATGTGTTGTGAACAATAATTTATGGTGTCTCCTTCATAATAATTAACTAATTTAATTAAAGGTTATTCTCATATTTAAAATGAACCTAATGTCCTACAAATTAGCATCGTGAGGTGTTTAACTTGGCACGATCTACCCATTTGGGTGACCCCTTCATTAAAGGATTAAGAGACATTTGTTTTGGTAATGAGATTCTTAAATATTAAACCACCCACAGTGGTGTGTGGTTTCCCTTGAGGAAAATACTTATGAAATGTGTAAAGATCCAAGGAAATTGTTTGACCATCTATTATACCCCTATACTTTCTTCCATAGCTTGAATTAATTAATAAAATGATTAGAAAACTTGAATAAATTTTCCTGATAAAAATTCCATGGTGAATGGTATGAGATCATGAAAGCTAAACCATGCCCTCTTATTATGACACAGATGATTCCTGACTAAAGGATGTATCAGACTGGCTCTACATGATTTTCAATTATAGTTTGTTAAAGAAATATAAATATTCTAAGAGGGATATTTGGAATGCATTGGATGTTCTGTTCAAGCATATTTTGTACCTCTATATGAGTGATACTAGTTTCCTAGGGGAGACACCATGGTTGGTCTTTGTGGTTATATGGGTATACTAGGACACGAGTGAAACAGGATCCCTTATGATAAATACTAGGGATGGTCTTGGATGGTTTTTTTATCACACCATTTTGAGTGTGATACTTGGGATTCCATTTAAGGATCAACTTGGATAGACTCTTATAGTATTGGGTATTTATAATTCCCCTAGAGAGAGATATGGGATCCCATTTCATATTTCCATGGGTGAGATCTGGGTGCCTCAAATTTAATTCCAATGATGAATTTTATATTAAATACTATGAATGGATAATTATTATCTAAGGAAGTGTCTACCAAGCTATATCACATGCTTGGGGTTAGTCCATCTGTTGATACTTTTTTATAATGACTTATTATTACACTAATAATATACTCGCATAGGTTACTTGCCATTCAGATAAATCTAGATTAGTACAAAGTAGGTTGTGTAGGTAAGGTGTACCATGAAGAACCTAGACCAATGATTTTATTTAATTACCACCTTTCATTAATTATATTCCCACACACTACTCATTTTGTATTCAAAAACTGGATTGCTCTGGTCACTCTTGGTGGTGGCCAACTAATTATATCACACAACCTAATCAGGCCACCCGTGGTACCTAAGTAGACATCATGTTTGCAGGGGTAGATAAAGGTAAGTGTCTTGCTTCTGATGATATATTTTAAATTTTATGATAGAGTATGGGAGTAGTGGAGAAAACCTGTACTTGTGGTGGTAATAGAATCAATTTTTGTTAATTTATTATTTTTACTTAGCATGTGGTATATGCATGTTCCCTTGTATGTTGTGTACCTCATTTTTCTTATAGAAACGTGACATGATAATCCTTATTTTTGTATCTAATTATTATTCATCTTATGTTGGTTTATCTATCTGAATGATTTATTATTATTATTTTGAGGAAGATTATTTATTACTGCTTTTACTATTTCCCATTTATTATTTACCATTGGGTTATACTCTAACCCATGAGGGAATAGTATCCACACAGACACTACCATAGATCGGAGCAAGGAGAGCATAGTCATTTATCAACGCTAATAAAAATGCATGGATAAAAGGGGGGCCTTTATGAGTGCTTGCTAATAGTGTTGATAAATCTACCCTTTATCAAAACTAAAAAAGATGCTGATAAAGATGTACCCTTTATCCGCATTTTTATTAGCGCAAATAAAGGGTAAATTTTTTATCACTATTATTAGCACTGATAAATGGTTTTAATAAAAAAATTATTAATTTATATAAAATTATTATATTTATATTCAAAAATTATGTTTATTTATATACATTAAATAAAAAACACGTGTTAATAATTCATATATATTTTATAATAATTCAAATATATATAAATATATATATATAATATTTCAAAAAAATATTTATAATATTATAATTAAATTAATATATAGTTAAATAATTATAATATTATAACAAATATTATTAAATAATAAATATATTTATTATATTAATAATTTTATATTTATAATTATGTATTTATTGTTACATATAAATAATTTTTAAATATATATATTTTTAATTATAATTATTAATATATATGTGTGTGTGTGTGTGTTTCCAATGAATTTGATCAAAAAATATATTGATGCGTGAGAATAATTGACATTCATATGTTATGTATTTATCATTAATGTTCATTTATACATTACACCCTTATTATTATTCATGTTGTCTTTTTTATGCTATATACATTACTAGGCATATGATTCATTCATGTTAAACCCATGAATTTATTATGTTCTCATAAATACTTATAAAATTGTAGTAAATACATAAATAATAAATATATTCATAATATTTATTTTTCAAAATTGTTAATTATATACGAATATTATTAAATATATTTATTTATACATATAATTATAAATAATTATATATGTAAAAAATAATAAAATTATAATAAATATATCTATTATACTTATAAAGTTATAAATATATATAATTAAATAAATATATTTGTAAATATATAGAAATATTTGTAAATAAATACAAAGTTTTTTAATTCGAATTATATTTAAATCTATATATATTTAAATAATTATAAAATTTTAATAAATATATTAATTATATATATTTATAAAAATATAACTATAAAAAATATATTTTATATAATTTTATAATTATTTAAATAAACATATATATATATGATTGTAACTATAAATAATTATATATTTAGTGGTAAGCACTCAATAATACTACATTGTGGTTAGAGTGTTCAAAACCCATTAGGTGTAGGTACTGTAACAGTACTGTTGTAGAAATGTAGTGCTAGAAGAATTGTATCATCGGTGTCCCTATAGTGGTAGGGGCCACTATTGGAGGAACTGTAGTAGCAGCAGCACAACAGCAGCTCGGGTACTGTAGAATCACTATTCACCGGTGGACCTTTGAGTCAAAAATTTGGGCTTATAGGCCATGTAATGGGATTTCATGACCACTACGCATGTATTCAATGTAATGGGATTTACTCCTATTGGTCCAACATGCAATCTATTGAATAAATATGTTTTGATGGGTGGACAATCCCCTTAGGAGGGCTATGGACGGCCTTTTTCACCATTGAGTGAGGGTTGTGCATGTTTAAATGTAATTATACCCACAAGCACCTAATATATATAATTATAAATAAATATTTATTTATTTAAGATGGATAAATTCCCACTCAAGAATACGGAGCATATCTCTCATCAAATTTCTAGCCATAATCTGGTTGGGACTTTTTGAGGGGAGAGGATGGTATCGTTAGCCAATATGAGATGTTTTTTACTTTGACGAAAGGCACCTTCGTCCATTTTTTATGGTGACCTCAGCCATAAAGGGGATGAAATCCTTAACTCTACTATTTTTTTGGCTTCAAAAAAATTGAGAAAATACTGCTTCCCCGGTGGTGGTCTGGAGTTGCAAGAAGACACGAAGAAGGATGGGACGAAAGTGACTGGTTTTAATTGTGGTGTAGGTGATGGAGCAGGTTGATGATGATGGATGGTGAGGGTGTAAAATCCTTTCTTTGCCCATGGATTCATGACAATGATCGAGAGTAAGAGATTACAATCAGGAACAGGTGACTTTGGCTTAGCAATAACCTTTGATGATCTTGTCGATTTTGGGTTCCCTATGGGGATTAGTGTAAGATTGCGACAATCATACCATCATTTCTGGGACCCTAGTATTAGTGTTCTTCTCAGTGGTGTCATGGGAGACTCAATAGTACGTTGGTTAGAGATCATGCGGCGAGGCAGGATTTTTGTACATCCAGTGATGCAGGAAATGACATTCAAATGGAGGCATGGGATCAATGAATTTTGGTGTGGATCAAGCATGATGATGGTGTTACAACTAATTTTTTGATGGTTTGGGTCATGGAAGAGCGTGGAGGGTCGTTCCAGCAAGTTCCATCATTATCATAGGATGCGGATCGAAGAAGACTTTAGGAAGATCATGGAGGCCTCGGGTTGGGTGTGGAAACCAGACTTTGGAATGCAGAGGGTGAAAGCTAGCAAGGATAGCTACGGGAGGACGACCTTGGTGGATGAAACAAATTTTGTGGAACAAATGTGTGATCTCGATGCGGGATGAGAAGGCTAGAGACATGTGTGGGTTTTTGGATTAATCAAATTTATTTTGTGGGTCTTTGGACTTTAGGTGTTTCAGATTAGCATTTCTTTTTGCCAATTTTCTAGTCTGTTGGGGGTCTTTCTGCCACATGATTTTGAGTTTCACTGAGTGTAACACCCCAAGCTTCCATGGTACTCTTCTCTTTGAATAATATTGTAGCGTGTTTTGTACACAACTTCAACTTCTAATACACCACAACCAATCAAACTAGCCATTATGAATAGTAATACCCACTTTTTCAAATTTTATAAATTTTATCTTTCAAAATCAACTTCATTTTTGGATTTAGAATATCAAAATTATCTTAGGGTGAATTTTTGATATTTTTCTAAAAACTTTCAATTTTTGGTGAATAGTGAAAAACACTGAGTTATAGTTTAAAACCGAATTTTTATTTAAATAATTATTTATTTTATTTAAATTTATTTATCTCAAAATATATACATAATACCTATATAATTACAATGTAATTAATGATAGTTAGTTTATAATAATTTAGATATATAAAAATTTAATTGAACTTTTTACCGTCTTTTACCCACCTCCTAATAGAATTTGAAAATTCACATAAAACATAATTTTACCACTTTTGTGAGTGGAATTTCAAAAATCCAAGAGACACGGTTGATATCAGTAAGAAAAATGTGGTTTAGTAAGATGAAAATAATTTTTGGTAAATCTTAACTTTTAACTTTTATTTACCACGGTTAAAATTAAATAGGGTAATTAAGGGTAAAAATGATATTATTATTACCATAACACATGTCCTAATTATATTGGATAAATATAATTCGACCAAAAAAACCTTAGGAATAAAATATGAACCTCTTTAGTCCACATGGATTAGATTAGGACACTTATTATTATTCTATTTAAAGAAGAGTTAAAAGAGTTAAAATCAATGTTTAATAAATAACACATTTTTAATATAGGGTTATACATAATATAAATTAGACTATAAATATTAATTATAAAGATAAAAAGATTTACTATATAATTGTATTTTATTTATATTTTTTACACCTAAAATAATTTAATTTATTTATGACACAATGATGATACATTAATTACCTAATTAATGAAATATTAAAATAATTGATTTTATAAATATCCAAATAAATGTAATTTGAGACTTTTTAGGAATTAAACTAATTTTATAGGTTAATATGACATGTTAGGGTTAGTTATATGAATTCTTTTCGAATTAATAATGTTGTTATGAATTTAGCAAAAACTAAATACCAAATAGTGTCAAAATTGACATAAAAGAGTTTTTAAAAAAAATATTATATTATTAATTGATATTCTAATCCTCAAAATATAAGTTTTGGCAAAAGGACTTATATAATTATAGGTTCATCATTTATGAACCACTTGGGGTTCGCTTGGAAGTATATAGTATGTTTATTTAACATATAATATAAAAATACAAACAGAGATGGTAAATGTCAAACTATTTAACTAAGAGTTAAATCTAAAAGATAAAGTTAATATAGTGACCCAAAACTGTCTAAAACCTATTGGTTGAGTGTTTTTAGACTCATCCCCACATTATACATTAAATAATTAATTTTTGAGCCACTATAAAACTTAAATTATTTTATTATAAAATAATATTTCTAGGTTTTCTTAAGGTGCCCCTCACCCCTCATATAAAAGGGCACTCCCCCTTCTCTCAAATTCACACCTTCAATGAAATTTGGCTCGTACAACCACTACCCAAAAACCCACTCAACTATCTTACCTTCATTTTGGAGGCCTTCCTTTTAGTCAGAAATCCAACCTAAAAAGCCCTTTTGATCAAATCAAAAGGAAGAACCCGAAGAAGAGGTAAATATTTCATCACCACTATCATGTTCCTTTCTTCTTCCACTTCTTTTTTCTTTGTTGTTTCTACTATAAAATAATAACTCCAATATATTATATAGAATGTGATGTTATTATTAATATGGTAAAACAAAATTAATTATTATATCCATCCTTTTAATGGCATGTCACCATACGTGCATATGTACAGCTTACCGTCTCCACATCCTGGTGTAATTGTTATTCAATACATTATTATTTGGATGGGTATAATAATGATGTGTAATTGATGTAAATAATAAATATAATGTGATAATTTTTCTGTATATATGATATAACATCCCATTATATATTATTTTAATATCAAAATAATGATATTGTCGCTCGTGCGTACGTACGGATTACTGTCTCCACGAACGCAATGAGATTCATTCCCCATCGTATCCATTCAAGACTAATTTTTAATAGATGATTAAAAATAGTGTTTAAAGGCTTGATATAATTCTATATATGAATAAGATACATCCCATCCATAACAAATATGACTCACATAACAAATAATATAAAGGAAAACGAATCTGTTAACACCTAAAACAATGATAATACTAAGATATTATTAACAAAGCAATGTTAAAATATCATATATGATATCATATTATTGTATATGATTCTTGTATAATTTAATAAAAAAAATTCACCATTATAAAAGAGTTTAACCTACCCTTAACCAAGGAAAAGTGCAGGGTAAGGGTTAATTCTACAATCTCTTCATTATCTGAGGTTGTTTATATGTAATTATCTATTGGGACATATTTATCATCCACATCCATGTTTCTTAAAAATTTATTCCAAAACATTTTTTCTATTTACTATAATATGGGTTAAATTCATTTATACCCTTGTTTTACTTTTAACAAAATGGTTTGAAAGGAATATTTCTTTCATTTTCTAAATAAGGTACTTTTTAACCTTTTCGAAAATATTATGGTAAGAATGTCTTTATTTAACTTATACAGCGGGTGTGGCTATTTTCTGCCGTTATAAGATCGTCAAAGCTTCACTTAAAAACTTATAAAAATATTTTCATAATAAATGTTTTCTTTATAAATTATGTGACCCTTAAATGATTTCAAAATAGAAAGAGATATTTCTCTAAAAAAGGTTTTGATTTCACCTATGTCAACATCCTTTGATGGATTTTAAGTTTATTTGAAGTTGATTTATTATGATACAAAACTTCCATATTGTATTGAAGGTTTTGTGATATGTTTGACTATAGATGTGTTATTTTTATACCATTCATGGTTTATGGATAAAGTATTGAAATTTTTTATATTAGTTTTAATATGAATGTATATGTTATGTTTAAACTTTTTTGTATGAGGAATGCATTTGACTTAGTAAGTGATGGGTGGAGCCCGCTATAGCTCCTCGATGCATCGGTAGGTCTCATGAGACAAACTAGTGTCTTGGCACAAGGCCTTGACAAAATATTTTTTGTAGTCTTGGCATAAGGCCTTGCCTATTTGGTTATGAAAGTTTGGCATTATGCATTACATCATTATGAAAGTGGCTATCGATATTGCATGTGATTATTCGACTAGTAGAATATCCATGTGAATAAGTAAATGGCATTTATTTGATTTTTATCTTTGCCATATTATGTTGATGTTCAAGTTTAAAAGGCTTTTGTTTTAGTTTTATACATTGCCTTAAATGTTTATGCTTATTTATGAATGCTTCTGCTATATTTTTATCCTTACTGAGCATCTGAGCTCACCCCTTTCTATATTTTATTTTTCTCAGGATCCAAAGAAATATATTATGACTGACTGCAAGGATAGTGTATGGGATCTCAGTGTTGTCTATGAAAACAATGTTGTTGTAGTTTTCCCTTTCTGGACATAATGTAAACCTTATTAATGTATCTAGTACTTCCAAGGATACTAAACTAATCGGTCTTTCAAGACTTGATCTTTTTTTATCATGTCATTGATACGTAATAAAGCACCGACTCTGGGTAACTAAGGTCGGGGCATTACACTGAGTTCCTATTTTCTTAAATAAATATTTAGGACCGAGCTCACACATGTCCTGAACTTTCATGGTATATGTTTATTTAAATAATTATAAAATTATAAAAAAAATATGTTTATTTTACTTATAATGTTATAAATATATAAAATTAAATAAATATATTTTTAAATATACACAAATATTTATAAATTAATACAAATATTTATAAATTAATACAAATATTTATAAATTAATACATAATAAATATAAATATATTTATACAATTTTAAAATTATAATAAATATATTAATTGTATGTATTAATAAAATTTTAAATATAATAAATATATTTCTTATAATTTGATAATTATTCAAATATATATACATATAATAATAACTATAAATAAATATATATTTTATTCAATTTTTTAAATATAAATAAATAGAAACATATATTTATACTTATAATTATAAATATATATATATATATAATTATAAATTGATAATAAATATATTTATTATACCTATAATGTTATAAATATATATAATTAAGCAAATATAATTTTAAATATACCAAAATATTTATAAATAAATACAAATATTATTGATTATAGCTGTAAATGAATATAGAAATATTTAAATAATTATAAAATATAATAAACAGTTTCATTATTTATATTTATAATATTATAAATATAATAATCACAGTTATTATAATTTCATAATTATTTAACTATATATATAGTTATAATTATAAATAAATATATAGAAATTTTATGTTATAAATATAAATAAATATATTTTTGTAATTATTTGTAATAAATATATTATCTATATATATTTATTGTATGTAATTATAAATATAATAAATATATTTATTATACTTTTATATTTGTAAATAAATATTTACTTATTTATTATATTTATAATTCTATATTTATATATAATTATATAATTATATTTCTTATATATATATATATATTTCTTATATATATATTTATTATATATATATAAATATATTAATTATATATATATTTATTATATAAATATATATATTTGTAATTATAATTATAAATATATATATTAATTATATATATAATTTCATTAAAATATAGCATAATATAAATAAATTACTAATATTATATCTTTATCAGCATGTTTTTAGCGTTGATAAAGACACTATTTATTAATGATTTATTAGTGCTGGTAATGGTATATTTTATCAGCACTTTCTATTTTAGCACTAATAAAACATACCTTTATTAGTTCTTTTTCAAATGAACTAATAAAATTCTTCCCCCGATGTTTGAAATATAAGCCTAACAGTCTCATTTCATCATTCTTCCAAAGCTTTCACATAACTGCCTCCCTACCCCACCACCATCTCTCCCTACCTCATTTCCCTCTCTCTCTGCCCCCTCCTTCAATTTATCCTTCTCCTTCATCGTCATCATTACCATTTCTCCCTACCGTTCCATCATCTCTCCCACCACCATCAATCCTTGCTCTACCGTCGTCCCTCCCTATCAACATAACTCCCTACCATTGTCACTCTATGTCATCATCGCTCCATGAAAGGTATGCACCTTCGAGATCCCAGTACTCACTATCACCAAAATATTATGTTGTTTTCAGTTCTATTTTTCTTTTTTCTTATTGATGATATCCTTCGAATCACGGAGGAAATCATGCCAAACAATGGGGTTTTTTCTCAGCATATGTGAAGGATGACCTAAGATGATTTATGCATGTTGTTTCATGTTGTTTGAAAAAGTTATGTTGTTGTTTGTTTGTTTTCAAGTGTTTTATCCCAAATTAAATTAAATTTATTATCAAATCATTGTTGGTTGTTAGTAATTAATACTAAAATGGAGTTGGATGTGTTTCTTAGACCACTTATGGGTGTTTGGTTTTCGTTATAATGTGCTGAGAGTTTGAGATGAGTTTTCAAAACTGGGAATGTTTTGATCAATTATGAAATTAATTAATATTGAAATTATAAAATGAAAAGATATTATGGTTTATGTCTTTGAAACAGCATCACCATTCCTAAAGTGTTTGATCATCAAAGTTTTTAATCCTTTTCAGTTCACATTTGTGATACAAGTATCCAATGTTTACACCATATGCATCTATAATATCCCAATATTGATGTCAGAATCCTTTGCAATCATGCATGTCCCATATCTTTTCTACATGGTAATCTATTTCATGGAGCATTTATCTATGGATACTTATAAATACCCCATACACACCTCAAAACAAAAACAATATAGAATGAGATAGTTGCATTCCTATTGAGAATAAAAACCATATCACCCCCACCAAGATATATTCCCTCTGAAACTCAAACTAATATCTTCATTGGGTCATAACCTTATGAGACCCAACATGAAAACTCTTAAATATACTAGTTTTTACTCCCCATGAGTCATACCCTCACTTTATTTTTTCCCAAATGAAACAAAATTCAAATCATATATCCATATTATTTTTTCTCTTATTCTTAAGAATGACTACCTTAGGTTTGTTAATAATTTCCATAGCTCTAACTTGCGGGGAACCAAAATTTAGAGAAGTAATTTTGTAAAGGAATCCCTTGAAAGTATTTCTGTTATAGTGAATCTTTCTTCATATTCTATATTCTAATAATTTTCTATAGTATTCCTTTTGTATTTTACATCAATCAAGTACATTTAACCTTTTTCTTCAAACAATTTTATTTTTAATTCTCTATAATATTAATTAGTGGATATGAAGACATGATAATCTTCCAGTTCATCTATATGATTCACCTCTTTCATCAAGTAAAATAGGGATTTCTCCTCTATAATTTAAAAAATAAACTCTCCTAGATTACAATTAATTAACAAATTCCCCGTGTATATGAAATTTCATCCAATTATTATTAGAACATACCATTCTTCCACAATTTCTAGAATGATAATATCAAAGGGAAGGTTAATTTCCCTACGTAGACTAAGAAATCATCCGGAATTGAAATTACATTGTCGACGGATTATTCCAATAGTTGAAGAATAACATCTATTGTGTTTTGATTACTTTTCCTTGATATATTTTTCACCATAGGTCAGATAGCCCCCTATAAATCAAGAAGGGAATTCTAGAAATATCATACATTGATATTTAATGCAATAGAAAGGCAACATGGATATTGAAGTTTTAGTGGAATATTTTATTGAACAATGACTAAGAAATACCCTCTTAAATAAATTACTAATATATTTTCTAAAGGTATTTTATTTCATTTACAGATATAATTTGGTTAGATTTGATGTTTCCTACTTAGTCATTGCTACATCAGCTTATTTTTACTAGCTTTCTTATGCACCATTCTCCCTTTAGGTTTCTTTCTCCTTTATATTTTCTTTGTCCGTCAAATTATTATTTTCGTAAAAGTGTTTACTTATTATACTTATGCATATATCAGTTCCAATGATGTATAAAAAATTATTATTATGTTAATTGGATTTCAAACAAAGATTTTGGGTGATTTTAAGGTGTTAAAAATGTTGAAAAATGTTGTTTTATTTTTATGGTGGTGAGTTAACCCTTGTTATCTACATTTAAACCCATTTTTTTATCTTTGGTTAATTTTTATATCAATGTTTTGGGATGTTTAAATCTTTTAATATTTTCAAATGAGATGGATCATTTCAAATGGGTTTGTTTTCCCATTTGAATTGGATTTTGAAATTTATTATTTCATTGAATGTTTTTCAATGCTCGTTTAAAGGGTAATGTAAATTCTTGTTTGTGTTTCAAATATGTTTGGATAAAATTGGTCTAAATAGTATATTGGGGTGGATTTTATAAATTATAAAATTGATTGGAATTCAAATAATGTTTTACAAATAGAAGGTATATTTGAAATTTTATAAAAAATGAGTTTTTATAAAAGTTTTGACACTCTCTTAAGACCCTTTGATTATTGTATGACCATTGTATCTTGTGATCACATGTGGGGGTGTGTATTACTGATGACCTAGTTTTATGGGAATTATAGGGTGTGGATAGGTTTACTAGTGACGACCAAGTTTCCTTATCTTCAGTTCAAGTACTTTTATTAATAAGCCTAGTGATTATGTTCATGAAACCATAAACCTTTTTAGGATCGATTAGGGGTTTCATCTCTCTGTTTATATTATAACCCAAGATATTTATATTACTGTTTGGAACTTATTTTTCTACCATTTACCCATGTTGTGAGACTTGATATACTGGTTCTTTATTTTGTGTTTCATTACTTATTTGTATTGTTTTCATTTTAGAAATTTTGAAATGATATTGTGAAATATTTTTTAAGAAGTAAAAAAAATAAATCATGGTTTTGAAGTGTTTTAAAACTATTTTAATAATGTGTTTTAAAAGCTATATAAAATGAGAAAAGTCAGAATGTTTTTTATCTGTAACTCTAACAGTGTGTTAGTTTTCAAAATGGTGTTTAGGATACCATGACTTGTTTTATGGAATCGGTTTATTTTCAAACATGTTTCTAAAAACTGTATAATAGTTAGAAACCTCTTTGAGTTTTGAAATTTGTATTTCAAAAATAAGTGTTTATAAAATAGTTTAATGTAATATTTTAAAAAGTTTATTTGACCATGAAGTATTGTCTAAGGATTAAAATTCCAAGTACTTGTTTTCATTTAATGAAAATCATATAAAATGGTTTTTAAAAAAACTTTTATGTGTTACTAGTTATTTGGTAATTTTTTTTAGAAAATTTATGTTTTTATAATGTATTTAAAACTATTTTTTTAGGTTATAAAACTAAAGTGATATCTTAGATTTTATATGTTGTGGTGGCCTAATTGACTTTTTGATCATGCCTATATTTTATAGGTTCAGGTTTGTTCTAGATTTTTTCACTTACTTTTGATATTATATGTGGTATATATGGTTGGATAGTGAACCTATTTGATCATATATTGAGTATTTATTTTGTTAAATATTAATATTTTTTAATCAAATATGATGGATATGAATAAATAATGAGTGGATGCCAATCATATCACAAAATTGTATGTAGATGAAGTGAGAGAGTTTATCAAGTTTGCAAAATATAATGCATATGAACCTTCTCAAATCCTTTTTCCTTATTTATGTTGTTTCCATTCAAGATAAATTAATCCATAGGAGTTGGAAGAACACTTGATCTGTTACAAAATTGATCAAACTTATAAATTCTAGAATAAAAACTCAGGAAAACCAAATGTAGAAATAGGATGGGATTACACTACGTTTTATGGATCATTTGATAAAGTTAAAAGTGTGGACTTTGAGGAAGACAATATCAATGATTTGATTATATATTTGAATGAGGACGAAGATCATATTGAGGAAATGAAAAGGAAAGTTGAAGATGAACATCATGATGGACCAAAATTGTTTCAAAAGTTAATGAGTTATTAAAAGTCACCATTGTATATTGGTTTCACTAAATATATAGCATTTTCAGTAATAATGAAGCTATATAATTTGAAAGCATGCAACATATTAAGTAACGCCAGTTCTAAGGAACTAATTTCTCTCTTGAATGACTTGATCCATGAAGATAATGAGCTCTTGAGAATTAAAAAATATACCAAAAAATTAAATGCTCAATGGGTTTGATATATAAAAAATACATGTCTATTTGAATGACTATATACTATTTCATAGGGACTAAAACCACTTACATAATTCCCTAGTATGGTGATTCTTGAAACAAGAAATATTAATCTGGTCGTGTGAAAGTTTTATGGAACTTTAAAATAATCCCAAGGTTTATGCACCTATATGGAAGTGAGGAGTCTGCAGGGAAATTGACATGGCACGTAGATACATGAAATAAATATAAAAAACTACATCACCCTAGAGGCTCTCCTTAGTGGAAGGAAATTGATCATGAGTATCCTAAAATTTGAAACATTCCTAAAAACCTTGGTATTGCATTATCTACAAATATAGTGAATCCTTTTGGTTTTCAAAGTAGAACTCACAATACAAAGCTGATTATGTTGGTAAATTATAACTTGAAATCGTGTTTATGAATGAAGTTAAAATAAATCATGTTATCTATTAATATATGAAGAATAAAACAACAAGGTAATAATATTGATTATTATTTGTCTACATTGATCTAGGATTCGAAATTATTGTGGGATTCAGGTGTTACATTGTATGATGCTTATAAAAATTAATATTTCTTGTCGAGATCTATGTTGTATGGGATGATAAATAACTTTCTTACTTATGGAATTATCATGATATATAATTAATGGAACTTTTGTGAACATGGTATACAGTCATTTAGGTTGAAACATTCTTTGAAGACTGTGTTTCTAGAACATCATAGATTTCTACCCCTATGACATAAGTACCGATATTGGATGACTTCATTCATTGGATGTTTAGAAGAATGTGAAACACCATTTACACTAATATATGATCAAATATTTGAAAAATTAAAATATGTGGATAGTTCTTTTGGTAAAGAGTTTTTGAAAAATCTTATGAAAATCGATTGAAAAAAGAGATCAGTTTTTTTTTTTGAATTACCATAATGGAATTTTCTCTATTCCAAACATTTTTATAATGTTATTCAAATTTAAAAAAAATGTATGTGATTTTTTCTTTAGTAAATTGGTAAATTCACCTACAAAAACAAAAAATTGAATTAAGGCTAGTGTGGACATCGTTGACATAAGAATAAGAGAAGAGTTTCCACCAGTGAAGGGTGAAAATGAAATTTTTTTCCCCAACTACTTACACTCTTTCCAGGTTGGACAGATATCAGTTTTATATCTTCTTTAATGATATAAATGTTCTAAATGTGTATTCATCAAATATAACGAATCTTATTCTAATGAACAGTATAAAGTTAAAGAGGCTAAAATCACATGACTTCCATGTTTTGATACAAGATCTAATTCCTATAGTTTTTTGTTAACTTTTTTCTAATAATTCCCAACATAAATTAACCAAGATATGTTTCTTATAAAATGATATCTGCATAAAAGTATTAGACCCAGAGAAATTTCCAACAGTGGAAAGATAAATTGTTGTCATATTATGTGAATTGGAAATGTTATTCCAACCAACATTCCTTGATATGATGGTTTATTTTATAGTTCACTTTGTGAGAGAAATTTAGCTATGTGGTATTGTATAATATATATGAATGTACCCAATTGAATGGTATATGACAATTTTGAACGGGTATATAAAAAATCAATGTTGTCCAAAGTGTTGTATTGTGGAAGGATATATTTTTGATGAATCTATTAACTTCTTTACCGAATACCAATCTAGTGTGGAAAGAATTAGTCTACCAAAATACCATCAGAAAGGGAGGCTTATAGGTGAAGGAATTTATGGAAGAGATATTGTCATAATAAATATTACAGATCAGGATCATGTCCACCTTTATTTTTTTTCATAATATTTTTGAGGTTTCCCCATATGTTTGAACCCATAAATAAATTCTTAGTCATTTCAACCCATCAAGGTCTGAAATATGGATATCAAATACAAAAAATCAATAGTTTATAGGATGGTTTTAGGTATATATTTCTTAGGAGTCAAATTAAAATCTTGATTCGATTTCAGAATCACTATAATGGCTATAAGGAGGACCAACTATGTATTTATTAGCTTTCAATTGTTATGAAATTAATGGTCATAAATTCTTTACAAATAAACATGATAAAGACAATACTATGAAAAATAGTGGAGTTACACTTGTGGAATAAGTGATTCATTATAAGGACCCATCCTTAAACATTAGATAACAAAGATCATTTTACTTGTCTACATTCTAGAGAGTTAGATACAGGATTTACAATTTATCAGAGTTGAAAAAAATAAACAAATAAAATCAAAACTTCAATTTTGCATGTTTAAAAATGATTTCTTCCAACTTTGGACTTCAATGTGAACTATGAAAAATAATTTTAATAAAGGTGTGAGCATTATAATTTCCCAATAAGGGGTTTAAAAACAAAACCATTAAAAAATAATTTTCCTCTAAAACGTTTCTTTAAAAACACATTCATTAATTCAAGAAGTTAACATTTCACGTAACATGTCATCATTAGAGAGATTCAAGAATAAGCTTTAGGGTGAAATCATGCTCAAAATTGCTAAAAATATTTAGGAGTTATAACTAGTATGTAACATAAAATCATTCATTCACTTGAATAGAAATACAAGAAGTTCCACCGATAAGTTAGATAATGATCAAACTTAATCATTCTATGACATGCAAGTGGTGAGGAAAATAATTTACACATGAAATAATATTTTTTCAGAATAGTACATAAAATGATGTCATGTATCATTATGTATTGGAAACTAAATATTAATCCTTATTTATAAATAATTTTTTTACAAGTATATGTTTAAATATAAAACATTAATCTTTGTGCACTTGGAAATATAAAACTGATTAATACTGGTTCATATAGAATGATCATTGGCCATTGATATTTTACTAGCTTAATATTTAAATGTACTTTCACTTACTAAAATTATTATGAGGGAATGCATAATGCATGACATCATAAATATTTTTTCAAGGCCCGATGCCATGACCATAGATAACCATTTTTTCATGGGCTCGTGCCAAGACCCAGTTTGTCTTATGATACCTACAGATGCTCTGATAGGCTATAGTGGGACTCACCCATCACATATTAAGTCCTATTCCTTCCTCATATGTATAATAAAAATATGTATTCAAATAAAAGAGTACCATACCAATTTGATTTATCTAAATCATAATGTTATATGAAAATAAACTCATTGATAGATTTTTTAGGTACATATTCTTTAAGTAATCCAAATTTTCACATACTGCTTTGAAAAGTTTAATTATTAATCCATATAATATCATAAAATGATTAATCTCGTACTCAAAATATTATCTTTATTTTTATCCCTTAAATAAAATGAGTAAATAAATAAATGCACATTTAATCAAAAATGCATATATATATTTTTCTTCTCAAAATAATATATTATAATGAATAAATATATTAGGAACATAAAATTATAAATATAATATTTAAATTCATCATGAAATCAATGTTCTTGATAATCTCAGAAAATTTAATCAAAATCATGAGTTTATTATGAATGAAAGATGTGTTGATGTTGTGCTTGATGCATGATTATGACTGTATGTAGATGTGACATCAGTGTTAAAATAACATGACGACATGTTATGCACATATTTTGAAATATGACGTTAAGTATTCTAACATGTCAATAAACATTATATCTTTTGTGTATATATATACATATATATACACCATGATTTTAATTTTTAAAATAAAATAACTTAATGTTCCCCATATATATATATATATATTTATATGTAATTCTTGTAACATGATTATGATCTAATAGAATTTGAAATTAGAATCATTTAATTTCTATATGTATATATATCTTAAATATGACACTTTCATGGTTTCCTGAAATAAATTAGGATGCTTAAATATGAAATAATCATGAAATTTAATTAATAATGAACATAATCAAAAATTAAAATTTCGAAAAAGAACTTTAATTCCCAGAGTAGTCAAATATATATGTGTGTGTGTGTGTCTATATATATATAAATATACTCATATACATATATATATTTTTATATAAATTCACAGATATTTAAAAATAATTTCATCCCAAAATAATCTTATCCCATATTTATACGTGTTTTGTTTTCTGAATTCAAAACATATAACAATTTAATATGTCGATGTAGTTATATATATATATATATATATATATAATTGACATTGAAGTTACAACATTCATCATCGCGGAAGAAATAGTGGTTTGAATAAAAAAATTATAAAAGAGAAAATTTGTCAGAACAACTAATATGATATCATATTAAAATATAGAATTTGGTAAATACTTATATGTAAGTGTAATTATGGTTTTTTTATCTTACTTAGGATTAATAATTCTTGAAAATAATTTGGTTTTAATGAAACATTCTACTATATCGCAATAAATTAAATTTAAACAATACGTGATAAAATAGATACACCCATACATAATCACACATAGTTCTATATAAACATATATATCTTTTAAAATACACATATTTCAATATAAATAAATGTTATCTCCCTTAGCATCATAGTTTTTGGGACAAAAAATAATTGAAGCATATCCTGCTAAAATTTAGTAAATATCAGAACCCAAAAATTTGAAATATATTTAATTACACCCTTACACAAACTTAAATTAAATTATGAATACAATTATTCATATTTAAAACCTCAACACTAATAGCTTGAAAAAAAAATATTTTCAATTAGAATATGAACACTAAAATTTATATATATAATATCCATAACACAAAAAAGTATCAAAAATGATATACTCTTTGAAACACTGATTTGAGGATCATAAATGATCAACTAAAAATAACTAATTATAAAATTACCCTTACAAACACAATCTGAAAATAAGATTTATAGTCTTGCATTAAAATGATTTTGAAAAACTAAACCAGGTAATGGAAGAACTATATTTGAAAAAAAAAATTGATAATGAAAACAGTCAAACAATTAACATGGTAATATAATTTTTCTTTCCTAAACATTAGATCACACCTGCAAGCCTTCTGTATAGTAGCACACACACAATCATCTTCTCCAAGGAAGACCATTTTTTCTTTCCAATTTCCAATAAACACTAAAATAACTGGCTTTTATAGACAAAAATTCAGAAACACAAGCTTTTGTATAAATCTATGTTGAGAGAATTTTTATTTTTTTGCTACAAGTTGTTTTGCTAGCTTGACAGAGAAGGAACGGAGTGGGAAGTAGATAAAATTAATTTAAGAGTCTCACTATAGAGACAACAGCAGATGAAAACAAAACCTATTGTTCCTAATCTAAAATAAAATCACTAAACAACAATAGTCTATAGTATACTATAGTTATCGAAGGAGAAAATGAAATTCATCATTGTTTCATTGAATAACAATTGGGTACCTAGGAAAGTAAATGAAATCCTACCCCGAAATGGATCTTGAAAGAGTGAAACCCTAACTGTGAATGGACTGCCATGATGAAGCTCAAAAACTCCACTACTTTGATTAGACCATCATTGGCAACCTCCTTCTTCACTGCAATCTGTTTCACCAGTCCTGGTTTGATCTTCCAAATTGGCATTCCATGGTTTTGGATTGACCCCTTGCCATCTTGATTTCCCTCTGTGGCAGTCCTACTCGGCGTCATCCCTCAGCCTCGACCATCGTACGACCCTACTCGATACCCTCTATGATGCCATGGATCGATGCTTAAATGCATGATTCCTCTCATAGACCTCCTTTTGATTTCTCTTTTATTTATTCCATTATTATTATTCTTATTATTATTATATCATTATTATTCTATAAAAAATTTAGCTAATATATTTAATATAAATGTTAACATTTTATATGTATAATATTATAAGTCAAATTTATAAATTCAAAAGTTATAAAACAATTTTATAACCTAATAATATTAAAAATAATATTCATTTTATTAATACATTTATTAAAAACATTATATTTGTATAATAAAACATTTTTTTTAATATTCAGTATTCATTTACTAAATTATATTATTTTTAAAAATTTAATAGTTTGGAAGTATTAATAATACATTTTTTGAATTACATTTGATTAAGCTAACGCTACATAAATATTTGACAATTTTAATATTACATCAAATAATACTTTAAAATAATAATTTTAAATATCATGTATAATCTAAATATCTAATAAAATTATAATTTTATAATTGAATTAGGTTTATAATAAAATCATGATTTTTTATAATAAAATAAATCTATATATATATATATATTGCACATTTTTTAAATAAAAAACAAAGTAACTATATTCATATATTAAAAAATTCTATTAAATAACAATTTTGAAAAAAAAAATATATTCAATAGTTTTCTGAAAATATTCATTAAATAATATTTTGAATAAATTTGAAAAATAAACTTATAATTAAATAAAACAATTTATTTCAATTATTATTTTTAAGAAGACCGTTTTAAAAAGTTTAAATTATAAAAAAAATCCATTTCATAAAAAATTAAAACAAAACTATGTTTAGAATTTCTGGGATGTTACATTAATTTTTATGGTACTAAGGGTAGAAATATAATTTACATGAATATTTAATACTTATGAAACCTCAAAAAAATATAGGTGTTGGATTATACAACATTCCAAGTGTCATTTTTTCAATTCAAGTGGGTTTATAAGATGAGTTTTGTTAAAATAGGTTAGTTGGGATTCATTAAATTTGATTTCAGTAAGGAAGGGTACGAAGATGAACCATTTATAATGTAATCACAAGTAGTACAAGTATTTTATGTTCTAGAACCCGCAAACTAAAATTGTTTAATTTTTCTATTATCTACCAAAACCACTAAAGGGTTAAAAGAATATTCAACTGAGGATGACCCTTTCAATTGGACATTTCAATCATTTTTAAGTGGTCCCAACAAAGATATCATTTTTTTACAAAGGAAACCACAATGAAGGTATTTGGATACTCGATAAAGGGGTCAAATACCTTCAGTCATTAAGAAAAAGAGTTAAATAATTACGTTATATTTTTTTGGAATATATATTGTGTTACCTCAAGTTAAAATTATATTCACTATTGTATTTATGTAATCAAAATTAAATGTTAAACCAATTTTGTAGATAATGACTTCTGCACATACTGGTGCTCCCAATATTGGGGAACAACATGTCTCTCAACCTACTACTACTCGCAATGCATAGGAATAGTGACCTTATGAACATGTTGTTTCTCCCAAACCTAAGAAAAAATAGGTCTCTAAACCTACTATTTCTCATAGAGTAGGGGAACAATCCCTGTATTCACATGCTAGTGCTCCCAACCCTGAGGAAAAATAGGTTTCTCAACCTATTGAGAATTCCAGTTCATATGTACAATGATCATTTTCAAATTATAATGCTACTTCTCAATAGAAAAAACATATTGATGATGTATAATCCAATTAAATGATAGGAAATGAAGGAATGATGATGAATAAGAAAAAAGTATTTTTGTAGTTTGATGGTGTTAGAAAAAATCATTCAGGAAAAAATCATAGGTATCAAATATGAGGTCGGATAGAATGTGTGGGGATAGCATATTAACCCTAATAAGTCCATGTCCATTATTTACATTAGAATTTCCACTTGACAACGCATGATGATTAATGTATATTCTTGGAACCATATTGTACCCACACTTAAGATAATGATGTGGGAAGAGATTATGGTAACATTATAATGTCATTTCATTATTTTACTAAAAAATAAAATATTCAAACATTGACTTAATCATTATCATCTCTTGAAGATTAAATTTATAGTAGATAACTACCATAGGAAATATGTATTAATACATAATGGAAGGATTCACATGGTATTTCTCACAATTCTAATGATACATCATCTTAAAGATTTTGAATGGAAAATAAAACCGCACCCACCACTTCTGTATGAAAACCTGACAACCTAAGAAGTGTGGGATGCATTTACTGGACATCATGTGGATGTGTCTTTTCAAGTATATTGTGTCTATTAATATGTCTTTTGCCGATACATGTATTCATCACTTTGATAGAAAATTTTTTATTTATAAAATAGAAATTGAGTGGAAAAAATAATGAACAAATAGAAAAACAAACAAACCCCTACTCTAAAGTAATGATGTGGTATGCTTCACTTAAAAAAATTGGTATGTATTTTTAACCTACCCTAATAATTTTATGTAACATGAAACAACAACATAATTTTTTCCTCTATTTATAGGTAGATTGGTGCCTCCAAATCCAAATCCACTTCTATCCCACACCATGTGCTATGGAGGGAGGCACGTGTAAATAAATATGTTATTAAAAAGATTAAAAAAATATGTAGTAAACACGTTTAAGTATGAAAAAATAAAGAATTGTTCTTTTTAAATACCTATTAGATAATAATGATTACTTATTTTCATATATATTCTATCTGACATAGTAAAGGGAATCAAAAACACATGTACTGGATGAAAACCTTCTTTCAGTGGCATTGAAGTAGCCATAACAGTATGTTTAAGTTAGAGGTGCATTTTTTGGGGTGACACCCTGTAAATATTTTGAGAAGAAAAAAAGAGGAGGATAAAGATAAAGAAATGAAACTGATTAAATAAAGAATATCTACCCTTCAAGAACAATTCCACTGGTATATAGAGATTCTTGAAACATTTGTGGGGGATAAACAAAGAGAGTAAACAAAACATGAATAACCATTGTATGAAAATCCTACTCCACCCCCCACCATCTGTGAGGTAACCCATTCCACTCAAAGAGTTGTCTTAGTCGAGGTAATCAATTCTCTAATAATCAATTCTTTAAAATTTTAATCTGAAACACACTGATCCCATTATTATACTGATATTATATAGGGTGAAAATGATAGTGATTTATATCAATCAACACCCACCTATAACCTTGTAGTGAGGGCTATGACAATCAATATCCAAGACAACCATCTACACCCCAGACTTCTTCCAATAGGTCGTGTGAGAGTAAAAATTATCACATCTCATGATATGAGCGCCGAGCTACCTATTCCACTTGATAATGATGATATTCGTATAGTTGACTGATCTGTTTGAACATTCATCACATGGATATTGGGTTATGAAAAATAACATGTTGATAATGAGTTATTCGTTACCAATTTATTTTCAAATCTAATCATTTAACAATTAATGAAAAAAGGTTTGAACTTATAAATTTTATTACATATGAAGAAAGGGAAGGGGTGAAATGAAATACAGACTCAAAACCGTCTAAAGTATTGACCAGCTAATCAAAAAGATATTATGAAATAATCTTTACTCTTACCATTCCATATACGCACTTACTAACATGAAAGGTTCATGTGGATACAAAGTTAAAAAGTTCTAGTAGTCACATAGTTGATTTTAAATAAAATATGTATGGAGAGGAATGAAAAGACTGCTTTAGTGTTGAGAATTTAAATGAAATTCTCTACTATGATTGGCTAGGAATCTCAGTTATAAATGTAAACAAGAGGTATGTTTCCATGATTTTATTTTCCTAAAGTTGATATACTTTTTTAGTTATGTATAATTAATTTCATATTTTTGGTAGGCATGTATATCAACACTAATTGAAGGGATTTCCCCATGAAAAGAAAAATTGGACTCATTAATCCCCACACAACCTCAAAATAATAACAAAAAAATGAGAAAAAAATGGATGAAAGAGTGGCACACCTTGTCAAAACGTTTTAAAGAAATCTTTTGGTTGACATACTCTTCATAATACCAACAATACATGGGTAAAACACTATAATTTAATAATATCATAAATATTTTCATTTCATTCATTACATATTCCTCTTTATGTTTTTTATTACATTGGTTGCTCATTCTGGTCAATTTATATACTCCAAATAATTATTTCATAGATTCACTACATGTATACCCAACAAACCAACCATACATGATGGAATTTGTCGATAATTAATACACTACATAAAACATTTTAGAATTGAACTTCAAGTTATATAATTTACATTATATTTTAATGAGGATTTTTTTATGATACAGTGGTGCTTCAATATCATGAAAAATAAGGAATTAGGCTAGGGACATAGAACAATGATGATAACAAGTTCTACGAATATAAAAGTATTAGAGTATATATAAGAATATTTAACTGTCCAAACACATGTCAAAAAAATACTTATTTTTCTCAATGTTGTTGAAATGTCTTAAACAGTCACATGGAAAGGATTGTGGTTATTATGATTTTAAATTTATGAGAGAAATCATATTCCATGAACAAAAAAGTATCCCAAAAAAGGTATTTTCGACGATAATTACTATTTAATTTAAAATATTAATTAGTCCTTTTTCATTTATATTTTTCTAGTACTACTATGACTGTCAAAAAGACTCATATTCACAAGATGATATAGATTTTATTAGAAATGAATGTGTATCATACCAGATGATACAATGTACACAAATAGCATTAAGATGTTACTTCCATATAATTAATATATTGTTTTATATTTATGTTTAATTTATTTATTTTTAGTATTACTCACATAATAATTGTTTTCTTATACAGGTCGATTTCTTTGTTCGATTTGGGGTGTTTTTTTGAAGTTTCTCATGCTTGTAAGAGATTGACCATTGAGGATGCAACTGAGATAATGACAAAAAAAATGGGTCAGGAATGTATACAACCATAATGATAATGTTAATTCTTACTACTTATTTAATTAATTTTTTCATCATTTTATCTACTATTTTTAATTTAATGTCATTATTTTTTTATCTAACACTTATTTTTCATCACATATCTTTACACCTTCCATTAATTCTATTCTTCCAGTATCCCAAAATACATAGAGTCAATGTTATTTAAAAAACCATTCACATTGAAAAAAATCGGATGAAGTTCATGTTGTTGTTGCAGTGAATTATTGTGATATAATGGGGACATGAGATTCCTCCACTCTATTGGCTTTCAATAATGAGAAATGTTTTTCAGCTAAGAACAACAAGTCAATATGTAGTGTTGAAAATTCGACAAAGAAAGTAAATAGAAATTGTGATAACATTTTATGTTAAGGATTGTTTTGGGACTTTTGGATTTATATGAAGTAGTTTATCCTCAATCTGAAACACAGTGTAACAATTATGACTCCAAGTGCTTCGTTATTTATAAAATTGACATAAATTTTAGTAAAAAAGACAATTGGCATTCTCAAAACTATGGAAACCAATTCTTATAGATTTTATACTTTAATTAAATGGGTCATATGTAATTTGTGACATGTAGGAATCATCCATGTGTCAATCTAATACATGATGTTCCTAGTATGACTAAACATGTATATTTTAATTTAAAATTGACATTAATTTTATAAAAAAGTAAACATGACATATTGAAAACCCTGAAAATAAATTTTCATTGTTTTTATAATTTAATACAATGATCCATAAGTCAATTTTGATGTGTAGGAGTCAGTTGAACATCAATATGATTCTTGGTGTGATCGGTATGACAAATAGTGTGTCTATTTATTTAAAAATGACATTAATTTTAGTAAAAAGAACATGTGACATACTGAAAACTGAGAATAAACATATGGAATTTTTTGATACATTAAGAAAATTATCAATAAGAAATTTTTGATGTGTATGAATCAACCAAACCACAATCTAATTCATGGTGTGACCCCTATAACTCTAAGTGTGTCTATTTATTTTAAATTGACTTTAATTTTAGTAAAAATAACAAGTGACATAATAAAAATTGAGAAAGAAAATTTGGATTGTTTAGATACTTTAGGGAAATGATTTATAAGTCATTTGTGATGTGTAAGAATTAGTCACACATTAATATTATGCGCAGTTTGACTGATATAATTCCAATTCTATCTATTTATTTAAAATTGAAATTAATTTATTAAAACGAGCAAGTGACATACAAAAACTGAGAAAATGTATTCAGATCATTTTGATACTTTAGGAAAATGATCCATAAGTCATTTGTGATGTTTAGGAGTCAAACTCACCTCAATTTGATGCATTTTGTAACCTCTATAACTCTATGTGTGTCCTTTTATTTAAAATTAACAATAATTTTGGTAAAAAGAACATGTGACATACTAAAATCAATGAAAATAAATTCATATTGTTTTAATACTTTAGTACCATGATCCATAAATCATTTGTTACATTTAATAATCAGTTTCAACACAATATGATGCACGGTGTGACCGTAAGTCCACACATAGCCTCAGGCTCCTGTCAGCCTTCTTGGAGAACAAAACTGAGGCTACCCACAGTGAATGATTGGCCTCACAAATATCTTTCCTTGTAAGTCCTCTAGTTGTACCCTCAATTCACAAATATCTACAGGATCTATTCGATATGTTGGTGTGGATATCGATGTCATATTGGGGTAAAAATCGATGAGGAATTCTACCTCTTTGCGAGGAGGCAGTTCTAGAAAATCCTCAAGAAATATGTTCTCTTACTCATCCACCACTAAAGGAAAACTTGGAATCCTCTCATCCACCGCACTGAGGGTGAGGCTAGACAACTGACGAGTGATCAGTTAATCCCTCATTTTAGGAAGTTTTTCCTATGTTTCAAAAGTTCCATTCTCACTGGTGAAGGAAAACCTGGTCCCATCCTCAGAGACACACCACATTTTGAACCTAATATATTCAACCTGATCATGGACTGTAGATAACTAGTCCATACCCAAGATGACATCCTTAGGCCTCGACGCCGCTACTAGGAGATCCCAGCCAAATCTCTCCCCTCCAAGAGTAATATCACACTGATAGTACCAATGTGTAATCATCGAATCCCCCCCCCCTTTAGGAGTATCTAATCATATAGATGGAGCCAACGGCTCCAACAGAATCTCTAAGCTCCAAATAAGTTATGTGGCAAGGAAAGAGTTACTAGAACATGTGTCTATAAGAACAGTATACAAGGTGGATAACACATATATTATACCTATAATCATCTCTAGAGTGTTGTTGTGATAGGCTCCCATTTCCTAAAGTTGGCCTCGTCCATGTCCACCGTCTCCCTGAGCCCATGGTGGACCACCTGGGGGTGGTGGTGGTTGCACCTCGAAAAGTCTACCACTGCCTGCAACTCAGCCTACTCTCCATCCAGGTATGCCACCCTATATACCACCCTGATCGAACCACTTCCACTACCTCAAAGGACCTTTGATCACATGTTGATCATTTTTGTGGTGAGTTAGTGAGTCACAGGCCATGTGTCCCTACCCACCGCACAAGTAGTAAGCCCTACTCCTCTGCTAACCCTCACTATTTTGTTAACCTCGCACCACTGATCCTATATCCTAGGGTCCCCCTTCGGATGGTCTAGCCTACTTGGACCTCTGCATCACCTATCGACTGCCCACCATGGATGACTCGGCCACCAATAACCCAGTGGTAGCTCCCACTATCGATGTCTTCTCTCTGAGGAATCTCTCAACTAGTAGAGATCTCTCTATTACTCCAACTAGAGTAGGGATGCTTAGAGAAATCATCAATGCCATGATAACCCATCAGAGTCCCTGCTCAAAGGTTTGGGACCTGAAGAAAGGGTCATGTACCATATCTGTATAGTAGTGGGAGAGGTCTGTGAACCTCGTAGATTACTCAGCCACTGGCATGCTTCCCTAATGTAGATGAATCATCTCTTGTATGTGCACCGAACACATGGTCACGGGGGATAACTATTCTCGGAAAAGCCACTCAATGTCATCCCAGGAGACGGGAACCTCAACTTGAGTATAAATCATCAAACTCCACCATCTCCCTGCCCAGACATAGAGAAGGATCGTAGCTAAGACCACCATTTAGTCAAGTGGCATCCTCACTAAGTAGAAGACCCATGTCCCTACCTCCAACCTGTACTCATTGGACTAAGGGTCTATCTCTCACTTGAACTAGAGAAGTCTTTATCGCTATAACTCATGAAAGGATTTAAGCTTGTGTGCATCCTCTACCAGAAAATCCGGTTGTAAACACAGATCAACGGGTGGTAGTAATAATTGTGCACCACCCGGTGGGACCATATCTAGAACTCGTCCCTAAACGAATGACTCATCACTAGGTGGGCTATCCTCATGACCATGTATTGAATTACTTGATGGCTATCTGTGTGGAGGAATACTGAAACAAATCAAGATTTACCACTTTCAATATATTATACCTGGTGAGTTGTCTCCAGTTCTAGAAGAACATGAGGAAACAGTCAATCCTATATGATTTATGTATCTAGTGGTTTTATGTATAGAGCTGAAAAAAATATAGAATTCATGGTCTTTGTGTATGGATACATCAGTTGCCGCACAAACACCTGACTCCCCGAATCTAAAAGTCAGACTCAAAACATTCAAAACTATTTCACAAAAACAAAACAACAGACTCCCAGTCTCTAAGGTAGAACCGACCACCTCTGATATAACTTTGTCATAGCCTGACCCCCGATTCTCGTACCGTGACATCCACCAATCCTGCCTCTTAAAGGAAAGGGGTTGGAGACTAGTGTTGAATGCATCAACCTACATGTGGGGGTCATTTTCCAGAGTACCTGTACACAGGCACACACAACCACATCCTAAATCTAGAAAGGTAAACATGAATTCCACTAAACAAAACTGAGTAAAATTAAAAACTCTAGGTCAAATGGGCCAAAATTAAAACCCAAGAAAAGATGAACTAAAAATTGAAAATTACAAGGAAACTCTCAAAGTCATCTGCTAAAAACCCCACCTGATGGGTAAGTGTAGAGTAGCTGCTAGAAGCCTTAGAAGTACGCCCCGCCTACCTGGTCTCACTGGGCACCACTGTGTCCTGGGCCACCAAGTCCTCCATCAAGGCAGCAGTTGTCAGTATGAGATACAACACGTGCAGGTGAAGCCCGTGCAGGGGTGAGTAAAAAAATACTCAGTAGGGACCCGAAACCACAAATAAAATTCCATAAAGAAATCCACAAAGAAAACCATGAAGCATGATCACGAGGCAAGATAGCTCACATTGGTATAATCTAAAGTATAGAAAGCAAGACTATCAGTCGTAATACTGAATACCTTGGACTATTCAGGTACTCATCCTAGATGAGTAATGTGGGTCTTCTGGGTCCCACATAGACACTTTTAGCTGATCTACATAGCTTCTCTAGGAGATGATCCACACAGGGTCATTGTGAGATGATACACAGAGGGTCTCTAGGTTTTTATCTACACATGGTCTCTAAGAGCTTATCCAAACAAGATCTCTTGGAGTTGATCCACATAGGATAGCTAGGAGTTAATCCACACAGGGTTACTACGACATGATCCACATAGGGTCACTAGGAGATGATCCACATAGAGTCTCTTAGAGATGATCCACATAGGTTCACTAGTATTTGATCCACACAAGGTCACTATGAGCTGATCTATATAGGGTCGCTAGTCTTTGGGTCTCATCCAGTTGTAGGATTCCCGCACGAAGATCACTTGATTCCGAGAGAATCTAATCCTCAAGCCAATCATTGTATTTCAACATCCATTAAACTTTCCTTAGATAATTCCAAAAAACTGCCTCAAATCTAGGGTTCCAATGTTGCAAATGGATCATCAATCAGACGCCAAGTTTGAATGATATAGTCGATTTTCTAATGATAGGAAGGTCGGCTTCGGGTCCGGTCTGCCTGACCCAGCCCAGCCTATTGATCACAGGCCTGTTGGGACATAGGCCAATTGGGACATGGGATATTTAGGCCAAGGGCCTTTTGGGCCGTGGGCCTTTTGGGCCACAGGCCTGTTGGGCCATGGGTCTAGCCAACTAGGGTGGCCCACAACCTCCCGACCAGCCAAGGGCATGCCCGCTCCTACCAGGCTGGGACGTTGCTGGAATTCGCATCTACCCACCTTCCCCATGGGGCTACCTCCATCACCTTATTCCTTTGACTGTGTCCTTGCTGCGTGTGACCTAGCACAGAGCTGCTTCCGCAGTGCCTCCGACGTGGCCGAGTGGCCACTTCCGCCTGCCTCCAACCACCGGCACGAAGGCTGGAGGCTCTTACTGCACTATCGTAGCCTGATCTGGCTATGATGTTTCTTCCAGCATTCCTCCACCCACACACATCTGCCACAGTGGTCTACCGAGTTCCCTGTTGTTGTTTGTTATCATCACGCTTGCACCTACAGCCCCCAGGTTATTCCATCTTCCTTGTTATTTACTTTAACCCTCCTTCCTACCATTTTGGAGATGAGTTAATGAAGAACACACAAAAAATGAACATGGAAGAGAGGCTTAGTCCTTTTTGTGTTGGGCCTTGCCCTCCGCATTAGAGGTTTAGAAACATGGAATATAGTATTGAAGTTCTATCCCAATTTAACCCCGATGAAATTCTGAAAAAATAGTACCCTCCCACAAGAACAAGCGATGTGTGGATCAACCTGTTCGTGGGTTGATCCACGTTCATTGTTTTAGAATAAAGAATGGGGAACTCAACCACAAATAAAACCCCTACATAGGTCAGATCGTTCATTAGTGATGAATGGTGTCATTGCATTCGACGTTCCTTGATCCTATTTTTATGGTCATTGGTCGATCATCGTTAGTGACTATCTGTTCGAAGGGGGGTTGGCATTCATCATCAACACCCACCATATCTTTAGAGAAGAAGTAGAATTATACTAACAATACTGCATTGTCTGCTTGGCCATTAAATAATGAAACATGAATCAATGTTTTGGTTATGTTTTGGTTATAAAGTAATTGCATTATTTCATTTAATGAAATAGTATATCCAGTTTCTCTAGGTTAGAAAACCATTGAGCTGCAAAGATTTTAAAATTCAAAAAAATAAAATAAAACAATTTCATTTTATTTCTTAACTATTTCTTTAAAAAGTACGAAAAATAACTTTTTCCCTCAACCCGTTCCAGTCGAGGTTATGTCCATTCGAGGTGAATCATGTCGTTCTGAGATCGACGATGCCCTCAGATTTTTGATCTGAGAATCAGTTTAAATGTTAAAAAACCACCTCACATATTTATTTAAATGAAATAAAAAAAAGTTCAAAATTCTATTCTGGGCTCAATGGGCCTCGAAATCAGGTGCGTCAGAGCGTCTAGTCTTGAAATAATTCCGTATAATTAAAAAAAATTACATGGAATTTTTGGGACATTACACATGATGTAAAATTATTTCTATTAAATTAAATATTTTTTTTGATAGGTTATAGGTTTTTCTAGTTGTGATGTCATATTAACAGCACATGGCAGCAAGCTAAGACTTTATCAGTGCTATTTAAACTGTTGAAAAGGGGTTCCCTTATCAATGCTAAAAATAGAACTGATAAAGGGTTGACTTTATTAGTGATAAAATAGAACTGATAAAATGGGTGGTATTGGTAATTTTTTTAGCATGGATAAAGGATCATGTTTATCAGTTCTTTTTAGCTCTGATAGTGGGGACCCCCCCCCCCTATCGACACTATGATTAACAATGATTTTTTAGAAATACTAAAAGAATTTTTGCACATTTTAAATGGGCATATATATAGTACTGAGACACACACTAGGCCCTCAAAGAAACTATAAATTTTCTAGTATACGGGAAGGCATGATTGAGGTCTTATGTCTAAACATCTTGGTGCACTACATAGTGGATTACGGGGTATATTTCTAAACAAGTTGCATGTTTCTATTATGATGATTGAAGAAACAATGATATGGTATGTTGATGTGCCTATGAAAAATTCCTTAAAGTGAGAGAGAAATTCATTTGAGTGTTTAATGAAAAATTATTTTGGTGAATTTTAAAATTCCTTTAAGTGATTTTTAAATTTACTTCAGTTTGAAAAATCCTTTGAGTGAATTTTTGGGTGTTTTAAAACATCTTATACTATAATGATAGTCTCTTCCCACAAAAACATTCAAGTGGAATTCATTATAGGAAGGTAACACATTTTTTTCAGTGCATGTATTATTTACATATTTTCATTAAAAAAATTAGATGGAATTTCCATAGAAATTTAAATTTGGAGTTCCCCAAGTTGATCTCTCCAATACCGGTTCTCAACTGATGTAACCATTAACGATTGTTAAAGATTTTCCAGTAAGGATATTGGTCGTCAACTCCAATAGTTAAGTAGTAGAGAATCAAATATTGGTATCGCCACAATCAGGTGTTGAAGATGAACATGATTGGATCCTTGTTCACTGCAGATGGATGTCATTCAGCGGGGCATATATATCTGTACCAAGAGACTCTTCACAAACAAGATTCTTCTTGGAGAAAAAAACATCTTTCAAGATGTGATTTATTTTTATGATACATATAGAATTTATTATTTGTATCACATTTATATTTATATTTATATATACATATATATATATATATATATTATCATTACATAGTAGAAGAGGTCGTGTGGTTAAGTCCCTCAACCAAAAAATCAAAAAATTAATAATATATTGTATTACAGAGTAGATGACAGCTGATGACGATGGAAGAACGTGTACCCCCCCCCCCCTCCCTCCAAGCATTGTTTACCCTTGGACCAGACAAAAAAATGGTGTTCAATGGATTTTTAAGAATGATAAGAATAAAATAAATATATAATTTCCAAGGTAATAAAATCAGACCAAACTTGAGGGTTTCATTCATGAATCTGTGAACTGAATAGATTATTGTCCAACTCACTCCTCCATAGTGTATTTATCCTCTCGATTAATTGGAGAGGAAAGTAATTTCATTTAGTTCATTTTGAGGATAACTAAAAACTACCCTACATTGCTCTCTTATAGTATCACAACTACAAAAGAGTCTTTAAACAATTATAGAAATGAGATTTTTCAGTGTAAAAAAGCACTGGAAACATTAGTGATATTAAAAGTGATCAGCCTTTATCATCACTTTATTTTAGCATTGATAAAGGGTTCCTTTATCATATATTTTTATATCATTGATAAAGGGGTGAATTATCTGATACACCCAATTTGTGTATACATTTTCTAATACTCGATTGAAAAATAAGAGCACTTTTTCAGCAATTACCTACTGCTTAGAGAACAAATTCTTTGATTTTGGTGATCTTGTTCATTTCTAGGAGGTTTATCGCCAAATACACAAAACAGAGAAGAACAGAGAAAAAATTTACAACTACATGGCGTTTACTTATATACACGCCCTATACATTCCAGTTCAAACACAGGATGACTAGGACAACTACATGCCCAAGTAACCAGAAGGTGGTACACGATGTGTTCACATATCTACACACTGTGTAAGACATTCTAGAAGCAGTTGCCATGTGCCCTGCTGAAGGGGACACGCTGTGTTTCATTACTGCACGCCATGTATGATTTTCTAGAAGCGGTTGGTGACCGAATTTGGGGACTACACGCCGTGTATGGCGGTGCTACACGCCATGTACATGCACCTACTGGGTGGCTCCGTGTTTCGATTCAAAGACGGCATGTATGGGTGTCTACCAGCGGAGAAAATGAATCCAAAAAATGCCTTGAAGAATGTACACAGCATGTACTGTTGATACATGTCGTGTACTTATTATTTCTATAAAAAGAGGCCTTGGCCTCTAGACCAAGGGTGGGGTAGTGTTGTGTGTAGTATTTTGTGGAGAAAGTGTTGAATCCATGAAGGAAAAGATTCTCTTCCATCGTACTACCATCATTCCGTCTACTGAAGAATCATTCCCATTTCAAAGTTCCAAGCATTATTTCATTAGGTATCAATAGTTTTGTGTTTATCATTTTCAATATGTGTAACTAAATACCCAGTGTGTTGGGGTTGTGGAATCTAATGAGTTGTAATTTGAATTAAGTTCCTCTGAGTGTGTTTGTATTAATAATCTCTTCTTATTCTTCTTAAATCACATCATATTATTATTGGAAATTCTGTATCAGACCAAGGGCAGAGTTTTTAGGTATTCAAAATAAGAATAAGGATGAATAACTCCATGAACATTGGAATCATCCATCAGCTCAAAATGGACTAATCCAAATAAAGATCTATTAAAAACTAACTACTGGACCAAGGAGTTAGTTTCTTCAGCTCTAAATATAATGTTTTCCAGACCAAGGAAGCTTTATTACAAATTAAACCCAGTGAGTTGGGTTATCATGAACAACACAACCTCATAAGCAACATGATTTAATAATCAAATTATCACAAATCCATAACCCCAATGCATTTCTATGTTTATTTTCATCAAAACCAATTATCCCATATTTACTTTCGTTTTTGTAATTAATTTGTTAAATGAAGCTTAAAAACCAATTTTTCGTTTTGTACCCAAAAAAACAACCAAAATTGACCCTCAATTCAGCAGGCTTCACTAAAAACAAAAATACAAACTAAATTAAGCAAGATAAAATAAACTCATAGTTCCCTATGGATCGGACCCTTATTGGTACTATACTTGTTAGGTTAAAATATAATTTAGGACACCGAAAACATACCTTCAGTGAAACAACCGTCCAAAATTTTGGCGCCGTTTCCGGGGACCGTAGAGTTAATTTTATACTTGTTTTAATTAAATTTGTATCAAATTTTAGTGAAAATAAAAAACATAAATTTATAAAAATATCTTTTCTATTCCCATTTATGTATCTATTACTTTTTCCTATTTTACACTGGGTGTTTTTTTTGTTTTCTGGAGATCCTTAGGTGAATGAGTAGCCACCTCACACATTCCAAGAATACATAGTCATTAGGGTTTTTTCCAAATGATTCGGAGATCAAACGGATGTTTTTGAGGCACCCACGATCACTAATGGTTGAACACAACCAAACCACTCCACTGGTGCAAAATGAGGAAGGTAATCTAGCTGTTGTCTAAGGAGCTGGACAACTATTAGGTCTAGATGACAACCAGAACCAACAAGCTCCATGTGCTTTAGAATACCATATGCAACAACTTCAACAATTCCAACCAGAGTAGATGTCGTATTTCAACCAAGGTGAAGGGACTTTCTATGCTCCCTATGACCAAAACTTCATGTCGGTTCCCCTTCTCAGCAGCCACCTCCATGCCATACTCTCATGGAGTACGGACTGCCATCAACCGTGGAGCTGACACGGGCATCGTCTGACCTCCAGTGCAGCCTAACACTTCGAGATCAATCCTGCTATCTTAAAGTTGATCCAGAACACAGTCCAATTTGGCGGCCTACCCAGTGAGGATCCCAATGCCCATCTCTCCAATTTTCTGGAGGTCTGCGTCACATTCTGCTACCACAAAGTGTCTACGGATTCCATCTATCTTCACATTTTCTCCTTCTATCTAAGGGACAAGGTGAATGATTGGATCAAAGGATTTCCACAAAGATACATCCTCACATGGGAGGAGCTAGCCCAGGAATTCCTATCAAAATACTTCCCACCTTCAAAGACGATGACACTATGGAATGAGATCCACAATTTTCAGCAGCATGATGTTGAATCATTGTATGAATCTTGGGAGTGATTCAAGGAGATGTTGTGAAAATAACCACACCATGGACTTCCACTTTGGATGCAAGTCCAAACCTTCTACGGAGGGTTAAAAACAATTTCCAATTCTATGGTAGATGCCGCTACGGGAGGTACGGTAATGAGAACGTCCCCTGAAGAATTCTTCGAACTTCCAGATGATATGTCTGCCAACAGCTTCCAGTGGCATTCCGAATTGGGAACCTAGAAACGAGGTATGAATAACATAGATGCAACTACCATGCTAGCAGCCCAGTTCGACGTTGTGTCCAAGAAGATCGATGCACTAAATCTTAACGGCATGTCCCAAGTACATGTGGCAAACCATCTGGAATATAGTGAATGTGGTGATAACAAGATAATGGGAGACTGCTCAGGTTCTTCTGAAGGCCCATCGATAAGCGAGGTATGTTTTGTTGCACAAAACTGAGGGCCCAACCAGTACCTGCAGTGTGAGAACCCGGCATGGAGTGACCAACAAAACATAGGCTGGGGCCAAAAATAGCAAAATCCACCGCCCCAGTGACTGCCCGGCTACAACCTGCCTCCCTATCTGAACCAGTACCAGAGGCAGCAACAGTCCCAACAGGGCTCTTATCTGCAGCAAGGGGTATCAGAATCCTCACCCATAGTAGTCGTGGTAGCCACACCCTCCACCAGCTCAACAACCTCCTCTGCAGGAGAACACGTCAAGGTTAGAGGATCTTATGACCAAATTCATATCTACTGCTGAGACCCGGTTCCAAAATCAAAAGGCATCAATTTGAGGCCTCGATAACTAAATTGGCCAGTTGGCGAACCAACTCTCAAGAAGGAACCCGGTACATTACCAGGAAATATATAGAAGAACCCGAGAGAGGAAGCCCATGATGTCATGATCTGAAGTGGAAAAGAGCACCGACAGAACCATCCAGCACAGCCAGGTGTATCTACACCCCCTGTTGATGATGAAGGAACCAATACCAGCCCCTCCTCATCTAAAATCCCATAGAATGAGGCTTTGTAAACTAAAGGGAAATAGGTTGTCAGACCTTTTTTACCTGCCTTACCCTTCCCAGAGAGATTGAAACAGAGAAAGCTGAACCAACAGTTCAAAAAATTCATGGGCGTGTTCAAGAAGCTGCACATAAATATCCCATTTGTATAGGCACTAATACAGATGCCTACTTATGACAAATTCATGAAGGAAATACTCTCCAATAGAAGAAAGATAGAGGATTTGGGCACCATTGCGTAGACCACTGAGTTTTCTGCTGTCGTCCAACACTCAATTCATCCCAAACTCCAAGATTCAGGTAGTTTCACTATTCCCTGTATAATTGGGCCATGCGAGTTTGGGAAGGCACTCTGTGACTTGGGGGCCAGCATGAACCACATGCCCCTTATAGTTTTCAAGATTTTCGGCCTCAATAATTTGAAACCTACCCGAATAGCCATTCAACTTGCTGATCTATCTATAAAACATCTGAAGGTACTCTTGTAGGATGTTCTCTTCAAGGTGGGTCGGCTAATCCTCTCTGCTGATTTCATTATCCTCGACATGGAGGATGACCAGGAGGCACCTATTATACTTGGAAGACCTTTCCTAGCCACTGAGAAGGCACTCATTGATGTTCACGAGGGGGAGCTGATTTTCCAGGTAGGAGACTAGAAAGTCTCCTGTAATTTCATGAAGTCTATCATGCAAGCATCATAAACTGATCATGAGGACTTTTCTACGATAACTACCGTGGACGATCGCTTGGTGGATGATCTGGTATGTTCCTTTATTTCTAATAATTTTATGATTCCATACATTCCCTTTAAAAAAGATCCAAAGAACTTGCAATTCCTAGAAGGCCAGGGCAGCTACTATTTGAACCATTATCCACCATAAATATCAGGTAAGCAACGGTACGTTGGTCAAGGCAATAACCAAAAACAAAGGTGCTTCCTGGGAGGCAACCCAGACAATACACACCATGTACCACCTATACACACGGTGTGTACTTTTTCCTTTTCATTTATCTAGCTATTATAAATCTATAGAGTGGATAATAAATAACCAAGTATGATGTTGGTGTCGATGGTAAGGTCACTGGAGTTTATCCGACCCATCCACGATTTGAATCCTCCCGGCATAACTTTGATGCGGGGTTCCTCCTTTTTATATTTTCTTACACGGTGTGTGTTGTATATTTCATATATATATATATATATTCTTATAAGAAAACCCATGATGGGGATGGGTCTGTTGTCCAAGATCAAAACCCGGTTTCCAAAAGACCCGGGTTCGAATGCTGACAACCTCTCCATTTCCATCATTTACCCTTTTCATAGAACCACACGGCATGTATTCCAATATAAGTCATGTGGGCCCTATTTTCATTTTAAAACTAAAATATAAAAACACTTTTCTATATAAAGTAATTCATGTGAATGAATTTGTAAAATTGGAAAAGTCTCAGCCCTGGATCCAAAAGACCCGGGTTCAAACTCGGCAAATCTCCCTGCTCCATCCCCTTATTTTATAATTAAAAACCGCACGCCGTGCATTTCTTTCTTCCCGTGTATATAGGCTATGTAGATTAAATGTATCTAAATAATAAATATGGGCAGCAGTAAAACCTTTGCTCCAGTGGTTGAGGGCTTCTGTTCAGAGGGGCTGATCGCCGGTTTGAACCTCGCCCCAAGCACCGTACCAAAGTTTGTACTCTTCTTTTTACAATTTTTAAACAAATGGCGTGTATTTGACCACTACATTGCATGTATGGTTTTATTTTTAAATTCGGTATATACATACATATATATATATATTTACTTTTATTATTTTAATTAATTAATATTAATTATTATATAGTTTGTTATAATAATGTTATATATATGTGTGTGTGTTTAAAAATAAATTGGGATACACAAGAATGTAGTCCATATGTGCACGATGTGTACCTCGGCTATATAAGATGTGGCCACCCGGCTTCACACCGTGTCACGCGGTGCCTCCTCCTCTTCTGTTTCTTCTCCCGAACGACACACAAACGTCCCACTCTCCAATTCGTCAATTCTGAGCATTTCAGGTTCTGATTCTTCTTGCATTGCAATCCTCGGTCTAGGTATTCCCTTCTACACCCTCTATTTCAAGTTATTAGAATCATTTAGGGTGATTTCAGGATCAACCGACAATTCATCTTCCGTGGTACACGGACACGAAATGAAGAACACATGCCGTGTACTTTTGTACACAACCACACACAAAATGCTTCACAATTTGAATATACATGGTGTCTATGTTTGGTACACACCATGTAATTTCCCTCATCATGCCTCAGTACCCTTTTCACACGGACTCACACACCATTTTCACGTACATGATGTGTGTGTTTGGTACACTCCGGGTATGGATTTTCTTTTGGCCTCTCTGTGTGTAGCACATGACACGGCCTCTCACCCCATGTTCCTATACCCGACATGTGAGTTCGGTACAAGCCATGTAGTCTATTTCCTTCCACCAGACCCGTGTCTAGCCCCCACACATCCATGTTCCTTGAGTAATGAACACGCCATGTCTGTCCCATACATGGCGTGTCTTTCATTCTTAGAACTGTTACAATCATGGTCATGTCATTTCTGATACATGACCATGCCCACATTGTATATACACGGTGTGTATGTTTGGTACATGTTTTGTACCTTTACATGGTTTATCTTCTTCACCCTTAGCATGTTTATCCAGAGAACACGAGATGCTGCTCAGCTTGTAATACATGCCATGTACTCTGGATGTACACGCCGTGTACTTTTATTTCTCAGATTTCTCACTTTTTCTTTGTTTTCTTTTCTTTTCTTTTTCTTTTGTTTTCTTTTTATTTCTTTTTCAGGTTATGGTAGATCACAATCCTTCCCAGGGGAAGCAGTCGGCCTCCACCCCCGAGGGTGAGAGGCCGATTTATCGGCAGATATGGCTGCAACCTTCGACATAGCCAGACCCCGACGCTCTGGTATACGAGCTCCCTCCATTGGCCACCCTTCTACCCCTCACTCCCTCCACCGAGGTTGGTCTGAGCACCATAATTCCTTCCCTCATAGCTTCCACTCCACCTGAGATCTTATCCTCCGCAGTTGGCACTTCATCGACCGCCCCATCCAGTGACCCTTCACCTACTGCAACTGATCCACCCACAGAGCCAGCTCTTGTTGCTGCACCTGCACCTGGACCAGGAGCTACGGGTGTTCTCTACCCCTTCATGGTATTCCCAGTCCCCGACTTGGCACATAACCGGGTCCGATGCTTCCCTCACAGGCTGATTTCATTGAGTGGCCGCTACCTCGAATGTAACATTCCACAATAGCTTGGTATCTGGGGAGAGTTAGAGGATCTCCTGGACACACTCCCCAACTTACTATTTTCCAGGTCATCACTCTTATATTCCATGATTTATTTTTTGAGTTCGCAGCCTTGTTCGAGTTCGATGGAGCTGAGTACCGGGAGACACCTGGTGATGCAGTGCTAGTGGTTCGGTTCCGGCTGGGCGGCTGACAATTTTCCCTCACCCATACAGAGTTTGGCTGAGTGTACGGTTTCTACCCCCATCCTATCACCCCACCCCATGTTTCTACCCTGGCCAGGCTCAAGTACTCTGATCTCATTTCCATGTGGCAGGAGATTACTAGGCCTGACCACCGCTATGCCTCTACCTCACATAAGAGCATCCTTATCACCAACCCCATCCTTCATTTTACCCACCGGTGCTTCAGTATCATTCTTTTCCCCCACCACAAGGATATGGGGGTCGTGACCAGTAATCACATAGATCTCCTTACCTGTGTCATTTGGCAGGATTGCCCAGACCTCCCTTACCTAGCTGCCTCCTATTTCCATGTTATGTTTACTAGTCGTCAGGGCAACCTGAATGGTGGGTTTTATGCCACTTGCCTCACCCACCACCTTGGGGTTTTCGAGCCTTCTTTACCACATGAACTATTAGGTTCTCCCCATCAGATAGACTATCTCAGGCTTATTCGCATGTGATGTGTCCATAAGAAAGGGGTGCCTACATCCTTGCACAGGCTCGCCCCTACCCACCTACTGACCCTCCTGACCCCGCTGATGCCCCTGCTCCTCCTTCCCCACCCCCTTTAGTTTCCCTACCCCACCCCCTTCTTACTGACCACACTTCTTCTAGCCTTCCTTCTTTTATACCACCACCAGCCCCACCTACCCCTGCACCCTCGGTCGATCTTGCCCTTTCCCTTCGCCTAGCCGCGATGGAGCAACATTTGGTTCGTATCGACCACTACTAGGACTAGATGGAGCATCTATTGGTGCTTATTGTTCAACATTTGGGTATTCCATTTCCTCCGCCACATGCCTCTGCCTCAGCTCCTAGCCCTTCTGCTACTGCTCCACCACCTTATACTGCACTGGCCACAGATTTCATTCTCCTCTCTACTGTGAGCCCAGCTGCTACTACTACTGCCACCACCACTGTTACCAGTCCATAGAGTTCTTTAGAGACTCATATTTTGAGTCCTGCTCCAACGGCTCCAACATCTTTGGCTTCCCTTTCAGATGAAGAGTGCGAGCCTCCAACTTCCACGGCACCTGAGCCATCTCTACCAACTGGTTCTGTAATAGATGTTGACTCTTCTGAGGAAACCCCTTGACTGGTTTTCAGACGCATGCTTTTCATTGTGTATATTTTTTTTAATATATTGTGCCTGTGTTTGTTATTACTACTTACATTGTCCACTTTCTTCCCCCTAACAGGTACTCTGGAACGTTTTGGGCTGCACTTTTACATCAAATACAGTTTTTCTATGCCTGTCCATGAGGGGAGTATTTTTTATTCATTGTACTTTGTTTTCTTACTTCCCCTAGGTCTGGTCCACTATTGTGTCCCCACTTTGCCGTGTACTTCTTTTTAGGCACTCTGTGGACCACTTACGATATTAAGTATGGGGGTGTCTCTCAACTTATTTAGTCTTTTCCCTTTTCAGATTCTAAGAGACATCATTATTAGAAGATATATTTTAAATTGTGAAGACATTTTGGTTAACCATATTTTTAAACTAATGAAGCTAAAATCAGAAAATTTTAAAATTTACATGCTTATTTTGATTCTTATGTATTTAAAAATTATTGCTGATATAATTTAAATTACAAACTTTTAATCCTTGGATAATTACATCGATTAGACTAATCAATTATTTCGCAATTCATGCCTGATTGTCTCTTTATTTATTTTCCCCACTACCGAGAGGTATTCTAAACCCCTTTTCCATATTCTTTCTCATACCCTATTTCTTGAGATATTCATAGAATATATATTACTACCAGAATTTGGAAGTTTTCTTTTTGAAATATAGAGGAATTTTTGAATTACATTAAAATGATTGAGGCAAAAGATCATTTTAACCCCTTTATATTGAGCCTACCCTACATCTTATCTTCATGAAGCCCCAAGAGACAATGAATATCCTCTATAAGAATCCATATTACAAGCCTATTTCCCTTCCTACCCTAATTATTTTATGAATTTTCCTGATTATTTATTTGAGCTCAAAAGAAGGGATTGGAAACACATAGTATAAATTCATTAATTGTCAAGAAATGAAGTATGGGGGAGAACCTCTTGATAATTTGGGGTTAAAAAAGTTCTAAACCTCTATTTTGGAAAATTAGAAAGGTTCCCTTTGTTAAAAAAAATGGTAAAAACAAAGGGGCATTATACACACTTGATGGTTTGTGACTCCTACTCAACTAAAGGAGATGGTGGTGATGAGATCATTGGATAAATCTTATTGAGGACGTGTTTACATTGAGTTTAACTTTGAATATCATGCATTATTATTTAAGAATTTAGCCTCCTTTTTGAAGCCTCGGAGTTATTTTTCACATATTTACCTACCAACATTTAGCCATAGAAACATTTGATCCTATTTGAAAAGTCCTCATGATTTTTGTAAGTCAAATTTTCTAAAGTGGGGAAGTAGATTTCTTGCAAACCTATGGATAGAGTGTATATCTCTTATTGAGTATAACTTTTTTAAAAAAATCTTGAGTGTTGAGAATATTTTTGGTGAGGTAAATCATTAAGTGACTTTCTTATATTTGAAAGGATGAAACATGTGTTAAAAGAGGATGAAAGTGGTTATTGAATTATATATGAGGCATAATTAGAGTATCTCCTGAATTGAAACTTTTTTGTATTCTTTGTGAAATTTTCTCCTGTCACTTATTATTTACATTTATGATTAACTAATTTTCTTCCTTTTACAATATAGATTCTATTAATTAGATGTTGATATTCTCTTGAGGTAAAGCAAATGATTAAGTATGGGGGATTTTGATACACCCAATTTGTGTATACATTTTCATATACTCTATTAAAAAATAAGAACAAGTTTTCAGAAATTACCTACTTCTTAGAGAACAAATACTTTGATTTTGGTGATTTTGTTCATTTCAAAGAGTTTTATGGAAAAATAAACAAAACAGAGAAGAATAGAGTAAAAATTTACAACTACACGGCGTGTACTTATATACATGCCCTGTACATTCCAGTTCAGACACGGGTTGACCAAGACAACTACATGCCCAACTAACCAGAAGGTGGTACACGCTATGTTCACATATCTACATGTCATTTAAGACATTCTAGAAGCAGTTGATAGCCAATAAAAGTCTACACGCCCATGTGTCCGGCTGAAGGGGACAAGTTGTGTTTCATTGTTGCACGCCATGTATGGTTTTCTAGAAGTGGTTGGTGGCCGAATTTTGGGACTACACGCCATGTATGGCGGCGTTACACGTCTTGTACATTCATATACCAGGCAGCGCCATGTTCCAAGTCAAATATGGTGTGTTAGGCTGCCTACCAGTGAAGAAAACGAAGCCAAAAATGCATTGACGAAAGTACATGGAATGTACTTTTTCTACACGCCATGTTCTTATTTTTTCTATAAAAAGATCCATTGGCCTCCATACCAAGGGTGGGGTGGTGGTGTGTGTAGTATTTTGTGGAGAAAGGGTTGAAGCCCCGAATAAAAATATGCTCTACCATCGTACTACTGTCATTCTGTCTATCGAAGAATCATTCTCTTTTCAATGTTCTATGCATGATTTAATTAGGTATTAATAGTTTTGTGTTTATCATTTTCAATATGTGTAACTAAACACCCAATGTGTTTGGGTTATGGAATTTGATGAGTTGTAATTTGAATTATGTTGCACTGAATGTGTTTGTTTTAATAATATCTTCTTATTCTTCTTAAATCACTTCATATTATTACTGAAAATTCTATACCGGACCAAGGGCATAATTTTCAGGGATTCAAAAGAAGAATAACGATGAATAACTCCATGACCATTGGAATCATCTGTCGACTCAAAATGGACTAAGCCAGATAATGATCTATTAAACACTAACTACCAGACCAAGGAGTTAGTTTCATCAGCTCTAAATAAAAATTTTACCGGACCAAGGAAACTTTATTACAAATTAAACCTAGAGAGTTGGGTTATCATGAACAAAACAACCTCATAAGAAACCTGACTTAATAATCAACCTATCACAAATCCATAACCCCAACACAAGTCTCTCTTTATTTGCATCAAAACCAATTCTCCTATCTTTACTTTTGTTTTAGTAATTAATTTGTTTGAATAATCTTAAAAACCGATTGTTCTTTTGTACCCAAAAAACCAACCAAAATCAACTCTAAGTTCAACATACTTCACTAAAAAATACAAACTAAATTAAGCAAGATAAAATAATCTCATAGTTCCATGTGGATCGACCCCTTACTGGTGTTATACTTGTTAGGGTAAAATATAATTTGGGACACTAAAAACATACCTTCGGTGAAAGAACCATCCATTATCATTTTTTTCTATCACTAATAAAAGTGGCATTTATTAGTTCTAGTAAAACAACTATTAAATGGGTCCTTTTTCAGAGCTTTTACTAGCACTGATAAAGGATGTGTAGTTTCTACAAGGCTGTCGCAACCCTACACCATCCAAATAACAGAAAACCCATTCAAAATAAAAGTAGTAAAAAATAAATATAAATATAAAACCAAATTAAAATATAAATATATAATTTCATTATCATTCCTATTCAAAAATTACATAAAAATATTAAAATTGATGTGATATTTAAATTAATCCAAAAAATACAACTAATATAAAAAATCATAACTCTTATAGAAAGCTTTATCCAGAGATCATTCTTTGAAAAAAATATTGTCCCAGTAATAATAAAAATGTCAATTTTAGTAACATAAAATTTAAAATAAACAAATTTTAATTTTAATTTTATATAATCCACATATGAAATATTATATTTAATTACTATATATAAATTAATAATATTATTCGTTAATAATGTGTCAAATTTATGTTTGGTTAGTTCCAAGACATCAAAAATAACTTATGGATCATTTTCCTAGTATATGTAAATAATAAGAGCATATTTTCTCAGTTTTGGCTATGTGATACACATTTTAAACAAAAATGACACTTTTATGTTGAAAACATGCACTTTGAATCATTATGGAAACAACATGCGTCAAATTGACATGAAGACAAGTCTTTCATGTCATAATTGAATTATAGATCATTTACCTAATTTTTGAAAATAATTGAACCACATTTTCTCAGTTTTGGATATGTGATTCACATTTTAAAATAAAATGAAACTTTTATATTGAAAACACACACTTCGAGTCATACTGACCACATTATTTGTTACATTGAATAGTAATCAATTTATACACATCACAAATTGAATATGGATCATTTACTTAAAGTTTGAAATTATTTGAACTTCTTTTCTGGGTTTTGGCTATGTGATTCAAATTTTGTACTAAAATCTCAATTTTAAACTCAAAACATGAACTTTGAGTCATACCAAACACACCCTATTTGGATTGAGGTGTGTTGGATTCCTACACATTTCAAATGGATTTTTGATCATTTTCTTGAAAATTCAAAATATTTTAATCTCGCTAGCTTGGTTTTGGATATGTGATTCTCGTATTAAGCTAAAATGAAACTTCTATATAGAAAACACACACTTTAAGTGATACCTACCACATAATATATCAGGTAGATATACAGTTAATTCCTACACACCATAAATGAATTATGGATTATTTTCCTAAAGTTTGGAAATATTCCGAGCTCTTTTTCTTGGTTTTTTCTATGTGATGTGTCATAAACTAAAATGACACTTTTTAATTGAAAAACATTATTACCTATCATACCAACCGCATTTTGTTTTAGATAGACAAGTGGTCAATTCTTATACATCACAAATGAATTATGAATTGTTTTCCTAAATATTGAAAATAATCTAAGATCCTTTAATTATTTTTACCTATGTGATGTGATTTTTAAACTTATATAACACATCTATATTGAAATCAAACACTTAGAGTAATAACAATGGCATCGTGTGCTGAATTGATGTGAGTTCAGTTCCTTCCCATTACAAATTACATATTCATCATCTTTCTAAATATTAAAATAATATGTATGTGTGTTTCTTGGTATTGATTCTGTCACATGTGTTTTAAACTAAAATGAAAATTTTTATTTAAACATATAAAATTTGAGTCATACTGGGAAAAACATGTATTAGATTGACATGTTACTGATAATGAAATTCTTTTTCTTTTATTACCATATCATTTAGGATACTAAGTTGTTCTATAAAACTGGTGTTTCTCCATCTGTTTCCAGTTTTCAAATTATATAACTTCAACATAGATAATAATATTGAATATTTAGTAAAATTTGTAAAGAATAGTCTCCTAGAAAAACTATTTATCTTCTTAAACAACTTTGTTAAATCAATAAGGTCATCTCTAATTTCGATTTTCATTTCTTCTATATGATCTCCATCATCATTTAAAATTGTATCAATACAAAATGATTCATAAAACAAAGAATCATCACAATAAATGTGAACATTTTTTTTCTCCCCATCATTAGTCCAACATTTATAGATCAAATATATCATGTGACAAATCAAATGTTCTTATAAATCTTTTGGTCTAATTTGTATTGAATAATAATAAGGTAAACATGAAAAAAGTATTTGAGAAGTGTCGTATGCATTCTCCATTAAAATTTTGGACGAATTATTTACCTCTACCTTCATACTCATTTATCATACTAATATAATGAATCCATTTTTGATTCATAACCATCATTTTTGTTTCATAAAATATTCATTTTGTAAAAAAATACACATAAAATATTCATAATCAAAGAGAAAGGCTATAGATAATTTGAATAAGGGGAACCCTACATTTTAATATTATTATTGATGATTTCTAACATGTTATGATTTTAAACAATGGTGACATAAAAAAGAAACAATTTTGGGTAAACATATATCTATTGGTCTAGGTTCTATATTTGAAGTTGTCATGGGGAAAAGGTATTAAATCTAGGATTGTTTATTTAACCTTTCTATGTGGGAGGCGAACAATTGTGAAGATTTGATGTCTATTAATTTTTTCACTTGGTATATGGTGGGGAAGGTAGTTTTTCATTGATAGGGTTCTTGGGAACTTATGTTGTAGAAATTTTATCACATGAATAACTAATCAACATCAACACAAGTTAAAGAAGTGTCCCAAGGGGATCATTAGAAATCCTTATCTCAAACTAATGATTGTAGTATAATCCCAAAAACATATGATCACCTAAAAACAAGACTCAACCTATGTGAAACCAATAGAGACATTGATTTATATAAAAATTTCATATTGAAAAGTGGGAGTGATGTTTAATTAAGATAGAAGAAGATATATATGTTCTGAATAATGGTCCTGATACCAATTTAAAGAGAGAAGGTAATTCTGAATAGATATTTAAATAGAGTTGTGGGAGTCCACATAATTTGAATCAAGGATTAAATAAAATAGTGTTTATGCCTCAATGGGATGGACCAAAAAAAGATAAGTGTAAAAAAAAGATCATAATATTGATGAATTAAAGAAATCCATTGGTGGTCAAAATGAATGCAACTAGAGAACAGTGCAAGAATGCACTAAAAAGAAAGGCCCACTTACTAATTAGAACTGAGGTTGAAATGAATAAATAATTTCTAATTTTATAAATATATTCTCCTTATAAATATATATAATTGATATAATATGTAATTATAATTATTTTGAATTCAAATATTTCATTTTTTATTATATGTTATAAATATAATGTAAATAATTTTATAAAAATTTAATAGTGATTTAAAATATTAAACAAATAATAATTATAGGATTTTTATTTTGGGGAAAATTATAATCCTAAATATATTTAATGAATCTAAATTATAATAATTAATTGATTATGTGGGAACTCTCTAAATATATTATTTACACCCTATATTAATTGTTTAACATCCCTAAATACATATCTATATTATAATTAGTACAATTTACGATTTCTATTTGAACTTATGTGATTCCAATCACCATATCGACTTTTTTGATCATCTTTAAACCAATCCCAATAAAATAATTCTACTAAAAAATATATGGATATTTACACTATGGTCATATCTACTATGAAATAATGGGAAAATCTTAAATATTTTTCATTAAGTAGTCATTCAAAAAATTATGTATCCTAATTTTTTTTCTAATGAATCTAGTGAATAAGAAAATTTTACCTAGTCTATTATAAACCCATAATTCTATAATTAAGATCTTATTTTAAAAAAACCTTTAGTTTTTTATATAGAAAATTATTCACATTGACACTATTTAAATTTAATGAAAATTAATTTCATGGTTTTAGAAAAGAATATGGATTCATATTGAGGGAATTCTTTTAGATGTTAAAGTCAATATGTATCAAAAAAAATTAAAAATATTATGTGGAATTAAGGAAGATAGATCTAATATTTATTATATAAGAAAATTTATGTGGATGTAAAATTACAAATATCTTGATTAAAATAATTAAATTCTTAAAAATTTATTATAGGCATTCCATGTTTCATTTGAAGGGATTCACTAATATAGTTAAAATAAATGATATCTTTATATTAGGCATCAAAATTGGACTTATTAATTATGGAAACCATCACAATTTTTTGATTATGAGTGTTGTGTTATTTTCCAATGATGTTAAAAAATTATATATATTTTCTACAGTTTGTTTATTATTTATGCTACAGAAATTGATAAGGGAAGAGGGAAACAAAAAACTGAACCGTGTATCAAATTAAACATTTGGGCATGGGAATTATATTTCAAACCCTCAAAATTATCTCATTTCACTCATAATCATTCATATCAAATTATCTATAAGAAATGGGATATCATAGGTGGAAATGAGAAGAGGTTACAGGTATGTGTGAGGGAGTTGATGTACATCGAGGAAAATATAAAAACACTCATAGGAAATAGATAGGTAGTAATAATAACATACCTTAGGTTTTGAGAATCATGATTCATTAGAGAAGGTCAAGGGCCAGTGTTGACAGTGTTAGACTTTCACAAGATCTTGAACTGTTCAGGTGAACTGCATTCTATTATGGATAAATTTATTACATCAGGAAGGGTTTTATCAGCACTTTTAAAAAATAACTCATAAAGATAGGATTTATTAATGCTAAAATAATAAACACTGATAAAACCCTTTTTTATCAGTGATAAAATATTAGCACGGATTAAGAAAGATTTTATAATAGCTTTATATTATTGGACAGATCAAGATATATCTCTATCAGTGCTATATAATTGCTAATAAACACATACCTTTATTAGCACTAAAAAGGAGCAGATAAAAACCTTTATAATTAATATTTAATAATATAATTAATATAATAAAAAATCCAATGTATATAATTATAAATAAATATTTATATAATAATAAATATATTTAAATATTTATAAATATGTATTTATAAATATAATTATAAATGAATATAAATATATAAATTTAATATAATTAATTATTTATATAATTATAAATATATTAAAATAATTTCAAATATTTATTTATAATTATAATTATAGATATATATTTATAATTATAATTGTAAATAAATATATTTGTTAATATATATATAATTATTTTTCTATAGTTATAAATATATTTATATAATTATATATATAAATAGTAATATATTAATATATATAATTACAAATATAACAAATATATTTATTATCCAAAAATAAATTAAACAATAAAAGAAAACACGATGTTGAAATGGCGCATGTTGGCACAAACAACACCACCATAAAACAAAAGATCATTCAACATTCAAATTATTTTATGCCTTCAGCCCCTTCCTCTAGGGCCACCCCGACCTCTTGTACGTATACCTCTCTTTCATTACTTAGGATCCTCTAAGTATCATCTTATTCATCCATTCCTGATGAATCATCTCCCTTATCATGAGTCTCATTGCCTCTAATGAAATCATCCTCTAATATCAAAACAGATCCATCGTGATTTGTTGTATTATCCTTCATATCAAAATTACTCATTTCCTTGAAAATCTTTATGCCAAAGGATTTTACATTAAAAGGCCCATGAGCATTACAAAATTCCTAACATAAAGAATCTATGTGATTATATATAATTTAAATTTCATGCAAATTAATTCTATTTTTGGTGGGAATGGAGCCTAATTGTACAATTCCACCCTCCCCAGTTACCACCTTCCCTACCATTGTACCACCAGTGAAAACATCATTAGATGCATATCCATTATCATATTCATCATGTTCTACTCCCATTCCAATTTTTTCATGTTTTTTTCTATAAATAGTATCCATAGATACATTCTTACTACAAATGACAATCTAATCACCTGCCTCTACAATATCTTCTTCACCCCATTCCCTACATGGTAGGTTAACATCACCCAAAAAGACAATTGCTGCAATGTTTGATCCAGCTAGAAAACTATGGTCCTATACCCCCTTCGTAGTAAAAACATGTGGACTGAATCTCCTATATGTGACTAATTGGAATCCCTCATCATCCACCACAAGTTTTCTCATTTGGAAGATGGAAGTTGGAAGCACCCTACTGAAGGCTAGCGAAATGAACTAGTAGTTTTTAAGAAAAAATCTAGTTTCTTCTTTCCCTCCCTATAATTAACCATGACCAAGTGTTTCTCCAATGAAATCTATTTATCAACCTCTATATGGTATGAAATCTCATCATCAATATGACAGTCTCCCTTGGTATGAACATATTTGTCACAATATCTATTAATAAGTACATCCTTAATTAAGGTCTCCTCATCTTCCATGTTGGTCCAAGACTAGCCAAATTGGGTCTTCCTTTTCCCTCCACCACTAATATTATCCAAGTCCCATCAAGAACCCTTGATGTTCCCCAAATGAAATTCATCGATAATATTTTCAAACATATAGGTCATATATGTAAAGACCTGAAACCTATTTCCTGGAGTTAATGCCTTATTTGATTACATTTTCATGATTAAATGAAATTCATATCCCAAAGTAATGAATATTTTAGTAGTTTTAGAAAACTAGATACATACATAAGTTCAACATAACAACTTTAAAGGAAAATTAATTTATACACTCCTTTGACAACCTCCATAACTACAAATTTATTTCTTCATTTCATTCATATTATACATCTTCGTGTCTTGGTAAAATGAAACATAAGAAATTGGTTATCTCAAATGTACAGTAAGGGTAATAAATATAATGTTATATATCATAAACGTAAACATTAGGCATGGTGAATGACTAAAAACACATGCCTTTAAAAATGAACATGAACACATTATGGTAGGAATAAAAGCTAAATAAATAATTCAATAATAAATCCTAACCATGGTTATTCTACTAATCCAATAACCTCATGAAATTTCTATTACTAGTTTCATAATGAGGGAATGTATAATTTTGGACTTCATAAACATACCGTCAAGGCCTCTTACTAAGACCATAAATAAACATTTTGTCAAGGCCTTGTGCCAAGACTATAGTTTGTCTCAAGAGACCTACCGATGCATAGAGGGAATATAGAGGGCCCAAAATATCTCATAATAAGTCCAAATAATTCTTTTCATAAATAGGGATAAACAAAAACAATATATACATTCATATTGAAACTAACATATGACATGTAAATAACTTTCCCTGAACATTAATCATAAACACTAACCATTCAGAATAAATTGGGGAATGGTTTTAAGACAGCACATCCCTAGTAAAACGAATAATAAACCATAAAATTAAATATGGTAGATGATATAATAAAATATTAATCTCAATAATACATAATAATCAACAATATTGTTGAAATAGAATAAGATACTCTTATAAAATCATCAAGAAATTCTTGAGATAAATACTCATTTACTTTAAAAAGAAGAGTTATTTTTGAAATTTATTTGTATAAAACCAATAAGTTAGTGTTTTCATAATAAAATGAGTTATTTTAGAAATATAATGGTTGATAAAAACTTATTATATAGTTCCCTTTAAAATAGATAAGAATTTGAGAAATTCCCTTAAATCGGGCTTGTATTTCAGGAAGAATTTTTGAAAGATTCATTTAAAACATGTATCTCTCCATTAAATAAAGAAGTATTGTGGTTTTTAAACATATATATATATTTCCCAAAGAATTTATGATTATTACATAATAATAATTAAGAATTTAATTTTCATTAGTAGAGACAAATAGTAACCAAAATGAAAATGGAGGTTCAGGTGGTAAACCCTTACCTTAAGTATGAAGGTGTTCCTCACTTGATTTTATAGAACTGAATAATAAAATTTAGGTTAGTAAATTATTTATTTCCAAATCTCCTATAAATTTAATTTATTTATTATAACTTTATTAGGTTCATTCAAGGACTTTTAATGGGTTAAAAGATTCAATTTCATTGTTTGGAAGTGTTTTCTTCTTTGGTTTTCATGATTGGTTTACTTATATTCATGTACTGATAAACATGTAGAATGAGAATGGTTTTATATAATTGAAGATATATGTGATTAGTAAACATATATAATATTAAAAAGTTATAAAATTCATTTGGTTATTTGGAGTGATTATGAATCATTATATATTACTTTAATGATAATTACTTGGGTTATTTAGCAATTTTTTAATCACAATGAACTCATTTTGATCTATAAATTAAACCATTTGTTAAAAAATAGTACATAATATTAAATAGAATATATTTACTATATAATATATTTTTTTTAACCATAAAAATGGTTTCATGATCATAATTTTCTTTGTTAACAGAAATTGAAAACCCATCATCCTTGAATGTGATAAATTAACACATCTCGGATAGTGTTTTCATTTATGGTATAAAATAATGGGAAACGAGTGATGTTGATAAATTATTCCATTATCTTAAATAACATACAATACATGTAAGGTACTATATTTATCATAAATTTTATTTGAAAGGAGGTGAGGAAAGAAAAATAAAAGAAATCAACTTTAATTAAAGGAAATGAAAAGAGGAATTTACCTCTCGAAATAATCTTCTGTGGGAGTCTCTTAAGGGGAAAGGTTTTGATCTTTTAATGAGTCTAAGGGCTAATGGATGTGGGGTAAGATCTTTGGAGGAGATTTGGGAAAAAATTACTAGTTATAAGTCTTGAGATCAGTGAAAAGAAGAGGAAGTGGGGGTGTTATAGTGGAGGAGAGGGGTGATTTTTTAATATCATATTAATTATTTAATTATTTCCCTCAATACAACCAAATGTGTTGATTCATGTGACCCATAATATTAATAAGTGAATGTGAGTTCGAAAAATGTGTTATTATATTATCCATGATTCTAAGAATATTTAATTTAACTGATAATGTATATACATACAGTAAATTATCATATTTTACTATTCAACAAAAATTCGAGTATTTCAGGAAAAACCCAAAAATTCACCCAAACAATTTTTTGGCGTATAGAATTAAAAAATGAAATCTATTTTTTGAAAATAATTTTCTAAATATGGATAATTAAATTTTTATGTAAAATCATAATTGATTTAGAAAATAATAATTTTAAATTTTTAATTCATTTTATATCACTTAGAAAAATTAATCATGATCTCATTATCTTATATAAATAAGTCAATTAAATAATAATATGATGTACTATTCATTATGGTAATATTGATATTCATAAGGGTGTTTAACTATTCACCAATAATTAAGTTTGTCTTATTAGACTCTAAAAATCTTAATGAACGTAACTTTGTATGTCAGTTTTTTGAAATTCAAATCATAGAGGTGGAAAATTTTTATTTACTGGATAGGTTATAACAAAGTGGTCTTTTTTGGAGACTTATTATTTCATTCATTCAATGTAAATTTTTTTTATAAAACCTGGGGGGTTAAATTCTCCCCTTTTTATAAAAATATTTTCCACAAAATTTCCAGAATGTTACCTCACAAAAAGATTTGGGTAGTTCTTCATTATAAGATCCTAAGGCTCCCATGTTGCCTCTCCAATTTTATTATTTTTACGAAGTATCTTAACCAACCGAGTCATTTGAATCCTCAACATCTATTCTTTAGTGTCTAGAATCTAGATAGTCTATCCACGGTAAGATAAGTCAAGTTCCAATTTTATACCTTCAGTAGTGAGGACATGTGTTGGGTTTAGCATGTACGTTCTCAAGAATGAGACATGGAACACATTGTGTAATTTAGATAGTCTAGGTGGCATAGCCAAACAATATTCCATAGCTCCAATTCTCTCTTGGATTTCAAAATTTCCAATGTACCTACGGTTCAATTTCCCTTTCTTCCCAAATATTATAACACCCTTCTATGAAGATACCATCACGAAAACATGATCTCCTACTTCAAATTACAAATCCTTCATTCGATTATGAGTATAGCTATTTTTTCAAATTTGAGCTACTTTGATATAGGTTTTAATATTCTTTCCCTTTTCTGTTGTTTCCTCCATAAGCTTTAGTCCCAGAAGCTTCCTTTCTCCAACTTCATCCCAACAATTTGGTGAACGAAATTTCTTTTCTCACAATGTGCCATTTAAATACTTGAATGGAAACTAATATTGTAGGAAAACTACACTAAAGGTAAATATTGATCCCACAAACCCTGAATGTCAAGTGAATATGATATCAACATATCCTCAATGGTTTTTATCATCCTCCCTAATTTCCTATCAGTTTGAGGGTGATAAGCAGTACTCAATTGAAGTTCAGTATCCAAATATTTTTGAAGACATTTCCTTAATTTAGATATAAATAATGGATCATGATTAGACACAATTGAGAGACATTATCTATGAAGTCTCACAAATTCAATGATATAGAGTTGTTCTAGGTACTCCAGTAGAGAATCCTCCCTTATAGTAAAGAAATTTTCAGAATTAGAAAGTTGATAAAAAATTACCCATATCACATCGTTATTCCTTAGAGTTTTGGGTAATCCAATCACAAAATCTATGTTGATGTAATTCCATTTCTATTTAGTAATTGGTGGAGGTTTCATAAATCCTCTTGAATGTTTCCTTTCGTACTTTACTTGTTGATAGACAAAACAACTTGATATATAATCAGTAATTTCCTTCTACATGTTTTCCCACTAGAAACTTTCCTTCAAATATCTATATATTTTAGTACTAATCGTGTGTATAGAGAAATTCGAGCTATGGGCATCATCCAATAACTCACTTTTCATCTCGTGTATAGAGGTAACACATAGCATCTTCCCAAATTTCAAAATTCTATCTCCACATAAGAATTCAACTAACTTCTCATCAATCACACCTTTAATTTTCTTTTGAATATTCTCATCATCAGTATTAAAAGTATTAATCTTTTCCAACAAAGATGGTTGTTAAACCAAATTAAAAAGTAGTGATTTTTTACCTTCATTAATAATTCCAATATCCATATTTACAAGATCCATGAACATATGATCCCTTTCAATCCTCATTTTGTTTAGGACACCATGATCCTTCCTACTTAATGCATCAACAATCTTATTTTCATTTTCTAGGTGGTATTGTATGGAATAATCAAAATCCTTGAGTATTTAAATTCAACATCATTGCCTCATGATGAGTTCCTTTTGTGAGAAGATATATTCCAAGCTCTTATGGTCTGTTTATATCTCATATATATTTCCATAGAGGTAATGTCCTCATATCTTCATAGAAAATATTATAGCTGCTAACTCAAGATCATGAGTAGGATAGTTTTTTTCAGGAATTTTTAACTACCTTGATGAATATAAATAACTCTACCTTTTGTATAAGGACACAACCAAGTCATTTCATTGATACATCACTATAGATAAAAAATACCCCATTCCCCAATGGTAGATTCAGGATAAGAGCATGCACTAATCTCCTCATAAATTCTTCAAAACATTACTAACACTATTTTTTCCCATATGAACTTAACCCCTTTACATATAATCTTGGTCATTGGGTTGGCTAAACGGGTGAAGTTATAAATGAAACATTGAAAATAACTTACTAAACCAATAAAACTATGCACTTCAGTTATGTATGTTGGAGTAGGCCATTATTTTGTAGACTTTTGTTGTAGGATCAATAGGAATTCCATCATTAGAGATAATGTGTCCATGAAATGAAAATAATTGAAGCCAAAATTTACACTTACTAAACATCCCAAATAATTCATTTCCTTTAAGATTCTTTAGAATAGTCCACAAGTGATTTTCATGATCTTTGTATATTTTAGAGTATAGAAAGATATCATCAATAAATACCACCACAAAGTCATAAATATATTTCTTGAAAGATCTATTTATTATATCCATGAAAATATAGGGTGCATTAGTCTGTCCAAAAGGCATTACTCTAAACTCATAATTCCCATACCTGGTTCAAAATTTTGTCTTTTGAATATCTTCCTTCCTTACTCATAAATAATAATATCCATATCGAAGGTCAATCTTCAAAATATATTAGGCTCCCTGAAGTTTATCATATAAGTCATCAATAAAAGCTATGGGATACTTTTTATTTATTTTTATTGGATTTATCTCCCTTTATTCAATGCACAACCTCATAGATCCATCTTTATTCTTAACAAAAAGAATAGGGGATCCTCATGGAGAAACACTATAGTGAATAATTCCTTTATCACATAACTCTTTTAGTTATTTCTTCAGTTCTACTAATTTCGCAGTATCCATTCTATAAGGTGCCTTTGATATAGATATTCAACTAAGAATTAAATAAATAGAGAATTCAACTTCCCTCTCTATAGGATATCCAGGTAAATCCTCTGGAAAAACATCAATATATTCATGCACAATCGGTACATAATCAATTTGATTATTTCTTTCCCCACCAATAAATATTTCATTCTCATATTTACCATTAATTATATTAAGTAGAGCAACTAGGGGTGGATCTAGATAAGATCCATAAGATGATGTTTCTACTCTAAAGATAAGATAATCTACATCATTCTCAAAAATTGTGACCTCCTTCCTCTTATAATATATTTTTGAATCATGATTTTAAATCCAATCCATACTGAGGATTATATCAAATTTAATCATGGGTATGATAATTAAATTAGTAGATAAAGCATGTGTATATTCTATAATGGGGACTTCCAGACACATCTCTATCACAATCATACTTCCCTTAAGAGTTTTGACTGAAAACTCCCTTATTAAATCAAATTGGAAATATCTAATTTTCTTGGAAAACTAAGAAGATATGAAATAATGCGATGATCCAGAGTTAAATAAAGAATTTTCTAAGTTTGAGGAAATTATTAAAGTACATGCCACCATATAATTAGGAACTTCAATATCAACAGTTGTGACCGCATAATCTTGGACTTGATCCCTTATCCTTTTTTGAGGAACGTTTCCTTAATTCCTAGGAAAATAATTTTCATAATTTCCCCTCTCCCTGCAATTGTATCATTGATCATTGGTATCTTCTTTCTTCGCATTATAATCGTGGGATATATGGACTTTTCCTTCACACTTATAATAAACACCCATACCCTTCCAGCAAGTATGAGGGTATCTCTTACCACAATTATCACAGGTTGGAAGGTAAAATTGTCCATTCTTCCCCATTTCTATATTTCCTTTTCAAAAGTTTTCAACATTCCACTTCTTCTCTTCCATTCCATTAAAATCACAAGACTTAGATAATTCATTTTCTATCTTGATAGCACTTGATACTAAATCTTCATATGATTATAAACTTTGGGAGACTATATCCCTTAAGAGGAATATTTTTAAACCATTAAATAATTGATCAATCATGCTCCTTGGATTATGTATGTAGTCTGAGGCATGTATTTCTAGCCTTGTGAAGTTAGATTCATACTTTTCAACATTCTCATCCTCTTTTTGGCTCAAATTCAGAAAATACCATTCCATGTCTACTCGTTGTTCATAAGGGAAGTATTTTTCTATGAATATTTCATTTAAATCCCTTCATTCCATTTATTCTATTTCTTCCTCCTCATTTTTTTCGGATTAAACCCAACCACTGATCTGCATCTCCCAATAGTTGATAAAATTCCATGATATCCTTATATCTTCCATTACATCTCAAAGGGAGAAGTAACTCCTCTAATGAACATATTCACTGCTCCTCTATGAATAGGTTTGTATTCCCATTAAATGATAGAGATAGTTGTCATATAATGCAGTCTAACATAGCTCCCCCATTTTGTGGATTCAGATTCTTCATATGAGTAAGGTTATTATACATAACCTCAATCAGTTTTCTCGGCATAGTTATAAGTTTCTCAGTACTAGTCATAGCACCAAAGCCAACATCATTATCTTTCCCCAGAGGTAAATACCTACATGGGACACACGTGTTCATGCAATTTCCATTCCTTCCACTAGGAGCCATTTCTAAATAATGGCATACACTATATTAGGTTATGAATCATAATGTACTATCTCAAAAAAGAAAAATATATAACATAAGTATAAATCATATGCATGTCTAATACCATACTCTTAAACATGGTTTCCTTGAGGAAAAAATTACATTTAAATCCTTCATAATGGCTTGAAAATAAAATTTGAATTATCCTAAGAATATCCCTCTACGAGTATCAAACTAGGTGCGTAGTAAGGCCAATTATCATGTACCAAGATGCTTCGGGTCAAGCCCAAAACTCCTTGTTAGTGTTTTAACTCCAAGGTACATCTTTGCAAGAACCACATATACTTATAGTATCTAGACAGACATGTATTGGCTAAAAAGATACACATAATTAATTCATTATCAAAATTATAGGATATTCTTGTATACTTATCCTCAAAGACTATCTTAGATTTTTGTTATCTAATATATGTTTTAAAATGTAGTTTTCATGTTTTATACTAAACTTCCTCTAATACCAATTGTAAAGACCTAACCCCAGTTGCCCGGATTCAGTGCCTTATTTGATTACATTTTCATGATTACAAGAAATTCAAATCCAAAAAGAAAAAATAGTTTAGTAGTTTTGGAAAACTAGATACATACATAAGTTCAAGATTACAAATTGAAATGAAAAATAATTTGGAAACTCTTTTGACCACATCCATAACTACTAGGTTATTTCTACATGTCATTCATAATATACCTCTTCAAGTCTTGGGAAAATGAAACATAAGAAAGGGGTTTTCTCAAATAATTTTTAATGTTAATAAATATTGCAGATGATATCATAAACATAAAAATTATGCATGGTGAATAATTAAAAACACATGACTTTAAAAATTAACTTGAACACATAATGAATGGAATAAGAAATGAATAAACAATGTATAAATAAATCATAACCATGGTTATTATACTAGTTGAATAACCTCATGAAATTTCAATTACTAGTTTCATAATTAGGGAATTCATAATGTTAGATATCTTAAACATATCATCATGGCCTCGTGCGATGACCATAAATAATCATTTTGTCAAGTCCTTGTGCCATGACAGTAGTTTGTCTCATTATATCTATTGATGCATCAAGGGGCTATAGTTGGACCCACCTATCACAACATAAATCCAATGAATTCATCATATTAATAGGGATAATAATAAACAACGTATACATTTATATTGAAACTAATATATAACATGTAAATAACTTTCCCTGAATATTAAGCATAAACATTGACCATTCAAAGTAAATTAGTTAATGTTTTAAGATAGAACATCCACATTAACAATAATCATAAAAAATTCACCTAAATATGGTATATTATATCATAAGATATTAAACCCAATAATACATAGGAATCAATAAGAGTTTTGAAACAAATAAAGATACTCTTATAAAATAATCGAGTAATTCTTGAGATAAATACTCTTATACATTGAAAAGAAGAGTTCTTTTGGAAAATATGTTTTATAAAAATAGTAAGATATCATTTTTATAATAAAATTTTTAATTTTATTATGATAATTGATTCTAAAAATATATTATAGAGTGCCCTTGAAATAGGTAATATTTTGAGGAATTCCCTTGAATCGGGCTTATATTTGAGGAAGAATTTTTGAAGGATCATTTTAAAACTTGTGTCTCTCTATAAAATAAAGAAGGATTATGGTTGGTACATATATATATAACATTAAATCATAATTTATTATGTGTAAATTGAAATAAATAATAATTTATTTGGGATTAATGGAGATAAAGAGTAATTCGAAAGAAAATGGAGGTTCGGGTTGAAAACCCTTACCTTAAGTCTAAATGTCTTCCTCAATTGACCTTAATGACCTGGATAATAAAATTTAGGTTCCTAAATTAATAATTATAGAAAGTACTCTACATTTAATGGATTTATAATAACATTATTAAGTTCATTAATGGCCTTTGGATGGGTTAAGAGATTCAATTTCATTATTAGGGAGCCTTTTCTTCCTTGGTTTTCATGATTGGTTTACATATATTCATGTACGGATAAATGTGTAGAATGAGAATGGTCATATATAATTGAAGATATATGTTATTAATGAACATACATAAGATTAAATAGTTATAAAATTCATTTTGTTATTTGGAGTGAAGATGAATCGTTATATAAATCTTTAACGATAATTGTTTTGGTTATTTGGCATTTTTTTTATCACAATGAACTCAATTTGATCTATAAAATATTTCTATTTGTAAAAAATATTAAAGAACATTTAATAGGATATATTTCCTATATAATAATCTGTTTCAACCATAAAAATGGTTTCACATCCAGAATCTAATACATTAATAGAAATTTAAAACTCGTCGTCCAAGAATGTGATAAATTAACGAATCTCGAATGGTATTTTAATTTCTAGTATAAAAGAAGGGGAAAGGACAGATGATGATGATGAATTATTCCATTATGAATGAAAAATTATATAACATGTAAGGTACTATAGTTATCATAATGTTTGGATGAAAAGTGTAGAGGAAAGAAAAAGAAAAGAAAGAAACTTGAAATAAAAGAAATGAAAAGAGTAATTTACCTCTTGAAGTAATCTTCCATGAGAGTCTCTTAAGTGGAGAGGTTTTGGTCTTTTTATGAGACCAAGGGCTGATGGATGTGGGGGAGGTTCTTGGGAGGATATTTGGGTATAATTTAGTCAAGGTAAAAGGCTTGAGAAGAGTGAATGGATGAGGAAGTGAGGGGGATTTATAGTGTAGGAGATGGGTGACTTTTAAATATCTTATTCATTATTTAATTATTTCCCTCAAGACCACCAATAGTGTTGATTAATGTGACCCATAATACTAATAAGTTCATTTGAGTTATATAAAAGTTTACTTACATCATCCAAGATTCTATGAATAGTTAATTTAACTAATAATGTATATATACGGTAAATTACCATATTTTACTATTCATCAAAAATTCTATTATTTTAGAAAAATCCAAACAATTCACCAAAAACATTTTTTGATGTATAGAATTAAAAAATGAAATCCATTTTTTGAAAATAATTTTTTAAATATGGTTAATTTATTTTTTAAATAAAATCATAATTTATTCAAAACATAAAAATTTTAAAACAATAATTTGTTTTATATCACTTTGAAAAAATAATCAAGATATCATTATATTATAACCTAAAGACAATAAAATAATAATGTGATTTGCTATTCATAAGAGTCGTAGTAATATTCATAAGGGTATGTTACTATTCACCAAAAATTAAGTTTGTCTTATCAGACTCTAAACATCTTACTAAATGCAACTGTGTATGTCAGTTTTTCGAAATTCAAATCACAGAGGCGGAAAAATTATTTTTAATTGCTAGGTTATAACAAATTTGTTTTTTGGAAACTCGATATTTCATGAATTCAATATTAAATTTATTTATAAATACTTGGGATTTTATAGTATATGACTGTTGGATCAGGTAATACCAAATACATTCAAGAGAGGGGTGAATTGTGACTTTTACAAATTCTTCACAAATGAAGAAGATGACTGAGTCTGTCCTTTTATCTTTAACAGATTGTTTATGTAGTAGAAAATAAATAGTTAAAGAATGAAAGGATGTATAGTGTTTCAGGAAACAGAAGGACCCTAGTCCACTCCACCAACACTCTACTCCATGAGTTTGATGATTTTCACTATCTGGTCCTCTTATCAATAGACCGTCCACAACTAAGTGCAGATAGTTGACACCTTTACATGTTAAGGCTAAAAATATAGCCTTCTAGTTCATATACAGAACCGAATATGAATCTTGTTACGGTAAGTTGGTTACTCAAAATAAAAAATATTATTTGTCTTGAAATACTTTCTAGTTGATCTTCACAATTACAAAAGCATGCAACTGACAGTAGATAGATCATTGTCTTCAGAAAAGATGTTCTTCCAATAAGGGAAGTTCTGAGTAGATCTAGTTGCAATAGATATAGAAATAAATTAAGCAAATTCAACAAAAATGGATTCATGAAATATCTTCTATGTAGAAATAATGAGTCTTTAAAGTGTTTCTTCTTATTTAGAAAAATAGAGTTTTATAGATCTTGATATCAGTAGATCTGTAAATCTTGAATAACTCTATAAAACTATAATCGTGAAGAACTCAAAAAGTTTGTTATATATTTTCTTTAAGATTCTCCCTCCTTTTAATACAAAATATCACAAATATATAGAAAATAATGACGATCATTTTCCTTAAAAATTAGGATCCACAAAAGTCACATTTAGAATCGTGATATTCAAATGCTTGAATAACAGAGCAGACACAACTCCCCTGAATATTCCTCATGAAAAGCTCCACTTAAATCATTCCATTGAATCACAAAATAAATGTCTTTGAATTTTTCAAAGATGTGCTTTAAAATTGGACTTTTAATTTGGCTTGAAATCATCCTAATAATCTATATAAATATTGTTGCTCAATAAAGTGGTAATTTAAATCTCCAATGCCAAAAGTTTGGTTGAACTATATAGAATACATTCTCTGAACCTAAGGTTCACAACATAAGGTTGATAACATAAAGTTGATAACGTATGGTTCACAACGTAAGGTTGATCAACCAGACTTTTATCTTCAACTCTCAAATGTAAGGTATAATATACATACATTCCTTTTTAGCAAAACATAAGATACATGATCTATAAGCATCATTATAAAATTAAGGTTGATGGTCTATACTTTTTGATAAAACGTAAGGTTTTTTCCAAATTAAGGTTGATGAACCATAATTTTATCAAATTCCAAACATAAGTTATATGATCCATACTATTTTCAATAATGTATGGTTGCTTAACCATACTTTTTTGATATGCCATAAAGTAAACAACATATTCCATCCTTACGCTATGCTCCTCAATGTAGGGTATGAACAGTGTTTCCAGAACATGAAAAAGTAATTTCCGAACACGTAGAGCATGAACAGAGTTTCCAGAGCACGCTAAAATGATTTCCGAAAACATTTTCAAATACTCCACATGATTTAAACACCTTAATATTATTCCAAAATTGAGAAATAAAGGATATTAATTTCCTAAAATATACTCAATGAAAAATCATTAAAATAACAAATAAGGGTATTTGTGAACATAAAAATCATCATAAAGAGATATAGTATTTTTCTCAATAATTTCCTCTTAATAAAATAGAGTGTTGTTGAAAACAACGGCTGCTCAACAATATTCCCCTTTTTAATGATAAAAAACCCCTGAAATAACATATGAAATTATCTTACAAAATTAATTGTATATAGTTTATAATTTTTCAGTGATAAAAACTTTATTTTATTTTAAAAAATTACTTCTTAATTTTTACATTTTCTCCCCCTTTATAAAATAAAATAATATCTCCTCTTTTAATGAATATTAAATTTTGTGTTTATCCAAAAAATTATTCTTAAAAAAATATGTTCTGTTTATCCATATTTCTCAATAAAAAATATGTAAATATTTTGTGTTTATCCATATTTATCCCCCTTTTTTGATATAAAAAAGAATGATGGAATAAGAAATATAACACATATTAATGTATCACTAAACTCAATTAAACGTTATAATAAACTATTTATCAATATTTGAAACTGGATTACTAGAATTTTAATATAAAGAGTTCAATAAAACAAATCAAAACATATGAAAATGAGATGCAACTATATTTTATTGAAAATATAATTATAAGTACAGTAATGAAAATGAGAATCCAGGTTGGGCTAAAAAGGTTTGGGAAACAGGTTTAAGTGCCTCTAAATGACTTCTTTGAGCTCTAACATATGTTGTTGCAACCTTTTCATCAGTCCATCACCTAACTGGACTATAAGATCCCTTTATTCCTGAGTTATATGGATATATTCAATAAAATTGTCTCTAAAAAACTCATGTGACCTCTATTCCTTATCTATAAACTGATTTAGCTTCTCTGTGAATTTTTTCAATAGAACTCTATTCCCTGGTTCATCTGAGGTAAGATGGTCAATAATATGATTTTGATTATACATAAAAATAGATAATGGAGCACCATTACACTGAAGGTCCTGCAATATTTCATTTATATTTCTCATTACTGTTGTAATGGCCTAAAATATACTAATCAGATCAGGTGAAGTACCTAAGGTACCTGGTTAACTGTCCCTTATAGTTGCAAATTGTTGCTCCATGAAAATATTAAAATCTGCCAAATCTGACTCCATTACCATCTCAAATTTCAAATTGGAAACTTTAACAAACATATCCTTCTTATAAACTTCAACTTCTTATTTTGAAGCTGAACAATATTTCAAGTTCTGAAATCTCTGATTTTATTTTTCCAATTCTCTTCTTAAAGAATCATTTTCTGATTCAACTCTGGTAAAAATTCTATACAGATCTTAAACTTCTATATTCATAGAATCAGTGGAACCATGTGTGTAAGAATCAGGTTTTTCATTTCAAGTATGTCTTTCCTTTTTTGGAGTTTTTGAGAATTTTTTTGGAGATTCTGGAAATTTTTTATGTACACGCCTTGTACTTTCTGAGTACACGTCATGTACTCTTCTCCAGCTCGAAGTCGTGTGTTGGCCATGCTCGGTCCACACACATGGGGTGTACGGGTGACATAGAGCCCGATTTTGGAGGAGTACGGAAAACCCACTACACGTCATGTACTTTAATAATACACGTCGTGTACTTTTATTTTTTTTAGTAATTGGACCAGGGTCGTGCCTCTTCTCCGTATTTTCCTTCTTCTAGGTCAGGTTCATCTGAGAGCGACCCGTACGGCCGAATATTCCCTGAGCTCCTACCTCTCCGTCTGTTCTCCGATTTGAGCATGGTCGATTGCGTTGGAAGTGCAGCGGTGAGTTCTTCCTTTTACTTGAACCTTGTTTTCCAATTCTCCCACTTTCTCAAGTTATCTAAGGTTGAACATTTTGTGCATTTTCTCAGATCTACAACATTCTAGGGAAAATCAGCCATCTTGGTTCAAGTATATCGACCTCCTAGGATCGAGGTAGGTGGTTTGTGCCTTACCATTCAAAGTCTCTAAGTTTTATGTGCAAATTCCACCAATACCCGTGAACAGGGTATTGTGTGTTTAACTTTTTTTCCCTAATTATTTTCCTTCCTTGCTTGTATGCTTGTGTAGAGGTAAATTGAACTTATTAGAGGATAATTTTTTTTCTCAGATGTTTTTCTCTTGTTTTGTTCTATTTATGACCTTTAGGTCTTGGTTGCCTTTGGATGCTACACCTGTTTCTTACCTCGTCATTATAGGTTGAAGTGAAACACATGATATGCTTGTTGCCTTGTAGAATGTTTAGCTAAGTAGCTCTATAGGTGTACTTTGGTTATCCAAGTAGCTCTATAGGTGTACTTTATCCTTATAGCATTATTATGCACTAACCGGCACAGGGCTGAGAGAACCTGGTGCTATAGACTATAAGGGATAGATCGAGTGAGCTTCCCAGAGAGTCTTAGACATTATATACTATAGAGGGTATGGACCGAGTGAGCTCCCAGAGAGTCTTGGATATTATAGACTATAGGAGGGTAGACCGAGTGAACTTCCTCAGATAGTCTTACCTTGTTTGAATTTCTTTAATAACCTTCCCAGGCTAGAGGAGGAATTGACCAAGTGAGCTTCCTTAGAGAGTTTGTGGTATACCTGAGGCTATAGGAGGAATTGAACAAGATAACTTCCTCATAGAGTCTCTAGACCTTGGGGCTAAGAGGGTTAGACCGCGTTATCTTCCTCAAGAGAGTCCCTGACTACCCTAGACTATAAGGGGAATTGAACGAGTGAGTTTCCCCAGAGAGTCTTATAAATTCATATGACCAAACCAGAGGGGTTAAGATGACTGCACTACCCAGAGGATTGTGGTACTTCTTGGATAGGACCAGAGGGGATGGCTGCGAGTACTTACCAGAGGATTCCGGCTCTTTATCTGTTTGTTTCACTACTGTTGATTGGTTGTGGATTGATTGCTGCTATGTATCATCCTATTTTACAGCTTACTGTTTACTACCTCTTTCTTGTTGTTGTTGTTTACTACTTATTGTACTTTACCTGCCATATACTCACTGACTAATAGGCACAGATCTTTGGGTGAATGCCTACTGGTATTTTATCTCACACCCTGTTTGGTTCATGCTTTTGGGCCCAAGCAGACTATGTTGTTGCAGGTATAGTCAAGGGAAAGCGCCCTTCGACTTCTGGAACTTGATTGCTTGGAGCAGGAGAGCATGGGACCAAGAATTGGCTTGCGATGCTGAGGAGCTATTTATTTTTCTTTTGTACTTGTTTTGGTACTATGGTGTTTCAGCATTGTGACTTGTTTTCCTGCTTTCTTAGAGTTGTAATTGCATCATTTCATATATACATTTGTGCTCCAGTTTTCTGATTAGTCTTCTGATGTTTATATAGTTGGTTATTACTGCTTCCACTATTGAATGTTTATTCATCTTCTGATGTGTGCTCTTCCAATGAGGTCATAGTTTCCCCACTATCACACCCAAGGCCCTCGCTGCTAGTCGGTAGCCTCTGGCGTTTGGGGAAATGCGCTTGAGGCCATGTGACCAACTAGGTACGGGGTACCTCTGGGTGGATTCCGGAACTGGAATGTTACAAAGTTGTATCAGAGGGATTCTTTTCTCTTTCATTACTATTTAGAGACTTTAGCCAGGGATAGGACGGATTCGATACTTGGTAATGAGTTGTTCCCGGGAGTATCTAACATGTGTACAGGGAAAATCTATACTACCTCATTTATTTCAATTTTCTAGTTTTTAGATTTTACGGTTGATATGATTTCACCTAGAGTGATCCACATGCTTTGTACTATTATTGTTTTGATATTAAAGTTATATTTCTGTCGCAACCCGATGAGATGAGGGTATGCCAGCTCATGCATCATTTAGGAACTTGTAGAAATCATATGTCATTCATTCTTGCCATGCCATCTAGGGTGCATTAGAAATTTCATGTTGTTGTGATAGACTTTGTGTAGATTATGAATTCTTTTGTGATATATTCTTGATAGATTGTATGTTGTTATTTTAGAAAACTCTTTGTTTGGTTCCTTTCTTAAATGAACGCCAAATTTTGATTCTTGAGGTGTCATGGGACCTCTTGGATCGGAAGTTGGTGGATAATGATCTTGTTTTCTCTTATAAAAGACTATTGGAGATGCCAAGACTTGATTCGCGGGGAGTACGGGCCCTCACGGATCAGAATTTGGCACCTCTTTGCTTGTTTTTCTGTGTTTTTTGGGTATTTTGTGTGGTTTCTGAGTTACTTCCCAGAAAAACCTAGAATACATGGCGTGTACTTTCTGGTTACACGCCTTATAGTTTTCAGGTCAGGTTACTGACTATGTGTGCAGGAACATGTTGTTTTAGAAATAACTTAAGGAACACACCGTGTACGGTAGGTACACACTGTGTAGTTAGAGCCGTGTACCCGGCCGTGTCACCAACAACACGGGTCAGGGAAGCTCGAGTAGACACGTTGTGTTGCTTTCAGAACACGTCATTTGGTCTTGCCCAGGTACTGGGCCGTGTCACGAACAACACAGGTCGGTGTCACCTTTACCTATACACGCCTTGTTTGTTCGGAACATGCCGTGTAAATTCCAACCGTGTAGACAGCCGTGTAACTAACAACACGGGCTGCCGAGTCGGTGTCTAGTACATGTTGTGTCCCTAGGGAACACGTTGTGTAGTCTGAGGTTTGTTTGACCGTGTGAGTTAGCCGTGTAAAGGGACTCGGGTAGGGGAATAGTCTTCAAGTACACGCCGTGTGTTGGGTCAACACGCCGTGTAATTGGGGTGTTACATGACCTCTCGAGCAGGGGTACACACCCATGTCAGAGGCTTAAGAAGACATGCCGTGTAGTTTTATACACGTCGTGTATTCGTGTTTTGTAAACTTGTGTGCTTTTCTTCCCCTATTCCTGTTTTGTACTCTTGTGTTCTCTACCCTTTTTTTCCTGATCTAAGGTGTACTTTTGATCCTTCATAGCTATGCCTCTGAGCCATCCCCCGGTTGTATGTCTGTCGTCAGGTAGTGATCAGATGCCAGATATGGCTGATCAGGGACTTCCTATCGATCCTCCAGTCAAGCCAGCCTTGGCACCGGTTTTCATACTCGTCACAGGAGTCGATATGCAGTTGAGGGAGGAATTCTTGATGATGATGCAGACCTTCCAGGGAGTGCCGCCTCCTTCCCCATCGATGGCTGAGTTGACGCGGGTTTTCCAGTAACAGCATCCTCCTACTTGTTCAGGGGATGGAGGACCTCAGGCTGCAGAGTCGTGGATAAGGGCCATGTTGACTATCTTTGAGAGCCTAGAGATCCCTCCAGAGAAAAGGGTAAATATGGCTACTTATATGCGCCGGGACACCACCAAGAGGTGGTAGGAGGTGATCTCATGGTCAGGGCGTCAGTAGGATATGTCTTGGGACGAGTTCCGCCGCACCTTCTATGACTACTTCTATCCGGAGACCCTAAGGGCCGATCGAGCCTGGGAGTTTATGAGTTTGCAGCAGGGTGCTCTCTCTGTTATGGAGTACTCATCTTATTTCACTGAGTTGCCGTGTTTCACACCGATCCTAGCAGGTGATGATTTGTTCCTTGCTAGGATGATCGAGGACAGTCTTGGGCAAGAGATCTGTTCCCAGGTGAATATCTTCCAGTTGACTTCGATATCCTCCATCATCAACTAGGCACTATTCCTTGAGCGCAATCTGCAGGAATTTGAAGCAGTGAGACAGGGAGGTTCGATATCCAGTGCTGGTGTTCCTCCTGTGGACAGTAGGAAGAATCACAGAGAGTCTTCTCGAGGAGATCAAGGTTTGTGGGATGCATCTTCTGGTAGCCAGGTTGTATGATACAAGTACAGTATGAGTGGGCATACAAGGCCTAAATTCCAGAGAGATCTGATGGAGTGCCGGTCTTGCGGTAAGATGGGTCATCTTCAGTGTTTCTGTCACATCTTCCCACCTTCAGCTGGTGGTAGGGGTTCCTCTATAACCCCGCATTCTGGAGATTCTTCACTAGTTTCCCTCCAGTTAGGGAACTGGAGTTCTTCTGGCCATTCAGGCCGAGGTGGAGGTCACGGCCGTGGTGGCCAATCACCAGGTCATCAATGACATTTGAGTGGATCAGCTCAGAGCAGTTAGCAAGGGGCACAGGGCCGCGGTGCAGGCTATTCTTTTGCCGTGGAGAAGACCTATCAGGAGCATGATCTTGGCCTTTCTACGGTTTGATGTACGATCTTAGTAGCCTTAGTTTTATCTTCATCTCTTTTTGATATTGGTGCTTCCATAGCTTTATCTCTGTTTTGGTTGTGGAGGGACTTGAGCTCTCTATCTTTTCATCTACCGTTTTGTTGACTCTTGACACGCTGTTGGGAATGAGGACATCTAGCATACGACAGTGCAGAGAGTTCCCTCTTGAGGTTGCGGGGTGTCATTTCTTATGGGACCTCTATGTCCTGGAGATGACGGGCTATGACGTCATTCTCGGGATGGACTAGTTGGTTCCCTTCTAGGTAGTCGTTGTTTGCTATCACCACAGGGTGAGTTTCACATCACCAGAGGGTGGATCATTCCTTCATAGAGTTGAGTGGGATGTCCAGGAAGGTAGAGCTATACCAGAGCATTATGGGCTAGGGGAAGTTACAGCTCATATTTCCAGTCTTTATCTGGATGACTAGGGGACTTCAAAGTTAGAATTTCCTCCAGTGGTGGATTGTTTCAGGTATGTCATTCCAAAAGACTTTTTAGGTTTACCTCTACAGTGTGGGGTAGACTTCTCAATTGAGCTCGTGCCAGGAGTGGAACCAGTTTCCATTCCTCCTTATAGGATGGCTACACCTAAGTTGCAAGATATCAAGAAACTATTAGAGGAGTCGTAGGCAAAGGGTTTCATCCGACCCAGTACCTCCCCTTGGGGTTTGCCTGTCCTGTTTGCGAAGAAGGCAGACAGTACCCTTCGGCTCTGTGTGGATTATCGAAAGCTGAACTAGTTGACAGACAAGAACTGATATCCCTTGTTGAGGATTGATGACCTCTTTCACGAGATTCGAGGAGATTGGGTGTTCTCGAAGATCGACTTGAGGTCATGTTATCATCAGTTGTGCATTAGACCATCAGATATACCTATGAAAGACTTCAGGAGCAGGTATGGTATTTTCAAGTATACATTCATGCCGTTCGGTCTCACAAATGTGCATGTAGTCTTCATGTAACTGATGAACCGAGTGTTCCATCCGTACATGGACACTTTGTTGTAGTCTTAGTGGATGATATATTGGTGTACTCTGACACTCGACACGACCATGCCACACATCTTGAGATCATTCTGAGTACACTGAGAGAGCATCGGCTTTATGCTAAACTCTCAAAGTGCCACTTTTGGATGGATCATATTCACTTCATGGGTCACATTATCTCAGAGACAGAAGTTTTAGTGGACCTAGATAAGGTGAGAGATGTAGTATCCTAGGAGCAGCCGAAGAACGTATTTGAGGTACGGAATTTCTTGGGGCTGGCCGGATACTACAGACGCTTCATTCAGGACTTCTCGTGCGCAGTAGTAACATTGACAGGTCTGATCAAGAAGGGGGAAAAGTTTTTCTGGTCAGATTCTTGTGAGTCAGCCTTACAGGAGTTGAAAGGAAGGTTTACATCAGCACCGATACTAGTCTTGTCAGAGCTGGGCAAGGGCTACACTGTTTACTCAGATGCTTCGGGTATCGGGCTAGGAGGCATGCTTATGCACGGAGATGGAGTCATTCCGTACGGGTCAAGGCAGTTGAGGCCACATGAGAGTAACTACCCTACACATGATTTGGAGTTGGCAGTAGTTGTTCATGCCTTACGCTGTTGGAGACACTATCTTCTGGGAGACACTTTGTGGTTTTCACCAACCACAAAAGTCTCAAGTATATTTTCACTCAGCGTGATCTAAATTTGAGACAACGTAGGTGGTTTGAGTATCTTCAGTCCTTTGACTTCGAGCTCGCCTATAAGCTGGGAAATGACAATAAAGTGGTAGACTCGTTGAGCAGACGAACCCAGATTCAGGCAGTTCAGGAGGCTAGTAGTGAGTGGAATCTTAGGGCTCTGTTTTCTGAGATGCATCTGGAGGTGCACGACAGGTAGGGGCAGACTTTCCTTTCATCTGTGGCTGTTACCTCTATACTTCTTGATTGGGTACGAATGAGTCAGCTATCATACTCAGAGGCCTTGGTCCTGTGGGAGAGTGTGTCCGGAGGGGACCCTCTTCTTGGATGGATAATATGCAATGATGAGATCTTGTGTTTCCAGGGACGTGTATGGGTGCCACCAAACATACATGGGGAGCTGATGTGGGATTTTCATTCCTCAGTTTTGGCAGTTCATCCTGGCGTCACCAAGATGTATCGAGATCTTCATCGCCAGTACTGGTGTCTAGGTATGAAGAGATATGTTTCTGGTTTTGTCCTGAGATGTTCTACTTGTCATCAGGTGAAAGCAGAGCATCAGCGACCAGTAGGGCTCTTACAGAAGTTACCCATTCTGGAGTAGAAGTAGAAAGATGTCGCAATGGACTTCGTGACCGGGTTTCCGAGGTCACCGTGGGAAAGTGATGTTGTTTGGGTTATCGTTGATAGACTTGCGAAGGTAGCACACTTCTTGCTAATCAAGAAGACCTTCAGTTTTGATGATCTGGGACGACTGTACATCTGAGAGATTGTACACCTACAAGGAGTTCCACACTCCATTGTTTTAGATAGGGATGCGTGATTTACCTCTCGGTTCTGTCAGGGACTTCAGAAGGCTTTGGGTACACATGTGCTTCTGAGTACGGCTTACCATCCCCAAACAGATGGCCAGTCTGAGTGCATGATCTAGGTGCTTTAGGATATGCTCCGAGCTTCCATTCTAGACTTCGGCGGTTCTTGGGAGAATCATATACCTCTTGTGGAGTTCGCTTATAACTACAGTTTTCAGGCAACCATTCAGATGGCACCATACGAGGATTTGTACGGTAGGACATGCTGATCACCCTTATGCTGGCTGGAGGTAGGAGAGGTAGCTTTGCAGGGACCTCGTCCTGTTCAGGAGACTTCGGAGCAGATAGAGTTAATTCGGAAGAGGATGGCTATAGCACAGTCTCAACAGAAGTCTTATACTGATCAATGAAGATGACCTCTGGAGTTCGAGGTCAGAGATCAGGTTTTCCTGCGTGTCGCACAAAGGTTGGGACACAAGAGTATTCGGAGACAGGGTAAGCTTTCACCGCAGTACGTCGGGACGTTTGAGGTAGTAGAGAGAGTTGGGCTGGTTGCCTATCGGTTGCAACTACCTCAGAGGTACCAGGATATGCATGACATCTTCCACGTCTCTCAGCTATGACGTTACTTTTTAGACCCATATCATGTCTTTTAGCCTAAGGAGGTTGATCCTAAAGCGGATTCCTCATTCGAGGAGCATCCCATCCGGATTGTCGATCATAGTACGAAGGTTCTCTGAGGCCAGTCTGTTCCTTTGGTACGAGTGCTATGGTAGCACGGGTGAGTACAGGACGAGAATTGGGAGAGGGAGACTGAGGTTTGATCGCATTGACAGGAGCTATTCGAGGTTTCTTCTTCTACGCCAATCTAGGGAAATTCAGGGATGAATTTCATTAAGTGGGAAAGTATGTAAGAACCTGGTTTTTCGTTTCAGGTATGTCTTTCCTTTTTTAGAGTTTTTGAGAATTTTTTTGGAGATTCTGGAAATTTTTTGCAGCACAGGCCATATACTTTCTGAGTACACACCGTGTACTCTTCTCTGGCTCGAAGCCGTGTGCTGGCCATGCCCGGGCCACACACGCGGGGTGTACGGGTGACGTGGAGCCCGATTTTGGCAGAGTACGGAAAAATCACTACACGCCGTGTACTTTTCTTTTTTTTACTCATCAGACCGGGGTCATGCCTCTTCGCCATATTTTCCTTATTCTAGGTCTGGTTTGTCCGAGAGAGACCCGTACGGCTGAATCTTCCCCGAGCTCTCGCCTCTCCATCTGTTCTCCAATTCGAGCACGGTTGATTTCGTTGGAAGCGCATCGATGAGTTCTTCCTTCTGCTTGAACCTTGTTTTCCAATTCTCCCTCTTTCTCAAGTTATCTAAGGTTGAAAGTTTTGTTCATTTTCTCAGATCTACGACATTCTAGGGAGAATCAGCCATCGTGTATCAAGTATATCGATCTCCTAGGATCGAGGTAGGTGGTTTGTGCCTTACCATTCAAATTCTCTGAGTTTTATGTGCAAATTCCACCAATACCTGTGAACGGGGTATTGTGTATTTACCATTTTTTCCTTCGTTGTTTTCCTGCCTTCCTTGTTTTCTTGTGTGAAGGTAAATTGACCTTGTTAGAGGATAATGTTTTGTCCTTAGATGTTTTTTCCTTTGCTTTTTTCTGTTTATGACCTTTCGGTCTCGTTTGCCTTTGGCTGCTACACCTGTTTCTTGCCTCGTAATTATAGGTTGAAGTGAACCTCATGATATGCTTGTTTCCTTGTAGACTATTTAGCTAAGTAGCTCTATAGGTGTAATTTATCCTTATAGCATTATTATGCAAAGACCGGCACGGGGCTGAGAGAACCTGGTACTATAGACTATAAGGGATAGACCGAGTGAGCTTCCCAGAGAGTCTTAGACATTATAGACTATAGAGGGGATGGACCGAGTGAGCTCCCAAAGAGTCAAGGATATTATAGACTACAGGAGGTTAGACCGAGTGAGTTTCCTTAGATAGTCATACCTTGTTTGAATTTCTTTAAGAACATTCCCAGGCTAGAGGAGGAATTGACCGAGTGAGCTTCCTCAGAGAGTCTGCGGTATACCTGAGGCTATAGGAGGAATTAACTGAGATAGCTTCCTCAGAGAGTCTCTAGACCTTAGGGATAATAGGGTTAGACCATGTGATCTTCCTCAAGAGAGTCCCTAACTTCCCTATACTATAAGGGGAATTGATCAAGTGAGCTTCCCCAGAGAGTCTCATAAATTTTTATGACCAAACCAGAGGGGTTAGGCTGAGTGCACCGCCCAGAGGGTTGTGGTACTTCTTGGATAGGGTCAGAGGGGATGGCTGCGAGTACATCCAAGAGGGTTCCGGCTCTTTAGCTATTTGTTTCACTACTGTTGATTGCTTGTGGATTGATTGATGCTATGTATCATCCTGTTTTACTGGTTACTGTTTACTACCTCTTACTTGTTGTTGCTATTTACTGATACTCACTGACTGATAGGCATAGATCTTCGGGTGAATCCCTACTGGGATTTTATCTCACACCCTATTTGGGCCATACTTTTGGGCCCAAGAAGACTATGTTTTTGCAAGTATAGACAAGGGAAAGCACCCATCGACTTTTGGAACTTGATTTCTTGGAGTAGGAGAGCATGGGACCAAGCTTTGGCTTTCGATGCTGGGGTGTTGTTTACTTTTCTTTTGTACTTTTTTTGGTACTGTGGAGTTTCATTATTATGACCTGTTTGGATGATTTCCTAGAGTTGTACTTGCATCATTTCATATATACATTTGTGCTCCAGTTTGATGATTAGTCTTCCGCTGTTTATATTGTTGGTTATTACTGCTTCCACTATTTCATGTTTATTCTTCTTTCGTTGTGTTCTCTACCAATGAGGGCATAGTTTCCCCACTATCACACCCAAGTCCCTCCCTACTATTTGGTAGCCTCTGGTGTTTGGGGAAATGATCTTGAGGCCATGTGACCAACCGTGTACGGGGCACCTCTGGGTGGCTTCCGGAACCGGGACGTTACAAAGTGGTATGAGAGGAATTATTTTCTCTTGCATTACTATTTGGAGACTTTATCCAGGGATAGGACGGATTTGGTACTTGGTAATGAGTTGTACCCGAGAGTATCTAACCCATTTACAGGGAAAAGCCATACTACCACGTTTATTACAGTTTAATAGTTTTTTAGATTTTACAGTTGATATGATTTCACCAAGATTGATTCACATGCTTTGTACTGTTATTGTTTTTATATTATGGTTCTATTTCTATCGCAAGCTGATGAGATGAGGGCATGCCTTTTCATGAATCTTATAGGCACTTGTAGAAATCACATGCCATTCATTCTTTCCATGCCATCTAGGGTGCATTAGAAATTTCATGTTGTTGTGATAGACTTTGTGTATATTATGCATGCTGTTGTGATAGATGCTTCATAGATTCTCTACTGTTATTTTAGAAAAATGTTTGTTTTGTTCCTTGCTCAAATAAATGCCAAATTTTTATTATTGAGGTGTTATGGGCCCTCTTGGATCGTAAGTTGGTGGATCCGGATCCTGTTTTGTATTATACAAGACTATTGGAGATGCTAAGCCTTGATTCACTTGGAGTATGGGCCCTCACAAGGGTCCATACTCCCTAAGAATCTTCTGCATTGAGTTCTTACAAGACATGATCCTCAAAAATAAGTTCCTCTTGAGCTAATTCTTCTTAAACAATCTCAGGTCCATCCACTTCAACTTCTCCAAGATTTTCAAAAGTATGAGGCACAATTTCTTTTTTTCCACTTGAGGAGTCACCTCAATCTAGGAAACTGTTGGTTGTTCAATTTATTATACTATAGGTTCTCTAAAAAAATCTATTTCTTAGAATAGGTTCAGTTGTATCATCAGTTGCTTGAACATGCTCCTCACCCATTGGATCCCCTCAATGTCTTTTCCTCTGAAGTACCTCTTGACTTTCCTCATCAGTAGAAGGATAAAATACTTCAAATCTCAGTCTTCTTTAGGTTCCTCTTTCTCTTGATTCAGCCATTACTTCCTTAGACATAGCACGTTGCTCCCCCTGAGCCGATTTCTAGTCTTCCTCATCTTCAACAGGCATAAGCTTTCCTTTCACAGTACTCCATAAGAATTCAATCTTCCTTATAGTTCCAACATTGAAGATATTTCTATGATGGAATCTTACTCTGGCATCTAGTAATCTTACCATATCAGACTTAAACAGTAATATTGAAATTAACCATTCATAGGTATAGAAGTTCATTCTAGCCTCTGGTTGATAGAAATAGTTGAGATATGTTACCACATATCATGGAAAATTTAATTTTATATCACTCATAAGAAAAAACATTATGTACATGTCAGGAAACAAAGTCTTGTCCATGTCTGACATCCTCTGTGCAATCCCTGTTTGCACAAACATAAAAAGAATCTTCTGATCAGGTTCTAGATTTTTCATGAACGTTTTTATTATACTTGTAGATCCAAATAAAAATGACATAATATCCTCTAACATAAGTACATAATATCCAATATTATTTAAGTTGAAATGATAAACTCCCTTATGAGGGAAATTTAAGATTCTAGCTATTTCTACAAATGAAATTGAAAAATCCTAATCTTCAATTTTCACAACTATGGTGTCCTCTGTATCTCCAAGACTAAACTAAATAGATTGGAAAAAGTGATGAAGATTTACCTCATATATAAAATCTATATTTTCTCCACTGAAAGTGTGGCTGAGATTCTGAAAAGCGAGGAATTTCCACAGTATGATATCCGTTTGATATAACCATTCTATGTTGATTATTTTTCCTTATAGAGTCTTTCTTCCTGTCATGCGCTGAAGCTTGTCATTACTAGATTCTCCATCCTTGACTCTCTGTGTCTTGTTCATTTCTGTTTCAAAGTTCTGAATTCTCTATGTTTTAGGGTTTGAAAGGTTTAGCCAAAGGTAGACGAAGGCGGTAAGGGTTTTTGGTGTTCCAGAAGGTTTTGAGAAAAATAATGGGTTTGGAATTTGAAACGGTTTCTGACATCCTGGATTCTCATGTAATTTACTTAAATAATAATCATTACATTATTTAAATAAAATAAAACATATGTTGAAAAAATACAAATGAAATTTTAAATTATTATAAAAACAAATAATTAAATTATTTAAAACAGGGAAGATAAATAAAATTTATAAAAATTAATATTAATATTTCATTTAAAATTAAATAAACTAAGTTCCCCCTTAATAAAATCAAACCTCGTAGTAGGAAGTGGTTTAGAAAAAATATCAGCTAATTGAATTTCAGTATATAAAAATTCTAAGAATATATCCACTTTAAGAACATGATCTCTTACAAAATGATGTCTGATATCAATATTCTTAGTTATAGAAAGATTAATAAGATTTTTTAAAATATATATAGCACTTGTATTATCACATAAAATAGGTGTGTTATTAAAATTTAGTCCAAATCCCAAAAGAGTGTATTTCACACACAAAACCTGTGCACAGCAACTGCCTGCAGATACATATTTTGCCTCGACTATTGATAGGGCAACTGAGTATTGTTTCTTAAAAGACCATGACAATGAAGATTTTCCTAAAAAGTGACAAGTCCCTGAGTTGATTTTTCTATCTAATATAAAACTTCTAAATTTAGTATCTGAATATAAAACTAAATTAAAATATGAAGTTTTTGGATAGAAAATATATTGAAAAAAGTTCCTTTAAATATCCAAAAAAATATTTTCACAGCACTTATGTAAGATTCTTTAGGATTAGATTGAAATCTAGCACAAAGACATACTGAATAAATTATATCTAGCCTGCTAGTAGTAAGATATAATAAACTACCAATCATAACTCTATATAACTTGTTGTTAACTGATTTTCTAGTTTCATCAAAATCAAGTTTTATATTAGTACACATAAGAGTTGTATATGTCTTGTTACTTTCAACTCAAAATTTCTTTAATAAATCAGTAATGTATTTTCTTTGATTTAAAACATTTACAAAATAATTTTGATAAATTTGAAGTCCTAAAAAGAAATTTAATTCTCCAATCATTCTCATTTCAAATTATTTTTCATTAAATTTTAAAACTTGTGATAATGTTTTTTTTTGTTGAACCAAAAATCACATCATCAACATAAATTTGAACTAATAAAATATTATAGTTAATAGTTTTATTAAACAATTTTGGATCTTCCATCCCAACAATAAAATCATTTTTCAAAATAAAAGAACTTAATCATTCATACCAAACCTTAGGTTCTTGTTTAAGGCCATAAAGAGCTTTAGTAAGTTTAAAAACAAAATCTGGTTTTTTTTAATTTTCTAAACCAGGAGGTTTCTCAACATAAACATCCTTCAATAAGTAACCATTTGAAAAGGAAGACATAACATCCACCTGAAATAATTTAAAGTTAATATAAGATGCATAGGGTAAAATGATTTTTATATCTTCTAATCTTGTTACAGGTGAAAAGGTATCATCATAATCTATACCTTCTTCGTGATTATATCCTTTAGCTACTAGTCTTTCTTTTTTTCTAGTTAATATTCCTTGATCATCTTGTTTATTTCAAAAGACCCATTTAGTTCCAATAACTAGATAGTTCTGAGGTCTTTCAACTAAATTTCAAACTTCATTTCTCTTGAAGTGGTTTAGTTCTTCTTGCATTGCTATCATCCAACTTTCAATGAATAAGGCTTCTTCTAATGTATTAGGTTACAATTGGTATAAAAAGGAAGAGAATTGAACAAGATTTCCAACATTTCTTCTAGTTTTTATTCCAATGTCTAGGTCTCATATAACAGTTTCTAAAGAGTGATTCTTTAGGGTTCTAAACTGTCTAGGTAGTACAGTGTTAGGTTATTTAATGTCATTTTCTTCTGAACTAGACTAAATTACATTTAAATATTTTTCAAAATCATCTTTTAAGTTATCACGTCTCGTGTTATCATTATAGTCATATTCATCAATTTTGCCTTTCCTTTTATCAAAGGGATCAGATTCATGAAATTTCACATGAACTGATTCTTCAACAATCCTAGAATTTTTATTAAAAACTCTATAATATTTGGAAGTAGTATAATATCCTAAGAAAATTCCATCATAGGATTTTGGATCAAACTTACCAAGATCTTCCTTGTTGTTTAATGTGTAAACCTTTCATACAAAAAAATTAAAGTAATTTACTTTAGGTTTTTTGTTATTATAGAGTTTAAAGTGTGTATTTTTTAAAAATTGGTCTGATTAAAACTATATTCATAATATAGCAGGCTATACTTACAGCTTCTTCATAGAAATTGGGAGGAAGATTGTATTCATTTAGCATAGTCTGAGACATTTATTGAGTAGTCTTATTTCTTCTTTCAACGGTTCCATTTTGTTGAGGTGTTCTTGGTGAAAATACGGTGTGTTTAATACCCATATTTGAGAAATAGTAATTAAATTCCAAATTCTCAAATTCTCCACCAAGATCACTTCTTAATGAAATTGTTTTAAAACCTTTTTTATTTTGGACAGCTTTTCAAAAACTTTCAAATATAGTAAAAGCTTAATTTTTATATTTTAGAAAATAAATCCAATTAAATCTAGAATAGTCATCTACTAAAACAAATACATATAATTTACAATCCAAGCATGTTATTCTTGAAGGTACAAAAAAATCCATATGGATAAGTTCAAGAGGTTTTTATGTAGAAATTTTGTTAACAAATTTGAAGGATGATTTGGGTTTCCTTCCATGTTGACATGCATCATAGAATCTATCACGTTCAAATTTGAGACTAGAAAAATCATAATCTAATTATTTCTTAGATAACTTATGTAAAGAATATACATTGAGATGTCCAAGTCTTCTATTCCAAATCCATGATTCATTTATCTTATTAGTTAAATAGTTTACTTGTTGTTTACACAAGGAATTTAAGTCCAGAGTATAAACATTATTAGTTCTACGTGCTCTAAATTTAAGAAATTTATCATTAAAAACATAACAATAATTGTTAGAAAAATCAAAAAAAATAACCATCATCACAGAGTTTAGAGATACTTATCAGGTTGTGTTTTAATCCTTCTAAATTGAGTACTTTATAAATTTAGATATGTTCTAGATCTCCAACAGTTCTAATGATAATAATTTACCTTTGGTATTGTCACCAAATTTAACTAATCCTCCGTCATTTTGAGTTAATGTTTTCAAATTTGATGAATTCCCACTCATTTTCTTGGATCATCCACTTTCCATATACCATATTTCAGTTCGGATTCTATGACCTGCTTGCTGTAATGGCATTTAAGTAAAGTTTTATTTTGGTACCCATGTTTTGATGGGTCCAGGAGTGTTAGCTAGTAAAGACCTAGGACTGCAGACATGCTTTGTTTTTCTATAATCAATAGAATCATATAAAATGATTTCACCAAAGGCTTTCTCAATCCCACTTATTTTTGGTTGCCTTAAATAACTATTTTTAGATATATGACCCTTTTTCCATAGTATTTTAAAATTTCACCTATTGTAATTAGAACAAAATAGTTCTTATATAGTTTTGATTTCTCACCTTTACTACATATTCCATATATTTCCTTTTTAATCACAGTCTTTCCAAGAATTTTATTTAGTGTATTTTATCCTTTTATAAAAACAAGAGATTCACTTTTGTATGTTTCAACTTATTTTTTCAGTTTTGTTATTTTAGTTTCATTATCTGTAAATCTTATGTGTGATGAGTTATATTTTTCAATTAACTCTTGATGTTGTTTTAGCTGAGTGTCTCTTTCTCCTAAAATAGCAGTGTGAATATTTTTTAGTTACTTATGATTCTTAAATAAGGAATCATATTTTTCTTCCAGAATTTTGCAAGAAGGCTGCAAGTTTATTATTTGAACAATTAAAACTAGAATTATAATTAGATGAGTAATAAGATTGTACCTCATTAGCTTCTACCTTAAAGAAAATATTTGCTTTTAGATTTGATTCTTATTTTTCTGAGTCAGACTTTGATGAGCTATTGGAGTCTTCAAAAACACTCCATGTAGCTTTCATTGCTCTTTTTCCTTTCTACTCATAATCATTGTTTTTGAAAAATTTCTTTTTCTATTCTTCTTTTAATTGATAATAGGTAACACTAATGTGATCCATATTCTTGTATTCATAACATCTAACTTCTATTGGTTATTTTTCATCATTTTTGAAGGATTTTTTGAATCCCTTCTTCTTTCAGTAAAATTTACTGAACTTTCTGGCCACTTGAGCCAGTTCCACATCTGAATTTGATGAATCAGAATTCTCTGATTTCATTGTGATTTCTTTCATCATCTTTATGCTCTCCTTTTCGGATGATACTTTCAAAGCAGTATTTTTTCTTTTGATCTAGACTTTATTTTCATTTGATTCATCTTGCATCTTATCTTCACACATCATAAGATTTCCAATTAACTCTCTCATTGTAATATCTTTGACTGGTGATGATTGTCTAATAGTCGTTGTTATCCCATTCCATCTTGGTGGTAGTACTCTTAGTACTTTTAGGGCTTGATATGCTTGTTTGATAGGATCTCCCAAGGTAGTGATGTTATTAACAATTTCTGTAAGCCTTCCATTAATCTGGGAGATGCTTTCTCCATCAAACATTCTAAATGTCTCAAATTTCAATTTAGTTGTGGCATGCCTCGTCTGTCTGAAATTGCCAGTTCCTTCATAAGCAACTACAATTATCTACCACATTTCATAAGAATTTGGGCACTGAGATACTCTGTTGAATTCATCTGTTCTAAGACCACATATGAAAGCATTCATAGCTTTCAATTTTATGTTTTACTATGCTTCTATATCAGCACTTTGTGTTTTAGGATTCTCTAAAATCACATAGGGATTTATAATTTTGGAGTAGACTTTTTATCCAAGGTTCATTAAATAAATGATCATCCTTGATTTCCATCATCCATAATTTTCACTGTTCAAGTAGGGAGATTGAACCATTGACATACCCTCCCAGGTATCATCCATTGTGATCTGTATAATCTAAAAACATTCATCTTGTTATAGGTTTGACAAAACCTCATCCTCTGATACCAATCGTTGGATTGGTTTATACCAAATATGCACAAGAGGGGGTGAATTGTGAATTTTACAAATTCATCATGAATGAATATGATGATCAAATTTGTCCTTTTATCTTTATCATATTGTTTATGCAGTGAAGAATAAATAGTTAATGAATGCAAGGAAGTATAGTGGTTCGGGGAATATAAGGCCCCTAGTCCACTCCACCAACGCTCTACTCTAGGAGCTTGGTGATTTTCACTATCTAGTCCTCTTATCAACAGACTGTCCACAACTGAGTGTAGGATATTGACACCTTTACAAGGTAAGGCTAAAAACGGAGTCTTCTGGTTCATACACAAAACTGAATACACAGCTTAGTACGATAAGCCAGTTACTCAAAATAAAAAATATTATTTGTCTTGAAATACTTTCTAGTTGATTTTCATAGTTACAACAGCATCCAACTGATAGTAGATAGATCGTCATCTTTAAAAAATATGTTCTTCAGATAAGGGTAGTTATGATTCGGTCCATTTGAAATAGATATATAAATAAATTCAGAAACTCCACCAACAATGGATTCACAAAAGATCTTCGATGTAGAAATAATGAATATTCAATGTGTTTCTTCTTCTTCAAAAAAACAGAGTTTGATAGATCTTGATAGCAGCAGATCTGTAAATATCGAATGACTCTATAAAACTATAGTCATGAAGAACTCAAGAGTTTGTTCTATATTTTCTTGATGATTCTCCCTACATTTAATACAAAATATCATAGATATATATAGAATAATGAAGATTGTTTTCCTTAAAAAATTAGATCCACAAAAGTCGCATGTAGAATCGAGATATTAAAATGTTTGAATAACACAGAAGTCATAAATCCCCTGAATATTTGGCATGAAAATATCCGCATTAATAGATCCTTTGAATCACAAAATGAATGGCTTTGAATCAAATAAATACATGATTTAAAATTGGTCTTTGAATTTGGCTTGAAATCATCCTAATAATCTGCATAAAGACCGTTTCTCAATAAGGTCGTAATTTAAATCTCTGATGCCAAATGTAGGGTTGATATATATAGAATACATTCTCTGAATGTAAGGTTCATAATGTAAGTTTGATAACGTAAGATTGATAATGTAAGGTTCACAATGTAAGGTTGATCAACCATACTTTTCTCTTCAACACTCAAACATACGGTATAATATCCATACTTTCCTTTTTAGAAAAATATAAGATACATGATCCGTAAGGTTCATTATTAAAGTAAGGTTAATGATCCATACCTTTTGATAAATCATAAGGTGGTTTTCAAAAGTAAATTTGATGAACTATACTTTTATCAGCTTCTAAACGTAAGCTATATGATCCATAATTGTTTCTATAATGTATGGTTTCTTAACCATACTTTTCTGACATGTCATAAAGTAAACAAGAAATTCCATCATTTTTCTATGCTCCTCAATGTAGGGTATGAACAGTGTCTACAAAAAACACAAAAGTGATTTCCGAACATGTAGGTCATGAATAGTGTTTCCAGAACACACTAAAATTATTTCTGAATACTTTGTCAAATATTCCATGAGGATTAAATGCTTTAATATTATTCCAAAATAGGTAAATAAAGAATATCAATTTCCTAAAATATACTCAAATTAAAATCCTTAAAATAACAAATAATGGTATTTCGGAACATTAAAATCATTATAAAGAGATAGATTATTTTTTTCGATGATCTCCCCTTAATAAAATAGAGTGTTGTTGAAAACAACACTTACTCAACAATGACTACTCACCTCTATCCTTATACCCCTACACTACAGGATTAGAAGGAATGAACTCAAGAGGCTTATCCTTCACTACATGAATTACCTGATTTGGGTGTTCCATAGGCAACTACTTCCTATTCCATTTACAAGAACCACAATCATATTTCCTACAAGAATATTTATGATTCCCCTTCTTAGAGCAGAACCAAAAAACCACATCCCTACAACAATTCTCTTTCATATATCTTATGATATAACACAACGAATAAATTCATGGATCTTCTCATTTAAATTTTATTATCATATCTCATCATCAATCATTGAGAGTATAACATAATTAGTAATTATGTAATTTAATTTATCCTCGACTAGTATATGAGTGAAGTATTAAGATCTTGTGACATCTGGGAATCTTTCCATCTTAATGGGGATTCCCACTATAGATGCATAGTCAATGAGGATATATAGGTTCTAAAAGATCTAGTTCATGTCCATAATATTAATCTAGATCTGGATTCATGTATTTTATGTATTGAATCAATTAAATTGATAACCCCATTCCTTAATGGAAATCATACCTGGTGTAAGGGTGATTGAACTGAAACCCCAAGCATGCCGCTTTAATTCCTCCAAAAGAAATAGTATATGGATAAAAACCTCTTCCAATCAGGATACAATTTCAACTTAAGAATCCCTAGAACAATGATGATTTCTTTCTAAAATCATCAACATTCAATAGTATCTCACCCATGGGAAAATTAAATCTTCCAAACAATGGAATTATATAATATTAATTGTCTATTAATGAAATAAATAATATGAATAATGAATAAATTTAAAAAACTTATTATGTGTTATTAATTATATATATTATTAAAAAAATCAAAAATGGATTTTGATAAATGCGTGTATTAAAATGAAAATGAATATATATTAATTATATAAATTAGTAACATTTTTAAAACTTTATGTAATAATGAATAAAAATTTACAAATAAATTTTAAAAATAGAGAAAATTATAAAAATATTGAACAATGAAAAATTGGAAATGAATATATTAAAAAATATTAAAAAATCAAGATTATTGATCAATAAATAATATTAAAAATGAATAAAATAAAAAATAAAATTAAAAAGTAATAAGTAGTATATAATGAATAAAAATATAAAAAATGAATAAAATTTATTAATTAAAAACATAATATATATTAAATATATTATGTTAATAAATATAATTATAAAATGAATATTAAAACATTAATAAATATATTAATATTATGTATCTATGTTATATATAAAAATTAATTAATTAAATATATTTATGAGTGAAATTAATGTAACACTTGTTTGATATATGTTAAATTGAAAAGTAAACAACATTTGATTAAACATCCATTACTCGATACAGTCAGTCAATATTTTTAATTAATATTAATTTATAATTATAATCCATTTTTTAACAAAATATATGACTTATTTAATATAAACCTATAAATATTAAATATATTTATAAATATATATATATATATATAATTCATGGATGTGAATCAGGTTGAAGTGGAAACATGCGATACTCGGCCTATGGGGTCTGATTTTATTCAGATTAGTATGAAATGGATGATAATGCTACCAAGGATAATGTTTTGAAGTTTCATAGTGATCCTATATTGGATGACACTAAAAATGATCCTCCAAATATGAAGGAAGCAGATTGAATGCATACTTTCAATGATGGTAATATCCCTATTACACAGGATTCTTCTTCTAAACAAAGTATGCGTGTTGTAGAGGTTGGAAATAGTGGGAGGAATTGTGTTTCTCCACCAAACATATTTGTGATGTTGGAGTATGTCAACAACCAAGATTTTTATTCTCTCTATATTGAGAGTTTTTAATCTAATGCTCCCAAAATCATTTTTAAATCTGATCTTAATGCATCTACCTCTCTTTTGTTAATTCTACAGTCTACTAAAGATTTTCTTTATAAGGATTCTCCCTTTTGTGTAATGTCCCCACATGGGGATACTATCACTCAAGACATTAATGGAGATAGGCCTCCTCTAAATGAGGATATATTTAATGATTCTAAAGAGAGATATGATTTGATATCAAAAAATGATTTTATTGGAGGTAAAAACATTTAACTTCATGATGAGGAGGATGAATCATCATGCATGGATGATCAAAATAGAACTTGGAAAACTTATAAGTAGTGGAATAGAGGGAGAAACATGATATTTTGGGGTGGATTTAGAGGAAGGGTGGTAGACATAAAATAATATGATTGTTGTATGATCTTTCATATTTGGTGGCGTTTATGCCAACATTTATCCATGTATCCCATTCTGTTCGTTGTTTGTATACCCTTATTTTTAATAATTCTTTCAGTACCATGGATTTTAGTCCATGATTCACAGCATTATTTATATATAAATATATAATTTATTGTTAAAAATATAAAATATATTTATAAATAATTGTATATAAAAAAATTTAAGTGAAAAAATTACAAAAAATATTAAACAAATAAATATTTAAAATATTTCAATTATAAAAATAGTAAAAAAACACATAAATATATCAATGAATAAATAAAATTAAACAAATGCATGTTAAAAATGAGTTAAATTTAATTAAAAGACGAGAAGAATGAAAAAATATTAAAAAGTAAATAAGAGATTAATATGTTTTATATTATTACATTTTATTCATTTTTTATATTTATATTTAATATATACTATTTATTACTATTTATAATTAATAAATATATATATATATATATATATTAAATTTATTCATTTTTATTAATAATTTTTTCATTACTAAATTTTTTAATATTTTTGTAATTTATTATCTTTAAAATTTTATTTATTTAATTATTACATTTTATTTATTTTATTCATTTATATTTAATATATACTATTTATTAATATTTATAATATATACACATATTAAGTTTATTAATTTTTAATTAATAATTATTTAAATCATAATATTTTTAATATTTTTATAATTTATTCATTTTAAATTTTTAATTGTTTAATTATTTCAATTTTTTAATATTTTTACTATTTATATTTTTTTATTTGTTTTTTATTGTAGTATATAAAAAATGGGGCCAACAGAGCCAAGTCAATTCAACTGACTGGGAAGGTGGTATGTGTATAGGCCCACAGGAGAAAGGGCACATGTGAGCTCGAATATGGATGGGCCACCTATATAGGCAGGGTAGGTGGTCCAGCGAGTGGAGGGGCCAGCCCATGTGGCCCATGTGTGGAGCTGTATGTAGGTGTCGATCCCCTACAGCCCTGAAATGTTGTGATAGTGGATTGAATAGTCTTATAAAGCATGACCAAAAAAATGTGAAGTCGGATGTGGGATGAAAAAGTGTGGGACAACCCTTTGTAGGTGCAAAGTAAAAGTGCTGATACATGCTACCACTATTTATTGTGGTTTTTTTAATATTGTATATTTCACTGAATATAGGATTCATGGAACGTTAAAAAATTAATCATCTTCACCCACAAAATTCATAAAACACTTAAAAATCCATATAAATAATAAAAATTATCAAGTAAAAAATTTATAAAATTTATAATATTAAATCTATGATTTATGTTTAATTTGGAGTATGACTTGAACATTATTCTATAACTTCTTCAAAAATATTTAAATAATAAAAAACACATGTATGAATATTTCATGAAGTAAAACTACCTAATCATAGATCATAAATTTAAAATTGAAAGAACACATGATACCTGGTGTTGGGGAGAGACCTTCATTGTAACAAAAATCCATCACAAAACCCCAGAAGTGGCATGGTTCAACCTAAGCCTAATTCCCCCAATGAAATCTGATACTTTATTTCTGTATCCAAAATTATAAATATCACTAAGATATATCATCTCTCGAACACTTTGAGTCACTTACACCCAAAATAATTTCATCACTCACTCCCATGATCACACCATCTTGTGAACCACTAATCTTCATAAATTGGGGAACATCGTCGAATTGATGCTATCAGGATGAATTTTGATACACAACATCTTCATGGATCTCCTTGCATGACATTTTTGAAACTCCATTCATCATCATCATTTTTTGTGCCTGTATGAGTTTAATTTTTATTTATTGTCAATAATTTGTCAAAGAAGTTAAGTCAAATTTTTTGTAATGAGAAGTTGAGTGAGTTGCTGGAATTGTACATGGAAAGGGGAAAAAGGAGTTGGGTGGTTTCTTGAACAACATGTGTGGATAGATTCAGAACACCTTGATACATTTTTATTGATGTGATTATAATCAAGGTAAAATAATGTATTGATGGTGAGATTATATTCTATAACATCTTATGAATGTTTGAAGTGGCTCAGAACTAATTTAAGTGATTCTCAAAATTATATGTCGTGTAAATTTGGAAAATTCTAAAAAATGTTAGGATGAACTCCCACTTCATATAGTTGAAACACATGAATTTAAAGATCATTTCTAACTTCATAAGGGTTATCCATGAATTTTTAATGATCATTCTAGACTCTATAAATTTTAAAATTTTCAAACAGTATAAGGATGAACTCCAACTCCATATGGATGAATCCCATGAAAGTAATGATCATGTCTGACATTATAAGGGTCATCCATCACATTATAAATATATTTCTATAATTCATAATGGTAATTATTATTATTTTTAAATGTGAAACATGTAATAATCCAGTTCTTCCATTTAGTTGTGGTTTCTTTTAATCTTTTTCCTTTGAGTTTCTTTTAGAAAATAAGGGAAATTTGGGAAATGCAAATGAATTCAGGGTTACACACCTTGTAATCCTAAGAACACTCCATGTAGTATGCTCATGTGTGAATGTAATACATGGAGTTTTGGAATGTCATCATGGAAAAGAGGAAAAGGAAACTACACACCATGTACATACTTGTACACATTTTTATGGGAATGTCGGTTGGCCCTAGAATGTAAGTTGGTGAAAATAGCTTCCAAATGAATAGTTAAATGATATACACACTGTGTATTTGGGATTACATGCTGTGTAGTTTATTTTTTTGTCTTAAAATGGTCTTTGGCCTCTTCATTCGGTATATTGGATAGTGGGATCACTAGGGAACTCAAGAGGAGCATCGGAATTTCAACCTCTTTGTAGTTGATCATCCAAACTATGAACCAATCATTGCCAATCTCATTTGAACCCAATCAATGAGTGATCTATTACTCTTGAGATGTTCTTGGTTATTTTTTTTCTCAAATAAGTTATTTAAGGTTGATTTAATATCCTTGTTTCATAGATCTATATTGTTATATCATTAATTGGAAGTCGAGGCTGGACGAGGAGGGTCATACTATGATGAGGTAGGTGGTCTTGTGATTATTTCTTAATGTCAAGTGTTTATATGAGTCATTGTGCCACACGACCATGTTTGGTGTGTCACTTTGTTGAGAATTTGACTCATGTTAATTCCTAAAGATGTTTAGTTGATTAATTATATGAATTGAATCATGTTGAGACTACTTGTTTTGATTAAGGTCCACCATGCGGGTGAGTTTCCCTTGGATAACTATGTTGGGCCTTTGGATTAGGATAATTGTGGTTATGCCTCTGTTTTCCCTATTATGGGTTGCTTGAAATGAATTAATTAATTAAATTCTTACTAATGTGAATTGTTTCCTTATTAACCATGTAATAGTGTAATGATTGTATGTGTTTCCTTATACTGAATTTCTTATATGTCGGGCTTGGCCCTATTGAATTATTCTGCATGCAGGACGATTTTGGTCATGCCTGTGGGCATGTTTTTGTGTCTCTCTATGGGTTACATTTTGTTATTCCTGTGGGAAATTTCTTATGTGAAAGGATTTTTTATGTCTGATGACTACCTAAGGGAAAGGGTTTGAACTGAGGTTTGAATGTTGTAATGACTTATGATGTGTCTTCCAAGATTAAGAACAAGCTTGTATTTGATTTTCATTTTACTTGATAGATTTTCTATTGAGGTGTCTGTTTTATTTTATTGAGTAGGGGATTGATTGGAAATGGTTGAATCCTAATAACTTATGATTCTATGTAAATGAATTTATTAATGAACATGAACAGTATAAATGGAACAAGACTTGTTGGACTGTTTACATTGAGTACTTCATAGTTTAAGGATTTTATTATTATCCATTATTGCTGCACATACTCACTGACAGATTAGAACAGACCTTTGGTGGTTGTTTACTATGATTTATTTCTCACACCCGGTTTGGGTCATGATTTTTAGCCCGAAAAGACTATATTGATGAAGGTGTCAATAGGGGAAAGGCTCCTTATAAAGGTACTTGTTTACTGGTTACGAACATGAAAGCATGGGGCCAAGCCAAGGCTTATGATTCTTTCCTATTTCTTTTTGTATTATTGGACCTTACTATTGAATTATACTTGATAGTAGTGTATCATGTTTTTATTTCTTTCATAGAACATATGACATGATGCATCATTATAATATTATATTCCTTCTGTTTATCTTTACCTTTCAGTCTTCCAATGTTTACTTCAGTTCCATATTGTTTACTACTTCCATTACCGTTATTATTTATTCAGTTGTGTTACACTCTTCCAATGAGGGCATAGTTTTCCCACCATCACCTCCAAGGCCCTTACTTCTAGTCATTAGCCTCTATTGTTTGGGAAAATGTTCTTTAGGATATGTGGGCAACTAGGTACAGGGAACCTTTTAGTGGAATCCATATCCAGGACATTGCAAAGTGGTATCAGAGTGATTGTTTCTTTTTTTCTTTGTTTTACTATTTGTAGATAATATAATTATATGGAATTTGGTAATTAGCTATGCTCAGGACTAGCTACCCCTTGTACAGGGAAAATCCAAATTGCCTTGTAATAAATTGTGCTTTTTGGATTTTGAGCTATTATAGTCGATTTCATTTCATCGTAGGGTAAAGCACTAGATTTCTGCTATTACTATTGATGTAATTTTGGTTATATTTGTTTTAACCTGATGAGATTAGTGTATTCGATCTCATGAATCATATAGACACCTGTTAGAATCACATGACATGCATTATTCCATGCCATCTAGGATGTAGTAGATAATTCATGTTTTTGTGATAGTTTTCTTGTAAGAGATGCAATTTGTTGTGATAGTACCTTGATAGATATTCATTCTCTTGTGATAGGTGTATTGGTACTTGATATGGTTAGAATTTGATAGATACCAAACTATGAAGTATGAGGTGTATGGGTCCTCGTGGATTGAAATTTTTTGGATGATGATTTATCCTTTTGTATAGAATTGTATTGTGATATGTTATGATTGGGTGCCAAACATTGCTTCTCCGAGAGTATGGGCCCTCATGAATCAAAATTTGGTATACCACTGGTTGGTTTTTCTACAGAACATGGTTTTTTGTGGAAATATAGAGCCTCTATCCTAAAAAACATAGTATACATAGTGTGTAGTTTTGCCTCACACTCCATGTGTTCTTCTTGATTGGGGAAGATAATGTTCCAAGTTTTAAGAAGAAAACACCGTGTAAAATGTGTACATGTTGTGTAGTATCTGACCATGTAACAGGCTATGTGAGAGAAAACAATGGCTATTGAGTTTTGATCAGAACACACTGTGTACTTTCGGTACATGTCGTGTAGCCTACCCAGGTAGAACCCTTGTGGACCTGGTCATGTGGGAGTACATGGCCAGCAGGACAGACTTGTGTACACGCCGTTTTCATGTGGAACATGTCATGTACCTAGAGTTAATACATGCCTAGGTCAGTGGTAGAACATGACCATGTGACAGTGTAAGAGTACAGGCTATGTATTCTTTCTACGCACTGTGTAGTCCATTTTTTTTCAAACATTAAGGGTCATTTCAAAAAAAAATTGGAACTCATGTACGGAAAACCTTAAAGGCACGCATGAACTAATTCATATTCTTGACCCTGTAGATTCATGCTGCTTTGATGACCATGAGTTGTACACCAGGACAGTGGCGACAATCATACTCCAAAAATGGTGTGCCATAGGCCACCGATGGATCCACCAGTTGTGACAAATGCAGCACCAGCTGTAATACTAGACACAGGTGCAGATGCACAATTCATTAATGGATTTTCAAGGTTCCTATAGACCATTCAGGGAGCACCACAGACTACCACATCTATGGTAGAGTTGACTCATATCTTATAGCAGTAGCAACCACCTACAATTTTAGGGGATGGCAGACCACATGTTGTGGAATCATGGCTTGAATCAATGATCACTATCTTCGAGCATTGGGAGATTCCTCTCGAGAGGAGATTCAAGATCATGGCATATATGTTGCATGATTCTGACAAGAGATGGTGGGATGTTATCACTCAGGAAGTGAATCATCGGGATATGACATGGGAAGACTTTCAGGCAGAAATTTATGATTATTATTTTATCGAGATGATGAGGGTTGACTGATCTCGAGAGTTCATGCACCTAGAAAAGGGCACACTATCAGTTATATACTATTCTGTCCTATTTAATCACCTTCATCAATTCGCACCAATTCTGATATGTGATGATGAATTGAAATCATGACTATTTGAGGGTGGTCTTATGTTTGATATTATAATGTAGGTTAATTTAATTAGGTTTCCGTTTGTCTAGTCCATTGTGAATCAGGCACTGACCACCGAGCACTATCTGTTGGAAGCTAGTGGTGTGAACTAGAGAGGTTCAGCACTAGTTTCTGGTAATATCTCAACCGGAAAGAGGAAGCATCTTGTGGAGTTTTCTTGCGGTGATAGTAGCAACCAGAATGTTTCCTCCAGTGGTCAGGTGACATGCTACCAGTCCATAATGGTTAGGAAAAAGAGACCTCAGTGCCCAAGGGACCTAGTAGAATGCAGATCTTATGGAAGGATGGGACAACTATAGTGATATTGTAGGGAATTTATACTAGTGGATAAGGAGAGAGGTTTTGTACAGACTCCACATGCTGGAGCGGGTTCAGTAGCTTCTCACCAGTCTAGAAACTAGAATACGTTGGGGCATTCAATCCATGGTGGTGGTCGTGTCTCTGGTAGTCATACACTAGGATCTCAAAAACAGAAGGGCATATCATCTTAGGGTAGCCATGTTGTGTCTCACAACCGTAGTGGAGGTCATACTTATGCAATGAAATAGACCCATCAAGAGTAGGATCCTGGACCATTTACTATCATAGGTATTATCCTAGTCGCTTATGTTATATCTTCTGCACTTTTTGATACTGGTGCTACACATAGTTTTATATTTGTGGACATTGTGGAAGGCCTTGGGCTCTATATGTATACTTATTCTGATTTTAAGACTCTAGACACTCCATTAGGTATTAGAATGACAGGTGTGTGTCAGTGTATGGAGTTCCCCCATGATATTGTCAGGTGTTAGTTTCTATGGAACCTTTATATCATAGAGATGACAGGCTTTGTTTTCATTCTCAGAATGAACTGGTTGGTTCATTTTTAAGACTTTTTTGATTTCTATTGCTGTAGGATGAGTTTCATTTCACCAGAGCGCATAGAGTTTCTACATAAGGGTAAATGGGATGTCCATGCAAGAAGAGATAGACCCAATCATTGTGGGATAGATGGGATGATAGCTCGGAATTAGAGAAATATCTGGATGACCAGGGAACGTGTCTAGAAGATTTCCCTCTAGTGGTTGATCATTTCAGGGATTTTTTCCTAGATGACTTCTTATGCTTACCTCCAGTTAGAGAGTTGGATTCTACTATCGAGCTAGTTCCATGAGCTACACTGATATCCATTCCTCTTTATAGGATGGCTACGATGGAGTTGAAGGAGCTCAAGAGGTTGTTGAAATTTATAAAAGAAAAGGGTTTCATATGACCCAATATTTCTTGGTGGGGTTTGCATGTCCTTTTATTGATGAAGGAGGACGGTAACCTCAGACTTTGTGTGGACTATCAAAAAATGAACTAGTTGATGGATAAAAACTGATACCCCTTCCAACAGATATATGACATGTTTGATAATCTTTGAAGAGCTCAGGTGTTCTTGAAGATTTAGTTGAGGTTAGGATATCACCAGATATGTGTTCAACCTACAGATATACCTCATACTACGTTTCATAGAAGGTATGGTCTATATGAGTACCTCGTTATGTCGTTTGGTCTCACGAATGTGCTAGCATTTTTCATTGCACTATTGAACCGAGTGTTCCATCCTTTCCTAGATTCTGTTGTGGTGGTTTTCATGAAAGATATCTTGGTGTATTCTCAAAATTTACCCAACCATGCCAAACACCTTGAAAAAAAATTTAATACACTGAGATAGAATCATTTATATGCTAAGAACACAAAATTACTCTTTTGAATGGATCAGATTCACTTCCTAGGTCACATCATCTCAAATATTGGAGTATTGGTGGACCCATAGAAGGTGAGAGCAATAGATATCCGGGAGAATCCCAAGAACTTTTTTGAGGTATGGAGTTTCTTAGGGATAGCTAGTTACTACAGGTGTTTTATATAGGACTTATCATGATTAGTTGTACTAATGACGGGCATGACTAAGAAATGTGTGAATTTTGAGTGGTCAGATTCTTGTGACATAGATGTTTAGGAGATGAAGGGACGTTTAACTTCTGCACCGATACTAATATTTCTAGAGCTGAGAAAGAGTTAAATTATGTACTCTGGTGCATCAGGTATTGGGCTAGTAGTAGTGCTTATGTAGAGGGATCTATTTGTTGCATATGGGTCTCAGCAGTTGAGGTTACATGGGAGGAATTACCTAACACATGATCTCGAGTTAGCTATAGATGTTCATGATTTGCATTGTTGGAAACATTATTTATTGTGAGATAATTTTTTGGTGTACATAGACCACAAAAGTATCAAATAAATCATTACTTATTCTTATTTGAATCTGAGATAGAAAATGTGAGTGTAATACCATCAGTCGTTTGGTTTTGAGCTTGCCTATACGCCTGGAGAAGAAAGTGCAGTGGATGACACATTAAGGATGAGAAATCAGATACATGCAGTGTAGGAGGCCAATGGTGAATGGAAGCATATAGACTTGTTCCTTGAGATGCATATAGAGGTTCACGACAGTTAGGTACAGACTTATCATTCATCTTTGGTTGTTACCTCTACCCTACTGGAAAAGGTGAGTATGAGGAAAATTTTGAAGGCCTAGTTCTACTAGAGAGTGTGGCATGTGAGGACCCCCCTCCTATATGGATGATCGGTGAGGATGAAGTTATGTGTATCCATTGATGTGTGTGGGTTCCAGGGTATATATGCGAGGAGATGATGCATGAGTTTAATGCTTCAACTTGGGTGGTGCATCCAGGAGTCACCAAGATGTCCTGTAACTTACATCGTTAGTATTAGTGGCCTGGTATGAAGAGAGATGTAGTAGTTTTTTTCATGAGGTGATCCACCTGTCAGTAGGTGAAGGAGGATCACCAAATTCCAGTAGGAATTTTCTTGTATCTAACCATTCTTGAGTGGAAATAGAATGATTTCACAATGGATTTTGTGACAGTTTTTCCAAGATCGCCTCGAGGAAATAATGTAGTATGGGTTGTTGTTGATAGGCTCACAAATTTTTCACATTTCTTTCTAATCAAGTAAACATTCAGTGTTGATGATCTTGTAAAGGAGTATATCCAAGAGGTGGTATGACTTCATAGGGTCCCTCATTCTATTGTTTCATATGGGGACGCTCGCTTTAAATCTCGTTTTTGGTAGAGTTTTCAAATGGATTTGGGTACCCAGGTGCTTCTGGGAACAACATACCAGCCTCAGACTGATTTCCAATCAGAGCATATGATACAGGTTCTAGAGGACATGTTGCAAATATGTTTCCTTGACTTTGGGGGGTCTTAGGATAATAATTTTCTCTTATTTGAGTTTTCCTAACATAATAGTTTTCAGGAGACTATACAGATGGAAACTTATGAGGATTTATGTGGTAGGTCATGTCATTCTCCCTTGTTCTAGTTAGAAGCAGGTGATGCAACCTTAATGAGACTGAAACTTGAGTATGAGACTTTTGAGCATGTCCAATTAATAAATGGATGGATACTTCACAGTCTTTTCAAAAATCTTATATTGATCGCAGCAAACGTCCTTTGGAGTTTGAGGTTGAGGATTAAGTTTTCCTACATGTTTCACTGAGGTTGGTAGAAAAGAGGATCAGGAGATAGAGTAAGCTTTTACTGAAATACGTAGGTCCATTTGAGATTATATAAAGAGTAATGTTGGTTTCCTATTGGTTATGGTTACCTAAAAGGTACTGATCCATGCAAGACATCTTCCATGTATCTTAATTATGCTGCTATCACCCAGACCTATCTCATGTTTTTCAGCCCGAGGAGGTTCGTCTTCAGGTTGATGCATCTTTTGAGAAGCATTTGATTTTTATATTTGACAGAAGCACGAAGGTTATCCGAGTACAGTCAGTTCCTCTCGTACGGGTTATATGGTATTATGGATGAGTATAGGATGAGACTTGGGAGAGGGAGGCCAACGTACATTCTCAGTGGATGGATTTATTCTTAGATATTCTTTCACCACCCTTATAAGGGAAGTTCAGGGACTAATTTCTTTAAAGGGGGAAGTTTGTAAGAATGTGGTTCTTCCTTTTAGTTTTGGTTTCTTTTATTCTTTTTCCATTGATTTGTTTTTGAGAAAACAAGTGAAATTTGGGAAAAGTAAAATTAATTGGTGGTAAAACATTGTGAAATCCTAAGAACATGCCTTATAGTATGCCTATGTGTGAAGGGAATACATGGAGCATGGCCATGTCGGCAAGGAAAATAGTAAAATCCAACTACAAGTCATATACTTCCTGGTACACACTGTGCAGGCATATCAGTAGGACCTGGAAAGTAATTCAATGAATTTCTGCTGCCAAATGAATTGTTAAATGATATACATGTCATGTATTTGGGCTTACACACAGTGTAATTTTTTTTTTTCACTTAAAATATGTAGTATCCTATCCATTCAATAGATTGGAGAGTGGAATCACTGGGGGACCTCAAAAGGAGCGTTGTAACATCAACCTCTTCCTAGTTGATCATATGAACTCTGAATCAATCACTTTCGGTCTTGTTTTAACACAATCGGTGAGTGCTCGATTACTCTTGAGTCGTTCATGGTTATTTTTGTTCTTGAATAAATTATTTAAGGTTTATTGAATGTTATTATTTCTTAGAACTATACCATTCAAGATTGAATTTAAATTCTAGGTTGGACGAGGAGAGTCATAAATTATGAGGTAGGTGGTCTTGTGATTATTGCTTAATGTGAAGTGTTTATATGTTTTGTTGTGTCGTACGACCAAGTTTGCAATGTCTCTTTATAGAGACATTGACCTGTGTTAATGATTAATAATGTTTAAGTGATTAATTATATGAATTTAACCCATGTTTATACTTCTTGTTTTGATTAGGGTCCATCCCATATGTGTATTTCCCTTTGATAACTGTGTTGGGCCTTTGGCTCAGGATAATCGTGTTTATGCCTCAGTTTTCCCTATTATGGGTTGTTTGAAATGAGTTGGTTAATTAAAATAATACCAATGTGAACTTTTTCCTTGTTAACCATGTAATAGTGTAATGATTGCATGTTTTCCCTATACAGAACTTCTTATATGGCAGGCTTGGCCCTATTGAATTATTTTGCCTGTGGGAAGAGCTTTTTCTTGCATGTGGGCAAGGTTTTGTGTACCTGTGGGCTACATTTTGTTATGCCAAAGAAAAATCACATGTGGGTTAGTATTTTTTATGTTTTTGGACTACCTGAGGGTTAGGTTTTGAACTAAGTTTTGATGGTTGTAATAACTTATAACATGTTTTATAAGCTAAAAAAACATGGATTCAATTTTCATTTTACTTGATAAATTTCCTGTTGAGGTAACTGCAATGATTTATTAAATAGGGGATTGACTGGTCATGGCCGAATCTCACAAACATATGATTCAATGTAATTTAATGGTTTAATGAACATGAATGGTATAAATGGAACAAGACTTTTAGGATTTTTTACTTTTAGTACTTCCTAGTTTAATGTTTTCATTATTATACACTATTATTGTATATACTAACTAACAAATTGAAATAGACCTTTGGTGGTGTCCTACAGGGATTTATTTCTCAAACCCTATTTTGGTCATGTTTTTGGGCCCAAACATACTATATTGCTACATGTGTCAATAGGGGAAAGGCTCCTTATATATGTACTTGACTGCTGCTTAGGAGTAGGAGAGCATGGGACCAGTCCCAGACTTGCGATGCTGTTGTGTTTCATTTTGTATTATTGTACCTTTGTATTGTATTTTACTTGATAGCAGTGTATCTTGTTTTTTTCATTCATAGAAAATATGGAATGTTGCATCATTCTGATATTATATTATTTCTGGTTATCTTTACCTTTAATTCTTCTATTGTTTACTTCAATTCCATGTTGTTTACTACTTCTAATTATATTATTATTTATTCTGATGTGTTACACTCAACCAATGAGTGCATAGTTTCCCCACTATCACACCATTGGCCCTCACTGCTAGTTGGAAGCCTCAAGATTTTGTGGTAATGCCCTTTAGGCCATGTGGCCAACTGGGTATGGGGTACCTTTTAGTGGAATCTAAATCCAGTATGTTACAAACCATGAGTTTCTAATGATCATTTAATAATTCCAAAAGATGAACTCTAACATCTTAAAGATAAACCTTCAATGTATGGTTTGAGAAGCACTACATTAAGGTTATATGGTCCTATGTAAAGGTAACACTAAAAACCATATTCTTAATTAAGTTAAAACTAAAATATATATATACAGGTTTCTTATGTTTCTAGATTTAATTTACAATGATGAAGGGAATATAATTATATTGATGCATGAAAAGACCCTCATATATTTAAATATCACAATTAATCTCATTATAATTTAAATTCTTGATAATTGAAAAAAATAAATCCAATGTTGATGTTGTGATATAAAAGGGAACTATAGCATGAGGACATAAGTTGTGCTTGGATGGATGCTTATGTGTGTTCCACACTTCATGAAAAAATTTCATGTCACAGTGGATTCATGAGAACATGATTTCTTACGTGGATGATTTTTAAAAAATTAAAGGATTTTGTTTTGTGGAGTTTGAATCTGTGATATTTTCAATATTTCCTGAGAAAGTAAAGTCCTAAATTTTTGGGTAATTTAAATTAGGACGTTAAATAAGGTCTAATAGGAGAAGATAAATAAGTTTTAATTCAAATATTATGTGTTGTAAATTGTCTGAGTCTACCAGTGATATTAGTGAATATAATATTTGGTTAAATAATTTTTATATGAACAGATAAGTATAAGTATTAAAGGTATTCTAGTCATGATAAAAATATTTACCTGGTTTATTGAATATATATTATTGTATAATAATAATAAAAATATGAGAGAAACATCTGATTCTTCTCTCTAAAGATACAAAAACCTTTTGAAGAAGGTTGAATTGAGATCCTGATGCACTTAAACATATTTAATATTTTTTGTATCCAAAATTAGAAAAATAAGTTAACCTAATCACATATAGGAGTGCATGTATATTTAGGGGATGTGAAAGATGTATATTGTACAAAGATATCATGTACATTGATTAATTTGATAATATGACCATCACTACAACTATTGTCCTATAGTGATAAAATAAAAGTGATATGAGAAATAAAAAAAGTTGGATATGTGGACTTAAAGAGAAAAAGGTCGATGCACACTACACAATGAGACAAGAATTTTTTAAGACCTCTTCAAGGAAAGATCTTGGGAGGCATCTTAATGAACTATTTGGAGGTAGTATAAAGACCCTACCAAGAGGTGGTTAGATGTTTTTCAGAAGACAGCTTCAATTATCGAGAGCTAATATAAAAACTAAATGTCGTGAGAAATAAAAAGAATTAATTTTTGGGAGATTTCCAACTTCAATTCTTTAGAGATATAATTTATATGTGACCATATATTTATTGTGGATAAACCAAGTCTTGGAACATGGATAAAACCTGTAATGGAAGTGGATTTCAAGATTGGTCCTTATAAACCATCAGGTGCATTATTTTCTTATATATCATTTTATATGATAAAGGGTTAGATAATAATATTGTGTGGATAGTGTTTTCAACTGGTTACATAGGTTAATTAAAGGAGAATAAATCATAAAAAGAAAACTGGTTAATTGATTTATCCCCCATATCAGTGATTACACCAAACCTCGGAACTTCAAGTGGTATTAGAGTGACATTAGGTTCCATCTTAATGATCAAACCATAACTAATAATCCTAGATTGGGTGCCTAATATTGGTCAATGATAGGTGTGTTCCAAAATTTTATAAAAATAATTACCATAAATGGAATAATATGAATATTCCCTATCTCTTCTCAAAATTATTAGAAGTAAAAGATGTTTCTTTGATTGGTTTCCCTCTAATTATGAAAGATGTGCATTTGGAATTTATATATTAAAATAATATTAATATTGATAGTAAGTACTTGAATGCTTTATTATGTCCCTCTCTTAAAAATTTTACTCTAAGGTAATTGGACTTAAATCTAATATGTAAGTATAGGAAAAGAATGAAAATATGATTTAAGGAAATTTCAAAGTTAAAAAAATCCAAATTCAAAATTTGGAAGGAATAATTTCAAGTCATTTTTATTGATGATGATGAATGTATCAATGACTAAATTACTTGATTAAATGAGATCCTGAGTCATTTTTTATTTTTTTAGTATCACACTAGTGGATACAACATTTTTTAAGAAATTTATAAGGAATTCCCATGATAGATTTGACCCAAGGATATCAGACAGAGAAAAAATTAAATACCTATCACTTGATGAACTGGATAAACACTCCTAAATTATAACATGAGGAAGGATCTGGTATTCTGAACTAGGTTCATGAATTTTAACCAAAAATACTAATATATATTATTAAAGAGCGGATGACTTCTAATGATGATTGAGAAATGAATCCCTCCAGTGTTTCTTTCCAATGGGCCAGCCAAAATGATGGTTTTCGATGTATTTCTAAAAGAAATAAATAAAAATATAATTACCAAGGTAATTATAGAAAGAAAAAACTGGGTATTTCCATTCGTGAACCAATTAATTGACCAAATGATTGGAAAACGTACTTCTCCATGGTGTATTAATCCTTTCAGTTAAAGAGAGTGGAAAGTAATTTAATTTAATTTAATTCATATTATGGGTAACTAAAAACTCCCCTACTTAACTCTGTTATGGTATATATCACCAATGAAAAATTTCAAGGAACATTAGAAAATGAATCATCATTACCAATAAAATTGTTAATCACCATCCACAATTCAAAAACACTTAAAAATATCTATAAATAATAAAAAAATATCAAGAGAATTAATTGTTAAATATTTAAAATTAAATTTCGGATTTGAATTTAATTTTGAGAATGACTTGAAATTCATTAAAAAACATGAATGAAAATATTTAAACATAAAAACACCCTTTTTGTAAGTATTTGATAAAGAAAAGTACCCAATATTAGATCATAAATGTCAAATTTCAAAAAAAACCATGATTCTTAGTGTTTGGGGGTGAGATTATCTTTGTTGCAAAAATCAGTCATAAAGTATAAGAAGTGGCATGGTTCAACCAAATCCTACTTCACCAAAGAAGTCTACAAATTTATTCTTGTATCCAAAATTATAACTATCTCTTGGGGATATCGTCTCTCAAACATGTAGAGTCTCTCACACCCAAAGAAATTATATCACTTACTCTCATGAGTACACCTTCTTGTGCACTTACAATCTTCATAATCGAGACACATTATTTCATTGTCACTATCAGGAAGGCTTTTGATATATAGCATCTCCTTGTATCTCTTTCACGCCTTCATCAATACTTTGTTCATCATCGATGATGTTATTATGCCCATCTGAGTTGAAGTTGTGTTTATTATCAATAAGGTGGTAAAGAATTTGAGTCAAGGTTGTTGTAATGAGAAGATGAGTGAGATACTATTATTATACATGGTAAAGAAAAAAAGTGTAAGGGTTGTTTCTTGAAGAACACATGTCGCTATTCCAAAAATCACATTTAGCGATAGTTTTTTTTTCGTTTAATTACGTCTTAAATAGTATTTAAATTGTTTTGTGGGGGTTCTTCAATCCACCAGGTAATGAGGTGTAGAGACACATTTCAGGATAGATTTTACAACCATCGCATATCATTTAGTTTTAGTTTTTTAATTTTCAAAATTTCCCCCGTTCGGTGGCCTAGTGGTTAGGGTTGAGTGTTGTGGTTGTTAGGTACAGTGTTTGATTCCCACTGGTTGTAGGTTTCACCGAGGTAGTTTCACACTGTGTGATTTAATGCCTCGATAATGCAGGGTAGTGTGGGGAGGCCAACTTTTACCTAGTCAAGTTATGGTTAGAATTCGAGACTCAAGGCCTGATACACCTAGAGGGGAATAGTCTATGCTGAAAAGAGCATTAATTGTATAGTTCGGCTAGAGTTTCTGTACAAAAAATCAAAAAATTTATTTACGTAATTAATTATTTATTTATTTATTATATTTTTTTATTTATGTAATTATTTATTTACTTATTTATTTATTTTATTAATTATTAATTATTTACATATTATTTAACCTACCATGCATGCATATGTCATGCAAATCATGCATAAATTCAGCATATATATGAGTTGGGTGAGATTTGAACCCCTCGCCTATTGGTTATTCTCCATAGACTTTACCACTCCGACAAGCACTTTAGATGATGGGTAAGTAGAACTTAATATACATATATAAATATAAAATTCAATATTTATAAATACGTATACATAGATAATACTATTAAATAAGAAGAAGAATAATAATTAATAATAAATAACTCAAAATAAATAAATAAGAAAAAATAATTTATATTTAATAAAAAATACACAAATGGTTAACAAGTAATAAAAAATAAATAATTAATAAATTAATATAAAAATGAATAGTAAATAATAAGAAAATCATAAGAAAGTATAAAATAATTAATTAATAAATAAATAATCAATAAATAATTAACAAATGATAAATAAATAATAAATTAACAAAAAAAAGTACTAATAAATAAAAATTCAATTAATTGTAAATAAAAAATCAATATATCATAAATATGTAATATATTAGTAATTAATTAATAAAAATTAATAATTAATAATTAATTAATATTTTTATAATAAATATGTAATAAAAAAATACGTTAATAATAAATTAATAGTAATACAAATTTTAAATTTAAAATGAATAATAAATTAAAAAAAATAAGTACTAAATACATATTAAATAAATATATACTAAATAATTAAATAATAAATAATAAATAATGAATAAATATTAAATATTAAATAAATAGTAATTAATTAATAATTATAAATAAATATTAAATAAATAATAATTAATAAATTAATAATGTATTTATAAAAAATGAATAATTAATAAGTAAATAAAATAAATAAAAAATTATACGAAATGATAAATAAATAATAAATAATAAATATTATGTAATAAATAATAAATAAATAATAAAAATTCAATAATAAATTAATAATAAATTATAAATTAATATATAATAAAATGTATTAATTTATTAATAATTAATAATTAATAATTTAATAATAAATAAATAACGGTTACAAATAATAAATAATAATTGAAATAAAAAATAATAAGTAATAAATAAATAATAAATTGTATTATATAAATATTAATTAATTCATTCATTCATTAATTAATAATAAATACTAAAAACAAGTCATTAATAAATAATAAATAAATTTAAATAAATAAATCATAAATATATAATAAATATATCCCAAACTGATAAAAAATAAATAAATAATAAGTTATAAATTAATTAATACTAAATAATATATAATACATTAATTATAATTAATAGTGAATAATAAATTAAATAATAGATAAATAATTATAAAATAAATAATAAATTGTTGTTAAGAAATAATAGATAAATCATCAATAAATAAATCAAAAATCATAAATAAATCCTAAATAAATTATAGATAATTAATTAATTAATAATAACTAAGAAGTAATAAAGTATAAAAAAATAATAAATGAAAAATAAATAAATAGTAAATAATAAATAATATATTAAAAATGAATTAATAAATTACTAATATATAATATATAATAATATATAATAAATATTAAATTAATAAATAATAATTTAAATTTTTAATAATTTAATAATAATTTGATAATAAATAGTAAATAATTTATATTATTTAACAGTTATAATGTATTATCATTGTATCTCTTTTTATAAGATTCTATTTGACTGGGTGTGGAGCTAAAATAGACACTTGGATCAAAATTTTTAATCATTTGACGTTGAAGTATGATTTACAACTTATACTAGAAATAATTTCTATTTCAACTAATTATTAACTAATAATTATAAATAATTATTAATAAAACTTAATAATAAATGTGTCTTGTAAAATAATAAATAATAAAATATTACAAAGAATAAATAATTATTAAATGTTTAATATATAATTATTTTTCCACTAATTTAGTGGCACTTGTTGAGAAACTGAAACAAATTTTGTGGGGGATTTTATAAATCACCTCTCAAGTCCCGCCCTCGGGGCCCATGCCGTGACTACCCCAAGCCCGCCTTCTTTCGTCCAGTGGCTGGCGACTAGCACCAAAGGCGTAAATCCCTTAGCTGGGAAGGCATTGCCTTTATGAAAGTAAACAAACACAATAGAGTACGCAACAGGAAGTAAACACTAAGTGAAAACTGTATACAAAAAGTAGTGCTGAAAGTAAAGGGGTCGGAAATACAATCCCAACAGTAAAGTACAGGTACAATGGAAAGCAAGTACAACTGAAAAAGGGACAATAGCTAAAAAGGGCAGCTCCTGGAACGTCTGTTGAGTATCCTACCTGAAGGGTAGGTAAAGATGTCTTCCTTAGCACTCCACGTCTATCGGTCCACTCCGTGTACCGTCTCGCCGTGTGGTCCACCTCCGGGTATCGTCCGGTCCTAGCTCACTCGCAACCTCCGTCAACACTATTCGTCATCTTCATCCAACACAACGAGGTGCGGGCATAGCCCGTGCAGGGGTGAGTATAACGATACTCAGTAGGGTCCTCGAGACCCTGAAGGTCTCTCAGAATCCACAAAGGATAAACCAAAGAAGAAAGACACAAACACGAAGTATCAACCAACTCTACTTAGGTATATGCCCATACATATACTTAAGTTATTAATCTCAGTTCGGCTCCAACTATCGAGCTCAAGCACAACCCAGTCCACACAGGAAGGTAAGTCAATCACATCGATGATAATGATTGAAAGTCAAGACTCAGCTCACACAGGTATACATCTTTCGTATAGCGATAGAGATGATTAGATGTAGTCACTGATTCATCTAAGCTGTCGGACCCACACAGGATACAAGACCAACTAAGTTGTCGGACCCATACAAGATACAAGACCAGCTACTCTGTCGGACCCACACAGGATATAAGTACAGAGGTCAATACTTTCAGACCCACATGGGATATAAAAACAGTAGTCATCACCGTCGAACCCACGGAGGATCCCAGTACGGTGTTCATCGTTGTTGAACCCACTTAGGATACCAGTATAGTAGTTGATACAGTCACAACCAGCTCTAGGGTTCCCACACAGAGAATGCTCGATTCCGAGAGGGTCCACAGCTCGAGAAAAGGGGGTTTGATACATCAACTATCACGAAGTCCAGATTTGATGTATCCCAAAGTTCTGTCTAATCAAAAGGAACCCAACGCAATAGACGGCACGTCAATCAGACGCCCGATCTGAGAGTTATTGGTTTTTCTCTTCTAGGGGCTCGATTGGAATTACGCTCATTCCAAACCCATCTATTTTCCCAATTTGTCCAAAACTCACTTAGAGTATTGCAAAAGGACCACCTCGTCGTAAGGGTCCTATTGTCACAGACGACATGTCGATCGAACGCACGGTCAAGAAGTTATTCACATTTAAGCAATACGGGCCCGGCCCGTCAAGCCCAGTGGGCTAGTGAGTCAGCCCGTCCTGGCTCGGTGGGTCCGACCCGGCTAAGGGTCATCCTGGCCCGGTGGGGCATGGCCCAGCCTAGTGCGGCATGGCCCGGCCCATGGTTGGGCGCAGCCGGTCCCGGCTAGCGTGGCCCCTGGTTTTCAGAAACAGCGGCACCGAGCAGGGCCGCCCTCCTGTTTGGCCGGCCAAAGCCGGCCGGTCTTCCTGGCGCGAGCTGCCCACACAGTCATGCCACTATTCTCCCACGTGGCACCTTCAGGTGCCACGGCCTCCTTCAACATGGCCAGCAAGCGGACGGTAGGTTCGCCCACCGAATCAGCCTACGGAGCGCGGGCCCCGGTTCCTCTGTAGTGCGGCGTTGAGAGGCACCGCGGTTCTTCCAGCCCTGCCGGCTTTAGCCAACCGGTTCTTCTTCGGCTGAGTGGCCCGCGGTTGTAGGTCTCAGTCTCCCTTCCGCGCGGCACCCAGTGTTGCGGTCCTCTGCGGGCCGGCACATAGCCGCCATTGTCGCCGCCGCCTTCAGTCGTCCCTACCTCTTCCAACACTGTCTCCATCGCGAATAAAAACATGAAATAATGGAGGGTCGTTGGGTCGTGTTCGTTCGGCCCACACCCTCCATGTTAGGCGGAAACAAATGGCCATAGATGATCACTTGCATTCAACAAGAATGAAGCTATAATTTATTCAAATTAAATTAAACAAACCCCCTACCTCGAATTCAAGAACATTGCATGTCAACGAGCCGCGAAAGACGTGTGTCGCGGAGGTCGGGCATATCAAAATACGGACATCGATTCGATTGACGTCGGGGTGCGTCTAAAGAGGTAGCGTCATTGGAGAAGTTCTTCACGTTCTTCATCAGAGATATTCTTCACTAAAGAACGGTGTTCTTCGTTGATAGAGGAATACCTTTCTTCTAATTCTCTAGAGTTTTCCCCACCAAAATATTTTCCAAGGCCAAAATTATAATAAGGCTCCCCCAAATTTAATATAATTTCCATGAAATTCAAATTAATTCAAATAAGAGGTTCCAATTAATTTATGAAGACATTAATTAGATGGGTTAGCATAATTAAGAGAGAAGGGAGGTGAAATGTTTAAAATTCATAGAGAGGAGGTGGAGAGTTTTAAGAGTTAATAAGGAAGGTTTCATGGGATTTTAAGGGGGAGTTGAGGGGTTAGGATCTCGTGTGGGCCCCACCATACATTATCCTCACATGGGAGGTTATGTGGGTTTGGGCCCCACCTCTAACTTCTCCTTTTAGGAAATAACCACCACTAAATAAATTTAATAAAATTGTGTACACTTAAAGTAACACTATAATTTTATTTTAATTTTTTAAGAATCCCTGAATTAAAACTTCTACTTTCGACCAAACACAACTATAGTAAAGGTCACCTTAAGAGAATACCGGCATTGTGAGTTAACTGGTGCCCTCGGATTTCAATTCCGAGCACCGGTTCAAAAGATAGCAAAACCCGCACGTACGTTTACTGGACGTACCCAAACAAAATTTTAAAAAATGATTCTGGGCACACCGGGCCTCGGAATCAGGCATCGTCAAAAACTGAAGAATCGTAAAATTCCAAAGTATTTATGAAAAAAAATCCCTTGAAATTTCCGAGCCTTTACACCGCCACTAAAAATGAATTTAAAAATCACAAAAAAAACAGAATTAGCCACTTTTTGTGAAAAAACATCACTAAAAATAAATTAATAATTTATTAATTAATTAAAACACTTTTTTCCATGGTTTTTAAAAATATAGCACTCAATCTAATTTTTTCGAAGTAATTACATACGTTTTAGAGAACCACTACAAAAAAAGTCTAAATCCAAACTTTATTATAGTGTGTGGATAGGTTCAAAAGGACATGATTCGTGAAGATTGACGTGCTGATTAAAGAGGAAATGAAAAGTATTAATGGTGAGAGTATTGTCTATAACACTTGATCAATGTTTAAAGTGTCTCAGAATTAATTTTATGAATTCTTGAATTTACATGTCCTGTAAATTTGGAAGGGTCCAGAAAACATAAGTATGAACTCTCACTTCATTTGGTTGAATCCCATTAATGTAAAGAAATTGTATACCATGGTAATGGTCATCAATGACTTCATAACGATCATTATAGACTTCATAAATTTGGAAAAGTCCAAACAATGTAAGTATGAACTCCCACTTCATATTGATGATACCCATGAATGCAAAGATCATGTGTGTCTTCATAAGTTTCATCCATCACTTTTTAAAGATCATTCTAGAATTCATAATGATAAGACCATATCTCTTAAAGATGAACCATAAGTTCGTAAAGATTATTTGAGAGTCTATAAAGATAAACTCTAAATTTTTTAATATAGAGCTGCAGAAAAATGTTTGAGCAGTACTACATAAAGTTCAAATGGACCTATATAAAGGTAACACTTAAAACCCAAATTTTTTGTAATGGTGACTCTAAAAAACCAGATTATATGTAATGATTTTTTCTATTCCTTGAATTAATTTATGATAAAGAATGGAATATAACTGTAATGATGGTTGACCTGATCCTCAGGGATTTAAAATTTCACAGTTAATCTGATTATAATTGAAATTTATGTTGAGTGAACACCATCAATCCTAAGGTGATAAAGTGAATTAAAATCGAGCCCCACTGTAAGGGGATAATTCGCATTGAAATTGATAATGAGATGAGTTCCACACCATAAATGAAACTTCAACGTCACTGTTGATGGATGTGAACATGAATTCTTACATTGAATGTTTTGAGAAAAAAGGAGTTGATTTTGTGAAGTTTGAATCTATGGTTTTTTTTCAATATTGCAAGAGGAAATAAATTCCTATATTTTGGAGAAATTTAATTATGGATTTTAATTTATTTCTAAATAGAGAATATAAATTAGTGATAATTAAAATATTGTGTGAAATTAATCGTCTAAGTCTACCTTAAATATTATTGAAAATAAAATTTTCTAAAATAGTATTTAAATGATCAGATATACTGGAGAATTCAAAGAGTAATGATCATGGATAAAATATTTATATTATTTCATCAATATATATTATCATAATAGATTGATAAATTATGATAGGACCAATCGACACTGCATTCTAAAGACACAAAAACATAGTGAAGAAGGGAGAATTGAGATCCTGTTGCACTGAAACATATTAAATATTTTCTATATCAAAGAATAAAAAATAGTAGAATATAATCCCATTTTGGAGATAATGTGGATTGAAGATCTAATAAATAAATATATTGAATCTAGTATCTCCCATGCAATGATGAATTTGATAATATGGTCATCAATATAGAAGCTATGATAGAGTGAGAAAAGATAAGTGATTTGAGAAAGAGAAATAAGGATGGAAATAATGAATTGAGGAGAACAATGTTCAGACATGATGTACTATGAGATAGGGACATTTCACATCTTATTCAAGGAAGGATTTCAAAATGAACCATGAAGAACAATTAGGTGGTTAAATAAAGACCCCATCAAGAGGTGGTAAGTAGATTTTCTGGAGATGACTATTGTGAGAAATAGAGACCAGGAATTTTTTGATATTGTATACCATTCCTTTTCTAAGATATATTTTATTTTTACTCATTATTTTATAGTGGATAAACCAGGTCTTAGAACACGAATCATACCTACAATATATTATTCTTTTATGGTCAAACCTCATAAATGCTAAAGTACTTTATTTTCATACATATTATTTTATCTGATAAAGGTTGGGATAACAAAAATGGGTGCATTGAGGATTCAATCAGCAATGTATGTTGATTAAAATAGAAGAAATAATTAAAATAAAAATGGATCAGTTATGCATCAACCCTATCATTTATCACACCTGACCTAGAAACCTCATGTTGTTTTAGAGTGACTCCATGTTCCCTTTCAATGACCCAACCTTGACAGAGAGTATTTTATAGAGTGATTAAACTCATTCAACTAATGGGGTTTTCTAATATTTTACGGATATAACTACCAGATATGGATGAATATGATGATTCCCTATCTCCAATCACAATTCCTAGAATTAAAAGACAATGATTTTACTTGTTTCACTCCAATTAAGAAAGACGCTCCTTTGAAAATTATAGATAAATAGATTATAGAGTTAAATAGTAAATCCATGGATTTTATCTTTATCTATCTCTCTTACAAAGTCTACATAAGGTGATGCGACTTAAAACTACCTAGGAAGTATGGGAGAAGATTGAAAATGTGTTTGAAGTGAATTTTAAAGTGAAATAATCCAAAATAAAAATTTATAGGGAATAATTTCAACACATTCGAATGAATGATGAAGAATGTATCAATGAATAATTTACTCAAGTAAATGAGATAGTGAGTCATATAAGAAGTTTTGGTGACACTATATAGGATAAAACAGTTGTAAAGAAATTTATTATGAATTTTATTGATAGATTTAACCTAAATATATAATCCCTATAAGAAATTGAGAACCTGTTGTTTGATGAAATATATAAACAATTCTAAATTATGATATGAGAAAGGCTACAGTATTCATGAAAAGTCTAGGGAAGGAAAATAATTTTAGTCCATGGGGGTATAAATTTGGAAGACAATAAATAATATTCACTATAAAATTATGGAGATGATAAATATAGTGAGAAAGAAATAGTTTAATGGCATAAGAAGGTCATGTCTCTTATCTATGAAAACATCAGAAGAGGAAGAGTGAGATTTAAAGTTATTCTCCCGCTTAAATTATTTGATTATGGAATCATTGGTATTTTCTCAATTGATTATCCTAATAATAAAAATGATGAATCTAAGAGTGATGATGAAGATGAATACTACTCTAGAAGTTAATCATGAAAATCCAAAAGGTTTAATATTGTTAAGATGGTGAAGAAGTCTTCAAATATTTGTAAAAGAAACCAGATGAATATAGAATAGAATGGGGTCCCATCATATTTTTATTATTTTGAAGATGTATAAATATCATAGAAGAACATAAAATTCATTACATGGGTTAAAAATAATAAACATTCATCAGGTTGTGATGATAAAAAGAAAGAAGTGTATACTTACTGTATGCTAAGATATGAACTTATTTCCTTTATTGAGAAATATTTCAAGATCAAGAAGAAGATAAATCTACTATATAAGGTGAATATAAGTGAAGTGTTAAAAATAAGTGATCTCGTTGAAGAGATTAATACTTCTCAGGAAATGAATGCAGAATTACAAAAGATACTAGAATATGTAAATGGAAATATAGCAACAAATAATGAATAAATAATTGAGGCTAATTTAAATTTTAAATATGTTTAATAAAAAATTAATATCAAGTGATAATATTGTGAAAAATTAGTTGAGATTCAGGTCAAATAATCCAAGGATATAGAGATGACCAGCCTTAAGAAAGTGGTGCAGACTAATTCCAATTTTTAATCTGACACTAAATCTATTTTATTATTCTATACCAATTTTAAAGAAAAACATGGAAGTATTTAGGATGAATAAAATTATAATAATGCTACCCCAACTACAAGAAATATTATATTCAAGGAAAGGAAAAAAGTAATCCCCCAAAGAAGGCTCAATAATGGTTGGAATATTCCATAACATCAAGTACAACAAACTTGCTAACATACTAAAAGGGAAAGTATCATAGGATATATTTGTTTTCGTAGATACTTTGGAAAAAAAACCTATAAATTATGGTATAGTATGTTACTACCATGGAATTAGAATAAAGCTAGGGGATAAATAAAAGTTAAATAATAAATAATATTTGGATAAATAGAAACAATTTCTGAATTCATATACATTCAACTGAGAATTCAACATATAAGATTCCATATAATACATTAAATTATAAGGATTAAAGAGTATATTTAAAATCTGATCAAAACGATACATGAAAAATTATAGAGCTAATGAAGGCACAAAATGGTACTTATGAGGAAATAAAATAGTAAACCCCAAAAATGTTCTAGATAATATTTGTGGGGGATGCATAAAAATATTTCATAATGGCAAGGAATATATGATTATCTTTCTCACCCAATAATAAAAGGAGAGAAGAAATATGAAGCAAGTTTCTATTGATGCATGTGTCTTTATATCTCATGTAATGATATAAATCCCTCATAGGAATCTTATTGAGAAAATTTAGACCACCAAGATATCCAAAAAGATAAATGAAAATAAAATTTTGGAAAAAAATATATCATTGAGTAACCCTAATAGAGAAGACAGTAAGAATATAAAATCATTATTGAGAGATATCTATTAACCTTCCTACTCCCAATAAGGAGAAGAAGAATAACCTTCCCTTCATATTCATTTTTGATTTGTTTATCTAATAACATGTAGAGAGTTGAAGGATAAAAACTCATAGGAGAATTTAGATGAGGCTATCATAGCTAGATAACAAATAAAAGAATATTTCATGGAGTTTATTGGATGGAAATAAACCAGGATTATATAATGAGATGATTTATTCATCCCATTCGAGAGGGTGGAGACAATAAGATTTGTTTTCAAAATAGATCTTATATAAAAGTCCAAAATTCAAGATAAAACCCATAAAGTTAAAGGTTGAGGTATTACAATCATATTTTTTTACCCTTGTATTTTTTTCAAAAAACAATTATGGGGGAGTGTTGCTTGATGAATAAAAATAGTTAAAGGGGATGTTATATTCCTTACACAAGGAATTTTTGATGTATTTGTTGAGATCAATAAAGGTAATAAATATTTAATGATAAATTTTTTTTAACATCCACATAATGAAAATTTGGGATTGGAATCACATGTATTTATTAACGGACAACTTTTATTACCTTAGTTATTCACTCTTTTTTTTTCTACACCAAGTTCACCCACAGATACATAGATATGACTAGTTAAAGTATCATTGATCAGGATTTAGGTGGGTATATCCTTCTATCAATAAGTGAATTAGTCTGAAATTCATATTTAAAGAGGGAGGTGAAGTGATAGGATAAGAAATCATACCCTTTTCTCTAAGAATAAAAAAAAGAAAACATGAGATAAGAAGACAACCCCCGAATGAACTTTGTATTCATTGTCATTAATGTGGAAAAAATATGAATTTATAAGTTGAATTAGGTAAAATGGTAATACTATCACAGAATAACCCTAACGGGGTCTCTAGCCACAACTACCCCAAGCCTGCATCCACGGCTCAAGGGGTGGCGGCATGCATCGAAAGGCATATCGTAAATGGGAAGACATTGCATATGTACTTATACACAAAAAATTTTCCATATAAATGAAAAATTTTAAATGAATTGGAATTAAAATATGAAACATCTATAATGTTAACCGAGCATGAAAAAACTCTTGGTTTTACAAGAGTATGAAAGTGAAAATTCAAAGGTAAGGGGGTAAAATAAACACCCAAACATAAAGATGTGCTAACCTGAAAAAACTAGAAAGTAAAACACTGAGAGAATGTAACACCCTGATATTTTATGATATAGATTAATTTAATGTCTTTGATGAGTTTTATGTACAATACACTAAGATTATCTAGCACTATATGCAATAACATATTAGCTTGAGTAAACACAACACTATTCTTGGATTGTGTTGCACAAGATTTCAAGTTCCTTTGATTGAATTCATTTCACACAACACTGATTATAGATTTTATTCAAAGAATAAATGAACTAAGTTTGGATTATGTTATGAAAAACACAAAAGGAAGCATTCACTAAACACAACACTGACTACGATTTCATTACATGCAAGAGAGACCTTCCTCGATAGCTTGCATTGTACGCGATACCGAGTTTCACTAAACAACGATATATTATTAAAATATTATTATTTGATGGGATATAAACTAGAAATTATGAATATTATTAACCATATTTTTAATTTTATATAACATTAACATTCATATTACACATTTTCTAGAACATGATATGAGAATAAAATCAATTTTTCACATAAAATAAGTATTTTTAAAAAAAATCAATTTTTTCGCCTTATGATGTCGCACCCATTTTAAATCTATTTTTTGATACATAAATAGGTTAAATTTTATAAAAATAAAATTTTTATTTTGAAGAGAGACATAAAAATTTACTTTTTTTTTAATTTTTGTACTTTTTCTAATAAAATTCAAATTTTAATATATAGTGAAAAATATTGCATTTTAATTCAAAACTACCTTTTTATATAATTTATTTATATAGTTATATAATATTTTTAATTGGATTTAAAGTTTAATTATATTAAATTTTTTCATTTAATCAAATTTTGTTCATTTTAAGTAATTTAAATTTTTAATTCGACCTAAAAACATGTAAATATTTTGATAATTATTACTTCTTAAAAACCTGCTTTTTGGTTTTAACAACGGGAATTACTTTTAAATTAGATACTACAAATTATGTGTTTTTTAATTTGGAAAAATGGATTCCATATTTTGAATCATAAGTTTCAAATTGTGTAAATATGTACCTTTTATGTTGGAACATTATGAATAGTAACTTCCGTGATTATTTTATTTACCATGGTTAAATGGTAAATCTAGTAAATAAGGGTAAAAAAAATAATATTATAATAATATTAAACTACCATAACATATTTCATTATCCTATTGGATGAGATATTTATGATCATGGTAATCCTTGGGTCAATTTTGGGACCCCATGGATTCACTTGGACGTGAAAATGACATTTGATAAGAATTAATATAAAGTAAAGATAACTATAACCTAAACATATATCTTTTACTAAATTGATTTTAATATAGTGTTATATAAATTATCTCTATAGATAGAAATAGTAATTATAAAGAAAAAATAATTCCTACATCATTGAATTTCATTTATAACTTTTGGATATTAGATAAATATATTTATTTATGACACGATTTTGATGTGGTGATTTCCTCGTTAATGAAAAATTCAAATAAATAAATTTATAAATATTAAAATAAATTTATTTTTAATAATTTGATGCCATAAAATAATTTTCTGGAAAACATTAATATTTTAGGGATTATTTAATGGATTTTTCAGAATTAATAATGTTGATATGAATTTTTAATAAGTCAAGTATGAATAGTATCCAAAATTGACATAATTCATAACTTAAAACATAAAATAGTTTATTAAATGATATTAAATTACTAAAAATATTATATTATGAAAAATGGATAATATAAGTCCAAATATGTCATAAATAACTTTTTTGGGTTATTTTACATGATATTTTAATTAGATTAACCCACAATGTGTAAATAAATGATACTATGGTAAGATTAAAAAAGGTAAAATAAGAGGTAAACCAAAAAGATATTGATAAAAAATATTAAAAACATGTATAAAAATTATTGGATGATTGTTATTAGAATCAAAATCATCATATATTATAATTAAATAAGTTTTGGACCATTTTTAATCGAAATTTAATTTATAACAAATTAAAATTTTGAGAGTTTCCTAAAGTTCTATTCTATTCTCTTATAAAAGAGAACCTCCTCCCTCTCCTCTTCACTCCATTTTGATCCATTAATCTTAGACAAACCATTTCCATTTCTCTTATAAACTTCCATAGTTACATTATAGAGGTTATTCTCTTCTCAAAATACCAACTATAGTTCCCTAATAGAAAATTTAAATGAGGCACGTTGAAGAAGAGGAAATCTCTTCTACTGATTCTTTCAAATTTATTTCTTCTTCTACTTCCTCTTCATTAGTTAGTTAAATATAAAGTAATAACATAATTATAACTCACATTATTATTTGTTAATATAAATATGAAACAACACTATTTCACCTTTTATCCATCCTACAAAAAACAAAATCATCGTGTGTGTGTGTACGTATGACTTTCCATCTCCATGTCGTGGTGTAAAATGTTTTTCACCACCACCTTACATGGATGGGAATAATGGTGGAAATAATAACTATATATGATTATTATAAAATGATACTAATTATGAGATTTTATACATCATATACTCTAATACCATTCAACAATTATGGAAAATATATCGTCGCTCGGGCATACGTACGGCTTATTGTCTCCACGACGCGATGAGATTAATTCTCCACGTTAACAATTGAAAAATGATTATAAATTATATATAATAAATAATCATGAAATATATGAAATAATTATTATACTGTACTTATATATATATATATTAATTTACTTATTTCCATTCAATTTAATTTGGAAACAAAAACAGTGTTCATGCGTTCGAATGACATACCATCTCCATGAACGGTGTATTCCATTTATTTTATCTATCTATTATATATATATATATATATTTATATACTGAATATATATACTATATAAATCATGTTTTACATTATGTAAGTATTTAAATCATTAAATAAGTTATAATATCAATAATAAAAATTCAGAACTCATACAATAAATAAAATGGTTATTACCGAAAAATGTTGCTTTAACATGGAATTGACAAATGAACGGTTAATATAAAGTCATAAGTGACACATATATGAACCATAAATATTATTATGTTTCTATTAAAAGTTAATAACATGTTTAAACCCACTATACAGGAGATTCAGAAATATATGGAAGAAATCAGACATAAGGTAAGGGATAATTTTGCAATCTTGTTTTTATCTGAAATTGTTTATATGTAAGTATATACTGGGGATATATTTATTATCCATGTCCATGTTTTTAAAAAAAATCATTAAATGTTTAGTAATATTATATGTGTGTTTAATGTCATTTTTACTCACTATTGACATTTACTACATGATATGGAGAGAATCTTTTTTTAGCATACGAGGTATTTTTTGACTTTTCTAAAAAAAGTACGAGTAGAATACTTTTTTTAAATTATACAGCACGAATGGATTATCATGGTTTCATGACTCCTTATTTTAAAAAATCATCCTCTACACTATATGAATTTTATTTTCGACTAAATTATTTTCTTTTAAAATTTTGTGGCATTTTGAGTAAAGAAAATTTTTTTTGAAGAAGAAATGATATTTTCCTAATGAACTAAGTTCAAGTGTTTTATCAAAATTATTTTCCATCTAAGATGGCACTCTTAAATAGGGTTATATTTTTATCCCTATTATTACAATGATTTTATTTCATTAATAATGTAATGATCTTTAATATGGATTATGTTATGATGAAATTATATTTACGAAGCCCGTTTTATTTCTTGGGATATGCTATGATGAATGATTTATGTTTTGTGGAATATGTAAGAATGATTCCATTATGAGATATGTGGGACCTATATCTCCCTCCAATTCATTGGGTAAATATTTATATCTCATGAGATAAACATGAATGGAACAACAAGTAAATATGGTTTAGTAATGGAGGGTTGGAACAACAAGAAAATACAGTTTAGTAATACATGGCCGGAAATACAAGTAAACCTTTTTCAGTAATAGACTATTCCCACTATGATGGTATTGGTAGAAATGCCTTGGAAACTATGGAAATAATATTATGTTTTTATTAGTTTGAAAAAATTGCATGTTTCATTCCAATGATATTCTATCATGGTTAATGTTCTTATATGATCCATTAATTATGAACTACCAAGATTTATTTCATGAATCAATATTTTTATATCTAAACTTTATGTTCATTTTTTTACATTCAAATGTTTTTGGTTTATTTTATTTTCTTCATGTTTACCCATACTGAGAATTTGATCTTACCCTTTCAATGTGTTATTTTCCCACGGATATAAAAAAGTTTTTAGGTAGGAAAACAAAAGGGGAAGATATTTATGGGAGATGTTGAAGATCTTTCACCATTATTAGAAGATTTTGTTTCAAGTTTCCAAAGACACTTAACTAATAGAATCTATGGGAACATATTTTTTTCATGTATTATGTATTCCAAAAAAGAAATGTAATGTCCATGTACGTTGAGCTTGGGTCTCAACAGTAGGTACCAGAGTGATGTTTTTTTAAACATTTGGAAACTAAGATGTGAAATCTTTAATGATGTCCCTAAAGATATTTCAAGGATATGTCTAGGGATGTCCTAAGGCTAAGTAAAGTATTGGTTACAAACCAAGTTTTTTTTTTGTGATAATCATGACTAACCTTGGGTTAAACTGAAGATATCATAGATTAAAATATTATAAGTAATTTACCTAACTTATGTGTTTCTAATCTCTGATATGTATTTCTTAAACATTTCTTTCTGATCTTAGTCAAAAGCCATAACTACATAGAATATAGTTAACCAGTGACTATTTTATATGTGGAAATTATGGGAATTATTAAGATCTATTTCCTAAGTGGAAATATCCTGAAGTGAATCATGACTATAGTAGGATTATTGGTCATACTTCTGAGGATAAATAGATTATAAATGATATGTGAAAGGTATGTGATATTCTTCAGGATTGTTTACATTGAGCCTATGAAGATTAAGGTTGTGAAATGAAAATAAATGATTTATATTTTAGTAAATATGAAGATTATGGATCATGAGTAATGGTTTAATAATAAAGATGGATGATTGAGGTGTATATGTTTCGGAATTAAAAAATTATGTAACATGAATCATGAAATATATAAGTGTTTTCAGTATAAGGATTGGAAAGTATGTGATGAATAGTTCTAAGGAGATAGAAAAGTTATTTAAGGGTAGGGTGATATACTTGGAGAACACATTATTGAAGGAAATATAACCCTTAATATGTCCCTTATGTTAAGATAATGATGTTTGGATAATGATATGTTAGATTTGAATAAGTAAATATTATGATTCTAGTTTATTGAAATCTAATTATGGAGTTATTGACAAAAGGTTTATGCTATCAGGATGAAGTATACAACTTTTTGGGACTTAAGGAATATATCCAATATGTTTTGGAATAAAAAACATTCATGTTTTCAATAAGGATATCTGATAATTCAGTTTGTTATTGTGACTCAAGAGAATACATTATTAAGGTATTCACATGTTTGGAATGTGACAACCAAGAACTACCTTATGAGATATGGGAGATAAATGTTATGTCAATTTATTTCACCTCTTTATAAGTTTTATATTTTTGAAAGGGTTGTAATGTTATCCATTTATGGATTGTATAAGTTATATTCCAATTAATGTTTGTTAGATTAATGTATTATCTTTCTATAGGTGAACTTATGCATATTTGATTTCTGGTGCTAACCATTCTGTTGAGATAGATGGAATCACGTATCATTATATCTCATTATCTGATAACACTTCAAGAATTTAAAATTTGACTTCATTTCTTTAAATAATAGATGAAGTAGAAATTGTTCAAGGAACGAACAATGATGACATTGCACCAAAATCAAGTAAGTATTTATTCTCGTGAAAAATTCTACAACTTTAGGGAAAGTATCTTGAAAACCAAAAATGTTATCTTAATACCCTCTTATATGATTAATAAGATGGTCCCTTAAATCATAATAGATTAACTGATTTCTGGTAGTTAACTGTATCCAAACCTTATTCTCTATCACTATCCCTCATAACATGATGGTTAGAATTCTCTTCCATATCCATGTTTTCACTTACCTTACAGGTTCTCCTATGAGGAAACCCAGTGATGAGTTACTTTGGGTAACTTTTATTCTTCTAACTTTTTTTAAAATTATGTTTTAGTATCACTTTTTACGATGTGGGTTTCCATGAAATAAACTTTCAAGTAGAAAACCATTTATAAACCCGATGAATTTCAATGTAGAAATTCATTTTAAGGGTGGTAAAATGTAACACCATGAGTTTTTATGAGATAGATTCTTTTAATGTATTTTATGAATTATGTTGTAAGATACCCCAAGATTATCTTTTTCTATATGAAACACTGTATTAGTTTGTAGTATACGCAACACTATTCTTACCTTCTGTTGCACATGATTTAAAGTTCCTTTAATAGAATTCATTTCACGCAACACTGAGTACAGATTTCATTCAATGTATAAGTAAACTAAGTTTGGATTTTGTTATATACAACACAAAAGTAATCTTTCACTACATGCAACACTTACTTGGATTACATTACATGCAAGAGTGACCTTCCTTGGCAGCTTGTGTTGTACGTGATACCGAGTTTCACTAAAAAACGATATGTTATTACAATATTATTATTTAATGAGATATATATTAGCCATTATTAATAGTATTAACATTATTTTGAATTCTATATAACATTAGTAATCATATTACCTATTTTATATAATATAATATGAGAACAAAATCAATTTACCACATAAAATAGGTATTTTTCAAAAAATGATGTTTTACTGCCTTTTGATGATGCACAAATTTTAAATCTAGTTTTTGACACTTAAATAAGTTAAATTTGATAAAAAACTTATTATTTAGAATAGGGATAGAAAAATTTAATTTTTTTGAATTTTTTGTCTTTTCTGATAAAATTAAAATTTTAATGAATAGTGAAAAATACTACATTTATATTCAAAACTGCATTTTCATCTAATTAATTTATATAGTTAAATTATCTATTTAATTGGTTTTAAATTGTAATTGTATTATATTGTTATCATTTAATTTAATTTTGGTCATTTTAAGTAATTTCACTTTTAAATTGGACATAAAAACATGTCAATCTTTAGATAGTTATTACTTCTTAAAAACATGCTTTCTTGTTTTGACAATGGGAATTAATTTTAAATTAATTACTACAACTTATGTGTTTTAAATTTAAAAAAAATTATTATATATTTGGAATCATAAGGTTCAAATTTTTTAAATAGTTATATATTATTTTTGGACATTAAAAATAGTAACTTCAGTAATTATTTTATTTACCATGGATAAAAGGTAAATCCAGTAAATAAGGGTAAACAAATAATATTATAATAATGTTAAACTATCCTAAAACATGTATTAATAATATTTTATGAGATATTTATGACCATGTGAATCCTTGGGTTGATTGTTGGACCCCATGGATTCACTTGGATGTGAAAATAAAATTTTATAAGAAACAATTTAAAGTAAAGATAATTATAACCTAAACATATATCTTTTACTAAATTGATTTTAATATAGGTTTATATAACTACTCTCTATGAATATAAATAATGATTATAAATATAAAAATATATCATAAATTATGTTCTTTATTTATAATATTTACACATTAGATAAATAAATTTATTTATGACACAATTATGATGTAGTGATTACATTATTAATGACAGATTCAAATAAATGAATTTATAAATATTAAAATAAATATAATTTGAATATTTTGATTCCATCCAAGAATTTTTTGGATACCATTTACATATTTGGTATGATTTAATTCCTTTTTATCAAAGTAATAAGTTTTTTATCAATTTTTAAAAAATTCATGTATGAACAGTATCCAAAATTGACATAATTCATAACTTAAAACATAAAATAGTTTATTAAATAATATTGAATCCCTAAAAATAAAATATTGTGTAAAATGATTAATATAAATCCAAATATGTTATAAATAAATTTTTTTGGGTTTTTTTACATGATATTGAAATTACATTGACCAAAAATGTGTAAATAACATCATATCACGGTATGATTAAAAAGGGAAAAATAATGGTTAAACCAACAATATAAGGATAAACAAATATTCAAAAATTGCCTAAAAATTATTGGATTATGGGTATTCAAACCAAAATCATATTATATTCTAATTAAATAATTTTTGGACCATTTTTAATCGAAATTTAATTTATAAATAAATTAATATTTTTGAGAGTTTTCTAAAGTGCCCCTCTCCTCTCTTATAAAAGGGAACCTACTCCATCTCCTCTTCACTCCATTTTGAGCCTTCAAGATCATAAAAACCCTACCCATTTCCCTTATAAACTTCCCTAGTTACATTATAGAGGTCAATGTCTTCTCAAAAAACTAACTCTAATTCCCTAAGAGAAAATTTTAAAGGAGGCACGTCAGAGAAGAGGTAATCCCTTCTACCGATTCTTTCAAAAAAAATCTTCTTCTACTTCCTCTTCATTAGTTATTTCATTATAATTAATAAATTCATTATCACTCATACAATGATATGTTATTATAAATATTAAACAACACTATTTCATCTTCTATCCATCCAACAAAAAATAAAATCATCGTGTGTGTGTGTATGTACAACATATCGTCTCCACGTCGTGGTGTAATCTGTTTTTCACCACCACCTTAATTAGAAGGGTATAATGGTGGAAATAATAACTTTATATTATTATTATAACATGATACTAATTCTGAGAAATTATACACCATCCACTCTAATACCATTCATCAACTATGGGAACGATATCATCGCTCTTGCGTACGTATATTTTACCGTCTCCATGACGCGATGAGATTCATTCTCCACATTAACCATTCAAGAATGATTATAAATTATATATAATAAATAATCCTGAAATATGTGAAATAATAATTCCATAGGATTTATTTATATATATATGTCATTTACATACTTCCATTCAATTTAATAAGGAAATGAAAACAACATTCATGCATATGAACGGCCTACCATCTCCATGAATGGTGTATTCCATTTCTTTTATCTATATACTATATATATATTTATATACTAAATATATATAATATATAAATAATTTTTTACATTATTTGAGTAATTAAATCATGAAATAAGTAATAATATCAAGAATAACAATTCTAAACACGTACGATAAATAAAACAATTATTACCCAAAACGTTTCTTTAACATGGAATTGACAAATGAACGTGTAATATAAAGTTTATGTGAATCATATATGATATCATAAATATTATTATGGTTATTTGAAAAGTTAATAATATGTTTAAACCAACTCTACCTGAGTTTCATACACATAAAGAAGAAATGGGGCCTAAGGTAAAGGATAATTTTGCAATCTCATTTTTATCTGAGATTGTTTATACGTAATTCTATACTAGGGATATATTTATCATCCAAGTAGTTTTTTTCTAAAAATGTTTTCATAAAATTTTTACTATTATTATAGTTATTTTTAATGTAATTTTTACCCATTTTTTACTTTTACAACATGGTATGGATGGAATCTTTATTTTTTACAATACTAGGCATTTTTAACTTTTCTGACAGAAGTATGAGGAGAATGATTTTTTTAACTTATACGACATAAATGGATTTTTATGATTTCATGATGACTTATTTCCATGATGATTCCTATTCACTATTTCAAGTTTATATTCAAATAAATTCTTTTCTTTTCAAATTGCATAGAATTTTGAGAAACAAAATGTTTTTGAAGAAGAAAGGATATTTTCCTCCAGAACTAAGTTCCAGTGTTTTATCAAAATTATTTTCCATCTAAGATGACGCTCTTAAATAGGGTTATGTTTCAATCCCTATTATTACTATGAATTTTTTTCATTAATGATAGAATGATCATTTATATGGATTAGGTTATGATGAAATGATATTTATGAACCATTTTATTTCTTGTGTTATGCTATGAAGAATGATTTATGTTTTGTGGAATGTGTAAGAATGATTTCATTATGATATGGGTGGGAAATTTATCTCCCAAAAATGAATTGGGTAATGATTTATATCTTATGATTATGAGATAGACATGACTGGAACAGAAAGTAAATTTGGTTCAATAATGTAGGGTTGAAACGACAAGTAAATCTGGTATAACAATACATGGATGGAATGGAAAGTAAACCTGGTTCAGTATTGGACTATTTCCACTACGATGGTCTTGGAAGCAATGTCTTAGATAATATAGAAATCAAATTATGTAATTATTAATTTTCTATAAGTACCTGTTTTATGCCAATGTTATTCTGTCATGGTTAATGTTTCTTTATGATCCATGCCTTACATACTACCAAGATTTATTTCATGACTCATGATTTTGATGTCTAAACTTTATGTTCATGTTTTTACATTCAAATATTTATTATTTCTTTTATTTTCTCCATGTTTACCCTTACTAATAATTTGAGCTCGCCCTTTCTATGTTTTATTTACCCCTGGATATAAAGAAAGGTTTTAGGTAAGAAAAAAAGGGATAGATCCTTGTGGGAGATGTTGAAGATATTTCACCATGGTTAGAATATTTTGTTCAGAGCTTCCAAATACATTAAACTAATATGATCATTGGGAATTTGTTTGTTTTAAATATTAAGTATTTCGCAAAAAAATGTAATTTCCATGTACATCAATATTGGGTCTCTACATAGATCATAGTGTCTGATCTCTATGATATGACCACTGTATACTGTCCAAAGCACAAAGTATCCCTAAGATCCTATAAAGTCACTTCTGACCTTTCAATCATCTTCATAAGACAAGGTATGTTTGGGAAAATCCCATGAAGGGGTGATTATATAAATACCAAGTATGATGCCCTGAATATTGAAGGGGGGAATTAAGAGATACAATAGGAATACAATGTCAGTAGATAGTAAAAAAGATGTAGCTCAAACCAATTTAAAAGAAATATAATCCTTATCCAAGACCAATGGGATCAACACATTGTTTATATGAACTACACATCGAGTCTTTTCTATCCATATCAGGTGTAACAACCCGAAAATCTAAATTGGGGACATTGTATTCGATATCTTCTATGATTCACAATACTAATAATGTAAGGCAATATAATATATTGATGATTTATAATATATTTTATATATTTAAATGTATAAAACAATGAGTTTGTGTATGTTACACGCAACAACGAGTTTCTTCAATGGCCTGCATTACATGCAAGACAAAGTTTTACCGAACAATAATATATTAGAAAAATATTATTATTTAATATTATAACACAGCCATTAAATTATAGGTTCTGAATATTATTAACTAACGTATGAAAATATATTTTTTACACCAATATAAAATTGATTAATAAGTTACCAATTAATTAGAAATAAAAATACAAACCAATTGAATATGTAGATAATATTATTATTTTTATATTCACAAAGGTATTTTATCTTAATAAATCAAATTAATTACAATTATTAAATGATTTTAATTAAATTTATATGTTATATATTCATTAAAATATTTTTTATAATTATCCAATAGATTTGATTGGAATAATATAAGAATAAACTCAAGATTACATAAAACAAAACCTATATTTTTATAAAGGAAATTTTTCCATATTTTAATGGTGAACCCATTTTAAATATAAATTTAAAAACTTTAATTGATTTAATATTTAAAAATAAACATAAAATTTGGAAGCTAAATATAAAAATTATCTTAGGGTTCTGTTTTGTTATTTTTTCGCAATGTTTCATTTTTTAGTGAATAATGAAAATACAGAAATTTAATCCAAAACATCCTTTTAAAATAATTTAATTTTATGGTAAAATTATAATTATAATTTGTTTTAAAGTTTAACTAGATAATAATTTTATAAATTAATGTAATTTATGTAATTTAAATCCATTTCACTTTGAAATTGACTATAATAATATAAGAATCTTTCTGATGTTTTTACTTTAAAAACATGTATTGTTGTCCCATCTGCGGGATTAATTTTAATTTAATTTTTGTCACTTATGTTGTTTGAATTAGGAAAAATTGATTCCATATTTGTATTAATAATAATTTATAATTTATAATAATTTAAACTTACTTTTTTACCAAAAATATTAGTGAAAGTAATTAAAATTAATTACAAGGATTAAGGTTAAATTAATCTTTAAAAGAGACTAAACCAAAACCTTAAGGCCTAAAATGACCCATACACAATCTGAAAATCCATTTTTGGTCCATATTTATATAGTATAATTCATTTTATATAATTTTTACCATTATTTATCCACTTTTAAAAAAAATATGGTTCTGGGGTTCCTTTCTTTTAAAATATTACAATAGATTCCACCTCTCCTCTAATATAAAAGGCCTCATTCATTTCAACTTACCCACACCTCTAAATCCACATATGTTCTTCCAAAATCTACCAAATTCACTCCCAAATATCCATAATTTCCTCCATTAATCTACCATCTAGTTTGAATGAAATCCAAGGATGTATTTTGGTGAAAACCAAAAGAAGTAACCTGATTAAGAGGTAAAACCCTCCCTCAAACTCTTCTCATTTATTTCCATTATCCACTCCCTCAAATATACATACTCCATATTTATATAAAAAATACCATACAATAAATATAATAGTATGTTTTTATGAAATTAATTCTACCTACACTAACACACACCTCTATGTAATGGGTAACGAACATACTGTTTACTTGTAGGCATACTATTGTCTCATTAAACGATGATTGATCAATTTTCCTTTACCGCCTATCATGGAAGCCATTATGATGGAAAATATATTTTTCTATTTTTATATAATATTTATTATTTATTTAAGCTTATTTATTTCTTTTAAAACATATATATTTATACTTTTCATTTTGTGTAAAAATGATAACATCATTTGTGGAAGTGTGGACTGTCGCCCCCTCAAAGCGATGTGACTCGTTCATTCCATAAATTGAACATATAAAGGATAGTTTTAATTAAACATATGTGACCTCAAAAACTATATAATATTAATTAAATTATTATGTTTCTAGAAATATAATATATATCATTTTATTTATTACCCTTTCACACACTTTAAAAGAGATAATGTCATTCGTGGACATGTAGACTACCACCTCCCCGACACGATGTGATTCCTTTTACATCAAAGAATTATATATATATGTGTATATGATTAAATAAAATGGTATTTATTATAAAATGATAATTCTGTAATGATTTTAGTAACTTACCTTTTTTCAAAATGATCATTAAAAAATGAGAATATTACTTTTCTGTACGTACGGCCTACCATCTTCATGATTGTAACGTGTTTTCATTTTTAAAAACCCTATTTAATGATTGATTTTAAAATTATAATTTAGGCATAAATATGATAATTATTTCATGGTTATAATTCTGTAAATTTTATATAATTAACCCTTTGACCATAGTTGACCTACCAAATTTGTTTTTGACACATAAATCGAATTAGGTCAAAACACCTGACGTAAACTTAATTGTTTATATAATTGTATACAACATCATAATAAGTAAAGTAAATGTAATGATAAAATTTAAAAATTATTTGAATAAAGTATAAAATTATCATAAGTTTATTATATAGTAATTTAAATGATGTTCATCTGAAAGGAAATGCAATGTGAGGGATTTCGTCTCAATTTCATTTCATTGAGGCATATTGTATTGTTATGCACCAAATTTCTTTTATATAGTGTATATAATGATACTATGACATGTATAAAATTAATTTATTTTATTTTATGGTATTAAATTTTTTTATTGAATTTATTATTTCGTGGATCTCATGATTAAAAAGTCACATAGGTTGTAAGGCATTCTTGTCTCATTTTCATTCTGTAAGGCATACTTAATTGTTGTGCACCAAATTTATTATATTTGGTGTACATACTTCCACATTTACATATAATATCATGAAATTATAGAATATTCATGGTATTTAAATGTTTTATTTAATGATTATTACCTTTGGGTTTACTAATTAATTTATTTCAACTTTGGTAAGGGATTTCTATCTCACTTTTTAGATCCATGGAATAAAAGTCATATTCACCACTTACATGTTTTGGGGTGTGTACATACTACCCCTATGATATATTATATCCTTAATTATTTTATCTTCATGGCATTTATAAGTTTTATTTTATGGTTACTAATTTTTGTTCCTCTGATTCATATGTAAGGTAATTTCGTCACAATTTCCATTTCTTTGAGACTTATTTGTTATTATACAACAATTCACTTTTATTTTGTGTATATACTTCCTCTTACTCATTATATCATGAATATACTTATTCTAATGTTATTATATGTTTCATTTAGATTCACACCTGTCTTTGGACTATGATTTAAATGTTTCAATTTAGTGTGGGACACTTTGGAATGTTTAAATATTATTCTCCTAAAGAATGTTCAAAATGGTTATATTTTCAATCTCACTTCCTTTTGTGATTGTTAAATTTATCTTAAAACAATCACTTTATTGTAATATTTTTTCACTATAAAATTACTTACATATCCATATTCTCACACAATAGATATTAGTATTTCCTAAACTGTATACCATTTTACATATGGTGCTTACTTTGATTGTTATTTAATTAAATGGGGAATTATTGATAAATATGTATTTCTCATTAAATATGGTTATTTGATAAGGAATATTATCTATTTTGATTATTCAATATGATAATATCTTTGGATAAGAAATTTTGTGAGGAGACTAGACTTTATATAGCTCCTCGATGCATCAATCGGTTCTCATGAGAGGAATAATTCTGAAAATGGGTTTCTAAACTTAGTTTTAAACAGTCTTTTGAAAGGTTTTGATGGTAACAGGATTTCATTTGACTTAGAAGTGATGTCCATTAAGAATGAATTTCCTTTATATTAGTTTCAGTTATTATTCATTGATGAAATTTTTCATCTACATATCTATGAATACATTTCATATTCAGTTATCTATATGTCATGTGTTTCAATTTCATACCTTATTGTATTTTTTTCATTATATAGTTATTTGAATGGCTTGTGTTTCCATTCATTAACTTTATATATTGTTTATGTACTTACATTTAGTTTATTTATTACAAGTTATGTGTATAAAGTTATTTACCATTCCATATTGACTATTATCGTTGATTCATTATTATTTCTGTAATATTCTTCCCTTACTGATAATTTGATCTTACCCTTATTATGTTTCTTTCCCCAGGAATCCAAGAAGAATACGATGAAATATATGAATATATTTACTATATTTATAGGATTTATCTTAAAAGTTATTTTTTTATTTAGAAATAAGAAAAAAAATGTAGTAATTAGTATATTCATTTGTAATGAAATACTCATTTATATAGATGGTTTTCTAAAACTACTAAACAGATCAGTCCTTCAAGGATTGATTCCTTGTAATAATTCCAATGTAGTTGATAGAAAACACTGGCTAGAGGATATCTGGGGTCAGGTCTCTTCATTTTTTATTAGAGGAATTTTAGTATAAACCTTGGGAACTTGATTTAGGAAAACATAGATTATATAACATATTCCTAAGGTAGAATTTGAAGATATTTATAGATTAAAACCCTATAATTTTTGTAAATTATATATTATGTGGGTATTCCTAGAAATACATCTCAATATGGATTCTATAAGTGGATGTTGTTCTGGAACAGATGTTCCTTGGAGTATAAAATACAACAAGGTGTTTTGGAACTGACTTGGGATAACCTAGTACACAACAATGGGCCTTATAGTGCACCTGGTTTGTCACTCCTATGGGATATTCTTAGGACAATTTAAATTTTCTTTACAAACCATTATGAAAATTTCGAATAGATAATGACAATTAATGACCAAAGTTAAACCTAATAGGTTTTGGTTTGAATATAAGGTGTGATGATTTAAAATTCCAAATAATGATATTGTGGTAATACATTAGACTAAGGAAGGACCTATTTTGATGATATATTTTTGGTATTAAATAATTAAATTTTATAATTATTTTACCAGTGGTATTTTCTCTATAAATATCATGAAACGTCTAAGGAATGTGCTTGATTTTAGAAGCTTATTTTTTAGTGGAATAATGTTATTTGTAGAATAATGCCTTTAAATTTATAAATATTTAATTTTAAAGGTATTGATAACCTTTAAGGTTAACATGATTAGTAATAACATTGTTCTAATATTAAAATAAGATTACGAGACTTAATAGAAAAATGATTGTATTGAAAACCATATTTAAGAGTCTTTTTAATGATTAAATTTCAAGGATGTCCATTATATTTACTTTGAAAATTATATTAATATGTTTTCAAAAATGGAAAACCTTTATGCCAAGTAACAACCTATCAGGCCTCGCAAGGACGTAATGTTTGAACCCATGACCAAAGGACGAAAAGGGTTTTGCACCTACCACTCACCTACGCGATGTCCTGTTTAATTTGTAATTATTTAAACATTTTTAGGAATAAATATTAATGACGAACCAATAGTGTCACTTTTTATGTTTGGAGATTAAAATATTAACCATATTGACTTTGGAGAATATTTAGAGACAAATATTTATACTTTTGGATCTTTTATGGGCTTTATGATCTGTTAAATGTTTTAGTGCTTTAGAGATCAATATTAATTTTTCATTATCCATTTCATGAGGTAAGAGATGATTTATAATTTTATCGAAGATAAAAAAGATGAATTCTTTTTATTAAATTTAAATTTATCAATAAATTATATTTTTTTATATTATTAAGCTATAAAATAATTACTTAACATTTGTAAAATGATAAAAAAAATGTGTTGTACAAATAACTTAAATTTTATTGAACCGATAGTTTACTAAATCATCACAAATTTATGGATTTAAGGTCCTAAACATTCCATTGATAATTAAATTATTTGTTACTTATTACCTCAATCTATCCTTATAAATATTTACACTTTTTCTCTAAGTTTGTATCTCTGATTTATATTAATGTTCTTCTTCTTACTGACCTAGCTATATGTTAGTCCATATGATCTTTGTACTTCCAATTATTTATTTTACAGAGGATTTCTTAAAACCCCTTCTCAAGATGTGGGATTCAAAAAAATGAAATATCAAAAAATATATTACCAAGTATTAGTTTAAATTAAGACTATGCAATTTAATTATGGTGGGGAGAATGTAACGACCTGAAAACCTTAAGTAGGACCATCGTATTCGATAGTGTGTATAACACACAACACCAAGCACGTAAGGGGATGTAATATCTCAATTATTTGTAATATATTTAGTATCTTAAATAAATTCATTATATTTTATTTCTTTCAATGGACATAAAAATGAGTTAGTTTATGTTACATGAAACAATGAGTTTCTTCAATGGCCTGTGTTACACGCAAGGCTGAGTTTTACCAAACAATAATATATTACAAAAATATTATTTAATACAAAAAAATAGCCATTAAATTAAATTTTATGAATATTATTAAATAACTTATGAAAATATATGTTTTACAAAAATATAAAAGTAATTAATAGGTTACTAATTAATTAGAAATAAAAATACAAAGTAATTGAATATGAAGGAGATATTATTATTTTTATACTCACAAAGGTGTTTTGTCTTAATAAATTAAATTAATTAAAATTATTGAATGATATTAATAAAATATATATTTTATATATTCAATAAAATATTTCTGATAATCATCTAATATATTTTATACACATATGATAAGAATAAACTCAATATTACCCAAAAAACCTATATTTTTATATAGACTATTTAATCTCCATTTAATAGAGAACCCATTTTAAATATGAATATTGAAAATTTATTTGATTTAATATGTCAAAATAAACTTAAAATTTTTAATATAAACATAAAAATTATCTTTGGGTGGTATTTTTTATTTTCCCTCAATGTTTCATTTTTTATGGAATAATGCAAATTTCTGAAATTAATCCAAAAATGCTTTTTCATCTATTTTACATATTAGGTTAAATTATACAATTAATATTTTTTAAAGCTTAATTAGAGAATAGTTTTATTAATTAATCCAATTTAGTTTATTGGAATCAATTTCCCTTTGAAATTGTCTATAAAACATAACAAACTTTCATACATTTTTACTTCAAAAACCCGATTTGTTGTCTCATCTACGAGATTAGTTTTAATTGAATTTATACCACATATGTAATTAGAATTTGAAAAAATGGATTAAATATTTTAAATAAGAATAATTTATAATTTATAATAAGTTTAAATAACTTTTTGACCAAAAATATTTGTGAAAGTAATTAAAATTAGTTACAACGATTAAGGTTAAATTAATCTTATTAAGTTACTAAAACAAAACCTTAAGGCCTAAAACGACCTAAAAATTTTTCCAAAATCCATTGGATGAAAATATTTACACCATATCAACCTTTTATATAATTTGGGTCACTAGAGAACCAATTTCAATAAATAAATGTTGGTTGGGATCCTTTCTTTTAAAATATTACCGAAGATTCTACCCCTCCTCCATTATAAAAGGCCTCCTTCACTTCCACTTCCCCACACCTATCAAGCCACTTAGGTTCTGAAAAAATCATACCAATTTACTCCAAAACATCCCTAATTTTCTCTTTTAGTCCTTAATTTTGGAATAATGAAATCCAAGTAAGTATTTTGGTGCAAACCAAAAGAAGTAACCTGATTAAGAGGCAACACCCTCCCCCAAACTCCTCTCTTTTATTTCCATTCTCCACTCCCACGGCTCTAGTTATTACATGTTTATATAAAAACACTAGTATATTCAATATAATATGATGTTTTTATTCTATTATTTTGAACTACATGTAAACAACCCTACATTTAATGGGTAACAAACATAGTGTTTACATGTAGGTGGACTACCACCTCGCTAAACAATGATAGTTCAATTTTCCTTTACCACCTATCATGGTGTCCATTATTATGGAAACATGGTTTATATATTTTATATATCATATTTATTATTTATTTAATATTATTTAATTCTTTTAAAAAACATAACTTTATACTTTTCATTTTTTGTAAAAATGATAACATCATTTGTAAAAGTGCGGACTACAGCCACCTCAAAGCGATGTGAATCTTTCATTCCATACATGGAATATATAAAGGATAGTTTTAATTAAAAATATGTGACTTGAAAAACATATATATGATATAAATTACATAATTATATTTCTATAAATATAATATATATCATTTTCTTTATTACCATTTCACGCAGTTTAAAAGATATAACGTCGTTTGGGGATGTGTGGACTACCACCTCCTCGACACGATATGATTCCTTTTACATAAAATAATTATATATATAAGTATATATGGTTAAATAATATTATATTTATTTTATAATGATAATTATTTAAAGATCTTAGTTACTCACCATCTTTCCACAATGATCATTAAAAAATAGGAACGTTACTTATGCGTACGTACGGCCTACCATCATCATGAGTGTATTGTTGTTTCATTTTTCATAACCATATTTAATGATTGATTTTAAAATTATAATTTATTTATAAATATGTTATTTATTTCATGTTTGTTATTCTTGATATATTATATAATTAACCCTTTGAGCGTAGTTGACCTACCAAAGTTTATTTTGACACATAAATCAAATTTGATCAAAAAACCTGACGTAAACTTAATTGTTTATATAATTGTATACAAAATAATAATAAGTAAAGTAAAAGCAATAATAAACTTTAAAAATTATATTAATATAGTATAAAATTAACATAAGTTTATTATACATAAAGTTAAAGTATGTTCACCTGAAAGGAAACGCAAGGTAAGGGATTTTGTCTCTATTTAGTTTCATTGAGGCATATTGTATTGTTATGCACCAAGTTTCTTTTATATGGTGTATACACTACTTATATGACATTTATATCATGAATTTAATTTATTTCATGTTATTTTTAGTTTTCATTTATTATATTATTTCACAGATCTCACGATTCAAAACTCACTCAAGTTGTAAGTCATTCGTTCTCGTTTTCATTCTGTGAGGCATACATAATTGTTGTGCATATAATTTTTTCTATATGGTTTACATAATTACTCATTGAAATATAATATGATGAAATTATATTATCTTTATTATATTTTAATTTTTTATTTAATTATTATTTCCTTCAGGTTTACCAATTTTTGTTTTACCACTTTGGTAAGGGATTTCCATCTCACTTTTTACATATGTGGAATATAATTCATATTCACCACTTACTTATTTATTTTGGTCTACCTTATACCCATTTGATATATTATATATTGAATGCTTTTATACTCATGTTATTTAGATGTTTCATTTTATTTTTACTAATTTTATGTCTTCTAAGTCATATGTAAGATAATTTTGTCTCGATTTACATTTTGTTGAGACTTATTTGTTATTATGTGTAAATTCACTTTTATTTGGTGTATATACATCCTTTTTATTTTTATATCATGAATATACTTATTATCATGTTATTATATGCTTCATTTAATTTTTTACCTATCTGTGGATTATGATTTAAATTTTTCAAAGTGGTATGGGACACTTGTAAAGTTTAAATCTTATTCTCCTCAAGATTGTCCTTAACAATTATCTTTGTAATCTCACATTCTTTTTCTGATTATTAAATTTCTCTTGAAACAATCACTTTATTGTATTCATGTTTCATTGTGAATTTACTTGAATATCTATATTCTCAGACAATAGATATTAGTATTTCCTAAACCATATACCATTTTACATACGGTGTTTACTTTGAGAGTTATTTGATTAAATGGGGAATTATGGATAAATCCATATATCTCATTCAAAATGGTTATTTGATAAGGAATATTATTTATTTAAATTATTATATATGTTAAAATATTTGTAGAGGAAATGGAGGGAGGATACTGGACTTTATATAGCTCCTCGGTGCATCGAAAAGTTCTCATGAGATGAATAATTGTGCAGATGAGTTTCTACCCTTAGTTATAAACCGTCATATGAAAGGGATTGACAGTAATACGTTTTCATGTGCCTCAGACATAAAATCTCTTAAGAAATAATTTCCTTCATATTAGTTTCAGTTATTATTCATCCATGAGATTTTGTGTCAACATATCTATTGATAAACTTCATTTTTAGTTATCTAGAAGGAATGTGTTTTAGTTTCATACATTTCTATATTTGTTGTTCCTTATCTAGTTATTTCAATGTATTGGGTTTCTAGTTATTACATTTATATATTGTTTATGTAATTCCATTTATTTTATTGATTTCACGATAGTTTTGTATAGTTATTTACCTTTCTATATTGACTATTCTCATTTATTCATTATTGCTTCCACTATATTTTTCTTTATTGTTCATTTGAGGTCACCCTTATTTTGTTTCTTTCCCTAAGAATCCAAGAAGTATACTATGAATGATATTCATAGATTTACTAGATTTATTAAAGTTATCCCCAATGTAATTTTTTTATTTTGAATGAATAAAAAATATTTTCTAATTATTATATTAATTTTTAATGAAGTACTCATTTATGCATATGGTTTTCCAAAACTACAAAATTGATCGGTCCTTTAGGGAATAATTCCTTATAATCATGCCAATGTAATAGATAGTAGGTACATGCTCTAGGATATCTGGGGTGAGGTTGCTACATTAGAAGAGTAACCTCATCCAACCACAAGAATATATTCATAGAAAGAACATTGAATACCCTACGTATATTTGTAACTCATTTCAAGAGAGTAACTGAATCCAATAACACGGATATAGATGTGTATATTTATATATATATGATTTGAAAAAATAATCCCAAAAAAGGAGTAAGGTTATTTCAATCTCACAACCCAACCCAAGAGAAGATTCAATAATAATTACAAAAATCTAACAATAATGCCCAACATCTCGTACGACTACTTATAATAAAACAGCCAACTCAAACTATGCCTTACAATTGTGCCACACATTCGAGGAGAAAAAATCTCTAGGTAAAGGCCCCATGTCATGGTAAAACAAGATGGTTACACTCTATAATGAACTGGTAGGGGTACCCTCAAACCTGGCACCTAACAAGATCTTTCATATACCTGAAGTGAGTTTTTGATCCCCACAGGCTGGTGATAAGCACCCAGACATTGAAAAACAAACTAGAGAGAATGATTTCGCCCAACCTGAACAACCTCATGGAATATATCTATACTAAAAAAAAAGGAGCAGTTAAAGACAACCAATATATATTCCACAACTGTAAGAAGATAGTGGAAATAGACAATAACAAAAGTATCTAGAAACTCTAAAGGACAAGTCTGACTACGAAGGACCCAAACCAAAAAACTACTCCAAATGATGGAATGGACCAACTCCCACTATCTCACCACCAACTAACCAACCAGCTGACTCGAACCCTGACACATAACTATGGTGCCTTGGCTTTACCTTATTTGGAATCCAAACAAAGGTCAACACACAATCGAAGAGGTTCCCAAGGTGTGAGCTAACAGGATCAATAGGATCCCACAAAGGTTTTCTATAACAAGCCTCTATATAATAATTAATGTATATAAATTTTATGTAAATACATGGATTGATAATAAGTAAAGCATCTTTATAGAAAACATAGTAAACATTTCACTTTTATTTATAGTTCTAAAAAAAATTGGTATAACATTCATTTCAAGGCTAACTCAAAAATCCAAGAAATACAAAACAGAATCAAAAGTATCACAACACTAAGGAATACTATAGTTGTAGGTTTTATAATACTCATAACATAATAAACAAGTGCAAAAACCAGTTCCTAGGACAATGGGCCTAAAACAAGGGGAATACCCCATGAGTAAACCCCCCAAAAAATTTCAACATTAGTCCCCAAGAAAAACGGGCCTAGGAAATAGAGGAAAGACTTATGAAAAAAATCCTTTATAATCAAAAAATAAATAATGATGGCCTCAAACTAAAATCTTCTCTTAAGTACCAAAGGTACCCCATGTGATATTTTTCACAATTCATCTCTATTCTTTGAAAATACCCCCTTTTAAATTCCATTTATCAATAACCAAAGAAAACCCATTTTTTATTGAAAAATATTATCAACGCACAAAAAACAATCATGCCAATAATTCATTATGAAATAGATTGTAATGAAAAATAACAAGATCCATTATCATAGGATAGAGATAGAACCACCCACCTCAAAACTCAGGTCGTACATTCCTGTAATGGAATCCAAAATCAATGAAAAGCAACAATGAAAAATAAGGCCCTAGAATCAAATCCACAACACATGATTAATCAAAATATAAACTCAAGGGGTCGGTGGAAAGAAATAAATCTACATACCTCAAGAATGAACACCCTTTGCACCACGACTGACAAAGAAAAAGGAATCCGGAGTGAGATCGTACAATAGATCCAGATGAAACCAACAACAAACACCATCTTAACCCAATAGATCCCAACATGCCACCCAATGGTGATATCACAATTAAAGGTAATGAAGAAGTGGAAATATAACATACCTAAATATATTCCCCACAACCTAAAAAAGATCCAACATTGAACAGATAAATATAAAAGGATATAAGTCTATCAAAAATACTTGGGGATACTTATCAGTCACAGGTGAAGAATACCAGAGATAAAAACTGTGAAAATAATTTTGTGCACATGTTTTAAAACTGGGTATGGGATGTTTCAAAATGTTTAATATAGTTACACACTGTGAAATCCATGATTTACAAATATGATAAGAAATCTTGTGCCTCGGATTAAAATCCATTATTTAAAACATTCACAATGAGAAATTCCAATTAAAAACATGTAATCTTTCACAGTGTGCATCCCCTTTCACATCTTGTACCCACTAACAATTACACGATGTGTAAACTAGTTACACAATGTGAAATCCTTCTGCATCCTATAGAAAAGGATGGATAAATTTGAAAATAAAAAAAACTATAAATTCACCATTATTGGTATCCTCCCAAACTCAAAGGAGGTAAAAACAACATTGAGGTTAAGGGAATACCTGATAAAACAGAAACATGATATTACAAACTTGTAACGTCCCGATTCTAGAATCCACCCAGAGGCACCCCGTACCCAGTTGGTCACAGGGCCTCAAGAACATTTCCCCTAATTCCAGAGGATGATATCTAGAAGTCAGGGCCTTGGGTGTGATAGTGGGGAAACTATGCCCTCATTGGTAGAGTAACACAGCAGAAGAGAAAATAGATAACAATAAAGAAAGAGGTAATAATCCATTCAAAAGTAAACAGTGTAAGTCTGAAGAAATAAATAGCTAGAGTATACATATATCAAATGATGCATGGTACATATGTCTAGGAAAATAGCCAAACACATCACAATGCAAGAATACAGAACAGTACTAAGACAAGTACAAAATAAAACAGGTAAACAGCTCCTCAGCATCGCAAGACTCATCTTGGTCCCATTCTCTCCATCTCCACAGCATATCAAGTACCTGAAGTAGAAGGATGCTTGCCCTTATCTATACCTATAACAATATATTCTGTTTGAGCCCAAATGCCTTGCCCAAACAGGGTTTGAGACTAAATCCTAGTAGGAAATCACCACTAGATCTATGCCCAATAGTCAATGAATATATGGCAGGTAATAAACGAAAGAAAGCAGTAAAAAAGGAAGTACTCAGCAGTAACTGGTCCTACAGTTTCAATGCAACTAGTTCCATACATCAACAACAGCAAAATTAGGGAACCTTATGGGCAGTTCTCTCAGCCTAACCCCTCTGGTTCAATCAAAACAAGGATACTATAGAGACTCTCTAAGGAAGCACTCTCATTCAATTTCCCTTCTAGTCCCAAGTGTTTAAAAAGACTCTATGAGGAAGCTCACACGATCAATTCCCCTTATAGTCTAAGGTAGTCAAGGACTCTCTGAGAAATCTCATATAGTAAATTCCCCTTATATCCCCAAGGTCAAAAGACTCTCTGAGGAATCTCACATGTCAATTCTCCTTATAGTCTAAGGTAGTCAAGGACTCTCTAAGGAAGTACACATGGTCAATTCTCCTCATAGACCCAAGTGGTCAAAGAATCTTTAAGGAAGCTCTCTTAGTCAATTCCCCTTATATTCTAAAATAGTTCAAAGGCTATCTGAGGAAGCTCACTCAGTCAATTACCCTTATAGCCTAAAGTGCTCAAAGACTCCATTAGGAAGCTCACTCGGTCAATTCCCCTTATAGTATCCTACCCCAGGTTCTCACGGCCCTGTGTAAGACAACGAGTATAGTAATTCAATATGGCCAAAGTAATATTCAAGAACTACTTGGATAAATAGTATATAGCATCTCAAGAATGTCTGGTAAAATAATCACTCAATCTTATAGTACTAGTCATGGAAAACATCAAGGAAGCCTAATAGCTAAACTGGACCAAACGTCCATAAACAGAACTTGTGTGGTCAAACACATCCAGATCATATCAAACAACTCTATTCATGTCCAATTAACCTCTATTTACATGTACCAGCATAGTAGGCAATTAATAGGGGTAAAACGGTAAATGTGAAACACCCCTTTCAAGGGTATTGGTCAAAATTGCACATAATACTCAAATACATTCAATGGAAAGGCACAAACCACCTACCTCAACATTGTAGGATCGTTATACTCTGGCGTCAGCCCTTGGATCAACCTTGAATGCGGTAGATCTATCAAAACGTCTAAAACTTTCATCCCATAATTTCTCCCGAGAGAGGATAAAACATCAGATGGTGCTCTAGGAGAAGATAGAACTCACCAAGGCAATTCCAATGCAATCGAAGGTGTTTGATTCAGAGGATGGATGCTCGCTCGGGGGCTCGTTGAAGATCCACAGTCGTACGGTGCTCTCGGATGACGAAGTCGAATTAGAACATGTTTATGTCGATAAGACACAACCTCGGTCCGTTTAATGAAAAAAAAAAAAATACCCAGTGTGTAATTTTTAAGTACATGGAGTGTACTCACCTTTTCCATACATCGCTCAAAGAAGCCTCCAGGTCACCCCCACATGGCCATGTGCATGGCCGCTACATGGTCAATACACAGCTACCTACAATAACCGAGTACATGGTGCCTACACATAAAGTACACAGTGTGTACTTCGAAAATTTCCATAAATTACACCTTTTCTCAAAAATGATCAGAAAAGAAAAACATACCTGAAAAATAAGATCTAGGTTCTTAAAAACATCCCCCCTTAAATAAATTCATCCCTAGATCTACCTAGCAAGGTGGTGAAGAATAAGAAACCCTGAACAGCTCTGGCCACTACGCTCATACATCAGCCTCCCTCTCCCAAAGCACATTCTGTACTCGCCCGTGATTCCATAGCACTCATACCAAAGGAACAGACCAGCCACAGAGAACCTTCGTACTTTGATAATAGATCTGGATAGGGTGATCCTCAAACGATGCATCCACTTCCAACTCAACCTCCTCGGGTTGAAAGAAATGATATGGGTCTAAGAAGTAACGTCAAAGCTAAAAAACATGTAAGACATCATGCATAGCCTAGTACCTATGAGGTAACTGCAATAGATAGGCAATCAGCCCAACTCTCTCCAACACCTCAAATGGTCCGATGTACCTTGGAAAAATCTTACCCATTCTCTTAATCGTCCTATGCCCCAACCTCGGTGTTCCATGAAAGAAAACCTGATCCTTGACCTCGAACTTCAGAGAACGTCTCTGCTGATCATCATAAGACTTCTATAGAGACTGTGCAGTAGTCATCCTTTTCCGAATCAACTCTATCTACTCTATAGTCTCCTGAATAAGACAAGGTCCTAGAATAGTTGCCTCTTCTGCCTCTAGGAAACATAAAGGTGATTGGCATAGCCTACCGTACAAAGCCTCATAAGGTGCCATCTGAATAGTTTATTGAAAACTATTGTTGTATGAAAACTCCACAAGAGGTATGTGATTTTCCCAAGAACTTCCAAAATTCAAGATGCAGGCATGAAGCATGTCCTCAATTACTTGAATCATATGCTCGGACTATCCATCTCTCTGTGGATGGTATGTTATACTCAAAAGTACCTGTATAACCAAATCCTTCTGAATCCCCTACAAAACCTGAGAAGTAAAATGTGCATCTCTATCTGAAACAATGGAGTGTGGAACTTCGTATAAGCACATAATCTCACAGATGTAAAACCATCCCAGCTCATCAACACTGAAGGAATCCTTGATTAGCAAGAAGTGAGAAACCTCTGTGAGTCTGTCAATGACAACCCAAGCAGCATCATTCCCTCAAGGTGACCTAAGTAAACCTATTGCAAAATCCATCGCGACATCATTTCACTTCCACTCGGGAATGGGAAACTGCTGCAAAATCCATGTCAGTCACTGATGATCTACCTTCACCTACTGACAGGTGTAACACTTCATGAAAAAACCAGAAACATCTCTCTTCATACCTAGACACCAATATTGATGGTTTGGATCATGATAAATCTTGATGAAACTAGGATGAACTGCCCAACTGATGAATGAAAGTCCCATATCAGCTTCTTAAGTATGTCTACTGGCACCCATACACGCCCCTGGAAACACAAGATCTCATCCTCACCTATGGTCCATATAGGAGTAGGATCCTCTCCTGACACGCTCTCCCATAGGACTAGGCCTTTAGAACTTGATAGATGCCCCATTCGCTCTCGATCAAGAAGAGTAGAGGTAACAACCACATAAGAAAGAAAATTATGCCTCTGTATATCATGATTCTCCAAATTCATCTCAGAGAACAGAGCCATAAGTTGTCACTCACTACTGGCCTCATGAATTCCTGTATGTGAGTCCTCCTACTTAACGCATCGGCTACTACATTTCCTTTCCCAGGCATATATGCAAGCTCAATGTCAAAGGACTGAAGGTACTCAACCCACCTTCGCTGTCTCAAATTTAGATCACTTTGAGTGAAGATGTACTTGAGAATCTTGTGGTTGGTGAAAACCACAAAAATGATCTCCCGGAAGATAATGTCTCCAACAGTGCAAGGAATGAACAACTGTAGCCAACTCGAGGTCATGCATTGAATAATTCCACTTATGTGGCCTCAACTGCCGAGACCCGTACGCAACGACTCCTTCTCCCTAAAAAAGAACAGCTCCCAGCCTGATACCTGAAGCATCACAGTACACAGTATATCTCTTGACTGGCTCTGGAAAGACTAGTGTCTGTATTAAAGTCAACCTCCATTTCATCTCCTAAAAGGATTAATCACATGAATCTGACCACAAGAACATTTCACCCTTCTTAGTCATACTTTTCAGTGGTGCTTCTAAGCATGAAAAGTTCTGTATGAAATGTCTGTAGTATCTAGCCATCCATAGAAAACTCTGCACCTCCATACCTGGTTAGTCACATAGCCTCAAGCGCATTTCACCTAATGTCAGAGGCTTCCGACTAGCAGTGAGGGCCTTGTGTGTGATAGTGGGGAAACTATGACCTCATTGGTAGAGTAACACAGTGGAAGAGAAAAACAGATAACAATAACAGAACCATTAATAATCCATAAAAAAGTAAACAGTGGAAGTATGAAGAAATAAACAGCTGAAGTATACATATATCAAATGATGCATGGTACATATGTCTAGGAAAACAGCCAAACACATCACAATGATGAAATACAGAACATTACTAAGCATAGTATAAAAGAAAAAAGGTAAACAACAACTCAGAATCACAAGCCTCAGCCTGTTCCCATGCTCTCGAGCTCCAAAGCATATCAAGTACCTAAAGTAGAAGAGGGCTTTCCCTTATCTATACCTGCAACAATATAATCAGTTTGGTCCCAAATGCATATCCCAAACAAAGTGTGAGACTAAATACCAATAGGAAATCACCACAAGATATGTGACCAATAATAAATGAATATATGGTAGGTAATAAACAAAATAAATTAGTAAACAAGGAAGTACCAGTAGTAACCAGTCCTACAGTTTCAATGAAACCAGTTCCTTACATCAACAACAGCAAAAGCAGTGAACCCTCTGGGTAGTTCTCTCAGCCTAACCCCTCTAGTTCAATCAAAACAAGGATACTATACAGACTCCTTGAGTAAGCTCTCTCAATAAATTCCCCTTATAGTCCCAAGTGTTAAAAAAGACTCTCTGAGGAATCTCACACGGTCAATTCCTCTTATAGTATAAGGTATTCAAGGAATCTCTGAGGAAGTTCACACAGTCAATTCCCCTTATAGCCCCAAGGTCAAAATACTCTCTGAGGAAGCTCACACATCAATTCCTCTTATATTATAAGGTAGTCAAGGACTCTCTGAGGAAGCACACATGGTTAATTCCCCTTATAGTTCCAAGTTGTCATAGACTCTCTAAGGAATCTCTCTTATTCAATTCCCCTTATAGTCTAATATAGTTCAAAGGCTCTCTGAGGAAGATCACTCAGTCAATTCCCCTTATAGCCTAAAGTTCTCAAATACTCTCTGAGGAAGCTCACTCAGTCAATTCCCCTTACAGTCTCCTACAACAGGTTCTCACAGCCCTTTGTAAGTCAACAAGCATAGTAATGCAATATGGCCAAAGAAAACCTCAATAACTACTTGGTTAAAAATTTTACGGCATCTCAAGAATTTCTGATAAAATAATAACTCCATCCTACAGTACAAGGCATGGAAAACATCAAGGAAGCCTAATGGATAAACAGGACAAAATTTCCACAAATATAACATGCATGGGAAAACACATCCAAAGCATAGAAAAAAATACTATTCACATCCAATTAGCCTCTATTTACACATACATGCATAGCATGAAATTAATAGGGTTAAAACGGTAAATGCACAATAGCTCATTCAAGGGTATTGGGCAAAATTGCACATAATACTCAAAGACTTCCAACTAATAGGCACAAACCACCTACCTTAGCGTGGTAGGATCATTATACTCTGGCATCAGCCCTTGGATCGACCTAGAACATGGTAGATCTATAAAAACATCTAAAATTTTCAACCCAATATATCTCATGAGAGAGGAGAAAATAGAAGATAGTGCTCTAGGAGAAGAGATAACTCACTGATATGATTCTAATGAAACTGACGGTGTTCGATTTGGAAAATGGATGCTCGCTCGGGGGCTCATCAAAGATCTATAGTCGTATGATGCTCTTGGATGAAGAAGTCAAAGAAGAACATGTTTCTGTCGATAAGATGCAACCCTAGTACATTTAATGAAAAAAAACAAAATACACAGCCTGTACTTTTTAAGTACACGGTGTATACTCACCTTTTCCATACTCTGCATTAAGTGGTGGCCAGGTCATGCCCACATGGCCGTGTACATGGCCGCTACATGGTCAGCACACAGCTACCTGCAGTAACCAAGTACATGGAGTTTACTCATAAAGTACACAATGTTTAATTTGAAAATTTCTATAAATTCCTCTTTTTCTCAAAAAAAAATCAAAAAAGGAAAACATACTTGAAAAATAATATCCATGTTTTTTAAAAACTCCCCACTAAAAAGACTCTCCATCCCTAGAAATTCAATTTGAATATGTAAGCACTAGAAAAATATGAGGTCACTGCTCTTTATTCAACGACTCTAACTCCTATGTCTCATGAGAATACTATCCCTTTTTCCATAGAACTTTGACCAGCATAATTGGCTTCCCTTGTAGGAACTTCATTTGAGAGTCAACAATCTCAACTGGTTTATTCAAAAATAAAACATATGGATCTAACTCAATTTCTTCCCAATACATAATGTGAGTGGGATCAAGATGGTATTTTCTTATATCATAAATTTTCAAAACATCTTGAATACCTCTCAACAAACACAGAAATGATAATCGATAACCATGTTATCTGAGCTCCTCAGTGACCACAAACAATCCAACATATCTTGGAGAAAACTTTCCCTACTCTCTAAGTCGATAGTGACCCTACTGAGGATATTCATTCAAGAAAATCCAATCACCTATGGAAAACTCAATAGGTTGAAACCCCCAATCTACATATGATATTATTGACTCTGTATTGTTATCAAAAGTCGATGTACATCCTGAATATTCATGGATGTTTCTTGAACCAAACATATTCCAACTAAATATACTTCAACCACCTCCTCCCAAAAAATAGTTGATCTACATAGGTGACCATAAAACACCTCAAAGGGAGCAATTATTATATACGACTAATAAATGTTGTTTTAAACAAACTCAACCATTCCCATATGGTTGTACCATGATCCTATGAAATCCAATACACAAGCACATATCATATCCACTAGAATCTGAATCACATGCTCCATCTAATCGCCTATCTGTGAATTGTAAGTCATGCTCAACTTGGTATGAGTTCCCATTACCTCTTGAAGACTCCACTAGAACCTATGAGTAAACCTATGATCCCTATTTGAAGAAATATAAGAAAAAATCCCATGCAATATTACAATATCTTTCACATTAATTTTACCCAGATCTTCAACTTTAGTGGTGTCTTTGATCAGAATGAAATGAGAAGATTTTTTTAACCGATCAACAACCACCCAAATAGAATTCATCCCTTAGGAAGTCCATGGTAATCCAAAAACAAAATCCATGATACCTCATCCCATTTTTCAAGCTGGCTCTAAAAGAGATTGAATAAATCTAGACGATTTCAAATTATTTGCCTTTATTTGTTGGAAGGTGTAACAGTGAGACACAGACTCTGCGATGTCAAGCTTCATACCTGGCCACCAGAATCACTACTTCATGTCATAATAAATCTTCGTAGTGCTTGGATGAATGGACCCTAAAGATTTGTGATAATCAAATAATACTAAACTCCTCAAAGCTTTTGGGAAGACAACCCCTTTCCCAATGTGAAACATACCATCTGAAGAGAGAGACCAACCAAGAATAGTCTCCCCATCAAATAAACTTTCTCGAGCCTTCTTAAACTCACCATAATATTGCTAACTCTACAAAATAGACCCCAGTGGATATGATGATAACTAAACACTAGTCAAAACCATTATTAAAATATCCTCCTAAGAATCCATGTGAAACTGAGTGAAAAGATCTACAATATATTTTACTCCTCCTTGAATTCCAAAATAGCTTATGATGGTACATTCCTACTAATATCATATGCAATGAAATTTCCCTTTCTTGGGGTATACGAAATATCGAAGCCAAATTTTTTAAGGTATTCTACCCATTATCTCTATCTAAGATTCAAGCCTTTTTGAGAAAGGATGTATCTTAGAGTCTTATGATTCAAAAAGACCGTGAACCTTTCCCCAAAATGATAGTGCAACAAACAGATAATTGCAGGCATGATTGCGGCAAACTTTAAATCGTGATTGTGGAAATTCTTTTAATGCATTTGAAGAGGAAGAGAGTTGTAAGACACCATATGGTAATCCTACATAAGAACTAATCCCAAAATAGAACCCAAAGCATTGAAAAACACTATGTACCCCTTACTGGGCTTAGGTAAGATTAGAATTAGAGCCATTTTTAAAAGTCATTTCAGTTTATCAAAAGAATACTGACACTTTTCATCCCATGTGAATTTCACCGATTTCCTAGTAATAGAAGTCAAAGGTGACTCTATCTTAGATAATTCCTTGATAAACCATTAGTGGTATCCATAAAGACCATGGAAGCTTTGTATCTCAAAGAAATTCCTTGGTCTCATCCATGAAAAAATATCCTTTACCTTCTATGGATCATCTAATAATCTATGCTCACAAATTATGTTCCCAAAGAATTTCACATATTGAATCCAAAAATTATATTTCAAAATCCATCCATACAAATCATGACTTCAAAAAATTTCCATAACTAAACTCAGATGACACACGTGCTCATTCTCAGATTTTGAATAAATTAGAATATTATCCATGAACACTACCATAAAAGTATCAACATATTGATGGAATTTCTGATTAATCAATTCCATAAAAATTTCAGGAGTGTTAGTGAGACCAAAAGGCATCACAAGATATTCATAATAGTCATACCTAATCCTAAAGGTTGTATTTGGTATATCAGACTCCCAAACTCTGAGCAGATGAAAACCTAACCGACGATCAATCTTAGAAAACTGCTTTGTCCCCTATAACAGATCAAATAGAAAATCCACATGAGGAAAATATTATTTTTTCTTAACCATTACTCGATTAGACTTTCAATAGTCTACACATAACCAAATTGAACAATCTAATTTCTTGGAAAAGAGCACCGGGGATCCCCAAAGTGAAATACTAAGGTGAAAAAAACTTTTTCCAACTTGTCATCCAACTAAATATTGAGCTCTTTCAGCTCTACTGGTACCATAAAATAAGAAGGTATTCATATTGGTAGTGTACCTGGAACTAGATCAATCATAAACTCTACCTCTCCCTATGGAGTAAGATAAAATAATTCATCTAGTAAAATGTCTAGAAAGTCTCAAACAACCATAGGGAGATCAGAAATAGAAGAAACACTTTCGGGCTTAAACACAACATCAACCAAAAAACTCCTAAAATCTAGGCAAGATGGTGATGCATGACTAGACCTCAGGTCCCACTCTCCCCTAAAACACATGATATCTCCTATAAGTAGTAATAAATGAAGCATGTCAATGATAATAGTTAACCTCAACATGATGAATGACATTAAAATCTATATTTAGGATGACGTCAAATAGATCCAGATCAAGAATGGGAATATACCAAACCAAATTTGTATCATTTATCATTAAAGAACAAGAAAACATGAACCCCTACTCTTTCGTCTTACCAAGAGGTCACTCACTCCATTTCAAAGTTCACAAGTTCCATTGGAAATTTAAGAATATCAAAAAAAAATATGAATATATAAATGAGTGGGAAGCACCAGTATTAAATAATGAAATTGTTACTAATGATGCAGTAAGGATGGTACCTTTCACTATTACTAGACCTACACCAAATTCTACTGGAAACTCATATACTACATGGAAATGCTTCACTCCTAAGGCCTATAGCTAGATACCTATAGTCTGTGAAGCTACAGACTATGTTGTAGTAGCCTTTGGAGCTGACGAATGCTGACCATAATGAGGCATAGACCTAGCCTAGCAGAAGCATTGTAAGTTGCCAACGCTTCCAAAATTGTTTCACATCTTTATAGGAAAAGGAAAAGAACTTATTGTGTGTCCTCACCTGCTACACTGACAGAAAGTCTGAGGCACATTTTCCACTGCAAAGGATGGTTCATAGGAGGATCACAAATAAGACCCACCTCCACCACTTCTACGATGATCCTACACTTCCTTTTCTTCCCATGCACACCACTGAAGCTATCACTAGATGGGAGAGAATATGTGGTAAATCTGACCTTTCCTATCATATTTATCTCTTCAATCATATATCTATCCACTATCTCCTCATAGGTAGAGAGTTTAAACATGAACTCCTATGATCTGATATCCGATCGTAAACCCTAGAGGTACTTCAGTGCCTTCAACTGGTCATTCCTTACCAAATTTGGAGAAAAATGTACAATCTAAGAAAAATGATTGGTGTATTCCAACACTAAAAAATATCCCTATTTCAATGATAGGAACTATAAATATTTTTCTAGAATCAAAGACTCTAGGAAAAACTATTAAAAGTACAGGGTTTTGAAACCCTTACAATACAATCCCATGTGTATGTCTGCTTGGACCATAGAATCCAACCATCTCTTACCAGAACCATCAAGCCTGAATGCTTTACACATTACCCTGATATTCTCATGTGTCTCTAAAAAGTTGAAAATTTGATCGATCATGTCCAGCCTATCGTTCGCCTCTTGAGGTTCAGTCATCCCTTTAAAGGATGGTGGCTTCTCATGAAAAAAATAATGTGATTGATCTCTTTCTCCTCCAGCTTCTGGATATACCTCAAAAACTATGTTCTATACTCATGGTACATCCTTATCAACTACACGAACTTATCATACAAAAGTGTTGATAAGATTCTGATCTATATGAGGATTCCCTTGAGGAGCATCAGATGCACCCTCTTGACGAAATCACGGAAGACGTCTCAGAGGCATATCACTACAAACTAAAACATGATAATGATTATAAAATAGAAAAAATGTCAATTCAAACTAGAAAACCCATAAGTATAAACTAATATTTAAAACCAAAACCCAACACTGGAGACATGTATCCTAACATCCCATGGAAACTTGAGTCTCATTACAACAAGATATGGCTAGACACTTATTGTAAAATAACTCTAAAGTCCTGAAAATCCTATCACTAGTCTAAAATACATCCCAAAATAAAGAATCCTGATGTCATACCTCCTCTGATAAAAAAAATTAACAAATCAGCCCAGGGTACCCACAAAACTAGCACCCAACCTGATCTATCACATCCCTGAAGGGCATTCCCAATTCCCATAGGCTAGCGATCTGAGCATCAAACAATGATCCATAGGGAATGATCTCTCCCAACATGAACAACCCCTTGGAATATATATATAATAAAAAAGAAACAAACAAATAAAGATGAAAAAGTTATATATACCTTACGTGTAAGAATATAGCAGCAATAAATGACAACAAAAGTAGCTAAAAACTCTAAAGGAAGAGTTTAACTATATAGGACTCAAACCAAAAAGCTACTCCAAATTATGGCATGGACCAACTCCCATCATCTCACCACCATCTGACACAAACCTCACCACCTCACTATGGTGCCTTTCCGTTCCCTACATTGGAAGACAAAAAAAGTTCTCTGAACCACCCAAGAGGTGTGCAAGGTGTGATCTACTAGGATCAATAGGATCACACCCATGTGTTCTATAATGATCCTCTATATAACAATTATTTTATGTTAATTTTAAGTAAAAACATGGAATGATAAGTAGTAAATCAGTTTTATATAATACATGGTAAACATTTCCCTTTTCATAGTTATAAAAAAAGGTATAACATGCATATCTAGGCTAACTTTGAAATCCAAGAAATGAAAAATAGAAGTAGATGTATCACAACAACAAGGAATACTTTAGTTCAGGTCATAGACTACTCATACCAAAATAATAAAGTTCACAAACCAGTTCCTAGAACAATAGTCCTAGGAAGAAGAGGAATACCCAATGTGTAAACCTGCCAACAATTTCAATATCAGTCCCCTAGAAAAACGGGCCTAGGTAAACTAGGAAATACCTAGGATAAACCTCATTGATAATCAAAAAGCATTTGATGGTTTCCTCAAGATAAACCCTACACCTATGTACCAAAGGTAACCTATCTCTTATTTTTTACAAATCATTTCAATAATAGAAAAATACCCCTTTTCCATTCCATTTATCAATAACCAGGGAAAACCATTTTTCATTGAAAACTCTTCTCAACACACACAAAAAATCATTACAATATTTCCTTGTGAATTAGTTTGTTATGAAAAAAACAATATCAATTATCATTGTCTAAAGATGGAACCACCCACCTCAAAACTTGGGTCACACATGCCCGTAATGGAATCCAAAATCAATGAAACCCAATGACAATAGTGATGTCCATTGAATATAATCCACATCACATGATTAATCCAAATCTAAACACAATAGGTTGATATAAAGTAAGAAACAATCATACCCCAAGAATGAATGACCTCTACACAACGACTGACAAAGAAAAATCCAACAGGAAGGAGATATCACAACAGGTCTATAAGAAACCAAGAAGAAACACCATCTTAGCCCAACATATCTGAAAATGCCACAAAATGGTTATATTTTGATCAAAGGAAATAAATAATTGTAAAAATAACATACCTAAGAGACTCCCCACTACTGAAATAAAGATCCAACGTTGAACAGATCGATTTACAAGAATATAAGTCTCTCGAAAACACCTAAGAAGAGTTTCAGGTCGAGGGTGAAGAAGCCTAGAGAAAATAACTGAGACAAAACTATTGTGTGTTTGTTTTAAAATTAGACATAGGTTGTTTCATGATATGTAATATAGTTAAACACCCTAAAATATAAAGTGTACAAACTCACCAAAAAATCCATCACATCATATTAAATAAAATATTTAAAACATTCATGGCGTGAAACGACCATTCACAATGTGTAATATTTCACAGTGTGAATCCCCTTTCAAGACTTGTAACTAGCAACAATTACATGGCATGTAACCGAGTTACATGGCGTGAAATCTTTCTGCATCATGTAGAAAAGGATGGTTAAAGTTGAAATCCCAATAAATATTTGACATCACCATTACAGGTAGTATCCCAATCTCAAAGGAGGGGGAAACTATGAAAATGTTAAGGGTGTACCTGATAAAATGGTAATGGGATGTTACAAACTCAGTGGATAGATAGAGGATCCCAACCATGTTTTAATGGGAGGGTTCCACTCTGATTTTTGATAGAGAACCCATGCCATGCCTAACTGGAGAGTTCCACTATAATATTAGGTAAAGGAACCATGCCCTGCCCAGCATGAGGGTTCTAATCTAATGCTATAGGACCCATGACCTAACTCTGTAAGAGGGTTCCAATCTGAATATTGATAGAGGACTCATGCCCAACCAAGCTAGATGGTTACACTCTTGAATATGGGGGGACACATTCCATACCCCAGCAGGAGGGCTCTACTCTTTGGTTCTTGAGTACCCATGCCCTAACTCCTCATGAGGGTTTCACCCTAGGAGTTTCTAGAGGATCCATTCCAAGAATAGCTTGAGGGTTCCACCCTATTCATTAATGACGCATGCCCATCCTAGTTGGAGGGTTCGACTAGGGATATCTCCAGTGATCATGTGTGATCACTACCATTTTCATGGTCTCCCTAAAAAAGAACCATGACCATAAATATCACATCATACATCTAAATCCACAATGGAGGTTATCATCGCATTCTACATGAAAAAGCACTCAAGATAGGTTACTCGTAGAAAAGAATCTAAGTCCAAATGAAGAAGATAAGAGAGATTTAAATTTCCTCAAAAGAAACCAAGGGGTATACAGAATTTTAGGGGACTCACACAGTGTGTGATCCCACTTCTTCACCTAGTCATTCCCCTAGAGGTAGACATATTGCTAACCATGTAGGGATACAAGGAATGTATGGGATATAAAGGGTGTGAACATTCCACTTAGGGTCCTTTCTGTGTGATTTTCCATGCATGTGTATCTATTCCATGTTTGTGTAATCTACTGCATGGCATGCCTCTTCACATGGGGTTCCACCCATGTCTCTGATCATGCCTCTGTACTTTGGTATACAAATATGTTCCTAGTCATGTGCTCTTGCATAGGGACCTACATGTGTGCTTTGACACATGGCTCATCCCCCTAGGGAAGCTTCATGATAGTTAAGAGGGCTACACGAAATTACATAATTATAATTCTCTAAAACCCAAGCCACTATATAATTGGGGATACACATCATTTTTTCATCATGGTACATGGTGTGTTTTCATTTTTCTCAGATTCCTAGATCTATTTCATCAATATAAATTTTCCATTTCCATCATCGATTCAAGCCTCATTCCTCCATAAAAAATATGGATTTTTCCATTATTCATTATTTTCATCTATCTAGTTTCCATAAAATTGTACCCTTCCACCCTTGGGGTTTCATCATAAATACCAAACACATAAGGTTCTTTCTTCACTAAATATTTGAATACTAATCATCCAAATAGTCCCCCACAACCAAAAATGTATCTGAAATCATCCCTAGTTTGTTGATATGTGCCTTACATATGAATCTATCATGATGTTGGGGGTCCAATTGGGCATGGTACCACCCATAAATGTCAAACCATGGGAATGAGGTCCAACCAGTGAAGGAAATGAATAATTTTTGGGAGAAAGACACAATCAAAAAAGATTTATGAATTTTTGACCAATTGTTCTTGGCCAATGAACACAATTTGGGAGATCTAGTCAAGAAAGAAGAATAACCAATTAACTTTTAGGATTTTGGTGCATAAAAAGGCCACGAATGGTGTAGATCACAAAAGGAATGTTCTTTATCAATATATTTAATCCAAATGGGTGTAATTAGTGGTTTTATGCATCCTAATTGAAGATCGGATCATTCATCATCCCGATCTACCCTAATATAGATATTCATCATATTCAGATTTTGATTCACCAATAAAGGGAGAGGAATAATGTCACTTAGTGATTCTAGGGTTATGAGGCTAACCCAAGGAAAATTTACATAATGGGAACACTGGGCCTCATAAAAACACGTTTTCTCAATAAGGTGGTAAAGAAGTTACTTCAATGTTTGTTCAATGATAAGTTAGGTTAATTTTAGTGATCTATTTTCATTATAAAAAGAAAAGGTAAAAATTAAGGAGTTTGAGTTGTTTCTTTAAGAAATTATATGAATATATTCAAGAAATAAAAATACATGGTGATTGATGTAATGATCTTCAAGATAAAGGAATATGTTGATGGTGAGAGTATAATCTAAAACATTTGATGAAAGTTTCAAGTAGATTAGAATTAATTTTTAGAATTAGGGAATTTATATTTCTTGTAATTTTATAAAATTACATGAAATTTAATGATAAAGTGCCACCTTGTGTCGATAAAACCCATGAATATAAATATCATTTCTGACTTCATATAGATCATCCATTACTTTGTAAAGATCATTCTAGACTTCATAAATTTCTAAAAATTATATAAAATTATAGGATGAACTACCAATTCATATGGATGAAACCCATGAATTTAAATATCATGTTTTACATCATAAGGGTCATCCATATCTTTGTAAAGGTACATATGAAGTTTATAAATATGAATTGTGAGTTCATAAACTCTAATTCACAACTTATAAAGATGAATCCTAAATTTATAAAGATTGATATTTTATATAAGGATAGTTCATCAGTACATAAAGTTAATAGAGACTTATATATAATGGTAAAAATAAAAAACTATATGTTTTTTAAAGTTATTTTGAGATTCTAAAATAATTTTCTAATAATTAAAAGAACAAAATTCTGATTGTTTTTTACCTAGCCTTTAGGGATTTAAATATCACAATTACTCTAATTATTATTATGATTCATGACGAGTGGACTATATCAAACTGAAGGTGTTACTGTAAAGTAGATGTGAGTCATTCCATGGGGAGATAAGTCACATTGTGATGGATACTGATATGTGTTCCACACCAAAAGATAAAGTTCCACATCATAGAAGATTTTGGAAACCCTTAATGCTTACTTGGAATACTTTGAATGATTTGAAGGAGTCGATTTTGTGGAGTTTGAAGCTATGATATTTTCAATATCACATGAGGAAAGAAAAACCCAAATTGTTTGGTAAATTAAATGAGGATGTTGACTGGGTGTTTTATGGGGATGATAAATCAATGATAATTCAAATATTGCATGGAATAAATTAACATATTATAGAGGAGATATGATTGGAAATAATATATGTTTTAAATGTTTTTAAACTAATACATATAAAGTATAATTCAAATCAGGAAAATCTTGGAGAAAATATTAAGTTGGTTTTCTAAATATACAATAGTGTATGAGAAGAATGAAATTATAAAATAATCCATTAATACAACATTATGAAGAAAGTAAATCATATAAAAGATAAGGGTGAATTAAGATCCCGTTACTCTACAACACATTGGATATTTACTATATTGAAGAATAAAAATAAGAGAACTCAACCACATCTAGAAGATCTTATGGATCTAAGAGCTAAGAAAATAGTCCAATTTAATTTATGATCTCTTGTGCATTGATTCAAGAACATGAAAACGAGTAATTTTTTTTCTATATTTAGAATGTAAAAGTGATTCGATAAGTAGTAAGAATGATATATGTGTAATCCTAAGGAGAAAATGTTTGACACACACTACACCAGGCGATAGGAGCATTCAGTTTCCTATTCAAGAAAGTAGTAAAAGAGTAACCTCAAAGAACTATCGAGAGGATACATAAAGACCCCACTAAGAGGCAGTAAGAATCTTTTTAATAGATTTCATGAAGTGGAGGGAGCCTCTATGAATAACCCATTGAGAATAAACCTTTATGTTAACTAGATACTAGTAATTCTAGTAGATTGAATACCATAATTTTAAAGAGTTATTTTTAACTTTTACTCAATTTTTTATAGTATAGAAACTATGTCTTGGAATGTGACTCAAACATGGAAAAGAGAAGGATTTTAAAGATGAACCTTGTAAATACTCATGTTCTTTCTTGGATTACATCTTCTTTCATACAAGAAATGGTGAGATTACAAGAATCAATGGATTAATTATTTAAACTTCCACATAATTTTATTAAAGGAGATGAAAAGGGATCATTGATTCTCCCCCTCCCCATATCAGTGATCACACATTACCCAGAAATTTCCAATGCTTCATTCAAAGAACTGTTGTGGAAAAACACCTTTCTGATTTTATCTTATTAGACCACATCTTGTTGAAATATTCATATTATCCACCTATACTCAACATTTCCCTTTGTAAGAGTGGTACATGGCTCTCTCAAAAAAGGTTTAAAATATCTCTTTTCAAACTTCATCCCACCTTACTCTTTTTAAAAAAAATATCTTATCCATTCCATCTCTCTCATAGACATTTAAATTTGAACCAAGAAAACTAAAACTTGGATAATTGGTTTAGTAATTAGAGCACCAATTTGATCACATTCAAGTAATTTATAAAAATTTAAAATACCCTACTATTTCAACAAAAACTCCAAACCTAGCTTTCTGAATATGACACATTGCTAAATTATTTTAAAAAAATTCCAACCATTACCCATTTGGTTATATAATGACCTCACTTTTACAAATTAGCTAAAATGATCCTTCATTCACTTTATTACACTTGGATTTGAATTTTTTATTTCATGTACATTTAAATTAATATTTACATGAAAATTAATTTACACTTAATTTAAATGTATGTGTGTGGGGTTTGATTATCACTTGGTATGTTTTTTATTTACCACTAGATCTGACTTCCAAAATGGCTACAACTCTACATTGGTCATCTTTATGGTTTATATTTTGACTATCAAATTATGTTGATCCATATATTCTTACACGTTTTCAATATACAATGTTGGTTGTTCTTATCATTAAACATTTATTTAATTAAAATATTTTTTCATTTTTTTGTTTCTTCACTAAGTGTTTAAAGTTAAATCTGCATTTCTCCTTGTTTAATAATTAATGTGATCATGTGTCCTATTTGTATTCCCACTTATGTTTCATTTCAAGGAATTCATGTATCTCTTCTCATCAAATCTTTTTTGAGATGTGTTAACAGAAACCCCCTGAAACTTCCTACCTCAACTACTATAATAACTCAAATCCTAGATGTTTTCCCTTCTTGAAATGGGGTTATTTCATCTAAATTGATTATTTTATGATTTATTTTATATTCTATGTATCCACACAATGTATAAAGTAATTTTTTTCCCAATACGCCATATTTAAATAAGTATGAGGAATTAGTTTTTCTTGAATACTTAGTTGGAAATATTAAAGTGGAAAGCCCATTACATCTAATAATTGAAAGAATGGAACCTCAGGGAAGAAAATTTCTTATGATGAAGAAGGAGTTCTTGTACTTTTTACACTAATTTGGAATATAATATGTGTTTTACATAGTGAAAAATTTCAATATATGTTAAAATCATTGGTAAAATGGATAGCTAATTGATGTTTGAAGACCCATGAGTTGGGAAAATTCCATCCTTCTGTGATGTTGTATTTGGATACCAAAAATTATGATAATACACACAAATGAAGGATGAAATAGTGGTATATGTTGTCTTAAATATGATGTAAAGTACATTACATTTAGGAACTCAAAAAGGTGAGTTTTTATATGATAAAAAGTCCTTGATAATCATTTTTAAGTGTTAAGTAGGGTTCATAAATTCCTAATGGTCTTTTCCTGAGTTTATTTTTTTTAGCCAGAAGCAAAGCTTCTGACCATTGATTAAAAATATAAGAAAAAGTACAAAGGAGTTGATCGGGGTCAAACAGGGGAACTTTCCCTCATTTGTCAAGTACAAAATTATAGATCATAATAAGATATATCATTCCCATAGTCAGACTTGTCAGAACCGTGTATCCAAATTCTAATATGTGAAGCACAAAATAATAGAATTATTAATGTAAAATAGTCTGTATATGAAAAAATGAATTTCATGTAGCCGAATTTCCCTTAAATAGTGGGTGAAAATTACAGAATTCCAAAAAAAACATTACTAAGAATAAATAATAGGTGTTGATGAAATGGGTGTTCTGACATTGTATAAAAATAACAGAATCATAGAAAGAGTTGTGATCTAAGCATGAGAATAAAAAGAAGTATATATTCATCCATGGTATAGGGAAGATTGAGGAGGGATGAGAAGATGTATTTTCATAATTAATTAGTTATGTGGAAATACAAATCAAGCAATTTTTATGATGTGTTGTAAAGATATAAAAATAATGAATTTGAATATGCCATGATCTTAGCATGTTTTTTAGTGAGGCTGAAAAAGTATAATGGCTACATGTATCTCTTGAATAAAAACATGAATTTATCAGGTTTTCAAGTATAATATAGATGAAGTTCCATAAAACCTATATTTTTCATCAAAGTCTATATCAGTTTGATATAAGGTTGTTCAGGTGCTCTTTCTTATTTGATATTGTATTATAGGTATTATATCAAGACATGATTAATTAGAATAACTATTGTGTGTTACTAGTAGTAAATAAGAGTTACATGCTACATATTTTTTATGTGAATTTTATACTGTTTTAGATATTTTTAAAGTATGGATTTTAGTATATTTTTTAGGAAGATGACTTCATGCCTACTATATATAGTTTTTGAATATCTTTTAGGTTGAGATTCAAAAATGAGATTCATTTAATGAGGTAATTCTAAGAATATATTTTTATTTGAAAATTTTCACATGATAACACATGGGAACCCAAAATCAGTATTCTATTATTGTGATTTTTTAATTGGATTCCTCTTTTCCCACTAGATATACCATTAATGGGGATATAAATTTAATTGAGGGCTTAATGTATCTTCGCAAACTTGTGAAAATGTTTATAGATCAAGGAGAAGAAATAAAAAATGATGAAGAACCTGTTGTTGGTGTGTTGTTCAAGATTAGGAATCCAAGATCCATGATGTTAGGAGACATATGAAGATATATTGGGGGATAAGGAACTAGTTAAAGTTACTAAGAATAAGAAGAAGAAAAGGATCTATCCGTTATTCCAATATCATACTAAAGTGTGATGAATCATTGAGAAGAAGAAGGTCCCATTATATCCTTTTTTTAGAATTTTTATAACTATCCATTAGGATTGAATGTTACCTGAACTCATTTATTGAGATAGTTAAATGAATATATTTATAAGTTCAGTGAACCTGATTTTTGGTATGTGACAGAGTTATAAATTATTATTGACAACCTAATGGAATTCAAAGAATATTCTTTTGAGAATAATTAGATTAGTCTTATTGATACTGAATTATCCTATGTGAAGCTTCTAATTCACTTCCAAATATAAACATAAAGGGAGAACTTACATATATACTATGGGACTCAATAGAACCTGTGTGACTTAGGGTATCCAAGGATATCACCATGTTACTTGGTGAATACAATGAGATACTATTGAATATTTCAACTGGGAAGCTGGTAAGACAAGTCATGTGATACCCTTATGAAGTGGTTGGTGTGACTCTGGTTCAGAGGAGATTGATGAGACTCTGATTTAGAAAAGGTGTGTGAAAAACCATCTACCAGTAATTTTTATATTTTATTATCATGGATAATTCTTTATTAGGGAGAGTATCTAATCAAGTAAATGAGTAGGTGTTTTTACTAAATCTTATAAATCTGTTTATTCATATGCCTTCATTTACTACATTATATAAGTGAGGTAGTGAGACTCAAGGACTGGATCAATACTGAATAATTCTTAGAGGATGAATTAAATGGAATGATTCATAAAGGTTTTATGTGACCACTAATTCAACTCTCCCCTCGCAGTGGTCCATCAATCTCCTATATATTTCTAGTGTTATAAAAGGTATAGGTTAACTATAAAATTATTCGAATAAAGTTTGTATTTGAGAAACTTGAATAAGATTCAAATATCAATAATTCTTCCATTATATCCACTAAAAAAAGATATATAAGTTTCATCCAAGTAACTCAAAATATGGTTGAAGAAAGAGGAAAGGAAACTAAGATATATCTCAATGAAGAAAGAAAAAATACCATTAACTTAAGGTAATCAAAATAAAATGTATTTACAATTAAATCAATTGATTTCTATTATACTAATTATTCAAGTTCAAGCTATTAAGGGTGTGAGGAAAATAGACACATTAGAAAAGATGATGATTATTACCCACTTATTTGAAAGTATATAAATAACATACCTATTGAGGTTTTCACCTATATGTTGAATTTAATCAAGGACCTATATGATAAATAAACACTATTGTAGGATGAGTCTAATGAAATATAAAATTCTTTGGCAAAATATATTGAAAAAAGAAGAAGTCTCACAAAGATTATAAAATCTAAGGATGAATGTGTCATGCTTTGCAATGAAATATTTTCATTAAATGATGATGAATTGAAAAGAGATATTGGTGATAAATATTTTATTAAATGTTATTGGAAATTCTTGTTGATATTAATGAAATATGAGAATAAAACACTCAACTTTTTGTTTTTAGTGAAGGAAGTAAAACTGAAATATCTAGAATCAAAACTAGATAGGCCACCCCAAAAAAACAAAGAAGAATGTTGATGAAATGCATAATTTAGAAGAGTTGCCTATATAATTTTAGACTCATAATGGTGTCTCAAATTGATTTATATCATGTGAAGATACCTCCACCTCTATCTCATGGAACGTTGTAACCCATGGTGCTGATAAAGTAGCTTGAACAAAATCTAGAATTTTAGGGAAAATGAGAAAAAAAAATTAAATCAGTAAAAATATTGGAGAAAAGAATTTTGAAACTTTACAAGGAATAAATGGTAGAGATATGTATTTCCCAAAGTATTATCACCCAAATCCAACCACAAAAGGTTTGTAAAAAGGTCCAAAAATTTCAAGCATGTCATTCTTGGTAGCCTTATCTATATTTAAATGAACCAGACTTATCAGAAGGTGTTGGTGATGTTAGATATTCAAGTATAGGTATATTGATAGTTAAGAAAATACATCAGTATGTGGAAATCAAATAATCTCTACAAAAAATGGGGATAAAGGATTAAAAAAGAAGATAACCATTTTCTTAAATAAATCAGATCTCACTGAAAGGGATATATCTTATTTTGAAGAGTATATTTGAAATATTGAATAACTTCTTCGATTTATACAAGATTTATGGTCAGAACTATGATGGATTCTGGAAAAATACTTCCAGGTACCAAAAATTAAAAAAAATGAAGGAGAAAACCCATATTATAAGTAGCAAGAGAAAAAATATGGGACCCATCCTTGGGAGGAAAATATATGAAGAGATAAAATGAATCATCTTCTCCCAGAAATAAAGAAAATATATACAAGAAGGAGGTCAAACTTACTATAAATAGATGCTTCTACTATGGAAAAATATTCAACAACATGGGTTAATGAAAAATTGTCATGAATGACAAGAAAAATAGGAGAAAGATGGAGATAGGAAAAGAATATATCCAAGTAGTGATTCTGGGATTAGATTAATTCTAGACACTCGTATTTAATAGGTGAATAAGATTTCCAAGAATGGAAAATACATAAATGATAAAGTGGTGTGTGAAAGGTGTTAAAAAGCAGGTTATAGTGCCATCAGATGTATGATATAGGTTCACCAACAAGAAAGGTTATTGAAGAAGAAAGAGAAAATAGTTGTGACATCAAGTTAAATAGTTGATAAAAAATACAATTCAACACCCATGAAGAAATTTAAGTCTATTATTTACAAAGGTAAAAATACTTATAAACCTAATAGTGTTATCTTGTAGAATACTAAATTTGATTACCATGGGTTGTGAAATCAGTCTCAAACCACCTACTCATATTGAGGATTTGTTTTTTGATCCAACCTCACTATGTATTTGTTTAATGTTTTTAAAAAAAATTGAGGGGATTTTTATGAGTGTTATAGTGTATTCCTCTGAGTGGGAGCTCTGACAATGAATGATGCTTCCATGATTAATCAAACATCATGAATCTGTAAATCTGGATAGCCCCTTCAAATTTGAAGGATGATGTATGCTTTTCATTATCCTAGTTTTTCTTAACATTTATGTATTATTTTTATTATAGAGACCCTATATTTTCATAAAAAGATATCACATCATAATATATGAATATTCAATTCATTTTTAAAAAACACAAATGTGGACTATAAAGTTTTGGTGTATTTTGAAACTTTTGTACATAAACAATTTGTTCGTAATTGAAATAAATCATCTCACACTGTGTTCTTTATAAATATAACCTTTCTTAAACATATGGTACTTAATACCATTAATCATAACTTAGGGAAAGTATACATAAGAAATTTTTAGATCTGATTCTCAGAAATGGAAAACAAGGGAGATATCAATGATCACGTAATCATAATATGAGCATAAGGGTATGAGAACATAATCATAAGATTTTTAAAACCATACCCTTTATAAAATATATCATAATATTGATTCATGAAATAAATATTGGTAGTTCACCATGAGATTATAACATGGCATAATACATAGATTTTTAGCATACACATAAGCATAGAAAATCATCTCCTTATTAGTTAAGGATCATTTCCAAGACTATCATAGTGGAATGGTTTTACTCCCCAAATAATCATAGTTGTCAAGGTTCACTTCTAAGACTATCATAGTGGAAAAATTACCTTTCTAAATTGCGTTCAGTCCCCATTCCAATCCTCCTTATATCATGAGATATCTGCCTTTACCCAATGAATTGGAGGATTATATAATTCTAGGGAAAAGTGTAAAATAATTAAAATCATACATATGTGTTTTAAATGATCATAAACAATTAACCATATCATAACTCATAAAAATAAATGGGTTTCATAAACATTAAATCATCATAAAACCCATGTGAATGAAATAGGTCTCATAATCATTTCATCAATTCATCATATAATAAACTATAAAAATGAAGGGGTTTCATAAAAAACAATTAATAATAGTCATAAATCATCCATTTAAAGAATAAGTATAGTATTTTTAGATCATATCCCTATTAAATATTAGTAAGCATAAAAGGATGTGGTACTTGTAATTCCCATGTGTTTTATGAAATATTTAAATAATTTTTATTCTTCAGTAGCTAGTTTTTCAAGCAAACGTGAGTTTAAACAAACTGTGAGATGCCCTTAATATAAAATTACCGTTATAACCTAGTTGTTATGTTAGCAAGAATAAATATAAATAACTTTTAAAAATCTATGATAAATTTAAATCAATTATATTTCATATTATTTATTTGATTGAATGAAATTAATAATATATGTATCTTATTAAAATGATATTTTTGATATTTATCAAATAGATATTAATAGAATTTTTTTCAGTCTTTTAATGGAAAACCCTTTTTGAAACATTAATAATTTTAATATTAAAATGTAAACCTTTTCTTTGGAAAATTAATATAAAAAGTTACTTTGGTTAAAAATTCTGATATTTTCTAATAAACTTCATAATTTGATGAATAGTAAAAATAAGCTAACTTTTAACTAAAAACAACTTTTTTCATCGAGAAAATTTTTATCGTTAAATTATAATATTTAATGTTTTTAAAGTATAAATAGGATAAATTTTTACCATCATTATCATTAATTTTACTTTGAATTAATAGGTAAAATCATTTCGATCTTTTGTAATGTTTTAAACAAGAACCCGTTTTTTCGACAACGGGATTAATTTTAAATTTAATATCTAAAACATCTATGTCTTGAATTTAAAAAAATGGATTCTATATTTGGAATCAGTAGGTTAAAATTATTTTAATAGGCTACTTTTATTTTTGGGCATTATGAATAGTAACTACGGTAAATTTTATTTACCAAAGTTAAAGGTAAATCAGGTAAATAAGGGTAAAAATAATATTATAAAATTAACCTAACACTTGTCTTAATATAATTGGATGATTATATTTCATCATAAAAAATACTTGGGTTGAAATATTATCTTTTGTAACCCACATTGATGAGAAGAAGACCTTTAAATTATTTAATTTAAAAGGAAAGTGAAATATGTCTCACTCAGACTTTAATAATTAAATTATTTTTTATATAAGGTTATACAGAATATAATTACAATTATAAATACTATTTTGAAATCTAAAGGTTTTTTATTTATCATGTTAATTTATTTGTAATTTTTAAGAAATATATAATTACCTTAATATCTAATACATTAATGATGCAGAAATTATTTATTTTGTGAAAAATCAATAATATTGTTTTTATTAAAATAATAATACCCCTCAAAAGACCCAAAAAATTGACCAAAACTTATTGTTAGAGTATCTCTACACCATAAGAATTCAATTTTTGACTTGTGGACCATTTGGAGCCTGATAAAACAGATTAGGACATTTATATTATTTTATTTTAAATGATGTCAAAGTTGTCACCTTCCTAATTTAATGAATATAACAATTTAAATGTTGTGATTTTAAGATGATAAATTCGATTCAAAGTATTATTATGAAAGATAATAGATTTATATTCATCATATAATTTTAATTTTAATTTTAATGCAACAAATAATTATATTAAATAATTATAAAAAATGTTGTAGTAATTATCTTATGAAGAGAAATATTAAAACAATTGTTTTAAAAATATTAAAATAAATATTATATGAACTAATTAATGTGATAAATGAATTTTCTAGATGAATAAGTCATTTTAGGAATCTATTAAATATTTTTTTTTGAATATATCTTCTGTTTGGATTTTATTTAAATTCAAATAAATGAATAGTTTCAAAATTGACACTATTGATATTTTATAAAAATAACATATAATTAAATTATTTATAAATCAAAGAAAAATTTAAAAATTTAAATTTGAAATTTATATGGTCTAAAATGTCATAAAGTATCTAATTATGGAAAATTCACAACATATAAGTAATCATTCATAACCATTTAAAACTTAAGAATATTATTACCACAAATAAAATCAAATAGATTAAATAAGGATAATTCAAAATGATAATTTTTAAAATAAATTCCAAACATGTATAAATTTTATTGTTTGATGATATTACCACTAAATCACATATCATATTTTGGGTTAAGTCATTTTGTAGGTTTTTAATTGGGGTTGAGTTTTATTATAAATTAATATTTTTGAGGTTTCCAAAAGTGCCCCACTCCTCTCCTATATAAGGGCGCCTTCTTCCCTCTTCTCTTCAATCCATTTTTAGCATTCAAACTCATCCAAACCCTACCCATTTCCCTTATAAACATTCTCTAGAACATACTATATGTCTTTTTCTTATTAAAAGACCATCTTTAGTGCCCTAATAAGAGGTTTAGAAAAGGCGCATTGAAGAAGATATAATATCCTTTACCGATTCTTTCAAAATTGTTTCCTCTTCTACTTCCTCTATATGAGTTTTTTAATTATTAAGTAATAACTATAGTATCAATTGTATACTAATATGTTATTATGAATATGAAACAACCATATTCCATCTTCTATTCATCCAATTAATAATAAAATCACCAGGCGCACGTACATACGGCCTATCGTCTCCACGTCGTGGTGTAATATTTTTTCCATCACCAACATACTTGGATGCGTATAATGATGGAAGTAATAAATATATATGATTATTTTAAAGTGATATTTATTATTAAATATTATACACCATACACTTCAATAAAATTCCACAATCATGGTAATGATATCATCGCTCGTGTGTACATACGGCCTACCGTCTCCACGATGTGATGCAATTCTTTCTACATAATCTTCATTGAAGAATGATTATATAAATGAATTAAATGAATAAATATTATATATATTATAATAATACCATTCTTTAAATTATATATCTATAACCTAAAAAGAGTAATAATAATTTATTCGACAAAACATGCATAAGAACATAAAGCAGTTAACACTCGAATAATGAGTAAAAATGAAATGTTACTCATAAACAGATAAGAATATGATCATATATAATATCATAACAATGACTATGGTTCTGGAATAAGTCAATGACATTAATTAAATCATTATACAGGAGGTTTGGATACGTACAAAGGATATCAAACCTAAGGTAAGGGAAAATCTTGCAAATCTCATTTTTATCTGAGATTGTTTGTCACAACCCGACCCTACCCGGGCTCGAGCCGCAACTACCCCAAGCCCGCCTCCATAGGCCAGGGGCTGGCGACCAGTGATGAAGGCACAATAACTCGGGGAGGCCTTTACCTAAGTACTTTTTCACACACACGCAGCACACTCAATGCAAAAGTGCAGAGTAAAAGAAAAGACAAGTAAAGAGAAAGGGCAACTGCTATATATAAACCACAAATGTGCATCGACCTCTAAATAGTACAAAGTACAAGCTGAAGATAAACTGAAAATAAAAGGGGAAAAACATGTTCCCAACCAAAAAGTGCCACAACCCGGCAACAGGTAAACAGAAAGGAAGACAGCTGGAAGGGTCCTCCACCTGGAACTCGACTCCGACCACCGCACGTGGTCCACGCTCATGAACTCCTAAGGTCCACTAAAGTCATGACCAACCTGTCCGTAGTCTGCAAGGGAACACCATGTGCGGGAAAATCCCAAGAAGGGGTGAGTATAAAAATACTCAGTAAGATACCCCAAAGGCTCAAGGGAGCAACAAAGGAGGTACCAATGGGTGAGAAATAGATCGAACAGGGAAAGTAGAAAGGTACAAGTAAGGGTGAAGTAAATAGTCCAGCTCAACCCAACAAGAGGAAAGAAGGTAGACTCATCCAGACACAAAGATCTAGAAACGGTGATAAGATGAACTTCCTGTCAAGTCTTCTCTACCTATAGAAGGAGAGTAGACTCATCCAACCACAAGAAGCTAGACACGGAAAGCACGTGGCATACCCCATGCATCTTCGCCTCTCCTGGAAGGAGAGTAACCAAACCCAGGAAGTTGGTACTAGAACAAGGTATATACAAATATATATGCCCAACAAGAATCCCGAAAAAGGTCATAAGGGGATCTCCATCCCGTAGCTCATCCTAAGAAAAAGTGAGTCGCCAATAGTCCCAGAAGAAAACCCCATTGATGCCCCGCACTACAAGTCAAGGGGCTCAAACCACCACACCTCGACATTATTCGCTTTGGGTGGAACTGACTCACCCTCATGGTTTTATGTCATGTCACAAGGATGTGTCTCAGTGGGGGAAAATGCCCCCTCATACTTGAGAGTTTTGGGTTAAGTCAAACCACACCTCGTCACTGCCCCGCAGTCAAGAGGTCTCCTCAAAGTCAAGTTGTCACATCACCGACCCGTACAACCAAGGGTCCCACTCCGGTAGTCACAGGGTAATAGATACAGACTAGCCTGGTAGAACAGACTGAGTCTGAAATGTTAACGAGTTTCTCACTACCCAGCCCTGCTAGAGGGTAATTGATAATAAGGTACCAGGTGACCCACTGCCCAGCCCTGCTGGAGGGTAAACCATAATACATCATCAGGTGACCCACTGCCCAGCCCTGCTGGAGGGTAAACCATAACAAGTTGATAGGTAACCCACTGCACAGCCTTGCTGGAGGGTAGACCATGAATAAGCTGACAGGTGACCCACTGCCCATCCCTGTTGGAGGGTAAACCCTAACAAGTCGACAGGTGACGCACTGCCCAAGCCTGCTGGAGGGTAGACCTGGAAGAAGTCGACGGGTGACCCACTGCCCAGCCCTGCTGAAGGGTAAACCCTAACAAGTTGACAGGAAACATACTACCTAGCCCTACTGGATTGTAGACCTAAATCAAGACGATGAGCGACCCACTGCCCATCCCTGCTGGAGGGTAGACTCTAAAGTGTCGTCAGGTGATCCACTGCCCAGTCTCTGCTGAAGGGTAAACCCGGATCTGCTCTGGCCATCTCTACTGCATGGTACAACACTAGTCAACTGAGCACTAAGTGGGTATCGCGCAACCACTCAACTCCCGAATGACTCACCCAAAAGAGGTTCAGCGCTTGTTCCATAACTGGGTGTCACTAGCACCGCCACCGGACGATCCATCGAGAACGAAAATAGGGGGAGACCACTCAGCCCTGCTGGTCAAACAAACGAGCACAGAGGGACCCTCTACGCCGTGATAGGTCAAAGTACGCAAAGCATAACATGGCACGCACCTGGGGCCCACATGACGTGTGGAACCAAGTCAACTCCAACAAAGTGCACAAACGTTCTTGGGTAAAACCATCCACATGTACCTCACAGCATCCTCGCATGCTCCCAGAGTATGCCACGTCTCTAGCCAAAAGGATAACATGAACACGACACCCAATGTCAACGCGAAGGCATGACGTAACATCTCCAATATTCCGCCTCAACGACTGGGGCACAGTCAACCACATCTCTTTAAACACCAACCTCACTCTCCTAGGAGTGCACGCGATCACACGCCAAAGGTCCTCTACAAACACGGTAGAAGAACCATCATTGGGGAACCGTTCATATTTCCACATTTAATAAGACTGTGTATGAGGCTCTGCACAACCAAACGGATTGTACCATTTTAATCCTCGTGAAAAAACATGCGAGATAGGATAATTACTCTCCTCAAATGGATATCTGACGGAAAGGTCTCCAACACCGCCTCACGCCCGAACGACGTCTCGTGATCCTGAGCCTCAGCCCTGAAAACAGTCAGGTGCATCGCACCATTGTGATCCCCTCGAGAAAGCACGTCAAAAGAACAACTCACATGAGTGCAACAGATATCCAGAGAAACAGGTGCGTTTCGGCGCACCGCACACGAGCGGTGCTTTGTGGGACCTGTAACCCTGGTCCTGAAACACAACGAACGGATCACACCATTGTGATCCTCTCGAAAAATCACTCAAGGTTGACTATTCACCTGTCCAAAACGGTTGCCCGGTGATAGAGATGGAAAATAATCGTCGACGCCCAAACGGCCCTCATGGGCCCCGCACCATTGGGTCGAATTAGAACGGGTGTATTTCACCATTGCAATCCCCTCAGAAAAACATCCAGAATCGACTTCTCGCATGCCCCGAATGGACGCCCGATGAGAAAGTCTCTAAACGTTGCTCGCATCTCAAAAGACGGGTCGTGGGGCCCACGCCTCAACTTCAGCTTCAACGCCTAAAAAAACCCTGGTAAGTTATGTCTCGGTGCCAGAGTCCCGACGCCATTGACGGAACTTAAAACAGACGTCGGACGTGTCTGCACCGTCCAAAACAAGAATTCCTAGGATGCCCACTTAACTGCTTTACACACGTGTCGTGCCCCTGAGTCCCTCGTCTCGGAAGTGAAAACTCCTGGAACCACCTCAAAGAGTCCGCCTAGACGTCAGGTCTATGCTGCCGCAGATGGCGCACAAAACGGACGCCCACAGCAAAAGTTACGGGCGTCCAAAATTTTTAAGGGGGGGAAAACCCCTGGGCCGGACCAGCCCGGGCTGGCCGGTCCACCCCGCTGGGGCAGGCCCACTCCGGCCGGCCCGCTGAGCTGCGGCCTAGCCGAACCCGCGGGACACCGCACTCTGCCCGACGCCTCCCGTGAGGCCCTCGCCCGCGCGTCGTGCGGGGGCCTCCTCAACCGACCGGCCGACACGGCCGGTCGTTTTCCACGTGGAGACCCTCATGTGGCGGGTCTCGGTCTCCCCAGCGGGGTCGCTAGCCGCGACCCCGATCGAGCCCCTTCGCCGGTGCCCACGGATGGTGCCCTTGGCTGGTCCGCCTGTGTCGCCCCGCACCAGCGAGGTGCCGCCCAGTCGGTCGGTTGGCTGGCCGGCCTTCTGCCGCACACGCTACCGTGCCGCTATGCCAGAACATCGCACCACCGTCCCAGAACCACCGTCTGCCGCCTGGAACTGCCGGAAAACAAAGAATTCGGCCGGAACTTCTCGGGGATTCCCTGGGCACCCAGGGACTCAGATTTTCAATACGAGAAGAGCGTCAGAAACCTTAGAACATATAATACATATCTATGGGCTTTGATCGATTATCGGACAGCAATTTGACAGTATAAATTGTGCTCAGAGATTGCGGAAAATTGAAAACAAAAACGACAAACCCCTACCTCGAAGGGCGTAGCCCGACGCTTCATGTGCGGACCGTCGGAACCGCTGTGCCTCGCCAGAGATCACCTCGCCAGAGCTGCTTCACCAGAGATGGAGGAGAGGGAAGGGTTTGAGGAAGAAGAAGAAGAAGAGGGGAGGGAATGCGTTTAAGTTGAAAATACTTAAACACTCGCCCGATAGCCCCGAACCTGAAATTTTGGCGGGGTCAGGATTAAGGCTACCCTAGTATAAAAACCATGCTCAGAGCGCAACGGAGGTCTCAGAATTTTAATTCGAGGCCCCATTCAAAAGTTGCAACAATCGCGCCCGAGGCCACCAAATTACGAAAACGCTCGTGGAGCCATTTTTCACAGACGGCCCGCGCCCGCAGAACTTGTACCCCTCCTAGGGTAAACGGTACGTTCTGAACTCAATGGTGCCTTTGTTTTTCCCATCCGAGCCACCGTTTAAGAGATACTTGAGTTTCACTATTTAATGAATAAATTAATTAATTAATTAATCCGTTTAACGTTCCCAAAGTGAGCGAGGGGTCCAAACGCCCCGCGCCGACTAGTTTTATGTCATTACTAGGGTAAACACCCCATTCTGAACTCATCCGTACACTCAGATCTCTGATCTGGATAACTGTTTATGAGTTATCCCATTTATTTGGTGTTTCTAGTGTGAACGCACTAAAAATTTAATTTCAGCCACACCGGGGATCGGAATCGCACGCCGTCTGAAGGCGCTACCCTGGAATATCATCAACAATATTCCAAAGTCTTTAATAGAAAAAATTGGGTTCTTAAATTATTCCCTTATTCAAGATTTTCATCCCCAAAATGCAAAAACAGGGAACAACTCAGGGTACTAAGCCCGCACCTGGCACTCCTGTACCCAGAAGAAATCTTGCACAGCTTCGTGTCACCACACATAGACCAAAGAATTTGATCTGTTCATGCAAGTTCTGCCCTTTCCGATGACGTGCATATGAGCACACACACATCTCTTCAGGTAAACCACGTGGGAGACATCGTGCACCCACTCAGGACATTGGGGTTAGGACAAGGCGGTAGGGAACCTCGCCATCCCTTTGCACGGTCTCAAAAGGCCGAAGGCTCTAGGGGGTATCTAACCTCCCCAATCGAACCTCTACATCACACGTCACGACTGGAATCACCGCCTGCACCTGGAACAAGGCCCGGTGATTCCCTCCTTCAGACTATCCATATGGTGATACACCCAAGGACATTTGTTCACGCAAGGTTCCACAGTCGATGTCTCTCAACCAAGACTCTCTTACATGCTCGGAGAGCGATGGAGTCGACTCCATAGACTAAAGAGGAAGGTTACACACCTTCTACTCTACCAACACAGGGTTACACCCGATGCCTCACGTCACCCTAGTAACACCTCAAACAATGAGCAGGGAGAAAAGGCATTCCACACATAGAGTCTAACAATTCTACTGAAAAAAGTAGAAGAGCTGTAGAGCATGCCTCTTACCACCTCCTGCTCTCCAAGATCGTAGACATCTAAAGATCATGACTGTCCGTAGTCCCAATTGTTAGCTCCCGGAGCCTGATGTGGACCGCCTAGTGGTGATGGGAAGACCTCATAAGGTCTTCCTCCACTACCAGTTCCTCCTGCTCCTCTACAAGCACCACTTATCTGGGTGATACTCTGATCACGACGCTGCCTCCATCGTGGTGGTGCACATGCTGCCTGCCCGAGGCTCTCTGCATTCCTGGTTGGACAGTACCGTGCCAAGTGACCTCGCCCATCGCAAGCATAACACCAACTCACTTCGGGCTACACTGGTGCCCTCCAGTGCCACTGTGGTGTACAACCATGCCCCTATGTCCAGTTGTCAAAAACCCACCTGCGCTGAGGTTCTGCTTGCCGATGCCCGCCAGCTGCGGCAAACGTCTTGGCTCCAATGTGCATGGTGCCACCACCAACTCTAAAATGTGACAGGAAGCTCTCTGTCACCAGTGCCTGCTCTAGCACCCCGGAATATGTGGAAATTCCTAAAGGTGCTATGACAGCACGAATATCTCGGTGGAGACCCTACTCAAACTTCTGTGCTCGGATGTTGTCTTCACGGACCAAGTCTGGGTAAAAGCATGTACGGTCTACGAAACTAGCCGTGTACTCAGCCACCGTCATCCCTCCCTACTGAAACTGTAGGAGCTCCTGAATCTGAACGGAGCGCAAGGAGGGGGAAAACTCCTCACATAACAACAACTGAATGTCACCACATGGAAGCGACGACTCGTCAAGAAACTGAGCCAGCAGACTCCACCAATGCCAAGCTGATCCACAAAAATGGCTGGCTTCTGAAGCCTCTCTCTGATCTGTTGGCGTCTTCACAAGCTTGAAAAGGATAACCACTGTCTCTAGCTAAACCTCTGCTTCATGTGGGTTTGTCCAACCACTGAACCTCATCAGTCTCTACCACTGGAACTCACGGAGCGTGCTCAACCTGCGCTCAATATCAGCCTTCTCTGCTAAAGCTGTCTGCTACTCAACAGGTGGGGGTGCTGCTACCGGCCCACCCGGAGAAATGGGCTCGCATGATGGGTCTTAGAATATGGCCTCGTAGCTCACAGGGTTGTCGTCACGAACCAAAGCTGGTATCTTGGTTGGCTATCTTCTCGGGGACATCCTGAATATTATCAAGGAGTGCTGCGATCAGATGTGAATATATGTATATACCAATATCAACGATGGGGAGTTGACTTAATAAGGACAGTCAAAGACTCGATCCTATGTGATGCACAAACCAATTTTCCCTAGAAAAAAGTGTCTCATCATGTCGAGTTGACAAGCAGGTTATCAAGGTCATGGAGAATGGATACGTCGGTCGTCACACCATCACTAGAATCCCTGGCCTGAGAGCCGCTCTCGAGACATGTTAACACTGTTGCCCTGAATCCCAACCAATTCCTTTCATTTTAGGGATGTCCGAAAAGCGTCCCAAGGAACAAACAACCTATGATACCACTTTGTCACAAACCGACCATACTCGGGCTCGAGCCGCAACTACCCCAAGCCCGCCTCCATAGGTCAGGGGTTGGTGACCATCACCGAAGGCACAATAACTCAAGGAGGCCTTTTCCTAAGTACCTGTACACACAAATGCAGCACACTCAATGAAAAAGTGCAGATTAAAATAAAAGACAAGTAAAGAGAAAGGGAAACTGCTATATATAAACCAAAAATGTGCATCGACCTCTAAACAGTACAAAGTACAAGTTAAAGATAAACTGAAAAGAAAACGGGAAAAACACGTGCCCAACCAAAAAGGGCCACAACCCGACAACTGCTAAATAGAAAGGAAGACAGTTGAAAGGGTCCTCCACCTGGAACCCGACTTTGACAACCACAAGCGGTCCACGCTCCTGAACTCCTAAGCTCCACTGAAGTCATGACCAACCTGTCTGTCGTCTGCAAGGGCACACCAAGTACGGGAAAATCCCAAGCAGCGGTGAGTATAAAAATACTCAGTAGGATACCCCGAAGGCTCGAGGGAGCAACAAAGAAGGTACCGAAGGGTGAGAAGTAGATCGAACAGGGAAAGTAGAAAGGTGCAACTGAGGGTGCAGTAAAGAGTCCATCTCAACCCAACAAGAGGAAAAAAGGTAGACTCGTCCAAACACAAGGAGCTGGAAACAGTGATAAGATAAACTTCTTGTCGAGTCTTCGCTACCTATAGCAGAAGAGTAGACTCATCCAACCACAAGAAGCTAGACACGGAAAGCACATGGAATACCCCGCGCGTCTTCGACTCTATTGGAAGGAGAGTAACCAAACACAGGAAGTGGGTACTAGAACAAGGTATATACAAATATATATGCTCAACAAGAAGCCCGAACAAGATCGTAAGGGTATCTCCATCCCGTAGCTCAGCCCAAGAAAAAGTGAGTCGCCAACAGTCCTAGAAGTAAACCCCATCGATGCCCCGCACTACAAGTCAAGGGGATCAAACCACCACATCTCGACACTATCCGCTTTAGGCGGCTATGACTCGCCCGCACGGTTTTAGGTCGTGTCACAAGGACTCGTCTAGGTGGGGTAAAATGACCCACATACTTGAGAGTTATAGGTTAAGTCAAACCACACGTCGTCATTGCCTCGCAGTCGAGAGGTCTCCTCAAAGTCAAGCTGTCACATCACTGACCCGTACAACCAAGGGTCCCACTCCGGTAGTCACGGAGGAATAGCTACAGACTAGCCTGGTAGAACAGACTGAGCCTAAAATGTCAACGAGTGTCCCACTGCCCAGCCCTGATGGAGGGTAATTCATAATAAGATATCGGGTGACCCACTACCCAGCCCTGCTGTAGGGTAAACCATAATACATCATCAGGTGACCCACTGCCCAGCCTTGCTAGAGGGTAGACCTAGAATAAGATATCGGGTGACACACTACCCAGCCCTGCTAGAGGGTAAACCATAACATGTCAACAGGCGACCCACTGCACAGCCCTGCTGGAGGGTAGACCAGGAATAAGTCGACGGGTGACCCACTGCCCAACCCTGCTGGAGGGTAAACCCTAACAAGTCAACAAGCAACCCACTGCCCAGCCCTGCTGGAGGGGAGACCTAGAAGAAGTCGATGGGTGACCCACTGCCCAGCCCCGCTGGGGGGTAAACCCTAACAAGTCGACAGGTGACCCACTGCCCATCCCTGCTGGAGGGTAGACCTAAATCAAGACGACGATTGACCCACTGCCCAGCCCAGCTGGAGGATAGACTCTAAAGAGTCGTCGGGTGACCCACTGCCCAGTCTCTACTGGAGGGTAAACCCGGATCTGCTCTGGCCATCTCTACTGGATGGTACAACACTAGCCAACCGAGCACTGAGTGGGTATCGCGCAACCACTCAACTCCCGAATGACTCACCCAAAAGAGGTTCAGCGCCTATTCCATCACTGGGTGTCACTAGAACCGCCACCGGCCAATCCATCGAGAATGAAACCAGGGGGATACCACTCAGCCCTACTAGCAAAACAAACGAGCACAGAGGGACCCTCTACACCACGAGAGTTCAAAGTACGCAAAGCAGAACACGGCACGCACTTGGGGCCCACATGACGTGTGGCACCAAGTCAACCCCAACCAAGCGCACAAACGTTCTTGGGTACAACCATCCACACGTACCTCCCAGAATCCTCGCATGCTCCCAGAGTATGCCATGTCTCCAGCCCAAAGGCGAACATGCACACGGCACCCAACGTCAACGTGAAGGCGTGACGTAATATCTCCAACTTGTCGCCTCAACGACTGGGGCACAATCATCCACATCTCTTTAAACACCAACCTCACTCTCCCAGGAGTGCACACGATCACACACCAATGGTCCGCTACAAACACGGTAGAAGAACCGTCACCAGGGCACCTTTCATATTTCCACATTTAATAATACCGCATATGAGGCTCTGTACAACCAAATGGATTGTACCGTTGTAATCCTCGTGGAAAAACACATGAGATAGAATACTTACTGGCCTCAAATGGATATCCGACATAAAGGTCTCCAACACTGCCTCACGCCCGAACGGATTCCCGTAATCACGAGCCTCGGCCCCGAAAATAGTCCGGCGCATCGCACCATTGTGATCCCCTCGGGAAAGCATGTCAAAAGCACTACTCACATGAGTGCAACAGATATCCGGAGAAAAGGGTGCGTTCCGGCACACCGCACACGAGTGGTGCTTTGTGGGACCTACAACCTGGGTCCTGAAACACAACGAACAGATCACACCATTGTGATCCTCTCGAAAAAGCACACAAGGTGGACTCTTCACTTGTCCAAAACGGTCGCCCGGTGATAGAGATGGAAGATCACTGTCGACGCCCAAACGGACCTCATGGGCCCCACACCATCGTACCAAATTTGAGCGGGCAGATTGCACCATTGCAATACCCTCAGAAAAACATCCAGAATCGACTGCTCACACGCCCCGAATGGACGCCTGATGAGAAAGTCGTTAAACACTGCTCACAGCTCAAAATACGGGTCATGGGGACCACGCCTCAACTTTGGCCTCAATGCCTGAAACAACCCTATTAAAATCCGCCTCGGTTTCAGGGTCCCAACGCCACTGACGGTGCTTAAAACGGACGTCGGACACGTCTGCGCCGTCCAAAACAAGAATTCCCGGGAAGCCCGCTTAGCTGCTTTACACACGTGCCATGCCCCAGAGCCACTCGTCTCAGAAGTTAAAACTCCCAGAACCACCTCAATGATTCATCCTTGACGTCAGGTCCATGCCTCCACAGACGGCGCGCAAAACGGATGCCTACAGCAAAAGTTATGGGCGTCCAAAATTTTTAAGGGGGGGGGGGAACCCCTAGGCCGGACCGGCCCGGTCCGGCCGGTCCGCCCCGCTCCGTCTGGCCTGCTGAGCCGCGGCCCAGCCACTGGGCCTGGCCCCACCAACCCACAGGCCGGCATAGGAGGTCCGCCACCTCCCGTGATGCCCTCGCCCGCGCGCCGCGCGGGCGCCTCCTCCACCGACCTGCCGACACGGCCGGTCATTTTCCACGCGGAGACCCACTTGTGGCGGGTCTCGGTCTCCCCAGCGGGGTCGCGAGCCGCGACCCCGATCACGCCCCCTCTCCAAATCCCACAGCTGGCGCCCTTGGCCAGTCCACCTGTGTCACCCTGCACCGGTAAGGTGCCACCCAGCCGGCCAGTTGGCCGGCCGGCCTTTCGTCGTGCACGCTGTCGCGCCGCCGTCCCGGAACCACCGTCCGCCGCCTGGAACCGCCGGAAAACCAGGAATTCGGCCGGAACTTCCCAGGGCTATCCCGGGTGCCTCGGGACTTCGATTTTTGATCCGAGAAGTGTGTCGGAAATCTTGGAACATATACTACACATTTTTGGGATTAGATCGATGATCGGACAGCAATTTGACAGTATAAATTGGGTTCAATGATTTCGGAAAATTGAAAACAAAAACGAGAAACCCCTACCTCGAAGGGTGTAGCCCAACGCTTCGTGTGTGTACCTTCGGAACCGCTGCGCATTGCCGGAGATAGCCTCACCGAAGCTATTTTTCCGGAGTTGGAGGAGAGGGGAGGGTTTGAAGAAGAAGAAGAAGAAGAAGAAGAAGAAGAAGAAGGGAGGGGATGCGTTTAAATAGAAAATACTTAAACGCCCGCCCGATAGCCTCGAACCTGAAATTTCGGTGGGGTTGGGATTAAGGCTCACCTAGGCTAAAAACCACGCTCTGAGCGCAACGGAGGTATTAGAATTTTAATCTGAGGCCCCATTCAAAGTTTCAATAACCGCGCCCGAGGCCGCCAAATTACGAAAACACCCCTGGGGCCATTTTTCACTGACGGCCCACACCCGCAGAACTTATACCCCTCCTAGGGTAAACGGTATGTTTGGAACTCAACGGTGCCTTCATTTTTCCCATCTGAGCCACCCTTTAAGATATACTTGAGTATCACCATTAAACGAATAAATTAATTAATTAATTTATCCGTTTAACATTCTGAAAGCGAGCGAGGGGTCCAAACGTCCCGCGCCGACAAGTTTTATGTCATTCCTAGGGTAAACACCCCATTCTGGACCCATATGTACACTCAGATCTCTAATCTGGATCACCGTTTAGGAGTTATCCCATTTATTTGGAGTTTCCAGTGTGAACGCACTGAAAATTTAATTTCGGCCACACCGGGGCTCGGAATCGCATGTTGTCTGAAGGCGCTGCCCTGGAATATCATCAAGAATATTCCAAAGTCTTTCAAAGAAAAAACCAGGTTCTTGCATTGTTTATACTTCATTATTTACTAGGGCATATTTATCATCCACATCCATGTTTCTTCAATATGTAATATTATCCTCCAACAATTTTTTAAATCCAATTTACCTATTGGTGAATTTTTAGTAAAATATATGAATGGAATCTTTTTTCGTTTTCAGTACGAGATAATTTTTGAATTTTCCTACCCAAGTATGAGAAAAATGTTTTTTTAACTTATACGGCATGAATGGATTTTTATACTTTCATAGAACATTATTTCCATGTAGCTTCCTTTACAAGTTTTCAAGTTTATTTTCAATTAACATCTTTTATTGCATAACATGTTGTGAACAGGAAATGTTTTTGAAGAAGAAAGGATATTTTCCTAAAGAACTAAGTTCAAGTGTTTTATCAAAATTATTTTCCATCTATGATTATATAGGGTTATGCTTCTATCACTATTATTACATTTATTTTATTATTTTATGATTTACTTATTTTTATGAAGTCCTTTTATCTTATATGGATTATGTTATAATGGCATGATGTTTAAGAATCGCATTCCATTACATGGGTTATGCTATGATGTACGATTTATGATTTTGTGGAACACATAAGAATGGTTTAATTATAAGATGGGTGGGACCTATATCTCCCTCCAATGAATTGGATAAATATTTTTATCTCATGAGATAGACATGGCTGGAACAGCAAGTAAATCCAGTTTAGTATTACAGGGCTAGAATGAGGTGTGAACTTAGTTTAGTAATGGACGTTGTCCTCTATGTTGGTCTTGGCGATGAGCCTTGACTAATATGAAATGGTTTTCAATTATTATGTGTGAATTCTACAAATTTTCATGTCTTATGTTCTGCTTTTTAGGATTACATTGAAATTATATGATTTATCCATGACATGATATTGTGACCTCTTTTGCAGGATAATATTTTCAAACATTATGATCTTAATAATATGATATGATTGACATTTCATTTTTTTACCCTTACTGGGTATTTGAGCTCACCCATTTTTATGTTTCTTTTCCCTAGGTCAGGAAGAATGGTATTAAATATGATATGCCAAAAAAAGTCTAGATATGATCAAATAAACAGGAGACAATATAGATGCTTTATGAACCAATTGTTTATGTTTCCCAGTTTCTAAAGACACTATACCTATATGGTCCTATCATGGTTTTGTTATATGTTGTAATAAATATAATTCAATTCTGAAGTATTAACAATTTTTGTAATGTATGAGTCGTTATAGTTGGTATCAGAGGAAAGGTATAGTTAACCTTTGGAAACTAGGATTTGAATGCCTTACTAAGAACCATAAGGATATGTATAAGCATAGGAAACAATCCTAGTGTTTTAGAAATGGACTTGAATAAACTATGATAAGACCTAAAGTGTGAAATTTTATTCCTGATTATGTGGTTTTCCTATTGTAATTATTGTTTCTCACACTATGTTTCTTGTTTTTAGTCAATGGATAGAACCCAAATGAACTATGTCAATGCTGAATGTGATGGGAAATGCAATGATTATCCCCCTGAGAAACGAAATGTTATGGGAGTTGGAATGAAAAATCTTGAAGCCATGCTCACACAACTTTCTCAAGCTATGAATCATGCAAGACTTCCAAACGAGCACAGGAAAGAGAAACATTCTGTTGAATCCTTCATGAGGCAGTGTCGACCTTTATTCAGTGAGTCTTCTAATTAGTGGATGAACAATGGATCAGTACCACTGAAAATATATTTTCAGTTCTACAATTTTCTGAACATGATAAATTCATCTTAGTAGTATACCGTATGGAAGGTGAATTTGGTTAATGGTTGAATCTTATCAAGAATATGAGGCAAAGATATGAAATTGAGTCCATGGAATGGGACTATTTCAAAAAATTATTTTTCAATAAGAACTTCCCTCATATTCTTCGAACAAAGGTGGATAAAGAGTTTATTAAACTAAAGAAAAAGGATGTTGAATCTATTTGTACCTACGAAGAAAATTTTATAAGACTTGCAAGGTACGCTTCTGGAATTATTATCCAACCTGAGAGTAAGATCGATCGATTCTTTAGTGGCTTAAAACCAAGTCTTAAAAGTGCGTTATCCATAAGGGACTTCAATAGCTACAAGGAAATTGTTCGATGTGCTCTCAAGGATGAGATAAATATTTGAGTAACCCATCAGTCATATGTGTTTGATAAGAAGAGTAAAATGGAATTCAAAGGAAAATCTAAAGGCCACACTGAAAAGAAGATGAGTTTTCCCTTAGGCTCAAAGTGTGGAAATAAACATGGAGGTAATTGTCTTAAAGGGACAACTAAATGTTTTAAATGTGGAAAATAAGGTCATCGGGCAATTGAATTCCACAGTGATGGGAAAAAAATGTCTAATGATGCGAACAGAGAAAGGCTACACATAATGTACCTCCTACACTTCAATGATACAAGTGAAATGAAATGGGGAATTATTCTAATCAATTTCATAATCCAAGGGTTGTTAATGATGATCGACGTCAACAAACTCTTAAGGCCAATGACAAAGGAAAGTCACATGCAATTTCTATCGGCGATGTGGAGTATGATAATGAAGTGGTGAAAGGTACACTTACCATCCACTCTAAAGTAGAAAATGTTTTATTTGATTCTGGATCCACCCACTCTTTTATTTTTGAAGAATTTTCTAAGGTTATCTTCATACTACCTCAACAATTAGATGTCGAGTTAGATGTGACAACTCTTAATGGCACAACGGTTGCATCAAAAGTTTATAATTCTTCCCCAATTGATGTTTGTGGGAAAGTGATTCCTAAAAATCTTGTGATTCCTCCTATAGTGGAATTTTATGTAATTATTGACATGGATTTTCTTTCATTATATGGAGCTCATATCAATTTCTAAAGAAGGGAAGTTGCATTTCATATTCCAGATCAATCTATGATCATCTATCCATGCAAGGATGAATATAAACTTCCAGTAGAAATTTATTCCATCTTATGGGTCTTGATTCCAATAAATAAAGGTTATTTATCTAAAATGGTTGGAGAGAAACTCATTATTAATAATATTTCCATTTTACAAGAGTTTGATGATTTATTTCCAGATGAATTTCCAAATCTTCTACCAAATCGTGAAGTTGAGTTTTCTATAGAACTCATATCGGGGGCTATGAACATTTCAAAGAAACCTTATAGAATGGCCCTAATTGAGTTATAGGAATTGAAGAAGAAAATACAAGATAATCTTGATAAGGGATTCATACGCCCTAGTGCATCACCTTGGGGAGAACCTATTCTGTTTGTTAAGAAGAAAGATGGATCAATGAGACTCTGCATTGATTATCGAGAACTTAACAAGATCTCTATCAAGACAAAATATCCTCTCCCACACATTGATGAATTATTTGACCAACTACGTGGAGATAAATACTTTTCCAAGATTGATCTTCATTCAGGGTATCACCAATTATGGGTCAAAAATGAGGATATACCAAAGACGGCTTTCCTTACAAGGTATGGACACTATGAATTTATAGTGATGCCATTTGGTCTTACAAATTCCACTGTTATATTCATGGATCTAATGAATAGAGTCTTTAAAGACTATTTTTATCATTTGGTGGTAGTATTTATAGATGACATTCTTGTCTATTCAAGGAGAAATGAAGAACAAGAATATCACTTAAGAATTTTATTGAAGACCCTGAGAAAGGAGAAGCTTTATGCCAAATTTACCAAGTGTGAATTTCGACTTCAAAAAGTTTAATTTTTGGGTCACATAATCTCAAGATAGGGGATATATATGGATCCTTCAAAAATAGAGGTTATCAAAATATGGTCCAGACCAAAAATAGTAACTGAGATCTGAATTTTTCTTGGTTTGGCAGGATATTATCAGTGTTTTGTGAAAGATTTTTCACAATTATTTAATCCACTCACCCAGTTTACTCAAAAAGGAGTTAAGTTTGTTTGGATGGAGGAGTGTGAAGAGAATTTCAAGGAGTTAAAAAGAAGGTTGTCCAATGCACCTATGCTCACACTACCTTATAGTGGAGAAAGGTTTGCAATCTATAACTATGCATCCTAGAAGGGATTGGGGTGTGTTCTCATGCAAAATGATATGGTGATAGCTTATGACTCACGACAGTTGCAAATCCATGAGAAAAATTACCTAACTCATGATTTGGAGTTAGTCGCGGTAATATTTGCATTAAAAATATGAAAGCATTATCTTTATGGTGAAAGGTGTGATATTTATACTGATCATAAACGTTTAAAGTATATTTTCACACAAAAGAAGATGAATATTCTCCAAAGAAGATGGTTGGAGTTGATTAAAGACTATGATTGTTCCATAAATCACCACCCTGGGAAAGAAAACAATTTATCAGATGCGTTAAGCCGAAAAAACCATGACATCTTATCCATAATGAGGATCATGAAAGATCTAATATTTATTGATTTTCAAAGTATAGATCTTGAAATTATAACGGAAGGGGGAAATCTTATCTTTCTGAAATGAATGTTCAACCATCTATACATGTGAAGATTAAAGAGGCACATAAATAATATAGAGTTACAAAAGATGGTGAGAAATTTTCATGAATTCAACATTGATTGTGATGAAATAATAAGGTTTAGGAATCAGTTTTGTGTTCCTCCCATACGAGAATTAAAGAAGGAAATATTGGTTGATGCTCATAGTTCTTCATTCTTTATTCACCCTGAAAGCATGGAGATGTATAGGGACCTGAAGGAGTACTTTTGGTGGGATGGAATGAAAAGAGATGTTGCTGAATATGTCTCTCGATGCTTGGTTTGTCAATAAGTTAAGGCTGAAAGACAGAATTCTAAGGGGATGTCGCAACCATTACCCATACCAGAATGGAAATGGAAAAACATCACTGTGGACTTTGTCACCGGACTTCCCAAAACATCTAAAGTCAATAATGCTATCATGGTTATATTTTATCATCCTACGAAGTCGGCACACTTCATTTCTATTAAAGATGACTTCTATCTTGATCATCATTCCAGGATATATGTAAAATAAGTGGTAAGATTTCATGGAGTACCACTTTCCATTATATCTAATCAGGATCTAAGGTTTACCTTGAAGTTCTAGTGAAGTCTTCAGCATGCTCTAGACACATAGTTGAGTTTCAGCACTGCTTATCATCTTTAGACATATGGTCAGTCTGAAAGGAAAATTCAAACTCTAGAAGACATGTTTAGAGATTGATCTATGTATTTAAAAGGTTTTTGGGATCAACACCTACCATTGGTGGATTTTTATTACAAAAATAGCTTTCACTCTAGTATTTATATGGCTCCTTATGAAGCCCTCAATAGAAAGAAGTACAGAACTCCAACTTGATGGGATGATGTTGGGGAAAGAAAGATATTAGGACCTGATCTTGTGGATAAAATGGCAGAAAAGGTCAGATATATTCAACAACATATAATAGAAGCTTAGAGTTCACAAAAAAATTCTGTTAACAACTGAAGAAAAGAGCTGGAGTTTGAAGTGGGAGATAAGGTGTTCTTATGAATATCTCCCTAGAAGAGAGTAATGATATTTGGAAAGAAGTGGAAGCTAAGCCCTAGGTATATCGATCCTTTTGAAATTCTGGATTGTGTTGGGAAGGTAGCTTACCGATTGGCACTTCCACCGAATCTCTCTCAAGTTCATGATGTGTTCCATATATCCCTCCTGAGGAAGTACATTCCTGATACTTCACATGTACTAAGCTCAGAATTCATACCACTGGAACAAGATCTTTCTTATGAAGAACAACCGATATAGATTCTGGATCATAGCAAAAAAGTTCTATGAAACAAGACCACTCAACTAGTTAAAGTTTTATGGAGGAACCACAAATTAGAAGAAGCTACATTGGAACTTGAGGATGTGATGAGGTAGAGATATCATCATCTGTTTATTTCCAAGTGATGAATTTCGAAGGAAAAATTCATTTTAAGGGGGATAGAGTGTAACTCCCATGTGTTTTATGAAATATTTAAATAATTTTTATTCATCAGTAACTTGTTTTACACGCAAACTCTAAGATGACCTTAATATAAAGTTATCATTATCACCAAGCTGGTATGTTAGAAAAAATAAATATAAATAACTTTAAAAAAATCTATGATAAATGTAAATCAATAATATGTCATATTAGTTATTTGACTAAATGAAATTAATAAGATATGTATGTTATTAAAATGATATTTTTGATATTTATCAAATAGATATTAAAAGAGTGTTTTTTTACCTTTTAATGGAAAACCATTTTAGAAACATTAATAATTTTAATATTACAATGTAAACCTTTTTTTTGGAAGTGGAATATAAAATTTACTTTGGTTAAAATTATGATATTTTTCTGATAAACCTCATAATTTGATGAATAGTAAAAGTACGCTAAATTTAAATTAAAAACAAATTTTTTTCATCAAGATAATTTATATGGTTAAATTATAATAATGAATAGTTTTAATGTATAAATATATTTTTAACAATTAATACAATTTATGTCATTATCATTAATTTTACTTTGAATTCATAGGGAAAATCATTTCAATCTTTTGCAATGTTTATACAAAAACCCGTTTTTTTCGAAAGTGGGATTAATTTAAAATTTAATTTCTACAACTTCTGTGTCTTGAATTTGGAAAAATGGATTCCATATTTGGAATCATTAGGTTCAAATTATGTTAATAGGATACTTTTATTTTTGGTCATTATGAATATTAACTACGGTAAATTTTATTTACCACAGTTAAAGGTAAATCGGGTAATTAAGAGGAAAAATAAAATCATAAAATTTCCCTAACACTTGTCTTAATATAATCGGATGATTATATTTCGTTCTAAAATATACTTGGGTTGAAATATTATCTTCTGGAACCACCATTAATGAGATTAAGACCTTTAATTTGTTTTATTTAAAAGGAAAGTGAAATATGTCTCACTCAAAATTTAATAATTAAATTATTTTTAATATAAGGTTATACAAAATATAAATTCGATTATAAATACTCTTTTGAAAGATAGAATGTTTTTATTTATCAGGGTAATTTATTTTTAATTTTTTAAAAAAATATAATTACTTTAATATCTTATACATTAATGATGCAGAAATTATTTATTTAATGAAAAATCAATAATATTGTTTTTATTAAAATAATAATTTCCATCAGAAGACCCAAAAACTTGACCAAAACTTATTGGTAGAGTATATCTACACCATAAGTATCCAATTTTCAACTTATGGACCATTTTAATCCTTATACAATAGATTAGTACATTTATATTATTTTATTTTAAATGACGTAAAAGTTTTCACCTTCATAATTTAATGAATATAACAATTTAAATGTTGTGATTTTAAGATGATAAATTCGATGAAAAGTATTATAATGAAATCAATTAGATTTATATTCATCATATTATTTTATTTTTAATTTTTACGCAACAAATAAGCATATTAAAAAATTATAAAAAAATGTTGTAGTAATTATATTATTAAGAGAAATATCAAAAAAATTGTTTTAAAAATATTAAAATAAATATAATATGAACTAATTAATGTGCTACAAGAATTTTTTAGATGAATACATTTTAGGAATCTATTAAATATTTTTGGTACGAATATATCTTCTGCGTGGATTTTATTTAAATTCAAATAAATGAATAGTTTCAAAATTGATATTATTGATATTTTATAAAAATAACATATTATTAAATTATTCAAAAATCACAAAAAAAATTAAAAATTACAAACTGAAATTTATATGGTCTAAAATTTCATAAACTCTCTAATTAGGGACAATTAACAAAACATAAGTAAGCTTTCATAACCATTTAAAATTTAAGAATTTTATTACCACAAATAAAATCAAATAGATTAAATAAGGATAATTCAAAATGATAAGGTTTAAAATAAATTCTAAACATGTCTAAATTTTATTATATGATGATATTACCACCCTATATCATCTCATATTCTAATTTGAGTAATTTTTTAGGTTTTTAAGTGGGGTTGGGTTTTATTATAAATTAATATTTTTGAGGTTTCCAAAAGTGCCCTTCTCCTATCCTATATAATGGCACCTCCTTCCCTCTTCTCTTCACTCCATTTTGAGCTTTCAAACTCAGAAAACCCTACCAATTTCCCTTATTAACTTCCCTATAAACATACTATATGTATTTTTCTTCTTCAAAGACCATCTTTATTTCCCTAAGAGCTTGTTTAGAAGAGACGCGTCGAAGAAAAGGTAATATCCTTTACCGATTCTTTCAAAATTATTTCTTCTTCTACTTCCTCTATATGAGTTGTTTCATTATTAAGTAATAACTCCAGTATCACTTTTATACTGATATGTTTTTATGAATATGAAACAACCATATTCCTTCTTCTATCTATCTTATGGATAATGAAATCACCGCACATGCGTACGTACGACCTACCGTCTCCACGTCATGGTGTAATATTTTTTTCATCACCAACATACTTGGATGGGTATAATGATAGAAGAAATAACTATATATGATTATTTTAAAGTAATATTTATTCTGAAATATTATACACTATACACTTCAGTACAATTCCTCAATCCTGAGAATGATATCATCGCTCAAGTGTACGTACGGCCTATCGTCTCCACGATGTGATGTCATTCGTTCTACATGATCTTAATTAAATAATGATTATATAAATGAATTTAATGAATAAATATGATATATATTATACTAATAACATTTTTAAATGATATAACTATAACCTAAAAACAGTAATAAGAATTTATTCTACAAAACGTGGATAAGAACATAAAGCAGTTAACTCTCAAATAATGAGTAACAATGAAATGTTACTCATAAACAGATAAGAATATGATCATATATAATTTCATAACAATGAATATGATTCTGGAATAAGTTAATGACATTATTTTAATCATTATATAGGAGGTTTGGATACGTACAAAGCATATCGAACCTAAGGTAAGGGAAAATCTCCCAAATCTCATTTTTATCCGAGATTGTTTATACTTCAGTATTTACTAGGGCATATTTATCATCCACATCCATGTTTACTCAATATGTAATATTATCCTCCAACAATTTTCTAAATCCAATTTTACCTATTGGTGAATTTTTAGTAAAATATGTGAATGGAATCTTTTGTCGTTTTCAGTACGAGATACTTTTTGACTTTTCCTGCCCTAGTACGAGAATAATGTTTTTTTAACTTATACGACATGAACGGTTTTTTATGATTTAATAGAACATTATTTCAATGAATCTTTCTTTACAAGTTTTCAAGTTTATTTTTAATTAACATCTTTTATTGCATGACATGTTGAGAACAGAAAAAAAAATTGAAGAAGAATGGATATTTTCCTTAAGAACTGAGTTCAAGTGTTTTATCAAAATTATTTTCCATCTAAGATGATATAGGGTTATGTTTCTATCACTATTATTACATTTATTCGATTATGTTATGATGGAAATATTTTTATTAAGTCCTTTTATATTATATGGATTATGTTATGATGGCATGATGTTTAAGAATCTCATTCTATTACATGGGTTATGCTATGAAGTATTATTTATGATTTTGTGGCACACATAACAATGGTTTCATTATGAGATGGGTGGGACCTATATATCCCTTCAATAAATTGGGTAATGATTTGTATCTCATGAGATAGACATGGCTGTAACGGCAAGTAAATCTAGTTCAGTATTATAGGGCTGGAACGAGGAGTGAACATGGTTCAGTAATGGACTTTGTCCGCTATGATGTTCTTAGCGATGAGCCTTGACTAAAATGAAATGATTTTCTATGATTATGTGTGTATGCCAAAAAGTTTCATGTCTTATGTTCTTATTTTTGAGATTACATTGCAATTCTAGGATTTATCCATGACATTATATTATGACCTCTTATGCAGGATAATATTTCCAAATGTTATAATCTTAAGAATATGATATGATTAACATTTTATTTTTTTACCCTTACTTAGCATGTGAGATCACCCTTTTGTATGTTTATTTTCCCCACATTAGGAATAAGGTTATTAAATATGATATGCCAAAAAGGATTCTAGATATGATCAAATAAATGGGAGACAACGTAGATGCTTTATGAACCAGTTGTTTATGTTTCCCAGTTTCTAAAGACATTAAACCTATACGGTCCTATCATGGTTTTGTTATATGTTGTAATAAATATAATTCAATTCTGAATTATTTAGAATGTTTTTAATGTATGGGTTGTTATAGTCTTAGATGGAAAATGAGTTTTTAAAGATCACACGGAATAGTTCTTGAGCAAAATACTCTTTCCACTTTTAAAATAACTTTTTAAAATATAATAATTTCCCAAATTTTAAAGACACATTTTTATTTTAAAATAACCTTGATAGAATGTAAAGTAAGATTTACATTATTGATTTTTTGTGATGGTGGGAAACCTCATTCATTCCATACACGTTAAATGAATGATTTTATTCAAATTTTAGGTAAAAAGTAAAAATCCACTCATTCATAAAATGATAAGAAGATTACATTTAAAAGATTTTGTAAAAATATAAACAAGGGTAAAAATTAATTTAAACTATCATTTTTTTAATATCACAAACATTATTTGAAACATTTTTAGAAAACATGGAAATAAAAGAGAACTAATTTTCAACCGAAGAGAAAAATAAAGTAGGTTTTCCTTCAAAACATTCTTTTGGACTCTAGGGTACATAAAGAGAGTTAAATTAAAGGTAAAATTTTAATTTAGAGAACTAAAAATGGATAATAAATATCATGATATTCTTGAGAGGTATATCAGAATATTTCATCATCCAAAGAATAATCATAAACAATCCCGATAAACAATGAGATTGTTACACAAAAACCATTATCATATTGGAAACGTTTTAATCATTAGACCCATGAAAGAATAAAATCAATAAAAACTTGAAATATCATGAAAATTTATAGATTAATGATATAAATTTTCAAAGTGTTAGTATATACACCACACAAAAAAATAAGTGGTAAATATGTCATGTTTCTTATGGAAATAAAAGTGAGATGAAGATCCCTTACCTAAATTATCAAATTTCTATGTACATGTTCAAACCTCCAGAATAATTAATATATGCTTAATATATATCTATTAAAGAACCATTCTAATTTTTATCATAACATATATTATTTACTTATAACATTGTATCTTCTGTTTATTAACAATTCTTTTTTAAATCACTATTTCATGTAATAATTTTGTTGCCTTTCATGTATGTTTTGGTTTAGTAGTTTTGGTTTAGTAGTTTTGGTTATTGTACATTGTTCATGGTTAATTAACCTAAAAATTATTAATCATGACCTAAATGAAATATATATTATTAATATATATTTATAGTCATACATAAAAGTATATATAGAAAAATTAATTACACAATCCATGGATGTAAGAACCTGGTTCTTCATTGTGGTATGAATCCATAGAGTTTCATCAACTTTCTGTTTAAATGTTTAAATATATACTAAGATGAAATCCCTTTAGATTAATAAAGATATCGGGGGTTTTTTAGGCTGGTTCAGATCCCAAAACCCAACCTTTGGGGTGAAAAAGGCCTGGAGCATGGTTAGAGGAAATCGTAAGGGGTAGGCTGCTTGGTTAGATAAAACTATGCGAGGATAGAAAAAGGAAATATATAGCCTAAATAGTTAGATAAAACTGTGTGATTTAGGCCACACTCCTATATGGGAATATCAAAAATTTTGATGGGGGTTTTTGCATGGTTTATGAATGGTTAGTCAAACTGTGCAAGAAAACTATGCATTGTGCCCTTCCCTATAGCTAACTATGCACGGTTGGTAAAAATTTTGGCCAATAATGTATCCAAACTCTTCGAACATATATATTGGGGGAATTCATGGTTGAAAATTTATTTAAATATTTAAATCAAACCAAATTTTCTTTTTATATTGTGGACAACAGCTCATTAGAGATATCTTCATTGGTGACAAACCTAGGAATTGAAGGATCTCCTCTGTCCAATATCTGATTCAAGTGCCACTCATCTTGTTGGATCTACATCAGTATTATCTTAATTTCAATTTTTCCTTTATTAGTTTGGTTTAGTATCAGCTATTCTATTTAGGTGAAAGATAATAAGAACTATTATTATGTTCTTTGTCCATTCTTTTATTTTCTCCTAATCTGAGTCAAATCAACAACTGATACTGGACAACCTATCCACTAAGAACCTATGGTAGGTGGTATCATGCTTTTAATTAAAATTAAAAGTTTTTATATATTTCTTTGTTTCGTGCTCTCAATTCTCAGGTGACACCTTGAAATGATTTTGAATCCTTGAATTATATTGATTGGAATGACCTATGTCATTGACAGAACCCATTGATAAATGAAGTGAGGTTATGAACCTATAATAGAACCACCCCTTAGGGTGTGTTCTGTTTTGAATTGGCCATTATGATGGAATATGAATTTTTAATACCTTTGAGGTGTTTCATCCTAACCCTAGTCGTGGGACTTTTAATATTGAATTATCAATTATAATTGTAATGGGTTATAATTGGAATGGTGATATGAACTATATTTGAATTGTGATATCAATTGTAAAGGGAATTGATAAATAATATTGGATGGATTTCATGACACTATAAACATTCCTTTTATTGGATGAATTAATCATGAGATGCTTGTTATAATGAAATTTTCTTGTTGGTAGTTAAAAGGAAAGCCTTCAAATCTTGGCCAATGCCTTGAGTCACCTTCTGATTTGAGATTGAATTGAAATTTTCTTGGTGTTGACCTTGAAATATTTAATTGAAATTAACATAATGGTTTTGAATGGTATTGAATACATATATTCTTTAGTTGATACATGGATTCAATAATTAATTCCATAGACGGACTCAACTAGTGTCTACCTTTCTTATGAACAAGTTACACTTGGAATCCTTATATAAACTACCAAGGATGGACTCATAGGTTCTATCTATTTTTTATAGAATGAAACTTGGATTACAAATTAGGAATGTCAATGACAGACTCAGAGGTCATTTGATCATATATTCCATGGGTGATAATTGGGCGCCCTTAGTGGACTCCCAAGGATAGACACAAATGGTAGTGAAGTTATACCACACCTAGAGTGATACCTGGATTATTTTTATGATTTCTAGGGATAAGAATATAGGTTTTTGTTTATATTATACATCGAGTGATGCATGGATTCTAAATGAGAATTCCAAGGATGGGATTAGGTTCATTAATGAATAGTGAATGGAATGAATGACCACACTCTGGAGGAGGTGGGCCATGGGATGCCAATGGATCCTTAAGTAGTTTCAATTAAAGAACCAATAGTTGTATTAGAAATATGTGATAAGGAGTAGTTATATGAAGGTTTTATGTTATTCATGCAGATCATTCAGGGTGCACTGTGACCTTCCTTGACTATGGAAGAGTTGACACGTGAGTTATAGCAGTAGTATCTACCCATGTTTTTGGGGGATTTTGGACCATAGGATATAGAGTTAGGGATAGAGGCCATTTTTTCTGTCTTTGAGCATCAAGATATGCCTCCTAAGATGAGGGTAAAGCATTCTACATATCTACTTTGTGATTCCTACAAGATATGGTGGGATTTTATTACATAGATGGATCATCATCGGGATATATATTAGAGGGATTTTCATACGAACTTGTATGATTACGTCTATACTATTATGTTGAGGGAAGATATAGCCTAGGAGTTCTTACTCCATGAGTATGGTGTATTATCACTTATCGATTATTCGACCCATTTTACTATTCTCTAATGCTTTGCACTTATTCTAATGGGTGACGAGTTATCTAAATCAAGGTGATTCAAAGATGGTATTAGGTATGAAATTCAATCATAATTGAATGTATTTTGATGGACTACTATTTCTGGAATAGTGAATCACAAAATTTTCATAGAGTGTAACCTGAGAGAGGTTGGGGTGTGAACCGTGGTGGTTTTCCACTGAGATCTAGTACTACATCGACCGGTAGTAGAAAGTCTCATTTGGAGCTTCCACGTGGTGATATCAGTAGACGGATCACATACTAAGGGTATCCAGCTAGTATCAGAGGGCCATAGTTAAAGAATGATATATGTAGTGCAATAGACCATTGAGAAGAAGGATCCCAAACCTTTTACTATCATAGGTACTATTATAGAATATTTTAATTTATCTTCTGCACTTTTTAATGTAGTAGATTCTCATATATTTATATCTATGACCATTTTGGAGATATTTGGGATCATTTTTTAGGGTTTTGATGGTGTTATAATGCTTGACACTCCATTATGGATTTCAATGGAATATATACATCATTGTAGGGAGTTCCCCTTGAGGATGGTGACTGTCACTTCATAGGGGACCTTTTTGTCCTCAAGATGACTAGTTTTGACATAATTCTCGATATGGAACTATTAGTTCTCTTTCATGATTTCATTTATTTCTATCACCTAAGGGTGACCTTCACATCACCAGAGGGTGGTGAGTTTATTCACAAAGGTGAATGGGATGTCCATGAAAGTCAAGCAGGACTCGAGCATTGTGGGCTGGGTGGAATGATAGTCCAAATTACAATTTTAAATGTGAATGATCAGGGAGCATTTCAATAATATTTCCCTTCATTGGTTGATCATTTCAAGGATTTTTTCCTAAATGAATTTTCAGGATTATGTCTAGTGATAGAGGTAAACTTCTTTATCCAGATAGTTCTAGGAATTTCCATAGTATCCATTCCTCCTTACAGTATGGATGCTACTGATATGAAAGAGATCAAGATATAGTTAGAGGATTTAGAGGAAAATAGGTTTATCTAACCCAATACTTCTATGTGGGGTTCTCTTGTCCTTTTTTAAATAATGTGGATAGAACTCTTAGGATATTTTTGGATTACTGGAAATTGAAATAGTTGATGGTTAATAACTAGTATCCTCTCCCATGGATAGATGATATCTTCAACCATCTCCAAGTATCTCGGATTTTCTCAAATATTGAATTGAGATCTAGTAATTGTCATGTTCATGTTAGGCCATCAAACATGCCTCACATATCCTTTAATAATAGGTATGGTCTATATGAGTATTTGTTTTTATTGTTTAGTCTCACAAATGCTCCAATAATCTTCATGGCACTGATGAACTGAGTATTCCATACATATCTTTATTCATTTGTGGTGTTTTCCATGGATGATATCTTGGTGCATTATCAAAATCGACATGAACATGCCAAACATATTTATATCATATTAAATACACCTAGAGAGAATCAGTTATATGCTAATCTCAAAACTTTCCACTTCTGGATGGATCAAATTCACTTCTTGGTCACATGATTGTAGAGACAGGAGTGTCAGTTGGCCTAGAAAGGGTGATAGTTGTAGTTTCTTAGGATCATAGCAAGAATATATTTGAAATATGGAGTTCTTGGGTATATCTAAATATTATAGGAATTTCATACAATACTTATCATACTTAGTTGTGCCACTTATGGGCTTGACTAAGATTGGTGTGAAGTATGTATAGTAAGATTCGTATGAGAAGGCCTTGCTAGAGCAGAAAGGTTGATTGAATATAGTGCTGATACAAATTTTCCCATATCCAGGAAGGAGTTTCACTATATACTATGATGTGTCAGGTATCGGGAAATGAGTATCCCTTATATATGGGGATAGAGTAACAGGGTTTTTGTAAGGCCCCGGCCTTAAACCTTACTTAATATTGAATTTAATGAATAATTCACATTGAGGATCTTTTTAGGTTTATAGTTTTAGAGAATTAGGACATAACTATTACATCTCAAAAGATTACAAAGTAGACACATCTACTAAGTTTCCATAAAATAAAAACTCTTAAAAAGAAACATGTATAGTTCCATGTTTTAAATAGCATGACTTTTCCTTGATCCCATCCTTGACCCTATTCCACATTATGTCCTGTGAAAAACATTTCAAAAACTTTGGGTTAGCATTAAAATCTCAGTAAGGGATACACAAATAATGAAAACTATTAGTTTTTCAAAACAACAAGTAAACCATGTATACTTTATCAAAGTAATACCTTTCACCTTTATGAAGTAATAAAAACTCTTCACTGAATAAAAGATAATTACTTACCCTTTTGTAACCAAAAGATTACCATAAAACCCATATAAAGAACACATTTCATATAAAGGTAACTTGGGACATAAACATACTTAAGTGGAATAACCATCAGGTCGACTTCCACACATATCACTTAATGGAATAGCCATACGAGCTACTTCCATACCCAATGCATTGGAGGTTATAACATAACCACCCATCCTGGTATTCAAGGCACCACCCATTATATGGTTTATCACATAACCACCCGTCAAATGTCCAAGTACCATTATAAAATCATAAGACATAAAATAAATATAATGGGAAGAAAACATTTCCACACTTTGATCACAATCTATCACTAAAATATATTGAAATAAAAAATCCATTATAAAAAACATTTTCAATACCAAAATACATAAAATATTATATGGTATTTATTTCATTTTAAAAACATTATGGCTTGTTGAGGAAGCCAAAGACCAAATAATACTCACGGTGGTAGAAAATGTCATTGTCACCACGTACGTTAAAAAACATTCCTTTTTGTCATTTTGTAAAACGCATCATAGAAAAAGATTCCTTTTGTATAAAATCAAAATTAAAATGGGTTTATACACCATATAAAATAAAGTCTTGTATTATAACAATATATGCCTCAATGAAAGGAGATTGAGACGAAGTCCCTTACCTCGGGTCCGACGTGACTCGATTTCTCTTTAATATCCTGAATAATAAACTAGTGTTAATTTATACTTTCTTAAGAACCTTTTTCATGTTTATTATTCCTTTTATACAACTTATTTCCATGTTATAAACAATATGTGATCATTTAAGTTAACAATGTTCGTTTTGTCGATATTTGGTACTTAAGTCAAAAATTGACTTCTTACAATTACATGTTGTTTATGTGGTCAATGGTTCATTATATCCAGAATGATATTCATTATTTGGATATCATATATATCATATATATCCAGAATATACTTGTATTTCTAATAGTACATAACATTTAGGGGTAAGAAATGAAATGCACCGTTCATGGAGACGGTAAGCCGTACATACGCATGAATGCTACTTTCATTTCTATTTCATATTTAATGGAGTGAAATAATAATTATATAAGGGTATATTATAATTATTGTATAATATAATATATAATAACATTAATTCCATCCTTTATACGTCCCACATATGGTATTAACGAATCAAATCACTTTGAGGGGGCTGTAGTCCGCACTTCCTAAAATAAAGATATCGCGTTTACCCATAATGGAAACCATAAAGTTATGCCATAAATGTAAAATACAGAAGATTAATTAAAACATAAAAATATTATATATCATATATAAATATAGTGACATCTTAATGGCCACCTTTGAAGGTGTTATATGAGTGTTGAACAATCATCATTTCGTGAGGCAGAAATTCGCCATCCACAGAAACAGTATGTTCTTTAACCATTAGATGTAGGTGTGTGTAAGTGTATCTCGAATAATTCTCATAAAAACATCCTAGTATATTGAAGATACTGAAGTTGTTACAAAAGAAATGAATAAAAATAGTTTAGTGGGTTGGAGAAGCAAAATAAAACAAAAGAACACAAGTGAAGACATTACCTTAAAATCGGGAAACTCTTTTTCATTTGAGCTCAAAGGCTTCCTTGAGAAGACTTCTGCCCAAAGTGAGGCCTCAAGGAGTAAGATAAGGATTTGGAGAGACAAAATGGGCAGGTTTTGTTCGAGCCAAAGGCTTGAGAGGTGTGAGTAAGGTGGTAGAGGTGGGGGCCTTTTTATAAGAGGAGAGGAGGGGCACTCTTGGAAAATTATAAAAGGTTACATTATTTTAAAATGAGTTTCGGATATTAAAGGCCCCACATTGATGTATTTCAAGGATAAGGTGATAAGAGTTAGAAATATGCCCATCAAATAGGTTTTTGACATGTTTAGGTCTTAGATTTTACATTATCTTTTTATTTTATTTAAATCGTTAAATAATGAGGTAATCGATGCATCATCATGATGTCATAAATAATTTAATTTATTTAAAGTATAAAATTTATAAAAAATATATCATGATGTAGTAAATATTTTTATATTTATAATTAATATTTATAGTCAAAAATAGTACTTGTAGAACCCCATTTAAAAATTGTTTTAGTAAAACAACTCATGTTTGTGACATTTTTATTTTAACATTAAATAAAAAGATATTAATGTCATTTTCCTACCAATGTGGCTCCATGGGGTCCCCAAGTTGACCCATGGATTTTCTTGGTCGGTCGTGACACATCCAATAAGGGTATGACATGTGTCAAGTCAATTTCATATTATTAAAACATTATTTTTACCTTAAGTTACACTAATTATCTCTAATCGCGATTAAAAACTTAAAAGATACTATTCACCAAAAAATTATTTTAATCCCATTAAACCACATTTTACTTCTTAATGACAACCAAGTATATTATATTTTTTGAAATTCAAAACACAGAGGTGGTAAATTTTCATTTAAATGAAAAATCAGTTTTTTAAGTACCACTTAGTGGTTTCACTATTCATCAAAAATTGAAGTTTTTTAGAAAAATACCAAAACATCACCCTAAGATATATTTGATATTCCGAAATCAAAAATGATGTGTATTTTATAAAATTCAAAACATATAAGTTACATTAATTAATTTAATAATTAATTCCCGCTGTCATGACAAATAGCGTGTTTTTTAGAAACAATATGTATCAAAAGATTGACACTAGTTTAAGTCCAATTTCAAAGTTAAATTAATTCCAATGACCACCATAAGATTAAATGGTAAAAATATATACTAATTGAACTTTAAAACCAATTCAAAAGATAATATAATCATATAAATAAATTAGATTAAAAAGAGGTTTTGAATTAAAATACAACATTTTTCACTATTCATTAAAAATGAACTTTATCGGAAAAATACCAAAAATTTACACAAAGTAAATTTTGATGTCCCGATTATAAAGAAGAATTTTATTTGATCCAATAGAATGTATAAGGGTGACCAAAACTATATTAAAATAGGTTTCGCCATCAAAACCTGATAGTTCGACCTTTTAGTGAAAATTAGAGTATATATGCCTAAAATTGAATTCTTTTCGTATTTTAAGCCTTTATCCTTTATTGGATAAATGTAAAAACATTTAACAAACATATATAATCCTATTTTAGTTATTTCTATTCATTCCCGCCAATAAAATAGCTATATGTTAACTACCATTTAAAATAATATTATTTTATTACTACTGTGCAACGTAAGATTTCAAAGAAACTCATTTTTGCGTATCGGGTATGCTCTCTAAAATAGCAACCCTTTTAAAGTAAAATTAATATTTAATTCATAAATATTAATAAATATAAAAATGTTTTATTCTTTATTTACCTGGGATGTTACATCCTTCCCCCCTTTTGGGAATTGCGTCCTCACAATTTTATTCACTTGTCAAAATAAGTGGGGGTATTTATCCCTCAAAGCATTTTCAGATTTCCACGTTGCCTCTTCAACCATATGGTTTTTCCACAAAACCTTTACCTGGTGAATTACCTTATTTCACAACACTTGCTCTCTTCAGTCAATAATCTGTACTGGTTGTTCTTCATAAGAGAGATTCTCTTCCAACTGAACTACCTCCTGGCTCAAAACATGAGATGGATATGGCATATACTTTCTCAACATCGAAACATGAAAAACATTGTGTACCTGAGATAAACTCAGAGGTAAAGCCACTTGGTATGCAACTGATCCAACTCTCCCCAAAATTTCATATGGTCCAATGAACCTTGGACTCATCTTTCCTTTCTTACCAAATCACATCACACACTTCCATGGTGAAACTTTGAGAAAAACATGATCACCTGCCTCAAAAGTGAGATCCTTCCTCCTGTTGTCCGCATAACTCCTCTGCCTGCTTTGAGCTGTTCTCATGTGTTTCTGAATCAACTGAAATTCTTCTGCCATATCTTCTACCAATTCTGGTCCCATCAGCTTCCTTTCACCCACTTCATCCCAAAAAGCTAGAGTTCGACACCGCTTCCCATATAATGCCTCAAATGGTGCCATCTGTATACTGGAATGAAAACTGTTATAATAAGAAAAATCAACCAAAGAAAGATGTTGTTCCGAACTTCCCTGATAATCCATCGAACAATCACGTAGCATATTCTCCAAAGTCTGGATTGTTCATTCCGACTTCCCATCTGATTGAGGATGAAAAGTTGTACTAAAATTTAATTCAGTACCCAACAGCTTCTGAAGGCCTTTCCAAAAGTTAGAAGTAAACCTGGGATCATGATCAAATACAATTGAGAGGGGAACTCCTTGCAACCTAACTATCTCTTTAAGATACAACCGAGCAAGTTGATCTAGAGACAATGTATCTCGAATAGGAAGGAAATGAGCAGATTTAGTCAATCAATCAACAATAACCCAGATTGCATTATTACCTCTAGATGTCTTCGGTAATCCCACAACAAAGTCCATAGATATATTTTCCCATTTCCACTCTGGCACTGGTAAAGGTTGAATCATCCCTTTCGGTAACTGTTGATCTGCTTTAACCTGATGACAAGTCAAACACTTCATAGTAAAATCAGCAATATCCTTTTTCATTCTGTCCCACCAGTAATACTCCCGAAGATCTCTATACATCTTAGTACTGCCTAGATGAACTAAAAATGGAGAACTATGAGCTTCACATAACAACTCATTCTTCAACTGTGAATCACCAGGAACACATAATCTCTTCCCAAACCTCAAAACACAATCATTATCAATATTAAATTCAGGCAACTTACCCTTATGAACCAGCTCTACCTTTTTCTGTAACTCACTATCTTTCTTCTGCACTTTCTTAATTCTGTCTAATAGGGATGATCTCACTGATACCTGAAACAAAACAGAAGAACTTCTTGAACTAACAACTTATATGCTGAAGTTCATCAAATCAAAAACCAAAGGATCTTGTTCCAAACGTAGCATGGTTAATGAAGCATTACTTTTTCTACTCAAAGCATCAGCCACTTTATTTTCTTTTCCCGTATGGTAATGAATTGTACAATCATAATCCTTGATTAATTCCAGCCATCTACTCTGTCCCATGTTGAATTCCTTCTAAGTGAATATATAATTTAAACTTTTGTGATCGGTATATATTTCACACTTTACTCTATACAAATGATTCCTCCAAATTTTTAGAGCAAAAACAACAGCAGCTAATTCCAAGTCATGTGTAGGGTAATTTACCTCATGAGTTTTCAACTGACGTGAATCATATGCAATTACATGATCATTCTGCATAATGACACAACCAAGTCCCTTCAACAAAGCATCACTGTAGATAACAAACTCACCATTCCTGGAAGGGAGTGCCAAAACTGGAGTATTCACCAATCTTCTTTTCAACTCCTGAAAACAATCATCACATTCTTTTGTCCAGATAAACTTAACACCCTTCCGAGTTAGCTTAGTCATTGGACTATATAACCATGAAAAAGTTTCAACAAACCTTCGGTAGTAACCTGCTAAACCAAGAAAACTACGAATCTCGGTTACATTTGTGGGTCTTGGCTATTCTTCAACAACCTTTGTTTTTGCAAGATCAACTGTTATCCCATCATTAGAAACAATGTGACCAAGGAAAGAAATTTGTTGCAACTAAAACTCACAGTTGCTAAATTTTTCATATAGTTTCTTTTCTTTTAAGGTCTGCAAGATAACCCTTAAATGACTTTCATGCTCCTCTTTACTTTTAGAAAACACCAAAATATCATCAATAAAAACAACCAACATTTTTCACCTGAGTCAACTGAGCCATCACTGCAACAAAGGGTTTAGTTCTGATTCTGACCATCTCAAGATACTGATTTGAAAGGTTATTTCCCTCTTTATGCCTTCCCAGAAAATATGTAACGTTTCCTCTATAAAAAACCATTCTTAACACAGAAATATCTTAGGAGAAGCAACATGGTAATCTTCAAATGCAATATCATTTCAATCATACCATAAATTAATTTATAATTTAATAATTTTATAACTCCTAAAGTTGTCTAAACCGACCTCTGATACCAACTGTAAAGCCCCGACCTTAAACCTTACTTAATATTGAATTTAATGAATAATTCACATTGAGGATCTTTTCAGGTTTAAAGTTTTAGAGAATTAGGACATAACTATTACATATCAAAAGATTACAAAGTAGACACATCTACTAAGTTTCCATAAAATAAAAACTCTTAAAAAGAAACATGTATAGTTCCATGTTTTAGATAGCATGACTTTTCCTTGATCTCATCCATGACCCTATTCCACATTAAGTCCTGTGAAAAACTTTTCAAAAACTTGGGGTGAGCATTAAAAGCTCAGTAAGGGATACAAAAAGAATGAAAACTATTAGTTTTTCAAAACAACAAGTAAACCATGTATACTTTATCAAAGTAATACCTTTCACCTTTATGAAGTAATAAAAACTCTTCACTGAATAAAAGATCATTACTTACCCTTTTTTAACCAAAATATTACCATAAAACCCATATAAAGAACACATAACATATAAAGGTAACTTGGGACATAAACATACTTAAGTGGAATAACCATCCGATCGACTTCCACACATATCACTTAATGGAATAACCATACGGCCGACTTCCATACCCAATGCATTGAAGGTTATAACGTAACCACCCATCCTGGTATTCATGGAACCATCCTTTATATGGTTTATCACGTAACCACCCATCAAATGTCCAAGTACCATTATAAAATCATAAGACATAAAACAAATATAATGGAAAGAAAACATTTCCACACTTTGATCACAATATATCACTAAAATATATTGAAATAAAAAATCCATTATAAAAACCTTTTTAAATACCAAAAAACATAAAATAGTATATGGTATTTATTTCATTTTAAAAAAATTACATCTTGTTGAGGAAGCCAAAGACCAAATAATACTCGTGACGGCAGAAAATGTCATTGTCACCACGTACATTAAAAAAACATTCCTTTTTGTCGTTTTGTAAAACACTTCGTAGAAAAAGATTCCTTTTGTATAAAATCAAAAGTAAAAGGGGTTTATACACCATATAAAAGAAAGTATTGTATTAGAACAATATATGCCTCAATGAAATGAGATTGAGACGAAGTCCCTTACCTCGTGTCCGATGTGACTCGATTGCACTTTAATCTCCTGAATAATAAACTAGTGTTAATTTCTACTTTCTTAAGAACCTTTTTCAAGTTTATTATTCCTTTTATACAACTTATTGCCATGTTATAAACAATATGTAATCATTTAAGTTAACAAAGTTCGTTTTGTCGATATTTGGTACTTAAGTCAAAAATTGACTTCTTATAATTACATATTGTTTATGTGGTCAAAGGTTCATTATATCCAGAATGATATTAATTATTTGGATATCATATATATCATATATATCCATCATATACTTGTATCTATAATAGTACATAACATTTAGGGGTAAGAAATGAAATGCACCGTTCATGGAGACAGTAAGCCGTACGTACGCATGAACGATACTTTCATTTCTATTTTGTATTTAATGGAGTGAAATAATAATGATATAAGGGTATATTATAATTACAGTATAATATCATATATAATAGCATTAAATCCATCCTTTATACGTCCCACATATGGTATTAACGAATCAAATCACTTTGAGGGGGCGGTAGTCCGCAGTTCATAAAATGAAGATATCGTGTTTACCCATAATGGAAACCATAAATGTATGCCATAAATGTAAAATACAGAATTCTAAGTAAAATATAAACATATTATATATCATATATAAATATAGTGACATCTTAATGGCCACCTTTGAAGGTGTTATATGAGTTTTGAACAATCATCATTTCGTGAGGCAGAAATTCGTCATCCACAGAAACAGTATGTTCTTTAACCATTAGATGTAGGTGTGTGTAACTGTATCTCCAGTAATTATTATAAAAACATCCTAGAATATTTAATATACTTAAGTTGTTACAAAATGAATGAATAAAAATAGTTTAGGGGGTTGGAGAAGCAAACTAAAACAAAAGAACACAAGTGAAGACATTACCTTAAAATCGATTAACTCTTTTTGATTTGAGCTCAAAGGCTTCCTTGGGAATAATTCTGCCCAAAGTGAGGCCTCTAGAAGTAAGATAGGGATGTGGAGAGACAAAATGGGAAGGGGTTGGCCGAGACAAAGGCTTGAGAGGTGTGATTAAGGTGGTAGAGGTGGGGGCCTTTTTATAAGAGGAGAGGAGGGGCACTCTTGGAAAGTTATAAAAGGTAACTTTATTTTCAAATGAGTTTCGGATATTAAAGGTCCCAAATTGATGTATTGAAAGTATAAGGTCATAAGGGTTCTAAATCCACCCATCAAATAGGTTTCTGACATGTGTAGGTCTTCGATTTTACATTATCTTTTGATTTTATCTAAATCGATAAATAATGAGGTAATCGATGAATCATCATGATGTCATAAATAATTTAAATTATTTAATGTATAAAAATTATAAAAAAAATATCATTATGTAGTAAATATTTTTATCTTTCTATTTAATATTTATAGTCAAAAATAAGACTTTTATAACCCCATTTAAAAATTGTTTTAGTAAAACAACTCATGTCTGTGACATTTTTATTTTAACATTAAATAAAAAAATATTAATGTCATTTTCCTACCAAAGTGGCTCCATGGGATCCCCAAGTTGAGCCATGGATTTTCTAGGTCGGCCATGACACATCCAATAAGGTTAGAACATGTTTCAAGTCCATTTCATATTATTAAAACATTATTTTTATCTTAAATTACACTAATTACCTCTAATCGCGATTAAAAACTTAAAAGTTACTATTCACCAAAAAATTATATTAATCCCATTGAACCACATTTTACTTCTTAAGTAAAACCATGTATGTCGTATTTTTGAAATTCAAAACAAAGAGGTGGTAAATTTTCATTTAAACAAAAAATCAGTTTTTTTAAGTACCACTTAGTGGTTTCACTATTCATCAAAAATTGAAGTTTTTTAGAAAAATACCAAAACATAATCCTAAGATATATTTGATATTCCAAAATTAAAAATGATATATATTTTACAAAATTCAAAACATATAAGTTACATTAATTAATTTAATAATTAATTCCCGCTGTCGGGACAAATAGCGTGTTTTTAAAAAACAATATGTATCAAAAGATTGACACCAGTTTAAGTCCAATTTCAAAGTGAAATTAATTCCAATGACCACCATTGGATTAAATGGTAAAAATATATTCTAATTGAACTTTAAAACCAATTCAAAAGATAATATAATCATATAAATAAATTATATTAAAAATTGGATTGAATGAAAATAAAACATTTTTCACTATTCATTAAAAATGAACTTTATCGGAAAAATACCAAAAATTTACACAAAGTAAATTTTGATGTCCCGATTCTAAAGAAAAAAATTATTTGGTCCAATAGAATGTATAAGAGTGACTAAAACTATATTTAAAGTGGTTTCGCCATCAAAATCTGATTGTTCAACCTTTTAGTGAAAATTAGAGTATATATGCCTAAAATTGAATTCTTTTCATATTTTAAGACTTTATCCTTTATTGGATAAATGTAAAAACATTTAACAAACATATATAATCATATTTTAGTTATTTCTATTCATTCCCTCCAATACAATAGCTATGTGTTAACTACCATTTAGAATAATATTATTTTATTACTAGTGTGCAATGTAAGATTTCAACGAAAGCCATTGTTGCGTATCGGGTATGCTATCGAAAATAGCAATCCCTTTAAAGTAAAATTAATTTTTAATTCATAAATATTAATAAATATGAAAATGTTTTATTCTTTATTTACCTGGGATGTTACAGTATGGATCTCGATAGTTGAGGACACATGAGAGGAATTATCTGATGCATGATCTCGAGTTAGATATAGTTGTTCATAAATTACATTTTTGAGGATATTACTTACTTGGATAGCATTTTCTGGTGTACACAAACCACAAAATTCAAAACTACATATTTACACATTGTGATCTAAATCCAAGGTAGTGAAGGTGGTTTGAATACCTATAGTATTTTTAAATTGATCTTTCTTACACACTTAGTAAATGAAATGAAATGGATGATGCAATTAAATAGAGTAATTATGTTTAGGTAGTGTAGTAGGTTACTATTGAGTGTAATATTATGTATTTGTTCTCTGAAATGAAATTAGAGGTTCAAGACAATTAGGGGAAGACTTTTATTTCATCCTTATATCTTAACTTTAACCTTATGAATAGAGTAAGGATAAGGCATCTATTAGACTTTTAGGGCCTAGTCGTATTTCAGATTATGGAAGGTGAGGAACCTCCTCCTGTTTAGAACATTGGTGAGGATAAAATTATCTATATACATGGTCACGTATGGTTTTTATCATACATTTGTGAGGATATGATGTGGGGTTTTAATGATTCCTCTTGGGAAGTGCACCTTGGTGTCACCAAGATGTATTAGGATTTACATCACCAATAATGGTGGCCGGATATGACTAAATATGTAGCTATTTTTTTCATAATATGTTTTTCCTATTAGCTGGTGAAGGAAGAACACTAGCGACTAGTTGGAATTTTATAGTAGTTTTCCATTCTTGAGTGGAAATGAAATAACGTCATGACGTACTTTGTGACAGGATTGCTAAGGTTTCCTTGAGGTAATGATATTTTTTGGGGTTGTTTTTGATATTCTCATGAAGGTTTCACATTTCCTACCAATCAAGGAAACCATCAATGTAGATCAACTTGGGAGGTTGTATTTCCATGAGATGGTACAACTTCATGGGGTCCTAAATACTATCATTTTAGATTGGTATTACAAGTTTTCTACATGGTTCTATCTAGGGATGTAGAGGGTGTAAGGTAAATAGGTTCTTTGAAGAACAACATACCACCCCCTGGCCAATGGATAGTCAGAGCACACGATTCAAGTGCTTGAGGACATGCTAAGAGTATGAATCCTAGATTTTGGGGTATCTTGTTAGAGGAATATACCCCTATTTTAATTCTCCTATACTAATAGATTTCATGATACTATTCAAATGGTTCTTTATGAGGATTGTATGGTAGGAAATTCCAATCACCCCAATGTTAGTTAGAGGCAAGAAAGGTAGCTATGCTTGGACCTCATCTTTTTTAGGAGACCATAGAGAAGGTTCAGTTGATTCGAAAGTAGATGTCTACTACATAGTCTCGATAGAAATCATACATTGATCATCACAGATGACCTTTAGAGTTTGAGCTCAGGTATCGGGCTTTTTACGTGTCTCACTAAGGTTGGGACATAAGAGGATCGGGAGAAAGGGTAAAATTTCATTATGATATGTTGGTATTTTTGAGGTTCTAGTGAGATTTGGGTAGATATCCTATCAGTTTCAGTTTCCTTAGAGGTACCAAGTCATCCATTATGTCTTCCACATATCTTAATTTCACTGATATTATTCAGAATCATCTCATGTCTTTTTCCAGAGGATGTTGATTTACAGGTAGATGTGTCATTTGAGGATCATTGTATACTTATTGTGGATAGTAGCATGAAAGTTATTCAAGGTCAATCAGTTCCCCAAGTATGGGTTCTATGGAAGCACAACCATGTACAGGAAGATACATGGGAGTTAGAGGCTAATGTATGATCATAGTGTCCAAATTTATTCTCAAACATTCTTGACCACCCTTGAGAGGGAAATTCGGGTTTGAATTTCTTTTAGGGGTAATTCTGTATGAATCGTTTCTTCTTTGAGGTATGGATCCTTTACATTCCATAAATTTTCATTTTAAATGTTTAAATATGGTCTAAAATGGATGTAATTTGGTTCATGGATGTATTGGGGGTTCTTGGGGCTGGTTTGGAGCCCAAAACCCAATCCTTGGGGTTAATAAGGCCTGGTGCATGGTTAGAGGAAATCGGGTGAGGCAGGTCACACGGTTAGATAAAATCATGCAAGCCTGGACAAAGGGAAGCTACTAGCTACACTTTTAGATAAAATCTTGTGATTTGGTATGCACACCCATGTGATAATGTCTGTAGTTATGAAAGAGTGTTATTTCATGGTTTGGGCATGGTTCATCAATCTTTGCAAGAAAAAAAGGATGATGTGCCCTTCCCTACAGATAAGTGTTCATGATTGGAACTATGTTTGGCTAACCGTGTGACCCTATATTTTGGGTAAATTTTCCTCTTTTCCCCAAATTAAATATTTCAATTAATCCTAATTTTCTTTTCCTCCCAAGGATAGCAGATCATTTGAGAGAACTTCTTTGGAAACTAACATATGAATTGAAGGATATCCTCAATCTAATCTCCTATTCAAGTGTCATCCATCCCATTAGATATGCATTGGTAAGATCTAAATTCCATTTTTATCATTCCTTATTTTTTTTGGAATTGAACATTCTATTTCTTTGCTTACTAATATTCCCTATTATTAGTTTTTTTGTTTGTTATTATATTTTCTCTCGATCTATGTCGAATTCATAACTGATACTGGATGATCTATCCACTTTGAACCTACGGTAGGTGGGCTCATGCCTTTATTTAGAAGTCTATGTTTTTATATATTCCATTACGCCGCATGCCCAATTATTAGGTGATACCTTTAAATGATTTTTAATCCTATAATTAAATTGATACGAATGACTTATGTGATTAACAGAACCTAATGATAAATGAATAGAGGTTAATAACCATGAATAGAACTACCCCTCCAGGTGTGTTGTGTATTTAAATGTCCATTATGATGGAATGTGAATTATGTATACCTTTGAGGTGTTCCATTTTACCCATGGTCATGATATGTTTAATATTGAATTGTTTGTTATAATTGTAATGATTTATAATTGGAATGGTGATATGAATTTTATTGGAATTGTGATATCAATTGTAAATGGGATTGATAAAGAAGAGGGGATAAATTCCATTCCCCTAGAAATATTTCTTGTATTGGTTTAACCAATAAAAAGATCTTTTTATAATTAAATAAACATGTCAGTTGTTAAGAGGAAATCTTTCTAAGCTTGGCCAATGCCTTGAATCCCCTTCTAGGGTGACATTGAATTGAAATGTTCTTAGTGATGACCTTGACATGTTTAAATTTTTTAAATGAAATTAACTAAATGGTTTTGAATGATATTTAATGTATATATCCCTTCAGTGATACATGGATTCAATAATGAATTCCATTAACAGACTCAATTGGATTCGACCTTGCTTATGCCCAAGTGACACTTAGACTCCTTATATGGACTACCAAAGATGGATTCATATGGTCTATATATTATATGTTGAGTGACACTTGGATTCCGAATTAGGAAACAAAATTATGGACTTAGAGGGTATTTGATTATATATTCCATGGGTAATACTTTGGCTCCCTATTGGACCTCCAATGATGGACTTGAATGGAATTGATGTTAGACCAAACCTAGATTGACACCTAGGTTCTTGGGAGGATCTCCATGGATGGGTTTGTAGGGTATTGGTTTATATTAAACCTATATCAATTCCAAGATTCAAAATGAAAATTCAAGGATGGGATCAGCTTCATAAATGAATAATGAATTGAATGAAATATATGATGCGCCTTTTGATACAAAGCACATGCTTGGATTTGGTCTTTATATAACACAATATGGATGGCTTGTTTAGGCATCCTTTGATAATTTTATCATGGGGGATATTGGGCATTGTTCCATTTATTGATACTTTATTAATAAATGGAATTGAAACATTAAATGAATTAATTATAAATGAGATCCAAGGTTTTATAAAATGTTCACTTTCAATACTTATTTTATATATTAGATTACTTCTTACAAACTTTTCATTATATATATTTGCTAACTTGATAGAACTAGACCATGGGTGGTTACCTACTAGGATTATGTCTCACACCCTGTTCAAACTACCTTGGGAACCTGAATAGACTATATGATTGTAGGTATGGATAAGGGAAAGATCCCTGATACAAGTTATTGACTATTATATAGGGCCAAGAGATCATGGGACCGAGTTGAGGCTATTGATTCTAGTTGGGATACTTTTGACCATTTTTTACTTTTTTACATGTATTATACACCTACCATGTATACCTGTTTTGGTAGTTTTATAGAGAAATAAGAAATGTATCAACATCATATTTATATGAGATGTATTCTAGTAGATCTATTGTATCTGTTCTTGTTGTTCATCTATTTTATGAGTGATTTATTGCATCTTCTATTTATTTTATATTATATTTTTGATGTGCTACACTCTGTTAATGCGGGAATATTCTCACCAATAACACACTAAGGCCCTCTCTATTGGTCAGTAGCCTCTACCATTTGGGGAGATGTGCTTGAGTCAGTGTGGAAAACTGATCATGGGGATCCTTTTAGTGGTATCTGGATCTGGGATGTTACCACAGATATGGTAGGTCGTATATATGAATAAACATTTTTTTCATTTTCTTGGTAGATGAAATAAAAGAAAGGTAAATAATATTTCACCTTTATAGAATATCTTTTATATAATATATATAATATATATTAATTAAATATATCCTTAATATCATCTATTTTAAAATAAAATGAAAAACGTATCATATATATTCGTGGAGGCGGTAGTCCAAACGTATGCACAATTGACGTTGTTGTTTATCAACAGATTAAAAGGTATAAAGGTATATTTGGTATTATAATTATTGAAGTAAATTTACGTCATAAATATCATATATAGAAATTAAATCCATCATTATTTCTTATCATGATAGGTGGTTATAGAAAATGAATTACATTGGTTCAGGAGGCGGTAGTTTGGCATACACACGATCGATGGTTTCGTTTACCATTTGATGGATGAGAATATGTATGAATTTTTTTGAATTAAATTAATAAAATCTCATTATATATGACATAATTATGTTATTATATCATCATGGTTGAATAATATTTTAATGATCTGTAATTATAAAAAAAACAAAAAGACATGTTTAAGAATTATACCTCTTCTTTGGAGAACCTATTTTGGTTTATACCCAAAGCCTTCCTAGGATGGTTTTCAAAACCAATCAGGGTCTAAAATGAAGGTGAGGTATACAAGTAATGTTTTTTAGGGATTTTATACACCAAAATGATCTAGAATTGTGGATAGAAAATGAGAGGTGTGTCCTTCTATATGTGGGGTAGAGGACACACTTGGAAGTTTTGAAAAGAATAAAATATACCCATGTTTTCCACACACCAAATGGATCCAAAATTGACTATTACCGAAAATTAGCTAACATAAGGTCAAAATATGGGAAACGATATATATTATAAATGTTTTTGATCATTTAAACCCTTATCATTTCAGTATAACCTTAGGTAAACCTATTTTGACCTTACTCACGGTAACAGATTATTATTATTTTTACAATTCATTATGAACAAAAATTAATCTTACAATAATATATAATATTAATTATTCCTATTATAAATATGAAAAAAAATTATAAAAATTAATTCTTATAATTTTAATAATTTAACTTAAAATTAAACCCACAGATGCGATGGAAAAGTGGTTTTCTAAAGAAAGTTTTTCACAAGTATAAAAAGTTTTTATATCAAAATTGAACATAAAATTTAGCCGAATAACCTAAATTATATTAATAATAACATAATTGAAATTATATAACTATTTAAATAATTTAAAACAAAATTTATCTTTTTAAATTCTTTAAACAAAATTACAATTTTATGAAAAATTAGTATTTTTCATTATTCATCAAAAAATTAATATTTTTAGAAAATTATAAAAAACATTTACTCTAATATACCTTTGAAATTTTGATTTAAAAAAATTTGTTTATTTTTTCAATTTTATTTTATAAAATTGGAGAAAATAATTTTGAATTTAAGTGCATAAAATGTAGCGAAGGGCAGTTTTTTCATGAAAAATGCATTTTTCAAGGAGTAGATGATTTTATGTTAACTCTATGACTAGTAATATTAATTATATGAATTTTAATTATTATATATATATAATATATATATTTAATTTAAATTATTCCTCATTTTGGGTTATTTTAATTAATTAAAATGGAAAAAACATTATGCACTTAAAAGCAGTTTTCAGTAAAGATGTGTTTTTAACCATAAAAATATATTTATACCAAAATTAAAAATAAATAATGATTAAAAATAAATTAAATATATTATTATAAATATAATGTATTATATGTGACTTTAATACTATATCCAAAATTTAATAATACTTTAAATTTCTTTATTTAATGAATGGAAATGACAATTTTACCAAAATCAATATTTTCCCTGAAAACAGATTCTTTTCTAAAAAAGATGAATATTTCACCATTAGGTAATTTTTATGTGTATATTTAAAACAAGGTATCAAATTTATAAAATAACATTTTTAAAATGGGCATAAATTTATTATATCACACACTCATAAAAATTAATAAAATTTTGTTTGAATAAAACATATTTCTGAAGCATAAAATGACTTTACTCAAAATTGTGTTTTTATTTCATAATAATTAATCAATATAATTTTATTTATTGGTAAATTTATATTTATATTTATCAAAATTGGTTTAATCATATTTAAACCCTCAAATTCAATAATTAAGTTATAACATTCATATTTAAATAATAATATATTAATAGTATAATGTGGTTCGTTAAAGCTTAGTGTTGCATGTAAAAAAAGAAGGTATAGAAATAAAATTTATTTAAATAGAAATATATTCTAAAATATCATGGTGTAACATTATCCAAGCATTTAATATATTTTATCCTCGTAATTTGAACTTCTTCTCAGTAATCAAGAGTTTAATAGTTGAAAATTCATTTATTGAAAACCCACATCATAAAAACGGTCAATAGAAATTCATCTTAAAAAATAGGGAAATGGAAGTATGAAATTCATGTATAATAACACAAAAAAATGTTTCAAAATATGGTAAAATTAATGGGATGAAAAATATGGATATATTGGAAAAAAACTCCTAAGGACTAATAGAGAGTGATAGATAACATGGCTAGGAGAAAGTTGATGACCACAAAGCTATAAATCTATGATGGTTGAAAATACCATTGATTCATCATAAATTAGGATAAAATTATAACATCTTATTTCAAGATAATTTTCCTAAGGTTTAGGGATTCTTTTTCTATTAAGATAATTACTATGATAAAATATACTTACATGATTTATTTCTATATCATAAGCACAATTTCATCCTTTGTATTCTTATTTTCTAAACTCAAAACATATTATTATTCCTCTAATACATTCACTTGAGTAATTATTCTCACATTATAGGAATATTGGAAGCTAAATCTAATTTCTTCCATGGTTTTCATGATAATATATCAGTATCTTATTAGGTGTTCTAAGAAACTCTCTAAATTTTATACTATTAATCATATAATGACATAGCTTATTGGGAATAATAATAAGGTTTCACATTTGATATATTATTTCACTTGGTTTCAAATTATTAAAATCATTCCATTAACTATCATAGTTAACATTATCATGATTCCTTTAGGTTTCATCCATTGAATAAAACCCAAAAAACATATGTGTGAGAAATAATAGTCATAATGGGAAACCACATAATCATGAAAAATCATTTGTAAAATATCAAAATCATGAAACATTATTTTTAATCTATGACACCTTAAGTTTCACCTAAGTCATCCATGATCATTATTGAATTTTTTTATGATGATTCCTAAAGATTTTTTGAATTTAAAAAACATCTCCCATGGGAGTGTCAAACCAAGTGTGCATCAATGGCCATTTTCATAAACCAGGTGAAAATAGAGTGAAATACTATTTCACCCTTTTTTGAGTGATTACCCCTAGGTATAACGATTCCAAAACTACATCACTTTGGTGTATCCAGATAGGGATGTAATTTCTTGGAAACCACTCGTTTCATCCTTCACCAAAATTCTAAGAGATTTTACTATACTTATAATTATCCTTATACTTATGCATTGGTATCTCACTAAAGTTTTTTCATCATTGTTATAAAGGTTAACTAAACAATTCCTTTGATACCAACTATAGTTACCCTATATTTTCATACATAGATATTACATCTCAATAGATGAATATTCAATTAATTTTACAAAAATACACATGATATCCATACAGGTTTAGTGTCTTTTGAAACTTGGATACATAAGAAAATGGTTCATAAGTGAAATAAATCATCTCCCAAAAATTTATTCATAAATATCACCCTTAATATACATATCACACTTAATAAAATTCATTATTACCCATAGAAAGGAAACGTAAGTCATGGTGATCTCCGATGCTCAGTAAGGGTAAACAGGGTAGATATCGATGATCACATAAACATAACATGAGCATAAGGGTATGAGAACTTGAGCATAACATTTAGAAAACCATACCCTATATAATATAGATCATAATAATGATACATAGAATAGATCTCTGTAGTTAAAAATACATGAATCATAATGTAATCAAATAACATGATCCATGAGAACATAGAATTGGCATAAGATGTAGATTTTTTTCATGCTCATAATCCTAGAAAATAATTTCCTTAGTAGTCAAGGTTTATTTAAAAGACTATAATAGTGTAATGGGTTCACTCCCTAAACGTCATAGTAGTCATGGTTCACTCCCAATTCTATAATAGTGGAAAAATTTCCTTACTGAATTGGGTTCACTCCCCATTCCACTCTTGTTTATCTCAGGAGATATCCATATTTACCAATGCATTGGAGGGATATATAATTTCAGTCCCACCCCTCAACAAATGAAAATCCTAAATAGGTGTTCCAAAATATCATAAAAAAATTTATATATCATAAATTATGAATAAAAAATGGGTTTCATAAAAATTTTATCATGGAACAACCCATGGGAAAAAATAGTCTTCATAATCATTTTAGTAATTCATCATAGCATAAGCCATAGAAAAGGAACGAGTTTCATAAACATATTTTCCTTATAATCATAAATATTCTGGGGAAATAATAAGGATAGTATCATTTGAAAATATTCCCATTAAATATTAAGAAATTACACATGATTTTATTTTAGATGAAAAATGATTTTTTAAAGATCACTTGAACATTTCTTGAGGAAAATTTTATATGGAAATTAAAAATCACTTTTAAATTAAAAAATAACAAATATTAATGAAATCATTTTATTTTAAAAATAACCTTGGAAACATGTAATGAAATCTTAAAATCATTGATCGGTCATGAGCACATGAGCCTCAGCCCAGTTGTTGAGGTATCCTTAAGTGAATCCATGAGACCCAGGTTTAAAACCAGGTAGACTCATATTTATGGGGGGTACTATAGCAGTACTGTAGCAGTACTATAGTAGACTGTACACTGTGTGGTTACTGTAGTAGAATGTACACTGTGAAGGTACTATAGAAAAACTGTACATTGTGTGATAATGTAGAAGGCACTATAGCAGTTATTGTAGCAGGTACTATTTGGTACTGTAGCAACTGGAACTATTCACCTTGGGCTATCGGTTTGGGCTTGGAGTTATTAAGGCTTTCAGAACACCCCGGCCTTTGTGTAAGTAGGGATTTCAAGCCACCTTTAAGGCCTTTGGGCCACCTCACGGCCTTCGGGACACATGCTGTTTTCCCAGACATACTCTACAAAAAATGAGAAGCCCTAGAAGATGATTTAGAGCAGTTGCACTCACCAGAGTAGAGCCAAATGGGTTGTTAGAATGAGAGGGTATGGTTATGCCATCAAGACTGGCCTGTGCATTCACAGGAATCCTATCTAGATAGCCATGTGAAGGTGGAGAGCTACAATCATGATGCAGATGCTGGGGTGGGGCATTTCCTTGTAGATAGACTGGTTGAATTCCCTAAGACCTTCATGTCATATAATCTATTAAGCCTATAGGCCTTATAATCTCTGAGTCTATGAGCCTTGAAAGGGTTCCCCCATATCCTTTGAAAGGGGGTTATCAAAAATAAATAAAAAAAATAAGGCATTTGGGCCATTCATGATTTATCGGTCTTGATAGTGGGAAATGTCATTCATGTTGTACATGTTAAAATAATGATTCCTTTCACATTTTTGATAAAAAAATTAAAAGCTACCTTATTCAGAAAATGAAAAGAATATTCCATTTTAACCATTTAGTGATAATTCAAAAAAGGGTAAAAATAACTTTAAACAATATTTTTATGTTATTAAAAAAATTCTTTATAACATTTTTAGAAAACGTGGCAATGGAAGAGAAAGTATTTTTGACCAAGGAGATAAATAAAGTTTTTTCCTTAAAAAAATTATTTTAGAATATTTACTACATAAAGGTAGTAAAATTAAAGGGATAAAGTTATTTATAGAAATAAATATTGGATAAGAAAATTTATGAGCCTCTTGAGAGTTAGATAATAATATTTTATCACCAGAAGTGCAATCATAAACAATCCCAATAAACTGTGAGATTATAACATAAAAACATACAAAATTGGTAAATTTTCAATTGTAAGCCTCACGAAGTAATAAAATAAATTAAAAATTAAATATCAATAAAATAAGTATATAAATTATATAAAATTTAAAAGGGGATGTACATACACCATACAAAAGATACAAATGATGAATATGGCATGTGTCCCACAAAAATAAAAGTAAGATGAAAATATTTTATCTCACATCCTGAATTTCTACGTACATGTTCAAACTTCATATATAATAAATATATTAAAAATACATAATCATATGTATTAAAACATATATATTTTACTTATAACCATTAATCAAACTTTTATTAAAAATTCTTTGTTAAAATCTTTGTTTTGGGTAATAACTGCATTGTTTTTCATGTATGCTTTAGTTTGGTAGTTTTGGTCCTTGTAATTTTATCATGGTTAAATTATCTAAAAAAATTAATCATTATAAAAATATCATATATATTCATTATTTACATATTTAGATCCATCCAAAAATGTCGATATAGAAAAATTAATTACATTATTCATAGAGATGGTGGATTGTACGTACACATGAACATTGTTTTCATTTTTTAGAAGGATGGAATAAAATAAAGATAAATAATATTTCACCTTTAAAAAATATTTTTATATCATATATAATCATTAAATATATCCTTATTACTATCCATTTCAAAATAAAATGAAAAACATGTCTTATTATTTCATGGAGGCAGTAGGTAGTCTATAAATATGCACAAGCAGAGTAATCATTTTACAACAGAATGGAAGGTAAGAGTGTAGAAGTTATATTATAATTTAAGAAGTATAATTATGTCATGAAAATCATATATAAACACTAAATCATTCATTATATTCAGCTATGATAGGATGTGATGGAAAACAAATTACATCGATCTGCAAGGCGGTAGACCATTATACACAAAATCGACGATTTTGTTTCCCATTTTATAGAATAAGAGATGGATGTAGGTTATTAAATTAACATAATAAAATCTATTTATATGTAAGATAATTATTTTTTTTATATCATCATGGTTGAAAATTATTTTTAAGAGGAGGAATAAGAAATATAATGAAAATATATGGTAACGAATTATACATCTTCTTTGGAAAACCACTTTAGGTTTATAACGAAATACTTCCTAGGATGATTTAATGAAAAAAATATGGGATCTCTACCATGGGGAGTGATTTAATGAATTTTTTTATTATTAAATTTCTTAAAAAAAAGAATCTTTAATTTTGGGGAGGAAAGGAGAAGGGTGTCCTTTTATAAGTGGGGGAGAGGACAAACTTGAAATTTTTGAAAAGAATATAATATAACCGCGTTTTACACACAAAAATTGGATGAAAAGTGTATAATTAGAGAAAATTAGATGATTTAAGGTAGAGATATTTCCGTAAATTATAATTTAGATAATTGTTTTGGTTATTTCAACCTATATCCTTTTACTCTAATCCCATGGGAAACCCCTTTTAACCATAATCACAATAACTGACTATTAATGTTTTTACCATTCATTATAATCAATATTTATGTTAAACTTATTATATAATATTAATTATGATTATTAAAAACATTAAATATATTCTATAAACTTAAATTCACAAAAATTGGCAGAGTTTAATTTAGAATTAAACCCACACACACAATGAAAGAGTGATTTTTCAAAGAAAAGTATTCATAAGTATATAAAGTTTTTATAAAAAAAATTGATTATAAAATTGAATAAAATTACAAAAATTGGACTAATAATAAAATAATTTAACTAATTTTTATTTTAAACCCATTTAAAAAAATCAACTTTGTAAATGATTTAAATGAAAAGAAAATTTTAACAATAATTAGTATTTTTTCTTTTCCTCGAAAAAACTAATCTTTTTTGAAAATTATCTAAAATTAAATATAAGTAAATTTTGACATTATGATTTAAAAAATGAAGTTAATTTTTCCAAATATATTTTCAAAAACTTAAAACATTTGAATAATTAATAAAATGAGATGAATGGCATCTTTTTAGAAAAATTGAATTTTTTAAGGAAATTTTGATTTTACATCAACTATATGACTATTAATCTTCATTATATGAATTTAAATTAATATATATAGATAAATAATATATAAATTTAATTTAAATAATTTCTCATTAGGGTTTTTTTAATTAATAAAAATAAAAATAGATTATGCACTTTAAAATAGTTTTCAGAAAAGATGTGTTTTCAAGCATAAAAGTAGATTTATCACAAAATCATAAAAAATACTCATTAAAATGAAATTAATTTGATTATTATAAATATAATGGATATTATTTAAATTTAATAATAAATAAAAAATATAATCATAATTTAAAATACTATATTTAATGAAAGGAAATGATAGTTTTTCAAAAATTTATATTTTCATTGAAACCCATATCTTTTCAAAAAAATAAAAAAGTTTAATGGAAATATAATTATGATATGATAATTTTGAAAATGGTATATTTTTTATAAAAAAATTACTAAAATTCATATAAATTAATTACATTATCTACATACAAAAATTAATAAAAATTATTTTTTAATAAAACCTATATTTGAAGCATAAAATGAATTTAGAGAAAATTTTGTGCTTATTTAATGAGAATTAATCAATAAATTTGTATTTCTTAATATCCTTATATATATTTCATAATGTGGTTAATCCTTTATATACGTTCCAATACAACAATTAGGTTATAATAGTCATATTTAAATAATAATATTTTAATAGTAAAATATTATTCGTTAAAACATAGTGTTTCATGTATCACATGTTATAAAAGAAATCAAAATTATTCAAAGATAAAAATATTCTAAAATCTATAACAGTTACATTTATTAAGGTGTTATTTATCTGACCAGTGGGGAAGACCTAACACTTTAAATATTTTAATTTATTTGTTTATATGATCACAATTTTTTGAAATTTTTCTTAAAAATTTGTAGGTACTACCCTCAAAAGTGAGAATGATAAAACATGTATTTCATGTGAAAATGTGGACATATTTTTTTAATAAACATGTCAATATTGTTTTCTATAAATATTTTTACCACAAATACATATATTTTACTTTTTTTGTGGTGCATTACTAAGATAAATGCGATGTCAAGTTAATTTAGATGATTTGTTTCTAGTCTTCAGTTCCTACAACCACTTTCACTAGAAAGTATTGATTATTTTTTAATTCCTTCTCTTATAGATTTGTTGGATATGTTTATACCCATAAGGAACTAATTTTTTGATGAAATATTGATGGAATAAAATAATTAGAGATGTTAATTTGAATAAGTTTCTCCCCATGATTTAAAAAAAGTGGTATCATTTGTCATATCAAATGGTATTTAAAATGGTATCATATTTTAATTAGTATCATATCTCAAGTGATAAGAAACAAGATTGGGGAGAATAAGTTAAATGTTGAGGGATTCCTCCCATAAACCCAACTAGACAATTAGGGGAGAGTAATGTGACCCATTTATTTAGGGGTATAATAATTTCCTTCTTTTTGAATGTATTTCCAATTAGTGAGAGAGAAATTACATTTACCGATGATGATAATCAAGAAGTTATTGGTATCTGTAAGTGATTTTAATTTACCACAAACACAAAGGGGTAGATTAAAGTTCCCAAAGTTTTTTGGTTGTATTTGTTGAAAAGTTTTTCATTAAAGAAATATATTTAAATAAGAGAACTATTGGTTGCTGAATTAAGTATCCACTAAATGTATGAAGAAGAGTGTTTGCCCTTATACCATGGGTATGGAATTTTGATGAGTGAACTAGCCTTTAAACCCCATCTGGATAGATTCAAGTTGATATCCCAATGTATATCATGATTGGAAGATTTTAAATTCCTAGAATAATATGAATGGTGTTGAATAAGGAGTTTCAATACTGTCTATAATAGTTCTGAAAAGCAATAAGGTTGGCTATAGTGAACAGTTGTAAGAACTATTAGAATCAGTGGTAAAATAACTATTTGACTAGATTTTGAAACCCATGAGTTTTTATATGATTTTTCTAGTGTGTTACAATATATGGATGCTGAAAACTATGTTAAAACACTTGTATGAATGATAAAATAGTGTTTTAGTTTTTCTAAAATATGAAGTGCACTGATCAATATTGAATGAGTTAAGAGGGGAGTTTTTATATATTTTAAAGCACTAGAGAACTTATTTTAAGTGTTAAGTAAGGTTCATAAATTAAAAAATGATTTTTTTTGAGTTTATAAATGGATGAGATCAATTGGAGTTGAAGTAGATGAGTTCTGTTTCTAAATGAAATGAAATTTGAAAAAATGGATTAGTTAAGATTCCATGTACCCAAATCCTAATGTAGGTGAATTTCTGCATATCCAAATCCTTGATGTCAAAGTCCTACATATGAAAATGTTTTCATATGTGAAGATCCAAGTATGAGGATGCAATGATTTAGCTTAATTCCTCAAATAATGGATTTTTTTGGCCTATCTAAAATCTATAGTACCAGATGCTACTGTGTAACTAAAATCAGATCCACACAAGCAAATGAAAACTCATGTAGATGAATTGTCACAGGATAACCACAAAGAAAAACTATGATATGTGAAGCACTACATAAGGTAATTATTTGTGCAGCTGACTCCACATATGAAAAAATGAATTTCACATAACTTAATTTCACTTACATTCTGAGTAAAAATTATAAAATTCATAAATTTTTTATTCTAAAGAAAAATCATTTGATATGATGCAAGGGTTATTTTGTGGTATAAACATAAAAAACACAAGAAAGGGTTGTGATTTAGGCATAAGAATAAAGAGAATCCAATCTTTATTCTTAGTAATGTGAAGATCGAGGGGAGGGGAAAAGAAGAATTTCTTGAATTATTTATTATAAGTAAATACAAATCAGTTGATTAATTTACAATGCTATAAATATCAAAAAATAATGACACTTAAAAAATAAATGATTTGGTCCTGGAATGGGAAAGAATGAATTTAGAGAATAAATTCATGTACCTATAAAAGAAACAAATAATGTTATCGAGTTTTCAAGAATAATGTAAATTAATCTCCATAGAACCTCAAGATAATTTTCATCAAAGTATACATAAGTTTGTTCTAAGGTTGATTGATTGTTCGTGAGTACCTAAGATTGAAGTTAGGGTGTCTTTGTAATAATTAAGTAATGAGAAGAACTAATGTGTGTTACAAATAGTAAGGAAGATTTCTATGCCACATCTATTTTTTTATTTAATACAGCAGTAGATATTTAGAATGTATAGATATTAGTGGTTTATTTTAAGGAAATGATTTTTTTTACTACTATTGATATTTTTTTAAGATCTTATAAGTTGATTTTCAAAAATGAGAATCATTTACTGTGGGGATTCTAGGAATACGTTTTTATTTGAGGAAGAAATGCATGGGAATACATGGTAACCTAGAAGGGATATTCTATTATTGTTCTTTTTCAATGGATTCTTACTTTCCCCTCAACATACCATTTATGGGGATTAATAATTCAAGGGGCATTTAATCTATCTTACCATGATTGTGATAAGTTATATAGATCGAGGAGAATAAATATAAAAATAATAATTATTAGTTGTTGGTGTATATTCCCAGATTGAGTATCTAAGATTTATGATGATGGGTGACATTTGATGATCTTTCCAAAAAATAAGGAACAATTTCATGCTATATCGAAGAGGATTAAAAAGAGGGGAATAGAATCATTTTGAGCTCAGATTAAAGTGTTCCTAATTATTGAGAATAATAATATCATGTGATATCATTTGTTTCATATGTTTTCATAGGAGCTACTGGGTTTGATTATCATGGTAGATCATTGATTGAGATAGCCAAGTGAGTTGATTAAAAAGTTATATCAAACTAATCTATGTGTAGTGACCAATATATAGAGTATTCTATAAGACCTTATATAATTAAAATAAGTTTCTTATGAGAAAAAAGAGGTTGGTATTATTAATATATAGAAATTTTGTGCAAATATGTTGATCTACTTCCAAAGAGAATCTTAAAGGGGGTACTTGCATATACATCATGGGGATCTTCATAACCTATGTGAATCAGTGTATTCAAGGATATAACCATGATGAATTGTGAATATAGTGGAAATTTATAGGAGAATTCTTTTTGTAATCTTGCAAGACAAGTCCTGTGAGAGGTAGGAAAAGTGGCTGGTGTGACTCTAGCCAAGAGAAGATCAATGAGACTCTAGTCTAGTTTTAGTGTGAGAAGAACCCTCCACTTGTAATTGTGATATTTTATTATATTTGATAATCATTGTGTGATTCATATTACCAATCAAGAAAAGGATTAGGAATTTATTCCAAACTATGTAAATCATTTTGTTCTTGTTCCTTCAGTTACTGTATTATATGGGTGAGGTTGTGAGACACATAAATGAGTGGATCGGGACTAAATAAGTATGGAATATTTCATTTAAGGGAATAGTTCATAAAATCTTTAAGTGACCACAGGTTCACTCCTCCCCTCATTGTGGCCCATCAATCCCATGTTCATTTCATAAATGAATGTAATAAAAGGTATTATGATAAGAGAATAAACCTAAATAATGTTCTTAAGAAAGAAAACAATTAATATAATTTTATTATATAGGATTTAAATAATGTACATGGTGATTCACACTTAATGTAAGGGATTTAACATCTCAATATCTTTTCATTGAGACTTATGTCATTTTCATTGAATTTTTTTTTCCTTGTGTATATACTATCATATAAATGTAATCATTTATTTACCAATACTCAAGTGGTTTATAAATCCTTTTAAAATTATCATCTTAAATGTCATTTTGATTGAAATGTTACAAAAGTAGTAAGATATTTTCTTTAAAAATGTTTTATAAATTTATCTTATCAAATTATTCCTCTTCTATATATTTATTCTTTAAAAAATCAATAATTTTATTCAGATATCATCACTGGGAATTTTTAACTATCCTTGACTCTTTACAATTTTCTTTTAAAATGAATCTTTTAAATGATTCTGAAATGGGTATCTTTTGACTCTTTTTACCAAAGATAAAAATAATATTTCTTTAATCAGTATGGCCTGAATAATTTTTCCCATTTTCATGTCCTTTGTTCATTATCAATCTTCCTCTACAAGTTTCTATGGTTTTTTAAATAAGATACTCATCTTTTTATTCTATAAATTTATAGTTTTTAAATTTTTTCAAAAAAATATTTATTCTCATTTTTATGAGATAACTAAAAGTTTTTTTTATGGGTGAAATTACAATTTTATTATTTTTATGATGAAAATTGAAAGTCATAAAATGTTTTGATTTTAAAACATGAAACATGGGAATTATTAACAAAAGTGGGAAAGGGGATTAAACCCAATCCCTTATCAGATTATGCCCATTATGTAATGGGAGGGTCTGTTAAAACCATGCAATACATTGGGTAAAGTGATAGAGTTAACTAATATACGTTACACCAAATAGAATGTTAATGGAGTTAATTACTCATGTGAAGTGGTAGAGTTAGCTAATATAAGTTCCTATTAAGATAATATTGTAATTATCTTATTAGGTGATTCCATGAACACATTATGATTCGCTAAGTTTCCTATATGTTTTCTCTATGCTTGTAAATGGTTTTTCATAGAAATACATTGATTTCAAAATGTAAACAATGGGTTTATGATTTAAAGTAAACTGTATGATCTTATAAAGTTTAATGGATTGTTTTTAACATAAGATTTCAGGAGTTACTATTTTTCATTTATGGTTTCTTATAAAAAATTTATGAGATCTTTGGGATTTGATGTTTATTTCACGAGTAGGTAAATGATTATTTGGAGATCAAATTTTTTTAATTTAAATAAGAAAAAATTTCTTTTGGGTTTTTTATGGATTTGAAATTGATTAATGGGTTTCGATTATTTTTATATACTATACTGACCTTTTTTTGTTTATCCTAATATTTAAAAAAATATGGGGCCTAAATATGAGTAGAAACTATTTTAAAGTCCATATCTGAATAAAGAAAATTGTCTCTGAATAGAGAAAGTGGGCCATGAATGAAATAGGAGTGTGAAATTAAAGATACAATTTTTTCAGATAAAAATTGACATTGTATGTCAATATTCCCTTTTTAATGTAATGGTTTTCATAATTATACAAAAATATAAACCTAAAAGATCATGAGAAACTAATAAATTACAACTCGTTTCATAAATAATGTAATTATGGATTGATTAAGGTATGGATCCATATAGTGGTATCACATCAAAAATAGTGAAACAACATGTGGGACCTGATAGATTGCCTAAGCATGTACCATTGAAGTATTATCCATGTAGTGTATATGTGACATCTGAACCCAAGTGACACACACTATTTCCCCAATCATATTTTCCACATGACCCCAGGCCTCCTCATATTCTAGAGGCTTCCAACTAGAAATGAGGGTCTAATATCGATAATGGGGAGACTATACCCTCATTATCAAAGAAGAAAAAAAGTATAAATAAATAAACAATATTCAAAAGATATAAAAAAATCTGAATAATACAAGTATATCATGATGACCAAAATATGAATACAATATCCAAAACTAAAGTGATATATATTTCATTCCATGTACGTGTCAAGTGTCGAATGAAAAATCCCAAATAAAGACACTAAAAACTCTCAAGATGGTCCTAACACTAAGTCTAGTAACCTTTTCCTTGATCAATCCCATCTCATCCATCTACCATAGTGATTATTCCCTTATCTACTCATGCAACTATGAAGTTTATACAAGTACCAATCAGGTAGCCTAAGTAGGGTGTGAGTTTAACTCAGTATGCCACAAAAAATGGCATCTAAAAAAATATCTAGTCAATAACAGTGTATTAAATTTTATAAAGAATAAAATATAAGCAATATGGTAAATGGTTTACATAACCAATTATTCTCTATTTAACTACATTACTACCTGGGTTTATGAGGACACATAAACCATAAATACCTTCTTCATCTCATTCCAAAGTATAAATCATATCACAAATTCAATTCACAATTCATTATAAAACATGGCCTTTGATTATCCTTTTTATGTAAATTCATAGCACAGACACTTGAAACCATAGTCAAATGCCAACATTTTGGGCCTAAAATTCCATGTCTAGCACTCCGTGAGTATTTGGGCCATTATTCCATGTCTCATACCTCGTTTATCAATCAATAACCTCTCGGTATTTTGAGCACCAGTCTATGTCCCACACTTTTATATTATTCAGTCACATATGGGTGTTTGAAGCATCACTCTATGACCCACACTGGTATGTCAATCAATCACACATATATCACATAAATCAAGGTTAACCAACATTAACACTATTACCACATTTCACATCATGATATACCCTTTAAAATATGAAAACAATCTTGGTTTGATACTTAAATGACATGGAATAATAGATAAATACGTCATTAAACCATTTTTCAATATTTAAATCATGTAACCCATTAACCATTTAAGATCAAGTCAATCATCTCATAATTCCCAATGTCAATTAATTCATAAACACATTAATCATCCCATTACACAATCCCAATTTCAATCAATTACACAATCAAAACAATACATTAATTGATTAACCAATTAATTAATCCAATTCATCCAATTTCATAATCAAAATTACCAAAATTCAATTTTCCCATGTTCAACTAATTTCATAATCACATGGAAAAATATTTAATCAATTCCATGATTTCCTAAATTTATTAATCAATTTATTTATTCAATTAGAGATTCAATTTACAAATTATCAAATGAAAATTTCATAACATATACACAAAATTGTAATTTAAGACTATGGGAACTGATTTTAGACCACCTACCTTGGGATCATTGAAGGAATCTCACCAATGGAAATCTCCGATCAAAGTAGAACAACCAAGATCACGGTGAAGAATAATATCTAGATCTGAAACCATAAGGGGTGAATATCTTTAATCCAGGATTTGACTCATCAAGAAAGGAGGTTATAAAGCCTTGGAATCCATTTGGGAGCCTATAAAAATGATAGAAATTGGTTTAGGTTCAATCTAGGGTGTTTAGGGGTATAATATAGGGGTTTAGAAATTTTTTAATTAATTTTTAGGGGATTATTTTCCGTGTACGTGGTTTCCTATATGAGGTGTATGGTTTTGCCTAATCATGCACCTAAACATGTACCTCTTTTTAGGGAGTCACATGGTTACTTTTACAAGGGTGCATAGTTTGAAAAACCATGTGCCAGCTATGTGAATCCTTTCTGTTTGGGTTCACACGATTTGTTTTCTTGGGTGCATAGTTGGGTCAAATCGTCCTCCAACCATGCACTACCCCACCTCCTTCCAAAATTTTCCATTTTCACCAAAAAACTCTCCAAGGTAAAACCCAAGAAAGATATACTCAAAAAAAAGGAAAAATAATACTTAAAAAAACTATATACATCTCTAGAAAGGTAGGGATCTTAAAATATTCCCACCTTATAATAGATCATCCTTGAGTTGTACTCCAAAGAATCTCTAAGATTCCAAGGTAAAAACATCAGGCCACTAATCCTGCATATCTTCTTCCCTCTCCCATGTTTCCTCTTAAAAATAATCGTGTTTCCACAAACCAAAAACTATTAGCATGGGATTTAATCACAACACTTTCTCACTATGATACAACACATGTATTGGATGCTCCTCAAAGGAAGCATCGGTCTCAAGCCCAACATCATCTATATTTATCACATGAGAAGGATCAAGGTGATACCGCCGAATTTGTGACACATGAAAAACTTCATGCATAGCACTATACCTCTATAGAAGAGCTAATCGGTACCTCACCAGCCTGATTCTCTCCCAAACCTCAAACGGTTAAACAAACTAGGTACCAGATTTCCCTACCTCTGAAACCTATGTTGACCCAATCTACGAGATAACTAATGGAACACATGATCACCCACTATAAACTCTGTTGATCATAAATTTATGTCATCACGCGACTTCTTTCTAATCTGAGAAGTATCCATACACATCTAAATTAGTTAAACCTTCTCTTATGTCTCCTATAGGAGACTCAGTCCCAACATCTCTAACTCGCATGCCTCTGTCCAACATAGAGGTGATCTGTATTGCCTACCATAAAGTACCTCATATGGTTCCATCATAATATTTTCTTGAAAACTATTGTTATAAGTGAACTCAATGATCTATAAGTGATTCTCCCAAGATCCACCAAAGTCAAGAACACACAATCATAGCATATCTTATAAAACCTATATAGTATGTTCTAACTACCCATCTATCTATGTGTTGAAATCAGTACTCATAAGAACCTATATCCCAAGCTTCTTCTACAATCCCTTTGAGAAGTGAGAAGAAAAATGTGAGTCATATATAAAACTATACTCTTTGGCACCCTGTGCAGACCTACTATATCTTGAAAATACATATATCCCAACTGATCCACTGATAAATTCTCCCATATATCCAATAAATGTGCTATGTTCATCAGTTGGCCCACAACCAGCCAAATAGTGTCATTATTCTGAGTCATCCTCAGGAGACCCACCAAAAATTCCATGGAAACATCATCCCTCTTCCATTTCATAATAGGAAATATATGTAGTAAACCACCAGGCTATTGAGGCTCAACCTTCACTAACTGACAGGTGTATCATTATGTAACTAAACCTTCTATTTCCTTTTTCATGCCTGGCCAACAAAACTGTCATCATAGGTCACGGTACATTTCGGTCAAACTTGGATGTACCACCCACTTTGAGTCATGAAATTCATGTATCAGCACCTCCTATATAAACATAGGAAAAACAACATAATTACTAAAATAGATGATCTCATCCTCATATGTGGTATAATCAGAAGATTACCCTCCCCCCCCCCTCAAGGATTTACCTCAAGGAAAAACACTCTAGATACAGATATTGCATTTCCTTGATCTGAATCAAAATTGTAGACTCCACTAAAATTGATACAAGATTAGTCTGCATTTATATCTTCTGAACTGAAACATGTACCTCAAATGGTAGAGTTATTATTTTCCACTCAATACTAGACTCCTCAAATTCATGAGCCAAATTTTTCTTACTTAAAGTGTCAGTAACATTTTTTCCCTTACCAGGAATATATTCTAGTTCAAAATCAAAGTACTACATGTTCTAAACCCACTTCAACTACCATGTATTCCAATCATGCTATGAAAAGATATACTTTAAAATCTTGTGGTTTTTATACACAGTAAACATTTCACCTAAAAGATAATTCTTCCAATACATAAAATAATAAACCAATGTTGCTAACTCAAGGTCATGTGTTGGGTAATTATGTTCATATGGCCTCAACTGTTGAGATCCATACACCACAAATCAATCTCCCTACATCAACATTGCTCTAAGTATTGTCCTAGAATCATCAAAAACATTGTATTTTACTCACATGGATCATGCATGATCAATATTGGTGACATTTTAAAGATATTATTCAACTCCTAGAAGTATTTCTCACAAGGTTAAGACCATTAAAACAATATTACTTATCTTGGTCATGGCTAAATGAGGTGTTTTCAATCAGAAAAATTTCTGGATAAATTGAAAATAATAACCCACTAGCACCATAAATCTATAGATATAAAAAACGTTTTTAGGATTCTCCCAAGATACAACTATATGAACCTTCTATGGGTCTACTGAAACACCTTCCACCAAGATGATGTGTCTCAATAAATATACATCATCAATCCAGAATTAACACTTAGATATCTTTCTGTATATCTAATGCTCTATTGGTGTACTCAGGATGATGTCAAGATGTTGGGCATGATCGTAATGGGTCTTTGATTAAACTATGATTTCATCCACAAACTGATCCAGTTACAGGAGGAATATTTTTTCCATCAAGTCCATAAACATTGCTAGTGAATTCGTCAACCTGAACAACATCACAACAAACTCATAATGGCTATACCAACTTTTAAAATAATTCTTTGGTATATTATAAGGTTGAAATCTCAACTTATGTTACCTAGATCCCAAGATAATCTTAGAGAAAACACAAAATCTTCTCAACTGTTCAAATATATCATCGATACATGGAAGATGATATTGGTTCTTCACATTCATCAAGTTCAAATCTCAGTAATAAACACATAATCAAAAAGTTCCATATGCCTTCTTTACTAAAAAAATTGAGAACCCCAAGGATACATACTTGGATATATAAAACCCTTATCCATCAAATCTTCCAGATGAGTCTTATGATCAACACACCATGGGTTGAAAAAAAATCCTTCTTTACACCTCTATCATCCATAATAGACTAGAAAATTTGGCGTTGATATCCCCTTATTGCTGATGAACTAACCCTGCACAGTCTTACTTGACATCCCACTCTCCATAGTGAATATTATTTTTACCCTTAGGAGACTTAAAAGTCACTCTTCTTCAGTAACAATCAATTTAGTCTCGTAATTCTACTAACCATACCATACCCATAATTAGGATAAAGACTTACATGTCGAGGATGTAAATATCCCCACTGAAATGATACTCCCCAACCTTGATAGAGAGCCCCTTGAACAAACAGATGACTCTCGAACATACTTCAAAAGGTGTATCAATCCTCATAACCCCACTCACAAACTCCACTTCCAGACTAAACTTGTTAAAAAGTTGTGAAGATATAAAATAATTAGAGGAACCAGTATCAAATAATTTTCTAGAATGTGTAGAAACTACAAGAATAGTACCTCTAAATTTTGATGGTCCAGCCTCGCTATCCATAAGTGTATGTTGAATTGCATACAAATGTCATTCCCCTCTTCCCTATGATGCAGTCTAAGTCCCCTAATCTACACCACTATACTAATATGGGTTCTCTGACCCAGAATCACCAAGTATACTACCTCAACCACCATAACCAGTAGAACTATAACATTTAGACTGGTATGCTTTAGAAGTCCCCCTTCTGATACTCTGGTTCTGTCTAGTAATTCCATCACTACCCATCTATCATGGGTTCTTAAAGAACATTTTAAGATGTCCCATCATACTGGAATCTAGGAACTCTACCGGTGGTTGGGGGAACTGTCTATGAAGGTGACCCATCCTACCACATTGGTGATAGATTACTCAAGTAAGATCCTTTATGACAGATCCTTCCCTTGGGATACTCTACTTTCCACTAATCTTGCTAACATTCTTATAATGATACATCCTTATCTTTGAAGTCGTACCTCCTAACCATCCAATAAAAACCACATGTTCTCCACCATAATCCTCCTTCTAGTTCCCCTTAGAAATTTGAGCCTGATTTATCACTTTAGAAAAAAAATCAGCTAAAAATATTCACCTAACACTTAATTTTACATTTAATCCCATCCCAAAAACATTTCACCGTATTGGCCTCATCTCCCTTAAATGATGAAACAAAGCATTCCAGGTCTATAAAGATAATATCATAGTCTATCAAAGACATACTCCCTTGAGTCAACCTAATAATCCCAGCTTCTCTCCCTTTCCTGAACTTCTCTGGGTGAAAGTTCTCTAAGAACATCTTAGTTGTATTAGGTCCACCATCTCTAGTAAACATTGGAGGGTGATACACTTGAAAATCCTATGTCAGGTCAAACATAATATTCACTACATTCCCGGGGTCTCCTTTCTTAAACTGCATGAAAAAAGTGAAGTTATCATGGAACTTCTCTCCTCCTTCTTCACACAACACTATCGATGCCTCAGGTTCCGCTACTGGAGGATCATATCTATCCATGTCCTCCTATTTTCCTCTCAAAAAGCACGACTATTGTGGAATGTCTATACAATTAAAAAACACACATCTCAGGACACATAATACAACATCATCATAAGAACATAATAGGTATTCACATAAGTCCATAACAAGTCATTCCCATTTTCCCTACCACATGGTCAAAACTGAGGTACTATGACTACCCTTAACCATATTACATCGATTTCATGGTTAAAAAAGGATAAACAAAATCTCTCCAATCAATTTTCTCATTATAACCCCATTTTCCACATTTTCCATCATTTTAAAATTTTCAATTCCTATCAGGAACCATTTTATGTTCAATTACACAAGAAACGAAAAACATCACAATTTCAACAACTTACCCAAAACCTTATTTTTTGTGTGTGCCTAAAAAATGTTACATGTCACATTATAATCCTTAGTACCTATAATGATGCATGCATACTCAACTATCATTCCATATAAGGCCACAAGTAAAATCTCATAAAATCTTAGAAATAATAATCACATCACACAACAAGTGATTTACTCTAGGTGAAATAGCATCTAATTGTACTAGTAAACACCAATAACAACAATCCCACCCTGTGTACTTGGGGTTTCCCCCATACATGGGTTAGATAATCCCACATACGAGCTCATATCCAAATCCTAAATCATACTAGTAGCATTTATACTTTCCCAAATATTAATACAAAATAAAATAAAAGAAAACTTCTCTAATGCCACATTGTGATGTCCCGACCTGGGTGCCACACACTGGTGCCCCAATAATGTTGGCCACATGACCTCAGGTGCACCTCCCCATATTTCAAAGGCTCTTGACTAGAATACAACTCCAATGCAGGTCCAACACCATGTCTGGTTCCCTCATCCATGCTCTATCCAATATCATTCATCTAACATATTTCTCTCTCTCTTATCTTATTCTGAAAACATGAAGTCTATTCAAGTACCGATCATGAAGCCTAAGTAGGGTGTGAGTATAACTCAGTAGGCCACCACGAAAAATATCTAAAATTAGATCCAGTCAATAATATTTTATAAAATTTTATAAAGAATCAAATATAAGCAATAATGTAAACTGTTTACATAATAAATTATTCTTTATTTAACCACATAACTGCTCAGGTTTCCGAGGACCCCTGAACCATCAATACCTTATTCATCCCATACCATAGTCTGAACCATATCACATATTCAATTAAAAATTCATTATAACACATGGTATTTCATTATCTTTTTCATTTCAATTCATAGCACAACCACTTGGAACCATAGGTGAATTTCAACATTTGGGGCCTAGAACACCATGTATAGCACCTTGTTAGTATTTGGAGCATCAGTCAATGTCTCACACCTAGTTTATCAGTCAATCACATGTGGGTATTTATAGAATCATTTTGTGTCCCACAATTATATATCATTCATTCACATATGGGTGTTTAGAGCATCATTTTTTATCCCACGCACGTATAGCAATCAATCACACATATATCACATATATCACATCAATGAAGTTTAATCAACATTAAACCTCTTATCACATTTTACATCATGATATACCCTTTCAACTATCAAAAGAAAACGTGGATCAATACTTAAATTACATGGAATAAACCCATTAACCATTTAGATTAAGTCAACCATCTCATAATTCACATTGTTAATTAATTCTATAACACATTAATTGACCGATTAAACATTCCTAATTTCCATCAATTACAAAATCAAAAAAAATACATTAATTAATTAACCAATTAATTAATACAATTCAATTAACTGAATAATCACAATTACCAAAATTCAATTTTTCAATGTTTGACTCATTTCATATCACTTGGAAAAACAATTATTCAATTCTGTGATTCTCTAAATTAATTAATAAATTAATTTATTCAACTGAAATTCAACTTCCAAACATGAAAAATGAAATTTCACAAAACATACATGAAATTGGAATTCAATACTATTGGAATTGAATTTAAACAGCCTGCCTCAAGATCCTTGATGTAGGATCGCCAATGAAAACCCCCAATTTAAGTGGAACAACCGAGACCATGATGAAGAAAGAGATCTATATCTGAAACAAGTAGGGTTGTAGATCTTAAATATGGGATTAGATTCATCAATAAAAGAGGTTTTAAAGCCTTGGAATCCATCCAGGAGACTCCAAAGTGATAAAAATTGGTTTAGGGTCAATCTGAGTTGTTTAGGGATATAAGATGGGGGTTTGGGATATTTTTAATGATTTTTTGTGAGATTAAATTTCTACACGTATGGTTTCCTATATGGGGTGCACATTTTTCTTAATTTTGTGCCTAACTTTGTGCCTCCTTTCAGGGAGTGTAATAGTTACTACTAAAATGGGTACATAGTTTTACAAATAGTTCACTAGCCATGTGAATCCCCTCTATTTGGGTTTTCACAATTTGCTTGCATGGGTGCACGATTTGGGAAAAATATATGTCGAACATGCACTGCCCCACTTCCTTCCAAAATTCTCCAATTTCACCCAAAAACTCTACAAATTAAAACCCAAACACAATATACTCATAGCAAGGACAAATATTACCTAAAAAACTTGAGACATCTCTAGAAAAGGTTACGATCTTACAGTATAGGGTGACATGTGTGCTTATCTGTTTTGTTCCATATGCAATAGGTTGGGGTAATAAATGTGTGATTAATTTAATTCAAATTCATGTTTTTATTAGAAAAACTAAACATGTTTTTAGAAACTATATGCTATATGATATTTTTCTACTCTTTGAAAACCCTAGATAATGAATTAGTGAGACGTAGCATGTACTCCATGATCTTTTTTTCTAAATTATTGGGGGGGGGGGGATTTTAAATACATATGGGGTAAAAAATGAAAACTATGTCTAAAATGTATAAGGGGCCCTTCAACCTTTTTGATTTACTAAAAGGGGGCAGACCCCCCACCACCTTTTCCCCAAATCGATGACATGGAAAAGCAGTGGGGGTTCTTCCGTCTTTCACCTAAAATAAAGTGATAGGTGGCACCCCACCCCACCCCACCAAAGCCTACTTTCCCTTAATTCCCTATAAAAAGTACCCCCCTTCCTTCTCACATCAAATTTCCTTCATCTCTCTACATTTCACACCCTCTCTCTCTAAAATAATCCTTTTTTGTGTGTGGTGGTTTGATGGACTAAAATAAGTGATCATTTTTTTAAGCATCATTTAGAGGAATTTTTTATATTTATTTTAAAGTTATTTAATTAATTTATTAGTTTTTAGTAAGTTTGAAATAAATTATTTATTTAGTAGTTTGGTTAGTTATATCTTGTTTAGAAATAGTAGTAATTTTTACTTATGAAATAAGTGTAGATTTATTAATGAATAAATTAGAATAAAAGGATGATTACACATAATGGTTTTGTCATATTAATTAACTAATTAATATAACATGATTATCTAATTATTAAAGAAAAATTAGTTAACGATCAAGTAATGTTTCATTAATTATTAGCTAATGATTAAAGACTAATTCACTTATGATTAATTAATGATAATAAAATGTTTTAACAATGATAAACTAGTGATTTAGTAATGATTAACTGATGATTAAGTAATGATTAAATTATGATTAAATAATAATTAAATAATGATTAACTAGTGATTGAGTAATGATTAAATAATGATTAAATAATGATTAAATATTTATTAACTAATGATTAAGTGATGATTAAGTAAAGAATAAGTAATGATTAAATAATGATTGAGGAATGATTGAGGAATGATTAGTGAATGATTAAGGAGTGATTAAAGATTGATAAAATAATGATTAATTAATGATTGACTAGTGATTAACTAATGATTAACTAATTATTAAGGAATTATTTTTTAATGATTAAGGAATGATTAAGGAATGGTTAACTAATAATTAAGGAAAGATTAAGAAAATATGAAAGAATGATTAAGAAAAGTTGGAAGAATGATTACTTAATGATTAAAGAATGATTAAAGAATGATAAATGAATTATTAACTAATGATTAAGGAATGATTAAATAATTATTATATAAGTATTAAGTAATTATTTAAGAATTATTAATTAATGTTTGTGTAATGATTAAGTAATGATTAAAGAAGGATAAAGGAATTATTAAAGAATGATTAAAGAATGCATAAATAATTAGTAACTAATGATTATGGAATGATTAAAGAATGATTAAAAATGATTAAGTAATGATTAAAAAATGATTAAGGAGTGATTAGATAGTGATTAAATAATGATTAACTATTTATTAAGTTTTATTAAAGAATGATTAACCAATGATTAAGGAATGATTAGACAATGATTTCCCAATGATTAACCATTGTCAGAGAGATGATTAGGACTTGCCCATATGTTCATGTAACCCTTGTTCAAGATGGGGTATAACAAAATTTTGGTTATAAGATTTTCTATAATAAGTCATGGATGCAAAAACATAAGTCAATTGTGAAGGTATATGGTGATTGGGATGAGTCATGTTAGGTGTTGCAGTAATTTTTAGCCATACTAAGACACAATGACCAAGTTTTCTTCTATATTCATATAAATGAACATATATCTCAAGATAATAGACTTGATCTATATCATGTTAAATTTTATCAATTTTTCTGAGCATTCCTCTCCTGTATTTCCTCAATTTTTTTCAGTAAACAGTTCATACATATCGATGGAATGTGTCTTTGTTGAAAATAAAAAGGAATATTGTTGATTCCTATAACCCAAGATGGAAATTTTTCACCTATTCCACATTCATTTTCCATTATAAAGAATAAAAACTAAAAAAATGAATTTGGTTTTTGGAATGATTCAGCAACAATTTCACCCGCATTCAGGTTGTCTGTTTGATATCAAATTGGCCTCAAGAAATAAATGAGGCAATCAATGTGGATACTGATACATGGATACCCCCAAATGAAAATCATTGGTACTATATTAGAATCATTGATATAAATGTAAGATAAACATTCAATAACAAACCTATGAAGAACGTAATCATGAGGATTGGTATTCAATGTATTTTTTATTTCCTAATATTTAAATGTAAAGAAAAAAAACAATTTTTTTGAAATATGATCAATTCTATGGAGAATACAATCCAGATAAACAATGGTTTGAAGAAAATTTTGAAAAAATATACAATTATAATCAATAAGTGTATGATTATATGATGCAGATACCAAAATAAAAATGGAAATTGGCATATAATAGGGGAATAGGTACGGACACATGACCAAAAACATTTTAGAGTGTATAAATGGTGTCTTTAAGAAGATTTTGAGGTTACCTACAACTTTCTTAGTTTAGGAGACATTATATTGTTGTGTTAAGTACTTCATTAATTTACAAAAAAATAGGCTCAAATGAGATTCATTAGGGGTTAAGGTATGAACGGTACTTTCAATGAGATATTGAAAAGAACATTAAAGAAGATTCTTGTTATCAAGTATGATTTTTCCATCAAAAAGACTCTCGATTTGAAGTTTAAAATAGTTCAGACCCCATCACAAGTAGCAACAGTGAAATGGTGGTATTACTAGAAGCAAGACAATGTCAATGTGGAAACTTCAAAGGATTATAGTTTCCATGTTCACATGCCATCACAACATGTTCCTATGTGAACATATCATGGGAATCATATGTTGATCCAGTGTACTATCTAGACACCATTTTTAACTGTCATGTTGCACCATAAATGCCTATTGGGGAGTTTTGATATTTCTAAATTCCAAAAGACCAGATGATATTGATACCTAACATCAACAAGTTTCATCAACAAGGGAGACTATAGTTTAGAAGGATGTGGGTTGAGATGGATTGGCCTCAATAACAAAGGAAAATTTTTAAATGCAAAATATGTCATCAAGAAGGTCATAATCAGAAACAATGTCCTAACATTGCTGGATCGAGTTCACACTCTAAACCACAATGATGTATTGTATCAAATGTGATCTTCTCATATTGTTAATTATATTGTATTAATAAAATATCCTTTATTTTGTACAATTTTTTGACATTTCCAAATACTTTTACTATCAAATTACAATAATCCTTTCATATTTATATTAAAAGGAATATGACAAGTACATGTGAGGTGAAATGAAAGCATAATAAAACTATACATGTAAAAACCATAAAGTAATCATGTGAGAAAATAATCCTGACACATACTATCAAGTGATAAATCCAAAATAAATTAAAAATAACACCATTTTCTAATAAACTTTTAGATAACGAAGACAAAATGTTTATAGATAATGAAGACAAAATGTTTTAGATAATGAAGACAAAATGATTATATATATTATACTAATCATAAAATTATACTAACCATAATGTTATATTTAAATTTTACATGTAATATCAATTTCATTCTTTTACATAGATATCGAGGATACTATACTACTCACATAGCAGGCTATGCATGTTTCCTGTGCCGTGATAGAGGGTTGTCCAGTTTGACAGATCAGGGTGCTTCGAGCGCACCATCATTTTCAAAAGTTACCTCGAGCCACCATTATATGATACCTGCATCGTGATGGTTTCTATGACATTGAAGTATTTGATTTCACATTCATTGATCATCACATACTTGCTACACTACTAGAGAGTTGGAGACCAGAGACACACATTCCACCTACCTGAGGGGGATATGACCATCACCCTTTAGGATGTGTAAATCCTGCTCAGTCTTTTTATCTTGGGGGATGTAGTTATTGGACCCAACTATAAAGAATGGCCCAAGATAGTATATATATTTCTCGGTATCAACATTTTATTTGATTATGCTTCTATAGATAGTGGGTCTATATCTATGAGCTAGCTTGAGATTCACTTTTCACATTTACCTGATAACGTTATAGAGAAGAATATCATGTGCCATGTTCATGTCTATATCTTGCAGGTCATTGGAGGGACATTGTGCATTGATCACTCATGTCAGTATGTGCACATGATGTATCTAGGAATTCTAGAAAATTTTGATCAGACTAGGACATGAAGCTATGGATCTGCATGCTTGGATTACACTTATAGATCATTATCTATGGCATGCAGCTATAACCACATGGATCTTGGGGGATACATCATCTTTCTTCAGATGTGGGCATGGGAGAACATCCATTATCTCTACCCTAATGTTGTTGTTCAGCTACTACCTATAGATGTGATTCATGATGCTCTGTGTAGATGATGGTATGACCACTCATAACTATTGTGTTATTATACTAGTAGGATTTATTTAATTTAATTTCTTATTATTTATCACTTTTTATTTTTTATTTTATAGGTGGGTTCATGTGCATAGTTTGGTCACTACTCTAACATGCCATTTGGGTTCATACCATCTCATTTGGATTGTCTCCTACCTGATGAGGTAACTATATACAATCTTTCATTGACTAAAAAATTTCATAATATCATTATTTTTAGTTTTTAGTAAGAAATGTTTTTGAAAAATATCACATGTCATTTCATATTTCATGGATTCAATACTAGGATTTATTGGATCATTTACTTACATACTGCACTGCTGGACTTCATGATTCTATGGATGTAGTGCCACTCATTCACATTCATATTATTGAGTTGAACTATCTTGATAAATTCATACATCACGTTGGATGTTTTAAGTTCATTCCATATCTATTGATAAAGTTAAAGGAACATTATTCCTTGAAGTTGATGAGGATGAAGGATGTCAACTGACATCAATGACATACCCAGTATCTCAACCTCTGTGGAAGATAAGCATCGATTCATATCAAGGGTGTACGTACGATGTGATTCCATCTATTAGAGTAGGTCGACTATGATCAATGGTATAGACGGAAGTCTATATAGTGTCTTACTCAACATGGCAGAGGGATTCAGAATCTAGTAAGTCGATAAATTTCTATTAGTTTGTTTGTTGTAATATTTTCAAATTCATTTTGAATCTATTTAAAACATATTGAAGTATTGTAGCTTATCCACATGTCTAATCTAGTGAAGGATTAGGTTGATATCCTAGAAAATATCCATACAGTAGCACAGGGGATAATGTCATCTTATCATGTTCTTCATGATAGTATCTTTGATCATCCACCCTAGGGAGATGAATTTTAGGCCCAAGGAGTGGAGGTTACTTCTCATGAACCTCCAATGGTAGCTACTGATGCTGGGAATCCCTGACAATGATGAAATAGACTACATTGTGCTATATGTGTAGCCTCACCTATTCAAAAGATATAGGTCATACATGTAGTAGTCCAACCTCATCCAGTTTTGGATGTGCATTAGGAGACATGGGATCCATATGTTTTGGAAGCATATCCACAGTTTTCTCTAGGTGGAAAATTTTCAAGATTTTATCAGGGGTTATTTCCCATGCCTCTATATTTTTTCTTGGTCCTTCGCAGGATGTATGGTTCCCCAAGGAGATAATGGAAGGTCCTTCTACTCACCTAGTGGATGAAGGATCGCATGCATAGAACGACATCCAACTGACACCTCGTCTCACTGATACACAAGTATAACATCAAACAGTCTACATTCAAACACCCGAGTAGCATCCCTCTCCATTTCATCACACTCCACCCCAGCTCAGAGGTCGACAATCTCGATACGGGTGTCCCATTCACACACCACCATGTGAGATAGGACCTCACTATAGAGAGTGATTGTAGGCGTTCATGTATATTTTTTCTTTCTATTAAAATAAATTTATTGTCTTTTTATATCAACGATTTTTACATGTTTATCCACTGTTTTAAATTTCATTTAGATTTTATTCATAGTTTATATTCTATAATCTTTCAAAGTCGACTACTTGAAACATAGAAAGATTTATTAAATTTAATGTTGGAAAATTCTAAAGCTTATAAAATATACTATATAAAAATAATCGGAATAAATCATAAAACATAGCCTAAGAATCTAAAAGGTTTTAAAAAATAAATATAATTTGATCAATATAATAAATAATTTAAAATTAAATGAATGTAAAAATAGATTATAAATACAATTTTAATGGTTTAAAATAATAATACATTGCTCCCCTAAAATTATTTTACGTTAATTGTTTTTAAAAAATTATTTTTATTTTGAATTATTTTTCATATGTTTAGTAAACATGTCAAATATAATTTAAATTATATTTATATTTTATAAGTTATAGGCTTTCAAATCCACCACCTACATGCATTATTATGTTTCATGTTGGTGACTTTTAAATGATATAACTTATAAAATATAATTACAATCAAAGGTATATTTGGAAAATGACTCAAAATATAAAACATAATTGAAAATAAAAAATAATAATAAAAAAAATAAATAAAATATAATTTAAATGTCACAAAATTTATTTCTTAAAAACATTAAATTTTCACTTTCAAATACTAATAACATAATTCTAAACAAAATAAAATAAACACAATATATAAATATCATAATTTATAAACATATATATTTTTAAATATAAAAACTTGTATATTTAAAATAATTTTTTTGTTGAAAGGTAGTAGAGGACCTTCTACCTTTCCACTTAAGAGAATGGAAGTAAGGCCCTTGACGCTTTTCAGACATTAATTTCAAAAATAAATGACCTATACCAATTTGAAAATAAAAAAAAAAAACACACACATAAAAAACTCTATACTCTATGGATGAAATTCATGTGACCACATTATTATTCTTAGAAACCCTAGAGACCTGATTTTATTATCTCTACCTAGACCACTTGGATCCCCACCTTCACCAGGCAGTCTCTATAAGGCCATCAAATCACACCATTCGACCTAACTATCTGACCACACATGGTGTCATGTTATTCAATGTCCCTCCATTAATCCACTTCAATCCCACTATTTGGGCCTGCAATCACATATCATTACCAACAAATCCATGATGATAACCTCCTCCAATCACTAGTACCATGATAAAACCCCATCATTTCATTATCATCCTTCAATATACAGGCTACTATAAGGACTAGAGATTGTTCACTCAGCCATAAGGGATAAGAAGAAGAGGCGGTAGAGGGGAAGACAAGGACCATCGATGGATAGATCGGTCCATCCACCATCCTGATAACTATCATTAGGAACTCTCGGTGTAACTGATCCAAACTAAAGCATACAACATATTGGGGTAAAGGGTGGATACAAATCTATTTGTTCACCCATTCTTAAAAGTCTGTAGTGTTAACATAAATAATCCAACAACAACGATAATAAAATGGGAAAAAAATTAAATTTTCAGCATAAAAAAATTCAATAAAATTATATGAAATACATTTTTTATGAATAATAGAATAAAATAAAAATAAAATACTAACTCAAATGATTATCAATGTTGAATTTAGATGTATTCTTCTTATAATATCTGGTGACATCCCCTTGATGAATCGCTCCAACCCTAGTCTCCTCTTAGGATTTTTTCTATTGACGTATAATCATATAATTAGAGTATTAGTGTGAAATTTATAAATATAAGGTTAGGTATATCTTGGGTATTCCATTAAACTCCTAAAATAGTCCATTTTAGGGCTTAAAACACAAACATGAAAAAAAAAATCTTGTAAGTAAACCCCCTTATCCTAAGTCTAACTATCACACTCATGTCTTGATTTTCAGGTATTTATCTAGTTTATTTTAATCCCATGTCTTCCATTGAGTTTTATTGGGTGTATTTGAAGTAAAAATAAAATTTTTGACTTGTCGATAAGTGGTGCACGGTTTGATAATAGTTAGGGAAAATTGTGTTCCTAGCTTAGGAAACCATATGGACAAGTGTCATTTTTGGATAGAGGTTAACCACATGGTTTACACACAGTTTAGAGATTGTGCGGGATAACTATGTAGCTTTTGTTAGAGTTGGTTTCCTAGGACTAACTATTTTTACAATGATTACATAAATAGTCAATGTATTGAATATTAATAAAACCTATTATTAAATATTATTTTTTGTTCTTCATGAATCTAATGTAATAATTTCCTACAGTATGTGTATCATTCATAAGGTCATTGAATTTATCTACTATGATGAGAACCTTGATGTGTTATGATGATATTCTAAAATAATGGTTTGTGGTTGGAGAACGTACTATAATGGGACCCATAGTACATAGACTTTTAGGTGCGAGTACTCATATAAAATTAGGATTCTTCTCATGAAGTTCACATTTGGTAATCTCTAAGAAAGGAGACTATGAGAATAGACCCACCAATAAGAATTATACATGTTTTGGTTTCATCTGATATTTCTATCTATGAGAAAGTGTGATGGTCCTTAGACTTTAAGATTATTATTAACACATGTTACAACTCATGTACTAAGATGTATTTCATAAACCATGATGATAAAAATTCATGGAGAAGTTGGATACATTAGGTGTGTCACGAGTTAAATGTCACTTATGAATAAGTTGTGGAAGGATTTTTTCCCTTCTATCATTATGGAATCTGATATCTCTGTCCTTTTATTTGAATATAACCATCACATTAAATTCCATGGCCATAGTGTAACAATGTTTTTATTTTCGATAGTAAAAGAAATTCATATCGAGCATATAGGTTGGTGACACAGATGTGAAACCTTCTTGATGAGATATTTTGAAAAAGGGATTATATTACACAATGGTCTTTCTTATGTTGTTGGAAATATTAAGACATTAATTTATTTCTCTTGGGTGTATTGACTCGTGGATAGACAGTAATATTGAACTTTTGTCAAGCCCACCAAATTCCAACGAGAAATAATCCTAGAGGGTCACACTTTAATTATTTTTGTTGATATCGATTAAATTATATTTGAGTTTAATTAATGGAATAAATAATATTCTCAAGTCTAGGGAATAATTTTATTCCAGTTATATTGATATCCTAAATTAAATAAATATGTATTCATCAGCATGTGAATTAAATATTTATTTTATTTATTGAATATTATCAAAAATATTTATTCTCTATATTATGATTAAAATATCTATTTATGATTAAAATATTTTTTTAGTTTTTCAATAAATACTAGAGGAGTTCGAATGGACCAAGACTAATTCTGGTGAAAAATATTAATTAACAAGACCGTTACATAATACTTATTATTCCAAAAGTTGGATCACACCACAAATTTGTAATAATATAAATATTATTATGTGGAAAGGGTTTTATTAAAGGTAATAAATGGTATTTAATGTCTGGTGTGAAATTAAATAATATTTTAACTTAAATACAATCTATAAATAGATGGATATGTCAATTGTGTAGATTATCAAAAATTGATAATAGAGAATTTTTGCGCACAATGAATTATCTATCAACTCCTCCTTCTCTCTCCCTCTTAAGAAAGATAAGTTTAAGAAATATTTCTTCAATAACTAAGAATTAGTGATCATGAATATACAATATAAGACATTTGACTCATTGTTCTAGAACCCAGATATTGAGTGGTATTTCTTGAATATAATTGAAGAACATGTGGATCACCGGTAAAGGGATTATATCCTTGGATCCTCATAACTCAATGAAGGTAATATGAAAGGGTCTTTTAATATGGTCAGCATTCACCAACAAAGAAAGTTCATAATACTAAATATTTATTTCCTTAAATATTAAATAAATAAATTATAAATTTAACATGAAAGATCCTCACTCTTGGTTTCGGGCAATAATTATTTGAAAAAAATTAATATATCATTCACCTATGCATGCCTCCACTACACCCAGAACCAACAAGTGGTATCAGAGTGGTCATATTTATATTTGTAATTATTTATTTGATGGTTTATATATGCACAATTCTGGTTAGATTTTCATTTCATGTTATTCGTTCTTTAATATGATTTGAATTATCATGTTATTGACATATTAACCATGTTAGTTTAGTGTTTCATTTTCATAATGGTTTAAGAATAAATAAATAATGACCAGAGATTCCATTGGGGAGATCCAAAACATTGGTCGATAAAACTGGGTTACACGGCGTGTGGACAGAGCAAAAATTGTATACCCATGTGCATTGTATCTAGATGTATCGAGAAATTAATTACATGTAGTGCTTTTATTACAAAATATGTATTGACCAGGACAACCTAGAACACAGAAAGCGGACACAGGGTATGTACCTAGAATGTACACGCTGTGTAGTCTAGCCAAGTTGACACGCTGAAGCCCCTAGCGTGTGACATGGATATACGGAAATTGAGGTACAAAGTGTGTAGCTTCATGTAAATGCCATATAGTCTCCCATTAATGGAAAAAAATAAAATTATATTAAATTTGAAAATTTAATCATTAAACCCTTATTTTATTGATTGCAACACCATTGTGTGTTTGACAATTTTATGATGGTTTTAAATATTTTTAAATGCTCAATTAATTTATTGTAATTGATATTTTATTATTGGTTCTACCATTTATTTTCCATGAATTCCATTAATTATGGGTATATCAAAATAATATCAGATACTCATTAATATGAAATTTAATTAATTAATTAAAACAACTGTGTATATCTTAAATAATAAAATAATGAATAAATAAATGAATTCTAGCCATTTAATTTTGTGTATTCGTTGCATGTATGACCATTCATGATCATGACCAAGACCTATTTATGTGTTTGATGTTTTAATTTAATTTATTGAATGAGTTTTAAATTATTTAATATTAAATTAAATGATGGTTTGTGAGTCATCTATCCCTATATTATTATATAGGACCTATGTGTCCAAGGATATTTATATTACCCACTTTAACCAATCATTTGGTTCTCCTCAAATGAGTGTGAGTAATAGATATTTGTAATTAAATGAGCATCCTAAGGCACACGAAGGATATTCAAGATGGAATCATAATGATGCCAATGTAGGTGATACATAAGTGGACAGGTGGAATGTTATAACTCATGCCAAGATCAGAAATAGGAGTTATTCCCCCTAGTTAAAATGTTGATTTAATGTCTACTCATTAAATCAACTATTAGCTAAATCTCATGAACAGATCATTTAATTAATTATTTCTTTCTTCCTATGAAATTATTTATTTTATGGATGCAAGACCGTGATCACATAAATAAATAAATAAATGTGTAGAGATAGAAATTAAATAAATTAATTATGCATAAATTTTTTATCCAAAATGGTTAATTAATTAAGTAACATCCACTAAATATTAACATAATTTGTAAAGAATACAACAAGATAAAATTTATGCATAATAAATTAAAATCCCTCAATTAATTATTAAGTCATACTAAACCTTCTATTAATTGATTGTCAATGAAATTGTAGAACTAAGTTTACTACATGGCCAAAGTCAATACACTTAATTTTATTGGGGAGTTCTCATGAGAGTTTTGGGTAGACTTAATAGAAATTGTATTGAGTTTAATGGCCAATGTATTTTCAATAAAAATTAGGAGGAAAGTGTTGAGGAAATCCATGTCAGGATTTTAGGATAGGGGAATCCAATCAACAAATCCAGGAGTTTCAAGTCTATAGTTGGAAATACTGCCTACCTAATTACATTATTATGGTTTTCATGGACAATGACTAGATCATTAATAAAATTAATGGGGATCCTTTATACAATAATGTTAAATAAACTAGAAATTTTGAGTTTAATGGTGAGGTCTATTGAGACTTGATAAAATAGTGAGATATTTAATAAATAAATACATACATACATTTAATTTATTATATGTCACTTATTTTCTAATAAAGTAAAGTACTAATAATATTCTCCTTGTAATTTTAGAATAAATTGATAAGTTTATCATCCACACTATCCCTATGATCAATAATTGAGAAAGATAACCTATAAACTGGCATTAACTTCTAGGATTGGTTTAGAAACCTTTAGGTTATGCTATTCCATGAATGCGAATATTACATGCTAGAATCATCAATGCATAATCTACCTACTAAAGCGGTGAGTGATGAAGAGTTCCTTGTATATGAAAAACATTTGAGGGACACAGTAGATGTTCAATGTTTGATTATTTCATCGATGACTTGTAAACTTATGATGTCACATGAAAACATGGATGTGTATAGAATTCTTGAGAATCTCCATGGTCTTTACCAAGATAGAGATAGATAAGAATAGTTTTAGATTTACAAGGAACTCTTTCAGAATAATCTTGGATAGGTTGCCCCATATGGGCCTCATTTAGTCAAGATCATTGGATAAATTGAGAACTTAGATGTTATAGGGTTTAAACTCTCTGAAGAACTGGGCACCGACCTCATTTTGGCATCACTCCCTCGTAGATTCTATAGATTTGTTATAAATTTTAATATAAACAACATTGACAATTCTCTACTAGATCTTCTTACTCCACTTATCCAAGTATATAAGGATACAAAGTGTGAAAAACCTTCCATCCTTATGGTGAACAAACAGAAAGGGAAAAAGAAGAGCTTTAATCCCAAAGCTTCTTCAAACCCGTCCAAGAAGAAAAAGATCAAGGGGCACACAAGGAAATAGGATGCTCTATGTTTTTCATGTGGAAAGAAGGGCCACTGGATGAAAAACTACACCCAGCTAATGAATCAAGGGGAAGCTTCAGGTGCATTTTTCATCGAGTGAAATTTACCTATTTATAAAAATTGGGTATTAGATATATCTTTTGGTTTCTAACATATGTATTCAAATATAGGAACCAAGTAGATTCAGAAATATTGACCGAGGAGAGTTAGATCTTTGAGTATTCAACAGAGATAAACTTGTGTTTGTATCTATCAGGGACTACCACCTCATGTTGCCAATATGATTGATCTTTTTTTTAAAGGGTTGTTATTATTTGCCTTCAGTTACCAAAAAAATTATTTCTATATCCATACTTGATATAGATGGATTTAATTTTAAATTTGTGAATAAATGTTTCTTATTTTATAAAGATATCATTTTATATGGTATGGAACAATTAAATAACGATCTTTATGTGTTGGATTACATAAACCAAATAATAAAAATCAATTATGAAGTAACTTCACATGACTCTTACCACACCCGAATTTGGCATCACCAGCTAGGTCATGTAAATGAAAATCACTTAACTAAATTACATCAAGATGGATATTTAGATTCTTTTGAGCTAAAACCACTTGGTGTAAGTCCCACATTTTTTCAAGGAAAATGATTAAATCCCAATTTAATGGTAAAGTAGAAATGGATAATGAGTTTATTGAATTAGTTCATACCAATGTGTGTGGACCATTTCATATTGAAGAAAGGGGTGGGTACTCATACTTCATAAAATTTTCTGATGATTTTAGTATATATGGATATATCTACATAATGAGGTATTAGTCGAATTCTTTTGAAAATTTAAAGGAATACAAGAATGAAGTTGAGAATCAAATTGGTAAGAAGATTAAGAAACTTCATTCAGACCATGGTAGAAAATATATTAATCAAGAAATCATTGATTATCTAGGGTATTTTGAGATTTTATCTCAACTCACACCTCTTTATATACCTTAGGGGAATTGTGTAATTGAAAGGAGTAACTCCACCTTTTTGAACATGGTTAGATCAATGATGTGTCATGCAAGTCTTACATTATCCTTTTTAGAGATACACGTTACAAAAAACATCATACATACTAAAATTAGTGCCAACTAAATAAATAGATAGTATACCATACCAATTATGGATTGGAAAGAAACCTGTGTTGTATTACTTACATTTATGGGGTTGCAAAGAATTTTTTAAGGCCTCTTTATTTGACAAGATTTCCCCCCGATGGACAAAGTGTATCTTTATGGGATATCCCAAAAAAAACAAAGCGATACTATATATAAAATCCATCATACAAACCGTTTGTGGTTGACATACATCCCACATTTCATGAGGAGGATATTATCTCTAAAAGAGATAGTGGGAGTGAGATAGACATTGATTAAGTCCAGGATCAAGATACACTAGAGTTAGCACTAGAAAAAATTCCACAAAGCCCCATGTAATAAGAAATTTTTCAAGAGGCACAATTACTGTGTATGAGTACTAAAGAGGTAAGAGAACTGAAATGGTATGGTTTTCTCGTCACTGATGATGGTGACTCATTATTAGTTTATAATAATGATCCTTTAACCTACAAGGAAGTATTAAGTGGCACAAATGTGGAAAAACTAGATAGATGGATCAAGAGCTCTCGTCGGTTCTCCCCGAAACTCCTAGAGTTTCCTCACAACGCTTGTAATGCTTGCTTTGGAATGCTTTATCTCAGTTTCATCATGGCAGCGTTTGATCCAGAATGGGAAAATAATTTCAAGGATTCAGAAATCAAGTTACATAATGGCGACGTCCTTCCAGTTGAGAGACTAAAAGGGATCTATTTCCTTGAGTCACTCAAAGGTACCGATCTGTGCAAATCCACCTTGATGAAAGCGTCTCTTTTCAAGAAACTCGAATATGGTCGATTTTTAGTTTAATCCGACCCTGAGGATCCTCAACAACATTTTCTATTATCTAATTTTTTGATTATGGGCTGCATTTCATATATCAAAATAGATAAACCTTGTTCGAACTCTAATATAAAAACTAGGATTGAACATGTATGTGGTTTCTCCGATTGGAAACTTACACGAATAGGAAGGGGTTATTTTCATATGTTGTTAAGATCCCAAGAGGAAATCGATCGCGTTTGGAAACTAGGGAACCTACAGCTCTAACCCGGTGTCCTTAGAATCTTTGAATGAGACTATTCCTTTAATCCACATACCTCTAGGAAAACCATGGCCTAGATCTGGGTTAGACTGCAAGGACTCAGCTGGTTCTTTTAGATTCCCAATATCTTGAATGATATTGTGTCCTGCATAGGTACCCCTCTCAAAATCGATAGACAAACCCTAAATTATGATATTAGATTATATTCTAGGGTGGTGGTGGAAGTTGATATTGCCTCTAAACTCCCAGAGCTTATTTTTTCAATGAAAATGACTACAAAACAGAGGTTCGGGTTGAATTTGAACGTATACCACCATATTGAAAACTCTGTAAAATTGTAGGACATTATTTTATAAAATATAAAGTTGTGAAAAATCCAATTTTCACAGCCAAGTTATGAAGGATGGAATGAAATTCTAAGGAACAAAAAGGACAAAGTCACTACCTCTGAAAATGCCAAGCCCTCTAGGAAAAAATCTGAAGTCTGGGTAAAGAACACAACTTTCTTGGGAGAGACTTCAGGTAATACCTAGGTGGAACTGGTGGATAAAGAGGAGAATTTTAATATTTATCAAATTATTCTTGAGGAAATCCAAAAATTGGTTATGGATGCTTGTGAACATCCCCAATATGAATTCTCTTTAGGGGAATCAGGTCGACTTGACTTTGTCAAAACTGGAAATTTATTATCCCATGCAGAAACACCCAGTAGGAATCTCATTGTTTCAGCCTTGTAAAACAAAGAGGATGATACCTATAAGAGGAAACATGAGATTCTTGCAACTTAAAAGGGTTCTGGATAGAATTCAAATGGTTTTTTTCCAACTGGTTGTTCACTCTCACAAGATAAGGGATGCCCTAAGGAATTGGATCACAAAGATGAATCTGGACAGACCTATGAGAAATCTACAGCACTGGTTCTCCTAAATGGGAATGCAAGTATGACTCCTCAAGCTAAATTAGCTTTATAATATGAGAATCTAGTTGTAGTGTGCACATAGCCTACACCGGTTTCATGCACTATCACTTGTGTGACTCCCCTGAATGATAATCCAGGTATGCAAAATAAAAATACTTTATCCAATGAGTCAATAGTTTCAGTAGGAACATAGCCTACCCCTATGTTTACTTCTATAAACCATGTTTTTAATCCCTATATATCATCAAAGGATGGCCCCATGGTCAACCCCATAAATTCTAAATCACCTTAAAAAAATCGGTCCATTGTTAATTCAGGTGCTGCTAACAAATCTTTTGTTTTTCTTGTGAGTAAACAGGACAAGAATCCAAGACCTACCTCTTCTCAAAATGTTAGAATATCAAAGAGGAAGAAGGGATCAGGTGGATCAAAAAAATAAAATTGGGTTCCCTATCTCCAAATCAAGTTTTTAATGGATATTTTATTTTGGAATTATCTGGGCATTGTGAACCCTGACAGTTTTACTATTCTTAAAAGATTACTTTTGACTCACAGGCCTAAAATATCTTCTATTACCGAACCAAAAATAATATTTTATTTTAAACTTATGCATCTTTGTGATTATGGTTATAATTTTCTAGGTTCATGAAAATATGGTACCGTTGTTTAATCTCTTTGGTTTTTTTATCATACTTCTTTGCAAAATGTTAATGTATTCAAATTCTATGTACAAATGTTTACTCGTGACTTTTTCCTTGATGACCTACATATTTTTTGTACCATGGTTTATTCTAGTAATAGATATCAAGATAGAAGGCCTCTTTGGCATGAACTTTGTGCTTTGGCTAACAACATTCATGACCCCTGGTTTGGGATCGCTGATTTTAATGAAATTCTTACCTCCAGTGAGAAAATTGGTCCATTACACTTCTCCATTTCCTTAAGATAATTTAGAACATTTATCAAGGATTGTAACCTTATCAAAATTAACATCACTAGAGATAAATTCACATGGTATAAAAGACACAAAAATAGGGTAGTTTTTAGAAAACTAGATTGGGCTTTCACATACATCCCAACTCTGGACAATTAAGACAGCATATCTAGCATTACTTTTCCCAAACTTAATTAGGACCATCACACCACCCTTGTTAGTATTTTAACAAAAAGACTTAAACCCATTCTTTCTTTCATATTTAATAATTCTTGGTCTGTTGATTTGGAATGTTCAACCATCATAAAAAATTTTGGGAGTCTATGAATCATCATAATGATGCTTTTACCAGTATCACTAAGTTAAAACACCTCAAATAGTGTCTAAAAGGATGGTGCGATGTTAAATATAAACAAATTGAAAAGGAAATATCCACCCTTGAGAATGAGTTTAGCCAAATTCAAAACATCTCAAATATCTTTTATTTCTCATTAGATCCCCAAATTGAAATCAACATCTCTATGAAACTTAATTCTCTTCTAGTCCTTAAAGACAACATTCATAAAAAAATATTCAAAACAAAATGGATTTCAGATGGTGATAGAAACACTAAGTTCTACAACTCTATTTAAAGAATTAGAAATATTTTCAGATCTATTTATTTCTTTAGGGATAATGACACCCTCATTTACTATGACTCATCCATTACTAGTCATGTGGTCTCTTACTTTGACAATATTTTCAATCACACAAATGTCAACAAGGACCTACTTCCTGAGGTCATTCTGGTTTTGGTAAATTAGGAAGACAGTGTCTTTCTTTTGTCCATCCCTCTTGACCATGAAATCAAAGACACTGTCTTTAAACTTAATCCTAATAGTTCCCTAGGTGTTGATGGCTTTAACAATGGTTTCTTTCAACATTACTGGGAGATTATCCACATAGATGTTTCCAAACTTTTTAGATCTTTTTTTTCTAGTGGTGTCCTCCCTCATGGCCTTAATGCTCAATTTCTTACTTTAATTCCTAAAGTGGCCAATGCCTCTGAGATTCATCTCTTCCGACCTCTTTCTCTTATTAACTCTCTTTACAAAATTATTACAAAACTTCTCGCCAATAGACTTTCTACTATATGTAATAAAATTATTTCATGGAATCAATTTGGTTTTATCAAAGGAAGGCCTATACAAGACTGCATTTTCCTTGCCTCAAAATGCACCAACACTCTATATAAAGCTACCTAATGAGGAAATATTTCTATTAAACTTGATATTAGGAAGAAATTTTATACCATTGATTAGAGTTTCATTTTCAAATTCCTTCAGGAATTCTGTGTTAAGGACACTTTCAGAAGGATAAACTCCTTATTTAAATCGGCCTCTATTTCCATCCTTGTTAATGGCTCCCCTAAGGGTTATTTTAAATGCACCAAGGGTGTCAGACAAGGTGATCCTTTATCTGCCATTCTTTTTTCTATTGCAGAAGATTATCTTACCAGATTTCTCACTCAGTTTATTGATAAAAAACATAAATCCATTTAGGCAACCAAAAACCTAAATATTCCTACAAATCTTTTATATACTGATGACATTATCCTATTCTTACAAGGCGATAAAAGAAATAATGAAAATTTAAAAAATTCCTTATCTCATTATGAAGAAATGTTTAGTCAATTTATAAGTTGGAACAAATATTTTTTTTTCATTTAATTTTTTTTCTCCTATTAGAAAAAGCAGTATCGTCAATAGTTTAGGCATCAAAGAAGGATCCTTCCCATTCACCTACATGGGAGTTTCCATTTTTTGGGGAAGGGAGAAATCCATGTACTTTTCCACTGTTGTTGACTAGTTTATCAATCAAATGTCATACTAGAATGGGAAATTCCTCTCCATGGATAGAAGGATATAGATGGTAAAATATACTATTGTCTCTAAAATGTTTACTCATTGATGGTCTATAAATACCCTCTTGGTATCCTTAAGAAAATTAATGTTTATATCAAAAAAAAATTCTGGACTGGCAGCATTATTGAAAGGAAGATTGTAACCATCCCATTGGATACTTTTTTCAAACCTTTAGAGAAGGTTGGTCTTGGAATCAAAATCTCAAACTCTTTAATAAGGCCCTTCAAACCAGAATCGCTTAGAGATTGATTAATAACAACACTAACTCCATTTCTTTTATTAAAAAAATATTCCTTACAAAGTTAATGAAGGAAAATTTGAACTATATTAACTTTTATATCTATCCCTCCATTAGACATTATTTTTCTAACATCATGAATAATTCTAGATTGATGGTTAGTGTGGATTGTTCTATAAATTTTTGGCTATACAATTAGACCGTTTCCCCCCTAAAATATATGTTACCTCCTAATTCCCCTCCGGAAAACACCAACTGCACTATAGAGTATGTCATTCAATCATATAATTTCAGCTTTCCTGATAACATAATTCATGTTATTGATAATTACTCCTACTCTAACTCTAATGATTTTATTATTTGGGATACTTCTCACAATGTTATTCCTGACTCCAAAAGTTTTTGACAACCATAATTTCACAAATTCTGATCTTAGCTTTTGTTGTTTGAAATCCTTTGACAAACCCTAGATTAAACCCTTGAGACTCAATCTTGTTTGGAGTATTTCTCACAACCATATACCTACTGAGGTTTTTCTTTAGTATTTTGGGATCCAACTTTTATCTAAGAGTCACTTTTTTCACCATCATAGAGAAGATACTAACCATCTATTATTTTATTATGCTACATCTTCTGCCCTTTGGAATTATATTACTGACATGTTTGATTGTAGATGGTTTTTCCTTGACTCTATTTTTTCCCAATTAAAATGTTTTTTGGAACTTGATACTTAGTAGAAAATCAAGAATATATTCCTAAATGTTGTTGCTAAGTTCCTCCAAGTGATCTGGTATGATAGAAATGCTAATATCCACAACAACTGCTCTTTCTGTCTTAATGTAGATCAGACGTGGATTCTCATTGCCATTGGGGATACTACTTTGATTCAGAAAGCTTATTATGACAACATTGTCGGAGAATTTGAGATCCTTTGTTGAATTTGGATTTACGGTCTCTACAGAAAACTGAGGTGCACCTTTGAGGTGTTTGAGAAAGCACTACTCCCATGACGGATCAAATTGAATGTTGATGGAGCCTCCAAAGGCAACCCAAGACCTGTGGGTTGTGGTGCTATTTTTAGATATTATCTTGGTCAATGTTTTGGATGCTTCTTTAGAAAATTCTGTATAGCCTCTTCTCTATAAGTGGAAATGATGGTTGTGATTCATTTTGTTGAATTCATCATGAAAAAAGGTTGGAACAACATTTGTATTGAAAGTGATTCGACCACTATTGTCCAAGCTATTTGGAATGGTGTGGTGCATCCTGCTTGGCTGCTTACTACTCATGGGATGAACTGCCTTGCTTTGCTTCTGGAGATCAACTACATTATCACTCATGCCTTTCATGAAGCGAACATGGTTACAGACGGTCTTTCCAATAAGGGAATCAACCAGGGAATAAATTAGATGGATGATATTCCTGTTTATATTCTCCCTCTTTATGATAAATATTGTAATAATATTCCTTACTTGAGAGTCATATAGTTCTTTTCTTTCTATTTAATAAATTGTGTCTTGGTTTTAAAAAATAGATGTTTCCTAGTGGCAAGAAGCCATGAATTTTGAAATGGATTCCTCATTCCAAAACCAAGCCTGGATTTTGGTAGACCCTCAAGTAGATGTAAATGTAATTGGTTTAAAATGGGTATTCAAGAAGAAACTGGACATGGAAGGACAAGTCAGTACCTATGTGACTAGTTGCAAAAGGTTTTAAATAGCGTTAAGGCATTGACCATGATGAAACATTTTCACCCGTTTCAATGTTGAAATCTATATGAATTATACTTTCCATTGTGTCATTCCATGATTATAATATTTGGAAAATGTATTTCAGAATATACATCCTTAATTGGAACCTTTAGTCATATGTCTATATTTTAAAACCCAAAGGGTTTATGACTCCCAAGTATTCCAACATGGTATGCAAGTTGTAAAGATCTATTTATGGTTTAAAGACATCACCCAGGTCATGGAAAATTCATTTTTATGAGGCCATAATGAAATTTGGTATCATCAAGAATGAATTTGAGTCATGTGTCTACAAATGGTTTAGTGGGAGTGCAGTCATTTTATTAATTGTATATGTTGATGACATATTACTCATTGGAAATGAAATACTAGTCTTGCAGTCTGTTAAGGTGTAGTTGAATTAATTCTTCTCTATAAAGGACTTGAGAAAGGCATCATATATTATTCAGAACAATATCTATTGTGATATATCCAAGAGGTTTCTCAGCCTAAGTCAAAGTACATAGATTGACATGATACTGAAGAGATTCAATGTGGAATAATCCATGAGTTGATTATTGCTAGTGTCAAATGGGATACATCTTTAAAAGAAAATATTTCCTCAAACACATGTGGAAAGAAACATAATTATAAAGATTCCATATGCATCATCGATTGGGATAGTCATGTATGCTATACTATATACTATGATATATTTCTTCTACATATTATGTATGGTAGGAAGATATTAAGGTGATCTAAGTGACCGGTATTGGATGGAGGTCAAGATTATCCTTATGTATCTGAGGATTTCTTAGGATATCTTCCTAGTTTATGGAGGATATGAGAAACTGGTCAACAAAGGATATGAAGATGCTAGTTTCCAAGCTGATCAAGATGACATGAAGTCACAAATAGGATATGTCGTCACTTTAAATATAGGTTTTGTGATCTCAAAGAGCTCAAAGAAGGTTGTTTTTGTAGATTCTGCAGCAGTGTCTGAGTATATTACTGCTTCTTAGGAATCTAAATAAGAAATATGGATTTGAACATTCATCCAAGAGCTTGATTTGGTACCTATAAGTAAATATCCTATCACACTCTATTGTGATAATACTACAGTGGTGACTCTTGAAAAATAGTTAGACTCACATCAGTAGATGAAAAACATACTTCATAAGTATCATATTTTGAGGGATTTTTCTTAGAGAGGTGAAGTTGTAGTGAGTAGTATATTTATGAAATATAAAATGGGATATCCCTTTACTAATTCCTTAAGTCATCATAAACATGACTATCATGCAAGGTCTATAGAATTGAAGGTCGTGGGCAGTTGTCTCAATTCTATGTGGGAGTTTATTGGAGTTGGAGTCCTAGGTCCAATTTTTGGTACTTTGATTACATAAATATTTAATGTATTGAATATTAATAAAACTTATTATTACATATTTGTTTCTTCATGAATCTAATGCAATAATGTCTTAGAGTATAGGTCGCATTAATAAGGTCATATTAGTTCCCCACTATGATGAGAACCATGATGTGCTATAACGATATTCTCAAATAATGTTTTGTGGTTGGATAAAATAATATGATGGGATACATAGTACATAGACATTCATGTGCAATTACTCCTAACCAGATGAGGCTTCTTCTCATGAAGTTCTCACTTGGTAATCTCCAAGATGGTAGATTATGAGAATAGACCCACCAGTAAGAATTCCTCATGTTTTGGTGTCATCGAATATTCCTATCTATAAGTGTTTGTGATGGTCCTTAGACTTTAAGATTATTATTAATGAATATTATAACTCATTTACTTAGATTTATTTCATAAACCACAACGATTAAAATTCATGGATAAGTTGTATACGCTAGGTGTGTCACGAGTGACATGTAATTAATGAATAAGTCAAGAAAGAATTTGTCCCTTCCATATTTATGGAAGCGGATATCCCAACCCTTTTATTGGAATAGAACTATCACAATAAATTCCATGGCCATGGTGTACTGACATGTTTATTTCAAATATTCAAAGAAATACATATAGAGCATATAGGTTGGTGACACGGATGTGCAGCCTACTTCGTGAGATATTGTTACAAATGGATTATATTACACAGTGTGCATTTGAATTTGGTTTTCGATGTTGTAACATTACTTACATTCTCTTGGGTGCCTTGACCCATTTCTAGATAGTAATATTGGACTTTAGGCAAGCCCAGCTAATGCCAATGAGAAATAATCCAAGAGGGTCACACACTAAGTGTTTTCTTTGATCTTTATTAAATTTTATTTGAGTTAAATTAATGGAATAAATATTATTTTCAAGTCCAATGAATAGTTTTATTCAAGTTATATTAATTGCATAAATTAAATAAATATTTATTTTCCAACTTTTGAATAAAATATTTATTTTATTTATTAAATATTTTTATAATTGTTTATTCCCTATATTATGAATAAAATATTTATTTTTGAATAAAATATTTATTTGGATATTCAATAAATGCTGGAGGAGTTCGAATGGACCAAGACCAAGTCCAGTGAAAAATATAAATTAACAAGACTGCTACATAATATTTATTATTGTGCAAGTTAGTGAGCACCACACACTACTCTAAAATAAGCTTATACCAATGGTTCCAAACAATTGGTAAAAGCCTCAAAACCGTTGGTCTGTGAGGCATGGGGATAGCCATATCCCAAAGGTTCAACTTGAATAGTTGGGATAGGTTGCTTGGATTTTCAAAATATCAACGGTTCAGTGTCAAAAATTGGTAATTTTCTATCCCAACAGTTAATAACTGTGGGTATATACAACTACACCAATGATTTTTAACCATTGGTATACACCTATTACAATAATTCACAGTGAATCATTGCCATAGGTCCCACCTACAGCACACTACTCTATTCCAACAATTTTATTGAAACCGTTGGGATATAGGTATACCAACGGTTGTCAAAATATTGGTATAAACTACTCAATATGTATACCAATAGTTCATAGAACCGTTTTTATTTCATCTTCTTCGCAAAAAAAAAGCTTTAGGAACCTCTTCCAGCTAGCCAGAATCTGTAAAAAGGGCGTAACCTATAAAAACTCAATGATATTTATTTGGACTAAGTGAAAAAAGGGCATGGTTAGGGGAAAATAAAAGTGATGATTTATTGTTAATAGGGTGGATAATTCTGTTTAGAAGGAGAGGAAATTCCAAGGGTAGAGATTTAGTTTCACATCTAGGTATGAAGATCCATTTTTTCCATTCAATAAAGGTAACCTCAAATTGTATGAATTAAAGGCATGTTTGGTTAGTTACATGTTATGACTAGGATCACAATGAATACTTCTTATCATAGTAGATTTGTTCATATGCACAATTAACTAAGTTTCTAGAAATAATCACTTTAGAAAATCATGAATGATAAAAAAAACTAGTCACATGCAAAAAAATAGAAAGTACCCTCCCATATGGGGAAGGGAGAACACTTCTAATGGTGGAATGACATATGATGTGTGAAATAGGTAGAATTATTTCTCAAGGACTAGAAATGGTGTGACAAAGATGTTTTTCCTTCAAAAATTGGTCTTGAGAGATCTTCTGATACTGATAGAACATGGTACCTGAGTTAGTGTGGGGGTGAGGACTTGTAAGCATAGGCGGATTGGGATTCACAGGAAGTTCCAATAATATCATATAGTATTTGAGGTCTTCATGCGGTAATTATTTATTTATTATGTATGATACTGATTTGAGTCTCAAGGACTCTAGTGTATTCCCTAGTTTAAGATATATGAGTACCAAGAGGACTGACATTCTTTACTTGTATGGTGAGACATTTTTTAGATGGTGGTGTAGGTCCCGAGTGACTAGAACCTAGTACCTATCTGGTGAGATATGATATAGACCAAATTCCATTTTTTTATTTCATACACATGTTGGGTGAAAAATTCTAACAAGTATAGTGATATATCTTAAAGAATGATAACACCTTGAGTGATAAGGTGTTGGAAGGACCCTTACTTGAGTGATAAAGAAGTTATCATATTATAACATGATATCTTACCCTAACATGATTGATAAGATAGTGGTCAAGATAACGGCCTGACATTGAGTGATAAGGTTCTAGATGAACCCAACCATGAGTGATAATGGATCATTTGGAATGTGATATTAGACCTACCATGGTTAATATGGTATTATTTTATAAAATGGATTTACATTGATCATAATGTATTAACATGGATGTTTGTTGAGTGAGAAGGTTGGTATATGATATATAGTGGTATCAGACACTACCTTTATTGGTATGGTAGATGTTGGAAGTTGAGTGATGACCAATATTGAGAGATAAGTATTAGTCTAGGGCTTGAATACATGACTTTATCCTACACATTCAGGTTGTGGTTGATTAATCATTGATACTCCCTATTTAGAGTATTTGGGTATAGGACGGGTTTCATGTATGATGGTACAATGGTGCGTGTTTTTGGTTTAGAAAAATTTATCCATGGTTGGGTATCATGGAAACCTATTTATCACATGATGACCTAATACACATGGAGTCTTGGTGTCCAAGTTGGAACATGACATCCGACATGATATGTGTGTCTATTTATTTTTATAACATTTACTTCACTCAAGTATACATATATATGTAAAAATATATTAGTTTCTCTTTGTGAGATTCTAATGTCATATATTTCTAACACCTAGAAAAATCAACCTGGTATGTATGTAGTAGGGGTGTCCAGACCCGACCCAACCCGACTGACCCGACCCGACCCGATTGGATTGGGTCGGGTTGCGTCGGGTTCAAAAAATTATATGCACGGTTTGGGTTACTTTGGGTTGACCCATTGTCGGGTTGGGTCGGGTCACGGGTTGGGAAAAATAAGACCCGACCCAACCCAACCAACCTGATGGCCACCTCCGTTGTGCTGACTTGCCGAGCTGATCTTCCATAGTGGGGATTAGTTTTTTATTTTCACATCATTCTAAACAAAATTATTTCATTTTTTAGGAGAAAAACTAGAATATTTCGAGCATGGAACCGAAATTAGAAGCGTTGGATTTTTTTTATCTTGGAGATTGATTTCGTTTGAGTGTGGAACTGAACTTAGAAGCACAAGAATTTTTTATTTTTTCACGTAATTCTACTGGTTTGTCTCAGTTTTTTTTTAAAATAGGGGTATAGAAGTTTGATCACTACTTGGAGGTGAAGAATTTTGGGGAGAATTTTCTGATAACCACCATGATCGACTCCGCCTTCATTAGCACCTGCATTCCACCGATGACGGATTCATCGCTACCTCTATTTTTGAGAATATCAATTGTAGGAATTGAGAAAACCAACTGGAAATAATCATGTAATAATTTAGAGCATTAATATGTTTACTGAATAGCAAGAGATTAGGGGATATAGTAAATAATTTATATAGAGAGACAACAATCACGGTGGATGGACATTGGAGGCGTAGGGAGGAAGCTTTTTCTTGGGTGGAGGGGATAGAGATCGCACCGGGTTGATGTGGAGACATCCTGTAATACCAGTGAGATATCTAGAAAGAAGTCGATTTTTTCCCCATAAACCCATAAAACCAACCTGACCCAACCTGATTCAGTATGGGTTGGGTTGGGTCGGGTCCAAGCTAAAAAACATGCATGACCTGACCCAACCTGACCCGACCTATTTTGATCGGGTCGGGTCCAAAAAACCTCATCGACCCGACATGACCCAACCCATGGACACCCCTGGTATGTAGATCGTATGATTGTTTTACTGATCTAATAAAAGATTATGTACTAGATTGGGATGGAGTATCTCAACGGGGATTGAAGTTGATGATATTAGGTGGTGATCGAGGATGGAAATAGAGCATATTGTGTATTTTTTTTATTTGGGTCATATTTGTGGGAAATTAGTTGATGTATGACTGTATGCAACCACATGGTCTATTATTATAAAATTTTGTTTTTTTAGATGATAATACCTCTAAAAGTGAGATATATATATATATATATATATGTGTGTGTGTACTGGCTATTTTCATGCACGACTATGAATAGTGTGGATCACACCAGGCTTCTATATCAATTTAGAACAACTAGATGTTGCAATGTTGGGTAGGTATCTCCCCTTATCATAACAGACTCATGCAATATATATGTGTGTGTGTGTGTGTGTGCTGGTCATTTTCATGCACAAATATAGATGATGTGGATCACACCAGGCTTCTAAAATATTCCCTTTATTCTTGAAGTGTTCAATGAAAGAACATGTTTTTGAATTCAAATAAATATACTAAATAAGACTTCAAGAAAATTCACTACATTTTTCCATTAACTTCATCATATTTTAAGTCATCATCCATTGAAAACTATTAACTATCAATCCACATAATATGCAGATATCTCCTTTTAAATCCACCACTTAAAATATCTGAATATCTTGCGATAATACCTCAATTTTAATTCTCCACATTTTTCATTACTTTTAAAATCTTTTAAACCTCCAACTAAATATTTGTGGCATGAAAACCATTCAAATTTTCCTTTTAAAATCATGAACATATTGACATAGAAACTCATTTTTGAATTCTGTTTCTAAACAAAATGCCTTTGACCTTCACACCAAGGCATGAAACAACACATCTTTATGCAATATGCCCTTCAAAACCTCAAACATCACGACCACTTGGCCATTTTTCTCTACTACAAAATCATGATACACCAAAACACCTAGCTTTCTAGAAAATCTCTAGGAAATGATATCAGTATCTCTCTAGAATTTTCAATACTTTGTTATACATAGGTCCACCACAATGAGAAGAATGCCTTTATTGAGTGCCCCTACTATAATTTTTCTTAATAGAACATGAGAGAAATGTTTTTATATTAATATTCAAAGGAGGGGTCACTAAAGCATATGAATTTTTGGTGGTAAGATGAAGCTTATGGTGGGGAGCACCATAATCCTGATAGGTGTTAAACAATGACATTGTCAGTGTTTTTAGATATATGGAATCAAGTAAACACCCAAAGTGGTGTCCAAGAGGCTAGGAAAACACCCCAAACAGGTTTCTCCATAAGATAAGGTCACAACAGACATGATAGAAAAAATCAATTATTTAATATTCTATAACAAGGGATCATCTAAAGGTTGTAGTGAGTGTCACAATGACACAACGTCTAAAGGGAAACAAAACGACGGAAAAGAATCATACACCCTACAAAAAACATTTAAAAATTCATTCACTTCAGCTAAACATGGAAATTTCATTTATAATATTCAAATGGTGAAAAGTAAATTGTCATGGTCAAGGCATATGCCTACTCAGGCAATGTCATTTGAGCTAAATGAGTATGATAATCCAATTTATGTTATTAAAAGAAAACAAAAACTAACTAGCCATAAAACAAACACCAACAATAGGCATAAGAAAAACTCAAACCAAATCTAAACATGATACAAAAAACTATCACTACTCTTTGGTTTCGAAGACATCGCACCTCCATTGGAGGGGTTTTATTATAAAATCATGGCATTAATTTATCACAAAATTCATTTAATTATATTTAAATTTTATTCTAAAACTCATTCAGTAAAAATAAAATGCAATAAGTTAATAAACTAGATCAACATAACTATCACTGTGAGTTTTTGCAAACAGCACAACTTTATTAGAGGGGTTTTATTATAAAAATATGACTTTATTTATCAAATGAAACAATTATATTAAAGAACACTTATTCAGGATATGAAATTCAATATAATTAAGCATAATAAATAAAGAAGCTAAATTCAATTTAAAGCATTCTTGAATTAAAGAGGTTAGGAGAGGGACCCTACCTCAATGTGGAACCAAGCCATCCACTTCGTCTCTTTGAGCTTTCTAACTAATATTTGTTGCTCCCTTGCTGGGTATACACACCTTCAAACACATGTAAGGACACCTTGACCCTATGCACACACCCACATCCCCTTGAGCATGTATAAGGGGATCCTTCCACATATGATTGTGTGAATATATCAGTATCCACTCACCTATGTATGCATTTATATATATATACATGGTAAAACCTATCCCCATACGTGCATAATGACTACAATGGTTCATTATACATGTAATGGGGGAACCCACATACATATACTTACTTACCTATGCACATGTAGGCGAGTTGTCCTTGACTTGGTGACTTGAAACCAATGAGCAGGGATCAACACACTATATAAAGGATATTAGAAACCTTAAAACACGTAAAGGATGCTGCATAACTAGTGAGAAACTAACCAACGGCATTAAAGCCTTACCTCGATTGGTAGCGAAAAACCAAATCCACCTGAACCAACATTAAATGATCCAAAGCCCTACCAAAAACATAATATGGATTCAAAACACTGAAATCCCCAAATACATGATGTTTGATACAAGTAGTAACCATATAATCTTACTTCAGATCAAAGTCGGTGGATTGAAACAATCTGAACCCCTTTTGGCCCCCTTTGCAGAATATAACTACCCTCTGTCCATAGAAAGTAGTAAAAGACCTAAGTGGCCAATGGGATAAAGAAAATAAAATAAAGACTAAACTAAAACATACCTGTCTCTTGTGACTATACATGTCACAGTGAACATATAATAACCAAAACACCCCATGGATCAAATCATGTTCCTGAAAGCATGGGTGAAACAGATCTATGTTTCAAAATGATACTATAAAATAGTACGTTCCTATTAATTAACAGTTAATCTTCCTATTGATGGTATATAATCAGTTTGGATCAAGTTTCAGCTCAGTTTGTCTTTGTTCGATACAATTTTGTTTGGGACATTTCCATTAGATTTAGTTTTTATTGGTTTTGTTTATATTATCTTGGAAAATTTCATTCATTTGGGTTCTAGTTGATCATGAAATTAATAATAATCAGTCAATTCATATTAATAATTACATCCATTGGTTCCATATCTGGAGTAAAAAATAAATAGAAATGAATGATATCATATAAGTAAAATCATAATAGGGGCATCTAAGACCTTTCTCACTCATTTTACCTAGAGGCAATACCATTTAAATTACACAATGCATGAAATCAAAAAAATGATTTATCATGTACAAAATATTGGTCTAAATAATATAATTAGTTGAAAGATTTTCAAATAAAACACTATATAATGATGAATCAATATTAATTGTACCTATCAATATTGTTAGACCTACATCATCTATCATTGGATTATCATATACCATGTGATGAAATTTCATTCATAATTCATGTGGATAGATCTTCAAAATTCATCCTCAAGATTGTGTTAAAGACATTGAGTCAGTTATAGAGAAACTAGAATGGGTCAACCATACATTAGACATCCATAAAACATCAAATAAAATGAATTAAAAAAGATAAATAACCCAAATGAGATTAAGTAACATCAATTGAAAATTAAAAAAATGAATCATATAAATAAGATTCAATGAAAGTAAAATCAAACATACACTAGTCTGAGTTGACAAATATAATATCACATACCAAAATAGAATAAAAAAATAATTGTACCCATATATCATTGTAAAATATCATGTTTCTTGCTATATCCCAACTCACCCATGGATAAACAAACATGATATTATTATACTAATAGATGAATCTTGAACATATACACATAATATGATCTACAAACACACAAAAATAGATATGAAGGATGTAAAGTAGTCTTACTCATGCAATTCGTACCTAATATAGATTTTTTGTGGGCATATAAATCACTAAAATCCCCAAATTAAATTGGGCTAAACAAAGAGGGAAGAATAAACCAACCTAAAATGGTGTACAATAGTGGCAGATGAACCAAGATAATCTAAACTACTTTGCCTTCATTAGTGAATACCAAATCACATATGAAGTGGACCCAAAAAACCATGATACTCCCTACAAACAAGGATCAATATTAGAATAAGAGAATCTCAAAACCCCTAGGGTTAGGTCTAATGAAACCTTACAACGGGAGAGAGTAAAACTATAAGAAATTGAAGAATTAAAGAATATGAATGCTTATCTTGATGTACCGACCAAGAACCCTTAATAAATTTCAGAGAAATACTAGGAGGAGAGGGAGCTGAGATAGGGGTACGATGGGTAGGGTGTTCAGCTCTGGGGGTGTCATACACGAATGTAGAGGATAAGGGGTTGGGGACATTGTCAGAGGAGAGGGATCCGAGAGGGGCTGGGGGATGTTGTTGGAGGAGAGGGATCTAATAAGGGAGGGGGGTCTTCGCCGAGTAGAGGGAGCCGATAGGGGAGGGGGACATCGTCGAAGGAGAGGGATCTAAGAGGGGTTAGGGCCGGGAGGCGAAGGCCAGGACATTGAGGCTGAGGTGGAGGCTGAGGGTTCGAGGTTGTGTAGTGGAGGGGAGGGCTGGTGGGAGGAGATCGGGGAGGGGAGGGGAGGTTTTACACGAGGGGAGGATATTGTGCCCAATAAATCGGCAATTTGTTCCTATGGTTAGCGCAAAACTGTAGGTATATATGAGATTTTATCATCTTTACCAATAATTTTTATAAACCATTGGTATATAATTGTTGGTATAGACCCATTTTCCAGTAGTGTTAGCTTAGAAAATTTCATTCATTTAGGTTCAAATCAATTCAGTTTCATTACATTTGGTTCATATCAGTTTGGTTTAGTTAAATTTTGTTCATTTTAGTTGTGGTGGTATAGGTTTTAATTCATTATATTAGGTCCAATTTTATTCATCATTTGTGCGTTTGTATGGTGAAACTTTATTTAGTTTGACTCATTTTCAATTTACTCGTTATAATCTTATTTGTTTTGGTTTTAAATGGTTCATATTGGTTTGTTATGTTTAATTTCATCCAAATTGAGGCAAGTCATTGATTATATATGATTTTCTTTGATACAACATGATATGTTTGTTTTAGATTTGTTTAGTTTTAATTTATTTGTTCTATATAGGCTAATTTTATTTTTTTGTAGATTTATTTATGAATATTTAGTTTTACGCTTTATAAGTTAATACAATTCATATTATTTTGATTTTTCTTACTTATATATGTCTGATTTCATTCAATTCATTTTGAATGGGTTTATGTTGGTTTCATTTAAATTGGTTTGTTTCATCCTCAAGACTATGTTAAAGGAATTTAATCTATTATTGAGAATCTATAATGGGTCACCCAAACATTTTACATCCATGAAACATCAAATAAATAGAAGTAAAAAAAGATAAATAACCCAAATGAGACTAATATAATTAACATAAATTCAAAATTAAAAAATGAATCATAAAAATAAGATTAAATGAAAGTAGAATCAAACATACACTAGGCTGAGTTGACAAATATAATATCACATACCAAAATAGAATAAAAAAATCAATTATTCCCATATATCAATTGTACAATATAATGTTTCTCAGCATATCCCCAATCACCCATCAATAAAAAAACATGAGATTATTATACCAAAGGATGAATCTTGAACATATACACATAATATGAGCTACAAACACACAAAAATAGATATTCATGATGTAAAGTAGTCTTATTCATGAAATGTATACTTAATATAAATTTTTAATAGACACATAAATCACTAAAAGCACAAAATTAAATTTGGCCAAACAAAGAGAGAAGAATTAACCAACCTCAACTGGTGGAAGATGAACCAAGACTATCCAAAACACATTGCCTTCAGCATCGAATGACAAAATACGATTGATGAGACCTAAGAGAACCATGATACCCTCTAGAAGTAAGGATAAATGTTTGAATCAGGGAACCTCAAAATCCCTAGGGTTAAACCAAATGAAATCGGGCGACAAGAGAGAGAAAAACTCTAAGGAATTGAAGAATTAAAGAAGATGAATTCTTACCTAGATATACCAATCAATAAACCTCAAGAAATTTGGTAGAAATGGTAGGAGGAGATGGAGTTGAGAGAGGGGGACGTCGTGCAGGGTGTTCAGATGTGGGGGGTCTCACGTGTGACTAGAGAGGGGGATGGGGGACATTGTCTGAGGAGATGGAGACAAGAGGGGAGGGGATGTCACTAGGAGAAGGATTTGAGAGGGGAGGGGGGAACATCGCTGGAGGAGATGGAGCTGGGAGTTGAGAGGGGAGGGGGACGTCCTCATTAGAGAGGGATCTAAGAGGGGAGGGTTGAATGTTTTCAGAGGAGAGGGATCCGAGAGGGGCTGGGGGCTGGGAGCTGGAGGTAGAGGCTGGGAGGTCGAGGAGGTCGAGGTCAGGGAGGGCAAGAGAGGTCCGGGAAGCCGAGGTTAATGTGGGTTCATGCAGGGGGGGATGAAAAATTTGGAGGGATCCTAATAAAATTCTGAAATCTGTAATGTATATCGATGGTTTTAGCAAAATTGTAGGAATAAAATACAATTTATCACCTATCCCAACAGTTATTATAAATCGTGGTCATGCATGCATGGGTATAGACCCATTTTACACTAGTGAAAAAAGAGTATTAATAAAATTATTATTATGTGGAAAGGGGTTTATTAAATGTAATAAATGTTATTTAATGTATGGTATGCAATTAAATAATATTTTAACTTAAATCTTAACTCTATAAATAGATGGATATATATATTGTTTAGAGTATCCAAAATTGATAATTTCTAATTGTTGCACACAATGGATTCTCTCTCAAATACTTCACTTTCCCTCTCAATCACGGGAATTTTAAGATAGGTTTCTTCAAGAAATAAGAATAGGTGATCAAGAATGAAAAAATTAAGACAATTAACTCGCCGCACTAGTACCTAGAGATCGAGTGGTGTTTATTAGAGATCATAGAAGAATATGTTGGTAATTGCTATATGGATTATATCCTTGGATCCATACAGTGTAACGAAGGTAATCCGAAAGAGACTTTTCAGATGATCTATATTTTCCAAAAATGAAAGTTCTTAAGCCCATGTATTTATTTATTCAATTATTAAATAAATTAATTATAAATTTTATGTGAAAGATCCTTGCTCATAGTTTTGGGAAATAATTATTAAAAGAAATTTCAATATATCTCCCACATCTACATGCTTCTATTATTCCTATATCTAATAGCTTTCTTCTCTTTATTGGTGTGGGGTGCATGGTTTCTGCACGGTTTGGAAAAACATGAGAATTTTTTAGGTCATTAAAAAGTGGAAATTTATCATTGTTCCCTCCTCATATTTAACCTTATTTCTTCTCCCATCCACCCACTAAGGATTTTCCGCAACGGGATCCTACTCCAAGATTTCTTAGGTGTCTTGTGCATTATTCCTCGGGTGTTTTTAACCCCGGTTCTTCATGGAATTTTCAAGATAGTGGTTTCTCTCTTAATTCTTCCCTATTTATAGGGTTTTATTTCCTTATTTATTGGTTTCTTATTTTCTATTGGATTTTTGACCTAGAGGAGGATTAGATCTTTTGATATTGGGGAAGATATTGATAGTTGTTGATTGATATGTCATTTATAGAGACTTTTTGAGTTGTGGTTGTGGTTTTGCACCGATTTTTGGATGTTTCCGAGTGTGAGGTAACTGGTTCCATGATATAACATTTTTAGATGCTTTTGATATACTTTTTTGGCATTATAAATTTGTTCTATGAATTTCTTGTTTGGTGAGAAATAATTTTTTGAAATAGTTTGAAATGCATATATAATGAAAATATTATTTTTAAAGGAAATTGTTTTTATTTGTATGTGATTCATTATGGTGCTTCTTGGAAGTGTTTTTATGATTATGTGAAAGATGTTAAATGTGAGTTCAAGGTAACTTGAGGTTTGAATGTGTAGAAAGTGTGTTTTTAAAGGAAAATGGATTATTTTGGCATGTTTTATTTATTTTAAAAATGTTAATGTGATTTTTGAATTATGTAAACGATGTGAAGCATGTTGTGAGATTAACTTGGTTTATGTGTGGATTTGATAGGGTCTTTGCTAATTGAAATGTTTGGATTGATTTTTTTGATTTTATTATGATGTTTCCAAGTGAATTTTATGAATTTTACAAGTGGTGGAAAGTGTATTTTGAAATTGTTTTTGTTTGTGTAAAATGGAAAGTGGTTTTATTTTTGGAAAATGGGGGGCTTCCATGTGACTATTTATGAATGTGGTGATTTCCTTGTGTGCATATGTGGCATGGCATATGTTTGTGAAAGTGATGGTTATGTGATTACATAATTTGAGCAAAAAGGGAATCTAGGGTATCTAGGTGGGAAAACTAGAACTAGTATGCTAGTGATTCAGAATTGGTAAGCTTGGATTCTTTTATTGGATTGAATCTAGTTGACTTGGAAGTGTAAAGGCTTGAATTAAATTAGCAGTACTTACACTTAAAACATTAACTAAATATGTGATATGATCGGAGACCACTAGGACCTTAGGATGGATCCATCCTAGTGGCTCATGTACTAAAATGTTGTTGGTAGTGGCTTATTATTTAGAGACCACCATGTCCTTAGGAAATATACCTCTTAGTGGATCATTCATAAGAAAGTTTTTGGTAGTTGAGTTAGAGGATATTGATCACTATGGTATGATTTTGTTAGTGACTCACTTGTGATACCTACCCTTAGGGTTTACCCATGGTTCTCTATTGTGACGTGATGTTGTGATGTGGTGCTGAACATTGGTATATAATAGACCTTGTGTTTATTGTGTATTTTAAAGTAAGTTTATTATTGAGAAAGATTATTTTAGAAATTTTTTCCTTTAAAAGTGTTTTTCTAAAAATGTTTTCCTTAGGTTGTATATTGAAATTTTTTCAAAGTTGTTATGATAATATGCACTTTGATTTGTCTTCTAATGTTATATCATAGAATATTTTCCTGGGTGGAATCATAATGGGCATTGGCTCACACCCTACATAAACCTTTGGGTCTATGTAGACTTTATTATGTATGAACTAGGTAAAGGAAAGATGTGTTGTGGTGATGAAGGTGGTTCCAGATGCTAGTGTTCCACTTCTTGTAAGTGTTGGTGGTGTTGTATTTATGGTGATGTCCCTCATGTTGCATGGAGGTTTTTGGGATGTTTTTGGTTTCACTTCCATTGTAGTATTTTTTTGGTTAATATTTTAAAACCTTGATTCATAACATTATTGTACCTTATTTGGTTGTGTTATCAGATATATATTTTTGTTCTATTTTGTTGAATGATTATGGTTATACTCTTGGGTGAAATCATTCTCGATTATATTTTTGATATCCAGGAACTAGTTTCCAGCCTGTGGGGATAGAGAACACCCTTAGGTGCATGTCTAGGATTGGGTTCGGTATCGGGTTGGATGGTATCCCAACTTGGTCCATGAAAAAATGGTATCATAACAAGAAATTCTCTTTTTAGGTCAAGTTATTTTGGGATGAGTCTGGATATACTAGATCTAGTATTTTCAGGGCATGAGGTTCTGGTTATGATTAGGGTTCCTTGCCAGCACACCTCATGACAGGACTCGAGTTATCATGGGATGTTTTGATTTGATTTTACTTCTCCTCCTTATGATATGTATAGTCTGAATACTATATATGGACACTGGGTGTGGGTAGAGTGGTTTGGTATGTCTTGATATTGCGATGAATTTGGTCATTTTTTGATTTTTGAAGGTGTTTTTAATTATCGTTGTTATTGAAAATTTTCAGAATACACGTTGATGGTTGTCTGGATGGTTTTCTTTGAGGTTATTTCTTATTGTAGAAAAATTCATAATCAGAGAGTTCATATGCAACTGTAGGAAGAGGGTGGAGAGAGATATCCTTGTCCAATTAATTAGAGGCTAGTGGATGTATTGGTTCATGCTATCAAAGTTTTGGGAAAAGGAGTGGGTTTTGGTCCTTCTTAGGTTAGAGAAGAAAAACCAGGTCCTAGAAAGGACAAGGCTGAGGAGTTCCTCAAGAAAAATCCTCCTTACTTACAGGGAAATGTGGAACCTCAAGAATAAGAAGAGTAGCTTGATAATATTGAGAGTATGTTTGAGTTTCTTAACCCTATCAAGAAATTCAAGGTGAATTTTTCTTAGTTTTTGTTATAATGTCCCAGTCAAAAGTGGTGGGACTCAGTGGTGAAAGCTGGAAATCATGAGCATGTGGTTTGTAAATATATTAAGGTCATTTTCAATGAGTAGTATTTTCTCAATGTTTTAGTTTATGCCAGATCCCAGGAGTTTATGGAGCTTATCCAGGGAGATCTATCCATGATGGAATATGATAATCGCTTCACAAAGTTGGTGCGGTTCACACCCAAGATTTTTTCTAATGAGAAGATGAAATATATGAGGTTTGATATGGGATTGTAATTGGAAATTCATTCTCAAGTATTTCTATTCAAGATGGAAACCTATGATGAAGTGGTTGATCATGAAATGATGGTGGAGATTGATTGAAATGAAAATTCTGGTTTTTCTATATCAATATCAGTAGTGGGAAGTGGTAGTACATTTGAGAAGAGGAGTAAGCAGGATGAGAAGGATAAGAGGGGTAGAGGCAGTTTAGGCCATCCTTCTTGGTTGTCTTCTATGTGGAATCAGGGGCTTGTTCAGTGGTATTTCATCAGTGTGGGAATGTGGGAGACAAGCGATCAGTGTGTTTGTCTCTAAACATACATTTCCATTGTTGCATAGATGTGGGGAACTTTCATTAGTTTTACAAGGTATTGCCTCCATATCTATGTGGTTTTGGATACTAGATTCCAGGAGGATTTCCGCTCATCCATAACCATCTAGGATAGTGGGATCTTAGTTCGTAGGTCATGGAAGAAAGGTTGTATCTTCTTATGAGAATATCCAATTTATGGCAAGACCACAGGCCAGTGATTGTTCTTAGGCTCAGGCTGAGATGAGAATATACATGTAGTGGATCAAGCGCTAGTGGGGTCAGATGCAAGGTATGAGACAATTCAAGGTATTATTCTTATTGTGTCATATTTATCTATTGTTCTTATTAACATGGTTTCCTCTGTTTCTATCCTTTATTCTTGTCTTGTGGATGTCTTAAAATTGGAAACTGATCATATGCCATATATGATGGATTTGGTAACGCCGCTTGGTAAGAAGTGAGAGAAGGGTATCAGGTGTCTATCTTGTACACTCACTGTGTCAGGGGTCAATATGGAATGGGATTTTCTAATTTTAAAAATGTACCACTTTAACATAATCCTCAGTATGGAAAGTATGGTGCATTTTTAGGCATACAACCTTTTCTATAGGCAGGGAGTGAGTTTTGAGAAACCTGATGGTAGTACCTGGGTTTTTAATGGTCAATAGGATCCTTGATTGAGTCGTGATGAACCTCTACTTTTGGAGTTAGGTAAAAAAATTATCAATTCATATCACTCATGCTAGAGGACAGTGGTAGTAGTTCTGCAGCTTAATTACCTCCTGTGGTGGATGACTTCCCATAGGTTTTCCTAGATGATTTCTCGAGTTTTCTTCTAAAGCGGAATGTGTACTTCTTGATTAATTTGAAACTAGGAACATAGATGATATCATTTCCTCATACCGTATGGACCCCTCCAAATTGATGAAATTAAAGGTATAGCTGGATGATTTGGAATCCAAAGGATTCATTTTCCCAAGCATCTCTCCTAGGGCCTCCCCAGTTATTTTTACAAAGAAGGTCGATGGATCTCTCCAGTTATGCATTGATTATTGGAATTTGAATAAGGTGACAATCAAGAATAAGTACAATTTTTACCCGTATTGATGAAATTTTTTGTCATATTAATGGGGAAAGTGGTATTCCAAGATTGAATTATATTCTGGATATTACCAAGTTAGAGTTAGAGAGGTGGATGTTCCCAAAAATATTTCTGAAGTAGCTATATCCATTTAGAGTACTTGGTCATTCCATTCATGTTGAAAAATGATTCATTGGTTTTTATGGAACTTATAAACATAGTGTTCTATCAGTTTCTTGACTCTGTTTTTATGGTGTTCATGGATGATATCTTGGTTTATTCTGGATTTGATGAGGAGCATGAGAGGCATTTAAGAACTATTTTGGACTATCTTTGGGACCATCACCTCTATGAGAAGTTTTCAAAGTGCACCTTATGGATCAGGGAAGTGAAGATTTTGGGTCACGTGATCTCAGAACAAGGGGTTTCAGTGGACCCTAATATGATTAGTGTAGTTATGTTAGGGTAATAGATGATGAACATTTTTGAGATCGTGATATTTTTAAAACTAGAAGGGTATTATTTGTGGTTTGTTGTATATTTCTATCATCTTCCTTCATCCATGAATACACTCACCTAAAAAGGGGTGAAGTTTTAATGGATCCTAGAGTTCCAGGCGTCCATTGAGTAGAAAAAGTGGTAGATGACCACCACCCCTACTTTGATCATTCCAGAATCTAGAATGGGTTGTATTGTTTATTATGATGCCTCAGGTATGGATCTTAGAATTCTATTGATGCAAGATGATCATTTAGTAGATTATGGTTCTCTCCAACTATGAAGACATGAGAAGAATTACCTAACCCATGACTTAGAGTTAGCAGCAGTGATTCATTCCCTGAAGACATGGTGCCATTATCTTTTTGCGGAGAAGTTTTAAGTTTATTTGGATCCTAATAGTTTTGATTAAATATTCTCCCAAAAGGATTTGAATTAGAGGCAGCAACATTGGGTTGAATACCTTTAGGGGTTTGACTTTGATATAGTATACACCCTAGGTGAGGGTAATATTTTGGATGATGCTTTCAGTAGGAAAGTGTTAGTGTAAGAATTGAAAGATTCTAGTGATGAGTGGAATTTGATGGGGATATTTTCTCAGATTCACTTGGAGACCAAGGAGAACAGTGGAGGTGTGTTCTTGGATGGTGTGCAACTGACACATTCTCTTCTTGAGTGGATTCAATGGGAGAATCCTGGTGATGAGTTTTTCCAATATTATTTGTAGTTTATAAATGGTGGGTATATACCTAGTGGTTGGTCATCATCTCTCTCGAGAGTTTTTTTCTTAAAGGGTCACTTTGTGGTGTTGTTATCTTTAATTAAGGTGGGTGTGTAGGATATCCACTAGTCTTTGTGGACCATTCATCCTTGTACCACCAATATGTTCTATGATTTGTGTCATATTTTCTAGCATTGGGGTATGAGGTGGGGAATGGTTGGCTTTGTATTGTGGTGTTATACATGTCAGTAGAACAAAGAAGAGAACCAAAATCCATTTGGTTTGCTTCATCCACTACCCATTTCTACCTGGAAGTGAGATGATATCATCATGGATTTTACTGTGGGATTATCTTGTACACCTTAGGGGAGGAATTATATTTGGGTAGTGATCGATCATCTTACCATATCGGATCATTTCATTTCAATCAGGGATTTAGTCAAAGTGGATGAGTTGGGACAATTTCATGTTCAGGAGGTAGTAAGGATTCATTGTATGACTACGGAAATTGTTTTTGATAGGGACCCACATTTCACCTCACATTTTTGGGATGGACTTCAGAAGGAAATGGGGTTATAAGTCAAGTTGAGCATGACATACCATCCTCAAACGGATGGACTGATGGAGTGAAAGAATCTAATTTTGTAAAACATGTTCCAAGAATGTGTGTTGGATTTTGGAGGTTCACAGGATAGCCATTTGGGATTGGTTGAGGTTTCATATAACAATAGTTACTAGTGATCGATTCAAATGGATACTTTTGAGGCACTTTATGGTCATCCAAGTTGGTCTAATTTGTGTTGGGTTGAGGTGGGTGATACCTCATTGTTGGGACTGATCCTTGTGCAGGAGGCTTATAATAAATTAAATATGAATAGGAAGTATTTGTTGATAGATCAGAGTAATTATAAGTCTTATTTTGATATGATACTCCATGATTTAGAATTTAATTTGGGTGATCGTGTTACCCTAAAAGTTGAACCTCACTTGGGTCATCATCGTTTGGGTAAGAAAGGGAAGCTTACACCAAGGTATGTTGGGTCTTTTGAGATTACTAAGAGAGCCGGTTAGGTGAATTATCAGTTGGATTTTCCTTCACAGTTGACATTAATTCATGATGTTTTCTAGGTCTCAAAATTGAAAAAGTATAATATGGATTTGTCTTGTGTGTTGAGATGGGAGGAATTAGAGTTGGAGACTAATCAATCAATGTTTAAGTGGCCAGTGTGGGTTTTGGATTCCTAGAAGATAGTTCTTCATGGGAAGTCTACCCCAATGTTTTGAGTTACTTGGAAGCATGGTTTTTATGAACACGAGACATGGGAGTGGAAGTCTTATAATGAAAATGAATACCCATATCTGTTTTCTGATCAATATTTATAGTGAATTTCTAAGAGCAGAAATTTTTTATTATGGGGAGAATTATTACACCCATGACTTCTTTTTCATGTATTTATCCAGTTTATTTCAATATTATGTTTTCCCATGAGTTTTCTCATGTGTATTTGATGAAAAATTTAAATTTCTTACTTGATAGGAGGTGGCGCACGGTTTGCACATGGTTAGGGGAAACTGTGTGTCTGGACCAAAAAACCGTGTGGAAAAGTGTCATTTTTTGATAGTGGTGAACTACACTATTTGTGCACAGTTTGAAGACTATGAAGGATAACCATGCAGCTTTCTCCTCTTGGTCAGTGAGGGGCGCACAGTTTGGCTAACCATGAGGGAAAACTGTGTGACTTTTCTAAGTCCTTAAAAGGTGAAAATTTACCTTTTTCCCTCCTCATATTTAATCTTAATTCACCATGCATCTGCCCCACTTAGGATATTAATCCATGGGATCCTCCTCCAATATTTCCTAAGCTGCTTTGGCATCATTCCTTGGGTTTTTTTGACCATGTTTCTTTTAAGAATCTTCAACTAAGTGGTTTCTCTCTTGGTTCTTCCCCCTTTCTAGCATTTTCTTTCCCTATATCTTAGTTTCTTATTTTATATAATATGTTTGACCTAAAAGGGGATTCAATATTGTGATATTGTGGATTATATTGATGTTTTATGGTTGATCTTTCCTTTATAGAGTCTTGTGGAGGTGCATTTGTGGTTTTACATCTATTTCCAAAAGTTTCCAAGTGTGAGGTAGGTAGTTCCATGCTCTAACATTATTTGATGCCTTTGATATGCTTGTTTAGATTTATAAATATGTTTTATTAATTTATTATGTGGTAAAAAATATGTTTTGGAAGGATTTTAACATGTATATGTGATTAAAATGGGATTTTCAAAGGAAAATGGTTATTATTTGTATGTGATTCATTGTGGTGCTTCTTGGAAGTATTTTTATGATTATGTGAAAGGTGTGAAATGTGCTTTCAAGGGAACTTGAGGTGAAAATGTGTTGAAATTTGGTTTTCAAAGGAATATGGATTATGTTGGCATGTTTGATTTTTTGTTCACCATTAAATGTGATTTTTGAATTATGAAAATTATGTGAAGCACATTGTGTGATGAACTTGTTTTATGTGTGGATTTGAAAGGGCATTGGCCCATGGAAATGGTTGGGTTAATTGTGTTTTTTTATTATGATATTTCCAAATGGGTTTCATGAATTATTTAAGTGGTTGAAAGTTTATTTTGAAATGGTTTTTGTGTGTGTGAAATGGAAAGTGATTTTATTTAAAATAAAACTATATCCATGTGACTGTTTGTGAAAGTGGTGATTTCCATGTGTGCATATGTGGCATGGAATGTGTTTTTGAAAGTGGTGGTTATGTTATAACATAATTTGAGAACAAATGGAATCACGAGTATCTAGGTGGAAGAACTACAACTAGTATGCTAGTGATTTGGAATTGGAAATCACAATTTATTCTAGTGGATTGACACTAGTTGACTCGGAAGTGAAAAGGCATGGATTCACTTAGCAAGACTTACATGTGAAACATTAACTAAACATGTGATATGATCAGAGACCACTAGGACCTTGGGATAGATCCCTCCTAGTGGCTCATTCATGGGAATATTTTTGGTGTCAAATTATTATTTAGAGACCACCAGGTCATTGGGATGGATACCTCCTAGTGGATCATGCATAGGAAATTTGTCAGTAGTTGAGTTGGAGGATATTGATTAGTGAGGTACAAAGTTCTTAGTGACTCACTTGTGCTAGATACCCTTATGGATTTACCCATGGTACAATATTGTGATGTGATGTTGTGATATTGTACTGACCATTGGTATATAGTGGACCTTGTGTATATTTTGTATTTTAAAGTAATGTTATTATTAAAAAAGATTCTTTTAGAAATTTTTTCCTTTAAACTTGTTTTTATGAAAATGTTTCCCTCGGTAAGTTTCTAGAAATTGTTTTCAAAGTTTTTATTTGAATATGAATGCTTATTTGTCTTCAGATGTTATAGCATGGAATCTTTTCTTGTGTGTTATCCTACTGGGATTTTCCTCACACCATACATACACATTTGGTTTCATGTAGACTTTGTTATGTATGAACCAGGTAAAGGAAATATGTATCGTGGTGATGAAGGTTGTTTCAGATACTAGTAATCTACTTCTAGCGGGTGTGGTGGTGGTGTCTTGAGGGTGATGTACCTCTTGTTTCACAAAGGTTTTGGGGATTCTTTTGTTTTCCCTTATATTATAGTATTTTGGTTTTTGGTTAATGTTATAAAACCTTTACTCTGAAAATTGTTGTACCTTATTTGGTTATGTTATCAGTTATGCATTTTTATTCTATTTTTTTAAATTATTATGGTTATACTCATGGGTGAAATCATTATCGAGAATATTTTTAATACTAAGACACTAGTTTCCAACCCTTGGGGATCAGGAACACCCTTTGGTCCATGTCTAGAATCAAGTCAGTTGTCGGGTTGGATGACATCCCAACATGGTTCATGACACAGACTATGGTGATAGATTTTTGATCTGGGGATCTATTTAAGAGTTATAGATAATTTATATCATTTATATACATGGGTTAAAAATAACATATTTGAAAAATCAAATATTTTTAGAGGACCCACAACACTTTAAAATTGAACCAACCAAGCAACCATTTTATGAAAATATAAATAGAAAAATATTTTTAAATTATTCAACTAAAATATAGAACATTATAGAAATCATGGTCATATTTATGCCTTGACAAATCTTATTCAACCCTCGATGAAGGATTGAAGAAAAATAGAAGATGGGTTTTACTTAGGATGGGAGGAGGATGAGAAGAGTTATTAGAGAAGATCTTCAATAGGCTGAAGTGAATAAAATTTCCAAGGAAACAAATTAAAGTAGGATTTACATTTAGTTTAAATATAAATTATCCCCTTTTTTTAAAATCCCATATGGTCTCTACCGAGTACTCGGTGGGGGACCACCAACTACTAGAAGTCCATTGGGTACCTTCTGAAAAGTCATTGGGTACCCATTACTAGATCAAGTAGCTCTTGTAACTCAACCAGAAACGACTGAGTACTTGATGGACTTCCTTCCCTAAAAAATAATTTTATCTCACTCTTACTTCATTATAATTCTTCTTTAAGCAACCCCAAACTCCCAGTTATTAAATATAAAAACTAAATTACACAAAAATAAAAATAAAACACTAACCCAAATGACATGGGCTATTGAAAAAGAATTTAGAGAGAATAGAAAGAAATATAGGAACTATTTCACATTATAATTTATGCGATAAATATTATTTCAAAGCTGTATAATTGCACAAAATTGAAGATTTGGATTTATTCATGGATATAAAGCTAAAGGAGAACAACTATAGTAGATTAGTGTACTAGTTATATTTAGTACATTCATTATAATAATTTGAGATTCGTTTTTATTTATTTTCATATGATGAAGTAATGAGTATAGAGATAACAATAGGTAGTGATACTTGGACTCAGTAGTGAACTGATCATAAAATTTATATTATCTCAACAATGCATAAGTAAATTCTCGGTACATCATCACATCATTGGTGTATGCTCCTTAGACATTTATTTTTTGAATGAAAGTAATAAAATATTCATGTGTTTCTTCATTAATTTAATTATTTGGGTGTTGTATTATTATTGATTTATTTGAAATATTTGAGAGTTCATTCTATAATAAGAACAGGATACATTTGAGGAGGAAATTTAATTAACCTAATTCACTCCCACCCCCACCCTCTTAGTGTGATTTAGACCTTGGTGGTAGCAACAAATATCATTTTTTTAAAAATTATCCCTTATGCATAAAATTGAACATCACATGGTTAACATAATACTTTTATAGTAAATTAAACATTATTTAGATAAGCTCACACTTAGGCATTAAATTACATATCATTTAGATAATCTCACCCTTGGGTATTAAATTGCATATTATTTACATAACCTCTCCCTTATACATTAAATTTTACATTGATTAAATATTAAAACATGCATAACATAAGTTTCATCATGATTTCTATAGTATAAAAATTCACATATAACACCCTTACCCATATAATCAAGTTTGATTCGGAGGGTACCATGACCTCATGCATGTCTCCTCATTTGCAAGAGGTTTCAAAATAGTAGTAAGGTCCTAAGCATCACCGTGCGGAATCTATGCCCTCTGTAACTGATGAATAATTAGATTATGCAATGGATTAAATGATAATCAGAGTATATGGTAGAAATAACACTAAAAAACCACACATAATAAATAAAAAAATAACAACCCATGCTATAACAATATAGAATACAATATCAAGTACAAAAAGTCATAGAGGAATCCCCACAAGTGGAAGATCCAAATAAAATAAATAATGGGAAATAAATAAAGATGCATCTCTACAAAAATATCTTAGAGTATATCTAGACATCAACATGATCAACCTACTCCTCCTTTACAACTTCCCTAAGCATGGGTACATCCCTAATCTAGATTCCTAACCTTAAAGTCTTCACGTGCATCGAGATGTTCATGTAGGATTTGATTATAAACTTAGTAGGACACCACCAATGCGTTCTTAACAAAAATACATTATGTATGTATAAATGCATGTGAAATGATTTAAAATAAAACATAAATAAACATACAACCATCTAGGTCATGAACCCCATATCCAACCTACTTTTGCACTATCAGAAGATAAGTCACATCTATCCAATCACATAATTTGAACAATGTCACCTGATTCTTCCCACAAACCAACCATATCATCTATGGATATCCAAAATATACTCAACATAATAAAAAATATTATTCTACAACTCAACCATCTCGTTGATGGCTCCACAATATACCAAGCATTATGGAACAAGTCATTCAACAACTTAACTATGTCATCGATGAATAGACACTATATATCCATTATAAATAGCACAAATAATCACACCAAGAAAAAAATATAGCTCTTGATAGGTTACACATGATCACATATGCTAATCAAATAACATAATAGAGTTCTCACAAGGTTACTCATAAACCGTCATGCATTCCAAAACATAGAGTTAAGCTATCATAGGGCTACACATGCACCCACATTCAAGTCAAGTCATAAATTTTTATATAAAATATGTAACATGTTATGGACTTCATACCTCAAGTGTGTTAGAACTAAAATTTACAAGATCCTTCACTTGAATCCATCCCAATACACAAAATCCCAAATGTAAACCACCACAATGAATGGATATCAAGTCGACCAAGATAGTTGAGGCAATTATGGAGGATTTGGGTTCCTCTCCTTTTATTTCTAGATCCAATGAGCCATGATTCGATCAAAATGAATTATGAATGGAAAAATTTGCTAAAATAACCCAAATGAGTCTCATTATTCAATATCCCTTTGCCTAGGAGGAAGAATGAGAGTTTTTAGGGAATTTTTGAGTTAAATTACTAATTTTTAGATTAATTTATTATGTGCACGCAATTTGAAAAACCATGTGCCAATCGTGGAGATGATACTTTCCAAAACCCAAGTTATATGGTTGGGCCATATGATTTGGTAAATCATCTTCTAGCCATGTAAATTCAATTGTTTTCAAGGACTCCAATCACATGGTTGCATAGGTGATCAGTAGGGTTTCTGTTAACTGTTCTCCCCCTAAATTGATTCTAAAACATCCCAAAAATATCATGAAATTACCCAAGATCATACCCCCAACAAACCATACCTCAAAACCTACAAATATAATTTGAAATAAAAAAACATAATGTATCTTAGAAATCCAAGGGGCGTTGCATATACATCATATGCATATAACATAACAACAACCACTACATTGATTTTACAAACCTCATCAACAAGCATAAGAATTTAAACACCAATACAAGCACATATGGTATATATCATCACGGTAAAACATTAAAAAACATGGAATCAGATCATCAGGAGATCTATTCATGATGATATAAACATGTGACATAACATATATTTAATTCATGGTGTATGTGAATTACAATAGCATATTTTTCATTTATTCAATATTTCAAAAAACTATCAATTAATAAAATAAATCACTCCATGACTGTAAGAACCCGGTTTTTGATTCAAAAGACTTTAGAATATTCTTGATATTGTTCCAGAGTAGCACCCTCAGATGGCGTGCGATTCCGAGCCCCAGTGTGGCCGGAATTAAATTTTCAGTGTTTTCACACTGGAAATGCCAAATAAATGGGATAACTCTTAAATGATGCTTTTAATTAGATATCTGAGTGTATAGATGGGTTTGGAATGGGGTGTTTACCCTAAGAACAACATAAAACATGTCAGCACGGGATGTTTGGACCCCTCGCTCACTTTTGGAATGTTAAACGGATAAAATTAATTAATTTATTTATTCATTTAATGGTGATACTCAAGTATCACTTAAACGGTGGATCATATTGAAAAACCAAGGGCACCGTTGAGTTCGGAATGTGCCGTTTACCCTAGGAGGGGTGTAAGTTTTGTGGGTGCGGCCCGTCTGTGAAAAATGGCCCCATCGGTGTTTTCGTAATTTGGTGGCCTCAGGCATTGAGATTTATAACTTTTGAACGGGGCCTTGGATTAAAATTCTGAGACTTCCATTGTGCTCGGGAGGTGGTATTTATCCTAGTGGAGGCGTAACCGCGACCCCGCTGGGAGTTTCGGACGTGGGTTAATTTGAGGGTCGAAATAATTAAAATTGTAATTTTTTTGTTTTCTTTATTTAAAAAAACCCTCCCCCTTCCCTTATCCTTTCCATCCCCTGGCAGAATAAGGAGCTCAACCCAAGGATCTCTCCTTCAAGCTCTCCTCCTCCATTCTCTCTGAGGTGTTACGGGCGGCTGACGAATCGACGGAAAAGCATCGGGCTTAGTCCCACGAGGTAGGATCTTGTCCTCTTTGTTTCAATTCCCACACCCGTTCATTTACATTTTATGGCATTCAAACCCTGAAAAAATCCCTTAAAAATCCCATATCTTCTTAGTTTGTATTTTTTACTTCCTGTTGCGATTTTTGGATTCGAAATCCGAGTCCCGAGAAAACCACAAACTTCCACCGAAAATTGAGGGTTCTCGGTGGGGGTTCATAGTTTTGTTTATAATTTCAAAACCCCTACTTTGAGATCGATTCGCACTGTAGAATTGCTGGTTGATATTCAAGAAAATCCCATAGGTGCGTAGTAGAATTTATGAGCTTTCCATTGCTGTTTACAGATTCGAAATCCGAGTTCCAAGCGAACCGCGGTCTATTGTCGAATATCGGGTGTTGAAGGGGGTTTCTAGCCGGTTTGGAGGGGCTCTGGCCGGTTCACGGTGGCAGAACCGGGTGTCGGAGGCGGCTCGGAGCGGTGGCTCGGCAGCAGGCGGCGTCGGCCGGTCGAAGGTGGTGGAGGCCAGGCGAGCTCGCGGCGAGCTGGGCGGCGGTCTTCAGCACGAGCGAGCGGCCTGGTTGGCCGGGGTTTAGGCCTTCGGCGCGAGAAGGGAGTAGCGGTGCTGGCGAGCACCGGGTCATGGGGGTCGTCGGCGGTGCCAGCTGGGGGTGCGTGACGCGGGAGACCCGGCCTTCTGGTCGGGTGGACTCGGGAGAAAGAGGAAAAAATTGAAGAAGGAAGGAAAAAAAAGGGGGGACGCATCAAATTAAAAAAATAATAAATAATAAGTTTATAATAATAATAATATTATTATTATTATTATTATGAAAAGGATTTATAAATAATAAATCATCTGAAGGACGCCCAATTTGGGCACCGTCTGTGGCCGCGCAATCCTTGAATCGAGATGAACGTTTTGAAATGGTCTCGGGGTTTTTTTTCAATTCTCGAGACGAGGGGTCCGGTGGCGTGACACGACGTTAAGTGGTCGAGTGTTTTTCTCGGGGGGTTCTTGTTTTGGACGACATGGACGCATCTGATGTCCGTTTTGAGCGTCGTCAGTGGCATTGTGACCCTGGCATCGAGGCGGAGTTTTCCAGTGTTGTTTCAGGCGTTCATACCGGAGTTGAGGCGTGGGCCCCACGGCCCGTCTTTCGAGCTGCGTGCAGCGTTTCATGACTTTTTCATCAGACATTCGTTCGGGGCATACGAGCAGTTGTTTTAGGTGTTTTTCCGGGGGCATTGCAATGGCGCAATCCGCCCGCTCTAATTCGGCATGATGGTGTGGGCCCCATGAGGGTCGTATGGGCGTTGACAGTGATTTTCCATCTCTATCACCTGGAGACCGTTTTGGACAATTGAATAGTCCATTTCGTGTACTTTTTCAAGAGGATCGCAATGGTGCAATCCGTTCATTGTGTTTCGGGACTGGGAGGCGGGTCCCACGTAGCACCGCTCGTGCGCGGTGCGCCAGAATGCATCCTTTTCTCCGGATATCCATTCCACTCAAGTGAGTAGTCCTTTTTTCATGTTTTTTCGAAGAGATCACAATGGTGTGATGCACCTGACTATTTTCGGGGCTGAGGCTTGGGATCACAGGATGTCGTTCGGGCGTGAGGCGGTGTTGGCGACCTTTCCATTGGATACCCGTTTGAGGCGAGTAAGTGGTCTATCTCGTGTGTTTTTTCACAAGGATTACAACGGTATGATCTGTTTGGTTGTGCGGAGCCTCATACGTGGTCTTATTAAATGTGTAAATATGAAAGGTGCCCTAGTGGCAGTTCTTCTACCGTGTTTGTAGCGGACCTTTGGTGTGTGATTGTGTGCACTCCTGGGAGAGTGAGGTTGGTGTTTAAAGAGATGTGGTTGACTGTGCCTCAGCCGTTGAGGTGGCAAGTTGGAGTTGTTACGTTACACCTTCGCATTGACGTTGGGTGTCGTTTGTACGATAGCCTTTGGGTTGGAACGTGGTATACTCTGGGAGTATATGGGAACGCTAGGAGGTATATGTGGATGTTGGTACCTAAGAATGTTTGTGCGCTCGATTGGGGTTGACTTGGGGCCACACATCATGTGGGACCTATGTGTGTGCCATGTTCTGCTTTACATACTTTTGACCTCTTGTGACGTAGAGGGTCCCTCTGTTCTCATTGTTGACCAATAGGGTTGAGTTTTCCCCTGGTCCTATTCTCGTTTGGCCGACAGAGATGGTTTGTTCCTATGTTTCTTCAGCTGTGAGGGGTTTCAGTACCATGCCCTTTCATCGGACTATGACACCATTTGCGACTACATGTGCTCGTACAGCGTGGGAGTTTTCCCACTTTCTGGGATAACTTGTCTCGGTCCGCTTCGATAGTGACTTGGCGGATTGGAGTGTGATCACCCTGAGAGGCCTGGGGAGTTTCTCCCATTGCTTTGTGTTCCCTGGTAGAGTTCTTGTGGATTCGGTGTGACCAACACTTTACACGGGCACCAATCCTCTACCCAGGAGGTTGTTTCCAGCAGGGATGAGGTGGTTTCCAGCAGGTCTGAGGTCGTTTCCAGCACGGCTGAGGTTGTTTCCAGCAGGGCTGAGGTTGTTACCAGCAGGGCTGATGTTGTTTCGAGCAGGGCACGCCAGGGTATCATCTAGCAGGGATGGCCAGTACAGCGGTGTTCACCAAGCAGTACCATCCAGCAGAGATAGCTAGAGGGGTTCCGAGTTTACCTCCAGCAGGGCTGGCCAGTGGTCCCCGATGCGGGGCTTACCTCCAGCAGGGCTGGGCAGTGGTTGCTGATGCCGGGCTTACCTCCAGCTGGGCTTGGCAGTGGTCCCTAATGCCGGGCTTACCTCCATCTGGGCTGGGCAGTGGTCCCTGATGCCGGGTTACCTCCAGCTGGGCTAGGTAGTGGTATTGTCTCCGACTTTATCCGGGTCACCCTCCAGTGGATTATCGTGTTACGGGACTGGGCGGTGTGGCACTCGTCGACTCTTTCCGGGTCTCCCTCTAGTGGGAACCCGTCGACTTCCAGGGACCCTCCAGCGGGGCTGGGCAGGGGGTCGTATGTCGACTTTGATCAGTCCTCTCGACTACAAGGCAGTGAAGAGGAGTGATTTTTTGTTCCCCCATAACTCTCAAGTACGAGGGGCACTTTCCCCACCGAGACGCGTCCTTGTGACGCGACCTAAAACCGTGCGGGCGAGTCAGTGCTGCCCAAAGCGGATAGTGTTGAGGTGCGGTGGTTTGATCCCCTTGACTTGTAATTCGAGGAAGACGTGCGGGATGCTGGGCATCAATGGTGTTACTTCTGGGATTGTTGGCAACTCACTTTCCTTGGGTTGAGCTACGGGATAGAGATCCCCTTACGATCTTGTTCGGGCTACTTGATTGAGCATATTGTTGTGTATATACCTTGTTCCGGTACCCACTTCTTGGGGTTGGTTACTCTCCTTCCAGGAGAGGCGAAGATGCGCGGGGTATGCCACGTGCTTTCCGTGTCTATATTCTCATGTTTGGATGAGTCTACTCTCCTGCTATAGGTAGCGAAGACTCTACGGGAAGTTCACCTTCTCACCGTTCTAGCTCCTTGTGTCTGGACGAGTCTACCTTCTTTCCTCTTGTTGGGTTGAGCTGGAATCTTTACTGTACTCCTTACTGCACTTTCAGTTGTTCTCCTCTACTTCCCATGTTTGATCTACTTCTCACCCTTTGGTACCTCTTTTGTTGCTCCCTTGAGCCTTCAGGGTATCTTACTGAGTATTTTTATACTCACCCCGACTTGGGATTTGCCCGCACTTGGTGTGCCCTTGCAGATGACGGACAGGTTGGTTGTGACGTCAGATGAGTTTAGGAGCTTGGACCGCGTGCGGTGGTCAGAGTCAGGTTCTAGGTGGGGGACCCTTCCAGTTCTTTTCCTTTTTGTTTACCAGTTGCCGGGTTGTGGCACTTTTCTTGTTGGGCGTGTGTTTTCCCCTTTTCTTTTTCAGTTACCTTCAGCTTGTACTTTGTACTGTTAGAGGTCAATGCACTTGTGGTTTATTTATAGCAGTTTCCCTTTTTCTTTTCTTTTATTTTCTTTTACTCTGCACTTTTTCATTGAGTGTGTTGCGTGTGTGTGTACAGGTACTTAGGCAAAGGCCTCCCCGAGTTATTCTGCCTTCGATGCTGGTCGCCAGCCCCTAGCCTATGGAGGCATGCTTGGGTAGTTGTGGCTCGAGCCCGGGTAGGGTCGGGTCATGACAAAGTGGTATCAATGGTGGATCGTTCCTTGTAATGTTGTTCGGACGTCCCTAAAATAAAAGTAATTGGTTGGGATTTAGGGAAACAGTGTTAACATGTCTCGGGAGTGGCTCTCAGGCCAGGGATTCCAGTGATGGGCAGCCGGCGTATCCATTCACTAGGACCTTGATAACCCGATTGTCAACTCGGCATACTGAGACACTTGTTGCAGGGAAAAAAATTTGTTTGTGCATCACATAGGATTGAGTCTTTGACTATCCTTCTTGAGTCAGTTCCCCATCGTTGCTATTGGTATATACATATATGCTCATCTGACCACGACACTCCTTGATAATATTCAGGATGTCTCCACAAAGACAGCCAGCCAGGATACCATCTTGGGTTCATGACGATGACCCTGCGAGCTACGAGGCCTCAGTCCAGGACCCATCATTCGAGCCCCTTTCTCCTGGTGGGCTGGTAGCAGCACCCCCACCTGTTGAGCAGAAGACAACTTCAACAGAGCAGGCTGAGATTGAGCACAGGTTGAGCGCTCTCCATGAGTTCCAGTAGCATAGACCGCTGAGGTTCAGTGGTGAGCCAGACCCTCAGGCAGTAGAGGTTTGGCTTGAGGTAGTGGTTCTCCTTTTCAGGCTTGTGCAGACACCGGAAGATCAGAGAGTGGATTTGGCAGCCAACCTTTTTCGTGGAGTAGCTTGGCTTTGGTGGAGTCTGGTGACTTAGTTTTTTGATGAGTCGTCTCTTTCTTGGGGCAACTTCAAGTTGTTGTTCCTTTAGGAGTTTTTCCCCTCCTTCTTGTGCTCCATTCGGATTCAGGAGCTCCTGCAGTTTCAGCAGGGAGGGATGACGGTGGCTGAGTATGCGGCTAGTTTCACAGACCGTGCACACTTTTACCCGGACTTGGTCCATGATGACAACATACGAGAACGGAAGTTTGAGCAGGGTCTCCGCTGAGAGATTTGTGCTGTCATAGTACCCTTGGGAATTTCCACATATGGCGGGGTGCTAGAGCAGGTGCTGGTGACAGAGAGCTTCCTGTCACATTCTGGAGTTGGTGGTGGTAGCAGGCATGTTGGAGTCGAGGCGTCTATCGTAGCTAGCGGGCGCTGGCAAGTAGAACCTCGACGTAGGTGGCTTTCTGACAACTGGACTCAGGGGAGTGGTCGTACACCACAGTGGCACCGGAGGGCACCAGTGCAGCCCGAAGAGAATCAGTGCTATGCTTGCGATGGGCGAGCTCACCTGGCATGGGACTGCCCGACCAGGCATGCGGAGAGCTTTGGACAGGCAGCAGGTGCGCCACCACGACAGAGGCAGTGCTGTGATCAGAGTAGTACCCAGGGATGTGGTGCTAGTAGAGGAGTGGGAGGAGTTGGTATTGGGGGACGACTTTATGAGGTCTTCTCATCACCACTAGGCGGTCCACAACAGGCTCCAGGAGCTGACAGTTGGGACCGAGGACAGCCGCGAGCTTTGGATGTCTACGATCCTACAGAGCATGAGGTGTTGGGAGGTACGCTCTACAGATCTACTACTTTTTGAAGTAGAATTGTTAGACTCTGTGTGTGAAATACTTTTCTCCCTGCTCCTTGTTTGAGTTATTACCAGGGTGGCATAGGGTGTCGGTGTAACCCTATGTTGGTAAGGTAAAAAGGCGTGAGCCCTTTTTCCCTAGTCGATGGTGTTGACTCCTTCGCTTCTGAGCATGTAAGAGGGTCTTGATTGTGGTACATAGACTATGGAACCTTGCGTGACCAGATATCCTTGGGTGTTTCACCATATTGATATTCTGAAGGAGAGAATCACCGGGCCTTGTTCCAAGTGTGGGCGGTGATTCCAGTCACGGCATGCGACGTAGAGGTTTGTTCAGCGATGTGAGCTACCCTCGAGATCCTTCAGGCTGTTTGAGACCGTCCAAAGGGATGGCGAGGTTCCCTACTGCCTTGACCTAACCCCAAAGTCTGGAGTGGGTGCACGACGTCTCCCACGTGACTCACCTGAGAAGAAGTGTGTGTGCTTATGTGCACGTCAGCGGTGAGGGAAGATCTCACGTGAACAGATCAAATCCTTTGGTCTGTGTGCAGTGACGCAGAACTGTGCAAGAGTTCTTTTGGGTATGGGAGAGCCATGTGCGGGCATAGTACCCAGAGTTGTTCCCTGGTTTTGCTTTTCGGGGAGGAAAATATTGAAGGAGGGAATGATTTAAGAACCTGGTTTTTTCTGCGAAAGACTTTGGAATGATTTAAGAACCCGGTGTGGCCGGAATTAAATTTTCAGTGCGTTCACACTGAAAATGCCAAATAAATGTGATAACACCTAAACGGTGCTTCGAATCAGATATCCAAGTGTACGGATGGCTCCGAAATGGGGTTTTTACCCTAGGAAAGACATAAAACATGTCGGTGCGGGATGTTTGGACCCCTCACTCGCTTTCAGAACATTAAACGGATATAATTAATTAATTAATTTATCCGTTTAATGGTGAAACTCATGTATCTCTTAAACGGTGGTTAGTATTGAAAAACCGAGGGCACCGTTGAGTTCGGAACGTTCCCTTTACCCTAGGAGGGGTGTAAGTTTTGCAGGCGCGGCCTGTCTGTGAAAAATGGCCCTAGGGGCATTTTTGTAATTTGGAAGCCACGGGCGTTGAGCTTTATAACTTTTGAACAGGGCCTTGGATTAAAATTCTGAGACCTCTATTGTGCTTGGGAGGTGGTGTTTACCCTAGGGGGGGCGTAACCCTGACCCGGTCGGGAGTTTCGGACGTGGGTTAATTTGAGGGTTGAAATAATTAAAATTTTAATTATTTTGTTTTCTTTATTTAAACAAACCCTCCCCCTTCCCTTCTCCTTTTCATCCCCTGGCGAAAGAAGAAGCTCAACCCAAGGATCTCTCCTTCAATCTCTCATCCTCCATTCTCTCTGAGGTGTTTTGGGCGGCCAACGAATCGATGGCAAAGCTTCGGGCTTAGTCCCACGAGGTAGGATCTTGTCCTCTTTGTTTCAATTCTCGCACTCATTCGTTTACATTTTATGGCATTGAAACCCTGACAAAATCCATTAAAAATTCCATATCTACCTATTTCGTATTTTTTACTTCCCGTTGCAATTTTCGGATTCGAAATCCGAGTCCCGAGCTAACCACAAATGTCCGCCGAAAATTGTGGGTTTTCGGTGGGAGTTCACTATTTTGTTTATAAATTCAAAACCCCTACATTGAGCTTGATTCTCACTATCGAATTGCTGGTTGATCTTCAAGCAAAGCCCCTAGGTGCGTATTAGAATTTCGAGCTTTCCATCGCAGGTTATGGATTCGAAATCCGAGTTCCGAGCGAACCGCAGTCGATTGTCGAATATCGGGTGTTGAAGGGGGTTTCGGGCCGGTTTGGAGGGGCTCTAGCTGGTTCATGGTGGCAACACCGGGTGTCGGAGGTGGCTCGGAGCGGCAGCTCGGCAGCGGGCGGCGTTGGTCGGTCAAAGGCGGCGGAGGCCAGGCGATCTCACGCCAAGTTGGGCGGCTGTCTTCAGCGCGAGCGAGCGGCCGGGGTAGCCGGGGTCGAGGCCTTTGGCGCGAGCAGGGAGCAGCGGTGCCGACGAGCACCGGGTCACGGGGGTCATCGGCGGTGCCAGCTTGGGGCACATGATGCGGGAGACTCAGCCTTCTGGTCGGGTTGTCTCGGGAGACAGAGGAAAAAAAAGAAGAAGGAAGGAAAAGAAAATGGGACGCGGAAAATAAAAAAATAAAATAAAAATAAATAATAAGTTTATAATAATAATAATAATATTTTTATTATTTTTATTATTATTATGAAAATGATTTATAAATAATAAATCATCTGCAGGATGCCCGATTTGGGCACCGTCTGTGGCCTTGCAATCCTTGAATCTAGATGAACGTTTTGAAATGGTCTTGGGGTTTTTTTCAATTCTCGAGACAAGGGGTTTGGTGGCGCGACACGACGTTAAGTGGTCGGGCGTTTATCTCGGGGGGGGGTTCTTGTTTTGGATGGACTGGACGCATCCGACGTCCGTTTTGAGCAGCATTAGTGGCGTTGCGACCCTGGCGTCGAGGGGTAGTTTTCCAGTGTGGTTTTGGGCGTTGATACCGGAGTTGAGGCATGGGCCCCATGGCCCGTCTTTCGAGCTGCGTGCAGCGTTTCACGACTTTTACATCAGACATCCATTCGGGGGTGTGCAAGCAGTCATTTTTGGGTGTTTTTCCAAGGGCATTGCAAGGGTGCAATCCACCCGCTCTAATTCGGTACGATGGTGCGGGCCTCATGAGGGTCGTATGGGCGTTGACGGTGATTTTCCATCTCTATCACCAGGCGACCATTTTGGACAAGTGAATAGTCTATTTCGTGTACATTTTCAAGAGGATCGTAACGGTGTGATCCATTCGTTGTGTTTCAGGACCGGAATGCGGGTCCCATGTAGCACCGCTCGTGCGCGGTGCGCCGGAATGCATCATGTTCTCCGGATATTCGTTCCACTCAAGTGAGTAGTCCTTTTGACGTTTTTTCCGAGGGGATCGCAATGGTGTGATGCGCCCGACTGTTTCCGGGTCCGAGGCTCGGGATCACGGGACGCCGTTCGGGCGTGAGGCGGTGTTGGCGAACTTTCCATCAGATACCAGTTTGAGGTGAGTAAGTAGTCTATCTCCCGTGTTTTTTCGCGAGGATTACAACGGTATGATCTATTTGGTTGTGCAGAGCCTCATACGCGGTCTTATTAAATGTGGAAATATGAAAGGTTCCCCGGTGGCGGTTCTTCTACCGTGTTTGTAGCATACCTTTGATGTGTGATCGCGTGCACTCTTGGGAGAGGGAGGTTAGTGTTTAAAGAGATGTGGTTGACTGTGCCTCAACCGTTGAGGTGGCAGGTTAGAGTTGTTACATTACGCCTTCGCGTTGACGTTGGGTGTTGTTTGCAAGATAGCCTTTGGGCTGGAACGTGGTATACTCTAGGAGTATATAGAAATGATGGGAGGTACATGTGGATGTTGGTACCTGAGAACGTTTGTGTGCTCGGTTGGGGTTGACTTGGGGCCACACGTCATGTGGGCCCCATGTGTGTGTCATGTTCTACTTTACATACTTTTGACCTCTTGTGACATAGAGGGTCCCTTTGTTCTCATTGTTGACCAGCAGGGTTGATTTTTCCCCTGGTCATGTTCTCGTTTGGCTGACAGAGATGGTTTGTTCCTCTGTTTCTTCAGCTGTGAGGGGTTTCAGTATCGTGCCCTTTCATCATATAGAGGCACCATTTGCGACTACGTGTGCTCATACAGTGTGGGAGTTTTCCCACTTTTTGGGATGAGTTGTCGCGATCCACTTCGACAGTGACTCAGTGGATTGGAGTGTGATTTCCCTGAGAGGACTGGGGAGTTTCTCCCATTGCTTTGTGTTCCCTGGTAGAGTTCTTGTGGATTCAGTGTGACAAACACTTTACGCGGGCACCGATCCTCTACCCAGGAGGTTGTTTCCAGTAGGGCTGATGTGGTTTCCAGTAGGACAGAGGTTGTTTCCAGCAGGGCTGAGGTTGTTTCCAGTAGGGCTGATGTTGTTACCTGCAGGGCTGAAGTTGTTTCAAGCAGGGCTCTCCAGTGTACCATCCAGCAGGGATGGCCAGTACAGCAGTGTTCACCAAGTAGTACCATCCAGTAGGGATGGCCATAGGGGTTTCGGGTTTACCTCCAACAGGGCTGGGTAGTGGTCCCCGATGCCGGGCTTACCTCCATTTGGCCTAGGCAGTGGTCCTCGATGTCGGGCTTACCTCTAGCTGGGTTGGGCAGTGGTCCCCGATGCCGGGCTTACCTCCAGCTGGGCTGGGCAGTGGTCCCCAATGTCGGGTTACCTATAGCTGGGCTGGGCAGTGGTCTCGTCACCAACATTATCCGGGTTGCCCTCCAATGGATTACCCTATTACGGAACTGGGCAGTATGGCACCCATCGACTCTTTCAAGGTCTCCCTCCAGTGGGAACCCGTCGACTTCCAGGGACCCTTCAGTGGGGCTGGGCAGGGGGTCGCCTGTCGACTTTGAGTAGTCCTCTTGACTGCAGAGCAGTGACGAGGTGTGGTTTGACGTTCCCCCAGAACACTCAAGTAAGAGGGGTGCTTTCCCCACTGAGACATGTCCTTGTGAAGCGACCTAAAACCGTGCGAGCGAGTCTGTGCCACCCAAAGTGGATAGTGTCGAGGTGCGGTGGTTTGAGCCCCTTGACTTGAAATTCAGGGCAGGCGTGCGGGATGTTGGGCATCGATGGTGTTACGTCTAGGACTGTTGGCTACTCACTTTTCTTGGGTTGAGCTATGGGATAGAGATCCCCTTACGATCTTGTTCGGGCTTCTTGATTGAGCATATGGTTATGTATGTACCTTGTTCCGGTACCCACTTCTTGGGTTTGGTTACTCTCCATCCAGGAGAGGCGAAGATGCGCGGGGTATGCCACGTGCTTTCCGTATCTAGATTCTCATGGTTGGACGAGTCTACTCTCCTACAACAGGTAGTGAAGACTCGACGAGAAGTTCACCTTCTCACCATTTCCAGCTCCTTGTGTCTGGACAAGTTTACCTTCTTTCCTCTTGTTGGGTTGAGCTGGACTCTTTACTGTACTCCTTACTTCACTTTCAGTTGTTCTCCTCTACTTTCCTTGTCCGATCTACTGCTCACCCTTCGGTATATCCTTTGTTGCTCCCTTGATCCTTCGGGTTATCCTACTGAGTATTTTTATACTCACCCTTTCTTGGGCTTTACCCGCACATGGTGTGCCCTTGCAGACGACAGACAGGTTGGTCATGACGTCAAAGGAGCTTAGGATCTGGGAGCTTGGACCGCGTGCAGTGGTCGGAGTTGGGTTCCAGGTGGGGGACCCTTCCAGCTATTTTCTTTTTTGTTTACCTGTTGTCGGGTTGTGGCACTTCTCTAGTTGGGCGCGTGTTTTTCCCTTTTCTTTTTCAGTTACCTTCATCTTGTACTTTGTAATGTTAGAGGTCGATGCACTTGTGGTTTATTTATAGCAGTTTCCCTTTTTATTTACTTGTCTTTTCTTTTACTCTGCACTTTTTCATTGAGTGTGATGCGTGTGTGTGTACAGGTACTTAGGCAAAGGCCTCCCCGAGTTATTGTGCCTTCGGTGCTGGTCACCAGCCCCTGGCCTATGGAGGCGAGCTTGGGGTAGTTTAGGCTCGAGCCCAGGTAGGGTCGGGTCATGGCAATGACCCAATGGGTAACCTAGTCATTGGGTGATATGATTATTGTTTCGCCTAAAATAGAACATCATCCCTTGTTCCAATTAATGACATGAATTTATTTAGTAAAAAACAGACACCAAAAATACACGTTTGGGTTTTATTTCACAAAAAAATACTTTTGAAACCAATGTGTAAAATCATTCTCGATCCATGAAAAAGTTATTATTTCCTAGACATCCATTTGGAATCTCTTGTGTTCACAACCCACCAACCCTCGGACCAAACACATACAAATCAAAAATAATAAAGAAAACAATTAGGTTCACTTGTCTTGCATGTTGATACATCAAATACCAATCTTCTCAATCATGCCAAATCTGACAAAAAGGGTAAAAAAACCCAAAATGGAATATTTAATATATCAAACAGGAAGGATGGATAATCACCCAATAAAATCAAACACACCTTTACATCATTGGGAGAAGCCTATTATCGTATATAGGTTATCATTCTGACACACGATGATTCTCTATACCCTTAAAAATCAACTAGTACCCAAAAGGTTTCCAATGATAGGGACAATGGCTTAACCAATCATAAGTTTCAATTGTGGTTCTTATCAAATTATTTAATATGTAATTCTAATTAGGAAAACACTACCACAAAACGGGGCAAGGTAAGTAGCCTGTTTTATCAGTGCTAAGCAGAAATCACTGATAAAGGGGGGGGCCTTTACCTTTATCAGTGCTTTTCTTAGTGCTAATAAAGGGTGCATTTATCCGCACTTTTTTTAGCACTAATAAAAAAATTTAATAATAATTTATATAAAATTATTATATTTATATCAAAAATAGCGTTTATTTGTATACATTAAATAAAAAAATGCATGTATATAATTAATATATATTTTTTAATAATTCAAAAATCTATATATAATGTTTTAAAAGAAAATTATTTCTAAGATTATAATTAAATATAAATATATATTTAAATAATTATAAGATTATAATAAATTTAATTAAATAATAAATATATTTATTATATTTATTTTATTTATTTTATTTATTAGATTTATTAGATTTATTGGATATATTATGGATTTAAAAGATTCATTAGATTCATTATACTTATTTTATTTATTTTATTTATTTTATTTATTTTATTTATTTATTTTATTTTATTTAAAATTAATATATATATAAATACTTTTCAAATATATAATTAAATTTTAATTACTAAATATATATGTGTTTCCAATGAATTTGGTCAACAAATATATTGATCATGCATGCATATATGTTATGTATCATTATAAATGTTCATTTATACATTACACTCTTCTTATTATTCATGTTGTCCATTGATGGCTTGTTTTTTATTATGTATATTTTTATCGGCATATGATTAATTCATGTTACCCATATATACTATTATGTTCTCAAAAATTCTTATAAAATTACATTTAATATATTTAAATATTAAATATATTTATTCTATTATAATTATTAAATTTTAATTATATATAAATAATTTTTAAATATCTTTATTTTTAAATATAATTATAACTATATATATTTAAATAATTAAAAAATTACAATAAATACATATACTATAATTTTATAAATATATATATATAAATATATTTATAATTATATAAAAATATTTATAAAAATATTTATTTATAGTTATAATTATAACTATAAATAAATGAATATAAATATATATAAATATTTATAAAATTATAATAAAAATATTTATATACTACTTATAAAATTATAAATATATAATTAAATAAATTTATTTATAAATAAATGAAAATATTTATAATTATAATTCCTAAAAAATATAGATTTATTTAAATAATTAAAAAAATATAATAAATATATTTATTATATTTATTTATATACAAATATTTATAAATAAATTAATATAATTATAAATATAATTCTAAATAAATATTTGTATTTAAATAATAAAAAAATTATATTAAATATATTAATTATATATATTTACAAAATTTTAATTATATTTTTTATAATTTTATAATTATTTAAATATATATATATAATTACAACTATAAATAAATATTTATTTATTACAATTTTTAACTATAAATACATACATATATATTTATTTATTTATAGAATTATTAATTTATAATAAATATATTTATTATTTTCATATATAATTTAATATATAATTAAATAAATATATTTATAAATATATATAAATATTGATAAATAAATACAAATATTTATATTTATAGTTATAAATAAATACAAATATATTTAAATAATTATAAAATTATAATAATTATATTAATTATATATATTAATAAAGATATAAATATTTCAAATATAAATTTGTTATAATTTTATAATTATTTAAATAAATAAATATGTATTCAATTATAATTATATATATATATTAATATAAATAATTATAAAATTAGAAGAAATATAGTTATATATATCTATAATCTTATAAATATATATATTTAGTATATTTATATTATATACATTTATAAGATTATAAATATAATAAGTATATTTCTTATAATTTTATAATTTTTTAAATTATAATTTTATAATTATTTAAATTGTCATTTTATAAATATAAATATAAATATAATTATTTGTAGTTTTAATTATAAATAAATATATATTTATATTTATCATATATATAATTTTATAAATATATATAATAATATAAGTAAATTATTAACATTATATTTTTATCAGTGTTTTTTTAGCACTGATAAAGGCATATCTTTATCAGCGCTATATTTTTAGCACAGATAAATACATCCTTTATTAGCAATTTTTTAGCACTGATAAAGACCTATCTTTATTAGTGCTAAAAAACCACTGATAAAGGCATGTATTATTAGTTCTTTCTATTTTAGCACTGATAAAACATACCTTTATCTGCGCTTTTTATCGAGCACTGATAAAAGTTTCATTGGGTTTTATAAAGAAACCCTAACTTTCTCCTCCTTCCTCACACCCCTCAAGCTCTCACAGAAGCTGATCCCTACCGCCAACGCCACTGCCTCCTCCTCCCCCTCTCCCATTGACTTCTCTACTATCGTGAATCCCTCCACCACGAACCCACCTTCACCGTGCATCTCTCCTCCGTCACGCACCTCTCCACTGCCACGTGCCTCTCCTCCGTTGAGTTCCTCTTCTCCACCACATGCCTCTCCTCCGTTGGAGAACTCCTCTGCTGCGCATCTCTCCTCCTCCATGAACGCACCTCCACCGCGTGATGAACCACACATCTATGGTGAGTTTTCTCCTCTTTATCAACAATTTCATCTTGTATTTCACCGTAAGTCACTACATCATTTATGTTTCACTTGAGTTTCATGTTTTGGTAGTGTTTTGGTAATCTTCTGGTGCAAAATAGGTTGGTCCATATTTTTAGCAATGTGGTTGTCACGTGTGGGCATCCTACTTTGCCCTTCGGTACCCAAATGAGTTGAAAAGGTTCTTTGAGGTAGGGATTCTCCTTCGTTTTTCTTTTTTTGTGTATCATGTGGGAGGGATCTACTCTTTCTTTCCTATAGTTTATAGTTTCACCACACTAATCAATGATAAGAACTAGATAATTAAATAGAAATGGGAAATGGGGTTTGTTTGAATGTTATTACAGTTTGATATTGATGGTGATGTTGTGAATTGTATGGGAAAAATGCCCCCACTGAAAATCATGGCCATTGGTGGTCCATGTTTGTTCACTAAATGAATTTTATGTTGGTTGATTCCTATTAATACAAATGAAGGCATTAAGAATTTAATAACATATTTTTTTCAAATCATATTTTCTTCTTAGCATAATTTTATATCTAAATATGTAAATTATTATTTTATTACAACTTTAAAAAATTATATGAATGAATTAATAACTATTTATATTCAATGTTATAAAGTGGGCCGGGCATTTAGGTTGATGCATCCATCAAAGGTACCTAACCTAGATTTTGTTTATGAAATTTTATTTAAAAGGTTCTACGATATTTTGGTACTTGATGTTGCTAACTTCATGAATTAGTTTTGGAGAGGTAATAATTATCTTGAGACTTAGAATGATACTCTCATCACTTTGATTCTAGAGGTTACTTATATGAGTTTAGTTAAGTATTTTAGAATGTCTTGTCTTTATAATGTCATTTATAAATTATTTTTGAAGATTTTATAAAATAGACTATGGAAAATCATACAATAGGTTAGTTTAGTAACATATATCTTTTCTTGTGTTAAAGAGTTATATGGTAATATAGTCTCCATGAAGTAGTCTTCATGTGTGAAAAATATTTGGAATGTGAATCCTTACACATTATTTGATTAATTCAACCAAAACGAGAGGCTCCAGAACATAGCCTCAATTTTTATATATAGGAATTAGTTAGTGAAATATCATATAGATGTGGTAATTTTGAAAGATATTATATTTAGAAGTGGATGGTGTATTGGTAAGTAGTCCAGAAGTTATGAATAGAAGTTGTGGTTTTTTAAATATGGGTTTTTTAATGGTGATAGGTTAAGGTATTCTCCTCATTGTATTGAGAAAATGTTTTTGGAATGTAAGATTCATTCATTGAAATGTAATAGTGAAATTCACTATTCATCAAAAGTGAAAGGTTTTAGATGGACATGATACAGGTGTTATAAAGTCCACATGTTCAATGGGGATACTTCCATGAAATTTTGGAAGTTAGTGAAACTTGATGAACAGATGATACTTACTACAAGAAAGTGGGACAACATGCACAAGAAACATGTGATAGAGGTGTTTTTGGAATACTCATTGAGAAGAAAAATCATTGCACAAGTATCTTTGGAACATTAAATGAGAATTTTATTATGGTGATTTTGTTAGGGGTTCACTTTTATTACCAGAGGGTCAATCGAGATTCTTCCTGATTGGAAGCTCTTGGAAGGATATAACCAAGTATGTGGTATGGTTCCTTTTCCTAGATATTCATGAGATATCCTTCTAATATCTTAGTGTAAGATTGATTAAAACACCAATATTAAGCATAAATGAGATGGTTAATGAGTATGGATTATATTGTGATGTATCAAGATTCAGGATTTGAATAGTTCTACTCCATGATTGTTATGTGGTTTCTAATGGGTAAGAACGCATGAGAGAAACTTCCCATGTCATTTCCTAGATTTGGAAATAGTGGTACTTTCCATGAGGTGTTATTGGAATACACTAAAAAGTATTTGAAATATTAATCACAAAGTGAAATGAACTGTTGATAGTGGAGAATGTATGAGCACCTATAGTCATTTAACTTTTACTTAATGTATACCCTTAAGAAGGGGAACATTTTTTTATAATGTACCATATTGTATGGATCAATCTTTGGTTGTACATGATTCAAGAATCAATTGGAAGATGGTTGACCACTTTGAATAGATACGAATTTATGTTCAAAAGTATCTCTGTCAAGTGACACTTATGATTTTATCTATCACTTAGTCACTCCTCGGTAGTATTATGGGAGTAAACTATTGGATTTATACTATTTATTCACAAGAGACATGATAAACCTTTTATAGCTTGATATTTTATAAAATTTTGGTTGTTTTTGATTCATGTATCCTTTGTAAAGTGCCTCTCTTGGGATTTATGTCTTTGTTAAAATGCCTAAGTGGCTCTTTAAAAATTATTCAAGTGTTTTGAAATGTTTCTTAAGAAAATATATGTGTTCAACATACCTTTTTTGGTTTTAAATACCTTAAAAATTATTTAAACACTTGGTATGGACTTAGGTTGCATGCCAAGTTTTTTCACCTCTTCTGATTAGCTTTCAAAAAGGGATGTGAATGTTTTGAAAGCATATGTAATGTTGGTTTCATTTTAATAAGGGATGTGTGAAGTTTTAGATGAAAATTTGTAAAATATAGAGGGTTTTTGTTCATTTTAAATGACTAAGATTGTTGGTTCATGAAATTTCCTTGACTTATTTAAAAAAATTGGGGTTTTGAGAAATAGTGCTTGAAACTGATTGGTTTATTTTAAAAAGGGCATGTTATTTTAAATAGGAGTTTGTGTAAATGGTTGTTTTTTAATGGGATTTAAATTGTGATTTGATAAAAAGTTTTCAAAGGAGACTTAAAGTCTATATATTTTTTTAGCATTGGTTAATTTTTATATCAAAACATTGTGTGTGTATTTTGATAAATACTAATATCATTGAATCAAATATGATGGATATGAATAACAAATATATGGATTACAATAATTTTACAAAAGAGTATGAAGATGGAGTGAAATACTTCATCAATTTTGCAAAAAATTATGCATATGATCCTTCTCAAATCCTCTGTTTATGTTTACGCTATTGTTATTCAAGACAAGTTAGTCCATATTAGTTGGAAGAAAACTTGATCTTTCATGGAATATATCGAAGTTATAAATGTTAGATTAATCATAGGGAAAAGAGAATGTAGCTAGTGGGTGGGATAACACTTCATTTTATGGATCATCTGATATTATTACAAGTGTGGACAATGAAGAAGAACGTATCGAGGATGTGATTATAGATGTGAATGATGAAGAAGATCATATTGAGGAAATGACAATGATAGTTGAAGATGAACTTTGTGATTTCCCAAAATTGTTTGAGTAGTTAAAAAGTTGTGCAAAGACACCATTGTATTGTGGTTACACTAAATATACAGCATTGTCATCCATACTAAAGCTATATAATTTGAAAGTAGGGAAATGGATGGAGTGATGCTAGTTTTGTGTAATTACTTTCTCTCTTGAATGACATGTTCCTAGAAGATAATGAGCTCCTGAGCTGAACATGTGATACAAAATGAATTCTTTTGAAATAATATATTCATGCCCAAATGATTGTATAATATTTCTCAAGGACCAAAAATCACTTAGAGAATACACAAAGTGTGGTGCTTCTTGATATAAGAAAGCTGAATCTGGTCCTATGAAAGTTGTATGGTACTTTCCAATCATTCCAAGGTTTATGCACCTATATGGAAGTGAGGAGACTATAGGTAAATTGACGTGGCACTCAGATAGAAGAAATAAAGATGGGAATCTACATCACCCAGAAAACTCTCCTTAGTAGAAGAAAATTGATCATGGGTATCCTGAATTTAGAAATTATCTAAGAAACCTTCATCTTGAATTATCTATAGATGGAGTGAATCTTTTTGTTTTCCAAATTAGTACTCACAGTACATGGCCAGTTTTGTTGGTAAATTATAACTTTCCATCGTAGTTATGCATGAAATGAAAACACATCATGTTATCTATGCTTATATCCAAACCAAAACAACTGGGTAATGATATTTATGTTTATTTGGATCCATTGATCGAGGATTTAAAATTATTATGGGATTCAAGTGTTACATTATATGATACGTATAGAAGTGAGGATTTTACATTGAGAGCCATGTTGTATGGTATGATAAATGACTTTCCTACTTATGGAAATTTTTTAGGATATAGCATTAAAGGAACTCATGGGTGTCTAATCTACGAACAAGGTACACGGTCAATTAGGTTGAAACATTCATCGAAAAATATGTTTCTAGGACATCGCATATTTCTACCCCGATGAAATAAGTATCAATATTGGACAACATCATTCAATTGAAGTTTAAAAGAACGTACAAGACCATCTCTACTAATAGGTGATCAAAAATTTGAGAAAGTAAAAGATGTGGACACTGCTTTTGGAAAAATTCTTTCGAAAAACCATACAAAAACTAGTTGGAAGAAGAGATCGGTTTTTTTAATTGTAATACAGGAATTTTCTACACTTGAGACACTTTCTTGATGTTATTGATGTTGAAAAAAATTTATATGATAGTGTCATCAGCGTGTTTCTGAATGCACCTGGAAAAACAAAAGATAGAATTAAGGATAGGTTGGACATGGTTGACATGGATATATGAGAAGATTTGGCACTGGTGAAGGGTGAAAAACAAACTTTTCTTCCTCCACCTGATTACACTCTTTCTAAGTAAGAGAGATATCATTTTTTCAACTTCTTGAATGAAGTAAAGGTTTCATAAGAGTATTCATTTAATATCAAGAATATCATGTCAATAAACAATATAAAGTTAAAGGGTCTGAAATCACATGACTTACAAGTTTTGATACAATATCTAATGCCAATAGATTTACATTTCATTTTTTACAATAATTTTCATCATACATTAACCAAACTTTGTTTCTTCTTTAAAGCTATATGCAGTAAAGTTATAAAACTAACAAAAATACCGAGTATGGAAAGAGAAATTTCCTTCATATTATGTGAATTGGAAATGTTCTTCCTACTAACATTCTTTGATATGATGGTTCATTTGATGGTTCACTTGGTGAGAGAGATTCAACTATGTGGTCCTATACACTATATATGGATGTACCCCATTGAACGGTATATGAATATTTGGAAAGGGTATGTCAAAAATTGAAGTCAGTTAGAGGGTTGTATTGCAGAGCGATATATTGTTTAGAAATCCATTGAATTGTGTACCGAATACTTGTCTAATGTGGAAAGCATTGGTCTACCTAAATCTCATCACACTGGGTGGCTTTTGGGATAAGGATTTTCTGTAAGAGATGTTGTCACAATCAATATTATAGATGAGGAGAAGGCCCACCTTTACATTTTTCATAGCAGTTTATAAGTTTCCCCATATGTCAAAACCAAAAAATAAATTCTTAGTCATTTGAATCCATCATGGGATGAAAGATGCATATCAAATACTCATAATCAATAGTTTATAGGATGGTTTCAGGGCCATATTTGAAAGGAGTAAGATGAAAATTCAGATTCAATTTCAAAATGACTTTGAGGGATAGCCAGAGGACCATGTGTGTATGCATCATCTTACAAATGTTATGTAAGTAATGGTTATATGTTCTATAAAAATGAGCATGATAAAGATAGTACCATGCAAAATAGTAGAGTTACACTTGTGGCTAAAGCGATGTATGTTTCTGATACTAAGGACAAAAATCTATTTTACAAGAATATGTCATACTTTGTCATCATCAAACAAATATGGGAGTTGGATTATATAACATTACAAGTGTATATTTTTCAATGAAAGTGGATTGATAATAGTAGTTCCATTAAAATAGATGAATTGGGATTCATGAAAGTTGATTTTAGTAAGGTAGGGTAAAAATACGACCTATTTAAAATGGAATCATAGGCAGTATATGTATTTTATGCTACAGATCCCAAAAATTTAAAGTGTTCAATTATTTTGTTATTGTCCAAAACCATTGATGGGTTAGATGAAAATTCAATCTAGGATAGCCCTTTCATTGGAGAATCATAATCATTTCACAATGGTATCAATGTAGATGGTGTTTTATATGTCATAAGATACCATAATGAAGAGAATTGGATCGTTGATAGAGGTTTCAAATCTCTTCATCCTTTAAAAAAGAAAAAGAGAGTTCAATAATCAGGTTACTTTTTTTTGTAATATACATCATGTTATCTCATGTTATTATCCATTTATTGCTGAATTTATGTAATCTGAATTAAATGTTAAGCCACTTATGTGGATAATAACTTCCATACATACTGGTGCTTTTAATATAGAGGAACAAAATGTATCTCAACCTATTGCTACTCACAGTGTATAGGAGTATCCTTCTGCATGTTTTGGTGCTCCCATTCCTGAGGAACAATAGGTATCTCAACCTGTTATTGCTTGTAGTGCAGAGGAGAGACCTTCTGCATGTGTTGGTCCTTCCATTCCTGAGGAACAACAGGTTTCTCAACCTATTGTTTCTCCCAGTGTAGAGGTACAACAACCATATACACGTGTTGATGCCACTTCTCTAAAGGAACATATTGATGATGTTGATTCCAAGTAAATGGTAGGCGATTAAGGGCTGACGTAGAAGAAAAAAAAGAGCGTTGTAGTTTGACGGTGTTATAAAAAATCATTAAGGTGAAATCCAAAGGCATCAAATATGAGGTTGGATAGAATATGTAGGGTTAGCATGTTAACCCCAACAAGTCCAAGTTCAGCAGTTGTATTGGAATCATTACTCAGCAATGTGTGCTGATTGACATAGATTCATGGCACTATGTTGTGATTGGGCTTAAAACACTGAGGTGGGAAGATATTATGGTAACATTATGATATCATTTATTTATTTTACTAAAAAATAATATTATGAAACGTTGACTTACTCTTCATCATCCATTTCAGAGTGAATTTATAGTAGATGACTCCCACAAGAAGTATATATTAATGCTTTCTGGAAGGATTCACATAGGATCTCATACAATCCTAATAAGACATCATCTTAAAGATGATAAAGGGAAAATAAACCCACACCCACCACTTATCTATGCACACTTTATAACCCAAGAAGCGTGGGATGCATTTACTAGACGTCGTGCTGATGTGTCTTTTCAGGTACATTGTGGCCAGTAATACATTGTTTGACGATATGTGTATTCATCACTTTGATTGAAAATTTTTTATTGTTGAAACAGTAACTAATTTATGAAAATAAGGAATGAGCAGAAAAACTAGCGTACCCCTACCATAAAAAAAGTATGGGGTATGCTTCACTTGAAAAAAATTGGTACGTATTTTAAATCTACAGTAATAATTTTATGTGATTTAAAACAACACCATATTTATGTTCCTATGTTTATATGCAGATTGATGAATCAAAATTCAAATCCACTATCATCCCATGCCATGTGCAATGGAAGGAGGCATGTGTAAATAAAGATAGTATACTAATAGATGAGAACACACAAAATTGAGGGAATCATGTGTAAGTATTACATAATAAAAAAATGCTTTAAAATGCTATTACGTAATAATGATTGCTTATTTTACTATATTTTATGTCCAACATAGTCACAGGAATCAGAAACACCTATTATATATGAACACAAACTATCAGTGGCCTTGAAATAGACAGAACAGTATGGTCGCATCAGAGGTGCGGGTTTTTGGGGTGACACCCTGAACATATTTTGAGGTAAAAAACAAGAGGATGATCAAAGTGAATTAATAAAAAATATAATAGAAATAATAGATACCCTTGAATGACAACTCAAATGACAGAGTGAGATAATGGAAACATTAATGAGGGACTGGGAAAGAGAAGAAGAAACTCAAGAATATCCATCATGTAAATATCCCACCCACCCCCCATTAGCTATGGGGATAACTATTTTCCTAAAAGAGATTCCTTAGTTGGGTTAATTGATGTTCTAATAAATTTTTATGTGAAATTTGAATCAAACAGACACTGATACCTTTCATGTACATCTATTCTACAGGGTGATAATGACTGTGATTTTTATCTAGCAATACCCACCCATCACCTTGTGGCGAGGGCTACAGTGTTCAATATTCAAAAGGACATTCTACACAATAGACCACTTCCAATAGGTCATGTGTGAGTGTTGATCAACATAGCCCATGATCTGAGTGTAGTTTTACCTATTCCAATTCAAGAGGATGATATTAATATGGTTAAAAAATATATTAGAACATGAATCGCAAGGCTGTCACATCTTGTAAGAAAAGCATGTCAACAAGAAGGTATTTATTTTCAATTTACTTTTCAAGCTAAATCCTTAAAAGTTAATGAAAAAGGTCTGAATCAATGAATGTTATTATAGATAGAAAAATATAAGGGTATGATACTAAATACCATATCAAAAACATCTAAAGGAATGATTGACCGATCAAAAAGATCTACCAAAAGCATAATTACCCCAACCATTCTATATCTACATTTACTATCAGTCAAGGCTCATGTGGATACAAAGTTAAAAGCTAGTGGTAACCACATAATTCAATTTAAAGAAAATATATATGGAGAGAAAGATCAAGACTTCATTGGTGTTGAGAGTGAAATTTAAATCCTTGACTATGACTAGCTAGGTGGCTCAGTTGTAAATGTATACATGAGGTATGTTCTCATGATTTCATTTTACAAAAGATGATATATTTTGTTAATTATGGCTAAATAAATTTCATATTTTTTTCAGGCATATATATGAAAAAAAATTAATGGAAATTTCCCATGATAAAAAGTTCAAACTCGTTAGTCCTCACATCACCTTAACAGAACAAGATAAAATAGAACCCAACAAAATGATGAAATAGTGGTAGGTCTAATCAAATCCTTTGAAAGAAAAATATTAGATGACAGAGTCTATTTCATACCAATGATGTAGGGGTAAGTCTCTACAATTTAATCATATCAAATTTATTTTCATTTCTTTCATTACTTATTTCTTTTGGTATTTTTAGACAATATTGGATGCTCATAGCAGTAAATTTGGATACTCCAAAGTTTTATTTCCTGGATTCATTACATTGATATCCAACAAAACATCCACACATGATGGTGTTTGTAAATTTGAAATAAACTACATCCAATATTTTAGAACTAAAAATAATGTTATATAACTTATATTATTTTTTATGAGGATTATGTTATGATAGGGCGGTGCATCACTATCTTCTGAATAAAGGAATGAGTCTAGGAGATAAGGACAAGGAAGAAAACAAGTACTATGACTAGATAAGTATTAGGGTATATATAAAATGATTTCACTATCCAAACACATATGAAAACAAATTACTTATTCTCCAAAACATTTTTGTAGTGTCTGAAATAAACCAATGGAAAAGATTACAGTTATTATGTTTTTAAATTTATGAGAGAGATCATATTCCATGAACAAACCAACATCCCTAAAGAGTTATTTAGAAGATAATTACTATTTAATTTAAAATATTTATTAATCTCATGTGTGTTTATATTTTTCCAGTACTACTATGACTGTCGAAAAGACTCATATTCACAAGACTATATAGATGCACTTAGAAACGAATTGAAAGCATAACTTATGAAATAATGTACACAAATAGCCTAAAGTTGTGACTTTTATATGCATGGTATGGATTTCTAATGTTAATATCACCTTCTAACATCTTTATGATCATCTTATCTTTATAAGATCATTGATATATACATTTTTTACACTAATTGAAAATCTATGATCATCCTTTATTATGTTTCATATCCTTAGGTTATTAAGAATGTTTTTAGAAATGATTTCTAAGAAGGTCGGTACAACTCAAAGAGTCTTTTTATTTTAAAATGACATTAATTTAAGTAAAAACAATAAGTGACATACTGAAAACTGAGAAAACGCATTTGGATTGTTTTGATATTTTTAAAAAAATATCTATTAGTCATTTATGATGTGTAGGGATCATTCTCACCTCACTAAATCACATGGTGTGACAGATACAACTCAAAGTGTCTCTTTTTATTTAAAATTGAGATTAATTTATGTAAAAAAACAAGTTACATACTTAAAACGGAGAAAACACATTCAGATTGTTTAGATGCTTTAGGAAAATGATCCATCAGTCATTTATGACATGTAGGAGTTAATAAAACCTCGATCTGAGGCATGGTGTGTCCAGTACAACTCCAAGTGTCTTTTTTTATTTAAAATTGACATTAATTTAAGTAAAAACAACTAGTGACATACTAAAGACCAAGAAAACACATTCAGATTTTTTTTATATTAGGTAAAAGATCGATTAGTAATTTAATACATGAAGGGATTAATCTCACCTCAATACGACACATGGTGTGGCTGGTAGAACTCAAAGTGTTTTTTTATTTAAAATTAACATTAATTTAAGTAAAAATAACAAGTGACATATAGAAAACTGAGTAAAAACATTTGGATTGTTTTGATATTTTACGAAAATAATCTATTAGTAATTTCTGACATATAGGGATCAGTTGAACCTTAATACAACACATGGTGTGGCCGGTAGAACTCAAAGTTTCTATTTTTATTTAAAATTGACATTAATTTAAGTAAAAACAACAAGTGACATAATGAAAACTGAGAAAATGCATTCAGATTGTTTTGATACTTTAAGAAAACAATCCATGAGTCATTTTTGACGTGTAGGAGTCAACCACACCTTAATATGATGTATGGTGTGTCCAGTACAACTCAAAGTGTTTGTTTTTATTTAAAATTGATGTGTAGGGATTATCTGCACCTCAATACGATGCACGGTGTAGCCAGTACAACTCAAAGTGTCTCTTTTTATTAAAAATTGAGATTGAAAGTAAAAATAACAAGTGATATACTTATAACCTAGAAAATGCATTCGGGTTGTTTTGATACTTTATTAAAATTATTAATGAGTCATTTGTGACATGTAGGAGTCAATCGTACCTCAATCTGATGCACTGTGTGGCTGGTACAACTCAATGTGTCTCTTTTTATTTAAAATTGACATTAACTTAAGTAAAAACAATAACCAACATACTAAAAACTGAGCAAACACATTTGAATTGTTTTGATATTTTATGAAAATGATCGATTAGTCATTTTTGGAAATTAAGGATCATCATAACCTCAATATGATGCATGGTGTGGACAGTAGAACTCAAAGTGTCTTTTTATTTAAAATTGACATTAATTTAAGTAAAAAAACAAGTGACATACTGAAAACTGAGCAAATATATTTGGATTGTTTTGATATTTTAGGAAAATGGTCTATTAGTCAATTTTGACATTTAGGGACCAGATGAACTTTAATAAGATGCATGGTGTGGCCGGTAGAACTCAAAGTGTCTCTTTTTATTTAAAATTGACATTAATTTAAGTAAAAAAACAAGTGACATACTGAAAACTGAGAAAACACATTCATATTATTTTGATAAATTAGTAAAATGATCCATGACTCATTTGTGATGTGTCAGAGTCAACCACACCTCAATATGATTCATGGTGTGGCTGATACAACTCAAAGTGTCTCTTTTTATTTAAAATTGATATTAATTTAAGTAAAAACAACAAGTGACATACTGAAAACTGAGCAAACGCATTTGTATTGTTTTGAAATGTTTATAAAATGATCTATTAGACATTTGTAAAGTGTAGGGATTATCCTAACCTCAATACAATTCATGGTGTGTGTGGTACAACTCAAAGTGTCTCTTTTTACTTAAAATTGGTATTAATTTAAGTATAAACAACAAGTGATGTACTTAAAACTAAGAAAATGCATTCATATTGTTTTAATAATTTAGGAACACGATCCATGGGTAATTTTTGAAGTATAGAAGTCAATCTCACCTCAATCTGATGCATGGTGTGCCCGGTATAACTCAAAGTGTCTCTTTTTATTTAAAATTAACATTAATTTAAGTAAAAACAATAAGTGACATACTGAAAACCAAGAAAATTCATTCGGATTGTTTTGATATTTTGGGAAAACAATATATTAGTCATTTTTGATGTGTATGGATAATATGAACCTCAATATGATGCACAGTGCGGCCGGTTGAACTCAATGTGTCTTTTTATTTAAAATTGACATTAATTTAAGTAAAAATAATAAGCGATATACTGAAAACTGAGAAAAAACATTTGGATTGTTTTCATATTTTAGGTAAATGATCTATTAGTTATTTTTGACATGTAGGGATAATCTGCACTTCAATAGGATGCACGGTGTGGCTAGTATAACTCAATTTATCTAGAGGGGGAGGCCTATGTGCCGCCTCGGCTTCGTCTCCCCCTCCACTATTCCCTCCACTTTCTATTTCGCCCCTGGTCATCTCGACGTTCTCAGCCTCCTCGGTTTTTTGCAATTCCTTTCAGCGGTGAAGGCACTTCTCGCCTCGGTCCACTTTTCTCTTTATTCTATTTCCCCTGTCTTCCTCCCCTGCTTGCCTGATGTTGTTCACCGGTGGGTCTTCGTTCGCTTCTTACCCCGCCTCTTACTGCCTTTCCCCCCACATCAGACCTCGATTTTGGTTCTCTATGCGAGTTCTTCAGGCGGCTTGGTTCGGCACCGGTGGGGGCGTTCGAGGTTCTTCTCCTCCTCTACCCTTGCTATTCAACCCATTGTGCTCAACCCCATCTTGGTCGGGCCCGATGCGTGTTTCGGGACGTCTTGGGATGGTGTTGGAGGGGGTTGGCAGCGGTCTTAGTGCATTTCCATCCCCAGAGTTGGTTTGTTTCTCTTTGGTTTGGTTTCCTTATTCTTCATTCATAGTGATGTTTCGTTTGATGTTTTCTTCCTACTTTCATTTGGCCTGTTCTTCGTTTTTTGGTGTCATTCGGATGGATTTTTCTGTGTTTGCTTTATTGGTTTTACTATGGTATTGTTTTAGATTGTGGTTCCCGACAGCGACGATGCCGATGTTTCATTTCTGATGGTACCGACGACTACGATGTGCGCGGAGGTAGTGTCCATCGTCGACAGATCTGGTTGTTTCATCTTTGTGCAAGATGTTGTGACGATGGTGAGATGGTATGAGTTCTGTGGTAGTGTTTCGATGCTGCGGAGGGATGTTCATCGGTGGGTGCTCGTCGGTAGTGGATCTGTCAAGAATGTGGTTGATTTTCATGGGGATCGGGTCGAGGTGATGACCGTTTTTCATGTCCCAAGAAGATGTGATGGTGTTTGGTTTGATGTGTGATCTTTGGATTTTCATGTTTGAATGTTGCGGTTTGGGTGGGCGGCCCGAGGTGGTTAAGCGGTATGATGGTTTCTCTTTGAAATTTGAATTTTGAAGATTTTATTTTTTGTCCTCAATGGCCCGACGACTTTGGATGTGAATTTCCTGGCGAGTTGAAGATGGTTGTGATGGGTTGATGGCGGATGACTCTAGTGGCTCCTGGTTTTTTGAATATGTGCACTCGGTTTATGTATGTTGTTGTTTTTGTTCTTGAAGTTTGGATTTTTGGTGTATTTGAATTCTAAATTATATGGTTACCACTAACCAAAAAGTGGCTTTTAGAAAATTAAAAAAAATAGATTTGGATGATGATAACTCAATGTGTCTCTTTTTATTTAAAATTGACTTTAATTTAAGAAAAAACAACAAGTGACATATTGAAAATTGAGAAAACACCTTCAGATTGTTTTGATACTTTAGGAAAAAATCTATTATTAATTTTTGATAGGTAGTAATTATCCGCACCTTAATATGACACATGGTGTGGCCGGTATAAATCCAAATGTGTCATTATTTAAATTTGACATTAATTTTAGTAAAAGAACAAGTGACGTCTTCAAAAATGAGTGAACACATTCAGATTGTTTTGATATTTTAGGACAATGATCCATAACTCATTTTTAACGTGTAGGAATCATCCCCACCTCAATAGGACATATGGTGTGAATGGTATAACTCCAAATGTGTAATTTCTATTAAATATTGACATTTTATTAATCTGTTATTTCATATTAATGTTTAATTTATTTCTTTATAGTATTAATAACATAATATTTGTTTTCCTATATAGGTGGAATATTTTTCTTGGGTTGAGATGATTTGTTTGACAACTGATACCATGGGAGGATATTTTTTAGAGGGAATCACAGGCATCAAAATATAAAATATTAATGTTTTAGAATGTTTTTTAGACAATTGTAAATGTAATTATATAAAATATTTTGTTTGAAATGTAAATAATATTGTTTATTTTTGTATATACAATGGGTGGATAGTTTTGTATTCATGATTTCAATTAAATTTATATAGTAGGTTTTCTTCTGGTGTTCTATTTTAATTGCAGTTTTCTTTTGGGTGTGTTGTGTTTAAATTTCAAGTAGGGTGTGTTGTTATACGTGTTTAAATTGTAGGTTAGCTGTGTTGTTATATAAACAGCACAGTATAGGAAGGTATCCCTTTATCAGTGCTATTTTTAGCATAGATAAAGGACCCCCTTTATCAGCGTTGTGATTAACAATGCTTTTTAGTGCTGTTAAATACCATTTTGCATGTTGTTAAAGACCATATTTGTACTAGTGAAAATTCAAAGACAAAAAAACAATAATTGCAACTTTGCATTTATGAATAAAAACATTAAAAATAAATGTTAACGAGCTCTACTGTAAGTTTCCACTAAAAAATAATGATGTTTCACATTCACATGAGTAAGTGAACATTGATGGATTTTCATTGGAAGTGGAATATTTTATAGGAAGGTAACAAATGTTTTTAATGAAAGGTTCAATTAGATGTTTTTGTTCGATTTTTTTGAATAACTTTCCAAAGAAATTTCAATTTGAATTTCTCTTTAAAGTTTGAGTGGGAGTATTTAAATTTGAATGGAAAACTAGAAATAAATAAAAAATATATGAATATATTATTTAGAGAAAGTTTGTAGCCACAGTTCCAAATTTGGAAGAATAAGATATTTTTAATATTTTAATATATTCGAACTGACCCTCCCATTACTAGATCCTTGAGGGGATGGTGATGTATGAAATTTTCAAGAATGTATGATTCCTTGATTAGAAAATTTCTTTAATAAATGGAATTTTTTTACTTACCTCCAGCCATTGTAAAAATAGGAAATGGTGGAATTAAAACCTGAATGCCTTCTACACTTTTCATGGGGATATAGATGGTGTATGTTTTTCCTTAATCCTCTGAGTGCATGGGGATTATATTTAAAGGGGTAACTACCATCAAGAACCCACCACAATTTACTCCGTCGACAAGGTGTATTAATGTATGGAGATTAATTACCATCAATGTAATAAATAAATTGGTCAAAAAGAATTAAATTCATTAAATACATATATAATAAATTATCATGTTTATCATAACATATCATATTAATATTTAGATAATATAATTTATTGGACAATAATTTATTACATTATTAATTAATTGATGGACTATTTATTATATTCTCCCACTTGGTCCAATCCAATTAATGTGAACGAATTCAATCTCCCTCTTTAAATGGATACTTGATGTATGGATCATAGCGGTATTCAATCTCTCACTTAGTCCAAACCAATTGATGCATGGATCATAGTTGTATTCAATCTCCCTCTTTAACCACATGGTTTTTTCTCCATATGAACAATCCTTAACCGTATGGTTTATTCTGTAGCCCCAAAAATATTTCTCATGTAATGAATGTGTACACTTAAACTAAAGAGAGAAATACTTAAATATAAAGAGTTTCAATTAAAATTCAAAAAATTTACAATATAGAACTTAATCCCATACATATTATGTGATCCTTAAATTTAAATGGAGGCATGCCTATAGTAAAGGGATCTGCAATCATCAATTCAGTGTTGATGTGCTGAATGACCGCCTTTTTATCTTTAACACATTCCCTTATAGCTAAGTATTTGATGTCGATGTGCTTACTTCGACTCCCACTTTTGTTATTCTTAGCCATAAAGAAAACATCTGAATTGTCACAAAATATAATCAATGGTCTTGAAATAGAATCCATAACTATAAGGCCCAAAATGAAACTCTTTAGCCATACACTATGGGAAGTGGCCTCAAGACATGAAATGAACTCATATTCCATAGTAGAAGTCTCTATTAATGTCTGTTTGACACTTCTCCATGACACAGCACCTCCAACCATCATAAAGACAAATCTTGAAGTTGATTTGTGTGAATCAAAAAAATTGGAAAAGTCCGCATTTGAGTATCTGATGACTTCCAAATTTTGAGTGCATTTATATATAATCGTGTAGTCTTTAATTCCTTTGAGGTATCTCGATACCTTCTTCACAGCCTTCTAGTGGTCTATACTCAGATCACTCTGATATCGCCCCAACATTCCCACTACAAACGCAATGTCCGGCCTCATGCAGACCTGATCATACATTAAACTACCAACATTGGAAGAAAATAGGATAGATTTCATTTGTTCTCGTTCAATATAATTTTTAGGGAATTGGTTCATACTGCATTTATCATTGTTAACATTGGGTTCTATACTTGGTGCACAGTCTTTCATAAGAAATATCTCTAAGAGTTCGTTAATATAGGTTTCTTGAGAAAAGCCTAGAATGCCTCTCAACATATCCCTATGAATCTTTAATCAAATGAAATATGATGCATCACCCATATCTTTCTTGTCAAAACTTTTGAAGAGAAATTGTTTAACCTCATATAGTAAACCCTTATCATTAGTGGCAAGTAAAATGTCATCTATATATAAAACAATAAAAAATATTTTACTCCCACTGACATTCTGGTATATAAATTGATCCATAATGTTTTCTTCAAAACCAAATGAAGTAATTACATCCTGAAATCCTGAATACCACTATCAGGATGCTTGTTTTAAAACATAGATAGACCTTTTGAGCTTGCACACCAAATTCTCACCATTACTACAGAGGAATCCCTCGAGTTGTTTCATATAAACCTCCTCATCTAGATTACCATTCAGAAAAAAAAATTCACATCCATTTGTTGTAATTCAGAATAAAAATGATCTACTAATGACAATATAATGCATAAGGAATCCTTTTTGGATACTGGAGAAAATGTGTCAGTATAATCAATCCCTTCCTTCTGGGTGAACCCTTTAGCAACTAGTTAGGCCTTATATCTTTCAATGTTGCCTAATGAATATTTCTTGGTTTTTAAAACCCATTAACATCCAATAGGTTTTACACAAAAAGAAAAATCCACAAGGTCTAAAATGTCATTACTCTTCATGGAATTCAAATCCTCTATCATGGAATCGTACCACATATTTGACTCCTCACAACTCATGGCATGTGAAAATGTTTCAGGATCATTTTCAGCATCAATATTGTTGTCAGATTCTTCTAGATACACTATATAATCACTAGAAATTGATGTATTTCTCATCCTTGTGGATCTTCTCAATGTTTCGACATTATTTTCATGAGGAATTTGTGGTCAAGCTGATTGTTCAAGGGTTTTTTATTCTTAAACTATTTCAACCAAATGATGATTATCAACCGTTTGTGGAATGATATTTGTTCGAAAATGAGGTTTGTTGTGAACAATTATCAATCTATCACTTGAGTTAGAGGGTTGATCTTATGAATGGTCTTCATAATAAATTTTGTTGATAAGATCACTCCCACTAATCCGGTCATTTTGAAGAAATTTTTCATTTTCTTGATTCCACAGTTCTAGTGTTCAATGATGGACAATAAAAACGATATCCTTTAGAGCTTTCAGCATATCTAATGAAGTAGACACTAATTGTCCTAGGATCCAACTTATTTTCATGTGGATTATAAATATGCACTTCTGAGGGGCATCCCCAAATGCATACATGCCGCAAACTCAGTTTCCAAACCTTAAACAATTCAAAAGGTGTTTTTGAAACCGCCTGTGTTGGAACCCAATTCAAAATGTATGATGCCACATTAAGTGAGTCCGTCCACAACAATTTAGGCAGCTTAGAGTTACTAAGCATACTCCGTACCATATCTAGTAATGTTCGATTTCTTCTTTCAGCTACACCATTTTGGTCTGGTGAACCTTGCATAGTGTATTGTGAAACTATTCCATTTTCTTGAAGAAACCTTGAAAATGGGCCAGGGAATTGTCCATCCTTACTGTATCTCCCATAATATTCTTCACCTCAATCTGACCTCAAAATCTTAATTTGTTTACCACATTGTTTCTCTGCTTCAGCCTTAAAATTTTTAAAGGCGTCAAGTGCTTCATTTTTCTTGTGAAGCAAATAGAGATACATATATCGTGAATAGTCATCAATGAATGAAATGAAGATTTTATGATTATTTAAATCCATATCTTAGCTACATATGTCTGTATGTATGATTTTTAATATGGATGAACTTCTATTTGCACCTTTTTTTGATTTATTGGTTTGCTTTCCCTTAATGCAATCCACACGGGTTTCAAAATCAGTGAAAATGAATTTAATACAATAAATACATATATAATAAATTATTGTATTTATCATAATATTAATATTTAGATAATATAATTTATTGGGCAATAATCTATTACATTATTAATTAATTGAGAGGTCATTTATTAAATGTGATCCCTTCAAGGAGGGAGTGGACGATGAGCAGGTGGCGAAGGTGCTCCCCGGGGGTAGTTCCGCATTTCCAGCGATATCTGTCGTTCCAATCGAAGATGCCGATAGAAACTTGAAATGAACGCCTCTGATCTCCGATCGACGTCCCACTCATCGCCACCGCCGTCACCAGTCCCCTCGCCGATCCCTCTCCCGCCGCCGCTCATCTGACGCAGCCCCAGGCGATCGTTGAAGCTGATCCGGCGAGGTGAGGGGCCGCCTCCTCCACCCGCCGAGCAGCGGAGGATCGAAGGCAGGTATCGCCGCCGCCGGGTGCTGAAGGTGAAGACGAACCGAACCTTGTTCACCGCTTTCCGGAGAGACCGCCTCCTCCTGCCCCATTCTTCCATGACCGCCATGGATAGTCGATTTTGTCCACTAACGACTGATTTTAAGAAGGATGGGAATCGTTCGCCAGGGCATATATATCTATACCCAGAGACGCTTCCCAAACCAGAAACTTGTCGGAGAAGACAGGCTGTTTCAAGAAGCCATTTCCCGTCTCTCGTTTATATATTTATATTTTATGTGGACGCGGTCGCGGGTCGAGTCCCCCAACCCAAAAATCCGAAAAATAATAATATATATTAGTACACTGATGACGATGCCGGAACCAGTCCCTCCCGCGTTCCTTGCCCGTAGGCCACCCAAAACGATATACTTCTATGCATTTCTAAAAAAACATTAAAATAAAATATATGTATATTACAAACAGTTGGGGAACTACACCAAATCTTATCTACCTCAAATGTTTGGTCGTAAAGGACTTATATTATGGAAATTGTTGTAGTTTAAGGATTAATGTGTTTATGCATGGGTATTTTAGATATATGTTGTAAAATTAGTATATCAATGATATTCTCGATATAAGAATCCGGAAACATATAAGGATTTTTTTTCCATAGTGATTTTTCTATAAGAATTTGAAATTTATTTTGAATTGTACCGATAACCTATAAAAGTGATTTAGTGGATTGATGATCCTTAACAGGTGATTGATTATGGGACAAACCTAAAGATTCTTGGGATGACATTTGTAAGGCAAAACTTATGTTTAAAAGAATTGATACAACTTTGAAGATTTATGTGATGGAAGTTTAGTATGATATTTTCGGAAACATATTATAGGAAACAAGTCTCCTTATTTTGATGTGATTAACCATATTTTTTTAGATGTTTTTATTTGGGTTGAGAAATATATACCCGTTAGGATTATCCGAGATGAATGCTCTTACATTTTTTGAGATGTAAGAATAATGGTTTGAGACATCCTTTGAGGTGAAAACGCTCTTTATTTTTTTGAGGTTATTAGTGTTATATTTGGGTATTTATTTATGGAATGGTATGTGTTAAACCATTGGGGGTTTTATAGAATTTTGGAGACTAATGTATTAAGGTATTATCTCACTCTATGCTAACCATTTTTGATTCAGTAAAGAGAGGAGGGGTACCTTGTTATTCTTTGGTGTATTATGTTATCCGTTAGAAGTTTATTCTACTGCTTCAAGTATAGATTAAATAATCATCTTGAGTTCTCATCATTTTGGGAAAATGATGAGATTGTAGTGCAAAATTAATCATCTTGAGTTCTCATCGTTTGGGGGAGTGTCGTTGTAGCGAAAATCAGTCTTAATGATGCAGGGACATCCTGTGCAGAGTTGCTAATCTACTTCCAAAGAAGAACATGTAGGGAGCACTTGCATATACATGACAAGACTATGTGAAACTCGTGTCACTCAAGTTATGCCAGGATAACACCATGCAACTCAGTGAATACAGTGAGAAGATGTTGAAGAAGTCAAGCAGGAAGTTGATAAGACAAGTCCTATGAGATACCGACAAAATGGCTGGTGTGACTCAGGGCAAGAGAAGATAAATGAGACTTTGATCTGATTATGGTGTGTGAAGAACCCTCTTCCTATAATTGTGATATTTTATTATAGTGGAGAATCCTTGGTTGATGCACATAATCAATCAAGTCACTGAGCGGGTCTTTATATCAAACATTGTAAATCCTTCTGTTCTTGTGCTTTTATTTACTACATTATACAGGCGAGGCAGTGAGACTCAAGAAGGATTGGATCAAGACTGAATAATTCAAGGTGGTTAAGTTAAAGGGAATAATTCATAAATGTTTTAAGTGACCACTGATTCACCCCTCCCCTCTCAGTGATCTATCGGTCCCCTGTGCATTTCAGTAATAAATGAAATAAAATGGATTGTGATTAGGAAAGAAACTAGAAAAAGGTTCTTAAGAAAATAAATAATTAATATATGAGTTTATTATAGAGGAGTTAAATAATACATGTGGTGAGTCAAACTCATGGTAAGATTACTTGTCTCAATTTCTATTCTTCGAGACTTGTGTCATTTCCACCACAAATTTTCTTTTTTTGTGGTGTATATAATATCATATGGATGTATTTTATCATTCATTTACTCATATTCAAGTGGTTTACAAATCCTTTTAAAATTATCTTCTTTAATATCCCTTTGATTAAAAAAACAAAGTATGAAGAGATTTTCTTTAAATCCTTCTTTTAAAATTCTCTTATCAAAATCTTTCCCTACCATGCACTTTTCCTTTAAAATGTTTCACGAATCTTCTTCAAACATTATCAAATTTCATTTTTAACCATCATTGACTCCTTACAAAGGTTTACAAAATGAATCTTTTAAATGTTTTCTGGATGGGTTACTTTTGACTCTTTTTACCAAAGCACAAACGAATGTTTTTTAATGTATGCGGCATGAATGAATTTTCCTGTTGTCATGTATCTTATTCATTCTCAAGTTTCCTTTATCAGTTTCCATGGGTTTTCAAAAAATATATTTTTCCTGTTGTTTTTGGAATTTGTAGTTTTTAAATGTTTTCAAAAGAAAAGGCTATTTCTTCTCATATTTATGAGATAACTAAAAGTGTTTTTTTCTTAGGGGATGAAATGCCAATTTATGGTTTTTATGATGAAAAGTGAAAGTTGTCAAATGTTTTTGTTAGCCTCCTCTAGTTTTAATGCTGAAAAATCATGATTCGTCAAGTTAAATTATTTTTACTCATGTTTAATAATGTTTACATATAAGCTTAATCTATTCTGTTAGTGTTTTACATCATAAGACAGGTTGGAAAAACATGGCTAAGTCTGAGTCACCGTTAAGGTGAACTCACTGTTGGACAAATCATGGATGGTAGAAAAATAGTGAAGTATAAGGTACCATTGATATGGAGTTACCAATAATATGTCTCACTGTCGATTGTCTCACCATCAGCATAGATGTTGAATTCTCAGAAAGGACGAGACACCATTATTCAACCTACCGACAGCTTAACTCAAAAAATTGTCCAAGTAGGAGACACCGTCACATTGAGTTACCGATAGACTCAATCCAGAATTGTCACATAGTATGAGCTGTCAATAGATGAGTCACCATCAAATCGACCTACCGTCAGAGTGACTTACCAATCTTGAGTCACCGCTACTTGATTCACCATTCCTGATTGCAAAATACACAAAGTACGAGACACTGTTCCTGAGACGTCGTCAGATCAAGTCACCATTCCTGAGACACCATTCGATCAAGTCACCATTCCTAAGACACCGTCACACCAAGTCATTGTTCAGAGACACTGTCAATTCTTACTTTATTTTTTAAATTCAAATTTACTTCTAACGACCATATTTTTGAAACTTAGTACTACTAATTAATGTAATGAATTGGTCAGTCTTTTGTAGACAACATTTAATTGACGTCAGAATGCAGTACGAGGTACGAGGAACCTCAAAAAGATCGAAATCATGCTTCTTGTCAGCTACAATGTATAAAGAGAACACCCGAATCAAAAGAATTTGGTTAGAAGTCAAACTGCTCATGCACCTGTGAAACACACAAGGACTGATAGCTGTGGATGAACTGATGAGAACTCAAACCGAAGAACATTTTTAAGTAACAAACTATGGAGAAGAACCTATAAAGAACACCAGTACCTTCCTAGAAATATAAGACAAAATCTCTCAAGACACTATGTTTTGCTGTCTGTTTCTAGAAGTCGACTCAAGCTGCATTTCAACATAACTTCTAGGAGTCACAAGCTTCACTGCCTATCACACAGAGCCTTATAACTCTATCGTCATTATTTTTGCTCTTCTTGTGTACTTTTTTACATTACAAGAAGTGTGGCTACCTTTTTTCTATGAACACATAATGACTCCTATGAAAAATTGGAAGATACACTGATATCATCACAAACCATCATTTACACCTTACACTCCCACATATAATAGTGGAAGAGTTCCCTGTGTGGCCTATTTGTTTTAACACTCCCACAAAAACTGTGGAAGAGGTCTAGTTGACCATGAAAATTGGGTATAGTATTGTTTACCCTGATCCAGGGTTTGGATCCTTGTTTATTTATATAAACTGCTTGGTGGTGGGTGATCACCAAGTGGAGAGGACTAAGTCTCAACTTGGGACTGAACCCCTTATTGTTATTTCAGTTGTACCTTTTAAATTTCTGATTTCACTACTTTATCTATTTATAGAAGAAAACATTTCTTTCACTTTGATAGTTAATCTTAGATAGTGTTTATACAAGAATTTTCTTTTGTAGATAAATTTCAAAATTTAAATTAATAAATCATATTGTTTTAACTGAGAACTAATCACTCTTTGAGAAATATTTTATTAGATCAAAACTTTTATCAATATTATACTTTGGTTAAATAGGATGTTTTTTTTCAAATTGGGGACTTTAAAAAAAAAATTTAGACAGAAATTTTTAAAGGAACTGAATCCACCCCCCTCTTGAGTGCCCTACTCCAACCAAATTTTGGTATTAGAGGGTTTTTACTTTTTGAGTTTCAAAGTTTTTAAAGTTTTCAAATATTTTCAACTATGATTTTAGTTGTGTTTTAAGGATCTCAAAATTTATGTCAGTTAAAAATTTATAGTTATTTAAATCTTTTTTTATTATTTAATATAGACAATAGATAGGAAGGTGTTTCTACCAACAGACCTCCCTGTTTTAATGGGACTAATTATGCCTAGTGGAAAATCAAAATGAAAATGTATTTAGAAAGCATGGGCTTTGAAATGTATTAAGTAGTGGTAGATGAATATAAGATCTCTGCAACTGCTAGAAACACTTGGGATAATACCATGAAGGCAGCCTATAACAATAATTACAAATCTATGAATGCCCTATATTATGATTTTGGTGATGAAGAATTCAATATGATTTCTTCATGTAAAACAACTTTTGAAAATTGGGATACTTTAACTATTTCACATGAAAGAAACAATAATGTTAAGGAGATGAGGCTTAACACATATACCATTAAATATGACAACTTCAAAATGAAGCCTGATGAACCTATTTTGGACATGTACCTCAGGTTCAATGAGATTGTATGTACCATGATCTCACTGGGAAAGACAAGCACTGAAAAACAAAAGATCATGAAAATCTTAAGATGTATTCAAAAAAGGCAGAGAGGGACATCAATATCAATAATAGAATCGTGTGACATCGATGCACTACCTATAAAGGAGCTATTGGAAAGACGATGATGTATGAGGAAGAGATGATGGTTAATAGAGAAGAAGATGATGAACCTAGAAGAAAGTCGGTGGTTTTCAAAACCACTACATCCAAGCAAAAGGGAAAATTCAAGTTGCTGCTGAAAGTTCCAATAATAAATATCCATCAACTGATAGTGATGAAGAAATGACTCAACTAGCTAGGAGATTTAATAAATTCTATAGAAAGAAGATGTTCTTTAGAAAACCAATCTATATAGGGAAGCATGATAATAAAGATAATTGGTAAAAGGATTGGAAAATAAGTGATAATACAAATGATATAGTTTTTTATGAATACAAAAGAAAAAGTCATGTGAAGGTTGGCTGTCCAATACTAAATTACAAGAAGAAGTATGAAGACAAATATAGAAAATACAAGAAGTCAATGAAGGCTACCTGGAGTGATTCTGAGGATAGATCTAGTGAATTTTAATCATCTAATGATTAAAAGGGTGACAAAGACAACATGTGTTTTATAAAAAAACATATGAGGAAACCCTAGTGTCTCCTGCACATAACTCTTATTATTCTAAAGATGAATCTGAATGTGATAATTTTAAAAATATGAAAAATGAAGAAATGTTTGAATATTCTAAAATGCTTGAGAATACTTGCAATGAATTTAAAGATAAATATAAACCTCTCAAGAAATAGAATTCTCTTTCTACTATTGTAAAATCTGAACTCACTATAAAAAAGGAGAAGAATGCTCAATTTCTCAATGAGAAAATTGAACTTAATCTTTATAATGAGAAATTAAAGTAGGATTTAACGAGATTTACAAATGGTAAAGATAACCTAGTTAGAATTCTTGGAAAACAAGTTGCTCCTAAATATACAACTGGCATTGGTTATCAACTAGGACAACAAAATTTTGTTAAAACCAATTTTGTATCTAAATATGGAAAATACGATTTTATTCCCTGATCTGAAAAATATTCTACAAGTTCTAGCACTAGAAACTCTTTAACTTATTCTAGTTCTTATTGACCTATTAGAGTTTATTTTTCATAAACTTTACAAACAGTTTATAGGAAACCCATGAAGAAAATGTGGGCTCCTAAAGCATTAATTACTAATATTACTAGACCCATGAAAATCTGGGTACCAAAGTCTTTTCTTGTTTAAACTATTTTTGTGGGAAAAATGTTTAAAGATTTACTATAAGAATTTGTGGTACTTGGACAGTGGGTGTTCAAGACACATGACAGGGGACTACTCTAGATTCAATAATCTCATAAAGATTGATGGTGGACATGTCACCGTTGGTGAAAATGCAAAAGGAAAAATTATTGGCCTTGTAAAATCGGTAACAATAGTTCAATTTTAATTTATAAATTTCTTTTTGTTGATGGTCTAAAGTATAATATACCTGGAATTTATTGGTTATGTGATGATTGTTTTCATGTTAAATTTGAAAATTATGCTTTTAATTTTTTCAATTCTAACAATGATTTAGTCTTTACTTCTTTTAGGAATGAAAATTTTTATTTAGTTAATCTATATTCCTTAGTCTCATATAACGTTTCTTACTTAAGTGAATTTCATAGAGTCTTCGCTCTGACATAAGAGACTATCCCACTGTAACATTGAATCCATTATAAAGCTTACTAGAAAAGGATTAGTCAAGGATCTACCTAACTGGAGTTTCCAAATGATAAAGTATCTAATCCTTGTCAAAAGGGAAAGCAAGATAAAATATCATTCAAACCAAAGAAATAATTTTCCACTTCTCAACCTCTTGAGTTGGTTCACATAGATTTTTTTGGACCTTCAATAGTTTCAAGTTTAAATGGGAATCACTATGTCGATGTTCTAGTAGATGACTTTTCTAGGTATACTTGGACCTTATTTTTAGCTCAAAAAAGTGAGGCATGTTCTTATTTTACCAAGTATATTGGATCAGTAGAAAACTTAAGTGGAATTAGAATCAAAACCTTAAGAAGTGACCATGGCCGTGAGTTTGAAAATAAAGAGTTTGAATCATTTTTCCCACAAAATGGCTATAGTCATAACTTCTCTAATCCTACGACACCTCATCATAATAGAGTTGTAGAAAGGAGAAATAGAACCTTACAAGAGATAACCCAAACTATGCTTAATGAATATGATCTACCTGCTTATTTTTGGGAATAATATATGAATACAACTTGCTATACAATCTATAGAGTTTTAATTAGACCTATACTAAAGAAAACCCCCTATGATATGAGAGATAATAGGAATCCTAAGGTTAATTACTTCAATGTTTTTGGTTGAAAAGTCATTATTCTCAATATAAAAGATAATCTTGAAAAGTTTGCCTCTAGGAGTGATGAAGGTATTTTCCTAAGTTATTTGATCTCTAGTAAAGAATATATAATCTTCAATAAGAGAACCAAATGTGTGGAAGAATCTATGCATGTAAAAAATGATGAAATAGATCCACATGAATCCAAAAACTCCTTAGAAAATATTGAGGAAAATCTTTCTAATATATACTAAACTTCTAAATCTGATGATTTTGTTGTTAAACAAGTAGCAAAATCCAGTTTTGGAAAATCTCCAGATTCTAGTTGAAAGGAACCCAAACCTACAAGTGAACCTGAATTGACCAATCCTTCTTTATATAGACCTATTAGAAATCTTAAGACCCATTATTTAGATGTTGTATTTGGATACATAGACAAAGGAACATAGACTAGTGCTTCTATAAGAAACCAGGTTGAACATCAAGTATTTTTTTCATAGCTTGAACTCAAAAACATAAATGATGCAATCAATGATGAATTATGGATGGTGGATATGCAAGAAGAATTAAACCAGTTTCAAGGAAATTAAGTATTAAAACTTTTTGATAGACCCAAAGATACCTTAACCATAGACACTAAATGGGTGTTTAGAAACAAAGTGGATGAAGCTAGAACTATAGTAAGAAATAAACCAGAATAGTTGCATAAGGTTATAGTCAATAATAAGGAATAGACTATGAAGAAACCTTTTCACCTGTGTCCCAACTTGAATCAATTAGAACACTACTATCACATGCAACACATCTAAATTTCAATCTTTATCAAATGGATGTCAAAAGTGCATTCCTGAATGGTTTTATAGTTGAGGATTTTTTGTTGAAGAACCCCATGGTTTTAAAAATCCTCATTTTCCAAATCATGTTTTCAAATTAAAAAAATCTTTTTATGGTATAAAAAAAGATCCAAGAGCTTGGTATGATAGGATCAACAATTTTCTTACTTCTAAAGGGTTTTCTAAAGGTATAGTTGATCGTAATCTTTTCATAAAAATATTTTTTAAAAATGTTTTAGTTGTTCAAATATATGTTGATGATATCATTTTTGGATCTTCAAAAAATTATTTATGTGTTGAATTTTAAAAAATGATGCAAAATGAGTTTAAAATGATTTTAATGGGTGAACACAAACTCAATCTTGGATTTCAAAATTTTCAAAATAAGGAAGGTATTTATTTATATCGAAGTAAGTATACTAAATAGATTTTAAAAAATTTAAACTTTGATATCACTAAAAGTAGTGATTCTATTATGATTACCATCAGTAAATTAGATCTTGATGAAGATAGAAAATTAGTGGATCAAACCAATTAAAGAGGTATGATTAGAAGTATTCTCTACTTAAATACTAGCTGACCTGATATTATGTTTAGTGTGAGTATGTGTGCTCATTTTTAAGAAAATCCCAAGGAGTCACACCTAATTTTTGTTAGAATAATTTTCAAATACCTCAAATATACAACTAACATAGGATTTTTCTATCCTAGAGGAAAACCATTTGACTTAGTTATTTTGATGCTGATTTTGGTGGTTGCAAGTTAGATAGAAAAAGAACCTCTGGAACATGTCACTTTTTTAGAAGGTCTCTAGTTTCATGGTGATGTAAGAAATAAAATTATATTGCATAATCCACTGCCGAATCTGAATACATAGCTATTGGTAGTTGTTGTGATCATATTTTGTGGATGAAACACACATTAAAAGACTATGGATATCAATTTAGACATTTCCCTTTAAACTATGACAACACAAGTGCTATTAACATTTATAAGAATCTGGTTTCTTATTCAAGAACAAATCATATGGATGTAAGACATCACTTTTTGAGAGATCGTTATCAAAAAGGTGATAACCCTCTTGAATTCATTAGCACTAAACATCAACTTGCTGATATTTTTACTAAGCCATTAAATTATGAGAGACTAAGTTACATCAGACATGAGTTGGGGATAATCAATTTTGAGTGACTAACTATTGATGACTCGCCGTTGATGACTCATCATTGATGAATCACCATTGATGACTCACCGTTGATGACTTACCATCCTTAATTCACCATCAATGGCTCGCCATTGGGACTCACCGATGATGACTCACTACTGGGACTCACCTTTGTGTCTTATCATTCTTTACTTAATCATTTTTTTTCTTAGACATAAAGTTTCTGTTTTATTTATTTCATTTTATTTTATACATCATTTTTTATTTACGATTTTAAAATCCCTAAATGATAAATATCAAATCGATCCAAATCATTTCTTTTTCACTTACTCTACTCCCTAAACTGAACTTTCCTCTCCCAAACCTCTACTACCTTCTTTATTTGACCCAAACCCTTCATAATGGCTCGAGTGAAGCGTATCTCTAAAAAATATCTGGATGAGTCTCATCCTTCGAATAAGAAAAAGGTTGAATCAATTTATTCTTAAAACAAACCTATTAACCCTGACCTCGCTTGCAGAATAGTCATTCTAGAGAAGTATGTGTATGCAGATTAGCTCTTGTCAAGTAAGTCTCTCATTTTGAAAATATTATGAGAACAAGGTTGGTTGGAGTGGTTCTCCAACTTCACATGACCTCTCTATTTGAAGTTAGTTCACAAGTTTTATATGTATGTTGATCTTATTCTTTAGGGAACCAAGAAATTTTGGATCAAGTCAAGATTAAATGGAAAAGGATATCTTTTTCTTGTAAGTAGTGGGAAGAATGTCTAAATGTACCTCATGAAGGTAATTTTGAATATTATCAAGTCAGTTGTCCTCCTGATAGGGATATTTTTAGTTATGATATAGCCTTGATCAAGCTGACTGGTGATGGAATTCCCAGAAGTCCTATCACTAAAAAACTGGATGGATAATTCAGGTTACTGTTTAAGTTTATTCAGTATCAAATTTGTCCATGGAAAGGGGATTTTTTCTCCTCTAAGTATCAAGATGTTTTTTTGTTGTATATAATAAAGGAAGGGAACAAGATCAATATTTTTTGATATCTTATAGTGAAAATGATTGATATGATAAATCCCCACTCTATGTCCAACTCTCTATTTTATTCTAAGATGATTTCTAGAATGTTGAAAGTTAAATGAGTGGTAAATGAAGAGGAAGAAACTGTGATAGATTGTGGTGATTTTTCCATTATAAAAAACATATGAAAAAGGATGAGGATAATATGGAATCAATGAAAGTGATAGTGGGTGGAAGATAATGAAATGGTTTATGAAGAATTAGATCTAGTGCAACACCCTTTAAGAACAAAAGATATGACTGACCCTAGTCTAGGACGAGATGATATTATAGAGTATTCTGATGAGAAAGAATAAGAATCTAAGGATGATAAAAAAAAGAATCATCTGTTGATGATATGAGTGATCTTGATATTGTAGGAATAATAGAATTAATTAACTATGGATCACTTAGTCCTCTAAAAGATCTTCCTTCCAAAGAACCTCTCCTAGATGATGATGATGATGATGATGAGGAAACCAAAGAATTTGAAAATGATGAATATGCTAATTGAAGTGGAAGTGAAGATGAAGAAGAAAAACATAATGAAGAAGAGGAAGAGAATGAGAATGAGAAATATGAACAAGAAGAGGAAAAAGAGTTTGGTGAAGAGGAAGAAAGTGTTGGAGATGAACAGGAAAAAGAAGAAGCAAGTGATAAAAAAGATGACGAACCTAGTGGTGAATTTGATTATCCTACTAGTACTAAAGGACTTTTTATAGAATGTGAAACTCCTAATGAAACCTTTTTAATAGAAATGTAACTAGTTTTGTATTCTCAAAAGGCTCATTATTTAAGGTTAGTTTTGGAAGAAGTTCCAGTTTTTCAAATGTAAGAACAAGTTTATGTTAGGAAAAGAGTGACTGTTGAGGGGGAGAAACTAGCTCGTAGAGTTAAAGTTTCTACTCTCACTAATTTTGATGTAATGATAGTGGATTAATGAGATAAATACCCTAGATATTTAACTCTCATCCTGGATTATCCAAATTCATATGACAAGGGATCTGATCCAAAGGGATCCTTGGTTGAAGTAGTGGAACATGCTCAGAGAGTTCTAGTTGGAACTGATCCAGGAGTGGATCCTACTCGTGCTCCTTATCTTGCTCCTTTGGTTTCACCTATGCATGTATACTATATAAGTATGGATGATTTTAAATTTTTTAAAGAGGAGTTGTGCCTAGTTGTTATAGAAATCATCCAACCTCAACCAGCACTAGTTCCAAGTCTCACTAAAACCGATGCTTCCATGCTTTCAGAAAACATTGTTTCTCAGATTCAAACTCAAATGGATTCTGAGATTAAAGAAGTGAGGATATAGAATAAGAGGTTAATTTATGATCTATATGCTCTAATTACTATTGTTAAATGGATGTAATTTTAATATATATCTTCTTTGGAAAAAGTTGTAAAAAGTATTGAAGATACATATTCTAAGGATGATACACTTAAGCCTCCATCACTTGACTTGAACCTTGTCAGATCAGTTATCGGAGAGGAATTTCGAGGTGCATCTACCTCTATTATTTCTCTTATTGGATCCTTAAATATTTAACTAATTAGATCAGTGATCAGAGAAGAAATATATACTATGATGGGTGGTTCATACCGGGAGAGCTTAAGTAAAATTAAATAGATTAGTAACCATCTCCATGACATGGTTTGATTATATATGAAAGGGGCCACTACTGCTACAGAATAGATCACCATGAAATTATATTACTACCTTAAAATTATTTATACCATATATCAGTTGGATATTAATCTCAAATATTTGGTTGAGAATTTGAGGATACCTCCTGTTACCCAAGCATTTAGGGAACAAGTGAGATAGCTCAAGGAGCTAACTCCTACACTTTAGATGTTCATGGAGAATAAATATGATTTTACCACGGTAATGGAGAAATGTGGGTAGATAATTATAGACTTTATAAAGCTTTTGAATCCATACATTCAATCCTAGAGTATAACCATTTTAGTACTAGAGGCCTTTCCCATTAAACATGTGACTGAGAATATGGCTTCAAGCTCCATCTACACATCTATGGATCCTCAATTCAAAGCTTCCTTCACTTAGAACCCTTTTCTCCTCTTCCTATAACCCTTCAACCATTTACCATGTCTCATACTCAGGCTCTTAGTCATTTGAGGCCTGTTATTTATAGGGAACTTACAACCCCCTTCCTCTCCTCAATGTCTGACCCCTACTGTACCTTCTAGAGTTCCCATTCATCATCTTTATACATTAGCCCCTTTTGTACCTCATGTTCCTCCATTTTCATCTACCAATAAGTTAAAATGAGTCATGAATCCTTCTTTAGAGAAGTCTTGATATTGGGTTTTTCTTTAATGGGGGTTTATTTTAACTTTTTATCATTCCATGTACTATCTTTTTAATCCTGAAATTAATCATATCTTTGCCTCTTTATATGTTTTTTATCTCTTGTTATTTATTCCCTTTTTGATAATCCCAAAAGGGGGAGAATGAGTATGGAATTTGGAAAATGTGTATGGCATTTAATTTTAGAATTATTTTATGTATGGTATTTAATTTTATTTGATCTTATAATTTAACAACTCATGATCTGTATAACATGTTAAGAAGAACTGTTATCTTTTGTACTTTTCTCATTATGAATGGATTATTAATGCCATGATTTATGATCACAAAAAAGGGGGATATTGCTGACCTCCTCTAGTTTTAATACTCACAAATCATGCTTCATCAAGTTAAATTATATTTAATCATGTTTAATTTTGTTTACATATAAGCTTAATCTATTCTGTTAGTGTTTTACATTATAAGACTATTTGAAAAAATATGGCTAAGTCTGAGAGACTGTTAAGGTGAACTCAATGTAGGAAATATCACTAATGGAAGAAAAATGGATAAGTATAAGCTACCGTTGATATGGAATTACCAGTAATATGTCTCACTGTCAACTGTCTCACTGTCAACACAGATGATGAATTCTCACAAAGGATGATACACCATTATTCAACACACCGATATCTCAACTCAGAAAATTAGCCAAGTATGAGTCATCGTCGCATTGAGTTACTGATAGACTCAATCCAAAATTATCACATAGTATGAACTACCAATAGATGATTCACTATCAATTTGTCCTAATGTCATAGCGACTTATTGATCCTGAGTCACTGCTACTTGACTCACCATTCCTTATTGAAGAATACACTATGTATGATACACCATTCCTGAGACACCATTAGATCAAGTCACTATTTCTGAGATACCATCAGGCCAAGTCATTATTCCCAAGATAACTTCAGACGAAGTCACTTTTCAGAGAAACCGTCAATTATTACTTTATCATTTAAATTCAAATTTACTTCTAATGGTCATATTTTTGAAACTTAGTACTACTAATTAATTTAATGACCTTGTTTGTATTTTGTAGACAATATTTAATTGATGTAAGAATGCAGTATGAGGTATGAGGAACCTCAACATGGTTGAGATTGTGCTTCTTGTCAGCTGTTGTGTATAAACAGAACACTCAAACCAAAAGAAGGTGTTTATAAGTCGAATTGATTACACACATATGAAATACACAAGGACTAATAGCTATGGATGAACTACTGAGAACTAAAAACAAAATTTTTTTGTAGAAAAAAACTGAGAAATGATAAGAACTTATCGACACATCAATACCTTCCTAGAAATTGAAGAAAAAATCTCTCACAACACTATAATTTACTATATATTTCCATAAGTTGACTCAAGTTGTATTTTAACATATCTTCTAGGAGTCTGTATCTTCACTGCCTATCACACAAAGCCTTCTAACTCTATTCTCATTATTTTTTCTCTACTTGCGTATTATTTTACATTATGAGAAGTGTGTGTGTATCTGTTCTATGAACAAACATTGAATTCTGTGCAAAACTAGAAGATACACTGATATCTTCACAAAACATACTTAATCCTAAATTTTCACATAGTATGATCTGCCGATAGATGAGTCACCGTCAAGTCAACCTACCATCTTAGCAACTTACCGATCCCGAGATTCCACCACTTGACTCACCATTCCTAATTGTAGAATACACCAAGTATGAGACACCATTCCTGAGACACCATCAGATCAAGTCACCATTCTTGAGACACTATCAGATCAATTCATTATTCCCAAGACACCATCAGACAATGTCACTACTTAGAGATACCGTTAATTATTACTTTATCATTTAAATTCAAATTTACTTCTAACGGTTATATTTGTGAATATTAGTATTATTAATTAATTTAATGACCATGTTTGTCTTTTGTATACAACATTTAATCGATGTTAGTATGTAGTATGAGGTACGAGGAACCTTGAACCAATTGAGATCATACTTCTTGTTGGCTTCAGTGTATAAAGAGAACACCAGAATCAAAAGAAGGTTGTTAGAAGTTGGACTGCTCATGCACTTGTGAAACACACAAGTACTACTAGCCATGGATGAACTACTCAGAACTCAAACCAAATAACATTTTGTAGAAAAAAACTAAGAATGAAGAATAACTTATAGAGAACATCAATAACTTCCTGGAAACTGAATACAAAAGATCTCATGACACTTTATTTTGTTGTCTGTTTCCTAAAGTCTAATCAAGCTTCATTTCATCATAATTTCCAAGAGTCACAAGATTCATTGCCTATCACACAGAACCTTATCACTCTATTCTCATTATTTTTTGCTTGTGTACTATTCTACATTATGAGAAGTGTGTGTTTCTCTGTTATATGAACACAAACTAAATCCAATGAAAAACTAAAAGATACACTGATATCTTCATAGAACATCCTTTAAACCTTATACTCCCATGAATAATAGTGTAAGAGGTCCCTACGTGGCCAGTTTGTTTTAGCACTCCCACAAAAACTGTGGAAGAAGTCTTGTTAACCTAGATAGATGTGTATACTATTGTTTACCCTAATCCAAGGTGTGGATAATTGTTTGTTTACATAAAATACTTTGTTGAAGGTGACCACTAAGTAGAGAAATCTAAGTCTTAGCTTGATACTAAACCTCTTGTTGTTATTTCCACTGCGCCTTTCAAAGTTCTGTTTTTACTACTTTATCTATTACAAAAGAAAACATTTATTTCACATTGTTAGTTAATATTATATTGTATTTATACTAGAATTTTATTTAGTAGATAGATCTCAAAAGTTATAGTAATAACTCATATTGTTTTAACTGAGAACTAATCACTCTTTGAAAAATCTTTTAAAAGATCAAAACATTTATAAATCTGCTACTTTGGTTAACTAAGCTATTTTGTATTTCAAATTGGGTACTTTTAAATAAATATTTTTAGACATATTTTTTTATAGTAACTCAATTACCCCCCCCCCATCTTGAGTGTGCTACTTTGACCAACAGTTTTAATTTTAAAACATGACACTTAGGAATTATTAGTTAAATTGGGAATGGGAGATAAAATCAAAAACTTGTGGTACTATGTACATTATGTGGTGGGAGGGTCTGTTAAATCCCTCCAAAGAATTGGGTGAAATGACAAAGTTAAATAATGTAAGTTACTCCTAAGAGAATGTGGATTGATTTAATTACTTTGATGAAGTGATAGAGTTAACTGATAAAAGTTACTCCTAATAGAATTTTAGAATTATCATGTTAGGTGTTTCCATGATGTAAGTATGATGCCCCATGTTTCATACATATTTTCTCTATTCTTAGAAATGAGTTTTCTTAGAAATATTTTAATTTTAAAATTTAGAAAACTTTTTTATTATTTATAGGAAAGTTTATAATCTTCTAAAGTTGATAGATTTGTTTTCAAGGTAAGCTTTCATAAATTATGATTTTTCATTTAGGCTAGTGTGCAAAGTGTTTAATGAATATATTTGGCTTTGAAGTTTATTTAAAGGGTAGGTTAATGATTATTTTGAGCTCAAAACTTTATTATGTAAAAAAAACATCATTATAATTTTTTAAGAGTTCTATATGGATAAATAGGTTTAATTTCTTTTTTATACTCCTTACTATGATTTTTTGTGCTCATCAAATTTTTTTAAAAAAAAATTTCACAGGGCCTAAGGATTAGTAGAAAATATTATTAATTCAATATTTGAATAAAGGAAGTTTTCATTGAACAAATTAAGTGTGTCATGAATAAAATAAGACTGTGAACTTAATAAACCTTTTTTTTGTGGATGAAAATAGAAAATGTAAGTGAGTATTCCCTATATAATGTAACAGTTTTCCTAATTCTATCAAAATATAAATCTAAAAGATCTTGGGAATAGAAGAAAGTGAAACATGTTTCATAAATAATGTAATTATGGGTTGATTATGGTACAAGTTTAAATAGTGTATGTGTGTTGAAAATAGTGATACAATGTGTAGGACCTGAGAGAAGTCCTAGAAATGTACCATTGAATCCCAAACATGTAGTGTATAGGGAAAAAATGTTCTTTTTAGCTAAATTATATGCACATTAGACTAGGGTAATCAGTGTGTAACTCATTGCATTTTGATTCATGTATACTTTAGACAAACACACCATGTGTTTAGAAACTACATGCTATGTGATATTTTAAAATCACTTTGAAAACCCCAATTTCCACAGTAGTGAAACACAATATGTACTCCATGGATGCAAGATGTGTGATCACACCCTTATTCCTAGAGACCCTATACACTTGATTTTACCGCAACTACCCACAAAACCCGGGCCAATACCTTCTCCAGACCATCTCTATCATCCCACTAGTGGCCACCATTCAATCTAACCATTTGAACACACATTTTGTGTTGTTCTGTTTCCATCCATAAATCCACGTCAAGAGAAATATTTGGACCCTCTATCACATTTCATTTTTAAGGTTTCCTTATTGATCATCACCTCCCATCACCACTACCATTCTCTAACTCTGTCATTTTTTTCATCCTTTAATCCATCAGCCACAGTAAGGACCAATTTTTGTTCACTCGGTCATGAGGGATAAGAGGAAGGGATGATTTAGGGGGAGGAAAGGTTTATCAATGGCTAAATAGGTTTATCATACCACATGAGAACCACCATTGGCCACCATGACTGGCCCAAGGGAAAGTCCAGAGAGACCTCGGCCTAGGAAAACCAATTAAAAATGGACAAACCACCACCTATGCCTCCCCATCCACCCATTTGATTTCACCAATGATGACCTCTCCATGCCCCCACCTCATCCTGCCATGCCTCTCATCTCCCCACCCACCTCTATCTCTTAGCCCACCTCTTCCCTAGTTAGTGTAGGGTCACCTCTTTATTCATCACCTTTTTTTTCTCCACCACCTTCAACTCTTTATCTGATACTCTCTTCGCATGAACGAACTCCAACCACACCAGATCCACCTCTCTCCGTACTATATCTTTTAATATCTCTATATATTCCTTCTCCACCATTTCTTATTGAATATATTCCAATGCCTCCATACTCACTATCGACTCCTAGGTACTATTTATATGATAATAAATTGTGGAGATAATGATTTTACTAAAAAACTGTATGCACAATATAGGTACACCACTAACAGGGTAGTCCCTTCTCCCTCCCTCTCCCCAATTATATGTTTACTGGACCTGGTGTAATTTTTGTATTTCAATTTATCATAGTTTAATTTCAGAGGTTTGATGTTTTTTTTAATTTAATGATTGGAAAACATGTTGATCAAAGGTCTTGAGTAGTCATATTATTCGGGCCAGCCCTTCTAACCACTACTAGTGGCCTTGATCTGCACTAAAGCTTGCAACATGTGGGGGGAAAGGTGGATAGAAATCTATCCGATCACCCAATATTCTTAGGTTATGGTGCAAATATAAATAATCCACCAATAATGATAATAGGATGGGAGAATTTTTTTATGATGTTTAACATAAAAAAAATTAATTCAGTAAAAAGATATGATTTTTTTTATGAAATAATAATAATAAAATAATAATAATGTACTACCACAAATTATGATTGATGAATCATTTAGATCTATTCTTCCTCTGAGATTTGATGACATCCCCTTGAAGAATCCCTCAAACACTAATATCAAGTTAGGATTTTTGGTGTTGATGGACACTCCTCTACATAGAGTATTAGTGTGAAATTTAAAAATGTAGGCTTAGGGTTTTCATGGGTATCCCATTAAAGTCTAGAAATGGTCCAATCTAGGGACCAAAACAAAAACATGAAATACACCTATTCTAGGTAAACCCCCTATATTGAGGCAAATAATAGTGACATATTTACCATATGAGGATCTGTTTAGGAGTTATAGATAATTTATCTCATTTTAATGCATTGGTTAACAATAATATATTTAAAATATCATTTTTAGATGGCTCACAATGCTTTAAAAATGAACCGACTATGCTAAAAATATTTTGAAATTTTATTAAAATAATATTTATAAGGATTCGACTAAAATGTAGGTCACTATAAAAATCATGATTGTATCTAATACTCACCAAATCTATTATAACCCTTGGTGAAGGATTGGATCATGATAGATGATGCATTTCACTTGGGAGAGGAGGAATTTGGGAAGAGGGCTTGGAGAATATCTTCATCTGGATGGAGTGATGAAAATACACAAGGAAACCCATTTAAGAAGGATTTGTATTGAGGTGAAAAAAACCATCATTCCCACTTTAAAAAATCCCAAATAGTATCTACTGGGTACCCGATGGGAAACCACCAACAACTAGGTGGCCACTTGTTACCTGGTGAAAATCCATCAGGTACCCATTACAAGAGTTAGTAGCACTTGTAACTACACCAGACACCACTGAGTGCATGATGGAATTATTATAAAAAAAATTAATTTTATCTCACTTATTATATCATTATAATATTTCTATAAACAACCTCAAACTCTCAGTTATTTAACATGGAAATTAAATTACACCAAAATTAAATTACAAAAAAATTAAATTAAAACACTAACTTGAATGACATGGGTTATTAAAATAGAATTGGGAGAGAGAACATAATGAATGGGAGGAACTATTTCACATTATAATTTATGTGATAACTATTGTGTAAAATCTTTAGAAGTTTACAAAATTGAAAATCTGGATTTAGTCATAGAGATGTAGCTAAAGATGAAAAAATATGCTAGATTGATGTACTGATTATATTTAGTGCTTCCATTATAATGACCCATGGGTCCTTTTGTTATGTACTTATGTTTAAGTAGTGATTGGAAAGTTAAAAATAGATATGGATCCTTGGAATTAGTAGTGATTTGATCAAAAATTTTATATTCACTCAACAAAGCATAAGTAGAATCTGGGTACATCGACACATCCTCAGTATCCACTCTTTGGACATATCTCTTTTTGGATGAACATAATAAATCTTTGTGTGATTATAATTTTATTTAATTATTTGGATGTTGTGTTATTATTTAATAATTTAATGTATTTTATAGTTATTACTAGCATAAGAACAAGATCCATTTGAAGAGGAAATTTAATTACCCAAATTCATCCCCTCTTAGTGTGATTTGGACCTTGGTGGTTGCATCACATATCATTTTGATAAATCATCCCTTCATTGGAAAATTTCAAATCACATGGTTAACATCACCCTTTCATAGTAAATTAAACATCATTTAGATAAACTCACCCTTAGGTGGTAAATTACATTTCATTTAGAAAACCTCACCCTTGGGTAGTAAATTACATACTATTTACATAATTTCCTCCTTATATAGAAAATTTCACATTGTTTAAATATAAACACCTTATTGAAATAAGAATCATCATGATGTATATTGTTTAATGACTCACTTTTAACACCCCAACCTGAATTGCCACATTTGAGTCATAGGTTCATATAACCCAATGTGTACCATCTAGTATGTAAGAGTCTATTGACTAGAGGCAAGGGACTAAGAGACATTGTGGGGAGACTATAACCTCGATAATAGAAAAAAAAAATCAGAGTATTCAATAGAAAAAATGATAATTATAGTATATAGAAGAACCAAAAAAAGGAAGATTATACAATAGAAACAAACAAATAATATCTTGTGCTATAATAATATGACATAAAATATCCAGTATAATCACTCATAGAGAAATCCACGCATGTGGAAAACCCATATACAATAAACAATGTAAAATCAATAGAGGCATCTATGAAAAAATTTCTCCAAGTATATCCTGACATTGCCTCGATCAACCTACTCCTACTATACAACTTTCTTATGTAGGGACACCACCCTCATCTAAAACCCTGCCCATAAGGTCCGCACATGCATCAAGATATTCATGCAATGTGTGAGTATAAACCCATAAAGATATGACCAATCCCTAATAAAAATAAACCATGTGTATATAAAAGGTGTATGTAATGACCAAAGAATAAAGCATAAATAAACATAATACTATCCAGGTCATTGTGATCTAACGAGGCTCCAAAAAACCCTGGTCCTACTTACTTTAACTCTATTCCATAAGATAACTCACATATATCCAATCACATAATCTGAATAGGGTCACCTAATTCTTCCCATGACTTAACAATATCATTGATGGACAACCACAATATACCTAACATAATATAAAAATTTATTCCATGACACAACCATCTCATCGATGGATAGCCACAATATGCCCAACATGATAGCACAAGTTATTCAAAAACTCTACCATCTACTCAATGGATAAACACAATATAGTTAACAAAAATAGTACATATCATCATAGTAATCCAAAGAAAATTTATCAATGGGATAAAAAAGCACCCAAATTCTAATCAAATAATAAAACAAAGTACTCACAGGGATACTTATGCAACCACATGAAAACCAAAACATGAAGCAGAGCTATCATAGGCATAGAAACACACCCACATGAAATTTGAGTCAAAAATTTTATTAAAAAATATTCAACATGGTAAGAAATTTATACCTTAGTCATTTTAGAACTAAACTTTCCAAGATCCATCACCCAAATTAGACCCAATACAAAAAATCCCAAACATGAACTAATGCAACGAACACATCTCAAATAAATCATGATAATTGAAGAAATTATAAATGATTTGGGTTCATATACTTTTATTTCTATATTCAATGAGCCAATACCTAATAAAAATTAATTTTAGATGGAAATAAATCACTAAAATAACCTAAAAAGAGTATCTTGGTTCAAGAGCCCTAACCTAAAGATGAATAATGAGATATTTCTATGTGTTTTTAGATTAAAATTATAATTTTTAGAATAATTAATACCACATGTATAGTTTGAAAAATGGATAACCAACCATGTGAAAGATACTGTCCAAAACCAAAGTTTTATAGTTGGGACACACTCTTTGGTAAACCATGAACCAACTATGAAAATGCCAATGTCATTATGGAATCCAATCACACAGTTAGCTGGGTGATCCACACGATTTCTCCTAATCATGTGCCAATAGTGTTCCCTCCAAATTGCTTCCAAAACATTACAAAACAATTTAAAAACTATCCAAGAGTATTCCATAACATACAATATCTCAAAACCCACAAAGATAATTTGAAGAAAAAAATTTAATGCTCAGTAGAAATATAATGGGTTGTTACAACTACTCTATATACATATAGTATGGAAATGACCACTACATGAAATACAAAAAACACATCAACATGATAAACAATTTAAACACCAGTGCAAGCACATTTGGTACATATCATCATGGTAAAACATTAATAATGATAGCATGAGATCACCATGAGAGCTAGTCATGATGACATAAACCTATGACATAAAAAATAACCAATAAGTGGCATAGGTTAATTACAATATAATATTTATCATTTATTCAATATTTAAATACAATATTCTTTAATAAAATTAATAACTCCATGGCCCAATGGATAACCTAGTCAATGGGTGATATGAATAGTGATTCACTTGAAATATAACAAGAACCCTGGTTATATTAAATGATGTAAATTTATTTATTAAAAAAATGCCTAAAATAATCATTTGGGTTTCATTTCATAAAAAAATACCTTCGGTTCTAATGCATGAAATCATTGTCAAGGCACAAAAAAATTATCTTTTTATGATAAAATGTTCATTTAAATTACCTTATTATCTATGATTTATTTCATAAAATTTTTTCTACTCAAAGTACCTATTTAGATCTATTTGTTGATAAATTTATATCGACCCTTTAGGAAAAAAAGATTTATAAAAATCAAAAAATAATTAGTCCTTAAGAAGTTATCTCATTTTTCACATTAGACCATATCAATTTGAATAGAATTTTTTTGGTGCCCTAGAAATACATTTGGGGTCCCTTGTGTTTTCAAACCACCTTCCTCCAAACAAAACACATAAAGATCATGAAAGACAAGGAAAACAATTAGGTCCAATTTTCTTGTATGTCACTAGATTGAGTACCAATATTTTCAATAAATTTGAATCTTAAAAAATGGACAAAACCCCCCAATATGGAATTTTTAGTATATCAAACAAGAAAGACGGAGAATCACCTAATAAAATAAAATAACACAGCTTTTCATCATTAGGAAAATCCTATTATCATATACGGGTTGTCATTCGGATACATAATGAGACTTTATGAGGGGGAGGGGGAAAGAGAGATAAGGGAGACGAGAACCCCCACTAGGTTGACCCCCTTTCCCAATTTAAAACAAAATTCAGGGGGGGATTACAAATATGTCACCATTAGAATCCTGCTAGCACCCCATCAATTCCTAGTGATATAGACATAAGATCAAAAAAATTCGAAGTTTCAATTTAATTTCTTATCAAATAATCATATATGCAATTCTAAGGAGGAAAAAATCAAGACAAACATGTTGGTCAGAGTATAATGGAAAGAGGGTGGATGATTTCCTTTTAAAAAAATAAAGCGATAAAAAATAGAAATTTTAAAATTGAATGATTTCTGAAAGATAAAATGATTAAATCAATTAAATATAAATGATAAATTCTATTTATTTATTAAATAATTTAGTATAAAATTTAATTAATAATTAAAGCATAATGAAAAGAAAAAGAATAAAATATAGGAAATTTATGTGAATCAATATTAGAATGATGCAATGTTGAAATATAAAAATAGAGTAAACATAATTTAATTCATAGTTTTTAAACATTACACAAGGTACCCCTACATTTAAACCCCTAAATTAGAGAGACATGTATTATTAATACCTTCCCTTGGTTTTAATGAAAATCCAAGGAACACATCCCTTGGTTTTAATGGATACCCAAGAACTAATATTCCCTTAGTCTTAACAGAAACCCAAAAACCAAACATCCCTCAATTTTAATAGAAAACCAATAATCAAACATCCCTTATTTTTAATATAAACCCAAGAACCATTTCCCAAATTTTATGGTTTTGAGAATCTTGAGATGATGGGGTGAGGATAGAAATATTTTCTTGGGGAAAATCCTTTACAATATCAAGATTCTATCTATCTTGAAGGAAGGATAAAATATGAGAGAGAGAGAGAGACTAAGGTGAGAGCCCTTAAAATGGGAAATGAAGGTTGAATGTTTTGAGGGGATGGATTGGATAACTCTAGTGATTAATCATTGATTCTATCAGAGAGTTCATGCACAAGTTCATTTTAAAGTTCCAAGAAACCAAGGCCTCTATTTATATCCTTAAAATTCTTCAAAAAACATCTAAAATTTTCCAGGGTCGAATGAAGTCATTCAAGATTAGAATTAATGAGGTTGAGAAATAATAAATATATCTTGGCCAATGACATGTCTTGCATCATAGTTTGGTGCATAAATCTTGGATGTTTTACATCTAATTTTTTTTAACACCATGGTTGTGGCCACCAACTATTGGCCATTTTTTCCATTCATACCACTTGTCTACCATGGATTGATCAATATAGGCATAATATTGCATGTTTTACCCTATTTTCATGCAATTTCAACAATTAGATCCACTAATTCCATGAATGGACTTCTATGGATATTCTATCCTGCTTCCAAGGAATTAATACATCATTTGATACTTCTTCAATAATATTTCAAGTTTTATTATGGACTTCAATAATTTTATCAAATATAATACAAAGTCTATTTAGTAGATTCTAAAAGTACTAAAATGAAATGTTATAAACATAATTGAGTACTTTTTCATTAAAACATAATGAGAGGTAGAGGTATAATAATATATCCCTTTTTGATGATCACAATCACTTTATATAAAAAGATAATTTAAATAAAAATCAAGAGTGAAAAAAGTATTCAAATAAATTCTTGATATTAGGGATCAAGATATTCAAAATAGTTAAAATAAAAAACATCAATATATATAATATGATTTAATAGGTAAACATAAATATATTCAACATTATTAAAAGATAAACTAAATTCCCCACAAAAAACAAATAAAAATATCCCCTTTTGAAAAATAAAATAATTCACCCCTTTGACCTAATAAATCAATTATGCCTAGTTTTTTTTCCAAAAGTATCTCCCCATTTGTGATTATAAAAAAGGAAAACATGGAGGGTAAAAGAATATTAAAGAAAGATTATAATTACACAAAATATAAAACAATTAAGAAAAGTAAAACTATCTCCCCATTAATGATTACCATGATTTCAAAAACCAAGATAGAGTATTGGCATGAAAAAAAGATAATCATATGATAAAAATAAGTAAAGTGCATGAGATTTATCAATGAAAAAAAATTAAAATTGAATCATCTCAATTAAAAATAAAATAATAATTGTTGATTTCAATATTTCAAGAAATGAAATTTAAAAAAAATATAAGATAAGAAAATTTTGGAAAAAAATTAATAAAATAGAAATTTTGAAATAATATAAGAAAATAAAATTTTAAAACATGATAAGAAAATAAAATTTTAAAAAAGATAAGATTTTTTTTGGAAAATATAAGAAAATAAAATTTTAAAAAATATAATAAAAGTAAAACAAGTGAAATATAATTTTTTTAAAAGATAACCTATCATATTCTAAGAAACATGAAGACATAAATATGATAGACTGAGAGAGATGTTACCTTAGAATTAAACTCAAGAGAAAAAATGAAAAATAAAACTACCTAGAAACATTTTTACACAAAGATCATCCTAAAATTTTCCAAAAAGATAAAACCCATGCCCCCTCATTGTAAGTATTAAAAATTGAGCTCAAGATTATAAATGATAGATTAATCACTTTAAGTTGTGAATAATACACTTTTATCGATAATCCACCATATGATATATCAATAAAACTTAGTGAAAAAGACTTATAAAATCTTAAAATTAAGTAACTTTTGGTAAACTTGAGGATCTAATAGTGTGAGATACTAATCATTGACATAGTGAAGTAATCTTGGGCCTATTAAGATTGGATAATAAGGATTTAAGAACCCATTTTTTTAATTATGATATTTTAAATGAGATGAAAGAAAGATAGAAATAGGTCTTAAATATCTAATTTGTTTGAAAATTCATCCATAAATTAAATTTTTGTGTTTTCAAAAATAATTTCTACTATTTTTGAGAAATACCATTCAGAAAAGTTTCATTTTTCAAAGATCTTTAATTATTTGAAAAACTAAAACCATTATTATTCATTTTAACATAGTTAGAAACTAGGATCATATTAGGATTTTTTCTCCTTGAGTGAATTTTGAATGAGATATTTTGAAATCCTTGATTCTATATTTGAAAACCTTAACATTCGGTTGATTTTTTTAATTGCAAAACCAAATTATAAAAAAAAGAAAATTTTTATTAGAAAGGTGATTTTTATCATCAAGAACTTATTCTTTATTTTTTGATGATATCTTTTTATAAATAAAAATTTTCATGAAAACCATTTTAAAGTTGATTAGGATTTTATTCTAGGTCTTCATAGATTAGGGTATTTGAAGATAAAGAATAGAAAAAGAAGATTATTGAGAAGAGGAAGAAGATGAATGATGAAGAGAGTGAGGACTAAACTCTTCACCTAACTCAATATGAGCCTTAAGGCATTTCAAAGCAGATTATCTTGATTCATATGTTGAAAGAAAATCCTTGCTAGTACTTTAAGTTAAAAATTTCAGAGCCTTATTCTATTGTTTCTTTTTTTTTTCAGGGAGAATCTGGTTTGATATGAATCTTCTTTTTTTAACTAAATGACATCACAACCTATTATTAAATTCAATTTTATATTTTTTCACGTTGATATGATTTCATTTTATTTAAAAATTTGTTCAAATTTTTCACAATATGTTCAATTTCACCTTCATTATTAGACACAATTTAAGAATAATCATAATCTTTGATAACTTTAAAAGCGATATTCTTCTTATTTTCCTTGAATTCTATTTCTTCTATGACTACGTGATTTTTCATGGTGATTTCATATTCCACAAGAGATCTAATGAGATCATAGAATTCCATTTTAGTTAAGTCTTTGGATTCCTAAATGAATATAAATTTGGGATCCCACAAACTAGGTAAAACACAAAGGATTCTCTTCATGAGATTTTTTTAGCCAAATCATAACTGAGATATTTTTTACCATTGAAATGTACGTCATGCATTTAAACATGCAAGTAATAGATTCATTAGGATGCGGGGATAAATTTTCAAAATTATGTTGATACATATATAATCTAATTTATTTAACTTATTCATTCCTTCATTTATTACTTCTAATAGTTTCTATATTTCATGGGTGATTTTGTAAGAAGATAAATGATAAAATTCATTTTGTTCAAGACCATAACAAAGAGGGTTCATGTATTTTATGATAATTTTAAAAGAAGGAATATATTCAAAACTCTAATTTCCTATAGTTTTTTAGTTTGAATATATTCATGTATAACCATTTTCTAGAATAGAAAACTATTATGATTAATAAAGGTAGACATGTGATTTGTAATAACTCAATATGTTATAAATAAAATTCCTCTTATGATTTACTTAAATGTAATATTATGTAATAAAGTTATAAAGAACACATGCACTTATTTTGTTTTATTATATCAAATTGGATTTAAAATCCCATTAAGTATCATTACCATTTATAATATAGCCATTGAATAGTGATCACATGATTAGTATAAATATATGGTTTTAACAAATCCTATTGACACAAACAAAGGAAGTGATAGCCTTAACTAGTAGGATCATACCCTGTGAAGCCCATTTATTAGAGCTTCCAAAGGAGATATCATCACTGGGATTTTCCCATGACCAATCCCAAGATGAGATCCAACAACTTAAGCATGATAAAACCCATTTATGGTATAAGGTCAAGCTCATCGAGATCATGGCCTAAACCTTGTTTGCTGAACCACCTCATGAAATTCCCACCACCGTGCACCTTACTCTTAGGGCGTTTTTTGGTGTATTAAAGTAATATGTATCGTGACCCTAGAAATATGAGTATGTATATTATTTTTTATAGAATAATGAATATATGTTCATCTTATTATTGTTACCTTATAAATGATTTTATTTTGATACAATAAAGCACAAATTTTATTTTTGGTTAATATTAAAATTATATTAATGAATTTATTAATTAAAGGATTTTTTAAATTTATAATATTTTATTAAAAAATTATTATTTAATAATTTTTATCAAATATAAATGTTCATATAATTTTTATGAATTGAAATGTAATTTTTTAAGAGTTTGAAAACTATTATTATAAAAAACGCAATATTTCTTAATAAATGTCAATGTTATTTTAAAATTAAAAATTAAAATATTTATAAAATTATTTAGATAAAATGAATATTATTTTTGGAATCAGAACATAAAAATTATCCAATGATGAATTTTTCATAATTTTCCAAGACAGTCAAATTTTCAAGTAAAAATTAAATATCATATAAATATACTTTGTGTATTATAAAATAATAATGATTAAAAATTGATTTAATAAATGAAATAAAGGTTATTGAATACTAAATATATGTCTTCCCTTAAAAATAATGTGATTTTATGTTTATTTGGTTAATTTTATAACTCCTTTATGAATCCTCCAAAATCATTAATATATTTTAAGGTTTTAAAATCATTTCTTCAAGAGTGTGACTCACCAAAACATAATAAAGGGAATTATTTTATTATGTTCGGATGTTAAACTTATAAAATAATTATAAAAAATTCCATTTGGAAGAAACTATGGAAAAAAACCATGGGATGATTTGTGGTTTTGTTTATTTTATTATGTAGAGTCCAAAACCTAAATAATAAATAAATCCCCCTCATTTCCTATATAAAACCACCAAAGATCCCATTTCTCTTTAATAAAACTCATTGGATCTTGTCCATTTTCTCTCCTCCACTCTCTTAAGTCCTCTCAAGGTTCCCTCAATCACTCAATAAACCCCTCCCAAAATTTTATAGTCACACACTCAAGTAAGGGATCTTCCACTCTCCTATTTTATCAAGAACTTATTTTTGTAATGTCTCTAAATTTAATTTTTACTATATTGGGATATGTTCCTTTATATTCCCCCTTTATTGTAAATTTTATGTATAAATAATTAGAGCTTCTTTTCACTATCATAAAACCTTCCATGATCCTTTATGTACACCTCTTACCATGCTGAAATTTAGTAAGAGATTTATCTCTTATCATTTCCATTCAAGAACTTATTTTATGTTATGTATCTTAAATTACAATTTATTATTTTGAGATATTTTCTTACATATTCACCCTACTATTCATTTAATGTATAAATGATGATATCCCCCATTAACTCTCATTAACCCTCCCACCATCCTTTATGTACACCCATTACCATGCCATAATATAGTTAGGATTCTCTTCTTTATTCATGTTTCTACATTACCTTATGAATTATATTTCAAAATTATAGTGTTGGGATATGTTTTCAAATTTCCATATTACTACCTATTTACTGTCTATGTGATGATATACCCCTTTCTCTCTCATCAACCCATTTTTATGAATATTTATATGATGTCATTATGCTGCCAAAATATCACCTTTTTTTCATGCTAAAACAATTCCATAGTGAATATTATACCCATTTCTTATCAAGGGTGTGCACCTTTATGCACATATAAATTTTTTTTAGGGACTTAAATGTTTTAATTCCATACCCCATTATCATGGAATAATTTTTTATAACAAATGAATCCATGTTTTATGATCTATGTGGTGAACTTAAGCATGAGAATGAAATGAATGTGATGGGTGAAACAAGAATTATATAGTTATCCAATGCATTGGGTAATTTTATTATAATGATACATCATGTTGGAATAATGAGTGAACCTAATTACTTTATTGGAATTTTTCCACCATGAAGTATTGGCAGTTTATCCTTGACCTATGTTTGTGATGCTGTGTTTTAAGTTGTCGCCACATTTTCCATGTTATTATTATCATGATATACCAAGTCTCAATGTTCATGTTTATGATTAATACTCTTTACATGCCCCATTGATATGTCTATTATCTAACATGCATCACCATATTCCACATTTATTCCCTTATTGGGCTTTACAGCTCACCCCTTTCTAGTGTTTGTCCCCAGGTTATCCCATGCAGTTTTAGAAATCCATGGAATTTTAGAAGCATGTTAAGGATGTTTTCAATAATGTTTTTATATCCCATGTTCAAGATGTTATGATATGTACCTAATTCCCAAATACACATGAATTCTCCATATTTTGGGTTGTACTATGTGTACATTTATGTAATAAATCAAGAATTAATGTGTAATAAACAGTAGGGTTGTCATATTATTTTTCCAATAAGAATAATTCAAACCATAAAATAAGAGAACATGAGTATAAAAGGATGATTCCATCATAAAATCATACTTTAATATTGATAAATATTTTTAAAATTAAAAATAAATTTTGAAGAACAATGATTTTCTAAAGAAAAAACATCTCCTTTGATACCAATTGTTGGTCAGAGTGAAATGGTAGAAAGGTAGATTTACTTTTAAAAAATAAAGTGATTAAAGTAAAAAATAATTTTAATATAGAATGATTTTGAAAATAAAAAATGATGAAATCTATTAGGATATAAATGATAATTTTCATTCATATAATAAAGAAGTTAATATGAAAGTTAATTAAGTATTTAAGAAAAAGGGAAGATGAAAAGTTGAATTTATACAATTTATGTGAATTGAGATTATAATGATGTAATGTGGAAATATAAAAAATAGATCTAACACAATTTTATAGGGAGTTCTTCAATAGAACACAAGGTGCTCATACATATCCACTCCAAAATTAGAGAGGTATGTATTATTTGGACTTTCCCTTGGTTTCAACAAAAGTCAAAGAAACACATCCTTTGGTTTTAATGGAGATTCAAGAAACAATATTCTATTGGTTTTAATTGGAACCATGAACCGAACATCCCTTTGTTTTAATATAAATCCAAGACCCAAACATCCATAGGTTTTAACAGAAACCTACGAACACTCTAGTAATTATAGTAGGCTGTGATGGATTTTTAGTGGTGATTTCTAGAACCACTGCTAACTCTTTAAATAATATCTCCAACACTTTTTCTAGTGAAAATTTTGGAAATCATTTCTAATAGTGATATTTAGCATCAATTTTTTATTAAATCCCTTCTATATTTTAGAAAATATATAATTGTCCTCGACCTTCACCCTATCCTGATATACCACTATCGCCCAATACCATTCCACCTAAATGATGACACCCTATCCCCTCAAATGATGGCACCCTCTCCCCCTCACTAATATCCTCTCCCCTTAATGGTATCTAGGTTTTCTATTAGGTTTATTGCAGTGGTGTTTCATATAATGCCTAACATCCTGTTACCCCATTTCAGGTATTATCTCATATTTTATAGTTTCCCCTTTAATTGGGTGTGTCTTGGGACTCCCAATGATAAAGAAACTTTACTGAGATAAATTTTCTAAATTTATGGGATGCATATTTTTTTGAATTAATGGATTTATGGTATAAACATGTAATGGATTTGAGGGGTTATCCCTGTGTTCGGATAATGATCGAGATGGTTTGTAGTTTTGGTGAAGAATCTGCAGTTTTTAGAGTCATAAGAAGAAATACACACCATATAATGGGATTAAATTATGTGTAATCTCAACATGGAAGATTCTGTGAACCTAGTACACAATGTAAAGTATGTACATGACTTATAATGACAACAATTTAGTTTTTAATTAAAAAATGATGGGTTTTTCATAGTATGTGATCCCCTTGGATTACTTGATGTGTAAATGAATTACATTCCATGTAAATGTCATGAAAAAATATTTTATAGTGACTCTCTGTTGATATTCTGATTTATTATTCCACATATCTATCCCCTCTCAACCTAGGACTCTTCTCTAGTGATTTTGGGAGCCTCCATTAGATCTAGATTGATTCATTCAGTGATTGAACATCGTTGAGGTTGGATTTAATCTCTCTAGGTGAGTAATAATTACATATTATTCATTTCTTTGATCATGATAGTTCTGTTTCATTGCATTATCAAATTCATTGATCCAGGGTGTTTTTTATTCTCGATTCTCTCAAGATCAATTGTGTGATCTTTTTCTGAGGGATGTTTCCTTTATTGGTTATGGTGCGGTGGGAGTGTGTTCTTGAGGTATGTGTTGTTTCTTATTATCAACCAAATTTTTTATTAATATAATCAATTCTAAGATGTGAGGATTGGTTATAGGGACTCCATTGTGGTTTTGTGTTCTTCTATGTTGGTGGATCCCATAGCGGCATGTGCGACCCAAGTTTTGAGGTAGATGGTACTTTTAATAGTCTTTTTTGGTGAATTTCATTGCTCATTTTTTAATAAATTATTTTATTAAATGAAATGGAATGCTATGATTGATACATTTTGTGTGCATGGAACCAGGTTTTTATAAAATATGGTTTCCCCTAGTTTTTGGTAATTGGAAAATTGTTTTCAAAGCATTGTAAAATGGTTTTGCAAAATATTTTTCAATGCATGGTTTGATGAGAATGTATTAATGAATTGGTTTGGAAAATAGATCACATAGGAGGCCTTGAGTACATAGGTTGAAGGTATAGTAATAGGTCTCATCCACTCTCGGAAGTTTGGTCATGGGACATTCCTCTATTGCCTAGGACCATTGTTCTAGGGGCTTGTTAGGCCTATTGGGGGGTTCAATTTCTGAGGTGTTCCATTGCTCTCTAGAATCGATGTGTATATATAGTGGAATGATGCATATGTGATTTTTTATGTTAGGTTCAAGTTTGCTTTCTATCCTAACCTAGTGTGATCCTTGGTGTGATGTTACTCGTGCTTCTGGTTTTGGATTGTACTGTTTGATTATACTCCCATGGATATGATATGATATTTGATGTATGATTTGGTTTGACATGATATATCTTTTTTGATATACATATATGAAATGATTTGAAACTGATTTACCTACATCATTCTTAAATGTGGAAAAAGGGGAAATAATTTTTTCCCTTATTTTGATATAAAAACTGTTAAAACTATCATCTTACTTTATTTCCTTTAAAGTTGATAATTCTTGTATTATTGTTTAGAGACTTGACATAGAACACTATGGAGGAACCCTACTGATCCTGTTAGATCACGTACTATATACCATATTAGTGGTGAATAAACCTAGTTATATCTTTTAACACATGGAAAGGAAGGGTGCTAGAGTGTGGAAGTGAGGTTTTTTGTTAGATGGGTTTTGGGTAGCTGGTGGGAGTTTTACACACCATCACATGGAGTTGTTGGAGTATCTATTTTGTCATGTAGTCCTTTTTAGTTTTACTTTTCACTTGGAGATTTTTTTCGATACCTTTTTAGTTGTATTTCTTCTGTTGTTCCTTATCTGTTTTGGGATATATTTAAATATTCCATTTGTTTTTCTATTTGTGATGTGTATATATGCCATATTGTTTCTTCATATTCGGAAAAAAATGTTCTCTATGGTTTTTGTTTGATGCCCAAGCATGGGGATTAGGAAATCCCTTCAAATATGTGGATTATCAGTTTGGGAACCATTTTTGAGGTGGTACCCGGGTCATTTCATTACAATGTTATATGAAAGGAGGTTCATCCACAAGAGTCATTTTATTGGGATTTTTGGTAGACTGAAGATAGGATTGTTATGACTTGAAAGGTATATTGCAGTGAGGGAATAGACATCTAATTCCATGATGAGACTCAAGTTTCTATGGGATTTTGGGATGTGTGTATCCTATTTTGGGTTTTGGTGTTATTCTTAGTTTATTCTTATGAGTTTTCTAGTTTTAACTGATATTATTATATTTTCTGGTCATTTCTTCTATTTCTTTGTGTAGTATTATGAATATGATAAAAGTTCTGTGAGTTCCTCAGGAGGATTTATATGATTCTACTAAAGGGAATACTCCGATGGATCATAAATTTATTGAGGATATCATGTGATTAGTGCGTACTATTGAATAGAATGCATCACAAGTCTAGAACACTGTTGTGGAGGTAAACCAAGAGCTATAGGAAAATAAAATGATCATGATAGTTCTTACGTGAGAAGCCACCATCCTTCAAATTTATGACATAACCTCAAGTGGATATGACTTGATTGAAAATATTGATTAGATCTTCAACTTCCTAGAAACACCTGAGAGTGTTAAGTTGAAGTGAAAAACATTTATAATTGTGGTTCCTTGATACTATTGGTTGGATTCTATGGTATAGGAAGATATGAATGTGATCTTGGACTAGAAGGGTTTCAAGACTCCCTTCTTCCAGTAGTTTTGTCTAGAGTCACTAATAATGGTGTAGTATTTTGAGTTACTCTCATTGTAGTAGGGAGATAATTTGGTGTTAGCGTACACCAATTGTTTTGTGAATATAGTTCATTTTTCTCCAGAGGTTGTAAATAATTACCAGCTAAAAGCTTTGAAGTACATATAGGGTTTGCAACCAAAAATCAGATCATATTTATTTACACTAAAGATTTCAACCTATGCGGAGATAAGAAATCGGTATATGAGGAAAGTGATGAATATGGAAGACTAGGTTGGATAAAAAACCTCTTCTATTCTACCTAGTGGTAGCTTTAGTGGTGCGTCAGGGAAGAATAGGAAGTGTAAAGATCATTGCAGGAGTGGTAGAGGTGGTACATGATATAATGCCTCTTCAAAACCTCTAGTTGCAACTATTGGTGTTCCTATAACTTTATATCAGTGTGGAAAGGTTGGAAACATAATGTGTTCTTATCCTTCACTTGTAAAGTTGTGAAACAGTTATAGAAATTTTGATCATATTCCTTATTTCTATCAGGCTATCTATACACCTCGATATGGTCAGGGATCTTAATTTCTAAAGGCCACTACAACAAAGTAATATGATTCAAAGACTATAGGGATTCAATCATAGGCCTCAGGAGTGAAGAACCTTCATGAAGTAGATAAGTTTTTAGTATAGGTATATGTGGGTCCAGTGATAGTGATTGGTACCATCATTATGGAATATTCAGTATTAGTTGATTTATTTGAAACTGGTTCTTCCCACTAATTTATATCTAGAAATTTTATTGATATTATTATCCTTCCAACTGAGATAATTTTCTTTTGTTATGGATTTATTGAAACCTCTTTCGAAGAGGAAAGAGTATGGGTTTCAATGTCCTTCTTATGTACTATTTATAGGTGATGTGGAGTTAGTCCAAGATTTTCTCATTCTTGATGTGGATCTATTTGACACCATCACCAGGATGAATTTTCTTATCTCTCATTATGCTAATTTTGATCGTTATCATCAGTGCATCTCATTTCATATAGCCTATGGGAGATCATGGGTGTTTTAGGGAGAATGGGATATGAGTCTGATCTTGGAAGACCTTCCCACCTAGATCTCAAGAGTTTGTTTTCTGGTTTTGCAGTTGATCATGATGATGATTCTTCTATTTCTGATCTTCCTTCTATTTTTTTGGATTTTCCTAATGTTTTCCCAGATGATTTCTTTGGGCTTCCTCAAGATATGGAGGTGGATTTCATGATTGGCCTTATTCTAGGTATGCAGTTGATTTTGAAACCGTCTTATCTAGTGGCACCACTAGAGATGAAAGAGATCAATATTTAGTTTTATGATCTGATAGAAAATAGTTTTTTCACTCCAGTGTTTCTCCATGGGAAGCCCTAATGCTCTTTACCAAGAATACTGATAGTTCACTTTGATTATGTGTGGACCTTCAAAATTTTTATCGGGTAACAGTTAAGAAAAATTATCCTTTGCATCATCTGGATGATTTGTTTGATCATTTAAAAGTGGAAAAGTAGTTTTTAGAGATCGATATTCAGTTGAGTAATCATCATCTCAGTGTTCTAATGTCCAATTTATTTAATAAATGTTTTAAGAGAAGGTATGTCCATTACAAATATTTTTTGATGATATATTTTTTTTCTGGAAATAGTCCAGTAATTTTTATAGATTTTATGATTCGGATATTCCATCAGTATATATAAACTTTTTTGGTAGTTTTCATGGATGATATTTTGGTTTATTCAATATATGATAATGGGCATGAGCACCATTTGAGTTTGTTTTTGGAAATACCAATGATCCACTATTTTTTTTGTGAATATTTCACAATGGAATTTCTAGATCCAAGAAGTGAATTTATTAGGGTAAGTGATTTATGAGCATGGATTATTAGTTGATCCATAGAAGGTAAAGGCTATTTAATCATGGGAAGAACCATATAATATCTTTGATATTTAGAGCTTCCTTTTTTTTCTAGATACTACTGATGGATCATCAAGGACTCCTCAGAGTTGGCATCACCCTTGAATGCTCTTACTAATAAAGGTGGAAATTCACATGGGATGGAATGTGTCATTCTTATTTCAATGATATGAAATAAATTCTAAGATAGAAACCTATTTTTATGTTAAATGATCCTAATAATGGTTTTGTGGTTTTCTATGATGCCTGTAGTGCTGTTTTGGGTTGTTTTATAATGCAGATGATCATCTTGTAGCCTATTACTCTTTCCAGATTTGACCGCATGATAATAATTACCCCACTCAAGATTTAGAGCTTCTATAGTTATGCATGAACCTATGTTTTGGTAGCATTGTCTTTTTGGGGAAAGATTTACAATCTTTTCTGACCATATGAGTTTGATATATATATTTTATCATAAATACTTGAATATTAGATAGAGGAAGTGGTAGGAGTACCTTAAAATGTTCAACATCGACATCTACTACACTATAGGAAAGGTAAATGTTGTTTTAGACACTCTTAGAAGGAATGTTCTATCACAAGATGTTTTGAAATCGAAGGAATAGTGGAACCTTGTGAGGATTTTTACACAGTTTCATATGGATGCTTAGGAGAATGTTTTAGGAATTTTTTGACCAGTTCTTAGTTACCATCATCTCTATTTGAGTCAATTCAATTTATTTAGTTGAAATATGATGAGTTTATATGAATTCAAGAATCCCTATATAGCGAGGAGACTGTTTCTGGTTGGTCCCTCTCTTCAGAGGGCATTCTCATTTTTGGGGATTGGTTTTTCCTCCCAAAATTAGTAAAGATCATGATTTTGTTTGATTTTTATACTTATTCATGGTCCATTAATTATATAAATATAAATATGTATTATTAAATGAGATGATTATTCTAGTGGTTGGGAATGAAGCGTGATATTGCTGATTATGTGTCCCATTGTTACACTTTCTAATAGATTATGGTAGAGCATTTGAAACATTTTGATTTTCTCCAGCCCCTTCCAGTGCCTGTTTGGAAATCGGATGAGGTATCTATGGACTTATTTTTGGATTACCAAGGAATACTAGAGGGAGAAATTTTATTTAGGTGGTAGTTGATTGGTTGGTAAATTCATCTCATTTCATTCTAATCAAAGTCAGTAAAAAGGTTAAAGATCTAGGTAAGATGTATGTGAAAAATATTGTGAGGTTACATGGGGTTCCTTATGCCATTATTTTAGATAGGTATCCTATATTTACATAGAGTTTCTAGAGAATTATCAAAGAGGTGATGGGAACTCAGGTCAGGTTGAGTATAACTTATCATCCACATACAGACGGTTAGATTAAGTGTGCTATTCAGATACTGGAGGATATGCTCCATGTCTATGACTTGGATTTTGATGGATTGTGGGATAACCATTTGGGACTGTTTGAGTTTACTTATAACAACATTTATTAGTTGTAAATCAGAATGGATCCTTTTGAGGCTTTGTATGGTCACCCCTACAAATCACCTGTTTATTGGGCAGAGGCGGGAGAATCTTTTTTAGTGGTACCGAGTTTGGTTCAGGAAACGTCTTTGAGGATTCATGATATATGTTGGAATATAGTTATAGTTCAGAGTTGGTAGAAATCTTATTTGTATCAATGAAATCATCATTATGAGTTTTCCAAAGATGACCCTGTTTTATTGAATGTTTCTCCTCGACTGGTTCATCGCCGAATTGAAAAATAGGGAAATCTAGCTCTAAGATATATTGAACCAATTTAGGTCACTCATCCACTTTTGAAGGTTTCTTATCAGTTAGAATTTATGGTTTAATTGAAATGAATTCATGATGTTATCCACATATCATGGCTCAAGAAATACCATCCTGACCTCTCAAATTTTGAGTTGGGAAGGGATTGTGTTAGAGCTAGATGTTTCTATTGAGGAGTATCTAGTGGAGATCATTAACTCTACTGTACAAGTCTTTACTGTAAATTCTATTCTATTTTTCAGAGTGTTATAGAGAAATAGATTAGATTATCATGAGACATGGGAGTTTGAGTCAATGATGAGAGATCAGGGTCCTCACCTCTTTACTAGAAATAATTCTTTAACATGACTACCTAGGGATGAAAAGTATTATGGTTGTGAGTTGGTAGCATCTCATTACCCGCTTTTAGGTATTTTATCCTATTTTCTTGTTTTCCTCATTAATTGGTCACATTTTGGAACTCTTGAGGATGGAGATTATTTTTTGAACAAAATGGCCAAAATTTTGGGGATGTATGTTTGTTTAAATTAATGGAATTTGTATATAAATATGTAATGGATTTTTAGGGTTCTCTATGAGTTTGGAGAATTCCTGAGGTGGTTTGAGGTTTTTGAAAAGAATCTATAGTTTTTACAGTCTTTAGGAGAAATAGACACCATGTAATTGGAGTACACGATGTGTAAGATCTGTACAAAAGATTTTGTGAACCTGGTACATAGCATGAATAAAGTACATATCACGTAATTTTTATATGATGTGTAATCATAAAAATAGGTTTTTAGTTAAATAGTGTTGAGTTTTTTTGCGTTTTTGATCCCTGTGGGTTAAACAGTGCATAAATGGTTTACAAGACATGTAAATGTCATGAACTAGTCTTTTAGGGGGATTCTCAGCTAATATGTTGATTCATTATTCCATATCTCTCTCCTTTCCTGACCTATGTCTCTTATCCGACAATATTGGGATCCTATATTCAATCCAGATTGATTATTTTAGTGATTGATCACCGTTATGGTTGGATTTAATCTCTTTGGGTGATTTTTCCTTTTTCCTTTTTCATTTTTTTGATCATGGTAGCATCGTTGCATTGTTTTATTAGATTCTTTAACTCGTTGCGATGTTTCTTCTTGATTACCTATAGATCCATTAGGCGATCTTGTTACGAGGGTTGTTTATTTTGTTGGTTGTGGTGCGAGGGGTGTGTGTTCTTGTGGTTTGTGTTGTTTCCTCTTCTCTGCCGACCCTTTTGTTAATTGAATAAATTATATGTTGTGAGGATTTCTCTAGGGCCTCTGTTGTGGTTGTGTTTTCTTTATTATTGGTGGATCCTCTTATGGGCATGTGCATCTGGGTTTTGAGGCAGGTGGTTCCATCTCAAGCCAGTTTTGGTGAACTGCATTCCTTCAATTATTGGTAAATTGTTTTATTAATGAAATTTCATGATATGAGTGATTTATTTTGTGTGTGTGAAACTTTGCTTTTATAAATGATGGATTCCCTTGGTTTTTGGTAAATAGAAACAGGTTTTCAAAGCATTGAGAAATGGTTTTCTGAAATGGTTCTTGAAGAATGGTTTGATGAAAAAGTATTGATGAACTATTTTGGAAAATAGAGAACATGTGAATCCTTGGGTACTTAGGTTCAAGGTATAGTAATAGGTCTCATCTGCTTTTGGTTGGTTTTCTCATGGGGATTTCCTCTAATACTTATAACTATTGTTCTATGGACTTGTTAGACATGTTGGGGGGGTGGGTTCACTTTCTGAGGAATTACAATTCTCTCTAGACTCAAATAATATGTATAGTGGCTTGATGCGTATGTGATTTTCTATGTTAGGTATGATTGTCATAGCTATCCTGACCTAGTGATATCCTTGTTCTTATGTAACCTGTGCTTCTACTTTTGGCATGTATTATTTTATTGTACTGTAATGGATTTGATATAACATGTGATGTATGATTTGATTTGACATGATATATTTGTTTTGATATATGTATAAGAAATTATTTGAAACTGAATTACCAGTTTATTTTGAAATGTGAACAAAGGGAAAATTAAGTTGTTATTCCATGCTTTTGATATAAAAAAGGTTAAACTGTTATCCTTTCTCATTTTCTTTAAATTTGAGTATGATTAGACTATTATTTATAGGCTTCATGTGGAACACATAGGTGGGACTCTAATGTGCTGGTTATCTCACAACTTGCATACCCCTTTGGTAGTTTGTAGACCTCTTTATGTCTTTCAATGTAGGGAAAGGCAAGGCACTGTAGTGAGGTGATGGGGTTTTCTATTATCTGGGTTTTGGGTAGATGGTGGTGATATGGCGGTAGTTTCCCCACACTATCCCATATAGATGTTGGAGTAGCTATTTGGTTTTGTAGTCCTTTGTAGTGTGAATTGTCCCTTGGATATTAATGTTGCTACATTTTCAGTTTTATCACTTTTTTCCCTTATATATTTTGGAATATATTTATATCTTCCACTTTTCTCTATTTTATGTGTATATATTCCATGTTGTTGCTTTAGGTTGGGAGAAATCATTCCCTTTGATTTTTTTGATGCCAGGGTGCTTGTTTCCATCCCGTGGGGATTGGGAATGCCCTTTCGGTATATGGAAGATTGAGTTGGGTACCTATTTTGAGAGATTATTTTGGTTGGGTTGTTACATACTATTTCAATGAATATTAAGTATATTATTTAATCTATAGGGTGTTGTTAAATGAAATATAATTGATTATTTAAATGTTCTTAGTGAAATCATAAAATTAGAAAATCTTTTTTATCTTTATTAAATTTTATTTTTAACGTATGTTATGTCCTTGACATTATTTCCACATTTTATTATGAAATTCATATATGTTAATTTTTTTAATGTGTGGCTGAAAGATCATTTGGTGCGGTGATTTTATTAACCAGTGTTTGGGGGTACGGTGTGTGATCATTTCATGTTAATTATTTTTAATTACTATACTATATTTATAATAAATCTCTTGGTGATACTTGTAGTACCTATGGAGGGTAATATAGTGATAAAAACACTACTGAGTTATGATTGTAAAATTTCATGCCTTATTTTCTTTATAGTATATATTTCATAAAAGTAAGGTTGTTCTAGATTATGATTATTCTTTAGATAGTTCCATTTTAGTATTTCATTCAATACTAGTTTATTACATCACTCTAAATAGTTATTGTTTGGTACTTTATAAATATACTTTGACTAGTGTCTTATATACCAAGGATTATAATTTTTTGTGTTGGGATCCTTGAGCTTCGATAGATCATATGTGAGGTACTCTCCCATTATTCCTTAAAAATAACTAAAATATAAATATATATTTTATATATGATTTTAAATTATAGATGTATATGTTATTTTAAATTTACATAACATGTTGAACTTTAAATAGATGGTATAAATTTGCTCTTAAATTTAACATGATTTTCATAAATGTGGAATGGTACTTTCTACATGAATTTAAAAATTTTATAACATGGTCAATTTTATAATTTTTTAAAGAGGGAATGCGTTTTAATATTACTTTTTATATTCACTTGCATCATTCATACACAACTTGTGGATATTTAGACATGGTTACATTAATGCTTTTAAGAGTAAGTCTCCATTTCAGATATGATTTTCATGATAGTTTTCTTTTGATATATATGAATTGACTAGTGGGTGGTGAAACTGTTAATATTGATATAGATAACACTTGATTATTTTTATCAATTTTAGTTATGAATTTTTTGTATTATTATGTATTCAAACTATTCTAATTTACATCCCCATTATACCTCATTATTAGACTCATATTGTATTTATATATTGTAGATGGTTGTATTTATTAGGAAGTAATGATACATCAATCCAAATGGCAGTTTGTCGGGATGTCTATAAACACATTTTTACTATTTTAAAATTTTAAAAAAAGTGTGTAATTATAAAAACTTTAAAAAATGACCTCATATTGGTAACAAATCATAGTAAAACTGTCTTTGATTTTTTTATGAGTATGAGTAAACAAAAAATCAATCTGACATGTGATGTAATCAAAATTACCCAATGAGTAATTTTAAAAGACATCAAAGTATTATAAAACATGCATTATTGGGGTCAAAACTAAGAAAATGATTTCAGATTTAAGTTCAACCATAGTAAAATTTACATAGATTGATTTTTGAAATTTAATAATTGACACCACATCAATTTGAGTTTCTATTTTCCTAAGATGAAAAAATATTTAGTGTTTTAAAATTGTAAGATTGAAACTTAAGATAAGGGAATGTCTTGGGGATATCCCATGGGTTTTGGGAATGAAAAAGGTGTAAAATTGGTCACACTATACATTGAGAGTGGTCGGTGCATGGTTAGTACTAACCATGCACCATGACCATGTTCCCTAGACAAAGGGTAATCAGAGTTTGTAAACCATGAATGAGGGTCCTAGAAGCCCTGAAGGTTTGGATAGATCTAATCATATGACTTCCACTTGGTTTTTCATACTGCATGGGTTCCTCAATAAACCATGCAACTTGGTTTCTCTTTGGATAGAGGATACCACATGGTTGGTGCATGGTTTGGGAATCCTTGCAACCAAACCCTAAACCTCATTAAAAGTGGTATTTTTACCATTTTTCCTCCCAATATTATATCCAATTAACTTTATTTTCACCCTCAATTCATCTCCAAGATCATGGGGTGTAAAAAAAACCCTACAAAGTCTTCAAAGACAGTTATCCTTTGATTCTTAGATGTTTAAGGTACCATTTAGAGTGATTCAAATCTATGATTAAGTTTATGAGAACAATTTATTCTATTTTCTGGAAGATGTACACCGTATTTATTTCTCTTTCTCCAAATCTCATGATCCCTATTTCTTGGTAGTTCATCACCATTGTGTTTGTGGTTGTTTTAGCATAAATCAAGGGTCGAGGTTAGGTGAGATATTGTCTATGAGCATAAGTTAGGTGGTTTATAAGATTTCTCTCATAGTCTTGACATTTTTATAGTGTATGTGGTCATGCCATTGTGTTACCTTACTATGTATTTTTATTCTTGACTAAGAAAAGTAAATTGAGAATTTAAATGATATGCTAAAACTCTTATGGATCCTTTCCGGTCTACTGATGATCATAAGACTGGACTTAAGGTCTCTTATACGGTGTATCAATCCCTTGTAAAAATTAGAAAGTGGGTTATAAATGATGAGATAGAAGGTTTAGAGGATTTAGCTAGTTTCACTTGTTTTTTTAAACAAGTTAGGATGAAAAAAAAGGGTTGTTTGTATTAATTGGAAATTAAAGGGGTTATAACAAGGGAAGAGAATTAAGGGTAAATGGTAAAAGTGGAATGATTATATTTTTTAATGGTTATAAAGGAACTTAAATGGTTTTTAAATTAATGAATGATGAAATGGTTTAATAATGGAATTTGGTGAAATATTTTGATTGAGTTAGACCATGTGAATATTAGTGAGTGTAATAGTTGAACTCTTGAATTTGTGATATGTTTAAAAGTCCATGTAGGTTGGACCACAAAATATTTTAATTGATTAAATGTTCATAGATGTGGGACATGATAATTCCCACCCATGGGTAAGTTTTTTGGACATGGAATTCAATATAATTAAATTCTTATGGTTGGACATTATGTGAAACATACTTGACATAATACAATAGACATAGAGTTCCTTATTCTTGGATAGGGTGTTGTCAAGATGATTCATTCACTAATTATTTTTTAATATGGTATGGGTAAATGGAATAGTTCACCTTGGTAGTTATAATTGTAATGATTAATTATTTACCCATTTTTTAATTTTTTAACCTCTATGTTTGATTTTTTAGACTTATATCATGGATGATGTATGTTTGGTGGATTGAGGGTCATAGTAAAACTAAAGAAAAAAATAGCTAATTGAAAACTAAATAATTTTAAAACCTGATTACCTTTACATATATGTTTATTATCCAGTTATAATTCTTCCTAAAAAACCATAAAATATCTTATTTCCACACTCCTTTTGACACAGTTTTTTAAACCATGGTAATAGATCATGTAATGCCACCGTTTTATTAAATCGTGCTAATAACTTCACTCATATGCAAGCCCCTCCACTCCACACCCATATTTACCTTTGATAATGAGACCCCCATCTCCGTAATCCCCTCACCTATGTGATACCTCTCTCCACAACCCTATTCCATCTTTTTTAGAGAGCCCCTCCTCTCTCTGATACCCTCCCATCCATAGCCCTCTTCCCTCTTTGACAGTGAGCCCCCCCTCTACAACCCTCTCCACCCTTCAATAGTGATACCCTCACCTCCATGATCCCTCCCTCTATATCCATATTCCATTTTTGATAGTGATCCCATCCACTCTATATCCCTCTTCCCTCTTCGATGTTGATCTTAGAATCCAATAGTGATCCCCTCACTACTATAGCCTTCTTCCCTCTTCGACACCGATCAGTCTCCCCTATGAATCCCATAGTGATCCCCTATACAACACCTCTCTCTATACAATTGAGTCTCTATGCCGCACCTCCTTCATTGCAATCAACCCTCTCTATAGTGAATCTCTATTCAAGATCAATGAAATTCTCTTTGATGAAATTTAATTCTATTATTATTTTTTGTTTATATTGATTCAATTTAAATATATATTTCTTGTTTAGTCTGGTATGAATAGATTCATTTTGGATAAGGTTTATTTAATTTAGGACACCTTTTTATTTTAGATCATTATTTGGTCAATTTAGTTATGGTATATTATTCTCTAGCTGATTATATTGAGTTCAATTTATTTTGATTCATTTGAGTTCATCTCATTTTAGTGTAATTTATTTTTGATTGGTTTATTATGTTAGTTTTTTCTTTATTCTAGTTCATTAAAGAATAAATATCCAATTTTAATTTGGTTAGTTTAGTTTAATTTGATTCAGATATATTCTAAATGAGTCTGATCTATTTGATTTTTATTTATTTGTGTTTCTTCAAAAACATAAAAATTAATTCACTATAGTTTTTTTTGGTTGGATTTAATTTATTTTGGATCTCAATAGGATAGAGTGGGTGAGATCAGTTTAGTTTTTTATTATTTTATTATGTTTATTTTGTTGAGTTTGATCAAATTTAGATCCATGTAGGATACATGGAGTTCATGTGATAATCCATTATCCAATTATATTTGTGGTTTTGAAAGTGATGATAGTAGGAAGACTTCCATGTTATACTAAAAAGAACCAAAAAATAAAGTTTGATTCATGGGAAATGTATCCCAAGGTGCTCTTACAACATTTTCTATAGATTAAAACTAACATTATTCTTTGGATTATGAATATATTTCTCTACCATTTAATTTAATGCCAAGATATATGATTTTCTTAGAGGATAAAAATTAACAGTTGAAGAAAGAAAATGATTTGGATAAGCAAGATCTTATTGAAGTTATTGATGAGTTTTGGGATTCATCATCTTATAATTATCTGAAAAACCGTGTAATAGATGTTGAAGATACATACCAAATATTATTTAAGAGCCATTCTAAACTCAAATATAATGTTTTGGAGAAGAAGGCTTTGGTTGTTATGTATAAGAATTATGTTCTAAAATAAAATTTCAAGGTGAATATTAAGACTGATTAGGTAGCTACTATAAAAGATAAGGATCAATCCCTAATGTTTAAATAAAAATTTGGGAAATTGAATAAGATTCATGATAATTTTACTGTCAAGTAGAAGAAAATTAACAAGATTGACAAACAATTTAATCCAAAAAGGAAAATATACAGACTAGGTTATAAGTCTATAAGAAGATATCATTTAGTTAATAAATACATAATTTATGAGATAACATCATTCAATATAAAATTAAAATGGGATGTACATTGGAATAACAAGTGTTTTCTGAATATAGTTCAATCCTTCACAAGTCACCAAGAAATAACATTATAATAATTTATACCTATGAAACTAAGAAGTGTTAGTATAATGTGGGTATCAAAATTATTAATTGTAATTTTTTTGGACCTATGAAGGTATAGGTTCTAAGAAAATGATTTCTTATTAGAGAAAGAAAACGTGAAATAGTAGAAAAAAACAACACATGGAATTTTTTTCTTTTATGAATCACATATTTACTTTGACATTTTACATTTTTTACTTTCACATAATTATTTTATCACTGAATAGTTTATTGTATAATTAATTAAACATCCAAGAAGTTATTTTTTCAATAGATTATATAATAAATTTTATATTTTATAATATATTCTATACCCAAGAATATTTCTGGGTACCAAATATTTGAATTTATTTGAAAAAGGAATGCTAGATAATAGTGAAAAAAACTTATAGTAATTATTATTTAATGGATTATATTTATTGAAATTTATTTCCTAACATGATAAGAATATAAAAAATATATAGGTCATAGTAGAAGTGTAATGGTCTTTACAATATATTGTTATGATCATAAAGAAACTATTTTATGGAACAATGAGATACTAGTATCATATTTCCTCATTTTTATCTATCATATCATTCTTGGTGTCTATTACATCACAAAAAAAGTATATATTATTCTTTAGTTTATCAAAACAAAATACTAGTTTACTGAAATTTTTGCTAAAAATTAAAATGTGGATAGATTTGAATATACTAAAATAAATATGGGTACATTCCATGTTAAATTATTATTACTTCCACTTATATTTTCAATATCTCCATACATTTTAAAACTTCTCATGAAATGGGGGAAACATTCAGTGATTATATATAGTTTTGTTAGAATTTTATATGGGTACTTCATATTTTATGGAACTTCAACTTATATAAGTTAAATTGATTAGTGAAATTAATGGTCGTTATGTTCTGGAATGTACCTTTTACATTATGAATTTCAAATTTCAAATTTATTCTTATTGATACCCTCTATGAATTTTAAAATGATTTTATGATCCATCCATCCATCCAAATTTAATTTTTTTATTAAAACCATTTTATTGAAAAATGGGAAACCAGAGTTCACAATGAGTTACCACTACGTGATGAAAGAGATCACAAAATAGTTAAACACAAGACTAATGTTACTTGACCCAGCTATTCTATAATGCTCCCAGTGCAGAAAACTAACCTGGACACCTGGATCTTCTCTAATGAGCTCTTCAAGATGGGAGATCATCCTTTCCATTGTCTGAATAAATTCTTCTAAGTTAATTTTCCTCTGGTTAAAGACTCAGGACAGAATTATATCTTGCTTATCTATCCAGACTTCTTGCTCCTTTGTAGCCTCAAATTTCAACCTTCGTTCATAAATCCTCTTGAGTTCCTCTTCTGATACATTGGGTCGCATGTCTTGCTCAAGTATGTCTTCCTTGGAGTGCAGAATTAGTTTCAAGCACTCCCCATCTTCTCCCATCTTTCCTTTGTTCCTTCCTTTCTTGGCCGATCGAGTTTCCATAGGTTTTGGTAGGTGAGAGTAATCCTTGCGTCCCTTTGCCTTTTTCCCCAGAACCACTATACATTTTCCTAAGTCTGTAATAGTTTTCTTCCCCTTCTTCCTGTGAGGGCTATGCAGACCTTTCCCTTGACATCGGTCCATTCTATCCAATGAAGGTAGACTATTACTTTCATCCCATGATGAGTCATCCTCCTCATTCCATGGAGGTTCTTGGTATTCTAATCCATCAAAACAGTTCCCGAGCTTTAACCGTGGGTCAACTATAAGGGGGATCTACTTCATTTGAGGTTTCCCTTTGCCCGCATTATTCTCCTAGCCAATTCTCCTCTCCCCAGATCCTACCTTCGGATGGATGAGAGTGTTTGGGTCCAATTACCTCAATATATTCACATCAAAAGACTTCCTTTGATCCTCATGAGATGTTTCAGCCAACAAAAAAGGCTTCTACTGCACTGATAACAGAAGATATGTACATTCTAGAAGGATATTGTCTGAAAAATTTATGATTTTATAGGATGTTATTAGATTAAGGGTATGACTACATTACAATCATTCATTTTATATACAATTTGAGTGTATTTTTCATGAAACTAACATGTATTTTTATTATTTTCTTTATTTGAATTTTAATTTTTCAAACCATCCATGTTCCTTTTATTTTTTTCCTTTTCCCCTATTTTTTACTTTTGGAAAATAAAAAAGGGGAGAGATGTGAGGGACAATTTTGTGAATTAGGAATGTTTTCATTTCATTAAGTAGAAAATTAATTATATTTATTATTTATTAAGTTTTTTCTAAAAGGGGAGTAATTTATAATTAAGTATTATTATAATGATATAATCAAGTTAAATTTCTTATAATGGTATAATGAGTTTTCAATTTTAATTTCAATCAAACTTATATTTTCATTATTTTTTATTTTTTTGTCTACTGATTGTTAAAAAAGATAATTAGTAATTTCTTATCTTTTTGTTTTAAAGTCACAATATACATTACTTTTCTGCTATACTAACATGGGAATTTTATAGTATATATCTATATTTAGTTTTTAGTAGAAAATTCTATGTTTCGTTGAACTGAATGATCCATATAATTTCCAAATAATTATGATTTCATTCTAAAATATTCGACATATGAATTTTTATTGATTAATATTATTTAAAAATAGGACATGATAGTCTTGGACACTACCCTTTGAACTTTTTACAACACCATATATAAATATCACCAATCATCGAGGAATGATAGATACATAACAAAGAGTCGAGATACTTTTAATTGTGATGTTATAAATGATCTTGTTTCTTTCAATGCATATGATTATAGTTTTTTTCAATGTGACCACTATGAACTTCCATTGTATGGATAATTTTTGTATATTATCAATGTTTTCTACTTATAATTATTTCTTATGATCTTAGTGGTTGATGATATTCTAGGTGATGATTCCATTTCTTCTAAACTATGTAGTTTGAAAAGGTTGGTTATAAATGTGTCATCAATCATACATATTAAATAGAAGATAAGTGATAAGGATTTCTACTGTTTCCTTCTTATTGATGATTTTATGGGATTGAAACATGTTTATTCATACCATTGATATGAATGATTTTCCTTGTGTAGAGCTTGTATAACATAGATATGGTTACCGATACTTTTACCAATTTTGGATAAAAGTGGAAATTTATTATGAATTGGAACTGGTATGTTATAATATCATTTTTTTACTTTTCATATTTTTATCTGAATCTCTATGAACTATTTTTAATTTTTTTTTCAAATTTTATTTTCTATTTAGTTTAGTTATGTTTTTTAATATCCAACAGTTCCTTTTATGCTAGGTTTTTTCATTTTATACGATGTTTTACTTTGATTTTTCATAGTTTATAACACCAAAACAAATTATACTTTAGAGTGGGTAAAAAATTTGAGTATACTTTTTGACATAAATTCACCCCTATTGATTTCTTTATATATATATATATTACATTTTTATTCAATACTTGATTAAATAAGGATATCATCTATAAAATAGTCCGAAAGCGTCTAAATATGAGTAGAAAAGCATATTCATTAAGTACTTGAAAATTGTATGCATGTTGGTAACATAAAAAATAATGATTGAGAACTCATTATTTTTATATAAATTAAGAAAAACTCTTCTTCATGTCACCCTCTTACTTCATCCTTTTTTGATGATAACCAGAAAAAAGGATGATTTTAGAAATCCAAATATTCTAGTAGATAACCAATCCATAGGAAAGGATATTTATTCTCTACCAAAATTTTTCAAAATCTAATATTTATTACACAGTTTCAAGAAAAAACTGGGTTTCATTAAATGTAAAATTTGTGTTGACCACAAGGAACTCATTGTTGAATAAATAAATTCTACACAAGCTCATTATACTACCAAATTACCTCCCATAACTCTAATGGTTCCATGTGATGTGATATAAACAATATTGTTCTCATCCTATGAACTAAAGTAATTTTAAACTCCTTGTCCCTCCTATGTCATATTTTTAGGAATTCATTTAGAAAGAAATCTCAATACCATTCCAACACCATGAAATTTAGATTTAGATAAAACAATTCCATATAACCAATCAATAATACTATATACTAATAAGAGAAATATATAGTATCTATCACCATCAAATCCTTCCCAGTTTTCTAAATGTCCCACTCTCCCCTGAAATTATCAATAATCCCATTGATTGCTACATTAATAAATATTCAAAAATAGAAATCAATTTTATCTTTAAATTGGACAATTCAATTATCCCAAAAAATATAATAATATAAATATGTATTAAAAATTAGTAATTCCCATTTTCACATTATGGATCAAGATTGAGTAATATGGGTATTGGAACTCTATCTCAATTGTACAACCTAGTAGATAAAAAATTACATTTAAAAAAGGAATAATCTCATTATATAACCCTAAAAGATCATAAAAACATGAATTAAATAATAAATGTAATTATGATACCTCAAATTATTCAAAAATAATTATATAAACTATCAATATCTTACATCACACCATATATGGCCCAATATCTGCACAATTTCCTTTACTACCTTATCAATAATAATGATATTCCCCTGACTCCTCTAAGATATTAACATCCATTTCTAACAAGGTCTTCTCACTCAACCATGATACCTTAACTCATACCATCTCATTACACTTTAGTTCAATTTCTATCACTTCACTTAGTCATATGCACCACCACTGCTCACACATGTGAACCACTCTCAATATCTCCTAAGATATCCAATATTACCAAATCCTAGACATGTGAATATGGGATTTGGGAAAAAGGAATTTGGGTGTCCCAAATCCCTATACTAAATACACTACAACAAAACTCTTCCCTTAGAATCCTAATATGACACCTCAAACAAATTCCCATGGAAGTGATTTTACTTCATCTTCTACCTACTAAATGAAGTCCGCTCTCCACCAAAATGAGGAAGTAATGAGCTCACCTTCCATGATCCTGTAAAATCCACACTTTCCAAATAAATCATATTAAAGAAAACTATATAGGTTGGAAACATAATAAGAATGATCCATGATCACATAATTTTTCATAGCCTCATCACAAATTATCATTCCTTAAGCCTTATATTAATCATATAATTTGACATATACTTACTATATCAGTGAATGTTGATTCATATTCAATCACTAGAAATTTTTCCTACTAAAAATCTAATATCACTTGAGATATAGATTTATTAATCTCATTTGGGAAGCTTTTATCATTAAGGATCAACTATAATAACTTATAACAATTTTTTTATCCTTTTACTCCTCCTCAATCACTTTGCACCACAACCTATTTGGACCCTTTAATAAGGAAAACTGAAACCCATATTTTGAGGTTTATAAGGTCTATGAAAAAATTATGATACAAATGAATTTCATCAACAATACATAGTTATTATTTATCCCCATAATTCATCTGAATAATGTATGGTTCTAGTCCATAAAATCTATCACCCAATCATTTATTTCAGTCTTATAGTGAACAATATCACAAATAAACCCCTAGATTGGTTTCATGATCTCCCCTAACATCTAAGGATATATAATTTCATGATTATTTTCTCATTTTCCTCCCTATTGGATAATTTCAACTCTCATAATTATTATATTATACAATACATAAAAATTATTCATTTTAGAAAAAAACTTTTAAATAAAAAATTAAAAAAATATTGGAAATTCATTTTATTGAAATTAAAACACTTTTTTAAACCAAGTCATATGATGTAGTATCTACCATATCTACTATGATATATTAACACATTATGATTTTAACTAAAAATTTATAATCATAGAATAAATACATTTCATTGAGGTAAAAAAACAATACATTTACCTAAATAATATAGTTTTTTATATATTATAAAATATGTTAGTTATATATTTGTATGGACACTTTAAGAGTCTATTATATATTATTCTCCACGTCCACTAGGCTCTATTACAATTTTGTAACAGCTTTATCCCCAAATATGAGACACAATCCTGGGTGGTACATGACCTCAATCTTATTCTATGATCACTAGAGGCTACTAATATGTAATAAGGGATGAAATAAAATCATTAGGAGTGATTTAAATTCATTTAATAAACAAAAACTCATCAATTATTGTATAAATTTTTTTAAAATAAGTCTATTTAATTTCCTAAATATTTTTTATGAGATATTTACTATATTGCTACATTCAAAAAAATTCTTCTATGAAGTTCCAATTATTTGGTTATTCATACTTGAATATGGTTAATATCATTGAAATAGATGTAATAATTGATAAAAAAAATGTTCTGTAATGAAGAGGGCATTTTTTTTACAATCATAAGAAATTGTTTTTTATTTTCATTTGTGTTTTCACATACATTCTATGTCCTAAAAAATATGTATTTAATTTTTAATAGAAAACAAATATAAGAAAAAAATAACTGTTTAGAGAATATTTACTAACAAATATAATTATTCTTGTGAGTACCATATTTAGAATTTCTTTATAGAATATTTACAAATTCATAGGTTGTATATAAATAATCAGGCACATTTCTTCTAGTATAGGACTAAACTGGTTCATAGAAACAATGAGATTACTAATTTCACCCACCCTTTTAGTAATCACCTTACTAATGATCTTAGGTCGAGTATTTATGAAAAATAACACAAACTTCCACTATAAATGTTAATAAATTGAATAGATATGATTATTTTATAGAATAATATATACAAATTATCCATTAATTCAAGTACATCATTTAACTAAAGGTGGATAGAATAATATATCATCATTCCTCTGATCATAATTTAATATCTTAATACAAAACCAAGATAATAATTAAATAAAAAACTAATTCATAAAATAACCCTTCCAACATCACTGCGATAACTAATTAAGAATACCTACTGGTTTTGTAATTCAAAAACACTAGTACTGAGAATAATATCTAGGTTAAATCCAACCAATACATTAAAATTTGACCCATGAATACTATTATTTTTAATAAATATTGGTATTTAGCACATTCATGTGAGGTTTCTCCCAATTTCCCTTGGTTTGGTTCTTATTATTCAGTTCCCTTTTTTTCTTGATGGATTTTTATATATGATACTTTTAGATTCAAGACGATCAACCATTATTATTGTGAAAAATAAATTTTTATATGGCATCATGGATTACGGTATAAGAATATATGAATACCACCACCACTTTAATCCTATTCAAAATATCCTAGATCTGCCCATGATATCTCAGTAACGTTTTTCACTTTTTTCACATGATTAATCTTTTCACTATAAAGACCCAGGTTTTTCCTTGTAATTTTTTTAAATTATATGGGAATGTTAAGAGACTGCGAAAATTGACGGCGCATGATTTTGAGGTTCGGTGCACCTAGAATGAATTTCTGAACAATTTTTTAGGTACGCTTAGTAAACGCATGAGCGGCATTTTGTAACTTTTGAACCGGTGCTCGAAATTGAAATCTTAGGACACCGTTGAACTCACAGTGCCGATATTCACTTAAGGATACCTTCACCCCAAATGTAGTAGGTCGAGGTTGGAAGATAGTTTCTTTGATTTTTTGGGAGAATTTAAAATAAATAAATAAATAACTTTTTTTTCTTGAGACCACTCATTTGAAATTTGGTGGGGACCACCTGACTTTGTAACATTGTAACTCTTGGTTTTCCCCAAATGATAAGCCAATGTTAATTAAGAAAGTAATGAATTCTTAACTTAATTAATATTGGATTCTAACCTCAAGTGGTGGGGGACTTTTGGCAAAGAGGATAATTGGGAGAGCCTTTGGAAGAGAATCCTCCAATGAAGAACCTCCTCCAACGAAGAACGAACCTCCGATGAGGACAATGCACAAGCACAGATCGGGAGCGTGTTGCAGGAGCGACGAATGTTGACGTCTTCATCTCCTCCCCCACACCACCTCCAACTAGAAAATGAGGTAGGTAAGTGCTTATATTTTTCTTCGTGGTTATATGTTGATTCAAATCCTCTTGAACCACTTGTTACAAATCTAAAATGGAGGGTGCGGGCCAAACAAACATGGCCTGAACCCTCTGATCCCTTTATGTTGATCTGTATTCATGGAAGAACTCTAGGATGAGAGGAAGCCTGATACCGCCATGTCGTCAGCGATCGACCCTGGCAGGCCACAAGGAGGTGGATGACACTCCGGTCGGTCATGATGGTGGTGACGGTGTAACCGCGCCACCAGAGGAGGCCGCGACCTGTCGGCCATGACAGAGGAGGATGATGGCCGACACGGCGTCCGGCCATGTGGAACAAGGTTGGATAACGTCTGAGCCGCCGGTAGTAGAGGAGGCTGCAGCCCGTCAGCCGCGATGGAGAAGGGGGGCGGCCGACACGCTGACCGGTTGCATGGAGGTAGGGTGACGCGTGTCCGCATTACCGGTAGAGGAGGAATGCCCCGACGGCTTAGCCGTGGTGATGCACCTGAAGGGAGGTCGACACCTGGTCTACCGCGGAAGGATAGCGGCACTGTCACACTGCTGGATGGGGGGAGCTAGCCAAAACCGCCGGCCGACCACGCCACGCCGAGCGGGACCGCTCCGGTGGGTCCTGCATGCCAGTAGGCGGCATCAGGTGTCACCCCTGGGATGGCCAAAACTGAATGTCCATTTGGCCTTTTGGGAATCTGGAGGGCGTCTCCCCCAGGTGTCAGCTAGGCCAGACCCCGCCACGGCGGGCCACCCCTACTGCGGGCCGCACCACGGGCCACTCAGTGGGTCTTGCCACCCCCTTTGTAGGCCGGGCCGAACTGCGGCTCAGTGGTCCAGGCCCACCTCTACCCTGGACTTTCAGGTCAGACCCAGGTCGGGTCAGGTTGGCCCAAATTGGGTTGGGTGGGTCGATCTGACCGGGTTAGACTGGACTCGGTCCGATTCGGACCCAGATAGGCCTTTTTGGCCATATCTTGAGAACCAGGCGTATGTTTGAAAAAACATCAGCGGAACCAGAATCATTGGATCAAGAGGGTCCTTTTGGTATAAACCACTTGAGTTTTGGATAAAGTGGTAGTATGGTCGAGTTGGATCTAACCCGAATCCAACCGGGTGCTCGGGACTAAAAGGCTAATAACTTACAGATCCAGCGTCTGATTGACACACCATTTATCACGTTGGGTCCGTTATGACATGACGAAACATTGTGATAATTCTTCGTGGGAATTAGTGGTAGTTAAATTATAAACCAATGGATTGAGGAGTGGAACCTCCTGGAATCAATCATGTTTAGTGTGGGAACACTGCAACTGACTGTATTTGAGGAGATGTTCGATCTTGTGTTGGTCATCTTCAGATCCTCTATGGGTCATCATCTCCAGATCCTTTGTGGGTCATCTTCATATTCTGCGTGGGTCATCTTTGATCCTGTGTGGGTCAACAGTAGAGTCTCTCAACGAAGTAAGATGATCTAGCAATACAACTAATCATCTATACTTCCATACTTATGTTATGCCTGTCTTGGGATGAGTCTTAACCCTTGTGGTACACTTATGTGTGGTGATACCTTCGTGATATTCTTCTGTGTGGCATTACCTTTTTGGTACTTACCTTCATGGTGTTACTTGTTTGGTACTTCTAACTTCATGGTGTTACCTGTGTGGTATTTCTATCTTCGTGGTGTTACCTTTGTGGTACTATTCTTTCACATGTGAGATGAGTATATATTGATAACTTAGGTATATGTTTGGGAATATAACAAAGTAGTGTTCATGACTATTTCTTCATGCTTTGAGATTGAGGTCTTGCTTTGTGGTTTATCCTTTGTGGGTTCTAAGAGAACTTATGGGGTCTCTGGGTCCCTACTGAGTATCGTTATACTCACCCCTGCATGGTCTACACCTGAACATTGTTGTGTCTTGTGCAGATGATGGACAACACTGATTGAGGTTGAGGGTACTAGGTCTGGAGGCTGCTTGAAGGTGGACCTTAGACATGGCATACTGCAGAGATGACCATTCGAAAGTTGTACCTACCCTTCAGGTAGGATCCTTGGCAGGTGTTCAGGGGAGCAGTTTTCAATTTTACTTATACTTTCCAGTTGGGCTTGTATTCTGTCCCCTTTACTTATTATACACACCCTATTTACTATATAGTTTACTTTTCTCTTGTATCTTCATGTGTACTAGGTTTGTGTGAGTTTATAGGTTTAAAGGAAATATCTTCCTAGTTTTAGGGATATGCCTTTTGGGTGTTAGTCGCCAGCCCCTGGCCTTTTGAAGGCAGGCTTGAGGTAGTCATGACACAGGCCCCGGGGGATGGGTCATGACAAATTAGTATCAGAGGAGTTGGTTCTACCAGAGAACTTGTACTCTAATATTTTGGTAATAGTGTTATATGTTATGAGTGTGGTTATCAGTTTGGGGAATCCAGTGTTGGTGTGGTGACCGATGTATCCATACACTAGGACCCTAACTTCTAATTTCCTACTCAGTGCACGAAAACACTAATTATGTGTGGTTCTTTGAAAAAATTTCTTTGTGGGCTCTTTGAGTCAGCTCACTAGTTATAACTTATTGACTGTGGTTCACCTGATTATTTTCAAGATGCCTCCACACAAATAGCTAGCCAGGGATCTAAGAAGAGTACGCGATGAAAACCCACTGAGCGATGAGGCTTCGGTGCAGGTCCCCCTTTCAGTAGTTGTACCATCGGGTGGTGTACTAGGAGCACTACTACCTGTTGGGAAGCTGATTCCACCAGCCCCAGTAGTAGAAGATGCATGCCGCTTGAGCGTGTTGCATGAGTTTCAGCACCAGAGGCCACTAAGGTTCTGGGGAGAAATAGATCCAAAGGCAGATGAGGACTGGCTGGAGGCCATAGTTAGAGTTTTTCGACTGGTAGGGACACCAACTGATCTCATGATAATCCTTGTCACCAGTCTTATTCAAGAAGTAATAGGCAGATGGTGGATCTTGATGCTCTAGGTTCAAAACAAGGTCACTCTCATCTGGGCGGACTTTGAGAGCCAATTCAGGGCAGAGTTCATCCCAGCGACCTTACGCTCTGTGCGTATACAAGAGCTTATCCACTTCGAGCAGGGTAGCATGGTTGTGGATCAGTATTCATCAAGGTTCAATGACCTCTCGCGCTACTCCACTGACATGGTGTGGGACCCTTTCTTCAGGGCCTAGACCTTCAAGCAGGGGTTTAGATGGTATATTAGAGCTTTGATGATTTCTCTCAACATCCCAACATAGGCGGGGGTGTTAGAGAAAGCACTCTTAATGAAGAGTTTTCTTGCTGAGCAGTCACCGACAATGAGACCCACCACCGGACATCACGTAGCAGAGTCATATGTAGCTGGTAGTAAACAGATGACACAGAGGTCAAAGAGAACCATACCTAAAGGTGGACGACCGTAGGATACAGGGTCAGTTGTACGAGGCTCTCGAGATAGAGCAAGAAAGGTGAGGATCATGCTGTGTTACTCGTACGTCGGGCAAGGTCAGATGGCTCACAACCACCCGAACCACTATACAGATGACCAACAGACAGTTGAAGGAACGACTGGGTAGAGGGGAATATTTGATCAAGGAGGTCTGTAGGAAAGGGGCATACGTGGCAGAGGAGCTGCCCCTGCAACAGGCGGTGGGTGGCAGTTCAAGGTTCTACCGCCACCACCTGTAGGTGGTCAACCTCGACCGCATGGAGTAGGTGGACAAGGATGAGATCAGCTACAGAAAACTAAGGCCAATGACCACAAAACTCAAAAGATGATATGATGTACTATCTGTTTCTACTCCACCTTAGCTGTAGTACTTATAGACATAGGTTCCAGTCACTCTTTTATTACCATGACCCTCGTTTGGAGCTCGATGATTCCAGTGGAGCCATTGGCTCGATCCTTATGGCTATAGAATCCTATAGTAGAGGATTAGACGATTACACACTAGTGCCGATAGTGTGAGCTTACTCTAGGAGGCGAGAGCTTCGGCTGGGATCTTATAGTAGTGGCGTTGAGGCCTTACGACATCATCTTGGGTATGGATTGGTTATGTACAGTCCATGCTCTGATCGACTGTATTAGGCGCAAAGTGTGGTATGTCTACGAGGATGGGACCAAGTTTTCCTTCACCGACAAGAATGGATCCTTTACAACATAGGATGGACTTAACTGGAGGAGGGTGCAGCTGATCACACATCAGTTTTCTAGACTTACCCTCGAGGTGGTTGATTTTGAGAGTCCGAGATATCCTATAGTGGTGGACCAGTACGTTGATGTTTTTCCCGATGATGTTCTAGGTCTAACTCCTCACAGAGATATGGACTTTTATATTGAATTATACCACAGGACGTCACTAATATCTACACCAGCATATTGGATGGCTCCCACAGAGCTTCGAGAGCTGCGAGTACAGCTAGAGGACTTGCAGAGCAAGGGGTTCATTAGGCCCAGTGTTTCTCCTTGGGAAACCCTGATTTTGTTCTCCAAGAAGGAGAATGGGAGTTTGAGACTTTGTCCGGACTATCAGTGCCTGAACCAGGTGACCATGAAGAACAAGTACCCACTACCCAGGATTGACGATCTATTTGATCAGCTGGATGGATCACGATGGTTTTTGAAGATAGACATCAGATCAGGCAACCACCAGCTTAGGATACGAGACGAGGATGTGTAGAAGATGGACTTAATATGTTAGTATGGCCATTATGAGTTCTTGGTTATGCCATTTAGCATAAAAATTCCCCAACAGTGTTCATGGGACTCATGAACAGAATCTTCCAGCCATACCTTGATCTCTTTATAGTAGTCTTCATCGACGACATCTTGATATGCTCAGCAATGGAGGAGGAGCATGCCTATCATCTCCAGATAGGTCTGGACACACTTTGAGAGCACATGATTTATAATAAGCTCTCGAAGTGTCAGTTCTGGATCCGAGAGGTTCACTTACTGGGACATGTCATCTCAGAAGCTGGATTTGCAGTGGATCCAATGAAGATTGAGGTTGTACTTTCTTGGGAGCCACCCAGGAGTGTGCTAGAGGTGCGTAGCTTCCTAGGTTTAGCCGAATACTACCGGAGGATTGTGCCTAACTTTTCCAGAGTTACAGAACCCTTATTAGCATTGTTAAAGAAGGGGAAACCCTTTGTGTGGTTTGAGAAATTCAAGTTGATTTTTCAGGAGTTGAGGTAGAGACTGACGAGTGCCCCCATCTTGAGGCTATTGGAGGAGGGAGTTGGGTACGTAGTCTACTGCAAAACATCTGGAACTAGGAATGGATGTGTCCTAATTCAAGAGAAAGCAGTGATCACATACAGTTCATGATAGATAAGACAAAATGAGAAAAACTACGCTACCCATGACCTGGAGTTAGCAGCAGTGGTCTTCTCCTTGAATATGTAGTGACATAACATGATGGGTGAATGTTTTACAGTCTACTCAGATCACAACAGTATGAGGTATATCTTCTCTTAGAAGGACCTAAACCTAAGACAATGACATTGGCTTGAGTTCTTCTTGGACTATGACTTTGAGGTAGTCTATACTTCCGAGAAGTGGAATGTAGTAGCAGATGCACTCAGCAGGAGATCTGTTATACAGTTGTGGAGTGAGGCAACAAAGTAGCTAGCCACTTTGCAGATTTCCTATGTGGATTGAGATAGAGAAGCTTACCTTTAGTCTCTGACAGTCACTGCCCCACTCCTTCAGCGAGTCAGGGAGGCGCAGCTTGGAGACACTGACTACGAGGCTTGACGTACTCAGATATCCATAGGTCAGGCATGTAGAGACCCAAAGCTTGACGTACATGGACATGACATTAATTTTGTGGAATACTTAATACATGACAAAAACAAATTCCCAAAGATCATATTAATATAGTGTCCTTGGAAACTCGGAACATAATCTTCTAATCATGGTGAAAGATCTTCAACATTTCTCATAAAGATCTTTCTCTTTTGTTTTCTTTATATCCTGGAGAAATGAAAACATAAAAAGGGTGATCTCAAATGCTCAGAAAGGGTAAACACGGAGAAAATAAAACAAACCATATACATTTGAACTTAAAAACATGAACATAAAGTTTAAACATCAAAATCTTGAGTTGTGAAATAAATCATGATAGTACGTAAGGAATAGATCATAAAAAAACACCCATCATGATAAAATATCATGGGAATAAAACATGTAATTATGGAAAACCATTAAGCACATGTTATGATTTCCAAAGTAGCCAAGGCATTGTTGCCCAGACCATCATAGTGGATAAAGTCCATTACTGAACTGGGTTTACTTACCATTCCAGCCCTATATTACTGAACCATATTTTACTTTCCATTCCATCCATGTCTATCTCATGAGATATAAATCTTTACCCAATGCATTGGAGGGAGATATAGGTCCCACCCATCTCATAATGAAATCATTATTACGTGTGCCACAAAATAAACATAAATCATTCATCATAACCCAAAGAATAAAATGGGTTTCATAAACATCATCCCATCATAACATAATCCATATAAAACAAATGGATATAATTTAATCATAAGAAGAATCAAACCATGTAAATAATAAAGACATTATAATTGAAACATAAACATATTAAATAATGTCATCTGGTATGGAAAATAGTTTTGATAAAACACATGAAATGAATTCTTGAGGAAAATATCCTTTTTTATTCAAAATCATTTTCTATTCACAAAATTCTATGAATTTTTAAAATAAAAGGACTTATTTTTAAAATAATCATGAAATATTGTAGAGGAAGCTTCATTAAAATAAGGCGTTATGAAACCGTAAAAATCCATTCATGCTGTATAAGTTAAAAAAACATTCCCCTCATACTTTTGCTGGAAAAGTCAAAAAGTACCTCGTATGGTAAACAAAAGAAAGATTCCTTCCATACCTTGTGGTAAAAGTAAAAAAGGGTAAAAATGACTTATACATAAAATGGAAAAATAGTAAACATTTTATAAAAACATTTTGAGAAAACATGGATATAGATGATAAACATAACCCCAATAAACAGTTGCAAATAAACAATCCCAGATAAGAACGAGATTGGAATAATTATCCCTTACCTTATGTCCAATTTCTTTTGTATGTGTCAGAGTCTCCTGTATAGTGGATTTAAACATATTATTAACTTGTAACAAAACCACAATAATATCAGTTATATCATATATTATTCCCTTACGACTTTATATTACCCATTCATTTTTCAATTCCATGTTAATGTAATGTTTTGGGTAAAATCGTTTCATTTATCATCCATGTTTTGACTTATAATTATTCATATGATTACTTAGATCTGGATTACTTACTTCCATAAGGTAAAACATGATTTATATATATTAAGAATATAATAGATCGATAAATGGAATGAAATACACCGTTCATGGAGACGGTAGGCCGTATGTACACATGAACGTTGTTTTCCTTTCCTTACTGACTTGAATGGAAGTAAGTAGATGACATATATATATATATATACATAAATCTAGTAGAATAATTATTTCATATATCTCATTATTATTCATTATATATACTTTATAATAATTCTTTAATGGTTAACATGAAGAATGAATCTCATCGTGTCGTGGAGACGGTAATCCGTACGTACACACGAGCGATGATATCATTCCCATAATTATTGAATGGTATTGGAGTGGATGATAGAATATCTCAAAATTAGTATCATGTTATAATAATCATATATAGTTATTCTTTACACCATTATACCCATCCATATAAGGTGGAGGTTGAAAACAAATTACACCACAGTGTGGAGACGATATTCCGTACATATGCACACGCAGAGATTTAATTTTCATAGGATGGATAGAAGGTGAAATAAGGTTGTTTAATATTTATAATAACATATTAGTATATGATTGATACTGATGTTATTACATTATAATAAAACAAATAAAAAATAGAAAGTAGAAGGAGAAATAAATTTGAAAGAATCGGTAAAGGATATTACCTGTTCTTCGACGCGCCTTTTCTAAACCTCCTCTTAGGGCACAAAAGTTGGTATTTGAAGAAGACCAGGACCTCTAGTATGTTTCTAAGGAAGTGGATAAAAGAAATGTACAGGTTTTTTCTGAGCTTGAAGGCTCAAAATGTTGCGAAGAGGAGAGGGATGAGGTGCCCTTTTATAAGAGAGGAGAGGGGCACTTTTGGAAACCTCTAAAATATTAAATTATAATAAATTCAAACCCCACCTAAAAACCACAAAAAATGACTGTAATTAAAATATTAGATGAGATAGGGTTTTAATCTCACCATACAATAAAATTTAGACATGTTGGGAATTTATTTTAAACCTTATCAACTTGATTTATCCTTATTTAATCTATTTAATTTTATTTGTGGTAATAATATTGTAAATTTTAAATTGTTATAAATACTTACATATGTGTTGTGAATTGTCCATAATTAGATATATTATGACATTATATACCATATAAATTTCAATTTATAATTTTTAAATATTTTTGTGATTTTTAAACAATTTAATAATATGTTATTTTTATAAAATATCAATAGTGTCAATTTTGACACAATTCAATGATTTGAATTTAAATAAAATCCAAACATAAGATATATTCAAACCAAATTATTTAATATATCACTAACATGTAATATTAATATTAAAAATTCATGTAGAACATTAAATAGTTAATATAATATTTATTTTAATATTTTTAATACCATTTATTTGATATTTCAATCAATAAAATAATATCTACATCACTATTGTGTCACCATTAATGATAAATATTTGATCCTTAAAAATTATAAATAAATTCACATGATTTATATAATTTTATTATATTTCTGGTGACTATTTAGTTTCTAATTGTTAAGTAGTTTATCACTAAATTAAAATTATTATACTTATAAGATATAAGAGAGTGACATGTTGTCACTTTCTTTGGTTTTAATAATAATTACATCTTTTTCATAGTCAAAAGTCCATGAAATGATTCTATTACTACCCTTAGGTGGTATGAATCTACTTTTATACATCCAATAGAATTTTTATAGGTGTTATGGTAATTTTATAATATTATTTTTACCATTAATTACCCGATTTACCTTTAACTGTAGTAAATAAAAATTACCGTAGTTACTATTCATAATATCAAAAATATAAACATAACCTATTAACATAATTTGGACCCACTTAATTCAAATATTAAATCCATTTTTAAAAATTTAAAACGCATAAGTTGCAGTAATTAATTTAAGATTAATCCCATTGTTATGAAAACCTGTTTTAAAAGTTTAAACATTACCAAATATTGAAATGTTTTTACCTATGAATTCAATGTAAAATTAATGATAATGACTTAAATTATATTAAAGGGTGAAAATATATTCTATTTATACTTTAAAACCATTAAATTTTATAATTTAACCATATAAATTATCTTAATGAAAAAAGTTGTTTTTAAGTAACATTTAGCGTATTTTTACTATTCATCAAAATATGGAAGTTAACAGAAAAATATAAAAAATATAACCAAAGTAAATTTTTATATCCTTATTACAATTAATAAGTTTATTTTGTATAATTGTACTTATAAACATTTCATAAACTAGATTTAATGAGGGTGCGCCACCAAAGGCGGCAAAACTGCATTTTTTGAAAAATACTTATTTTACCCGAAAAATTTATTTTGTTCTCATTCCATGTAAGATGAATTATTATGTAATAAAATTCAAAATGTAGTTAATACTATTCATAATGGATAATTCATAATAATATATCGTTGTTTGGTGAAACTTTGTATTGTGTACAACACACGCTATCGAGGAAGGTCACTCTTGCGTGCAACACAAACCAAGAATAGTGTTTGCGTATACTACAAGATAATACAGTGTTGTGTATAATGTAATATAATCTTGGTGTAGCATAAAACACAAGACATCAAACAAATTAAAAAGAATATTTCTCATAAAATCTCGGGGTGTTACATTCTACTCCCCTTAAGATGAATTTCGCCCTCGAAATTTGTCAGGGTTATAAATGGTTTACTGCTTGAATGTTTCTTTCATAGAAACCCATATCATAAAAAGAAATACTAAAACTTAATTTTAAAAAGTAAAGTAAGAAACGTAACGGTTACCCAAATTAACTCATCACCGGGTTTCCACATAGGAGAACATGGGTAAAAACATGGATATGGAAGAGAAATCTAACCATCAAGTTCTGATGAAGAGTAGTAGAGAACACGGTTATGAAAAAGCCAACAATAACAAAGCCATAAATTTGTGATTATCTATGGTACCATCTGATTAATCAGATATGAGGGTACTAAAACAACATTTTTGGTTTTCAAGATCATTTCCCTAAAGTTGATGAATTTTTTCATAAGGATAAATACTTACTTGATCATTGGTCATTCCATGAACAATTTCCACTTCATCACTTATTTAAAGAAATGAAGTTGATTTTGTTATTATTGAAGTGTTAGCAGATCATGCAATAGAATGATAGTTCATTCCATCTGTCTCTATCACAAAAAGGTTAGCACAAGATGTTAAATATACATAAGTCCATCTATGGTGATGTTAATTGTATATGGTTCCAAAAATAGACTTATACTTCATCTATCATACCGGTTATTAAAATAAAACTAGTTTCTACTAACCAGGGACTTTCTATAGGCCAGTGGTAGGCGATAAAGGCCTGTCACACATCAGTTGTGGGTTCGATTCCCTCATCCTTGTCCGACGTGATGGGTTGTCGCCCATCCTACAGGTTTTCCTTTTTCTAAAACTATAATATTATAACATTTCAGAAATAATATCAAAAATTTATATCCTTAAACAATACTATATGATGTACAACTTAATCCATTCTATTCTTTAGGCCTATCCAAAATACTTCTATCCAATCTCATAGTATAAAGAAGATGATTACTAAAAAGGTCATCTACCAAGCATGTGAATACCATCATTTATCCCCTGTATTTCATAAGATATAACTTGTTGTTGGTCACATTCCAAACATGTGAATACCTTAATCATGTATTCTCTTGAAAAAGGAATACCCATTGAACCTTAGTGAAAACTTTAATGTTTTCAAAAGTTAACTCTTTCCAAAATCCCAAAATTTCTATATATTCAAACCATTATGTAACTTTTTCCTTATATCAATCATGAACTCATTAATACAATCAAACATATTATTTTCTCCTTATCCCTTCATTATGCGCATATCATCTTCTTTGAAAAAATATTTCAATCACTTTTCATGTTTACCAGTACCATAAAATTATTGGAAACCACAATAAACCAATACATAAATATTCCAATATTCCATGATACTATAAATGTGATTCCACAACATTATTTTGGAATCCCGTTACATAAACACTTAATCATTCCACCACATCATTGTCATACTCAACATCGCTAATAGTGATCTCTTGTGACTTCCCTCTATCCTTTACCTTAAGATGTTGTTGATTTCGATCATCATTAACCCTTGGATTAGGTCAATGGTTAGCATAATTCCCCATTTCCTTGCACTTGTAGCACTGAAGTGTTGGTGGTGCGTTCTATATAGTCTTTTCTCTATTCACATCATTAGCTACATTTTTCCCATTACTTCCGCACTTATCTTCTTGATGATCTTCTTTTCCACACTTAAAAAAATTTTCTAGTCCCTTTAATACAATCTCCACCATGATTCTTTCCACACTTTGAGCATAATGAAACATTCATCTTCTTTTCACCATTGTTTTGAGATTTTTCCTTGAACTCCATCTTTAATTTCTTATCAAAACCTTGAGATGGATATGTAACAACAATTTCCAGTTCTACCTAAATATCACAACACACAATTTCTTCATATCTAATGAAGTCTCTTATCGCTAACGCCCTTAAAAGGCTTGGTTTTAAGCCACTGAATAATTGATCAACTTTACTTTCAGGTTGGATGATAATGCCAGATGCATACCTTTCAAGCCTTGAAAAATTCGCCTCGTATATACCTACATATTCATAATCCTTTTTCTTAATCTCAAGGAACTATTTTTCCATCTTTGTTTGAAGAATATGAGGGATGTAATTATTGAAAAACAAGTTCTTGAACTCATCCCATTCCATGGATTCAATTTCATCTTGGGGCCTTGTATTCTTAACGAGAGTCCACCACTGGTCCGCTTCACCTTCTAAACGGTAAATAGCTAAAATGAATTTTTCATGTTCTGAATAGAGAAGTATGGAAAATATCTTTTTAATGGTACTGATCCATTTTTTAGCAATAATTGGATCAAAAGACCCATTGAAATAATGTGGACGTTGCCTCATGAAGGACTCAATAGAATATTGTTCTCTTATCTGCTCATTTGAAAGTACAGAATGATTCATAGCTTGTGTAAGTATAGAAATAAGATTTTTCACTCCATCTCTCATAACATTGGTTTGTTCTGTAGGAAAATCATTGCATTGTCCATTACATTTATCAACACAGTTTCTTCGGGTCCCAGCCATCGTCTAAAACCCAAAAAGAATAGTATGAGAGGCAAAAATCATGCTTGGAAAATAACATAATAAAGGGGGAGAACCTTAAATCTCTAACATCTTAGGTTTTATCCTAGGTTATTTATGATCGTTATCTTAATTATAGGATTGTAACCTTTAATTATACTTGACCTTAGGGACATCCCTAAACATACCTTAGAAATATCTCTATTAATTTCCCTAAAGTTTTCGCATCCTAGTTTCAAAAGGTTAATTAAACCTTTGCTCTAATACCAACTATAGGGGTCTAGAATTATTTCCAGTGGACTAGAATTGATACCTATCAGAGCACTCCATGGGTGGCTACACCCCCTGGGTAGGGCACACCACCATCCCCAGTGGCATCTATTTCCTCATGAAGCCCTTGGGCAAAGAGCCATGCTTCTTCCAACTCTCACAAGTGAGAGTTCCCAAGGATAGGATTCATTCCTACCTCCTTTGCTCTGATACCAACTATACATACCCAAATCTTGACATACATGGAAATTACATTACATTTGTGGAATACTTAATACATAACAAAAATAGACGCCCAAAGACTGTATTAGTTTAGTGTCTTTGGAAACTTGGAACATAATCTTCTAATCACGGTGAAAGATCTTCAACATCTCCCATAAAGATCTTCCCCTTTTGTTTTATTACCTAAAACCTTTCTTTATATCTTGGGTAAAATAACACATAAAAATGGTGAGCTCAAATTCTCAGTAAGGGTAAACATGGAGAAAATAAAACAAACCATATACATTTAAACTTAGAAACATGAATATAAAGTTTAAACATCAAAATCTTGAGTTGTGAAATAAATCTTGGAAGTACGTAAGGAATAGATCATAATGGAACATCCATCGTGATAAAATAGCATGGGAATAAAACATGTAATTGTGTAAAACCATTAATAACATGTTATTATTTACATATTATCCAAGGCATTGCTACCAAGACCATCATAGTGGACAAAGTCCATTACTGAACCGGGTTTACTTGTCATTCCAGCCCTGTATTACTGAACTGGATTTTACTTGCTATTCTAGCCATGTCTATCTCATGAGATATAAATCTTTACCCAATTAATTATAGGGAGATATAGGTCTCACCCATCTCATAATGAAATCATTCTTACCTGTGCCACAAAATAAACAAAAATCATTCATCATAATCCAAAGAATAAAATGGGTTTCATAAACATCATCCCATCATAGCATAATCCATATAAAACAAATGGATATCATTTCATCATAAGAAAAATTAAAAAATGTAAATAATAGATAAATTACACTTAAAACATAAACATATTAAATAATGTCATCTTAGATGTAAAATAGTTTTGATAAAACACTTGAAATGAATTCTTGAGGAAAATATCCTTTCTTCTTCAAAATCATTTTATTTTCACAAAATTCCATGAAATTTTAAGACAAAAGGTTTTTTTGAAAATAATCATGAAATATTGTAGAGTAATATTCATGAAAATAAGGTGTTATGAAACTATAAAAATCCATTCATGCCATATAAGTTAAAAAAACATTCTCCTCGTAATTTTTCTGGAAAATTCAAAAAGTACCTCGTATGGTAAACAGATGAAAGATTCCTTCCATACATTGTGGTAAAAGTGAAAAAAGGGTAAAAATGACTTTAAACATACATGTAAGAATAGTAAAAATTTTATTAAAACATTTTGAGAAAACATGGATATGGATGATAAACATAACCCCAGTAAATACTTACGAATAAACAATCCCGGAAAAGAACGAGATTGGAATAATTAACCCACACCTTATGTCCAGTTTCTTCTGTATGTGTCCGAGAATCCTGTATAGTGGGTTTAAACATATTATTAACTTGTAATAGAACCATAATAATGTCTGTGATGTTATATAGGATTCACTTATGACTTTATATTACCCATTCATTTGTCAATTCCATGTTAATGCAGTGTTTTGGGTAAAATCATTTCATTTATCATCCGTGTTTTGATTTTTAATTATTCATAAGATTAATTAGATCATGATTAATTACTTCCATAATGTAAAACACGATTTATATATATTCATAATATAATAGATCGTTAAATTGAATGAAATACACCGTTCATGGAGACGGTAGGCCGTACATACACCTAAATGTTGTTTTCCTTTAATTATTGACTTGAATGGAAGTAAGTAGATGACATATATATATATATATATAAATAAATCAAGTAGAATTATTATGTCATATATCTCATTATTATTCATTATATATACTTTATAATCTTTCTTGAATGGTTAACATGAAGAATGAATCTCATCGCGTCGTGGAGACGGTAATCCGTACGTACGCACGGGCGATGATATCGTTCCCATAATTATTGAATGGTGTTAGAGTGGATAATAGAATATATCAGAATTAGTATCATGTTATAATGATCATATATAGTTATTATTTACACCATTATACCCATCCAAGTAAGGTGGTGGTGGAAAACATATTACACCACGGCGTGGAGACGGTATTCCGTACGTACGCACATGCGGTGATTTCATTTTCTGTAGGATGGAAAGAAGGTAAAATAGGGTTGATTAATATTTATAATAACATATAAGTATATTATTGATACTTATTTTATTACTTTATAATGGAAAAAATAAAAAATAGGAAGTAGAAGGAGAAATAAATTTGAAAGAATCGGTAAAGGATATTACCTCTTCTTCGACGCGTCTCTTCTAAACCTCCTCTTAGGGCACTAAAGTTGGACTTTGAAAAAGACCATGAACTCTAGTATGTTTCTAAAGAAGTGTAGAATAGAAATGGACATTGTTTTTCCGATCATGAAGGATCAAAAATGTTGTGAAGAGGAGAGGGAGGAGGTGCCCTTTCATAAGAGTAGGGAGGGGCACTTTTGGAAACCTCTAAAATATTAATTTATAATATAATCAAACCCGACCTAAAAACCTTCATAAATGAATCAAATTAGAATATGATATGATATAGGGTTGTAATCTCATCATCCAATAAAATTTGGACATGTTGGGAATTTATTTTAAACCTTATCAACTTGATTTATCCTTATTTAATATATTTAATTTTATTTGTGGTAATAATATTCTAAATTTTAAATTTTCATAAATACTTATGTGTTGTGAATTGTCCATAATTAGATATATTATGACATTTTATACCATATAAATATAAATTTATAATTTTTAAATATTTTTGTTATTTTTAAACAGTTTAATAATATTTTTTTATAAAATATCAATAGTGTCAATTTTGACACTATTCAATTATTTGAATTTAAATAAAATCTCCAGAGAAGATATATTCAAACCAAAATATTTAATAGATCCCTAACATGTAATATTAATCTTTAAAATTCGTGGAGCACATTAAATAGTTCATATAATATTTATTTTAATATTTTTAAAACCATTTATTTGATATTTCAATCAATAAAATAATTTCTACATCACTATTGTGTCACCATTAATGATAATTATTTAATCCTTAAAAATTCTAAATAAATTCACATGATGTATATAATTTTAATATATTTTTTGTGACTATTTATATTTGTAATTTTATGAAGTTTATCACTAAATTAAAATTATTACACTTATAAGATATAAGAGAGTGACATGTTGTCACTTTCTTTGGTTTTAATAATAATTACATCATTTTCATGGTCAAAAGTCCATGAAATGAATCTATTCCAACCCTTAAGAGATATGGGTCGACTTTTATTCATCCAATAGAATTTTGGCAGGTGTTATGGTAATTTTATAATCTTATTTTTACTCTTAATTACCTAAATTACCTTTAACTATAGTAAATAAAAATTACCGTAGTTACTATTCATAATATCAAAAAAAAAAAAAATAACCTATTACCAAAATTTGGACCCATAGAATTTAAATATGAAATCCATTTTTCAAAATTAAAAACACATAAGTTGCAATAATTAATTTAAAATTAATCCCATTGTTAAGAAAACGGGTTTTAAAAGTTAAAACATTGCCAAAGATTGAAACGTTTTTACCTATGAATTCAATGTAAAATTAATGATAATTACTTGAATTATATTAAATGGTAAAAATATATTCTATTTATACTTTAAAACCATTAAATTCTATAATTTAACCATAAAAATTATCTTGACAAAAAAAGTTCTTTTTAAGAAAAATTTAGCGTATTTTTACTATTCATCAAAATATGAAAGTTAACAGAAAAATATAAAAAATTTATCCAAAGTAAATTTTTATATCCTTATTGCAATGAATAAGTTTATTTTGTCTAATTGAACTTATAAATGTGTCAAAAACTAGATTTAATGTGGGTACGCCACCAAAGGCGGCAAAACTGCATTTTTTGAAAAATACTTATTTTACCCAAAAAAATTATTTTGTTCTCGTACCATGTAAGATGAATTATTTTATAATAAAATTAAAAATGTATTTAATAATATTCATAATGTCTAGTTCATAAAAATATATCATTGTTTATTGAACCTCGATATTGCATACAACACACGCTATCGAGGAAGGTTGCTCTTGCGTGCAACACAAGCCAAGAATAGTGTTTGCGTATACTACAAGCTAATACAGTGTTGTGTATAGCGCAATATAATCTTGGTGTAGTGTATAATAAAAGACATCAAAGAAATTAAAAATAATATTCTCATAAAATCTCAGGGTGTTACAAGGCAACTGATGGATTTTCTGAAGGTGGGGAGCACGTTATCCTCTTTAGAGGATGTACTATGGTACTAGTGGTGCTTAGGGAGGAAGTGTTGAGGGAGTTCCATACATCTCCTCTAGAGGTACATCCAGGAGTGGAAAAGATATACCCATACCTTTGGTGGTATCACTGGTGGCAGGGAATGAAGAAAGTAGTGGCAGAGTTTGTCTCACAGTGCCTCACCTGTCAGCAAGTAAAGGCAGAGCATCAGGTTTCAGCAGCCTTAGTTCAGCCACTAGAGGTGCCAGAGTGGAAGTTGGATGAAATTTCGATAGACTTCATGATAGTACTTCCATGCACGTCCAAGGGACCTGATTCCATCTAGGTAATCATGGATCAACTCATCATGTCCGCCCACTTCCTACCTATCAGAGAGCAGGGATCAGTAGAGGGCTTGGGATGCCTATACCTACAGGAGATTGTACGGCTACATGGAGTGCCTTCAACGATTGTCTCCAATTTTAATGCACGTTTTACTTCCCAACTATAGAAGGGGTTGTAGGAGGCATTCAAGACCCAACTTCATTTGGGCACCACCTTCCATCCTCAAATGGATGGTCAGATAGAGCGGACCATTCAGATCCTTGAGGACATGCTGTATTCTTTCGTCCTATATTTCAGCCACAGCTGGGAGGATCACTTGCCTTTGGTGGTGTTCGCATACAACAACAGCTATCACTCCACTATCAGTATGGCACCATTTGGGGCTTTGTACAGTCAACCTTGCAGATCACCTATGTGATGGACTAACCCTGGGGAGTCATCACTCATGGGACCAGACGGGTTACCACGGAGAAGGTACAGATCATCCATGAGTGGATGAAGACTGCACAGAGTAGTCAGAAGTCTTTTGTTGATAGGAGACAGAGACCTCTAGAGTTTGAGGATGGTGACTATGTATTTCTATAGGTCTTACCTTGACAAGGTTTATGGAGATTTGGCTGAGGCGGCAAGTTATCTCTGAGGTTCATTGGACCCTTCCAGGTCCTCAGTAGAGTTGGTGAGGTTTCTTACCAAATATCTCTTCCCCCTCAATTGTAACAGGTGCATGATGTTTTCCATGTATGCCATCTAAAGAGATACGTACATGATCCCTCACACATCATTGACTGGGGCGAGTTGGACATCAATGATGGGGTGACGTTTTCGGAGGTTCTAGTGGGGATTGAGGATCGATAGGAGCGGGTCCTTCATGGGAAGTTGATACCTCTGGTGCACATTATTTGGTAGCATGAAAACCCCCAGGAGAGCACATGGGAACGGGAGGCTCAAATTCATGCTCAGTACCCCCAATAGTTTCCCTAGTTTGTGTTGCAGCTTTCGGGGATGCAAATCCCTGAGGTGGGGAGAACGTAAAGACCCGGATTTTTTCATGTAATTTTTTTAAAATTATATGGAAATATTATGAGATTGCAAAAATTTACGGTATGTGTTTCTGAGGCCTGGTGTTCCCAGAATTAATTTCTGAACTTTTTTCGGTACGTTCAGTAAACGCACGAGTGGCATTTTGTAACTTTTGAACCGGTGCTCGGAATTAAAATCTGAGGACACTGTTGAACTCACAACACCAGTATTCACTTAAAGAGACCTTCACCCCAACCACAATAGGTCGAGGGTAGAAGATAGTTTTTCAGATTTTTGTGAGATAATTGAAAAATAAAAAAATAAAAAAATAACTTTTATTTTATTTTCTTGAAACCTATCATTCGAAATTTGGTGGGGACCACATGACCTTGTAACCTTGTAACTCCTGGTTTTCTCCAATTGATGAGCCAACATTAATTAAGCAAGTAATTAATTCTTAACTTAATTAATATTGGCTCCTCACCTCATGTGGTGGGGGATCTTTGGAAAATAAGAGAATTGGGAGAGTCTTTGGAAGAGAATCCTCCAACAAAGAACCTCCTCCTATGAAGAATGAACCTCTGATGAGGACGACGCACGAGCACGAATCAGGAGCGTGTCGCGAGAGCGACGAATGTCAACATCTTCATCTCCTTCCTCACACCACTTCCAATGAGAAAACAAGGTAGGGAAGTAGTTATATTGTTTTTCATGGTTATAAATTGATTCAAATCCTATTAAACCACCTGATACTGATATAATATGGAGGTTGTGGGCCAAAAAAACATGGCCTGAACCCTCTGATCCCTATATGTTTATGTGTTCTTCGCAGGAAAACTATAGGATGAGCGAAAGGCTGCCGGTGCCACGTCACCAGTGACTGACACCGGTAGGGAACAAGGAGGTGGTCGACACTCTGGCTATCTATAATGGGGGTGGCGGTGCAAATGCACCACCAGAGGAGGTCACGGCCCATTGGTTGTAGCAAATGAGGATGGTGGCCGGCATACTGGCCAACTGAATGGAACTGGGGTGGCGCGCATCCTTGCCACTGGTAGAGGAGGAGGCCACGACCTGTTGGTCACGGTGGAGAAGGGGAATGGCCAGAATGCCAGCCAGCCGCATAGAGGTAGGGTGCCGTGCGTTTGTGCCACCGGTAGAGGAGGAAGGCCGTGACTACTTAGTCGTGGCAGTGCACCCGGAGGGTGACCGACACCTCACCGACAATGGGAGTAAAGCATTACCATCGTGCCATTAGAAGGGGGGAGCCGTTCATAACCATCGGCTGTCCGCATCACGCCAACCGGGACCACTCCGGTGAGTCCCACGTGCCAGCAGGCGGTGCCACGTGGCGCTACGAGGATGGACAAAACCGAACGAGCTTTTGGCCATTCAGGAATTCGGAGGGCACCTCTCCCAGGTGTCAGCTAGGGTGGACCCCGCCATGGCGGGCCACCCTGGCCATGGGCCACACCCTTTGTGGACTGGGCTAGACTGCGGTACAGGGGGCCAGGCCTGCCATGGCCCAGCCATTCTGGGTCGGACCCGGGCCGGTTCGGGTCAACTTGAACCAGGTTATGTCGGGCCAGGATGGGTCCGGTTGGGTCGGTTCGACCGGACTCGGGCCCCTCAGGACCCAGATACACCTTTTTGGCCATATCTTGAGAACCAATCGTCCGTTTGATGAATCGTCTATGGTGTCGTAATCCTTTTATTGAGATAGTCCTTTTGGTATACTCCACTTGAGTTTTGGATAAAATTTGAGTATGGTTGGGTTGGATCGAACTCGAATCCAACCGACCCCCCAGGACTAAAAGACCAATAACATACAGACTGGGCGTCTGATTTCCGTCTATCACGTTGGGTCACTTATGATGTGATGGACCTTCATGATACTTCTATGTGGGAATTCATGACAGTTGAATTATTGACTGATGGCTTCAGGAGCGGAACCTCCCAGAATCAAGCATGCATAGTGCGGGAACCCTATGGCTGACTGTACTTGAGGAGACTTCAGACCCTGTGTGGGTCACCATCAGATCTTGTGTGGGTCAGAATCTCCAAATCCTGTGTGGGTCATCTTCAGATCCTATGTGGGTCATCTCCAGATCCTATGTAGGTTATCTTCAGATCCTGTGTGGGTCATCTTCGATCCTGTGTGGGTCAACAACATAGCCTCTCGATGAAGTAATATGATCTAGCGATACAACTAACAATTTATATTTTTGTACTTAAGTTATACCTGGTGTGAGATGAGTCTTTTCCCTTGTGGTACACTTCTTTGTGGTGATACCTTCGTGGTATTCTTCTGTGCGACCTTACCTTTGTGGTACGTACCTTTGTGGTGTTACCTGTGTGGTACTTCTAACTTCGTGGTGTTACCTGTGTGGTACTTCTACCTTAATGGTGTTACCATTTTGGTATTCTTCCCTCACATGTGAGATGAGTATATATTGATAATATAGGTGTATGTATAGGCATATACCTAAGTAGTGTTGATGAATATTGCTTCGTTCTTTGAGATTGAGTTCTTTCTTTGTGGTTTATCCTTTGTGGGTTCTAAGAGACCTTAGGGGTCTTGGGGTCCCTACTGAGTATCGTTATACTGACCCCTGCATGGGCTATGCCCGCACCTTGTTGTGTCTTGTGCAGACGACATACAACGCTGATCGAGGTTGAGGCTATCAGGTCTAGAGGCTGCATAGAGGTGCACCATAGATGAGGCATACCGTAGAGACGACTATTCAAGAGCTGTACCTACCCTTCAGGTAGGATCCTTGGTGGGTGTTCATAAGAGCTGTTTTCAGTTTTACTTGAACTTTCATGTTGGGATTGTATTCTGGCCCCTTTACTTACTGTACACACCCTATTTACTATATAGTTTACTTTGTGCTTGTATCTTGTTGTGTGCTTGGTTTGTGTGAGTTTACAGGTCTAAAGGCAATGCCTTCCCAGTTTTAGGGATATGCCTTTCTGGTGCTAGTCGCCAGCCCCTGGCCTTTGGAAGGTGGGCCTGAGGTAGTCATGGCATGGGCCCCAGGGGACGGGTTGTGACAGCCTTCTTAGGTATTGTTTTGTCTCATTTTTTGTCTGAAGTTCTAAATATAGGTAATCAAGTTTTTTTTATTCTTTTTTTTATCTCTAATCACTAATGTATCTCACTCTAAAATTTTATTATGGATGGATATATCATTTAAAGTTTCTATTATAGAAAAGGACAACTTGAATTGGTAAAAATAATAACCTTTTATTTAGATTTGATCATTCTTGTCAAGGTCTAATGGTATTAATTATTCCTACCAAAACTCAGTTAAATTATTGATAGAATCCACAAAAATTAGATCCAATGAAGGTTGTTACAAAATCAATGGATTATTTTATCTAGATATGCACATATACTATAATTCCCCAACATTAAGTATATTCTAAAACCTAAACCCAATTTTATGATAGAATGTTACATGGCCTTTGTCTTTCCCCTCTATCATAAAAGGCTAGAAAATAGGTTCAAGGGTTACACTAATACAATGATTGGATGCTCTACCATTATTAATCAAATGACTATAAATAAAATAATTATAAAAAAATAAATGTAATAAATATTTGACAAACCAAAACACACACACACAGACACACACACACACACATATATATATATATGAACAACCAATAATATATATACAATCACTAGCTGATCAGTTCATAATGGCAGCATAACATCAATACAAACTAATAAGAACAATTGAATCATCCTTCACATTTATTCTAAATTAGAAATGATAAAATCTTTATTCTAGACACCATTCCTAAACCCAAAATTCCTATAACTCAAAAGAAATAAAAACAATAAAAAATTTATGTGAACTAATATTCACATAGACAGGATATTATAACACCCAATAAGATTTATTCAAAATAAACCATAGGCTTACCATGTCCACATAACCTATGTATGAATGCACATTTGATTTAGAAATATATGACCCAATACTAAAGGAGTTATCAATCATAAAAAAACTAGGCTACTGATGCATAAGTCTCATACTCATGTTATAACATCGAATTGGTTGAAATCAATTAATTTTTTTGTTTTTTTTTAATTTATATATTACATTCATGTTTTATAATTTTTTTGATTATCTACTAAAAAGGTAACACCCTTTTACAGGATCCTCTTCATGCTCTAGGGGTGGTAAGGATCATTTACACTAGGTCCTAGGTGATGAGGATGTAACAATAATGGATGGATATTTATCGAGTATAAGCTCAATTTATGAGGATATAGATAATGCTGGTGGTGATGATGATGATACTAGTGGAGAGGCTGATGATGATGGACATGATTCTAGTGTAAGTTCCACACACATCAATGGTGTTGATATTTTTACTAAAATGATGAGTATTCAGATGACATTGTTGAGAGAAATTGTGACAATTTTTGTATTTATATATTTATCATTTTGTTTATAAAATGAAAATTTTATATGTATGCTTCTTTTTTATCAGTATTTGGATTTTGGTGTTAATTTGATGTTGTAGGTGTTGTACTTGGTATGTTGTAGGGGGTGCGTTCCCTGGAATTTTGGTACCGTATTGCTATGGATTAAACTATGTCAATAGATAGCCTACTGTCATGGTTTAAACTAAGAAATTTGGATTTAATAGAAATAGTTTAACCATGGAAATATTAGTCTATTTCCATGGTTTAATCCATATTAATAGATATACTAAATTTATGGTTTAAACTATGGTGGTGTGATTTAATATCCATGGTTAAACGGTGGATATATCTATATATTTCCATAGCTTAAAATGTGGTAATAGATGACCTATTACTATAGTTTAAACCATGGAATCTGTCTTTAATAGGTAGGGTTTAACCATGGGTACATCTATCTATTTCAATATTCGAACCCAATTTAAATAGATTTCCACTTCCATGGTTTAAATCATGGCCATAGCTAGACCCTATTATAATGGAAATAAGGTCCATGGTTTATCCAAACTGTGTCTATAATCTATGACCATGGTTTTCGGGCCTATTTCTATAGTTTCAAACTCTGTGAATAGACTAATTTTGTATTTGTGATTAACTTTTATTAAACTGGATGTTTCTTTATATACCATTTGTGGTGGAAAAAAAGTTTTACTCAGACCCTACTCCGGTCGCCAATGGTAATAAAGTAGATTTCATGGTTGTGGGTCAGGATAAGGGAGGAGACCCTATGATAGATATATGATCTAGTATTTTAGGATGGAGTGTGGATGAGGGGACCAAAATGATATTGGGTCCTATTTTTGGTATTTTTAATGTCTCATTATTTTGGGTTTCCTTTGACACATGACACTACTATGACATGATATATAAACAGTATTTTTTGAGTAGGAAATTACCCAATTTTGGGAATTTATTACATGATTCATGGTTATTTATATTTATACCTTTTGTTATTTTTATTTTGGTTTCTATTTTTGTGCTACTATGGTAAATAGGGTATAGTCTCCCCATGTGCCTTATTAGACCCTCATTTCTAGTCATCAACCTCTAGCATACATAGAGGAATGCATGAGGTCACGTGATGAACTGGCTCGGGGTAAAAGTTTAGTTTCACATAGGATACAAAATTAAAAAGTGGTATAAGATGATTTTTATTTTATGTTTCTTTACTACTTGGGAAAGGTAGACATGAGACTAATGTGTTGGGCTTTGGTAATGAGCTAGTTCATGGGAGTATCTAACCCATGTAAAGGATGAAACCCAAGTTCCTTGGGTTGGATTACTGTTCTTCATGCTTTTATCTTATAGTATGATGTTATTTCACCTAGAGTGATACATATGTTTTGTGGTGTTATTGTTTTATAAGATTTTACTCATGGTTCGGTATGGAACAAAATTGATTTTCAAGCATCATTTTAGGCACTCAGGGATTTATATGACATACATCATATTAGGCACACACAAAAAAGAAAGTTATAACTGGGATATAAAAAATAATTTGTTTTTCTATTCTCAGTGGGTTTAAAGAAATAATGCATAATAATGATGTTTTAATTTTTAAAATTGAAAAAATGTTAATTTAAATGGATAATATGGTTTCAAATAAAAATTGGTAATTATAGGATGTTTTTTTACCCTATTTTAACCAGTGACCCTTTTCAAGGATGGTTGAGGGTAGTGATAGTATTTCGGTGATGATTATTGGGATAGTGCATGTAATATTAATTGAGATGGCTAGTTGTGACCCACCCAATTTTGTGTAAATGTGAAATTGATATGTTTTTTGTTTTGGTACATGAGTTTGGAATTATAGAGAGATCCCACCATGATGAAGGTTTCTAGTCGGTTGATAAGAGAAAATTACAAAGAATTAAACTCATGTAGTGGGAAAATATCCATCATTGGTTCGAGGTGATAGGGATGAAGAAAATTTCTATGATAATTTTTATCGCTTTATGTAGTTTATAGAAAGATACCCACTACAGGTTTTGCTGAATTTGTTTAACTTGAATAGAGAGTGACTGTTGCAAAATCCCCTCACATTTGTTGGAGAGGGTGGACCTGAGGAAGATGAGTTTTATATTGAGTATGTCTAGATGATCTAGGATCACCTAGAGACTCCTCTAGGGTAGAGTTTCATGTTTTAATCTTACATGCTGTGAGTATTAGTGAATTATTGATAGGATTTTCAATTCTAGAATGCGTAGTTAGATTATGTTTCATAGAATTAATTCTAGGATAATTTTATATAAATTTTTTATCCTGAGACCGATAGGAAATAGAGAGCTATATATTTTATGTGTTTTACCTAGGGAAATATGTCGGTGATGGATTATACTAGCCACATCATAAACTTGAAGCGTTTTCTTCCAAACTTGGTAGGAGATGAGGCAGTTGTGGATAAACATTTTTAAGAAGGTAATAAATGGGACATCAAGTCTCAAGTGCATCAAGTTTTCTAAGGTGCTAAATCAAGATTTTATTTCTGAGGGGCACCTAGAGGAAGATTCTAATGGTGGATAGTTTTGATCAATTGGGGGATTTGATGGAACATCCTCAAATAGTAAGAAGTGACTTCATGAGAACTATCACCCGGTTAGTAGTGGATAGAGTAGCTATGAAATAGGAGTGAACTCTTAGGGAAGTGGTCAGGTGGGTTTATATTAGTGTGGAAATCTTAGTCACATGCATGTCAATGTATTCTTCCACAAGTATAGTGTAGATCTTATGGAAGGATGGTCCATTTATTTAGGTTCTATAAAAACCATTGTTGGATGGGTAGTGATGGATGGACTAGGCCAATAGAGAGCACTGATAGGGGATTTGCTACATCATATCAATCCTACATTTGCAGTTCTAATGTCTATACAAGTCAGGGTGGAGGATTAGGTACTCCAGGATAAGAGTGTTTATATCAGTATTATAGTAAAATGCATGGGACACAGGCAAGAGCATATGGATGAGGGACATGTTATCTACCTTTAATTTAGCATATAACCAGTGGTAGTGAGGCTAGAAAATTAACTTTACAAGGTATGATTCTTGTAACATCCATGATTTCTAGTGATTTACTTGATATAAGAGCCTCTCATTATTTTATAATTTCTTGAAACATGAATGGTTTGGATCTATAGGTCATGATATTTTCTAGGATCATGATGATTAACTTGTTTTTGGGGGCATGATCAGAGAGAGTTTTTCTTTGTAAGTGGTGTGTCATCAAGGATGTAAAGTGACGGTTTCTTAAGGATTTGCACATGCTTGATCTATTATATTTTTATATGATTCTACATATAGATCAGTTTTTACCTTATCAAGATCACATTGATTGTTACCATAAGAGGGAGAATTAATATCTCATGAGGATAAAACCTATATTTTTACGAGCAATGGGATATACAGGTAGGACATGAATGGGATGTCCTTCAACAACTAGGTGAATTGATATCTTACACTGTGAGTATTTTTCTTGATGATGGGAGAGTTGATCATGATTTCTTCCCTCCAATAGTGGATCAATTTTAGGATGTGTTCCCTAAAGAGTTATCATGGATGCCACCTAAGATAGAAGTTTATTTCATGATTGAGTTGATTCCATGAGCTGAACCAGATTACATTACATCATATCAAATGGAACTAACAGAGCATTTGGAGCTTAAGATTCAGTTCAAGGAATTGGATGATAAAGGGTTCATCTATCTAAGTTCATCACCATGAGGATATATAGTTCTATTCTCCAAGAAGGCTGACATAATGTTGTGTTTGTATTTCGATTACCATAAGCTAAATATGATAACTATTAATAACCGGTATCCACTTCTGTGTATTGATGATATTTTTGACTAGCTGATGGGTGCATTCATGTTCTCCAAGAATGATTTTAGATTAGGGTATCATCAGTTGAGTGTGATACCTTTTGATTTATCATGGATTGATTTTAGAAGAATGTATTTATTATACGAGTTTTCATGATATTTCTCAGGCTAAAGAACTCTCTAACTATGTTTACTGACTTGATAAACCAAATATTTCACCCGTACTTGGATCAATTTATCGGTTCCTATGTTGATGACATCTTGGTACACTAACAGACTCGTAAAGATGATTACAAACATCTTGACATCATCCTAAGTGTTTGAGTTGGTGCCTTTGAACAAAATTTTATGTACTTTATGATAACTTGTATTCATGGTTTTGAATGTTAATAAACTCATTATCACTTCATGATTGTTATTCTGCATAACATAGTAAGTGATAATTTCCAAAGAGTACCAATTGTAATAAAAGGTCATAGCAGTTCCCCACTACGATGAGAACTCAGAAGTGCTATGACACTATTCTTAAATATATGTTCTATAGCAAGATGACATAGTTTTAGGGACACAAATGAGATAGGATATTAAGGGTGGAAACTCATAGGACTTTGAGGGACCTTCTCATGGTGTATGCCCTTGGTAATATATAGTGTATTATATTATGAGAATGAGACCTGCAAGTAGGAAATCCACATTTATGTGTGTCATTGGATGTTCCTATCCATAGACATGTGTATTAATCCTTACACATTAAATTATTATTAATGAGTATTAGGAGTCATGTATTTTGATGTATTAATTAAAACTGTGATGATAGAAGTTCACGGTGAGGTATGATATTTTGGGTGGATAACGAGTAATATTGCATTAATGAATAATGAGAGAAAAGATTTGTCACTTCTGTTTTTAAAGGAAGTTGATATCTCAGTGCCTTTGATGGAAATGATATAGCCTAAATAAATCCATTTCCATGGTATTATATAGGCAAGTTCAATTTTTGGGATGTCAAAGAAATTGGAATTGAGTTCTTGGGTTGATGGAACCAACATGAAACCTAATTGGTTTGAGATATTGTGATAAAGTGATTATATTATACATTAAGTTTCCATATAAGGTATCATGTTATTGCAATATTAACTTCTTTAACTATGGGTGATTTGGCATGTTGATAGATGCCAACCTTTGACATTAGTCTATTCACCTAATGCCACTGAGAAAGAGGCCTAGAGGGTCACACACTAAGTGTATCCATAATATCAGTTAAATAATATATCATTATTTATTATCTAAAAATTTGAATAAATATTATTCCCACACATGGTTTAATGATTATTATTTTTTGATTGATCACATATATTCCATCATCAGTTATTCAAAATAATATAATATGAGTGGAATATTCAATAAATATTTATTTTTTATTTAGTGAATATAACATTTATTTATTTATTTATGAACAATGAAGTGATATTTATTTAATAAATAAATAGTCATTATTCAAGGCCTGATAAATACTGTAGAGGAATGAAGGAATGAGTATAACGGTTCGATGAGAATATTAAATATAGAATATTATTTTATTAAATAATATTTAATTTAATTCATAAGATAAGAGTTTGTTGAGAAATAATAATAATATTATTGTTTTTGGACATGGGGTTCTGTAGTGAGTAAATAAATAATAATGGGTACATGTGCAATTATTTTATTTTAACCCTAGTGATATATAAAACCAATTATATTACCTTTTTAGAGATCCAATTAATTTTGTTTAGTTGTTCATAAAAAATTTAGAGAATCCTCTCAAGCCCTAGAGAGCTCCTGTATCCATGAACACTCCCAAGAAAGGAGAACAATCTTTATCCACCTCCCACTGTCAAGTTTAGAGAGATCAAGGAAAACACGTTGGAAGAAATTCTCATTGTGATCAAATACAGATGATACATACAATATGATTTGTCATGCTAGTACCCATAGATTCCTATGGAGATGTTCATAGATTTTTGGAACACATGTGGATCACCGCTAGATGGAATATACTCTTGATTCCTACAATGAAGTGATAATGAAACACAAATCTATTGTTAGATCTTGAAATCACGAAATAATTCCAAAAAATTAATCATTTTAATTGATTAAATTAATTATAAATAAAATGTAATGATTCTACCTCTAGTTCTTGTGTTTTATCCATTGTCTATTTTATTTGATTCAATTCCATTGATCAGGACATTTATTGTCATATAGATCTCAGATTGATCATTGATATTGAAAAAAAAAGTTGGCCACAACCCATCTCATTCTTCTACTCTTCCCAGAACCTAAAAGTGGAATCAAAATGGTTACATAATTATTTGTAATTATTTAATGATCATTGATTGATTTATGCACTTTTAATTTAGTTTTCAATTAAAATATAATTGTTCTTTTAATCTGAATTATGCGATCTGGTTCTTCCAACTTGATTTCTCGTAGATTTAACCAATACAATTAATTCTATGAATGAAATATAATTGAGGAACTCATCTGGAGGTGCAGAGGATTCTGGTCAGATAACACAGGTGTACACGCTCTATAACTGACATTACACACCATTTACTTATGTTCAATGAATGTGTAATTAATTCAAAAATTAATTCAAATTGCGTGAATTGATGACACATGGGGCATTTATTTCTTACACTACATATTGACCAGGCCAGCCTAAAACACAGTCAGTAGGAGTACATTCCATGTATCCCACATACATGGCATGTAGTCCCTTTGAGTCATAGATGGGCTGTGTATTACCATACATGGTCCACCTAATTGGTAACCATGTAATTCAGTGACCACATGTCGTGTAGTCCATTGTAAATGATGCGTACTCCATTTTTTCTAAGGAACAATTTACACATTGAGTCCCTAGGTGTGTGCCTCAGATAAATGGTGAGAGATGTGCACGCTGTTTAGCACACTTTTACATGCCGTATACTTATACCAAATTATACATAGATTTTTTTTATTATACTATGTTATTCTTATCGACATGTTCTTGCTTGTGGTCATCAAGTTAATACGACACACCATGTGATAGGTTTTAATATATATATATATATATATAAATGTTTAATTAATATCTGTATAATGTTTATATCTACATATGATCTTTGAGTCATATTATATTTGTTAATATATGAGCATTGAATAATAACACAAGACCAAAAAATCATGTAATTCATGTAATCATTAAGTTGAAAGTGTAACGCCCCGGTTCCAGAAGCCACCCAGAGGCGCCGCATACCCGGTTGGTCACATGGCCTCAAGCACATTTTTCGGAATGCTAGAGGATGCCGACTAACAACAAGGGACTTGGGTGTGATAATGGGGAAACTATGCCCTCATTGGCAGAGTAAGACAGTGGAAGATAAACAATCATACATTAGCGGAAGCAGTAGATATCCTGCAGTAGTAAACAGCGGAAGACTAATAAATAAACAACTGAAAAAATATATAAATGATGTATGATTCATATGTGTCTAGGAAAGCATCCAAACAAGTCACAATGATGAATATAGTAATAAACCCAAGTACAAAAGGAAACAGATAAACAACTCCTCAGCATCGCAAGCCTCAAGTTGGTCCCATGCTCTCCAGATCTAATGCAATCAAGAACCTGAAGTAGAAGGGCACTTGACCTTATCTATATCTGCAATAATATAATCTATTTGGGAAAAAAAGCATGACCAAAATAGGGTGTGAGACAAAAATCCAAGTAGGAAACCACCCGAAGATCTGTGCCTAACAGTCAGTGAATATATAGCAGGTAAAAGTACAGAAAGCAGTAAACAAGAAGGTACCTAACAGCAAACAATCCACAGTTCTAGCATATAATTTACAAAAATTAAGCAGCCACTCAAGCAAGTAGAACAACAAGGCAACCCTCTGGGTAGTTCTCATAGCCTAACCCCTATGGTTAAACCTACAAGTACTAGCAACCCTCTGGGTGGAACACACAATCTCACCCTTCTAGTTCAGCTAAATAATAAACTCTTTGGGGAAGCACTCACTATCAATTCCCCCTATAGTCTCGTATCATACTAAAGGCGCTCTGGGGAAGCACTCAACGTTTCATTCCCCCTGTGTCCTGCTTCAATGAACTACATACACTCTGAGGAAGCACTCAAAATCAATTCCCCATGTGGTCTCACATCGTATTATAAAGACACTCTCGAGAAGCCCTTACACCTATTCTCCCTATGGTCTACTACACTAGGTTCTCACAGCCCTGTGTAAAGTCAGCAGGTATCACATCGTGTAATGGCCAAAGTAACCTAAATAACTACTTGGATATCATTCTACAATATCTCAGGATGGAAGAACAACAGTCACACCATCCAACAACTAGGCATGGAACTAGCAATAGCCTAACATGAAGAACTAGATCAAATGGTCATAAACTGGCAAAACATGCATAGGCAAAACATCCAAAGCACAGTAAAATTACCCTATTCACAAACAATAACCTTTACTCAAGAATATAAGAAAAACAGGCAAAAAAAAGGGCAAAACAGGAAACACACAATACCCCATTCAAGGGTATTGGTGGAATTTGCACAAATACTCAAAGAATTTCTACAGAAAAGCAGAAACCACCTACCTTGACATTAGGAGATCGATATAATTGAAACTTGAAGCTTGATTCTATTTGGAATGTTGTAGATATATGAAAACGTCCAAATGTTGAACCCACATTAACTTGAGAAAAGGAGGAATTGGAAAACGAGGCTCAAGGAGAAGGAAGAACTTACCACTGCAATTCCAACATGATCGACGTCGGTCGATTCAGAGAACATATGGAGGCTCGGGGACTCAGAGAAGATTCGTGGCCATATGGTATCTCCTGGTCAAAGAACACCTAGAAGAAGACTGTTCTGGGGTTAAGACGTGACCCCAATACGTTTAATGAAAAAAAAGTACACGATGTGTACTTTTAGAGTACACGACGTGTACTTACTATTTCCGTACTCCGCTTTAGGTGGCCTCCACATCACCCCTACATGGTCGTGTGCATGGTCATGTCACAGCCAGTACACAGCCTCAAGCGGCATCAAAGTACACGACGTGTAATCATAAAGTACACGACATGTACTTCAAAAATTTCCAGAAACTCCACTTTTCTCAAAAACCCCAGAAAAAGGAAAAACGTACCTGAAAAGAAGATCCGGGTTCTTAAAAACTTTCCCCCTTAAAGAAATTCATCCCATAATTTCCCTAGTGAGGCACAGAAGAACAAACCCCGAATAGCTCCGGCCACCGAGATCATACATTGGACTCCCTCTCCCAAGTATCATCCTGTACTCACCCGTGCTACCATAGCACCCATACCAGAGAAATAGACTGGCCATGTAGAACCTTCGTATTGCGATCGACAATCCAGATAGGATGCTCTTCAAATGATGCATCCACTTCGAGCTCAACCTCCTTGGTTTGAAAGACATGATATGGGTCTAAAAAGTAACGTCGGAGCTGAGAAACTTGGAAGACTTCATGCATAGCCTAATACCTCTGAGGTAACTACAACCAATAGGCAACCAGACCATCTCTCTCTAACAACTCAAAAGGACCGACATACCTTGATGAAAGATTACCTTGTCTCCTAATCCTCTTGTGTCCCAACCTCGGTTCGACACACAAGAAAACCTGATCCCCGACCTCGAACTCCAGAGGTCGTCTCCATTGATCAGCATAATAATTCTGATGAGACTGTGTAGTATCCATCCTCTTCCAAATCAACTATATCTGCTATGTGGTCTCCTGAACAAGATGAGGTCCCAACAAAGCTACCTCTCCTGCCTCTAGCTAACATAAGGGTGATCGACATGACCTACCATACAAATCCTCATATGGTGCCATCTGAATAGCTGCTTGAAAAATATTATTGTAGGAAAACTCCACAAGAGGTATATGCTTCTCCCAAGAACCTCCAAAATCAAGAATTCATGCTCGGAGCATGTCCTCAAGAACCTGAACTGTACACTCAGACTGTCCATCTGTCTGGGGATGGTACGTTGTACTCAAAAGTACCTGTGCACCCAAAGGCTTCAAAAGTCCCTACCAAACCCGAGAAGTAAAATGAACATCCTTGTCTGGAACAATGGATTGCAGAATCCCATGTAAACGTATGATCTCTCGGATGTACAACTGTCCCAGATGATCAACACTGAAGGTCTCCTCGATCGGCAAGAAGTGAGAAACCTTCCTAACCCTGTCGATGAAAACCCAAAAAACATCATTCCGTCGAGGTGATCTTGAAAAACCGGTCACAAAGTCCATCGTGACATCGTTCCACTTCCACTCCGGAATGGGTAACTTCTCTAAAAGACCTGATGGTCACTGATGCTCCACTTTCACCTACTGACAAGTGGAACACCTCATGACAAAACTAACAACATCTCTCTTCATATCTGGCCACCAATACTGGCGGTGTAGATCACGATACATCTTGGTGATGCCAGGATGAACTTCCCGAACCGAGGAATGAAAATCCCACATCAGCTCCTCACGTATGTCTCCTGACACCCATACACGTCCCTGGAAATACAAGATCTCATCCTTGATGAATGTCCATCCAGGAATAGGGTCTTCTCCTGACACGCTTTCCCATAGGACTAGGCCCTCAGAATTTGATAGCTCCCTCATTCGAACTCAGTCAAGAAGAGTAGAGGTAACAACTATAGAAGATAGAAAAGTCTGTCCCTATCTGTCGTGCACCTCCAAATGCATATCAGAGAATAGAGCCATAAGTTTCCACTCACTACTGGCCTCCTGAAATACCTGCATCTGAGTCCTCTTACTCAATGCATCAGCCACTGCGTTGCCCTTTCCCGACGTATAGGCAAGCTGAAAGTCAAAGGACTTTAGGTACTCAACCCACCTGCACTGTCTCAAATTCAGATCACACTGAGTAAAGATGTACTTGAGACTCTTGTGGTCAGTGAAAACCAAAAAATTCTCTCCCATAAGATAATGTCTCCAATAGCGTAAGGCATGAACAACTACCGCCAGCTCGAGATCGTGTGTTGGGTAGTTCCTCTCATGTGGTCTCAAATGCCAAGACCCATAAGCAATGACTCCATCTCCCTAAATAAGCATAGATCCCAACCTGATACCTGAGGCATCATAGTAGATAGTGTATCTCTTTCCCATCTCTAGCAAGACTAGTATTGGTGCTGAAGTCAACCTCCCTTTCAGCTCCTGAAAGGCTCTCTCATAAGAATCTGACCATAAGAACTTCACACCCTTCTTGGTCAGACCCGTCAGCGATGCTGCTAAGCAAGAAAAGTCCTGTATGAAGCATCTGTAGTATCCAACCAGCCCTAGAAAACTCCTCACCTCAAAGATGATCTTCGGATATTCCCAAGAAACTACTGCTCTCACTTTCTCTGGGTCCATTGATACTCCTGTATCTGAGATAACATGACCCAAAAAGTGAATCTGATCTATCCAAAAGTGTCACTTAGAGAGATTAGAATATAACTGATGCTCCTTCAGTGTACTTAGAACAATATGAATATGGGTAGCATGGTCGTGTTGAGTGTGAGAGTACACCAAGATATCGTCCATGAAGACCACCATGAAAGAGTCTATGTATGGATGGAACACTCGGTTCATCAGTGCCATGAAAACTGTAGGTGCGTTCGTGCAGCCGAACGACATAACCATATACTCGTATAGACCATACCTACTCTGGAAGGCTATAAGAGGTATATCATATGGCCTAACACGCAACTGATGATAACCGGACCTCAAATTGATCATCAAGAACACCCGGGCTCCTCGAAGTTGATCAAAGAGGTCATCAATCCTAGGCAAGGGATATCAGTTCTTGACCATCAACTGGTTCAACTTCTGATAATCCACACAAAGCCTAAGGGTACCATCTTCCTTCTTTGAAAATAGGACAGGCGAACCCCAAGGAGAAGTGCTGGGTCGAATGAAACCCTTTGCCTGCCACTCCTCCAACTGTTTCTTGAGCTCCTGCAACTCAGGAGTAGCCATCCTATAAGGAGGAATGGACACCAGTGCCACTCTTAGAATGAGCTCAATAGAAAAGTCTACCTCACACTCTAGAGTAAAACCTGAAAAGTCCTCTGGAAAGACATCCCTAAAATGATCCACCACTACAGAAAAGTCTAACTACGAAGTCCCCTGGTCATCCATATACAGACTGGAAATATGAGCTGTAACTCTACCTAGCCCATGATGCTTGGGTCCCACTCTACTTGCATGGAAATCCCACTCGCCTCGATGAAAAAAATATCCACCTTCTAGTGATATGAAACTCACTCTATGGCAATAACGGTCGACAACTGTCTGGAAAGGAACTAGCCAGTCTATTCTATGAATGACATCATATCCTGTCATCTCTAGGAAATAGAGATCTCATATAAAGTGATACCTAGACACCTCTAAAGGGTACTCCTTGCACTGACATACATTAGCCATCCTAGTCCCCAACGGTGTGTCTAGTGTCAACATGCCAGAATAAGAAAAGGTACAGATCCCAAGGATCTCCACAATAGCAAAAAAGATAAAGCTATCCATAGCACTAGTATTGAAAAGAGAAGAAGATAAAATTGAGGCTAATAATATCGTACCTCGAATTGTAGAGGGTCCAGAATCTTGCTCCTGCTGGGTATGATCTTCTGCAAAAGCCTTACCTATACCACAACCTTGTGACCCTGCCTGACCACTATGAGCTGATCCACCCTACTGTCACTGAAAGAACGGTGACTGAACACCATGACCTCGAACTCCACCTCGGTCCGAACGGATAGAAGAACTCCATTTCCCAGACTGGTGAGAAACTGGCAGCGCTAATCCTGAAGGAGGAGTCATGGATGAACCTCTGTCACAAACTGCTTGTGAGAAAACCTGACAAAAACGCTGAAGGTGACCCATCTTGCTGTAAGATCGGCACTCCACTGGGTCTCTCTGGTACTACGATATCATATGCCCAGCTCTTCCACACTGGTAGCAGACCACCTGGCTACCTGAAGATGTGTCTCGCTACCTCAGATCACCACATGTAGACTCCCTACGGTGTTTCCGGCTATCTGTGGGTGAAGCACTGACTCTTGAAGTGGAACCTCCCTAGTTCTCAGCTCCAGAATATCTCAAATTGCACTCCACAATCAACACATGGTTGACAATGGAAGTGATGGAATTCATCCTGAAGATATTCACCTACGAGTGGATCTCCCGTCTGAGACCATACTCAAACTTCCTTTCCAATAACAATAGATCTCCGCCCTAGAGGGGTGTGAAATGCTGAAGCTCAGTGAAACGAGAGTAGTACTCCATGATAGAAAGAGTACCCTACTCCAAGATCATGAACTCCCGGGCTCGGTCGGCCCTCAGGGTCTCCAGATAGAAGTAGTCATAAATGATGCACTGAAACTCCTCCCATGCCATAACCTGCTGATGACCCACCTATGAGATCACGTCCCACCACCTCTTGGTAGAGTCTCGTAGCATGTAGGTAGCAAGCTTGACCCACCTCTCTGGAGGCGTCTCCAGATGCTCGAAGATCATCATCATGGATTCTATCCATGACTCTATAGCTTGTGGTCCTCCTTCCCCTAAGAAGGTGGGAGGATGCCGCTACTGGAAAACACACGTCAAGTCTTCCATAGTCGAGGCAGGAGGCAGAGCTCCCTGGAAGGTATGCATCATCATCAAAAAGCCTTCTCTAAACTACGCATCAGCACCTGTAACCGGTATCACTGCTGGTACCAAGGTTGGCACAATAGGAAGATCTACAGGAAGTCCCTGATCCGTCATATCTGGTGTCTGATCACCACCTGGAAACTGGCATACAACCGGAGACCGTCTCGGTTCCATGACTCTGCAAGGTCAAACGTACACCTTAGATAAACATTAGAAAGGACTGAAAAACTGAAGGCACAAGAAGGAATCGGGAAAATAAGGCATTCAAATTATGAAAAACATGACTACATGGCGTGTTCTTTCCATACACGGTGGGTTTCCTTAAGTCATTCACATGGGCGTGTACTTCTACCTAAAATGGTCGTGTAACACCCCAAAAACACGGCGTGTTGTACTAACACACAATGTGTACTTGAATCCTCTTCCCTACCCGAGTCCTTCTACACGGTTAAGCCACGCGGATCCTCTAAGACAAAACTACATGGCGTGTTCAGGGTAGACACGGCGTGTACTATACACACCTTACCTGGACCGTGTTGCTAGTGACACAGCATAACACACAGCTGACACTACACGGCATGTTCCAGATAGACACGGCGTGTATGAGAAAGGGTAACACCGACACGTGTTGTTCGTGACACGAAAGGGTACCTAGATCAGGCTACACAACATGTAAAATTCAGACACGGTGTGTATGTGAAAAGTTAACACGACCCATGTTGTTCGTGACACGGACGAGGTGCATATTTCATAAAACACAACATGCTAAGCTAGTACATGGTGTGTTCATAAAATATTTTTCACAACCCCGTTTCCCTGCTCACACAGTCAGTGACATGGTTATAGACTACACGACATGTATTCATAAAGTACACACCATGTATTCTTGGTTTTTTCAGTCAGTATCCTCAAAAATTGCTTAGGAGCCCAGAAAACACAGAAAACCAGCGTTAAGATGCCAAATTCCGATCCGTGAGGGCCCATAATCCCCCCGAATCAAAGTTTGGAATCTTATACAAGTTACAAACGAAGTAAACAGGTCAATGATCCACCAAATTCCAGTCTATGGGGGCCCATACCACCTTAAGAACCAAAGTTTGGCATCTATCTATGCAAAGCACTATACAAATAGATTCCCTATAAAACAGTCGAGATTCTATCAAAGCATCTATCACAACAGCATGCATATTCTACACAACACCTATCACAACAACATACAATTGTTAATGCATCCTAGATGACATGACAATAATGCATGACATGTGATTTCTAGCAAGTGCCTATATGATGCATGAGATGGCATACCCTCATCTCATTGGGTTGTGATAGAAAGAGAATAATAATAACAACAGTAACAACACAAAGCATGTGAATCACCCAACAGTGAAATCAAATCAACAATAAAATTGCAAACCAGTAAAACTACAATAAACAAGGTAGTATGGCTTTTCCCTGTACACGGGTTAGATACTCCTAGGAATAACTTATTACCAAGTACCTATTCAGTCCTATCTCTAGCTATAGGCTCCAAACAGTAATTCAAGAGAAAATAATTCATCTGATACCACTTTGTAATGCCCCAGTTCCGGAAGCCACCTAGAGTTGCCCCGTACCCAGTTGGTCACATGGCCTCAAGCGCATTTCCCCGAAAGCCAGAGGCTGCCGGCTACCATCAAGGGCCTTGGGTGTGATAATGGGAAAACTATGCCCTCATTGGCAGAGTAACACAATAAAAGATAAACAATCATACAATAGCATAAGTAGAAAATATCCAACAACAGTAAATAGCGGAAGACTAATAAATAAACATGTGGAAAAATATATAGATGACCTATGATGCATATGTGTCTAGAAAAGTAGCCAAACAAGTCATAATACTGAATACAGTACTAAACCCAAGTACAAAAGGAAATAGATAAACAACTCCCCAACATTGCAAACCTCAGCTTGGTCCCATGCTTTCAGCTCCAATGCAATCAAGAACCTTAAGTAGAAGGGAGATTTCCCTTATCTATACCTGCAACAATATAATCTATTTCGGCCCAAACGCATGACCCAAACAGGGTGTAAGACAAAAACCCTAGTAGGCAACCACCCAAATATTTGTGCCTAATATTCAGTGAATATATAGCAAGTAAAAGTACAAAAAGCAGTAAACAGGAAGGTACCTAAAAACAAAAAATCCACAGTTCTAGCATATAATTTAAAACAAGTAAGCAGCCACTCAAGCAAGTAGAATAACAAGGCAACCCTCTGGGTAGTTCTCATAGCCTAATCCCTATGGTTCAACCATAAGTACTATCAACCCTCTGGGAGGCACACACAGTCTCACCCATCTGGTTAATCTAAAGAATAGACTCTCTGGGGAAGCACTCACCATTAATTTCATGACCCGTCCTCATGGCTCGTGCCATGACTACCCCAAGCTAGCCTTCCATAGGCCAGGGGCTGGCATCTAGCACCAAAGATGTAAATCCCAATAGAAGGGAAGGCATTGCCTTTATGTAAGTAAACAAATAGATCAGAGTATGCAAGTGAAGTAAGCACTAAGTAAAACTGAGTACAAAAGTAAGTGCTGAAAAGTAAATGGGCCAGTATACAAACCCAACCGAAAGTACAGTACAACTGAGAAAGAAAGTACAACAACTGTAAAGTAAAGCAGCAACCACTTAGTCATCCTCCTGGAATCCCACCTAAAGGGTGGGTACATATAGTTTTTTCGATACCTTGGGTCCATCCATCCGCTCCGTGTACGTCCCACCAGGTGGTCCACCTCCGAATACCTTCCAACTCCACAAGCCTCTACCACGATCAATGATGTCCATTGTCTGCAGCCAACACAACATAGTACGGGCAATGACTGTGCAGGGGTGAGTATAACGTTACTCAGTAGGGACCCCGAGACCCCCAAAGGTCTCCTAGAATCCACAAAGGATAAACCACAAAGGAAAGAGACAAACACGAAGTATTAACCAACTCTACTTAGGTATATGCCCATACATATACCTAAGTCATCAACCTCAGTACAACTCCAACTTCCGAGCCCAAGCACAACCAGTCCACAAAGGATAGTAGTCAATCATACCAATGATAATGATTGAAAGTCAAGACTCAACTCACACAGGTATACTACTCATGAAGAGGGGTGGAGATGATTAGATGTAGCATCTGAATCATCTCCTCTACCGAACCCACATAGGATCCACGTACAGAAGTCGTCGCTGCTGAACCCACGTAGGATCTATGTACTATGACCATCGGTGCCAAACCCATGTAGGATCCAAGTACAATCGTTATCACTGCCGAACCCAAGGAGGATCCAAGTACAGTCTTCCTCGCTATCAAACCCATGTAGGATCCAAGTACAGTGACCATCATCGTCACAGTCGCAGCCAGCTCTAGGGTTCCCGCACACAGCATACTCGATTCCAGGAGGGTCCACTTCAAGAGTAAAAATGGGTCAATTCATCAACTGTCATGAAGTCTAGAGTTGTTGTATCCTGAAGTTCTGTCTCTTCAAAAGGAACCCAACGCAACAAACGGTGCGTCAAACAGACGCCCGGTCTGAGAGATATTGATGTTTTCGTTCCAGGGGCCCGGTTAGAGATATGCTCATTCCAAACCCATCCGTTTAACAAAGATCTCCAAAACTCACTTAGAGTATCAAAAAAAGGACATTATCATTGAAAGAGATACAGTTCCACAGATGGCACGTCGTTCGGACACACGGTCTTTAAGTTATTCATGTTTAAGTGAATAACGGGCCCGACCCGTTTAGCCCAGTTGGACAACGGGTCATGTTAACCCAGTTTGATGGGTCCGACCCAGCAGGGGTGTCGGACCTGTCCGAAGGAAAACGCAGCTCGGCCCGGTGGGGCGCGCGGCCCGGCTGGCGCGGCCCGAAGGCCGAGCGCTTCCGAGGAAGGCACGTCCCCCCGGCTATCCGAACCGGTGATGCCAAGCGGCGCCGCGACTTCCCTTCGCCCAACCAGTCGATGGGCTGGCCGGTTCTTCCGCCGATGTAGCCCGTGATGCGGGCCGCGGTTCCACCCACACAACCAGTGCAATGACGCCAGCTTCCTTCACCGCGTACCCAACATGGCGCGATGGCGTCGTGCCTCCTCCGCCTTCGATTTCTGATTCTAAGAATAACTAAGAAGTTCAAATGGAGGGTCGCCAGGCTGTGTTCGTTTGGCCCGTGCCCTCCACGTAAGTTGTAGCAATAGGCCAAGGTATTCACTTGAATAATATGGAAACGTGTGAGTAATTTATTTTAAATAAAATAATCAAACCCCCTATCTCAACAATTGATGACGAACGTCGGCGTCGTGGAAGACAGCGTCACAAGGTGGGGATTCATGGACATCATCAGAGTGCGCCTGAGGAGGAAGAAGCGTCTCCTCTCTTGTTGTGGAGAATAGAATGGAAGGTGAGTTGTCGATCTTCATGGAAGGAGACATTGTTCTTCGACAAAGGAGAGATTCCCCTCTTTCTTGAGAAAAGCTCTCTCTCAAGAAGTTTCCCCCAACAGAACAAGTGACTACCTAATTAAAATAAGGTTTCACCTTATTTTAATTAAACTTGCCAAGCCATTCGAAATTTTAATCTCTTAATTAATTAATTGAATAGGTTCCATTAATTAAATAAGGTGTGTTGAAAAAAGTTAAAGAGGGAGAGAGGAGGAGGTGAGAGGTCTCATAAATGGGAGAGTTTTCAACATTAACATGGGAGTTTAAAGGGGGGGGGGGGTTAAAGAGGGTTAAGGAGTTTAGGGGGAGGTGAAAGGTTGGGGCTCGTGTGGGCCCCACCTTTCAATTATCAACACATGGAAATTTGGGTGGGTTTGGGCCCCACCAATAACTTCCCATTGGAGGAATTAACCTCCTTAGATATAGAATAAAATTGTACAAACAATTTTATTTACTTCTTTAATTTAACCCCAAATAATAATTCTCAACCCGCTTAAACAAAACTGTGGTAAAGGTCCCCTTAAGAAATTACCGGTGCTGCGAGTTCATCGGTGCCCTCAGATTTTAATTCCAAGCACCGGTTCAAAAGATAGAAAAAACCCACTCGTTTGTTTACTGAACGTACCCGAGATAAACTTCGGAAATTGATTCCGGGCACACCGGTCCTCAGAATCAAGTGCCGTCAGAAGCCACAGACTTGTAAAATTCCAAAGTATTTAAGGAAAAAAAATTCCTTGAAATTTCTGAGTCTTTACATTACTCCCACCTCAGGGATTTACATCCCCATAAAGCTACAACATAAACTATGGAAACAAATGAGGGTACTGAGCATGAATCTGAGCCTCCTGTTCCCATGTGCTCTCCTGGAGGTTCCCATGATGCCAATGAATGCACACTAGAGGAATCAACCATCCACGTAGGACCTGCTCCTATTGATCCTCGATCTCCACCGGGACCTCTGTGAATGTACCCCCATCATCGATGTCCAGCTCCCTATGATCAATGATGTGGGTTGGGTCGTGCACGTATCTTCTCAACTGAGATACGTGGAAGACTTTGTGCACCTGGTGCAACTGAGGTGGAAGGGCCAGGCGGTAAGCCACCTCTCCCACCCTACTGAGGACCTGGAATGGTCTGATGAAGCACAGAGATAATTTTCCGCCCTAGCCAAATTTTCGTAATCCACGTCGAGGTGAGACCCGTAAGAAAATATGGTCTCCATCCTCAAACTCCAGTGGTCTCCGCCTCCTATTGGCATAGGACTTCTATCTACTCTGTGCAGTCCTCATCCTCTCCTGGATGATCTACACCTTCTCTGACATAGCCTGAACCATCTCTGGTCCTACGAGTGCTGACTCCCCAGGGTCAGTCCAGCACAGAGGTCATCTGCAAGGTCGGCCGTACAATGCCTCATATGGTTCCATCCCAATGGTGGAGTAGTAGCTTTTGTTGTACGCAAACTCCACCAAGGGTAGGTGATCCTCCCAGTTGTGACCAAAGTAAAGGACACATGCACGGAGCATGTCCTTGAGTGTCTAAATGGTCCTCCCATCTGGCCATCCGTCTGAGGATGATAGGCGGTGCTCAGGCACAACTGCATCCCAAAAGCCTCCGGAAACCCCTTCTAAAGCTGGGAAGTAAAGAGAGCATCTTAATTGGAGACAATAGAAGATGTCACACCATGAATCTTTACAATATCCTGAATGTAGAGTCGTCCCAAGCTCTCTACTGAGCCCTGGTCTCTGATCGGTAGGAAGTGGGATGACTTAGTGAGTTGGTCTATGATCACCCAGATCGAGTCGTGTCCTCTAGAAGTACATGGGAGCCCCATCATGAAATCCATTGATATCCCATCCCACTTTAACTCTAGAACCTCTAAGGGATATACCAAGACTGTTGGTACCAGGTGCTCTGCCTTCACTTGTTGGAAAGTAAGGCATCATGAAACAAACTCTACTACAACCTTCTTCATACCCAGCCACCAGTACTTTCGTCTGAGGTCCTAGTACATATTTACTACTCTAGGATGTACCGCTAGTGGGTAAGTGTGAAACTCCCTCAGCACTTCCTACTGCAGTGCAACTGGTACCATGGTACGTCCCCTGAAGAAAATGATGTGCTCTCCTCCATCAGAAAATCCATCAGGCACCGACCCTGTGGAAATATGATCACGTCATGTCTCATAGTCAACATCCCCACACTATGCCTCTCTAACCCGCTGAAGTAGTGGAAGAGTGACTGTGAGGGACTATAGGAAGTCTTCCCCATCTCTATCCATGAAGGATATCTATAAAGCGGATAACTGCTCAGTCGCCTCTCCAAGTAGCTGAATGTCCGATCTCCTGCTAAGAGCATCAGCAACAACGTTCTCCTTCCCAGGAGTATAGACTATCTCAAAGTCATAGTCCTGGAGGAACTCGAGCCATCACCACTATCTCAGGTTCAGGTCCTTCTACGAGAAGATGTACCTGAGACTCTGGTGGTCAGAGTAAACTATAAAGCGCTCGCCCATCAGATAGTGTCACCACATCTTCAAGGCAAAGACCACTGCTACTAAATACAGGTCATGGGTAGCGTAGTTCTACTCATGCTGCCACAACTGTCATGAACCATAGGTGATCATTGCCTGATCCTGCATCAGGACACACATGAGTCCGGTCCCTCATGCATCGCAGTAAACTACGTACCCTACGGCCTCCTCCGGTGGCCTCAGAATGGGCGCACTATTCAATCTCTTTCTCATCTCCTGGATTCTCTGTTGACATCTATATGACCATACGAAGGGTTTCCCCTTCTTCGTCAAAGCTGAAAGTGGTGCTGAAACTCTGGAGAAGTCTACCTAGCCAGACCTAGGAAACCCCGCACCTCCGTCCTGCTCTTGGGTGGCTCCCAAGAAAGTACTACCTCTATCTTTGTAGGATCCATAGAAACTCCCACCTCCAAGATTATGTGCCCCAATAAGTGAACATCTTGAATCTAGAACTGTAACTTCGAGATCTTACCATAAATCTGGTGCTCTCGGAGTGTGTCCAGTACAACCTGCAAGTGGTATGCATTCTCATCCTCAATAGTCGAGTAAATTAGTATTTCATCGATCAAGACTACGACAAAACAATCGAGGTAATGCTGGAAGATCCTGTTCATGAGACTCATGAACACTACTGGTGTGTTGGTTATGCCAAAGGGCATAACCAAGAACTCATAGTGGCCATACCGACACCTGAAGGCTGTCTTCTGCACATCCTCGTCTCGAACTCTGAGCTGATGATAGCCTGACCCGAGGTCTATCTTCGAGAACCATCGTGCTCCCTTGAGCTGATCAAAAAGTTCTTCAATCATCGGTAGTGGGTAATTGTTCTTTACAGTCACCTGATTTAGGTGACGGTAGTCGAAACGTAGTCATAAGCTCCCATTCGCCTTCTTGGCGAATAAAATCGGAGAAGCCTTGGGTGAAACACTGGGTCAGATGAATCCATTTCCCTGCAAATCCTCCAACTATACCCACAGATCACGAAGCTCGGTGGGAGCCATCCGATATGATGGAGTAGATATCAGTGTTGTCACAGGGTATAGGTCAATGTAGAAGTCTACCTCTCTACGAGGAGGTAGTCTTGGAAGGTCTTCAGGAAAAACATCCGCATACTGATCCACCATAACAGGAAAACTTGGACTCCACACATCAACTGCTCCTAGGATGAGACTAGCCAACTGATGGGTGATCGGTTTCCCTCTCCTCTTTGTATTTCCATCCTACACTGCAAAGGCTCCCTTCTGACCAGTGAAGGTGAACCTGCTCCCATCTGTGTGGACACACCACACTTTGCACCTAATACAGTCGATTTGAGCATGGACTGTAGATAACCAATCCATGCCCAAGATGATGTCGTAAGGCCTCGACGCCGCTACAAAAAGATCCCAGCCAAAGCTCTCACCTCCTAGAATAAGCTCACACTATTGGAACCAGTGCATAATCATCGAGTCTGCTCCCGTAGGAGTCTCTAGTCGTAAGGATCGAGCCAATGGCTCTATAGGAATATCCATGCTTCGAACAAGGGTAGAAGTGATGGAATAATGACTCGCTCCTGTGTATATAATAACTTCAACAATGGTGGAGTAGAAACAGATAGTACTCCGAATCATTTCAGGTGCGCTGTGGTCGTAGGCCTCGACTTCCTGGAGCTGAGCCTTCCCTTGTCTTCCAGCTTCCTATGGCCAGGGTGGCCCTCCTGGTGGTGGTGGTAGAGCCTCAAAGCGTCGTCCACCACCCGTTGGTCGGCTAGCTCCTCTGCCTCGTCTGCCTGCTCCCTGCAGTCCTCCACAGTTGAACCTCTACCTCTTCCTGGGTGGTCCCTCAACTATCTGCTACTCCTCTGTATGGCGGGTCGGGCAGTCACGAGCCATGTGGCCCTGCCCACTGCATGCAGAGCACTGCTTACCCCTCGTATGGTTGGCTCTGCTCCGTGTGCCCCGCACATCCAAACCAGTATCCTGAGGTCACCCACCTGATGGCCTGGTCCGCTTGGACCTCTTTGACATCTGTCTACTGCCGACTGTAAAAGACTCCGCTACGTGTCGCTCTGAGGTAGGTCTCCCTGCTGGCGTTGGCTCAACAAGAAATATCTCCACAAGAAGGGCTCACTCTAGTACTCCTACCTGCGTTGGAATACTAAGGGAGACCATCGAAGCCCTGATCTCATGCCTCAGTCCCTGCTCGAAGGTCCAGGCCTGGAAAAATGATTCTCGTACCATGTTCGTGGAGTAGCGTGAGAGGTCGGTAAATCTCGCCGAGTATTGGGCTACTGTCATGCTGCCCTCCTGCAGCTGTAGTAACTCCTAGATGCGCACCACATGGAGGGTGGCTGGAACAATATCTGAGTGGAATAGGCTCTCGAAGTCTGTACAGAGTAGAGATGCCTCATCGTGTACCTAGAGCATCAGGCTCCACCATATACCTGCTGCTGTGTGTAGGAGACTCACAGCAAGGATCACCATAAGGTCCGCTGGTGTCCCTACTAATATTAAGACTGTGACGATAGCCTCCATCCAATCCTCAACATCATAAGGACCCATCTATCTGCGGAACCTGGGTGGCCTCTGTCACTGAAACTCGTGCAACACACTCAGGTGGCGTACACTCTCCGCTGTTGGGGCTGGTGGTATCGGTGGCCCAGTGGGTAGTGGTACCGCTGGTGCCTCCGCTGTAATGGGGACCTACACCGAGGCCTCGTCTCTCAATGGGCTGCCATCCCGTAAGTAACTAGGAACCCCAGCTGGCTGCCTTCGTGGGGTCATCCTGAGAAGAAACAGGTGCGCCACAGTTAGTACAATATACCTGGTGAGCTGACAAAAAGTAATCTCAAAGAAAACTTTTGAAATGCACATGCAATCAGTGTTTTCGAGCACTGAGTTGGAAATTAGAAGTTAGGGTCCTGGTGTATGGATACGTTGGCTGCCGCACCAACACTAGATGTAACACCCCAAGCTTCTACGGTACGCTTCTCTTTGAATAATGTGATATCGTGTGTTGTATGCAACATCGAGTTCTAACACACCACAACCAATCAAACTAACCGTCATGAATAGTAATACCTAGTTTTTGAAATTATATATATTTTATATTTCAAAATGAACTTCATTTTTGGATTCAGAATATCGAAATTATCCTAAGTTTAATTTTTGGTATTTTTTTGAGAACTTGCAATTTTTATGAATAGTGAAAAATACATAAAACAACTTTTTTTTCAAAATAATTTATAGTGATAAATTATACTATTGAGTGGTTTTAAAGTATAATTAGAATATATTTTTACCATTTTATCCAATGGTGTTCATTAGAATTAATTTCACTCTGAAATTGGACATAAACAATTGTCAATCTTTTGATATATATTGTTTCTTAAAAAACACGCTATTTGTTGTGACAGAGGGAATTAATTATAAAACTAATTAATGCAACTTATATGTTTGGAATTTTTTAAAATAGACATAATTTTTGAATTCGGAATATCAATTATAGCTTAGGGAGAAATTCTGGCATTGTTCTGAAAAACTTCAATTTTTGATGAATAATGAAACCACTAAGTGGTAGTTAAAAAAACTGAATTTTGCATAAAACCTAATTTTACCACTTCTGTTAGTGGAATTTCAAAAATCTGAGATACACGGTTAATATAAAGTATTAAAATGTGGTTCAATGAGATGAAAATAATTTTTGGTGAATATTAACTTTTTACTTTTATTTACCACGGTTAAAAGTAAATAGTGTAATTAAGGGTAAAAATGATATTAATATTACCCTAGCACATGTACTAATTCTATTGGACAAGTTTATCACAACAAAAAACAAACTTAGGAATAAAATATTATCATTTAGGTTCACTTGGATTAGATTAGGACATTTATTATTATTTAATTCAAAGAAGAGTTAAAAGAGTTAAAATCAATGTTTATTTACTAAAACATTTTTAATATAGAGTTATACATAAGATAAATTCGATTGTAAATATTAATTAGAAAGCTAAAAATATTTCTTAAATAATGTTATTTTATTTATAATTTTTTGACATTAAATAATTTAATTTATTTATGACACAATGATGATCCAGTAATTAACATAATAGTGAAAAATTAAAATAATTGATATTATAAACACCCAAATAAATATAATTTGAGACTTTTGAGGAATTATACTAATTCTATAGGATAATATGACATGTTAGTATTGATTTAATTAACTTTTTTCGAAGTAATCATTCTTTTATGAGTTTTACAAAAATCAATTATTGAATAGTGTCAAAATTGACATAAAAGAGTTTTTAAAACAAATATTATATTATTAATTAATATTAAATTCCTAAACATCTAAGGTTCGGCCAAGAGACTTATATCATGATAGGTGTATCATTAATGGACCACTTTGGGGTCTCTTGGATTTATATAGTAAGTTTATTAACTATATAATATAAAAATACAAAGTGACATGGTAAGTGTCAAACTAATTAACTAAGAGTTAAAACTAACAGATAAGGTTAATATAATGACCCAAACCTATATAAATTCTATTGGTTGAGTGGTTTTTGACCCATACCCACCTTAATATTTAAATAATCCACTTCAGAGCCATTAGAAACCGAATATTAATTTATTATAAAATAATATTTCTAGCTTTTCCAAAAGTGCCCCTCACCCCTCTTATAAAAGGGCACTCCCCCTTCTCATTAATTCACACCTTAAAAGCCTTTTGGTTCGGCCAAACCCTACCCAAATACTCTCTCAACTTCCATCAATACAACCTATAGGACTTATTTTGATCAGAAAGCCAACCTAAAGAGCCCTTTGGATCAAATCAAAAGGAAGAACCCGAAGAAGAGGTAATGTTTTCACCACACTTTTCAAATTCATTTCTTCTTCAACTTCTTCTTTATTTGTTAATTATTACCATTATAAAATAATGAATCCAGTATCTCCTATATACTTTAATATTATTATAAATATGGTACAACCATATTCATTATTCTATCCATCCTTTTAATGACATGTCACCATACGTGCGTACGTACGGCTTACCGTCTCCACGTCGTGGTGTAATTATTATTCAATATATTATTATTTTTATGGGTATAATAATGATTTTTAATTCATGTAAATAATAAATATAACATGATAATGATTCTGTATATATTATATACCATCCAATTAAATATTATTTTAATACCAAAAGAATGATATTGTCGCTCGTGCGTACGTACGGACTACTGTCTCCACAAACTCGATGAGATTCATTCTCTATTGTATCCATTCAAGTATAATTATAATTTGATTTAAAAATAATGTTTAAGGACTTGATATCATTCCAGATATAAATAAGATACAACCTATCCATGACAAACATGGCATACGTAACAAAACATATAAAATAAAACGAGTAAGTTAACACCCGAAACAACGATAATACTAAGATATTATTAACAAATCAATGTTAAAAGATCATATATGATATCATATTAATATATATAATTCTTTTATAATTTAATAATAATTATTTCACCATTATACAGAAGGTTAACCTACCCCCAACCAAGGAAAAGTACAAGGTAAGGGTTTATTTCGCAATCTCTTCATTATCTGAGGTTGTTTATACGTAATAATATACTGGGACTTCTTTATCATCCACATCCATGTTTCTTAGAAATTTATTTCAATTTTTTTTACTATTTACTATAATATGGGTTAAATTCATTTATACCCTTGTTTGACTTTTTATAAAAGGTTTATAAAGGAATCTTTCCGTCGTTTTCCAAACAAGGTGCTTTTTAACCATTTCGAAAGAATTAAGGTAAGAATGTTTTTTAACTTATATGGAGGGTGCGCCTATCTTGAACCATTATAAAATCTTCGAAGCTTCCCTTAAAATATTATAAGAATATTTTCAAAGAAAAGTTTTTATTTTATATGACTCTTAAATTATTTCAAAATAAAAAGACATATTTCTCTAAACAGAGTTTTGATTTCATCTATGTCAACATCCTTTGATGGATTTTAAGCTTATTTGAAGCTGATTTATTGTGAAACAAAACATCCATATCGTATTGAAGGTTTTGTGATATGTTTGAATATGGATATGTTATTTTTATACCCTTCAATGGTTTATGGTGAAAGTATTGACATTTTGTATGCTAGTTTTAATACGAATGTTTATGTTATGTTTAAACATTTTCATATGGGAATGCATTGGACTTAATATGTGACAGGTGGAGCCCGATATAGCTCATCGATGCATCAGTAGGTCTCATGAGACAAACTAGTGTCTTGTCACAAGGCCTTGACAAAATCTTATTTGTAGTCTTGGAACAAGGACTTGACTATGTGGTTATGATAGTCTGACATTATGCATTCCATCATTATGAAAGTTGTTACTGATATTGCATGTGATTATTCGATTAGTAGAATATCCATGTGAATAAGTAAATGGCATTATTTCATTTTATTTTTTCCATACTATGTTGAAGTTCAAGTTTAAAAGGCTTTTGTTTTAGTTATACATTGCCTTAAATGTTTATTCTTATTTATGAAAGTTTCTGCTATATTGTTATCCTTACTGGGCATTTGAGCTCACCCCTTTTCTTTGTTTTATTTTTCCCAGGATGTGAAGAAGTAATTTATGAATGACCTAAAGGGATAGTATGTGGGGTATGATTGTGGACTATGAAGAAAATATGTTGTTGTAGTTTTCATTTTTATGATGTAATGTAAGACTTATGAATATATCTAGTATTTCCAAGGCTACTAAACCAATCGGTATTTTGAGATTTGATCTTTCTTGTGATCATGGAAATGTTATGTAATAATGCACCTACTCTGGGTAACTGGGGTCGGGGCATTACAGTTGGTATCAGAGGAAGTTTAGTACAAACCTTGGAAGCTAGATTTAGATAAACTCTGATTAGAGCACATATATTTAAGATGGACTTTGAGAATTAGTATAGAAGAACTTCCTAGAATTTTGGTATTGTAGAGATTTTGTGAGTTTTCCGAGCAATACATCCCTGTCTGGATACGAGCAGGTAGAGGCGGCTCTGGCACATATGTACCTAGGGGTAAAACCCGAAAACACCGCTTTGAGCTAGACTCAAACGGAAACTGGTGCACGAAAACGGGCCTTACTGCACTCTTGGTTACGACACTCCCGAGGGATATGCTTAGGATAACTCTTATTTTCTTTACAAATCATTATGAAAGGTTTATGAGTATATACCTCCTCAAAGAAAACATTTTTATTATTATGGATTATATCCATAAATAGTTCAACTTATGTTAATTTTTTTATATGTATAGAATTATGTATTTTGATTCATAAACTGATCTAGTTTATGACATTGTTTAGAAATGGCTCTTAGTGGAAGAAATAGAAATTGTATCAATGCACGCACTCCATGTAGGGATTACTCTCCTGCTCAAGATAATTATAGTGGATCTGGTGATGCAACTGGTGCCAATCAGCTAATCACCATACTGGGACAACTCACTCAGGTTATGAATAATAACCTTACCCGTATGGAGCACCCTGATCCACAGCATGGAGGATCAATGTTAGATCACTTCATGAGGTAAGAAACACCAACATTCAATGGGAGTAGAAATCCCTTAGTAGCTGAGCAATGGATAAATTCCCTAGAGAAAATATTTCAGGCTTTGGGGAGTAGTGAAAGGGAAAAAGTTATCATGGTAGTTTACCACCTCCCTGGAGATGCTGATCAATGGTGGTCATTGATTCAAAACATGAAAGAAGATGATGAAGTATCAAATACGGAATAGAGGGAGTTCAAAGATATATTTTTAGAAAAATACTTTCCTCGCGACCATCGAGCAGATATGGAAAGGCAATTTCTGAGTCTGAAATAGAAGGAGGATGAGAATGTCACAATGTATGAGGATAACTTTACAAGGTTAGCAAGGTATGCTGGAGATTATATACATAACCCAAGAAGTAAGATTGATTGTTTCTTTGATGGGTTAAAACCATTTTTCTGTCGAGCATTTGTCTCACAATCCTTCTCGTCGTACGAAGACATTGTCTCATGTGCTATCAAGACTGAAAAGGAATTCTCTAAGTCTTATGAATTTAAAGCAAAGTAAGAGAAGAAGAGATCTGCTGATCAATCTGGGAATGGAAATAAGGGGAATAAGGGAAAGGTTGAATATCCATCCTATGGTAAATGTGGGAAGAAACACCCCAGTACTTACTTGAAGGGAATGGGTGTCTGTTACAAGTGTGGTGAAAAAGGCCACCAAGCTCGTGATTGAAAAGGGAAGAAGGAAGATACCAATGTTCAGTGCTACAATTGAAGGGAGATGAGACATTATTCAAATGAATGTCCTAAGCGTCAGGGGAACTTTCCTCAGAAACAGCCAAGGGATCAAGGCCAAGCTTATGCTATCACTACTGCTGAGGTAGAAGCTCCGAAAGACATGGTGGCAGGTAATTTAATGGTTTCCTTAAGTTTATCAAATGCATTATTTGATTCTGGATCATCGCATTGTTTCATATCTTCCCAGTTTTCTAAGAAAATTAGATATTTACAATTTTATTTAACAAGGGAGTTGTCAGTTAAAACTCCTAAGGGAAGTATCATTACAACAATGTTTTGTTAATCAGTCCCCATTAGAGCACATAAATGTTCTTTATCTGCTAATCTCATCGTCATACCTATGAATGAGTTTGATATAATCCTCGGTATAGACTAGCTTTCAAACCATGATGTGAAGATTTATTGTAAGAATAAGGAGGTTGCGATTTTTGATGATGATGATAAGGAACACCTTATCTTTAGAGCAGAATCGTCACCACCCAATTCTTATCTAGATCCACCCCCAGTAGCTCAACTAAATTCAATTATTGGGGAGAAAGAGAATGAAATTACTATGGGTGAGGAAAGTAATGTTCAAATAGAGGATGTACCTGTTATGAAAGAATATGTAGATGTGTTTCCGAATGATTTAATTGGACATCCTCCAGAACGAGAAGTTGAGTTTTCCATTGATTTAATTCCTGAATCAAGGCCTATATCGAAGACCCCTTATAGAATGGCCACTATAGAATTAGTTGAACTAAAGAAAAAACTATAGGAATTGAGTAATAAGGGATTTATTCACCCTAGTGTTTCTCCATGGGGAGCCCCTGTTCTTTTTGTTAAAAAGAATGATGGATCTATGAGGTTATGTATCGACTACAGGGAGATCAATGCTATAAAAATAAAGAACAAGTATCCCCTACCTCGCATTGATGATTTATTTGACCAAATGCATGAAGCTAAATACTTTTCAAAGATTGAACTTTAATCTGGATACCATCAGTTGTGTGTAAAGAAGGAAGACATTCCGAAGATAGCATTTCGAACCAGGTACGGGCATTACGAGTTTACAGTAATGCCTTTTGGATTGACTAATGCACCCTCTGTATTCATGGATCTGATGAATAGAGTTTTCAAGGAATATATTGATGAATTTGTGGTGGTATTTATTGATTATATCTTGGTATACTCAAAAATCTACGAAGATCATGAAAATCGCTTGCGCATTATCCTGAAGACTTGAGAAGACATGAATTATATGGGAAGTTTAGCAAGTGTGAATTCTGGCTTCAGGAGATTTATTTTCTTGTCCATATTGTCTCTAAAGTTGGAATCTTTGTTGATCCTTATAAGACCAAGGCAATCCAAGAATGGCCAGCACCGACGAGTATAACTTAGGTACGTAGTTTTATTAGTTTAACAGGTTATTATCGACATTTCATCCGGAATTTTGCCCAGTTGGCTAACCCATTAACAAAGCTCACACGTAAAGGGGTTAAATTTGTTTGAAAAAAATAGAGTGAATAATGTTTCGAAGAACTGATGAGAATATTAGTCAATGCTCCTATATTGACTCTACCACCGGGGAATGACAGGTTCATTGTTTATAGTGATGCATCGAAGAAAAGACTTGGTTGTGTCCTAATGCAGAATGATAGGGTTATTGCCTATGAATCACGACATTTAAAAATTCATGAGCAAAACTATCCTACTCATGATATCGAATTAGCAGCTGTGATCTTTGCTTTGAAGATATGGAGGCACTACCTCTATGGTGAAAAATGTGAGATTTATACTGATCAAAAGAGTTTGAAGTATATTTTCTCACAAAAAGAACTCAACATGAGGCAAAGGAGATGGATTGAATTACTCAAGGATTATGATTGTACGATACACTACCACCTAGGGAAAGAAACAAGGTGGTAGATGCTTTGATTAGAAAAGATCATGGAGTTTTGAACATGATGAGAATTTAAAGGGATCCTATTTTTATGGATCTAGTAAAGTTGGATATGGGAATCACCATGGAAGGTAAAACATCAATACTTTTTCAAATGGTTTCCAAACCATCTTTACTAGAAAGGATTAAGAGTTCTCAGACCGATGATGAAGAATTTCAAAAGAAGATTAAAGCTGTGAATGATGGGAGATTGAGAGACTTTGTTTATGAAGAAGAAATTTTGAAATTCGGTAAGAGACTTTGTGTTCTCGATATACCTGATCTAAAAAGGGAATTGTTGGATGATGCTCATAGTTACAATTTCTCTATACACCCTGGTAGCACCAAAATGTATAGAGATTTGAAGGAACATTTTTGGTGGGACAACAAGAAGTGGGAGATTGCCGATTTTGTGTCAAGATGTATGGTTTGTCAACAAGTGAAAGCTGGAAGGCAACAACCTGGTGGAGTATTGCTACCTCTTCCCATACCGGAGTAGAAATGGGACAATATTACGATGGAATTTTTCATGGGACTACCAAAGAATCCTATAAGGAATGATGAAATATGGGTTATTGTTGATCGCCATACCAAGTCAGCACATTTTCTTGCTATAAGAGAAGATCTACCACTGGAACGTCTAGAAAGACTATATATTAATGAAGTTGTGAGACTTCATGGAGTACCCCTATCGATTGTTTCTGATCTTGATCCCCATTTTACTTCAAGATTCTGGAAGAGTCTTCAGAAATCCCTGGATACTGAACTTCATTTGAGCACTGACTACCACCCTCAGACAGACGGACAATCAGAACGGACTATTCAAACCTTAGAAGACATGTTGAGATCTTGCTCACTTTACTTTCAGGGTATGTGGGATCAATATTTACCTTTGGTAGAATTTTTTAATAACAATAGCTTTCATTCGAGTATTCAGATGACACCATATGAAGCGTTATACGAAAAGAGATGTCGCACACCAACATGTTGGGATGACGTTGGTGAAAGAAAACTTGTAGGTCCAGAACTGGTGGAGGAAACAATGGAAAAGGTGATGGTAATCCAAAATCACATCAAAGCAGCTCAAAGTAAGTAGAAGGGCTATGCCGATAATCAAAGGAAGGATTTGTAATTTCAAGTTGGTGATCATGTTTCCTGAAGGTATCTCCATGGAAGGGAGTCATACATTTTGGTAATAAAGGTAAATTGAGTCCCAGGTACATCGGACCTTTCGAAATTCTAGAACGAATTGGGGTTGTAGCTTACCGATTGGCAATACCGCCAAGTCTCTCCAAAGTTCACGATGTGTTCCACGTATCTCTATTGAGGAAATACATGCCTGACCCAACGCATGTACTCACCTATGAGGAATTAGAACTGGAACCCGATCTGTCTTATTGTGAAGAGCCCATCAGGATTCTTGATACGAGAGAACAAGTACTGAGAAACTGGATGACGCGTCTGGTAAAAGTTTTGTGGAGGAACCATAAGATGGAAGAGGCAACGTGGGAACCCGAGGAACTTATGATGAAGAACCACCTGAGTATTTTCATGTGGTAGTATTCTAGAAATTTCGAGGATGAAATTATTTGAAGGAGGGGAGAATGTAACACCCCAAGCTTCTACGGTACGCTTCTCTTTGAATAATGTGATAGCGTGTGTTGTACGCAACATCGAGTTCTAACACACCACAACCAATCAAACTAGATGTTATGAATAGTAATACCTAACTTTTGAAATTATATATATTTTATATTTCAAAATGGACTTCATTTTTGGATTCATAATATCGAAATTATCCAAACTTGAATTTTTGGTATTTTTCTGAGAACTTCCAATTTTTATGAATAATGAAAAATAATTAAAAACAACTTTTTATCAAAATAATTTATTGTGATAAATTATACTATTTGGTGGGTTTAAAGTATAATTAGAATATATTTTTACCATTTTATCCAATGGTGTTCATTAGAATGAATTTCACTTTGAAATTGGACATAAACAATTGTCAATATTTTGATATATATTGTTTCTTAAAAAACACGCTATTTGTTGTGACAATGGGAATTAATTATAAAACTAATTAATGAAACTTATATGTTTGTAATTTTGTAAAATAGGAATCATTTTTGAATTCGTAATATCAATTATATCTTAGGGTGAAATTTTGTCATTGTTTTGAAAAACTTCAATTTTTGATGAATAATGAAACCACTAAGTGGTAGTTAAAAAAACTGAATTTTTCATAAAACTAAATTTTACCACTTCTGTTAGTGGAATTTCGAAAATCTGAGAGACAAGGTTAATATCAAGTAGTAAAATGTGGTTCAATGAGATGAAAATAATTTTTGGTGAATAGTAACTTTTTACTTTTATTTACCACGGTTAAAAGTAAATAGGGTAATTAAGGGTAAAATGATATTAATATTACCCTAACACATGTCCTAATTCTATTGTACAAGTTTATCTTGACCAAAAAAAACCTTAGGAATAAAATATCATCATTTAGGTCCACTTGGATTAGATTAGGACAATTATTATTATTTAATTCAAAGAAGAGTTAAAAGAGTTAAAATCAAAGTTTATTTACTAAAACATTTTTAATATAGGGTTATACATAAGATAAATTCGATTGTAAATATTAATTATAAATATAAAAATATTTCCTAAATAATGGTATTTTATTTATAATTTTTAGACATTAAATAATTTAATTTATTTATGACACAATGATGATGCAGTAATTACCATAATAGTGAAAAATTAAAATAATTGATATTATAAACACCCAAATAAATATAATTTGAGACATTTGAGGAATTAAACTAATTTTCTAGGATAATATGACATGTCAGGATTGCTTTAATTAACTTTGTTTGAAGTAATCATTCTGTTATGAGTTTTACAAAAATCAATTATTTAATAGTGTCAAAATTGACATAAAAGAGTTTTTAAAACAAATATTATATTATTAATTGATATTAAATTTCTAAAAATATAAGGTTTGGACAAGAGACTTATATCATGATAGGTGTATCATTAATGGTCCACTTTGGGGTCTCTTGGATGTATATAGTATGTTTATTAACTATATAATATAAAAATACAAAGTGATATGGTAAGTGTTAAACTAATTAACTAAGAGTTAAAACTAAAATATAAGTTTAATATAATGACCCAAACCTATCTAAATTCTATTTGTTGAGTGGTTTTCGACCCATCCCCACCTTAAACTCTAAATAATCCACTTTGGAGCCATTAGAAACCGAATATGAATTTATTATAAAATAATATTTCTAGCTTTTCCAAAGGTGCCCCTCACCCCTCTTATAAAAGGGCACTCCCCCTTATCATTAATTCACACCTTCAAAACCTTTTGGTTCGGCAAAACCCTTCCCAAATACTCTCTAAACTTACATCACTACAACCTAGAGGACTTAGTTTGATCAGAAAGCCATCCTAAGGAGACCTTTTGATCAAATCAAAAAAAAAGAACCCAAAGAAGAGGTAATGTTTTCAACACCCTTTTTCAAATTCATTTCTTCTTCAACTTATTATTTCTTTGTTATTCCCATTATAAAATAATGAATCCAGTATCTCCTATATACTGTAATATTATTATAAATATGGTACAACCATATTCAGTATTCTATCCATCCTTTGAATGACATGTCACCATACATGCGTACGTACGGCTTACCGTCTCCACGTCGTGGTGTAATTGTTATTCAATATATTATTATTTTGATGGGTATAATAATGACTTTTAATTCATTTTAATAACAAATATAACATGATAATGATTCTTTATATATGATATACCATCAAATTAAATATTATTTTAATACCAAAAGAATGATATTGTTGCTCGTGCGTACGTACGGACTACCGTCTCCACGAATGCGATGAGATTCATTCTCCATCGTACCATTCAAGTATAATTTTCATTTGATTTAAAAATAATGTTTAAGGAATTGATATAATTCAAGATATGAATAATATACAACCTATCCATGAAAAACATGGCTTATGTAACAAAACATATAAAATAAAACGAGTAATTTAACACCCGAAACAACGATATTACTAAGATATTATTAACAAATCAATGTTAAAAGATCATATATGATATCATATTAATGTATATAATTATTTTATAATTTAATAACAATTATTTCACCATTATACAGGAGGTTAACCTACCCCCAACCAAGGAAAAGTACAAAGTAAGGGTTTATTTCGCAATCTCTTCATTATCTGAGGTTGTTTATACGTAATAATATACTGGGACTTCTTTATAATCCACATCCATGTTTCTTAAAAATGTATTTAAATTTTTTTTACTATTTACTATAATATGCGTTAAAGTCATTTATACCCTTGTTTTACTTTTTATAAAAGGTTTATAAAGGAATCTTTCCATTTTTTTCCAAACAAGGGGCTTTTTAACCTTTTCGACAGAATTAAGGTAAGAATGTTTTTTAACTTATACGACGGGTGCGGCTATCTTCTGCCATTATAAAATTGTCTAAGCTTTCCTTACAAGCTTATAAGAATATTTTCAAAGAAATTTTTTTATTTTATATGAATCTTAAATGATTTCAAAATAAAAAGAGATATTTCTCTAAAAAGAGTTTTGATTTCATCTATGTCAACATCCTTTGATGGGTTTTAAGATTATTTGAAGCTGATTTATTACGAAACAAAACTTTCATATTGTATTGAAGGTTTTGTGATATGTTTGAATATGGATATGTTATTTTTATACCCTTCATGGTTTATGGTGAAAGTATTGACATTTTGTATGCTAGTTTTAATACGAATGTTTATGTTATGTTTAAACATTTTCATATGAGAATGCATTGGACTTAATATGTGACGGGTGGAGCCCACTATAGCTCCTCGATGAATTGGTAGGTCTCATGAGACAAACTAGTGTCTTGGAACAAGGCCTTGACAAAATCTTATTTGTAGTCTTGGCACAAGTCCTTGGCTATGTGGTTATGATAGTCTGGCATTATGCATTCCATCATTATGAAAGTGGTTACTGATATTGCATGTGATTATTCGATTAGTAGAATATCCATGTGAATAAGTAAATGGAATTATTTCATTTTATTTTTGACATACTATGTTGAATTTCAAGTTTAAAAGGCTTTTGTTTTAGTTATACATTTCCTTAAATGTTTATTCTTATTTATGAAAGTTTCCGCTATATTGTTATCCTTACTGGGCATTTGAGCTCACCCCTTTTCTATGTTTTATTTTTCCCAGGATGTGAAGAAGTAATTTATGAATGACCTGCAGGGATAGTATGCAGGGATATGAGTGTGGAATATGAAGAAAATATGTTGTTGTTGTTTTCATTTTTATGATGTAATGTAAGACTTATGAATATATCTAGTGTTTCCAAGGCTACTAAACCAATCGGTCTTTCGAGATTTGATCTTTATTGTGCTCATGCCAATGTTATGTAATAATGCGCCGACTCTGGGTAACTGGGGTCAGGGCGTTACACTGGACACCTTGGACTGAAAACCACACTCAATATTCTTAACACTATTGCTTTACAAAGAAGAAATTATCAGAGTCTTGAGTTCTGTAGTAGAACCGAATCCTCTGATATCAATTTTTCACGACCCGTCCTCGGGGCCCGTGCCGTGAATACCCCAAGCCCGCCATCCATAGGCCAGGGGATGGCGTCTAGAACCAAATATGTAAATCCTGATAGAAGGGAAGGCATTTCATTTATATAAGTAAACAAACACATCAGAGTACGAAAGTGAAGTAAGCACTATGTAAAACTGAGTACAAAAGTAAGTGCTGAAAAGTAAATGGGCCAGTATTCAAACCCAACTGAAAGTACAGTACAACTGAGAAAGAAAGTACAACAACTGTAAAGTAAAGAAAAAACCACAGATTCACCCTCTGGGAATCCCACCTGAAGGGTGGGTATAGATAGTCTCATCGGTACCTCGGGTCTGTCCGTATGCTCCGTGTACGTCCTGCCAGGTTGTCCACCTCCGGATACCATCCAACTCCACAAGCCTCGACCACTATCAGTGATGTCCATCCTCTGAAACCAACACAACGTAGTGTGTGCAATGCCCTTGCCGTGGTGAGTATAACGTTACTCAGTAGGGAACCCGAGAACCCCGAAGGTCTCCCAGAATCCACAAAGGATAAACCAAAAAGGAAAGATACAAACACTAACTATCAACCAACTCTACTTAGGTATATGCCCATACATATACCTAAGTCATCAATCTCAGTACGACTCCAACTTCTGAGCCCAAGCACAACCATTCCAAACAAGATAGTAGTCAATCATACCAATGATAATGATTGAAAGTCAATACTTAGCTCACACAGGTATACTACTCATGAAGAGGGGTGGAGATGATTAGATATAGCCTCTGAATCATCTCTTCTACCGAACACATGTAGGATCCAAGTACAGAAGTCGTCGCGGCCGAACTCACATAGGATCCAAGTACAGTAACCTTCGCTACTGAACCCACGTAGGATCCAAGTACAGTTGTCATCACTTCCGAACCCATGAAGGACCAAGTACAGTTGTCCTCGCTGTCGAACCCACGTAGGATCCAAGTACAGTCGCCATCGTCGTCATAGTCACAACCAGCTCCAGGGTTCCAGCACATAGCATACTCAATTCCTGGAGGGTCCTCTCCATGAGTAAAAAGGGGTTTATACATCAACTGTCATGAAGTACAGAGTTGATGTATCCTGAAGTTTCGTCTCATCAAAAGGAACCCAACACGATAGACGGCTCGTCAAACGGACGCCTGGTCTGAGAGATATAGGCTTTTCTGTTCCAGGGGCCCGGTTGGTGATATGCTCATTCCAAACCCGGCCATTTAACAAATATGTCCAAAATTCTCTTAGAGTATCGCAAAAGTACCGTCTCATTGAAAGAGTCCCAGGGCCGCAGACGACACGTCGTTCAGACGCACAGTCTTTAAGTTATTCATGTTTAAGTGAATAACGGGCCCGACCCGTTTAGCCCAGTGGGCCGACGGGTTGGGTTAACCTAGTTTGATGGGTCCAACCCAATAGGGGTGTCGAAGTGGTCTGAAGGAAAACGTAGCTCGGCACGAAGGGCATGGACCGACCCGAAGTGGCGCGACCCGGCCTGGCGTGGTGCGGCCCAGCCCGGCCTGGCTTGGCCCGGCTCAACCCAGCCCGGCGCGGCCCGGCCTGGTGCGGCCCGGCTCAGCCCAGCTCAGCATGGCCCAGCTAGGCACGGCCCAACTGGGCACAGCCGAGCTGGGCGTGTGGCCCTGCAGGCTCGGTCGGCTGGCCAAATGGTTCCGAGGGGGGCGCGACACCCCGGCTGTCCGAACCAGAGGTGCCAAGCGGCGCCGCCCTTCCCAAACCGGCTAGCTCGGCCGGCTAGCCTTCTGGGTCACGTGGCCCGCACGGCGGGCCAAGGATTTCTTCAGTGCTATGCCCTCCTGGCGCCATGGTCCGGCTCCACCTGGCCGGTCGACGGGCCGGTCGGTTTTCCAGCGCGGCGCCCTCTTGGCATCATGGCTTCCCTTCGCCCAGCTGGCCAATAGGCCTGCCGGTTCTTCCACAGAAGCGGCCCGCGATGCGGGTCGTGGTTCCTCCCGCATAGCCGGTGCTACAACACTGACTTACTTCACCACATAAGCGGCAAGGCGTGATGGCGTTGTTCTTCCTTCGCCTTCGGTTGACGATTCTAATAATGATAAATAAGTTCAAACTGAGGGTCTTCGAGCCATGTTTGTTTAGCCCGCACCCTTTGCATAAGAGGTATCAATAGACCAAGGTATTCACTTGAATACTACGAAAAAGAGGGAGTAATTTATTTTAAATAAAATAATAAAACCCCCTACCTCAATAATTGATGATGAACGTCGGCATCGTGGAAGACTGCGTCGCAATGTGAGGATTCGTGGACGTCGTCAGAGTGCGCCCGAGGAGGAAGCGGTGTCTCCTCTATTGTCGTGGAGAAGATAATGGAAGGTTCATTGTCAATCTTCATGGATGGAGACTTCGTTCTTTGACAAAGGCTAAATTCCCCTCTTTCTTCTCAAAATCTCTCTCAAGAAGTTTCCCCCAACAGAACAAGTGACAACCCAATTAAAATAAGGTTTCACCTTATTTTAATTAAACTTTCCAAGCCATTCAAAATTTTAATCTATTAATTAATTAATTGAATAGGTTCCATTAATTAAATAAAGTGTGTTGGCAAAAGTTAAAGAGGGAGAGAGGAGGAGGTGAGAGGTCTCATAAATGGGAGAGTTGTCAACATTAATATGGGAGTTTAAAGGGTGGGGGGGGGGGGGGTTAACGAGGGTTAAGGAGTTTAGGGGGAGGTGAAAGGTTGGGGCTCGTGTGGGCCCCACCTTTCTCTTTTCCACAGATGGAAAGTTGGGTGGGTGTGGGACCCACAAATGACTTCCCATGGGAGGAATTAACCTCCTTAGATATAGAATAAAATTGTACAAACAATTTTATTTACTTCTTTAATTTAACCCCAAATAATAATTCTCAACCCACTTAAAATGCAACTGCGGTAAAGGTCCCCTTAAGCAATTACTGGCGCTGTGAGTTCATCGCTGCCCTTGGATTTCAATTCTGATCACCGGTTCAAAATATAGAAAAACACTCTCATTCGTTTACTGAACGTACCTGATCTAAACTTCAAAATTTGATTTCAGGCACACCGGGACACAAAATCAAGTGCCGTCAGAAGCCACGGACTCATAAAATTCCAAAGTATTTAAGAAAAAAAAATTCCTTGAAATTTCCGGGTATTTACAATCAATTACCCCTACAGTCTCATATTGTACTAAAGGTGCTCTAGGGAAGCACTCAACATCTCATTCCCCCAATGGCCCACGTCGAGGAACTACAGACACTCTGGGGAAGAAATCAACATCAATTCCCCCTGTGGTATCACATTGTTTTATAAAGACACTTTGGAGAAGCCCTTACATCCATTCTCCCTATGGTCTACTACACTAGGTTCTCACATCACTATGTAAAGTCAGCAAGTATTGCATCGCGTAATGGCCAAATTAACCTAAAGAACTACTTGGCTAGAATTCTATAGTATCTCAGCATAGAAGAACAATAGTCACACCATCCTACAACTAGGCATGGAACTGGAAATAGCATAACAAGAAGAACTAGACCAAACAGTCCAAAACAGGAAAAACATGCAAGGGAAAAACATCCAAAGCACAGTAAAATTACCCTATTCAAAAAAATAACCTCTACTCAGGCATATAAGCAAATTAGGAAAACAACATGGGTAAAACAAAAAATATGCAATACCCTGTTCAAGGGTATTGGTGGAATTTGCACAAATACTCAAAGAATTTATACAGAAAGGTACAAACCACCTACCTTGATGTTAGGAGATCAATATACTTGATCCTCGAAGCTTGATTCTCCTTGGAATGTCTTATATCTAAGAAAACATCCAAACATTCAACCCATGATAACTTGAGAAAAATGAGGAATTGAAAAACGAGGCTCTAGGAGAAGGAAGAGCTTACTGTTGCGATTCCAAAACGATCGACGATAGTCGATTCGGAGAACAGACGGTGGCTCGATTGCACAGATAAAATTCGAAGCAGTACGGTCTCTCATGGTTGAAGAATTCCTAGAAGAAGATAGTTCTGAGGTCAAGAAGCGACCCCGGTGCGTTTAGTGAAAAAATACAAAGTACACGACGTGTACTTTTGGAGTACACAACATGTACTTACTATTTCCGTACTCAACTTTTAGAGGCCTCCACATCACCCCTACATGGCCGTGGGCATGGTCATGTGACGACCATCACATGGCTTCGAGCGGCATCAAAGTACACGATGTGTACTCATAATGTACACGGTGTGTACTTAAAAAATTTCCAGAAACTCCACTTTTCTCAAAAAACCTTGAAAAAGGAAAAACATACCTAAAAAGAAGATCTGGGTTCTTACAGAAAGTACACATCATGAATGTACCTGATAAATCATTTATACCATATATCACAAGGGTAAATAGTATAAAAAGTATAATACATGTTGGGTATAATTAGAAAAGTATTCACAGTGTTGTCTCCAAGGTACATTTATGTACATAATTAATTTTAAATAAATTTATTTAATTTGTTTAAAATTATAATGGATGATAATCTGAAGGAAAAATATATTAGAATTAAGATAAAAGGATTAATTAATTAAAGAAGATAATTAATTGATTCAAGAAAAAATTATCTTAAATAAGAATGATTAATAATTGAATACTAGTTTTATTAAATTTGTAATTTGTTTCGTGCATGTGGATGATCACGACCATATACTAGAACTTTGTATGTGATTGGTTTCATTTAATTTTTTATTAAATTAAATTATTGTCTTGTGTGCCTTCTCTCCTCTTATTATGTAAGGGAATGTGTGCCCATGGTTTCTTTTATATTAACCCTATTTTCCCCTAACCTACATGTGAGTAAAATCATATGTAATTGATGGAGACCCTAAGCTAGTAAAAGTGGTTCAAGTTTGGAGCCAAGGTGAAACCCATCCAGGTGAGATACATGAGTGGATAAGTAGAAAACTGTAACCCAAACCTTAATTAGTTTAAGATGTTTTCCCTCTAGATCAATGGTTAGTTTATCAAATGATAAATATACTAACCATTAGTAAAATCTCCTAATCATACCACTTTAATATTTTATTTCTTTCTAGTTTCATGGTTATTTAATTAGGGATTTTTTATCATGATCACATGAATTAATGAAATTAACAAGCATGCAAGATAGAACTAAAATAATTTGTCTTATGCATAAATATTATATAAGACATGGTTAATCACTTAAGTAAATAAAAATAATATTAAAAAGCATTTAAAATAGATAATAATATATAATTGACACATAAAAGGATAAAATCTATAAATTATATATATTACATTAGTATAGACTTTTACTACTTCAGTTAAAATTGAACCAAAGTTCAAAGTGCTCAACTAGCCATAGTTGGGGTGTTTTCAATTATTGAGGAATTCTAACATGTAGTTTTGGGTTGAATTAACTAAGATCACATCAAGGTTTGACTTCCAAAGAATGACTTGGGGTAACTGAGATTCAAAGGTTGCGAAAATCCAATTTAATGATTTTATGATTGGAGAGTCCACTCAATAGATCAAGGAACTGTGAGTTAATGCAGTTGTGATTTGAAATTCCTACCTAAAATCATTCAAGTTTCTTAACCTACTAATGTTGGGGTAATGAGAAGGGGAATATGGATCCTTTCCACTTGAATGTCCATGAAACAAGGTATTATGAAGCCAATGGTGAGGGATATTGGGTTTTAATAAAATAGTGAGATATTAATAAATATAATATTTATTTATTTGTCTAAATTTTATCGAATAAGGTAATAATATTATAATTATCTTATTTTGTAGAAAAATCATTAAAATGATGTTAAACATATCACTGTGATCCATAATAGAGAGGATAACCATCTCAACAGAAAAAATTTCTAAGAGTGGAAAAGGCGCTTACATTTATCCTTCACCATGAAAGGAAATTGTATGTTCTGGAAGAACCTATTCTTGATTCTCTTGATAATATAGTAAGTGATGAAGAGTTATCTCTTCATGAGAAATTTTTTAATGATTCTATATATGTTCAATGTTTCATGCTATCATCCATTTTCAATGAGATTTTGAAGAAACATGAGGACATGGATGCATATAACATGATATCTCACCTTTGGGATGTATATCATGAGAAGTCGAGAGAAGATAGGTACAAGATCTCCAATTCCTTGTTTACAACTAATATGGGAGAGTATGCGCCATATGGGCCTCATGTAGTCAAGATTTTTGGATACATTGAATGATTATACCTATTAAGTATTAAATTCCTAGATGATTTTCATTCAGATCTCAAACATTCATCAATTCCCAAGACCTTCTCTAGTTTTATTATTAATTATAATATTATTAATAATTAGAAAATTATTTTGAAACTTCTTACCACGATTCTACAAGTGTATAAAGACATGGGGAGTGATAAACCTACAGTCCTTATGGGGAATAATAAAAGGAAGAACAAAGAAAAGGGGCCCAAGATTCATAAATAAGTCTAAATATCCGGAGCACCGTTATTCCAAGAAGAGGAAGGTCTAGAGGCAGGGAAAGGAAAAGGAGGTAATATTTTTTTCATGTGGAAATTCAGGCCATTAGAAGAGGAACTACACCCAAAAGCAAGGAGAAGATAAATGTTCATTCATTATCGAGTGTAATATTTCAATATTTACACATTTGGTATTATATATACCTTATGGTTCTCATATATATATATATATATATCAAAATATATGAACCAATTAGATTATGAAATATTTCTAGAGGATAGGTGAATCTAAGAACTACTAATGGTGCAAGGATGGCTGCTCTGGCCATTGGTGACTACCACCTTTCATTGCAAACAAGAATGAATTTGGTTTTAAAATATTGGTATCATATACCTAAGGTTTCCAAGAACATAATTTCTATATTATTCGAAGATATATGTGGGTTTATTTTAAATTTTATAAATAAAATTTGTTTTTTTATAATGGAAACATATGTTGTGGTATAGAACTTTTAAATAATGATATTTATGTGTTAAATTTTGAAAACCAAGTATTTTCAATTGATAATGAATCATGTTCAATTGACTCATATAACACCCATCATTGGATTCTTCATCTTGGTCATGTAAATGAGAAACATTTTAAAAAGCTCTATCAAGATGGTTATTTAGACTCATCTGAGCTAAAACCACTTGAAAGATGTTCTTCTTTTTTAAAAGAAAAAATGACCAATTCACCATTAGTTGGGTAGGGTGAAAGGGACACATATATTCTAGGATTGGAGCACACTGATGTGTGTGGACCATTTCCAATAGAAGATAGAGGTGGAAATTCTTCATAACTTGTACTGATTACATGATTATATATAACTATTTATACTTGATGAGGTATAATCCGAGTCATTTGAGAAATTAAAGGAATTCAAGAATGAATTATAGAGTCAACTTGGTAAGAAGCTTCGCTCGGATCGAGGGGGTAAATATCTTAACCAAGATTTTATCAACTTTCTACAAGAGATTGAGATTCTATATCAACTTAGTCCACCTTAAACACCACAATGGAGTGGTGTTAGTGGAAGGAGGAACTATACATTATTAGACATGCTAAGGTTTATGATGAGTCAAACAGATCTTCCATTATCCTTTTAGGTATATGCATTACAAACTATGACATACACATTAAACCAAGTATCGAATAATGGGTAAAATTAAATTATTTTTGAGTTATATAGTGGAAAGAAACCCATTACGTTTCATACATGTGTATGGGGTTGTGAGACATTTGTTAAGCCCATATCAGCAGAAAAAATAGAAACTTAGGGAACAGAGTGTATCTTTATAGGGTATCTTGTGGAAACAAAGGGTTAATGCCTATAAAACATCTTAGACAAGAAAATGATTATCACCAGAAAATCTATATTTCTTGAGAGGGAGCACATCCTAAAAAATGATAGTGGAAAAACATTAATTTCTATGAATTTGATGATCAAGACACATAAGATTTGGTATAGGAATAGGTTCCATAGGTCCTAATGGAAGAATTAGTTCCTGAAACACAAGTACTACATAATATCATAGGGGAGGTAAGAGAATGTGAGATATATGGTTTTCTAGTCACTAAAGATGGTGACTCATTATTAGTTGATAATGATGAACCTATCTCATAAAAAGATGTATTAGAGAGATCATAAGATGAAAAATGGAAAGAATCCATGAATTCTTAAATGAATTCCATGAATTAGAACCAAGTTTGGGTTCTATTTGATGTGCCACTTGTTGTAAATCTCATTTGGTGAAAATGGGTATTTGAGATTAATCTGGACATGGAAGGTAAAGTAAATACCTATAAATCAAGGATAGTTTCTAAAGGCTTTAAATAATGTTAGTGAATTGACTACTATGAAACCTTTTCACCAATATCCATGTTTAAATCCAAAAAAATTATATTGTTCAAAATAGATTTCCTTAACGGGAACCTTCATGAGGATGTCTATAAGACACAACCAAAAGGTTTTGTGACTCTAGGTGATGTCAAAAGTATTTCCAAGTTTCATAAATCCATTTAAGAATTGAAGCAAGCATCCATGTCATTGAAAATTCAATTTGATGAAGCCATAAAAGAATTTGATTTCATTAAGAATGAATGTGATCCATGTGTTTACAATAGGTTTAGTGGAAATGTGGTCATTATCCTAGTAGTATATTTCAATGGCATATTACTTATTGGAAATGACATTCCAGTATTACAGTATGTTAAGGATTGGTTAAAAAAGTGTTTCTCCATGACAGACTTAAGTGAAGCAGCCTATATCATTAGGATCAATATCATTCATGGTAGATCCAAGAGGTTTCTTGGAATAAGTCAAAGTACATATATTGACCATATAGAAAAGATATTTAGTATGGAATAATCCAAGAGGGGATTGGTTCTAGTGTCACATGATTTACATATTTATATGAAAATGTGTCCTTTGACACAACATGAGAAAAAGAGAATTAGTATTATCCCATAGGCTTAAGCCATAAGATCAATCATGTATTCCATATTATGTACTAGACATGACATTGTCTATGCATTGATCATGGTATGCAGATATCAAGAAGATCTAAGAGAACAACATTGGTCTATTGTTAAGGCTATCATAAAGTATCTGAGAAGAACTAACGGTATGTTACTAGTGTATGGAAGAGATGAGGATCTGGTCATTGAGGGTTATACTGATGCAAGATTTTAGATAGATCAGAGTGATCTAAAGTTGAAATCAAGATATGTTTTCTATCTTAATGAAGGATTTGTGAGCTAGAAGAGTTCAAAGCAGCCATTTTTTGCTAATTTTGAAGTGGAGTTCAAGTATATAGAGGCTCCTGATACATCCAAGGAAGCCATTTGGATTCAGAACTTCATCCAGGAGCTTGATGTTGCACCTAGTAGTAAAAACCCATCACATTATATTAGGATAATACTACAGTGGTGGATATCTTAAAAGATCCATGGTCACACTAATGGAAAAAGCATATACTCTAGAAGAATCACCTCTTGATCAATTTCTATCAGAGGTGTGAAGTTGTGGTATGTAGATTACCCAGAGAAGATAAAATGGAGAACCCCATGACTAAAGGCCTATATCGGTAGAAGCATAAGTATCATGTGAGAGCTAGCAAACTGAAGGTTGTTAGTAGTTGTCTCAAGTTCAAGTGGGAGTCTATTAGAGTTAGTGCCTTATAACTAGATTTTGTGTACTTTATGATAAACTGTATTCTTTCTTTTTGAATATTAATAAAATCATTATAAAATCATGATTTTTCTTCTATATAACATAGTTTGTGATAATGTCCTAAGAGTATCTGTCACACTAAAAGTTCATAGTAGTTCCCTACTATGATGAGAACCCAGAAGTGCTACAACACTATTCATAAATATATGTTCTATAGCCGGATGATATCATTTGAGGGACAAAAATAGCATAGGATATCAGGAGTGGAGGCTCCTAAGACTTTGAGGCACCTTCTCATGGTGTACTTCCTTGGTAATATCTAGTGTAGGATGTTATGATAATGAGACTCACCATAAGAAAATCCACATTTATATGTTTCATTTGAAGTTCCTATCTAGGGATGTTTGTATTGATTCTTATAATTTAAGATTATTATTACTAAGTTTTATGAGTCGTGTACTTTTATGTATTGATAAAAACTATAATGATAGATGTTCTTAGTGAGGTAGGATATGTTGGGTGCCTCACGAGTAATATTATATTAATGAATAACGAGAGAAAGAATTCTTACCTTCTATTCTTTAACAGAAGTTAATATCTCAATCCCATTGATTAAAATGATACAGGCTAAATAAATCAATGGACATGGTGTTCTATAGGCAATGTCAATTTCTAGGAAGTCAAAGTAAAATTCATCACACACATAGGTTGATGGCACCAGCATGCAATATGATTGATTTGAGATATCATTATAAAGTGTTTAAATTACACAGTAAGTGTCTGTATGAAGTATCATTCCATTACGACATTATCTTTTTTCTCTATGGGTGCCTTGGTGTGTTGTTAGACACTAACCTTGGACTTTAGGCTGTTTTTCCAAATTCCACTTAGAAAGAGGACTAGAGAGTCATATACTAATTGTACCCAGAACATCAGTCAAATAATATATTATTATTTATTATTTAATAAGTTTAATAAATATTATTTCAGTATGTGGTTTAATGATTATTCTTGTTTTATTGATCACATATATTCTGTGACCAGTTATTTGAAAGAATATAATGTGAGTGGAATATTCAATAAATATTTATTTTTTATTTAGTGAATATAATATTTATTTATTTATTAAAGAATAATAAGGTGATATTTATTTAATAAATAAATAGTCATTATTTAAGGCTTGATAAATATTTTAGAGGAATGATGGACCGCGTTTAATGGTTCGATGAAAAATAATAAATAATAAATATTATTTGATTAACTAATATTTAATTTCTTTCACAAGTTAAGCACATGTTGGAAAAATAATAATAATAATATTATTTGACATGGGGTTCCATAGGGATTAATTAAAAAATAAAGGGAACTTATGAAATTATTTTATTTGAAACCCAGTGATATATAAACCCAATTATATTATTTTTGTAGAGAGCCAATTCATTTTTTTAGTTGTACAATTTTTTTGGAGAATCCTCTCAATCCCTATAGAGACCCCTTCTCCAAGAACACTCCCACGAATTGAGGGAAATCTTCCTCCACCACCCACTCTTAAGTCTACAGAGATCAAGGAGAAATATTTGGATGCAACTATCATGGTTATCAAAGGATGACGACACAAGTGATATGATATGTCATTATAGCACCTGGAGATTCCTACAGTGATGTTCAAATATTTGTGGAACATGTGTGGATCACCACAAGAGGTAATCCTATCTTGATTCCTACAACACAATGATGGAGAAACACTGATCTGTTGTCAGATCCATTAGTGAAAAAATAATTCCAATGAGGTAATTAATTTAACTGATTAAATTAATTATAAATAATATGTCATGATCCTCCGTATGGTTCTAGAGTTTTATACATTATCTATTTTGTTTGTCTCAATTCTATTGATGATGATATTTATCATCATATAGATCTTAGATTTATCATTGATCACGAAAAAAAAGAAAAGTTGAGAAAAACCCATCACACACTTCAAATGATCCTGAAACCAACACTAAGTACACTAGGAGAACATATTATACATTCCAAGATATATAAGTGTTGTTTATAGATGTAAATTGTACAATTTATGTGCTACATCATCTTGAAAGAAAGTGTTTCATTGGACCTATAAAGGGTTTTAGCAGTTGTTTCCTAGGAGCATTCTAAGAATGTTTTTTATATCTGAATCTTTTTGGGTTTTTTAGGTTATTATCTATGGTTAATCCAAGAATTTTCTCTCCTAGAAGCACCATAATATATCTTGGAAAATAAGATCATCAAATTTGAGTGGTTTGGACCATATTATAATGATTTCCAATAAATCATGTAACGACCCAAACATTTATTAATGAAAATTCCTCTTGTTCTAATTAAATATCTTATTATGTAAAATTGTTATATAAAACATATGTACTTCCTTGGTTTTATGTTTTTGGATTTTAAAATACCTTTATTTATTGTTACCGTTGCTAATATATCTGTTGAATATTGATCATATGATTAGTATAAATAGAGGGCTTTAACAAATCCAATTTACTCAGACAAAGGAAGCGACGACCTCATCCAGTAGAATTGCTCTATACAAATCCCATTTTTCAGAGCTTGGAAAGGAGGTAGCATCACTGATATTCATTCTTGATCAAGCCTAAGAAAAGATTCAACATGTTATGCTTAAATGGAACTGCCTATGGGAGAAGTGGAAGTTAATAGAGATTATCACCCAAGCGTTGTTATCCAAGCCACCCTAAGAGTCTGTCACCATCGCATACCATAACCTTAGGTATTATACAGGTGTTATAAGGGGTTATGTAGAGAGACCCTAGCACTATTATTTTGTGCATTATTTTTTTATAAAAAATATACATTCATTTTATTATTGTTAATTTGTAAATGGTTTTTAAAGCACAAATAGTATTTTTAGTTAATATTCAATTAAGAAATATATTTTGATGAATTAATAGATTTTTGAATAAAATTATATTATAATAAATTATCATTACTAAATTAGTTATTATTAAATATAAATTATCTTATAATTTTTTTGAATACAATTGTAATTTTTATTAAGGTTTGAATGCTGTTTTTTTCAAAACCCATGATTTTTTTATAAATGATAGTTTTTATTTTAAAAATAAAAATTCACATATTTAGAAAATTATTTAGATAAAATTAATATTATTTTTTGATTAAGGATGTAGAAATTATCTAATGGTGAATTTTTGTAAATTTTCTGAGACAATCAAATTTTTGGACAAAAATTAAATACTGTTTAAATATATAATGTGTTTTATGAAATCATAATGACCCAATAGTTATGTAATAAAATACCATAAAATTTATATTCGGCCAATATATGTTTTACCTTTAAAATAATATAATTTACTTTTTTTATTAATTTTATGGTTCCTTAGTGGACCCTCCAATACTTATAAAATATTTTAACTTTTTTAAATGATTTCCTTGAGAGTGTGACTCACCTCCACATAATAAAGTATAATACATTAATAAGATCGTCCATTGGCCTTATAAAATAAATTTTTCCACCCCCCTTTGGAGAAAACCATGGGTAAAAAACATTGGTTGGTTTGTGGTTTTAAATATTTAATTATATAGATTCCAAAACCCAAGTTTGTGAAATATTAAAGAATTCCCCTCTCTTTTCCTATATAAACCCACCCAAGATCCCACTTGTCTTCACTCAAAAACATTGGATCACATCCCTAATCTTCAATAATCTCTCTATAATCCTCCCAAGGTTCCCTAATCTCTCAATAATCCCCTCCTCAAGCTCTTCAAGTCACACACTCAAGTAAGGGATCCTCACTTTCCTTCCTTATTTAGTTCCAACTTTCCTTATATTGTTATTCCCCTTTTATTTTCATTTGAAAATGTTGGGGAATATTTTATAACCTCCCCTATACTTCCCTACTTACTTTTTAATGATTATATACCTCCTTTATCTCTTATTAATGCCTCCCATGTATTCCCATTAACATGCTGAAATTTCGTAAGGGATTTCTCTCTCCTAATTTACATTCAATAAATTATTTTTTATTATGAATCTAAATTGCATTACATATGTTGAGATATTATGTTACATGACCACCCTACTGTCCATTTCATATATAAATTTTGAGATACCCCTTTCCCTCTCACCAACCCATTTTACGATTTCTATTTGACGTCGTTATGCTGTTGAAGTTACACCAAAATTCCCCATGCCAAATCACCGTGTAAGTGAATACCATACCCATTTCTCTATTAAGTGTATTGTCCTTTATGAACATGTAATTTTTGATTTTGGACTTACATTTATGTATTCCACATCTCTTATTCATGGAATAAATTATGACATTTAATGAATACATGTTGTATGATATATGTGGCACACTTATGCATGAAATGAAATGATTAAGAAGGGTGCAACCTGATAGCGCTCCAATGAATTGGGTAAAGAATAGTATCATGATACGTCAAGTGAAATGAGTGCAAAATCATGATAATTCATGTGAAATGAGGGTTTAATCATTCTATTTTATGTGCAATGGGGATTTACTGATGCTTCATGTGAAATGAGCCTTGGCTCATGTTAATATCATGTTAAATGTTGTTGTCACATCTCCATGTAATGATAATAATTCTATATCACGACTTTATGTTCATGTTTCTATTATGATCCATTGATATTCATTTTTCATAACATTTATTTTATTCTTCATGTTATGCCTTGTTTACTCCCTTACTAGGCTTTATATCTCACCCTTTTTATATATTTCCTCAGGCTATCCCATACAATGCTAAGTACGAAGGAATGTTGTGGTCATGAAAAAGAAGTTTTCAATAAAGATGTTGTATTTTATGACTTAAGTTGTCATGTAATCTTCCTAATTTCTCAAGACACTAGACCTCTCGATCTTCATATTTTTCTTAAGTGAAAGTTCATGTAATAAATCATGTTTAAGTTTGTAATAAAGAGTGGGGTTGTTATAGTTGGTATCACAAGATAGGTTTTGTTATTTTTGGTATTAGGATTAGAAAACCCTAGTGAAAGCCTTAGGTATAAGACTATGTATAATAAAAATATCCCTAAATTTTGGTGAGAATAGAGTAAGTGGTTTATCAAGAAAATGCATCCATGTCTAGATATGAACAAGTAGAGGTGGATCTGACATAGATGTATCTAGAGGTAAAACCTAAAAAACCTATTCAAGCTAGAATTGAATAGGAACTGGTGCACAAAAACAGGCCCGACTGCACTCTTGGTTCAACAATTCTAGGGGATATCCTTTGGAAAATTCATAATCTTAGTATGAACCATTATTAAAGGGATAAAAAAATCTCTAAGAATATATGTTGGGAAGTAGATCATAGATAACATATATTAAAGCCTATAAATTCATAAGTTAAGGAAATAAATATAATTTATAAGTTATCCCTTTTTGTTATTGGATTCCCCTTTATGTGTTTCCCATATCTTTACTTTTATTCCATCAAATGGTTAGTAATAAGAGGACTCAGGCTAGAAACCGATGCGAAGATAAATGTGATGACTATTCTAATGAGATGTCCAATCCGATGGGAGCGGGAACCAAAAACTTTGTCAAGATACTCTCTTAGTTAACTCTAGTTTTGAATAGAAACATAGGTTAAGAGGATCATCCAACTCACCCTAAGAAAGAACAAGCCACAATCGAGAGCTTCATGAGACAAAGGCATCCTAGTTTCAATGGATCATCTGATCCATCAATCACCAAACAATGGATCAAATCCATTGAGAAGATCCTCTCCATCCTTCAATGTTCTGAACAAGAGAAGTTTCTTCTAGATGATTATCGATGGAGGGTGAATCTAATCAGTGGTGGACATTGATAAAAAATATTAAGCCTCAGGAAGAGATCGAGGCATTGGAATGGAAGGATTTCCAGAAAATGTTTTTCAATAAATATTTTCCATGAACCCTCCTACTTAAGATGGAAAGGGACTTCCTTACCCTAAAAAAAGACAAAGAATACATCAGAGCATATGAGGAAATCTTTACAAGTTTTTCATGATAAACCTCCAGCTTTTTTGTTACCCCTGAATGCAAGGTTAACCGCTTCTTTGGTGGGCTGAAATCTATCTTACGGAAAGCCCTAGTGATCCGTGACTTAGATAGCTATGAGGAAATTGTCTGATATGCCCTCAAAGTCTAAATAGAGATCAAAAAATATCAGGGGTATCATGGGGATAAAAAGAAAAAAGTGGACCTTAATTCTTGCATTCCGATGGATAAATCAAAAGGTGCTAAGAAATTCTAGCACCCCACTTTCCAAAGGTGTGGAAAGATGTACCCTGAAAATTTCCTAAACGAGAAGTGGAAATTCTTTAGTGTGGAAGAGAAGGGAACCTAGTCATTAATTTTGGATAAGAAAAACCCAATAATACAATTTAGGAGAGTAATTTTTCGTTTAACCCTCAACGCATTGTTCATTTATTCAACTGCAAAGAACCAGGACACTTTTCAAACCAGTTCCCTAAGCCGAGGGTTTTCAGAGGCAACTAACAACCTCCAAGGCAAAAAGGGAGAGATTTTTCCATCACTACCACCAAAGAGAACCCCAAGAATGAAGTGGTGATAGGTATTCTAGTTATTCATTCACAAATAGAAAACATACTTTTGATTCTAGTTCTATGTATTCTTTTATATCCCAAAAGTTTAGTAAAATAATCCCAACACCACTAAAAATCATGGAATTAGAGATGTAAGTGGTAATGAAAAATGAGGAAATTATTTCATCCCATAAATATAAATCCTCCCCTATCACAATTTGTGGTTTTAACTTCATATCAAACCTCATCATACTCCCTTTGGTTGAATTTTATGCAATTCTTCTCATATATTGACTTTACTTATATAGAGCCAACATAAATTACCATGAGAGGGAAATCACTCTCCATGTGGAGAATCGACCCCTGATTCTATACAAATGAAATGAGGATGATGAATCTTATTTAGAACCATAATCTCAATCATGGATATTACTACCCTATGAGCATGCATATCTTGCTCAGATGATGAATCCTAAGGAAGCAACCATCATTGAAGACATTACTATTGCGAGGGAATTTGTTGAAGTGTTTCCTGAGGAATTTTCTGGTCTTACTCCTAGAAGAGATGTTGAATTCTTGTTTGATCTTATACCTAAGAATTTTCCAATATCCAATACTCTGTATATAATGGATGTGGTGAAGCTTGAGGAGCCAAAGAAACAACTATAAGAGAATCTGGATAAAGGGTTTATACACCCAAGTGCTTTACCATGGGTTGAACCAGTTCTCTTTGTGAAGAAGAAGGATGGGTCAATACGCCTTTTCATTGATTATTGGGAGCTCAAAAAAATCAAGATAAAGAACAAGTATCCTCTTCCATGAATTTATGACATGTTCGATCAGTTACGTGGATCACAATACCTCTCTAAGGTGGATCTGTGGTCGGGATATTACCATGTAAGGGTGAAGAAGGAGGATATCCCCAAGACAACTTCTCATATAAGGTAAAAGCACTATTAATTTATAGTAATGACTTTAAGACTCAATAATTATCTATAAATCTTCATGGAATTGATGAATAGAGTCTTTATATATTACCTCAACAAATGTTTGGTAGTCTTTATAGACTATATTATAATATACTTCAAAACCATGGAGAAGTATGAGAAGCATATGCGAACTGTCCTAGAGACATTTCTAATGGATAATCTCTATGAAAAGTACAAAAAGTGTGAGATCTGGTTGAAGGAAGTCTCATTATTGGGTCATATCATCATAAGAAATGAGATATCTATGGATCCCTCCAAGAAAAATGCAATTGAGGGATGGCCAATGCAAAATATTGTGACGGATATCCATAACTTCCTTGGGTTAGCTGGATATTATCGATGATTTGTGTGAAATTTCTCATGATTGGAAAACCCTATTACCAAGATAACTTTGAAGGGAGTCCATTTTTCTTGGAGTGATGAATGAAAATTGAGCTTCAAGGATTTGAAAATTAGGCTTATGAATGCGCCCATGCTCATACTACCCACAGGTGGAGAACTTTTCGTGGTATTCAATGATGCTTTGAAGAAGGATCTGGGATGTGTGTTGATGAAAAATGACAAAGTCATTTCCTAGGCTCTAAGGCAATTGAAAGTTCATGAGAAACAATATCCAACACATGATCTGCATTTGGCTATATTAATCTTTGCTTTAAAAATTTGGTGAAATTACCTCTTTGGGGAGAATTGTAAAATATATACGGATCAGAAAAGCCTCAAGTATATATTCACACATAAAGAGTAGAACATGTTCCAACAAAGATGGTTAGAGTTGATCAAAATCTATTACTGCTCAATCCATTACCACCTAAGGAAACCAAACAATGTGGCAGATGCTTTAAGTAGAAAGGACTCAATGATTCTATCATTGATGAGAGTTGAAAAGGATCCTCTCTTCTTATATTTGATGAAGATGGACATGAGAATCATAAAGAGGGGAACATCATCAATATTTTAAAAAATGATTTCTTAGCCATCTCTTTTAGAATGGTTAAAGGATTCTCAAAAGGATAATGTAGGAATTTAGAAGAATGTGGAAACTATTAGAAAAGGGAAATCCTTGGTGTTCAATGTTAATGAATAAGGGATTGTGAGATTTGGGTCAAGACTATGTGTTCTATCAAATACAGAGGTAAAAAATGAACTTTTGGATAATGCACATAGTTCAAATATATCCATTCACCTAGGAAACACAAATATGTATCAAGATATACAAGAGAATTATTGTTGGGATAACATAAAGAAGGAGATCTTTGAGTATACATCAAAGTGCCTGGTATGTCAGCAAGTGAAGGATTAGAGGAAGAAGTCTAAGGGGGTGATGAAACCATTACCCATGCCAACATAGAAATGGGAAAACATCACCATGGACATTGTCACTGTACTTTTAGGGAGATATAAAGGAAAAAAATGCTATTTGGGTTATTGTGGATCATCTTACAAAGACTTCACACTTTATTGCAATTTGAAAGGATTTCTCATTGGATCAACTGGCACAATTATACATCAGATAAGTGGTAAGGCTTCATGGAGTACCATTATTGATTATATCCGATAAAGATCCAATATTCACCTTTATGTTTAGGAATAGTCTCCAACATGCTCTAAATACTGAGATGAAATTTAGTACGTCTTATCATCCTCAAACTGATGGCTAATCTGAGCGGACTATCCCAAAACTTGAGGACATGTTGAGAGAATTCTCAATGGAATTCAAAGGAGGATGGGATCAACATCTTCCTCTGGTTGAGTTCTCTTACAATAACAGTTTCCACTCAAGCATCCAAATGGCTCTTTATGAAGCCCTTTATGGGAATAAGTGCAAAATGATGACATGTTGGGATGAAGCTAGGGAGCGAAAAATCCTAGGTCCAAAAATGATCAAAGTAGTGGTGGAGAAGGTAGAGACTATCCAACATCATATTAAAGCTACTCAGAGTCAAAAAAAGATCTATGATGACAACTGTTGATGAGACCTAGAGTTTTATTTTGAAGAAATGTTATTTCTTCGTATATCACCTTGGAAGAGAGTTATGAGATTTGGGAAGAAGGGAAAGCATCGTCCAAGGTACATCAGCCCTTTTGAGATCCTTGATCGTATTGGAGTAGTGGCCTATCGACTAGCACTACCACCAAAACTATCTCAAGTACATGATGTATTCCATGTATCACTCTTGGGGAAGTACATACATGACCCATCACATGTACTAAATCCAGAGGTGGTACCATTGGAAAATGAAATTTCTTATGAAGAGAACTTGGTGAAGATCTTAGATCATAGGGAAAAAGTTCTACAAAACAAGACAATGTCCATCATCAAAGTGTTGTAGAGAAACCACAAGTTTGAAGAGGCAATATGGGAATCATAGGAAGTGATGAGGTATATCTTTCCTCATCTGTTTTAATGTGGGAAAAGGAAATTTTGAGGGTGTAATTTCTTAGGGGGGCAGACCGTAACAACCCAAACTTTTATTAATGAAAATTCCTCTTGATCTAATGTCTTATTATGTAAAATGGTTATATAAAACATATTCACATCCTTGGTTTTATGTTTTTTTATTTTAAAATACCATTAATAATTGTTACTATTTATAATATTGTTGTTGAACAATGATCACATGATTAGTATAAATACAGGGCTTTAAATAATCCAATTTAACCAGACAAAGGATGCAATGGCACCATCCAGTAGAATTTCTCCATACAAAGCCCATTTTTCAAAGCTCGGAAAGGAGGTATTATCACTGGGATTCTCTCTTGATGAAGCCTAAGCTGAGCTTCAACATGTTAATCTTGAACGGAACTGCCTATGGGAGAAGTGGAAGTTAAAAGAGATTACCACCTGAGTGATGTTATCCGAGTCACCCCAAGAGTCTATCACTATCACACACCTTACCCTTAGGTCTTACGCAGGTGTTATAAGGGGTTATATAATGATACCCTGGAACTATTATTATGTGAATTATTTTTTTATAAATAATATACATTCATTTTATTATTGTTACTTTGTAAATGGGTTTTAAAGCACAAATAATATTTTTAGTTAATATTCAATTAAGAAATATATTTTTATGAATTAATGGATTTTTTAATTAAATAATATTTAAATAAAATATTATTACTAAATTAATTTTTATTAAATATAAATTATCGTATAATTTTTATGAATACAATTGTAATTTTTATTAAGGTTTGAAAGCTGTTTTTGTCAAAATCCAATTATTTTCGATAATTTTCGATTTTTATTTTAAAAGTAAAAAATTAACCTATTTAGAAATTTAATTATATAAAATGAATATTATTTTTTGATTCAAAACATCTAAATTATATAATGGTGAATTTTTCATAATTTTTTGAGACATTTGAATTTTTAGGTAAAAATTAAATACCATTTAAATATATAATGTGTTTTATGACATCATAATGACCCAATAGTGATGTAATAAAATAATATGAAAGGTATATTAGGTAAATATATGTTTTAACTTTAAAATAATTTGATTTTTGTTTTTTTGATTAATTTTATGGAGACTTAGTGGACCCTCCAAGACTTATAAAATATTTTAACTTTTTAAAATGATTTACTTGAGAGTGTGACTCACCTCCACATAAGAAAGCCAACTATTTTAATAAATTCTGATATTAACCTTATAAAATAATTTTTTACACTCCCATTTGGAAAAAACCATTGGAAAAACCCATGGTTTGGTTTGTGTATTTGAATATATAATTATATAGATTCCAAAACCTAAGTTTGTGATATATTAGATAATTCTCCTCTTTTCCTATATAAACCCTCCCAAAATCCCACTTCTCTACACTCAAAACCCTTGGATCACATCCCTACTCTTCCCTATTCTATCTATAATCCTCACAAGGTACACTAATCTATTAATAATCCCCTCCTCAATCTATTTAAGTCACACACTCAAGTAAGGGATCCTCACTTTCCTTCCTTCGTTATTTATGTCCAAGTTTCCTTATATTGTTGTTCTGCTTTTATTTTCAATTAAATATGTTGGGTTATGATTTATCACATCCACTATACTTCCCTCATTATGTTTTAATGATTATATACCCCTTTCTCTCTCATCAATTCCTCCCATGTACACCTGTTACCATGTCGAAATTCCGTAAGGGATTTCTCTCTCCTTAGTTACATCCATGCAATTTTTTATATTATGCATCTAAATTCCATTACATATGATGAGAAATTATGTTCCATGACCCCGTAATTTCCTTTTAATGTATAAATTATGAGATACCCCTATATCTCTCATCATCCCATTTTATGATTTCTATTTGACGTCATTATGCTGCCAAAGTTACACCAAAATTCCACATGCCAAATCATCGTGTAAGTGAATACCATACCCATTTCTCTATCAAGGGTATTCACCTTTATGAACATGTACTTATTTATTTGGGAATTACATTTATGTATTCCACATATCTTATTCGTGGAATAAATTATGACGTTTAATGAATCTATATTGTATGATCTATTTGGCACACTTATGCATGAAATGAAATTATCAAGAAGGGTACGCCCTAATAGCGATCCATTACAATGGGTAAAGAATAGTATCATGATAAATCATGTGAAATGAGTGTTAACTCATTATAATTCATGTACAATGAGGTTTTAATCATTCTAATTCATGAGAAATAAGGGTTTACTCATTATCTATATGAAACGAGCCTTGGCTCATGCTAATATCATGTTAAATGTTGTTGCCACATCTCCATGTTATGATAATAATTATATATCATGCCTTTATGTTCAAATTTTTCTTATGCTCCATTGATATGCCTATTTTCTAACCTGTATTTTATTCATTATTTTATGCCTTGTTTTCCCCCTTAATGGGATTTATATCTCACCCATTTTTTTGTATTTTCTCAAGTTATCCTACGCAAATATAAGTACAATGGAATGTTGTGTTCATGTAAAAGAAGTTTTAAATAAAGATGTTGTGTTTTATGTCTTATGTTGTCATGTAATATTTCTAAATTCCTAATAAACTAGACCTATCAATCCTCAATGTTGTCTTAAGTGCATGTTTATGTAATAAATCATGTTTAAGTGTGTAATAAAGAGCAGGGTTGTTATAAATGAAGGGTCTTTTGACCACATCACTGATTATGATCTAAGAAAAATCAGGTAAGGAGTATACCTTATACTGTGATATTTTCGAGATCATTCATGGGGTAGAGTCAATATAGGGAGATTATTTCATGGAATATAGATCATGACTGTTAAGACCACGTAAATGGAAATATCCTATTCATGATCTCAAGTTAGCCACGATAGTTTATTCTTTAAAATGTTAGAATCATTTTATCCTAGGAGAAAAGTTTACGGTGTATACTGATCATAAAATCCTAAAATATATATCTTATTATCTGGATTTAAATCTTCGATAGTGGGGATCTGTTGAGTATACATAACCATTTGATTTTGAGTTATCTTATACATCAGGAAAAGGGAATAGTGTTGATGATTCTTTGATCTAGAAGACACATACTCATGTGGTACATTAGTCTAGTTCTAAATGTAAGATGATGACCTTATTCGATGAGATGCATATAGGTGTTTAGCTGGAGTAGGGAAATATTATACTTAAGCTTTTATCTATTGTTCCCTCTCTTCTTAACCAAGTAAAGAGGAGGTAGTATGTGGATTACGAATGTTTTGGGTTGAGGGAATGATTTTTTTGGGGATCTACCTCCTAATTGGATCATTGATAGTGATGAGATTATATAGGTTCATGGTTGTGTTTTTGTGCATATTTCATGTGCTAGGAGATGATGCCTGAGTTTTATGCCTTGAAGTGTTTTTTTAACCCTGGTCTCACCAAAATATATCTTGATCTTCATATATAGTATTTGCTTCCCGAAATAAAAAAGGAAAATTTAGTTTTCATGAAATGATGCTACACCTTTTAGCAGGTAAATACTGATCATCAGTGACCTACTTGAATTTTAACATCATTTCCCATTCAATTATTGAAGTGGGACTATTTTACCATGGAATTTTGGTGGAACTACAAATACTACTTAGAAGAGTGATGTGATATGGGTGATCATGGATTAGAAGAAAAAGGTTTCCCATTTCTTAACGATTTAGGATACTTTCACCGTCAACTAGTTTTTTTTAAAAGGATTGGGTTGAAGGCTCATTTTATTATTAAATATAAGAAAACAACACTATTTTTTCTTAGGTAGAGGGAGACCCATTACATATCCTAAATGACCAGGGGAATGGAAACCCATTTTTTGGCCCAAAGGAACCTCTGATGAATAGTAATGCTACAATAATCAGGCTGCTACAGTACCTTCTATAGTCCCATCGTCGCTATAGTACCTCTGTTGCAATAGTTCCCAAAGGGCCTTCTAGTGATAAGATATTCTTGAAAACACCTAGGTACTAAGTGACTTCTACAACCCTTCTAGAAGCTCCATGTAAAATGAGAATAATTTTTTGTATCAACACTCCAAGGTACAGCATGAAAACAAACTATCTATCAATTATACAAGTCATCCAACTAGTCAAGCAATGATTGATATCAATAAACAATTGAGTTTATAATGGGTGACTATATTTTCATTTGGGTGTACCATTGGATTCAATATTAGAGTAAGTTGGAACCCAATTATGTTGGTCCATTTGATATTTTAGAGATGATTGGAATGATATCTTATTAGTTGGATCTTCCAGAATAGTATGTTGTTATGAACAATTCTTCTCACGTGTCATAGCTTTGACAGTATCAACTCGACCATTCTCATATGATTGATGTTGATAATTTTGGGCTTTAGACTGATGCATCATATGAGGAGCATCTAATTAGAATGGTGGATCACAGTGAGAAAAATCTTTGCAATAAACCATGTTGTTGGAAAAAGTATTGTGCAAGCATATCCATATTTAGAATAAAACTTGGGAGAGTAAAGCTAATATACAGGACTAGTGTCCCAACCTTTTTACCTTGGAGGATTAGTGACACTTGTGAGTACCGATTGAGTTTGAGATGTTATAAGGTGGGGAGGTTTTAAGATCATAACCTTTCGATGAGGTATGATTTGTTTTAATTTTGGTTCAACTAATTTTAAATTGGCTAATGTTTGCCTCCCCAGAGTAAGGAAGGTTTAAGGGTGTCATGGGGGTTTAGGGCCAGAAAGAGAGGGGAAAATTTCCATACAATGAATGGATCATATTGGATCATGGTTAGTAATAAATGTGCCCCATGACCATGTTCTATAGAGAAGGGGGAAGAACTGTTTGTAAATTGTGCATGGGGGTCCTAGATATAGTGCTTCCTTGGACAAAGAAAACTACATGGCTTCTGTATGGTTTTTCAAAATGTGTGGGTGCCCCATAAAATCATCTTTCTTGGTTTCTCTTTGGATAGAGGAGCTTTCATGGTTGTTTCCCGATATAGAAAACTAAGCAGCTAAACTATTTGCCTCATTAAAAGTGGACTTTTAGCATTTTACCTCCCAATATTTTATCAAATTCACTCTATTTTCACTATCATATGTTTTCCAGAGAAAGTGGTATGAAAAAAACCCTCCCAAGTGTTCCAAGGATCATTATCATTTGATTTTTTAGGAATTTGTGGTGCCATATAGTGGGATTTGATGCTCTGAGTAAGTCTACACGTCCTATTTCTTCTCTTTTCTAGAAGATATACACCATGGTTTTTTCTATTCATCTGAATATCATGATACCTATTTCTAGGGAGTTATTCAGATTTTTTTATTCCCATTTAGCTTTAATCAAGGGACAATGATGGGTGAGTGATTTTCTATGAACATAAGGTAGGTGGTTTACATGATTTCTCATATAGTCTTCACATTGTTCTTGTGTATATGGTTGTTCCATTGCGCTTCCTATCTATGTTTTTTTCTTAACTAAGAAAATAAAATAGTGTCTATAACTAATATGCTAAACCTCTCATGGATCTCATTAGGTCCGTTGAAGATCATAAGCCTAGAATTAAGGCCACCCTTGGGGTATGTCAATACTTTGAAAAAATTGTAAGTGGGTTGTAAATGATGAGATAGAGGGTGTAGAAGATTACACCAATTACATTTGTTTTTTGAACAAGTTTCCATGACATAAATGGTTATTTGGATTAATAAAAAATTAAAGGTGTTATAAAAAGGGTAGAAAACGAAGAGTAAATGGTGAAAGGGTCTTGATCATGTTATTAAATAGTAATAAAGAAACTTAAATGGGTGTTAAATGAATGAATGATGAAATGGAATAAGAATGTAATTTGGTTAAAGATATTGGATGATTTTGACCTTGTGAATAATGGTGAACAAAAGTGGATCACTGTTTATGTTATGATATGTCGAAAATGCCACATAGATCGGAAATTAGAAAATGTAAATTGTGGAAATGGTTAGAGATTAGGGACATGAAGGTTCCCGCACATGGGTAGAGGTTTTGGACTTGGAGTTTATTATCCTTGATTTAGGATGGTTGGAAATAAAACTCTACTTCCTTGAATTGATATAATGGACATGATATTCCTTATTCTTGGATAGGGTGTTGGCATGATGATCCTAGAACTAATGCCTTTATCTATAGTATCAGTAAATGGACTACTGAACCTTAGTAGTTATAATTGAAATTATTAACGATTTACCTTTTTTAATTATTTAACTCCTATGTTTCATGTCTTAAAATTCTATCATTGATGACATAATATTATAGGATTGAGGGTTATAGAAAAACCAAAGGAGACAAATAGCTAATTGACAACTGAATAATTATGAAACTTGTTAAATTTTCCAGATCTAATTATTATTATTTTCTACTTATTCATAAATTATTACTAGAAGATATATTTATTTAGACACTATTGGTGGTTTACTACTAAGTTTTACTCACACACTACTTGGTCCATCATTGGTAACCGAGTAGATTTCATGGTTTTAGGTTAGGATATGGTAAAATTCCCTATGTGTTAGATATGCACTAATATATATATATATATATGATTTTTATATATATAGAAGGTGTATATTTAATTACATGAATTTAATGCAATTATTAAAATTCATGTGATAATATATATATATACACACTAGATATATATTTCTTTCTCCTAAATGGTTTTATTATCAGTTAAAATTCATTATTAATGGATTAATTGGCTTGACTTATCATTAAATAGGATTCAATAAATTATTAAAATAAAGGAATATTGATAAATTAATTTGGAAAATGTAATTTAATTTAATGAAACACATTAATGATGTCTTTATAAAGGGATGTGATCACTACTGTTGAAAACCAATAAATTTTGAGAGAGCCTCTCATTTACCTCTTCCTCCCACACTAATGTTAATCATTTGAGATGAAAGTACTAGCAAAAATTTAGAATTTGGGTATCCTTCAAATATGACCATTGATCCATTGGTCAGTGTACCCCTCAGTGGTAGAGTGCTTTTCTTCACTACTTCGTGAACTTCATAAAGCATTCTCCTTTTCCAAGAAATAATAAGAATGCCAGATTTGTCGATTTCTAGGTACATTATTTATATAGTTTATTTTCATGTTAATTTATAAAGATATATCTACCTATATTTTTATTTTCATCCAATATATATGTTTATATGATGATCATACAAAACCCAATAGCAGTATCCGAGTGTAGGCTTATTTGATAAATCAAATGTTTTAATAGTAAAATGATATTTTTGAATCCTGAAAATACAATATAAAAAGTTCATATATACTACACCATTTTATGAAAATAAATAATTTATTTATTTTAATCAAGATAATTCAATTTTTAATTGAATTATAATTTTTATAAATACTCTATAAATAATGAAAAAGGTATCTTGAAATATTTATATAGATTTATAAAAGTGTTTCATAAATAAATTAACTATAAGATATTTATGGTTAATTGATATATATATATATTTATATATTTAAAATAACTTATGATAAATTAAATGGAATGAATTATGATATTAAGAAATTTTTTATTTAGAAATCATTAATGGTGATTTATAGAGAGTTTAAAAATTTCAACATATATGATATTTAGATTATATAAAATGTTTATATAATGGATATTGAATTATAAAATTTTTATAATTTTGAAAATATCATATAAATTTCATCAAGTATAAAATAAAAAAAAGTTAATATTTAAAATAATATAATATATTTATATTATTTCTAATTTAATTTTTTTATAGTTAACATTTGTTTATGAATAGTTCACAAATATTTAGCTCAGGTTTAAAAATTTTAATTGTTCATTTATTTAAAATTAATTCATTATTTTATTCATAGTTATGATTTTTTTATATTATGAATTATTTTATGTCAATTTTCATATGATTAATTTATCCTTGAATTGATAATTTCATAGCATGTTAGGTTTGATATCAAAAAAATTAGTTTTCTTCTTCCTTGATCTCAGATTATAATTTTAGTTATGAGCTTGAGAATATTTGTTGGTTATAGTTTGGGCATATTAGGTGTTTGATTTTTCATGAATTTAATTCTCTCTTGAGTAAATTATCCTCAGGTTGAGGGACTTAGGGTCAAACCACCTACATTCCTAGAGGCTCTCCATGTCTAAGAAAGTTTATGGGGTTGTCTATCTATCTCTCCAAGCATACTCATGTGAATTCTTTCAATCACATATAACTCAATGGATTTATATAAAGTGTTCATATGCCTCATTAATTTGATACCTTTGGATATGTATAAATATACTTAACATCTATTTTTGGGTGATTAATATAGAATTTTGGGTTGTGTAAATTGTCACACAATATATTGGTTTAAATACATTAATTTGGTGGATAGAATAAGGATTCCAAAACTAAATCATTAGAAGAATGAATACATAGAAAAGAAATAAAACATGATATGATAATATTTCATATGATGTAATAGCTACTAATTTAATATTAATATAATGTATACTAAATTAGAGATACTTTAAGAAAGAAAACCCCCTAAATACTAAGTGTGGTATTCCTTCTAGAAAAACACTTTTCAAGACCTCGATCTTTGAAATGGGTAGTTTCATGGCATAGTGGGGTGACCCTGGATTATCTTTTATATGTAAATAAAGTAATGAGTGAATCAATATTATTCAATGTGTAGTTTCATGCCATAGTGAGGTTCCCCTGGATTGTCTTGTATTAGATTGTTTTTGACCTTTTTTTTCAGTTAGACTGAGTAGGGAATCCCCAAGGGCTGGGAAACTAGAGGAATAGAATTGAGTGAATCTATATATTGGATTTGGATAAATAGTTATCCAATTAATTATTCAAGAATCAAAATTTTTTATTTTTATGATGTCCTACCTAAATAACTAATCGGGGAGTTTCAATACATAGAAGGATAATTTTCATAGTGAAATATGTATCTTGGATCACTAAATAGCCAATACTTATGGGGACATAAATTTTAGTGGTATCACTTTAATTAAAAGTCCTTTAGGAAAAGATACATGACATGATATTCATCTGATTAAGAGTTTGGTTGTAGATAATTGCATCATCATCATACAAAAATTATATTAATCCTTAAATGAGGAGTTTAATCTATAAAACTCATAATATAGGTATATTAAGAAAATTTATTGATCAAGAGATGTTTTTTATAAGTTAGAATAGCTCCTTCCATAATAACCAAGTGTTGAAGTTGTTAAATAAGTGAATCTAGGATCTTATGTGTCACGACCTGCCTTCACCAAAAGGAGGGAAGGGTCAGCAGATTTCCAAGCCCTTCCTTCATTAAGTTGAAGGAGAGATAATGACCCCCGAAACCAGCCTTCTATAGGTCCTGGAGTGGCGACTAGCACCAAGGGTAGGGAAATTACACACCAAATGGAAGGAATTACCCTTTTTGTTTTATAGGATTGAGAAATAAGATGATGGAATCCAACAAAACCAAAACTAAAAGGAAAGTAAATAGAAAATTGAACCATTCACACATGCATGTTTCCAAAAGTAAAAGCCACAAGGTAAAAAAATGACTACAAAGGTAAGTACCAAAGAAAGAAAAACAGCAACTGCAACTGCCCCAAGGGTCCGAGCTAGTATGGTCCTGCGTGATCCCCGAAGTCCTCCTGGAAACCTAAAAGCAGTTTTATATACGTAGGGTGTGCATACAAGTACACTCAGTAGGGAAAACCAAAGAATGTCGTGCACAAGTAGGGGTACTTACTGAAGTCCCGTGAGAAAAGGAGTAAACCAACACCTAACAAGGTAAACTATCCACCAAAGCCTCACCAAGGCACACAACCCAAATAAAGAAAGTCAAGTAATATATATAATAAGTGCACATCGATGTTTGGGTACCCCGCACGACTTTCCCACTGGTTATTGAGACATCCTACGCATCAGACCAATCCTGCCATTCTCACGGCAGTCCCACTACCACACCCGCCCGCACACACCTGGGCCCCAACTACACGTAGTACCACTGCTGAAACCAGCCCGCAAACACCTGAGCCACAACTGTCACACGTAAACACACCTGCAAACACCTAGTCCAGAACAAACACCACCACGCCCAAAAACACCTGGGCTAGAAGATCCACTACCACGCCCGAAGACACCTGGGCCTCATCCTGAAGATACTTGGGAAACTAACTGCCCGCACACACCTGGGCCATAACCACCACACCACCCCGCCCGAAGGTTCTTGGGCTAATAATGGACTTCAGTCCATCACAGCCTGCCCGAATGTACTTGGGCTATCCGGGAAAGGGAGAAGAAAGGAGCCAATAACCAGCAACTAATGGAAGTGTTGGAAAAAACACACTCCCCCATGAAATGGGGGTGTTCGGTACTAAGTTCTCAACTTGGGTGGGGCGCGAATAAGAAACACAAAACTACAAGTATAAGTATATGTAACAAGCACTCACCCAATGTTTAGGTTTTTCTTCAGCCAGCCTAAAGAACACAAACAACACCATGCCCAAGTCACAACCCACACTAAACCAACAACCCATTTGTCCCATCCTTGTTTTCATGTTTAGTAGCAATGTTTAAATAATTTTCTACACTACTGGGCAACTAAAATCATGAGCACAACGAAAGAAAAGATCCATCCAAAAGTCAATTTAAGTGTTCATACCCAGTTCTCTTGTAAAGTCACAATAATGAGGGGATAAGTGAGATCCCTCGAAGTACTGGAACCAAAGGCAACCCTGAGACATTACCCCATGTCCCCAAAAAATTTTCTCATCAATAGAAGATCCCACTCCAATTTGTGATATAAACAAGGTAACCACCCGATCTTAAGACTCGAAACCACTAAATTCATAACAACAGGGGATCCCATCCCCAATTTCATAGCCACCGTGAGTATAAAAACATGGGATCCCATCCCCTCCCACATCTCCAGCAATCGTCCTATAAAAGAAAAGAAACCAAACCACTACCACCAACAAAAAGCAGGGCCATACTGGTATTTCCATATTTATAATATTTAACACACTCCATGATTTCAATTTCCATGTGTTTTAGTCGGGGGTTATCACAGAAGGGTTGATCCTGGTGCTTACAGTTTATTTATCCATGTGTACGTGATTAACCGATTCCCTTTTTATAGCAGGAGTTCATGACCACAGACAAGCCATTTAAAACATCACCAGGGTTCATTAGTGCACAGAGAATGACCACAAACTACCATGATTTTCAGTAGGTGTAAGCCCGCACAATTCATAAAGATGATCCTAACATAAAACAGCATCAACGATCACAACCCCCTTCTTTCTTTATAGAATCCATATATTATCTTTATTTAGGTCTGGTTTATCCAATCCTATAGAATCAAAAGCACGCCCACCCCACATGATACACAAAAGGAGAGGTGATGAGAAATTCCCTACTTGTTATCAATGATCAATGCTATGCACGGGCATGGAACTTCAGGAATAGCGATGCGGCTCGTCTAAACGAAAAGCTGCTCATCTGAATGAAGGGTACTCCTAGCACATGGTGATCAAGAAAAGAAGAAACCCACTACAAACCCTTTAATTTATATGGGTTGTGGATGGTTGAGATAACAACGTCGAACTACGTAAGGGGCGGGGTCGTGGGTTGACCACGTGACCCCACACGTCATTGAAGGGTTGGGCAGAAACCAATGCCATAGAAGGTTAATTCCTTAAATATTTAATTAAAACGTTTATGGCATTACTGGGCTTTTAAAATGAGCTTAAAGGGGTCAAAGTAAAGTTTAAAACCCAATTTGCGCAAAAAGGAGCGCTACTGGAAAAACCCCGCGGGGGTAGGCGAGAGCCACCGGTAGCCACCAGTGGATGACAGCTACTGGTAGCCGAGCTACTGGTAGGTCGCATCTACTGGTAGACCGAGCTACCGGTAGACCGAGCTACCGGTAGGCTGCAGCTACCGATAGACAGAGCTACCGGTAGACAGAGCTACCTGTAGCTGCAGCTACTGGTAGACCGAGCTATCGATAGACAGAGCTACCAGTAGGTTGTGGCTACCGGTAGACCGAGCTACCAGTGGGCCTACTATCGGTAGGCCAAATCTACTGGTAGGCCTACCATTCGCCAAACTTCACCGAGACTCCCAGACCAGAAAACCCAAAACAAGATTTTCACAAAGTAATGGACCCCGAAAACCTGATTCATTACATCAGATACCTCTTAAACGATTCTCGTCCATGAGAATCAAAACAAACCAAAAGGAAAGAGAGGTTCCGAACAACCACCTCGAAGATACCCCTTAGGAGAAAACCTGAACACTTTCCTATCAAGAACCAAGCAACATACAATGTCTAACTGCCCAGGCATGTGGGTTGGAGAGTATCCTTCCCCTTGTCAAGATATTATCCACTTTAGGTGGCACTGACTCGCCCACACAGGTTTAATCGCATCCACCTTAATGCGTCTTGATTAGGGGTCTGGTTCTCTCCTCCCCGTAGACAGGGCTTTTCACATACATTCATTGGAAATAAAACTAGTATTTCATAGCCAACAAGGTAAAAAGTTCCACCACAACAGCTATAAACCGAATAGTACAAAAAACTCAAAACAACTCTAGGTACTGGTCACACATCTATGCTTCCCTCTCCCATGTACTCTCCTCAAGCCCACCATGTCTCCATAACACACGAACCAAGGGAATGGTTTGCCCATGAAGCAGCTTCTCCTAGTTATCCTCGATCATCACTGGTCTCTCCACAAAAGTCACATTATCCTCAATGTCTAGATCTCCCCAGCCGAGGATGTGTGAATCGTCGTTCAGATACCGAAGGAGCTGGGACACATGGAATACATCATGTATCCTCAGTAGCGGCAGTGGTAACGATAGATAATAATCTACTTTGCTGACTCACCGCAATACTTCAAAGGGCCCGATGAACCTGGGAGAAAGCTTGCTCCCCTTTCCAAACCTCCGTTGTCCATGCCGAGAGGAGACCTTCAAGAATACGTGGTCTCCAACCTCAAACTCCAAGGGCCTCCTCCTGGTATCAGCATCTGACTTCTGTTGGTCCTGGGCCGCCTTCATCCTTTCCCGTATAAGCTGAACTTTCTCCGTCGTGCTCTGTACCACATTTGGGCCAAGGATGCTCGCCTCTCCGACTTCGGTCCAACACACAGGTGAACAGAATGGCCTCCCGTACAAGGATTCAAATGGTGTCATACCAATGGTAGAGTGGTAGCTATTATTATAGGCAAACTCTACCATAGGTAGGTACCGCACCCATGATCCTCCTGAGTCCACCTCCAACATCTAGAATGTGCACTTTGTCTGCCCATCTATCTGGGGGTGGAAAGCAGTGCTAAGGCATAGCCCAGTGCCAAAAGCATGCTTCAAACCCCTCCATACTCGTGAGGTAAAACATGCATCCCTATCCGAGACTATAGACCTAGTAAGTCCATGCAACCACACCACCTCATCTACATACTTTCGTGCCAAAGCATCCACTGCACTCGACTCCCTGATTGCCAGAAAGTGAGCTGACTTCATCAACCAGTCCACTACCACACAGATGGCGTCATATCCCCCTTGGACCTTGGGTAGTCTCATGATGAAATCCATTAAGATGTCATCCCACTTCCACTCAGGGATATCTAGAGACTGCAGTAGGCCACATGGAACTCGGTGTTCATCCTTCACTTGCTGACACACTAAGCACTTGGCCACAAATTCTACCACCGCTCGCTTAACTCCGAGCCACCAAAACTGTCTCTTCAGTCCCTGGTACATCTTGGACACTCCAGGGTGTACTGCTAGGGGTGAGTTGTGGAACTCACTGAGAACCTTTCCGCACATCACTTCTGGAACAAACAACCTTCCATGGAAAAACATCCGGTTCTAACCATTCTCTGTCCACCCTTCCGGAGCATTCCTCTGGTCAACTCGGTCACATATCACATCGCACTCTAGGTCTCCCCACTGAGACTCCTCCACTTGCTGCAACAGAGACGACTGCACTGCCATCTGGTATAGGCAACCTCTACCACCATCCATCCTCACATCTAGGTGTAAGGAAGCCAACTCCTCCATTGCCTTCCAGGCGTCTGCTGACTCTCAGACCACATCCTTCTGTGATCTCCTGCTCAAAGAATCATCCACTACATTCCCATTTCCCTCAGTATAAGCGATCTCAAAGTCATAATCCAGGAGGAACTCCATCCAACTTCGTTGCCGCTAGTTTAGGTCCCACTGGGAGAAGATATAACTCAAGCTTTTTTGATCTGTGAAGACCAAAAAGCGTTCTCCAATGAGGTAGTGCTGCCATAACTTCAGCATAAAAATGACCATTGCAAGCTCTAGGTCTTGGGTGGCATAATTATGCTCATGAGGGCATAGATGCCTAGATCCATAAGAGATCACCCCTTGTCGCTGCATCAACACACAACCCAGGCCCTATCCTGAAGCATCACAGAACACTTCATTAGCCTCCCCTTCTTCTGGTAATCTCAGCACTGGGGAACTAACCAACTTCTCCTTCATATAGCCGAAGGCTAACTCACACTGCTCACTCCACACGAAAACCTAATCATTCTTGGTCAGGGCTGTCAAAGGGGATGCTACTTGGGAGAAGTTGGGTATGAACCTCCGATAGTAACCCGCCAAACCAAGGAAACTACAGACCTCGGCCACATTCTTGGGTGCTGCCCAAGAAAAAACTGCCTCAACTTTTGATGGGTCCACCGCTACCCCTTTCTCAGACACCACGTGCCCAAGGAAGTACACTTCTTGTGTCCAGAACATTCATTTTGACAACTTCCCATAGATCTGGTGCTGTCGGAGGACTTCTAAAACCGTCCTCAGGTGCTCTGTATAGTTCTCCTCTGATCTTGAATAGATCAGGATATCGTCGATGAACACAACCACGAACCGATCCAAGTACTCCTGGAATATGGAGTTCATAAGCCCCATGAACACCACCGGGGTGTTCGTAACACTGAAGGGCATGAATACGAAATCGAAGTGTCCGTATCTACACCAGAATGTCGTCTTTGGGATGTCACTTTCCTTCACTCTCAGCTGGTGATACCCAGACCGTAGGTCAATCTTCGAGAACAACCCTGCCCCTTTCAGCTGGTTGAAAAGATCGTCTATCCTCAGAAGAGGGTAGCGATTCTTGATCGTCACGTGATTCAACCTCCTGTAGTCTATGCACAACCTGAGACCACCATCTTCCTTCTTTGAAAACAAGACTGGAGTACCCCACGATGATGCACTCGGCTGAACATAACCCCTCTTCATCAGATCGTCAATCTCGATCCGCAACTCCCGTAGCTCTGAAGGTGTCATTCGGTAAGGAGCCATCGAGATCGGACGAGCACCGGGCTGCAGGTATATCCCAAACTCGATATCACGTCGAGGGGGTAGAGTCGTAACCTCCTCAAGGAAGACGTCTATAAACTCACGGATGAACTCTAGCACTTCCACAATTTCAGCATCTACTGACTCTACTGATAACTCAGCTAACAAGGAGAGGAGGGGTTCCTCTTTCCTGCTGCCCTCCTGACTGCTCCGCTCGCCGGTGAAGGTAACATGTCGGCCTCCCAAGTCTGAGAACACAACCCTTCCTTGAAAACAGTCGATGACGGCACGCACAGAAAATAGCCAGTCGATGCCTTGGATGACATCGTATGGCTGAATCTGTAGCAGAAGAAAATCCCTAACCGACTGATGTGGCCCTATCATCAGTCTGCATCCCCGATAAATAAACAACAAGTTGGTCTGAACTTTGACTGGTGTGCTCAACACCAAGGGCAATGGAAGTCTCTCGGCACCTAGACCCAAGGAACGAGCTAGACTGGGCGCAACAAAGGAGTTCGAAGCTTTGGTATCGAATAAGGAAAAAGTAAGGGTACTGAACAAAATGATCGTACCTCAAACAAACTCTAGCCCCATTGGAACTGCTTCCTCTGTGGCGTGTAGCTGTCCAGCCACAACTCCTCTGCCTCTCAGCTATTGGACACCTCCCCGACCATGCCCTGGTCGAGGTCCCTGAGGAGCACCCTGAGGTCGGCCTCCTCCTTCTATGTCTTCTCTCGGAGGAGCAGGAGCTCACTGTCCCTGCTGCTGCTGTTGGAAAGGCATAGATGGAAGCTACTGCTGGGGTGGGTGCTAGAGATTCCCACCACCATTGTACTGTAACCGGTCTGGGCACTGACTCTGGATATGTCCATATCTCCCACAGACAAAACATCGTGGTCCCAGGCCCGAAAGAAAAGTATGAGGACCAGGGGATCAAAACTGAAATTGCTGCAGCCTGCTCCCTACTGGTCGGAACCTGGAGGGTCCTGACACTGGAGTCCTGGTACTGACGGCCTTCCCCTTCGATGGACCCAGCTAGATCTCCTCTCGTGTCACACCTCCTAGAGCATGCATCCTCTACACCACTTCGGCCTTCTTCTGAACCTCCAAGTACGTCGGCAGGGTAATGGGGGTAGCAACATACTGGAGGGAGGGTCGGAGCGCCTCCTCCAAATGTCTTTCCCGAGACTCCTTGTTGGGAAAGAGGTCTGGAGAAAAACGTAAGAGGTCCTTGAACTTGATTCCTAGCTCCCTTACTAACATACCCCCTTGCTGGAGGGAGAGTAGCTCCTGTCTCTTTTCCGTCTTCATCATCAAAGAGAGGAATTCCGCCCAGAACTCCCTCTCGAAATTTGCCCATGCCACCTCAGCCTCTCTCCTCTCCCCCAGTTAAAGCGTCCACCACGGACGCACCACTCCCCGCATCTGGATGACGGCCAGAGGAATCCAGTACTCGGTCAGAATCCTGATCAAGTTGAAGGCTATCACCAGCTCCTCTAGCAAGACCTCCGTCTTCATATTAGAGGTGCTGCCCTCATACTTCTCAAGGGTCTGTCGCTGGAAGGCCCTAACTATCTTCTCCCACTGGTCATCCTTTTCCTCTCAATTAGATCTCTGTCGATCGGCCAAGGTAGTCTCTAGGGCCTCGATCGCCCACACCAAACGTGTCCATCTCCCAGGTGCCATAGCTGCAAATAAAACAAGGAATGCATAAGCCCAAGTAGTGCAGAATATTGTTCTTACAACTTCTTAAACTTTTTATTCATTCTTAATTCCCAAGACACCACAGAAACACAAGAACACAAGTCATTATGATGCATGTACATTTCCTAGGGTCTCTCTACCCCACAATCAGTGTGGTCATACCTGGTCATTCGGTAGGTCCAGAGTCCTTGCATCGGATCACGGGGGGCCCTAAAATCCCATATCCTAGCCAGTCTTCCCTAGCCTAATTCACGCAACAAGGTCACCCAACACTGTTTCCCTACCATTCCATGCAATCCTCACTGTGCCTAACTCCAGGATCCATCCTATCTCTCAACAAAATCCTCTAATACCATTCTATCACGACCCGCCTTCACCAAAAGGAGGGAAGGGTCAACAAATTTCCAAGCCCTTCCTTTTTTAAGTTGAAGGAGAGATAATGACCCCCAAAACTCGCCTTCTATAGGTCCCGGAGTGGCGACTAGCACCAAGGTTATGGAAATTACACACAAAATGGAAGGCATTACCCTTTTTGTTTTATAGGATCGGGAAATAAGATGATGGAACCCAACAACACCAAAACTAAAAGGAAAGTAAATCCAAAAGTGAACCATTCCCACATGCATGTTTCCAAAAGTAAAAGCCACAAGGTACAAAAATGACTACAAAGGTAAGTACCAAAGAAAGAAAAATAGCAACTACAACTGTCCCAAGGGTCCGAGCTAGTATGGTCCTACACGATCCCCGAAGTCCTCCTGGAAACTTAAAAGCAGTTTTATATACGTAGGGTGAGCATACAAGTACAATCAGTAGGGAAAACCAAAGACTCTCATGCACAAGTGGGGGAACATACAAAAGTCCCGTGAGGAAAGGAGTAAACCAACACCTAACATGGTAAACAATCCACCCAAGACTCACCAAGGCACACTCCCCATATAACACAAGTCAAGTAATATATATAATAAGAGCACATCGATGTTTGGGTACCCCACAACACTTTCCCACTGGTTATTGAGACATCCTACACATCGGACCAATCCCGCCATTCTCACCACAGTCCCACTGCCACACCCGCCAGCACACACCTGGGCCACAACTACATGTCGTCCCACTGTCGAAACCCACCCGCAAACACCTGGTCCACAACTGTCACACGTAACCACGCCTGCAAACACCTAGGCCAGAACAACCACCACCACGCCCGAAAACACCTGGGCTAGAAGATCCACTGCCACGCTCGAAGACACCTGGGCCTCATCCTGAAGATACTTGGAAAACTAACTGCCCGCACACACATGGGCCATAACCACCACACCACCCCACCCGAAGGTTCTTGGGCTAATAATGGAATTCGGGCCATCATAGCCTGCCCGAAGGTACTTGGGCTATCCAGGAAAGGGAGCAGAAAGGAGCCAATAACCAGCCACTAATAGAAGTGTTGGAAAAAAAACCTCCCCCATGAAATGGGGGTGTTCGGCACTAAGTTCTCAACTTGGGTGGGGTGTGAATAAGAAACACAAAACTACAAGTATAAGTATAGGTAACAAGCACTCACCCAAAGTTTAGGTTTTTCATCAGCTAGCCTAAAGAACACAAACAACACCATGTCCAAGTCACAACCCACACTAAACAAACAACCCATTTGTCCCATCCTTGTTTTCATGTTCAGTAGAAATGTTTAAATATGTTTATGCACTACTGGGCAACTAAAATCATGAGCACAACCAAGTAAAAGATCCAGCCAAAAGTCAATTTAAGTGTTCACAACCGATTCTCTTGTAAAGTCACAACAACGAGGGGATAAGTGAGATCCCTCGATGTAATGGAACCAAAGACAACCCCAAGACATTACCCCATGTCCCCAAAAAGGTTTTCCATCAACAGAGGATCCCACCCCAATTCATGATATAAACAAGGTAACCACCCGGTCTTAAGACTCGCAACCACTGAATCCATACAACAGGGGATCCCATCCCCAATTTCACAACCACCGAGAGTATAAAAACAAGAGATACCATCCCCTCCCATATCTCTAGCAATCGGCCCGTAAAATAAAAGCAACCAAACCACTACCACCAACACAAAGCAGGGCCATACCGGTATTTCCAGATTTATATTATTTAACACACTCCATTATTTCAATTTTCGTGTGCTTTAGCTGGGGGTTATCACAGGAGGGTTGATCCTGGTTCTTACAGTTTATTTAGCCTGGTGTACGTGATTAACCGATCCCCTTTTTACAACAGGAGTTCATGACCACAGAAAAGCCATTTAAAACATCACCAGGGTTCATTACTTCACAGAGAAAGACCACAAACTTAAATGATTTTCAGTAGGCGTAAGCCCGCACAATTCATAAAGAAGATCATAACATAAAACAACATCTATGATCATAGACCCCTTCTTTCTTTATAGATTCCATTTATTATCTTTATTTAGGTCTGGTTTATCCAATCCTACAGAATCAAAATCACACCCACCCCACATGATACACAAAAGGAGAGGTGATGAGAAATTCCCTACTTGTTATCAACGATCGACGATAAGACCGGGCGTGGAACTTCACGGATAGCGATGCGGCTCGTCTGAACGAAAAGCTGCTCATCTGAACGAAGGGTACTCCTAGAACAGGGTGATCGAGAAAAGAAGAAACCCACGGTGAACCCTTTAATTTATAAGGGCTATGGATGGTTGAGATAATAACGTCGAACTGCGCAAGGGGCGGGGTCGTGGGTTGACCACGCGGCCCCACACGCCATTGAAGGGTTGGGTGGTTTAAACCGACGCACAAACCAGGTTAATTCATTAAATATTTAATTAAAACATTTATGGCGTTATCGGTCTTTTAAAACGAGCTTAAAGGGGTCAAAATAGGGTTTAACACCCAATTTGCGCAAAAAGGAGCGCTACTGGATAAACCCTGCGGGGGTAGGCGAGAGCCACCAGTAGCCACCGGTGGCTGACAGCTACCGGTAGCTCAGCTACCGGTAGGCTGCAGCGACCAGTGGACCGAGCTACCGGTAGCTGAGCTACTGGTAGGCTGTAGCGACCGGTGGACCGAGCTACCGGTACAGAGCTACCGGTAGCTGCAACTACCGGTAGACCGAGCTACCGGTAGACAGAGCTACCGGTAGGCTACGACTACTGGTAGACCGAGATACCGGTAGACAAAGCTACTGGTAGGCTGCAGCTACCAGTAGACTGAGCTACTAGTGGGCCTACTATCGGTAGGCCAAAGCTACTTGTAGGCCTACCGTTCGCCAAACTTCACCGAGACTCCCAGACCAGAAAACCCAACAACAGATTTTCACAAAGTAATGGACCCCAAAAACCTAGGTCATTACATTATGGAAGCATATAGTGACTAATTTATGGATTTAAAGGCATTAGTTAATAAATTACCAAAGTGATTTTAGTCTTCACACATGTACTCAATATGATTGAGTATATAAATGATTTTAGTCTCATATACTCGATATGATTGGGTATGTCAAAACATATTCAATATAATTGAACAAATTAATGAATTGGTGAGACTAAAGTTTTCTTAAATATTTATTAGTTATAGAAATCAATTCTATTGTTCTGATGGATATATGATATCAACTTTATGTTTTACAAAGTGTTTTAAATATAAAAAAGGTCAAAAATAAGAAATGAATTGAAGCATGAATTCTATTTTCATGTAATGGGGGAAAAAAGTTGATACATTGAAGATATTGATGAAACAAGCTTGGATAAACTCATCCTAAGATTTGTACAATATCTCCTTTATTAGTTGAGAAGATATTGTAAACAATGGTTGTTTAAAAGAAATGGGATGGGTGTTTTTACACATGGTTTATGATTAGTTTAATTCTATAAAATTCTTTAAATAGGGGAATAAAATGTCTTGTTCCAGTTAGATAATTTATTATATTATAGAAATTTTCTTACAATATAATGGAATTCAATTAAAAGGGTTTACCTGACATTCTAAAAGTTTTGAGAATGTATAAACTAGGGATATGATGTTTGGATTATGATAATATATATATATATATAGTAAAAGTTGGTAAAATTTATAAACAAAAAAATGGTTGAAAATTTCAATAATAGTTTTTCAAGAAACATTTCATGTCCATAGAATCCTAGGGCTATCGGGAATAGAATAATTATAATTCAATAGGATTTGATTATTGATGATATACCTAGTGGAGTTTGTAAAACTTCATGGAATGTCTATATTCGTTAAGGAATTTATTAAAATTAATTATTCATTTTTAAGGGTATGTGATACCAAATTCATATTTTACAAATTTTTGTGAAAACACATGAGTTCAAAATCGAAGGTATGAATAATCGAGCTTATAGTTTATATTCATGAGATGAAGTAAATAGTTACTATATTGAGAATTCAAATGTAAAGGAATGTGTCAATATTGGATGAATATAATTAAAATATGTGTATCTTTATCTCACTTGTCTTATATAACAAGAGAGGATGTTTGATAACAATGGTTTGTAATGAGATTATTAAATGTATACACATGGTATATAATTCATTGGATTTTTGCAAAATGTTTTGAGAATAAGATTTGGATAAAAAAAATTTATCTTGATATTTTTTTAAATATGAAGGAATGTGTTCCCACAATCCATTAAGGAGATTTCTTAATAAGATATTTATTAAGAAATGAAAGGTTCCAGACACATAGAATACCATAAATGATATAGAAAAAAAATTTATTTGTAAAATATTCCTATTAAAAGGAAATAAATGTTATTTCTTAAAACATAGTATATTTTGTGTTGAGTCTTAGAAATATATTCCAAAGTGAATATAATATCAAAGAGACTAGTGGGAGTATGTTTCTACCTAGAGAAGTTCGAATTTAACAAATAAAATATTGTTCTAATCAGAGTTTGAATGATTTTTCACTTTATATCCTAATGAGTTAGGATTTGATATAGTAAATAAAAATGTAAATAGTTACATTTAGTTACTGCAAAAAAGTAAATATCACTGTTATTCCAGCTTAGTGAAATTTAATTGATTTACTAAAAGGTATAAAAAATATAGTTAAAGATAAATGTAAATGGTTACATATGTTTACCACAATGAAGTGACTATCACTTTATCCCAAAGTAGTTTAGGGTATGATATTAAAAAATAAATATAAAGAGTTATATTAGTTATCATAACAAATTGGATATCCTCAAAGTGTTTAGTATGTGTTGGTAAATTGATAATTTAAAATTTTAGGCTCAAAAGGGTCTTAGATACCCAAAGAGGGGGTCGAATCAGGGTATGGATATTCTTTTTTAAATTCTTCCTAACCCACTAGATCTTGACCACTTTATTATAAGGGTAACTTTTTTTTCTCTATCCCATTTATGTTGATCTTATCCTTTTCAAATTTATCTTATGACGATTCCTACAATGTAATGAAAGAAGGCACACACAAGGAAACATAGATTTACTTGGTTCAACCTCACTAGGATACTCCCAAGGATGATACAACAATAATGTGATGATGTACCAAATACACTAAAAGCACACCACTATTTACAAATTTCGGAGAGGAATCATTTCCCCTCCTGGTTTAAAACCACTCACAATATGAATGCTCACTTCTCTCCCAACATAATTGTGCTCACTTTTCCTTAATAATAATCCTCTTTGATGTCTTGAATCATTATGTTTTACACCTCATTTAGTGTGTAATTAAGTTTCACTTTCATCCAATTGATGAATACCCCTTGACCACAATATTACTGGGCAACTTAAATCTTATTATCTACCTTTGATTATCTTTCGCACAACATTAACCTCTAGCGTGCAACATTTGAGTTTTGGTGTAGAACTCTAATTTTTCACATGATATCATGGAAAAAACACTTGTGTGTATCTTTTTGATTTGCACAAAACTCTCTTCTTAGGTGAAACTCCCTTTTTACATGCAAATACCTTTTCACGCAATTCATTCATGATTCAATTCCTAGAATTTCTCTAAGGGTTAAGATTATTAAATGAGGGGTGTAGCCGCCTATTTATAGAATTGGCTGACCATGAACATAAAATAAATGTGTGTATTCCTCTATTAGCATAATATTTCCCTTGGGCATGTAAGTCCACTTTTTACTTCACATTGGGAACATTAAAATCCTTCCGTATAAAAACACATATTCATCACATATATAAATCTTTCAAGTGATTATTTCCTTTTCCATATTTTAATGTGGTGATCCAAAAAACTTCCTTGCATGAAACTTTCAAAATGACCTTAAACCTTGTTAGGAACATCCTTTTCCAAAAACACATTTTCCCTTCTACAAATTTTGGACCCAAAAATTTGGAAAACACTGGAAACCAGTGCCACCTTGTATATCAAATTTTTTTATTTCCTCTAGAGCCTCCATTCCATTGTCTTGGATCTTTTTAAAAATGTCTTGTCAAAAATTTCTCTTGAATTCCAAAAATTAATATAGAAACCTTCATTTTCAACAAACACCATCAACCCAAAAACACAGCAATGTTACCTTTAAAGATTTTTCCAAACATAAACTGTAACATTATTTACAAAATATTTCAAGAGAAAATTTTAATGGAAAATGATCTAAATATTATGATGATATACTTAGAAAGGGTTCAATTTATATTGTAGAATATAAAATTTTAACATTTTATGTTATAAAGTAAAGGATTTTGAATATAAGTTCAAAGAGTTGAACTTAAAGAATAAGATACCTTTGTCTCACCCTTATTCAAACAAGATTTATTTATAAATGTCACTAAATATGTGGTTAGTTGGAGAATTTAATTATATGGTTACATAGGGATATGATAGGAATTACATATCGATGCAATTTTTGATAAATGAATCCTTTATTATAGAAACTTCATGAGGTCAATGTAATATCTCTATAAGAGATTGGTTGTAATGGATTTAATGTATCATGTCATTATAATAAATAAAATATCTATTTATTATTAATTCATGTTTTATGAAATATATTTTACATGAACGGTCGAATAATAAATATACCCACAAAGTAAAAAATTTGAGTTGTCCCTAACTGATGATCATCATAGAGTACTATGGGTTGTGATGATATGTAAAGGTTAGTTTGAATAGATTATTATATCTATTAAAAAGGGTTGTATATCATATATTGAAAAATCGATTATTGAGGTAATAATTAGAGACTTATTACATGTACCAATCCACTAAATTATATCTCATTGAGTGTTATAAGATCATAAATATACTTTGGGGTGGGTGCTTATTATCAATACTTATTACCTAAAGTTGGTGAGATACCTACAATGAGAAACATCATACTTTGATACCCAACTTATGCAAGTCAACAAATAAACTTAGCTAATAAGGGGTGGTTGGGTATATTGCTTATTATATTATATTTTTGAGTGAAACAAGATGGTATTTATCCACTTGTTTGAAAAGAAAATACATTTGTCCCTTGAGTGAATTATACTGAGGAAATGCATGGATATTCTTAGTTTTTTCATTCATTATGTGTAAAACTACTTGGATAAGTGACATGTGATGTTATTATTAGATATATGAATGACATGTGATATATTCATCCACTTGGTCATTATTTTTCATATAATAATGAAAATTATGAGAGGCCTATACTAGATTGAAATTTTCAATGTCTAGTGGTCACTCAATGTCATGGATAAAAGGATTATATAATATTCATATGATATATATGATATATATTGTGTTGGAAATGTTTATATAGAGATATGATTATGTTTGGTGGAGATCACGCCAGACCCCTTAGAAGCTTGAGTAGCACACATTCTTTGCTCGAGGCCTCTCTTTGCATACATCTATGAAATAGATACATAATAGTTGTTTTCAACACTAATAAAGGCCCATAAGGTTAAAAAATTATTCCCTTAAATAAGGATAAATGTTTGTACAATGTTTTTTTCAAAATGAAGAGATATTTTTGAGAAACTGTGTCCAAAAGAGTTTGGATGGATTCACAAAGAGTTGTGAAGTTATGGATAATGTCCTTAAAGAATTTATGTACAAGTGAGAGATTGTTATATATGAAATAATATATATATATATATATATAATATATATGATAGTATACATATAATTTTTATATTTAATTACGTTCATTTTATTTAGGTACTATAATTCATGTATTAAATATATGTGATAATAAATAAATATATATATATATATATATTATTTATTTCTCTTGAACTGTTTTATTACCAGTTACAATCTGTTATGAAAGGTTTAATTGGATTGACCACTCATTGAATAATATTTAGTGGATTATGGTAATAAATGAATTTGGAGGCATTATTAGAGACTATGTGTTTTCATTGAATGAAACACATCATGGGTGACAATATAAAGGGATATGATACCTCCTACTGAAAAATAAACAATTGTGAGCAAGCCTCTCATTTTTCTCTTCCTCCCACACTCATGTTCATTATATGAGATGAAGGGGCTATAACCCCTTCAACATTAAAGAATCCTCAAGATATGATTTCAAACACATTGGTTAGTGTACCCCCCTTAGAGGTAGAGTGCATCTGTTTACTGCTTCATGATATTCATCAAGCATTATCCTTCATCAAGAAAGAATAAGACTACTGTCATTGGTGATTTCTAGGTACATTGTTTTATAGGTTATTTACGCATTTATTCTCAAAGATAGATCTGCCTATTTTTGCATTTTATTTTTCTACATATGTTTATATGATGAAAATAAAAATCCCAAAACTATAAGACATGGATGAGTCTGGATTTAGGTGTCGATCATGGATGAGGGGACATGACTGATGTTGAGACCCATTTTTGGGATTGTAAATGTGACTTTAGTTTTGGTTTCCCTTGACACATGACACTACTATGACATTACATGTCTAATGTATTTGGTTTGTGGGAATTTACCCTATTTTTGAAATTGATTACATGATGCATGGTTATTAATTTTTATTCATTTGGTTATTTTAATTTTAATTTTCACTATTGTTTTTATATAGTAATGTGAGTATATTCCCCATGTGCATTAGTAGACTGTAGTTGATAGTTATCCGCCTCTACCAAAATGGGAGTCATGTTTGAGGTCATGTAACAAACTGGTTTGGGGAACCAGTTTAGTGGATCCCAGGTCGGGGCATTATAAAAACTCTAAAACACATGTTTAACAATAAAAAAATATAAAAAGACCATGGAATGATGTTAAATCATGGGACAACTATCATTGAATTATTTTTGTGTGTAAGATAAGATTTATGTCAAACTTATGTGCAATGTGCTCAAGATGACTCAATAAGTAGTATTAAATGATATTAAATCCTTTAAAAACATGTTCTAGTGTGGGTCAGAACCAATAAAAAAACATCATAGTGTCATAAAATATTATGATAATGATCATAGAGTGATTTATGAAATTTAGGGACTGACACAATATTAAAGTCATTAAAATAAATTAATGAGCCATTTTGAGCACACCACATGGAAGGTTAAAAACTAATTAGACTGTAATAATCCATTTCAATTTTGAATTGTTGAATGATATCTTGGATAAGTAATTTTAAAATTTGAAAGTTCTCTAGGTGAGTTTGGAGGATTAATTATCTATAGAATTTCCATATCTTTATTTTATCTATGATATATGGGGTGATATATAATTTGTTCTATATTGACCTGTCTTACATTTGATTAACAAAATGAAAAATTCTATGTGAAAAATTCTGAATATATTTTGTTTCTATTCTATTTTTTATTCCTTTTCTTAAATGTTACATTTTTCTATTGTAGGTAATAGAGGCATACAGTAGGTAGGAAGTTGAATGTTCTGATCCAAAACACACTTCATAAGGAAATCTTGATGGATATAGTTTTTGTGGTACGGTTAAACATTAGTATGGATTCTACGATAATGATTATTTTTTATGTCCAAGTGCATTGATTTATATATTTTTTTTTCCAGTTGATATGATAGTGAAGTGGTTGGTTTCATCTATGATGAGCATAGCTATGAAGGAGGTCAGATGTATTGAATATGGAGAGACAAACATATCAGTTTCACCTATGATGAACCTACCTATGGAGGTTGTCAAATTAAATGAAGGTTTAAAGATGTACATGATGGGTTAAAGGTGGGTGTTGGACTTATTATGTATGTATATGATGACTAAGTTTCACTACTATAAAACAATGTTATATTAGTGCTAAAAAAAATCCATTTTCAGTGCTAAAAAAGTGATGACAATCGAAGCTCTAATAAAAGGGGTCACTTTTATTTGTGATAAAAATTTTGTTGATAAAGACTCATTTTATTAGTGATTTTTTAAAAGTGCTGATAAAATTAAAAAAAAACAAAAATATGCAAATCGGAGGGTAGACCCACCACCCTTTTAGCAGTGGTCGATCCCCCTTTCAACAATGCTAATACCTCCCAACCCACACATTTACCCTCAACCCACCCCTTTAATAGCGCTAGGAAGCCCCCTTTCTTTAATAGTGCTAGGGCATATTTCACCCACCTGTGCGTGCCCTTGTTGTTGCTGGGTTTTGAACTTGGACCTCCCCCTCATGCTCCTATGCCTCTTCCACTTGACAACATTTTTTTCATTTTATGATATATCAATATATTAATATATATTTCATTACATTTTTTATAAATGTATGTATATATATGTTATATATATTCATATTTAAATACATATTTAAAATATGTTTTATATTTATATATTTATATGTGTGCAACAATAAATATAACTATACATATTTATATTTATTTTCATATATTATATATTAATATCTATATACATATATTAGAATATGTAGATAAACATATATATGTTTGTCAGCACACACACAAATATATTTATATATATATAAACATTCTACATAAATTAATTGTATATGTATATATATATAAATATTCATATATTTGTATTTTAAATAAAATGGATATTATTTTTTATTTATATAATCTTTATATATTGAGAAATATATTTTATGTGTAAATATGTTTTATTATTTATTTATTAAATTAAATTTTGATGGTTGAATATATATAAAAATTTGTATATATTGTTATATATTTTATTATAAATAATAATACATTATAAAAATGATAAAATTTCAATACCATAATATCAATATGAATCTAATCCCTAGAAATAAATTTATTCCTCACTGAAAATGGGTAAAATAACCCATTAAACACTGTTGAAATTCCAATGAATGTTAAAACATTTGGGGTACCCAGATTAAAAACTAAATTTTGGAGGCCTTTTGGAACATTTTTGAACTTGAAAAATGTGGTAGATGGTTCACTTATGTCATTAGTATATAGATATCATCACATGATTCAATTTTATATATGGTAGAGCCCGAAAAAATACCCTGATCAAAATTTATGGTCGTTTGAATTTCAAGTTATATTTTAAACTTATTTTCGATCATTTATTAATTTTTTGAATTTTTTTTATATTTAAATTGTGATTAAATGACTATTACTCAAGAATAATTAAAGAATTATTATTTAAAAAAATAGTTTTAATTATTTTATAAGTCATTTTCACTAATTATCTAATATATTAAGTGAAAAAACTTATTTATCCTAATCTAAGACATATTTAAAAAATATATATTATATTTATATAAATATAAATATATAGATATATTAATATTTTATTTTAATGAAATATATATATTTTAAATATACCCTTTATTAAGGCTTGTAAAAAAGCACTAATAAAGGGGTATCTTTATGAGTGCTTATAAGCAAATGATGATAAAAGGGGTCCTATTAAGAGGGCTAAAAAAAGAGCTAATAGAGGGGGTTCCTTTATCAGTACTTTTTTTAGAACTGATAAAGGTACCCCTTTTATCAACACTTTTTTTAGCACTTTTAAAGAGTGGCGGTGTGTAAAGTCATTTCTGTAGTGGTGTTTGTGACCGATGTTTGCGAACTTATGCATAAAATGTTGAGATGAATGTATGTTGTATATATGTGTGATATATATTTTTGTATATTTATGTTTTTAATTAATTGATATTTAGTTACGTTGAATTTATTATAATTTTTTTTTAAATGATTTATTTAAATGATTTTATTTTAAATACTTTGTCACTGATTTTTTAAAATTCTTTATTTTTTTATTTTTTTGCTCAGCAGTGGTTCTATTAAACTGCCAACAAATAAAATTGCAAGAAAATAATATTTTGAAGGTTAGTTTATTTTAACCCATTAATTAAATAAAAATATTTATGATAGAAACTGACAATAAATATACAAAAATGATTCATGTCTAAAACACCACTAATGTAACACCCCAAGATTTCATAGTACGTTATCTCATTAAAGTAATTTAATAACTTGTGCTACACAAAATACTGAGTTCGAGCGCGCCACAACTTACCAAACTAGCCATTCAAAAAGCAGTTATGAATAGTATTAACTGAATTTTGAATATTATATACTCTACATAATTTTAACACCCATATAATGTATTTCTTAGACATAATATGAGAACAAATGCATTTTTTCAGATAAAATGAGTATTTTTCAAAAAATGCAATCTTACCACCTTTTAATGGAGAACCCTTTTTAAAACCAATATTTGACACTTTAATATGTTAAATTAAATTAAATTATATTCTTATTTAGAATTAGTACATAAAAATTTAGTTTGGTTAATTTTTGGTACTTTTCTGATAACTTTCATACTTTGATGAATAGTGAAAAATACTTAATTTCAATTGAAAAAAGTTTTTTTAATTGAAATAATTTATAATGATAAATTATTCATTTGAATAGTTTTAAAGTATACTTAGATTATATTTTAATAATTCAATACAATTTAGGTAATTATAAGTAATTTCATATTTAAATTTGACATAAACACATGTCAATCATTTGATAGGTTTTACTTTTAATAATCCCGCTTTTTTTCATTTTGACAAGGGTAATTAATTTTAAATTAATTAATGAAACTTTTATGTTTTTAATTTGTTAAAAATAATTCAATTTTGATTTCGGAATATCAAAATTAACTTAAGGTGAATTATTGGTATTTTTCTGAAAACATCCAATTTTGTATGAATAGTGAAAAACACTGCGTTATTATTTAAAACTGACTTTTTATTTAAATTATTATTTATTTTATATAAATTTATTTTAATTCAAAAGAGATATATAGTACCTATATAAGTTAAATTTAATTCATTTAAGTCATTTTATAATAAAATTAGATGTATAAATTTTTATTGACCTTTTTACCGTCTTTTACCCACCTTCTAAGAGCATTTACAAATTTACATAACACATAATTTTACCGCCTCTGTGAGTTGAATTTCAAAAATATGAGAGACACAGTATAAATCAATAAGTAAAATGTGGTTCAATAAGATGAAATTAATTTTTGGTGAATAATAATTTTTGACTTTTATTTACCACGGTTAAAAGTAAATAGGGAAATTAAGGGTAAAAATGATATTATAATTAACCTAAAACATGTCCTAATTATATTGGATAAGTTATATTTGACCAAAAAACCTTAGTAAAAAAATATGATCCTACTTGGTCCACTTGAATTAGATTAGGACATTTATTATTATTTTATTTAAAGAAGAGTTAAAAGTGTTAAATTCAAAGTTTAATGACTAAACCATTTTTAATATAGGGTTATACATAAGAAAAATTAGACTGTAAATATTCATTAGAAATATAAAATGATTTCCTACATCATGGTATTTTATTTATAATTTTTATAAATTATATAATTAAATTTATTTATGACACAATGATGATGCAGTAATTACCTTATTAATGAAAGAATCAAATGAATGGTATTAAAAATATTAAAATACATATAATTTCAAAGTTTTTATGAAATAAAATAATTTTCTAGGTGAATATGACATATTAGGATTGATTCAGTGTATCTTTTTTGAATTAATCAAGTTGTGATAACTTTTAAAAAAACCCAATACTAAATATTGTCAAATTGACATAAATGAGTTTTTAAAATAAATATTATATTATTAAATTATATAATATTCATAAAAATATAAGGATCCACAAAAGAGCTTAAATAATATTATATATATCATTAATGAACCACTTGAGAATCTGTTGAAAGTTTAGTGTAAGTTTATTAACCATATAGTGTAAGAATATAAGAAGACATGGTAAAAGTTAAACTGTTTAACTAAGAGTTAAATAAAAAAGATAAGGTCAATATGGTGACCTAAACCTGTATAAAACCTATTGGTTGAGTGTTTTTCGGTCCCTCCCCACATTATCCTATAAATAAATCATTTTGGAGCCATTATAAACTGAAAACATTTTTATTATAAAATAATATTTCAAGCTTTTCCCAAAGTGACCCTCACCTCTCTTATAAAAGGGTACTTCCCATCCTCTTAAAATCACATCTCCAAAGCCATTTGGCTCAGCAAACCCCTAACCAAATATCTTCCCAGCTTCCTCACATAAACCTAGAGTCCTTACTTTGATCATAAAGCCATTTTAAGGATCCCTTTTGATCAACTCAAAAGGAAACACCCAAAGAAGAGGTAATAATTTTACCACCCTCTTTCAAGTTCTTTTCTTTTTCCACTTCCTCTTTCTTGGTTGTTTCCATAAAAAAATAATAACTAAATTACCTATTAAATACTTTTTTGTTATTATAAATATGGTATAACCATATTCATTATTCTATCTATCCTATAAATGACAAAGTCACCATACGTGCTTACATTCGGCTTACCATCTCCACGTCGTGGTGTAGTTTGTTATTCAAACACTTCATTATTTAGATGGGTTTAATAATGTGTATAATTGATGTAAATAATAAATATAACATGTTAATGATTCTGTATATATGATATACCATCCAATTACATAATATTTCACCATCAATATAATGTTATTGTCGCTCGTGCGTACGTACGAATTACCGTCTCCAAAACGCGATGAGATTCATTTCCACATTCACCATTCAACAATTATTATAAAAATATATATTTTTAATAATTATGTAATATATGACATAATAATGATACTTAATATATATATATATATATATATATTTACTTACATATATCTTATTCACTTACTTCCATTCAATACGATAGGAAAATGGAAACAACGTTTATGCATATGTACGACCTACCGTCTCCAGAAACAGTGTTTTAAAATTCATATATCTGTCTATTTTACATATTAATATTATAAATATATATTATGTATAAATCATGTGTTATATTCTAGAAGTATGTAAATCATGATCTAAATGATATGATCAAGAATAACAAGTTAAAACACGTACGATAACGAAAGCGATTATTACCCGAAATGTTAATTTAACATGGAAATCATTTTTAAATGGGTAGTATAAATTCATAAATTTATCATGTATGATATAATAAATATGAATATGGTTCTGTTATAATTTAATAACATACTATGGTAATTATACATGAGTTTAATCGTACCCTCGACCACAGGAAAATACAAGGTAAGGGTTAATTTCACAATCTCTTTATTATTGGAGGTTGTTTTTATGTAAGTATCTACTAAAACATATTTATTATCCATGTACATGTTTCATAAAAGAGTTTTCAAAGGGATTATTTTTAAGGTACTTTTTACAAAAACATCCTTTTAAAGGTTTTAATGATTTATTCTTCTAATCCTTTCTCATTAATGTCCTTGTTTTCAAAATGGTTTTAAGATTTATTTATATGGTCATGAATGTTTTAAAATGTTAATTACTTTCAAATATTTCAAAGTGGTATGGGGAACTTTTATTCAAAACTATCTTTTAAATGAATTCCTTTATAAATTATGTGACTTTTAAATGATTTCATGAGGAAGGGATATTTCTCTCAATGATTTTTACTGATCATTTTCAATGATGTCAACATCCTTTATGGGACATTATTCTTGATCGAGGTTGATTTATTATGATACAAATCTTCCATATTGTATTGAATGTTTTGTGATATATTTTTTTTGTGGATGTGTTATTTTTATACCATTTATGGTTTAGTGTTAAATTATTGACATTTCATATGATAGTTTTAATATGAATGTTTATGTTATGTTTCGACCTTTTCATATGAGGAATGTATTGGACTTAGTAAGTGACGGGTGGAGCCCGAAAAATCTCCTCAGTGCATCAGTAGGTCTCATGAGACAATTATACGTAGAATTGGCCGATGACTTTCCCAATTTTGATATACAGTTTGGGATGAGGCCTTAATCATTTTTATATGTCTTGGTCGAGGCCTTGACAAAATGTTTCAGAATGTCCCACATTATACATTCCTTAATTATGAAAATATTATTGATGGTTCATTTGATTATTCGACTAGTAGAATACCCATGACTATGATTTATTATGGAATTATTTACTTATCTCATATTACTTCCATAAAGTGTTCGGGTTTATTATTTGTAATGGCATGTGTTTTAAATTATTCATCATGCCTAATGTTTATGTTATCTTTTGTTGTATTGCTTACCCTTACTGAGCATTTGAGCACACCCCTTTATTATGTTTTATTTTACCAAGATTCCAAGAAGTTTATACTAATTGATAAGTAGGGTTAAGCTAGGAAATTTATAGATTTCTCTAAGGATCATGTATGTTGTGTTTTATTTTCTAAGGTGTAATTTAATGTTCATTTACATAATATATTTTCCAAGGCTGCTAAACTGATTGGTCTTTAGGGACATGATTCCTTGTAATCATGCCAATGTATTAAAATAATGCACCGAATTTTGGTAACTGGGGTCGGGGAATTACAACTAAATCAATCCAATATGTCACTATTTTATTGTCGATATTTAAATACACTTCAATTTAAATAATCATTGTTTGTTGGTGGTTTAAAACAGTGATAATGAAATAATATAATTGATACAAAAACTTGTTTTTTGTATAATGGTGGATTGAAGGAGGAGAGAGAAATGGGAGTGAAGAACCACCCCTTAAGTTGTTAGCCCCTCCATCCCTTTAAAAAATAGCTCCCAATACTATTTAAAGTTTCCATTAAAAAATGTCAATATTTGACATAGAGTGGAAACTTTCAAGTGGAATATTTTATAGGAAGGTAATTACACATTTTTTTGAGGTTTTTTAGATAAACCTTCCAATGAAATTTGAATTTTATGTTCCCCTTAATGTTATAGTGTAATTATTTATCATATTTTATATGTAATCTATAATTTTGAAGTGGAAAAGTTCAAAAAAAATTTACATAGTAGTGGTCACAAGGGATCTTGATCCCTTCCAGACAGAGAGGAAGAAGAGGCATTTATGAATATTGTTTTTATATTTCTATATATTCTAACAGACCCTCCCATTACTGGTGCCTAGTAGGAATAAAAATACCTTTAGGATAGATTAGAAGATGGTTAAATCGCATAGATCACCCCCCTATGGTAGTACCGCATTTCTAGCAATATTTTCCAATCCAATTGAAGCTGCTAATAGAAATTCTAAATGAACACCTCCAATATCCAATTGATGTACCAATCATCTTCATTGTCATCCCGAACCCCCATGTCGATCCATTTTCTGCCTTTGCTCAATTGACATAGCCCTAGCCTATCATTGAAGCCACTACCACAAAACGGGATTTTATAGCACTGCCCTTTAACATTGCTAAAAAAAGCACTAATAAAAGGGGTACCTTAATTAGGGATAAAAAAGTGTTGTTAAAGGGACCCCTATATCAGTGATTTTTTATAAGTCCTAATAAAGAACCCCCTTTATTAATGTTTTTTTACTAGTGCTGAAAATGTGTACATTTAAAAAAAATCATTAAAAATAACATATTAATATATAAATATAATATATTTTTTTAAATATGTCTTAGATAATGCTAAATAACTATATACACTTAATATAGAGGATAATTATTAAAAATGTCTTAGAAAATAATTAATAATATTTCTTAATTTAATAATTTTATAATTATTATTGAGTAAGAGTTTTTTAATAACAATTTGAATATAAAAAATAAAAAAATTAATAAAAGATCAAAAATAAGATGAAAATGCATCTCTTACTTCAAACAACCATAACTTTTGATTTGGGTTTTTGTTGTGGCTCTACCACATATCAAATCGAATCCTGTGATGAGCTCTATGTACTACTAATAGATACACACCCTTTGTCAAATTTTTCAAGGCCAAAAAGGTCCAAAAACATTGGAAACTAAGTTTTTAGTCAGGGTACCCCAAATTTTTAACATTTGATGGAATTTTAACCTCGTTTAAGGGGGTATTTTCACATTTTCACTAGGGACTAAATTTATTCCTAGGGATTATATTCATATTGATATTATGATTTCAAAATTTTATTTTTTTTCACTACGTACTTTTATTTATAATCAAATATATAACAATATGTACTTATTGTTTATATATTCACAAATAAAAATTTAATTTCATATATAAATAATTAAAAAAATTACATATAAAATATATTTCTCAATATATAAACCTTATCTAATTAAAAACTAATATCCATCTTATTTAAAATAAAAATGAATGAATATTTATATACATATACAATTAATGTATATAATGTTTATAAATATATATAAATATATTTTCATGTGTGTATTGATGAAAAATTATATATTTATCTATATATTCTAAGATATGTATACAAATAAAAATATATAATATATTTAAATAAATCTAAATATATATCATTATATTTGTAGATGAATACGCATATATAAATACATGTATGTATGTATTTATAAACCCACACAAACACACATACACACACACAAAACAAATTCTATATATGTATAAAAATGTAACGAAATATATATAAATATTCAAATATGTCAAAAAATGAAAAACAAAACAATATTGGTGAGTATAAGAGTCATGGGAACCTAAGGAGGAGGTCTTAGGTTCAAAACCCAACAAAGGCAAGGGTGCATGGGTAGGTGTGCAGGTGCCTAGCGCTATTAAGGGGGGGGGGCTAGCACTGTTAAAGGGGCATGGGGGTGTCTAGTGCTATTATAAGGGGTTGGAGAATTGATAAAAGGGAAGTGGTCCACTCTCTGATTTGCAGAGAAAAAAATTATTGTTATAAAATTATTTTTTGACCTTTATCATCACTTTTTTTAGCGCTAATAAAAGGGTCCTTTATTAGTGATTATTCAGTGCAGATAAAAGGGACCCCCTTTTAATAGTGGTTTGATTATTAGTGCTCTTTTAGTGCCGATAAAGGCTTTTTTAGTGAAGACAAAACCATGTTTTGTAGTAGTGAGCTCATCCGATGAGGTGAGGGGTGACCTCCTCTATCTGTTGAGTAATGGGGGATAAAGGGTGGGTATCGCAACCATCGGGTGATGAGGGTGAACATGAACCAAAACTTGTTCACAACCTTCTTTGAACAACCCAAGAGAGACTACCTCCTACTCCTCTCTTCCTTGAACTCCATGAATCATTGGTGTCATCCAGTAACAACCGAGGATGTTAATCATTCTCTAGGATATATATATGTATACCAATAGATTTTTTGAAACTAGAAACCTCTTTGAGAATATATATTGTTTCATGAAGCGATTTATGATTATGATACATGTATTTTTCTGCTCTATCTCTCATTTTTTTATTAACTAGTAATTCTCCCATGCATTCACATGAAATTGTAAAAAAATTCTTATTTTCAATAATAGAGTAGCATTTTTTAAATTTAATAGTTCATATTAATATTGAATATATTTAAAATGAAAATTAGTGGTACATGAGCAGGGTGGGTGAGGTTGAAGTAAATAGTGGTGAAGGTCTTGACATAACCTTGACCATCAGTCAAGCACATTGTATGTAATGGCTTGATCCCAACCCAAAGGATATAATATCAACACTCCAATGGTCTCCACTAAAGTGGCATGGACTCCCCAGCAGAAAACATTGGTGGTGTAACAGATTCATGGACCACAGTGCTTGAGGATGCTTCATGTTAGGGCTGTTATTTCACCCAAGGTGGAGAAATTGGTCTATAAGTGGATCTATTGTAATAAATGGCACCTAAATGATTCATATAGGTGGATTTCAAGGGTTTAAGAAGTGATATGCAGCTTCAATTGCTTCATGATCCTCCTAGTAGAAATCAGAACTATATTCAATTCTGCTAGAGACAACAAACCATTATTAGTTGAGATGATCAATGCTTTATTTGAAAATATGTCCAAGTGGAGGGTCAATAAATAACTGATGATATAAAATGGAAGTAATAATTGATTGATCCTTATTGTACTTTCACTTTACAACCATCAGCAAGTGTTATATCAATACAGTTAGAATTCTAAAAATTATGTTGATTTTGTTTGTGCGGAATACATTTATTGAAATAAAATTGCATTAATATAAATTGTTTTGAGATCATATCAGTGAAAAAGGAGACATAAAATAGAATGAAAATCCCTTATGAGTTGGAACATCAAGAATAATGAAGGTGCACATTGAATGATAATGGAATGTAATTAATGATGATTTGGCATGAAAATGGACATTATTGAGTGAAACCCTTAAATTCCAAGACTTCCATACTATATATTGGTGGTACCTTCTTGAGAAATAAAATTATAAGAAAAGAAAATTCCAATTAAAAAATAATGGATTCTTCTTTTACTAATTATTAATTGAAAAAAATACAGTGAGATGATATTGGAACTCTATGCCTAGAAGCTCCCTGGGAGAATCCACAGATTTTCCTACATAAAGATATCAAAATAATAAAAAATAATCAATAATTAAAATTTAAGAACCTAATTCCATAGAATAATAACACTTTTTACATCACTCAATAAATATTTTTTTCATACATTATATGGTGGATTGGATGACCTTTTTCATCTAAAGCTAGGAAACATATTCTTTCTTGATCATATTTTTCATGCCATAAAGTTGGTTTGTATTTTTCCTACTGAAAAACATCATTCAAAGTAAAAAAAAGTTTTAGAATAATTAAAAAATGACTATAATCATTATTTTTATTTTGATAAGAATGTTTCCAAATCTAGTCAATGCTTCTTTTATATTAGTTTCATATTTTTTTAAAAACAGAGCTTCTCTTCTGAAATATGGACATAACAGTTGAAATATATTAGTATCTTACTGTGAATGAAGATCATTATTGATCATAAAGATGAGGATATTATTAATGTAACCACAAAAGGTGTAAGAAAAAAAAGGAATTAATTAGTTATATCACTTACTAATTGAAATATATCACTATCCACTGCCATTTAAATGAAGACATTTATACAAAAATCAATGATATATATATATATATGAAACCTGAATGAATGTATATAGAATAATTGAATATTTAATTAAATGAGTTACACATATTGAGAATTCTATAGGCTTTGATGTGATAGAGGCAATAAATATTAACCCTGGTAAAAAAAATTATGAAGAAACAATTCCCTAGAAGATGAAGGATGTGGTGTAGTTGGAGTTTCAGAATAGGAGATGTGTAGTATGAATATCTAAAAAAATATGTGTAATTGGAAATACTAAACAATGGTCATATGTGAGATTATTTCCATGAAATTAGAAGAATAGACCTATTGTAGAGATCTAGATCTTTAGAATCTCTGATGGAAGATCAAGTACATATATGGTGGCTGACTATATATACTAGATCCCTAAATTATTGTGAAAACTGAAGTAATGAAAGGCTATGTGTAAATTTAGTATGAAAAGAGGTAAATGGAAGACCAAAAAGTGAAGTTTAGTATGGCAGAGTAGTTTTGAAGAAAATATTACCTAATGATGGATGTATCTAGAATAGGTCGAATCTCCACTAAGTCTAAATATAGACAAGTTGTGTAGATATCTGATGGAAGATGAAGATATATCTTGGATGGAAATAGAAGGTATCAGTGATAGTGAATGGCTTCACAAAGAGGTTGATGGGCATCATCCATATCCATGGACGTTGAATGAAAATTCAAATTATTAGCAGGAGGTAGAGTATGTAGTAGTTGAAAGTAACTGGGAACTGAAAGAGAAGGTAGGGTAACTCATGAGATAGACGAGTAAGAATTGAGAGAGTGGTGGTAGATAGAGGAGGAGAATCTGGTTGACGATGAAGCAGCAATCAGAGGCACATGGGGAAGAGGATAAAGGATACATATTTAAGAAGGAACCCTAGGATAAGTATAGGGTAATCATGATCATGAGGGGTTTGATTTGGAGGGAAAGAGAGAGGGTGGAGCCAGTATATTGAAGAGAAATTAGGAGAGGGTGACATGTGTCAAAGAAACTACCCATCTTTAGTATATATATATATATATATATAATTTTATTATTATCATTACAAAGTGTACGAGATCACGGGGTCAATTCCCCAACTCCAAAAATAAAAAAAATATTATAACACGAATGATAATAGTGAAACATTTCCCCCCAACATTCCTTTCCCATTGGCCAGGCATAATGATAACATTCTATGAATTTCTAAAAAAATATTAAAATTAAATAAATATATAATTATCAATGTAATCATAACTGAAACAAATTGGCCAGTTCCATTTATGAACCAGTGAACCAACCAAATGATTGGACAACTTATTCCTCCATGGGGTATTTATCATCTTGGGTATAGGGAGAGGAGTATAATTTTATTTAATTTATTTTGAGGATGAATAAAAACTCCCCTACATTACTCTCAAGATTTTTTATGGGTTAATAATTTTTTTTATAAAACCAGATAGGGGATCATATATTTTCAAATAGGGGTTCAGAGAATTGTAAAACCCATTCATGACTCTTCAATATAAGAAAGGGGAATGAACAGGGTTCACGCCTCCTCGTGGTCGAAATATATAAATGTAGGTGTGTCCCCCCCCAAATTTCTTTCTTATAATCTAGATTTTTTTGTGAAGCCCAACTAAATATCTTTCCTAACATATATTTTCTACTTTTAAGATGGTAAAATTTCTATTTAAAATATATATTGTCTATTTGTTTTTATTTATTATATTTTTATGGTTTATTTATTTAATGTGTATGGATGCATGAATGTATGGATGTATAAATTAGTCTCATTTGTATGATTTAATTTCTGAATGACTTATTGTTTTTTGTAAGATAAATTTTATATTTAATGTTTAGGAAATTTAAATATGGTTCTTATATAATTGAAATGTTATATATAAAATGCAATTTATATTTAGATAAATAATATTATTTTAAAAATATTTATATTTTTGTAATTTAATTAGCGATTAATTATATTTGAAAATATTTATATGTATATATATGATGTGTATGGTGTTTTTCTTTAATCTAATTGTACCCATAACCACCTAATATATAATTAGCTATATAATTTTTAAAAATATGTTATTAAAAATAAATTAGTTATATTAAGTATCATATTAATTTTATTAAAAAATATATATAATATTTTTTTAATAGTATAATTTTTGAACTATGAATAATCATTTTAAATTATATTAGGTATAAATAATTATTATTTAAAGTAATAAATTTTAAAATATAATTAATTAAATTTTTTGAAGTTGAAATATGATGAAAAAATTATATATACATATGTAATTTTATAAAATTGATTGTAACAAAAGTTTATAGAAATTTAATGGTTTTTATGTAATGTTAAATTACATTACTTTTATTTAATAAAAATGATAATAATTTTAATCAATAAATTTAAATTATATTAATTATAAATAATTATTCTTTTAAGTAATAAAGTATAAAATAAAATTACTTATATTTTGGAAAGTAGAAGAATGAAAAAATATTATATATACATATTCATTTTTATAAAATTGAAAATAACATAAGTGTATAGTATTTTAGTGTTTATTATGTAAGTATATATTATATTAATTTTATTTAAATTCAATAAATTTTATTGTTAAATATATATATATATACACACTCACATTTTAAAGACAAAAATTTGGAAAACAATTGTAGATATTTATTATATATTATGTCTAGTTATAGGTAATGTTATTTAATATGTAGAACAGAATAACTAAACCAAAAAATGTGTTAATAGTATTGTGTGATTATTGATCTTTGGATGACCAACAAATGGATAATTGAAATTTCATGTCTTTTTTCATGTATGTGGTTATATAATTTTTCATAATTTCATTTTATTTTCTGCATTGATGTCCCATGAGTCATCCCTCACAAAGTATGTAAGGACCTATGTTCTAGCCTAAACAATGTTATATTTTTCATACCCCTAGACCCTCTAACATATATGTGAGTAACTTTGTAATAAAAAGGTATTTGACAAGTGTCGTTCGACAAGAGGCATTCAAAAAGTGGTGTTCGACAAGTGGAATTAGACAAGAGGTATTACTGTTTGAAAGGATAATGGTGGTTGTTAAAATATGCGACCATAGATACTCTATAAGTTCACCCATAGATTTTGGTTAGTTTATCAGATAATGATAAAATAATACATAGAATAAGTCTGAAGATCAGGTCATAATTATTTATTCATATGTAATTAAAATTCTTGAAACATTTGATGATGTGGTATAAAAATATATAACATTTTATTAAATTTTCTTGGGTAATAATATCACCATCAATATACTTCAACATTAAGTTTATTTATTTCAATCATGGGTTTTGTTATATTTTTTACAAGTAATAGTGAAAAATCTTCATGAAAGTATGAATATAGATAAATATATATTATCTATTTAATATAGTCCGTAAAGTGACAAGATTTAGAACCACCATTTAATTTATGATGGAAATTGCATGTCGTTTTTTTTATAAATTCGATTTTTTAATTTATTATAATTGGATGATCTTGAGAAGACCAACCAATGTATGATTGAAAATAAATGTTGTGTTTTTTTAGTAATATAATTTTTAAAAATTTCATTTTTTTTCCTTGTTGATAACCTGTGTGTCATCCCTCTATCTATGTATTTAAGGAAATATGGATCTTCTTAAAAAAATTTATGTATCTAAGATCCTAGACCCCTCACTTTCATGTGAGTATCATTGTAATAATAGGGTTTTCTTATAAGAATTGTTACTGTTTTAAGATGTATTTTTACAACATGCCAGAGAAGAGACTCAAGGTAGTTTAAATCTAAGATAATAGATGTGCAAGGATCCCCCTTAGGTTTTGGTTGGTTTATTAAATAATGATAAACCAATCCATATAAAATGTATCAATATCAATTCAATTATTCAATAATAACCAATTTAAATAATTTAAAATTTTCATGATGTAGTATATAATATTTTTTTAATTACTTTTTTCTAGGTAATCATGTGTGCAAAAATATATTGTAAGGGTGAGTTAATTTATACTGAGTAGGATTTTAGCTATAGTTTTCCATTTTTAAGAGTGTAAAATCATCATTATTGTGTGAAATTGGATGAAGTTCTCATGAATATTCATATTCGATTGACATTGATGTCTGGTCAATCAATTACATCAATAACATATCAATATCATTGATGTAATAAAAATTTATGGAACATTGAGTATTCTCTGGTTGATGATGAGGATTATATAGATGCATCATTTTTATTTAGGAAAAATTTTAATAATGGTTTAATGGAATTATATGTGGTGATTTCTGATATTGATGTGGTGAAACCCAATACTGCATAACCATGTTTAGTGAGATTTGTAGAATTCAATCCTTCACGGTACTCTCATTCATTGCATACTCATATGACTCCTATGATAAAACAAAATTATGAAGAAGATGATCAAAATTTAGAAGGAAATGTTGGGGACATCCCTATGTGTACTCTTGATATAATGAATGACAGTTTATCTAAAAATGAAGTATCTAATGCAGAATCAGAAGATGATTTAGTTAGGGGTGATGTGGGGAATGAAAATTCTGAGGATCTTATGATAGACAGTCATCCACTAGTTAGTGGTAATCATCCTTCAGTATTGAAATCTTTAGTTTAAGGAATGTCATGTGCACAATATTTTTATTGGTATTTTGTTACATCAGCTTTAGAATTCTCTAGCATTATAGATATTATATCTTAATCAAATGATAACACCATATATATCAAGCAGTATTTTGAAAGTAAAGTTTCCATAAAAAATGTAATAAAACAATACCACATAGTATGGAATTTCTCATTTGTGGTCAATGAGTAGAATATGAAAAAATATCTCATTTGATGTGAAAAATATTGTCTCAAATGTAAATTCTGATTGAGGTAAATATATGATAAATTAATTTCATGTTGGAAGGCAACCAAATTAGATGGCCCACACACTTGTGTACATCCAAGATTGTCATAGGATCGATCTTCACTTAATGCAGAGTTTATATCAACTGTTATTGTATAGATGATACAGACATGTTAGTACATTCTAATGTCCCTTGTTTAGGAATGAATATGGTAGTTATTTAACCATAATATATCCTACGAAAATTCTTGGAATGCAAAAAAAATGTAAATTGTAAAAGTGTATGGTGATTTGGATGAATCACACAAAATGTCTCCATAGCTTATGGAATTATTGTCTCCTAACAATTTTATTATTTATCATTTAGACACAGTCGATTATGGGTCCCCTAATCACCAAGTTTTTCAATCAAAGGTAAATTTCAATAGGATGTTTTGGTGGTTCAAACCATGTATCACTGCTTTTTCCTATTCTAAATAATTCATTCAGGTCAATGAAATATTCATTTATGGCTAATATACATGTGTTCTACTTATTTATTTCACATAGGATGGTAATATCTCTCCTCTATAACTTGCATTATCTATTGTCGAAAAGGATTATTTTGAATTATGGGGTTCGTTTTTGGAAAGTATGCACATTCATGTCACACAAAATTGGGGAGTGTTTCAGATATCTGATTTCCATCTAGAAATTATAGAGGTTGTTGATAGTGATGGGGTTCCATTGCTATAAATGAAGGCTCACCATTGATATTTCATTGAACATATTGAAATTAATGTGCATTAGAATTTCATAGATGAGAAAATAAAGAAGCCAATCCTCAAGTTGTTTATTTTTTTCTAACCATACATTTTAAAAAATAATATCCTTTTAAATTAATTATTCTCTTATGGTTTCAGCATATGATACCCAACAAGAAAGGTTTGATTAATGTCTTGAAGAGATTCAAGAGGATAATTATGATGTGTATGAATATATAATAATATTTCAATGGGAAAATGGTCATAACCATATGATGTTGGCAAGAGATATGGTCATATAACCAATAATATAGTGGAGTGAATAAATGGGATCCTCAAGGGTGTGTGAAAACTTCCAATCATAGGGTTTGTATAAGAGAAATTTTATAGATGGATGCACTACATTACTAAATGGTCCCAATAGGACTATCAAAGGATGGAAAATGGAATCAATTTTACTCATAATTTCCAAAGTGACATTGATCAGATACTACATGATGCATTAGGATTGCGTGTTCTAGACTTTGACAAGGTACATAGCCTCTTTTAGGCAAGAGAGTTCCACGACTAGGTTACATGAAAGAGTTGTAGAGTGTTGGTGGTCATGTTGGATTACATGTACTATGATTGTGTAAAATTACAAGCATTGATATATCCCTATGCACATATTATTGTAGCTTATGCATGAGTAAACATATAATGGGAGCCCTATGTTAACCATGTGTATCACATGAGAGCTATGGTTTACTTTTATAGATCATATTGGATGCTATTGGTGAATTCCATTATATCACATTACCTATTGATCAGTTGACCATTATCCTTTATATTTCAAGGTTTCATAAGTTTTTTCATTTAAGATTTTTTTTAATTTATGTCAATTTTTGAATTATTGGCTTGATATTACGAAGTTGTTCCCCCATGGAAGACCAAAGTCTACTCAAATTAGAAATGATATAGACTAGGCTTAGTAATAGGGAGGGGGACTATATTGCAACATTTTTCATAAAGAAGGATATACTCATAAGATATGACCCAAAGTGGAAGGAGAGAGCACCACTTCCCATCATCCCTGATCAAGTCTATGTATTTTATCATTAATGTGTATATATTTTTTATATGTAGATGTTTAATTAATGAATACTTTTATTTCTGACTTCCTCCATTTCTGACCTATTTATACCATCATTTGTTTCATTTTCAGATTCTATCATTAATAATTTTGTGATACTACTATTAAAAAAATAAGAAGACAACAAAAATGAAAATATCAGGCAACCATATGTTCTATGTAGGTTTTTCATCACATATGTTTTATATAAAAATATTTAGAATAAATTAAACTTATTTAAAGTTCAATAAAACAATTAATTCATAGACTAAACCCTCAAAATTGACCACATATAATTGTTTACCTCTTTTTTCATCATAATGTAGTATTATACTTGAAAAGTGTCTACCTCATTTTTCTTGTAGAAGTTTTTTTTAAAAAAAATATAAATTTTATTTCATCAACTATTAAAAAGTAACAATGATATCAAATGTACTGATGGAGGGTCCTCCATTTCTCACATTCCAGGATAGGAATGTCTTCCAGCTAGGTTTAGAGGCATGTATAGTTCATCCATTGAGTGTATAGAGATCTAATAATTTCCATCCTGATGCACCACCTCACGCTATCTTCCCCCCCCCCCCTTCTTTATATTTGGTTCTATGGTGTAGCGATGTTAGACCTCACCTTTGTCGATCATCAGCTCATTACTTTTCTCATTGAGATATGGTGGCTAGATACACATACATTCCATTTTAAAGAGGGGGATATGACTATTACACTATTGGATGTGTCCATTATGAGGGGACTACCCATCGATAGTGTGGCTGTGAAAAACTGATTGGAAGTAGATTGGTTTGAGTTGGTTCACATATTATGGGGCATTGAGGTCCATGATGATGGATGGTCCATTATCTATAATTGATTACGCATGCCATGGATAGACCGTCACTTCGCTCATTTAGTAGAGGATGCCGATGAGATCACTGTGTGATGATTTGCACGTGCAAACGTTTTGAATTTGATTAGTGAAGTGATATTCATTGATCATTCTATGAAATTTTTACATTTCATGTATTTACCAATTTTGGAGGAATAGTACCAAACATGCCGTTATAGCTAGGGGTCTGCCTGTCTCGCATATACATACAGGGTGTTATTCAATGCATGTCACATCAATAATATGGTGATCCTAGGATGTGTTTTTCTAATATAGATGTGGATATGGGAGCACATATCTCGTTTATCTCTACATGCTTGTGCACCATTCCCTGCTGATATTATAGCAGAGTCGCCTGGTGGAAGATACTATGTTATTTGTTCCTTATAATGTCTAAATAAAATGTATAAATTTATATTATGAAATTTAACTATAACATTGTTATCTATAGGTGGAGTTAGGCACATTGACATATAGATATATCCATATACGATTTCCATGATTACAGACTTATGCTGGATATTCTTTGGCTAGACGACATAAGTCGTTATTATTTTTATAGTTAAATCACTATTTCGTACTATACATGTCTTCTTTTTTTAATTTACTATTCATTTTTTTCATATTTAATTGATTCCATATACTGATGATTCCATCTATTGTCTTCCACCATATTATGCGATGATTTTTGGTTCAAACTCATGCATCATTCCTTTGATTCATTTTTATATTATTGAGTGGCATTAGACTGACAAGGTTATGAGGCAGTTCATATTCCTTCATCCCATTCCTATACTAACCTATCACATACCTTCAATTAATTCTATGAAGATGTATAAGATGTGAGAATTTTTGGAGGATGTATTTTGTATGATATATTCATATGTGAATCACATGAAATGAGTCCTAATTAAAATGGGTGGGCATAGTATATATGCATTTATTTGATCAACTTAATTATGCACCCCGGTACTGTTGGTCCCCAGTCATATTTCTTACACGACATGGACGGGGCTATCATGAATTGATAAGAATTTTTCCTTACAAAATTGAATAAATATTTTATTAATATTACTTAAAAGTAGATTTTTTTTCTTCAGGATGCTTGTGTCACCCATCTTTTTCACATCTATGATCCAATAGAGGGAGGCACCTTTGACCATGCATATTTTCATAGAGTTTTCATCGAGTTGTTTCCTCCCATGGGAGATATTTATTATGGGATTTTCTTTGATCGAACATCTGATGATGGGTATGTTGAGCTTGATATAGATGTGTTAGGGGTGATAACCATGTTATGGATACTTATGTGGCATAGGAGGATGGTGTTCATCATGATCAACTAGATACTACTTTAGCTCTTACTGTATATGATCCATAGGCACAGATAGAGGCTATTATCAAATTAAACTTTTCTATAAAGATAGAGGATGACTAGTTTGTGTTGCATAATTTATTATAATATGATTTTCAGACATCCACAACATAGCATCTGTCTTGTTCATATGTTTGCAAGAGTTCTATCTAGCAATAGCCATTATCCTTAGAGGCTGGAAAGGGTACAGGCGGTGAGTCTATATATCCACTACCTTCAACAAAGGATGAAGAGTAGGTGGGTTCCAGTAATGATATACAAGTATAGTGTACACCATAGTGTAGACGTAGAAAGACATGGTGTAGACACATCATATATACACCTGGTTGTGGCATAGAGGAGCATCCAGACCACAAACGTAGAGTAGATTGATGATACAAGTTGTATTTTTTTTAAATCATTATTTTAATATTATTTAAAAACAAATTAATATATTAAATAATGTTTCATAAATAAATTAGTTGATATAATTGGAAATTCATACAAATAATTGTCAACAAATAATTATTATTAATATTAATAACTACATTATTAATACTAATAATTACTGTTTGTTATTTATATTAATACTTAGTATTATAATCCATATTATTTATAATAAATAATATTCTTAAATTTATTAATAGATATTTATAAAATTATTATTTTGAATCAATAAATATCATTAATATTTAAAAATTAATATAATATGATTATTTATTATATAGAATATTGATTATAATACTATGTATTAATATAATAAATAATCATCTTAAATTAATTTTTAAATAGTAATAATATTATTGTTTTCAATTATTTAAGTATAATTAATATTAATAATAAACATTTTCTTACTTCTTATATAATTAAATTTTTAATAATCTAAAAAAATATATTAAATAATTACTTATATAATTGAAAATAATAATATTCCACTAAGGTAAGTCACATTCTGGGTTCCTGCCTCTCTTCCACAATTTAGGGGCCTGCCAAGTGTCATCATGATCATCCATACCCGATGAAACTTCCTCATCATGAGATTCAGTGACTCCGGTATTCACTTGAATTAAGACATCATCATGATTAGTACCATCCTTAGAATCATCAACACCACTTTCCTCACAAGGCTTTACACTTATGTATTTCCCCCTAAAGAGGCCTGGATAATGAAAAATTCCACATAGAAGACATTCTTGCTATTAGATATATTAATAATTTTATCCAAACTATATGTGAATTCCCTTACTTTTGGTTGGATTTAGGTATACGTACCTACCGACAATTGCTTCTCCACAGGTTCAGCATCCTGAGCAGATTTTTCAATATCATTATTTGAACCACTCATTATATTGTCTCCTATAATATCATCCTTGAATGATAGTCCAATAATGTGACTTACCTCAGTGAAAACCGCCTTAGGAAAAGGCTCCATCTTAGATACATTCTTATCAGAATGTATCACCAATGCGACCTTCTCATTCTGAATCTTCTCTTGGGTGTCATTGGAAGATGCTCACTTCTCAAATTCCTTAGGGTCCTCTACATCCTGAGCTGTGTACCTGGACACATTTAGAATAGAGGTTTTCTTCATGTGTGACTTATTTCCCATACTACGATGATTCCCATGAATAGGCAATGAAGAGTTCCCCACTCGCTTCAGTTGAATTTTCCTAATTAAAAATATAATTGTTAATTAGTAAATAATTTTTAAATGAAATTTATTTATTTACATTAAAAAAATTATATAACATTATTAATTATATTATATTAATTAATAACAAATAACACAATTGATATTAAAAAAATTAAATATTATTATATTAGTAATAATTCTGTCAACAAAAATTTTAAAAAAGATTTATAATTAAAATATAATAAATATTAGTTTTTTAACTATTAAATAATTAATAATATAATAATAAAATATTAAAAAATAAAAAAATACAATTCATTATTGATCAATATATTATTTATCAATAAATTGTTAATATTTTATATCAACAAAAAAATTAAGAAAAGATTATAAGGAATATTGATAGAAATTTTTATTAATAATAAATATTATATCATATTAATAATAATATATATATACAAAGAGGTATGAATGGGGATTATACCTCTTTGGCTGAGAGCAAGAAGCGTGAACCCTGTTCATTCTTCTCTAGACCTTTTTTTGAAAAAAATACCCAACCATATCCCTTTTAATAAAAAAATTAAAACACACTTTTTAAAAAATTACCCATACTCTCCTATGGTATATTACACCGAAGAGAAAATTCATGAAGCTTATGAAAATTACTCATACTCACCCACTAAATTAATTATCTTCATCCAAAATTCTTGAAACACTTAAAAAGATGTATAAATAATAAAAAATACCTTGTAAAAATTTATAAAATATTTAAAATTAAATTTATTATTTATGTTTAATTTGTAGAACCACCAGAAACTTATTAAAAAACATCTATAATTTTTTTTTAAAAAATGTAATAAAATTTGGTGAATGATAACAACCCAATCATACATTATAATTTTCAAATTTAAAAAACAAAATCTAGGATACTTTGTTTTGGGAAAGCATCATTGAAGTTAAAATCAATTAGAAAACACTAAAAGTGGTATAGTTTAACCTATGCTTATTTCACTTAATAAATTTGCAACTTTATTCTTGTATCCAAATATATAAATATCTCTCTAAGATAGAGATTATTATTTAAGATGTACTGGTATTCAAAGATAATACTTCTAAGAAGAAAAAGATGAGTCTTATTGATATAGGGATACCCTATGTGGAGTTATTTATCTATTTATAAAGAATAAATTTTTGGTAGGACTTTTATATACATGGTGAGACTCTATGGAACCTATGTGACTTATAGTATACAAGGATAACACCAAGTGACAAGGTGAATATAGTGAAAAGATAACGAAGAATTTCAGTGAGAAGTTGAAAAGACAAGTCTCTTGATCCATAAGAAAAATGGATGGTGTGACTTAGGACATGTGAAGAACAATGAGATTTTGATCTGATTATAGTGTGTGAAGATCCCTCTACTTGTAATTGTGATATTTTATTATAGTGTAGAATCCTTGATTGAGGCACTTAATCAATCAAATAAAGGAATAGGTATTTATATAAACCCTTGAAAATCCTTGTATTCTATTGCCTTTATTTACTAAATCACACATGTGAGGTAGTGAGACTTAAGAAGGAGTGGAACGAGACTAAATAAGTATTGGAGTTTATGTTAAAGGGAATAATCCATAAAAGTTTTAAGTGAAAAATAATTAACCCCTCTCCTCGTGGTGATTCATTAGTCCTCTATGCATTTTAGTTATAAATGAAATAAAATTGATTGTGCTAAGGGAATAAACTAGAAAATGCTTCTTTAGAAAATAAATAATTAATATATAAGTTTAATATATTAGAGTTATAGAATATACAAGGAGAGTCAGACTCAATGTTAGAATACTTTTCTCACTTTCCATTCTTTGATACTTATGTAATTTTCACCAAATGTTTTCTTTTTTGGTGTATATATTATCATATTTATGTCTTTTATCACTAATTCATTGATATTCAAGAGGTTTACAAATCCTTTTCAAATTATCTTCTTTAATATCCTTTTGATTCAAAAGTTTCTATATTGGTAATATATTTTCTTTTAAAACCTTATTTTAAAATTCTCTTTTAAAAATCCTTATCTACCATGCTCTTGTTCTTTAAAATGTTTCAAGAATATTCATCAAAGATTGTCAAATTTCATTTTCAACCATTTATTAATCTTTAAAAAGGTTTTAAAAAATAATCTTTTAATTTTTTCAAAATGGGATACTTTTGAATCATTTTAATTAAGTTAAAATGGATGTTTTCTAATGTATCCGACATGAATGAACTTTTCTTTTTTCATGCACTTTCTTCATTTTAAATCTTCCTTGATACATTTCTATTATTTTTTCAAAAAAATATATTATTCTTATTGGTGTTTTTATTTTTATTTTTTTTCAAATGTTTTCAAAAGAAAAGGTCGTTTCTTCTCTTTTTTATGAAATAACTAAAAGTGGTTTTTTTAATGGGAGGAAATTAAGATTTTATGGTTTTTATGATGAAAATTTAATGTTATCAAATGTTTTGATTTAAAAAAATGAATCTTTGGAAATATTAATTAAATTGGGAATGGAGAGTAAACTCAAAACCTTGTGGGACTATGTCCATTTATGTGGCTAGAGGGCCTGTTAAATCCCTCTAATGCATTGGAAAAAACGACATAATTAAATGATATATGATACTCCTAAGAGAATATGAATTGAGTTAATTACTCATATGAGTCGACAGAGTTAACTTCTATAATTTATTCCTAAGAGGATTTTGGAATTATCTTATTAGGTTATTCCATGAGGAAACTATGATACACTAAGTTTCCTACTTATTTTCTAAACAATTTCAAATGGGTTTTTATAGAATTTATTTTATTTTAAATGGTAAAAATATGATTATGTTTTAAAATAATTTTTATTATATTCTAAATATTATTATTTTTTTCATTGTAAGATTTTCTAAATTATGATTTGTTCTTTTAGGATTTCTTAAAAAAAATTCTTTAAAACTTTGGGCTTTAAATTTTATTTCAAAAGTAGGTAAATTATTGTTCTGAGCTCAAGAATTTATTATGTAAAAAGAAAAACATCCTTGTGGGTTTTTTATGAATTTCATATGGATTAATGAGTTTAATTTCTTATTGATATTACTTACTATGATTTTTTCTCATCATAAATTTTTAAATATTTTTCATAGGACCTATGGATGAGTAGAAAATATTTTGAATTCCAGATCAGGATAAAGGAAATTTTTCTTGAATGATGAAAGTATTTCATTGAAAAAATAGGATTGTGAACTTAAGAATACTATTTTTTTAAAGAAAATATAAATTGTATGTCAGTATTCACTACATAATGTAATGATTTTCCTAATTCTATAAAACTATTAACCTAAAAGATCATGGAATGGAAGAAATTGCAACTTGTTTCATAAATCGTGTAACTATTTGTTGATTAAGGTACATGTTTTTATAGTGGAGGTTTGTGAAAAATAGTGACATAATGTGTAGGACTCGAGAGAAGTCTTGGGAATGTAACATTGAAGCCTAACCATGTTGTGTATAAGAAAACACATGTGTTTGTTAGATAAATTCCATGTGGGTTAGAATGGGGGTAATCAATGTGTACTTCATTGAATTTTGAGTAATGTATCCTTTAGACGAACAAAAAATGTCTTTAGGAACTACATAATTTGTGATATTTTTTAATTGTTTTGAAAACCCTTATGGCAACAACTGTGAGATGCAATAGGTACTCCATGGCTACAAGTCATGCGATCAAATACTTCTTTATAGAAACCCTAGACCCCTGATTTTACTATTGCTACCCATGTCACTCAGACCACCACCTTTTCTAGATCATCTCTATCATCCCAAAAGTTCCCACTATTCAGTCTAACATTCTGATAACAAATTTTGTGTTGTTTTCCCCATCAATCAATTCATTCTAAGACCACTATTGAGGACCTCAATCACATCTCATTACTGATGTATACTTGCCGATCATATCCACCCTTCACCACTACCATGCTCGAACCCTATCATTTTGTCTTCATCCATTGATCTATATGCCACTATAAGGACCAATGTTTGTTCACTCAGTCTTGAGGGATAAGAGTAAGGGACAAAATAGTGGAGATAGAAGGCTCATCGAGGGATGAAGTGGTCTATCTTACCTCATGAGAATTGTCATCGTCCATCAGGTCTGTCCCAAGGAAAAGACTAACGAGCCTCTTAGATAAGAAAACCAATTAAAAATTATAAAACCTCCACCTATACTTCCCCATTTATCCCTTTAATTTCACCATAAATGACCCCTCCCTCCTCCACCTCATCCAATCTTGTATCTCATCTCCCCCAACCACCTCTATCTCTTAGTCTTCCACCTCATTGGTTAGTGTAGGGTTGCCTCTTTATTAATTTCATTTTCTCAATTCTCCTCAGAAAAAACTCTCACTGATACTCTGTATGCACGAAATCTAACATCATTGACTCCACCTCTTTCCACACCATCTATCAAAATTTCTCCAAGTATGATTTCTCCATCGTTGTAACTTAAATCTCTCCATTGCTTCCAGACATACAATTGACTCCTTCTAAGTACTGTTGTTGTGATAAAAAATCATGGAGATCATAATTTCAGCAAAATAATTGATGAGTAATCGTGGTCCACCAATAACAAAGCCACGCCTTTCCCATCCCACTCCCCAAGTATCTGTTTACAAGACTAGTTGTACTTTTGTTCTTCCAATTTATCATAGATGAATTTTAGAGGTTTGATGTTTGTTTTTTGAAATTAATGATAAGGAAATTTTTTGACCAAAGGTCTCAAGAAGTCATATTACTCCACCCAACCCTACTAGCCACTACCACTGACGTTAATCCGCACTGAAGCATGAAACATGTGGGGTGGAAGGGTGGATAAAAATCCATCTGGTCACCCAATCTTTTTAGGTTATGGTGAAAACATAAGTAATCCATCAAAAATTATAATAAAATGGTATGATTTTTATGTTGATTGAAATATAAAATAATTCATCAAAAAGATCAGAAACATATTTTGTGCAAAAAAAAGAATAAAAAATAAAAATAAAGTACTTCCAAAAATTATGATCGATGTCACATTTAGATCTATTCTTCCTTTATGATATTATCACATTACCTTGACGAATCAATCAAACCCTAATATCCAACTAGGATATTTTTTGATGTCCAATCCTATAATTAGTTGATTAGTGTAAAATTTATATAGGTAGGATTTGGGTTTTCATGGTTATTCCATTAAAGTCCTAAAATGGTCCAATAAAAGGCCCAAAACACAAACATGAAAAACACCTTTTCTAGGTGAACCCCTCAATCCTGAGTCAAACTGTGGTGAAATATTTACCATATGGGGATCCATTTTGGTGTTATAGATAATTTATCTAATTTTCATGCATTGTATAATAATAATATATTTGAAATATCATTTTTTATAGTGATTGAAATTCTTTAATAATGAAACAACCATGTAACCACAATATTAATATTTTTTAAAAAAAATTAATGGATTCAACTAAAATCTAAGTCACTACAGAAATCATGATTGGAGAAAAATAGATGATGTATTTCACATGGGAGAGGAGGAGAGTGGGAAGGGGTCTTGGGGAAGATCTTGGTCTGGCTGGGGTGAAGAGAATAAACAATGAAACCCATTTAAGGAGGATTTGGATTAAGGTGAAAAAACCATCACCCCATTTTAAAAATTCCCAAATACTCTCTATTGGGTAACAAATGGGGGACCATTGACCACTCGGTGGACACTTGGTACCCAGTGAAAAGACACCATGTACCAATTTAAAGAGCAAGTAAGTCTTGTAACTCCACTAGACACCACAAAGTACTTGATATAGTTTTTTTAATAAAATATAATTGCATTTACTTTCATACATCATTATATTCCGTCTATAAAAAATCTCAAACTCCTAGTTATTAAACAAAGAAATTAAATTAAACAAAATTAAAATAAAACACTAACCCAAATGACATAGGTTTTTATAACATAATTGAGAGAGAGAACATAATAAAAGGGAGGAACTATTTCACATTAAAATTTATGTGAGAACTATTTTGTTAAATCTTTATAATTTAAAAAAATTGAAGTCATGGATTTATTCATGGAGTTGTAGCTAAATTAGAACAACTATTATAGATCAGTGTACTGACTATCTTATATACCTTAGTTATAATGACCCATGAGTCATTTTGTTTATTTACTTATTTTGAAGTATTGATTCAAAAGATAAAAATATGTAGGTTCGTTGGACTTAGTAGTGAAGTGATCGTATAATTTATATTCACTCAAAAAAGTGTAAGTATCGACACATCATTGGTTTCTGCTCAATGGATTTAGGTGTTTTTGGATGAACTTCATAAACATTTGTGTTCTGATTATTTTATTTCATTATTTTTATGTTGTGTTATGTTTAATTTATTTGATAGATTTGATTGTTATTGCTAACACAAGAACAAGATCCACTTGAGGAGAAAATTTAATTACCCAAATTCACCCACTTTTAGGGTGATTTGGAATTCATGGTTAAAACATATGTCATTTTGATAAATTATCCATTTTGTGGGAAATTTTACATCACATTGTTAATATCACCCTTTTATAGTAAATTATTCCTCATTTTGATAACCTCACCCTTTGGTGGTAAATTAATTTTCATTTAGATAACCTCACCCTTAGGTATTAAATTACATATTTTTTATATAACCTCTTCCTAATACAGTAAATTTTACATTTTTTAAATATTAACACATGATAAACATAGAATCATCATGATGTCTATAGTTTAACAATTCAATTATAACACCTCGACCTGAATCACCTAATGTGAATCAAAGGGTCATATAACCTAATGTGTGCCTCCTAATATGAAAGAGTCTACTAACTAGAGGAAATGGCCTAAGAATCACTATGAGGAGACTATTCCCTTGGTAATAGACAAATAATCATAGTATGCAATAGAATAAATGATAATAATAATATATAGAAGAACTAGAGTAAGGAAGATCATAAAATAGAAACAAAAAACCTCCCATGCTATAATAATATGACATACAATATCGAGTACAATAACTCCTAGAGGAATCCCCAAATGTCAAAAATCCATATACATTATACAATGTAAAATAATTAAAGAGACATATATGAACAAATATCTTAGAGTCTATTTGAAAATTTATTCGATCATCCTGGTCCTCCTATACATATTCCCTATGTAGGGCCACTTCCTTCATCTGAATTCTTGGCCCCAAGGTCTTCTTGGACACTGAGATATCCATGAAGTGTGTGAGTATAAATCCAGTAGGATATGGAAAATGATTCATTAAAAAATGAAGCATTTAGATATAAAAGTGTATATAATTTATGAAAATAAATCATAAATAAATATACAACCATCAATGTCATTATGAACTAAATTGGATACAACAAACCTTGGTCCTACTTACTTCAACTCCATGCTAGAAGATAAGTCACATATAGACAATAAAATAATCCGAATAGGGGACCTAATTATTCCCATGACATAACCATCTCACTAATGGATATCCATAATATACTCAACACAATAGAAAAAATATTTTCCATGACTCACCCATATAATTGATAGATAACCACAATATGTATAACATGATAGCATGAGTTATTCAAAAACTCAACCAACTCATCAATGGATGGACACAATATTGTCAACACAAATAGTACATATCATAACAATAATCCAAAGAAAATTTCTCATTGGGATACATTAGAAACCACATGATAATCAAATGACACAACTAATTTCTCATAGGGCTGTTTATTCATCCACACATAAAGAATGACATGAATCATAGATATCATATTCTTATACACACAATAATAGGAAATTAAAGTCATATATTTTTATATAAAATCTTCAAAATGGTAAGGAATTCCTTCCATAATCATTTTAGAGCTCAATATTCCATGATCCATCACCTGAATTAGACTCAACACACCAAATCCCAAACAGAAAAAGTTGAAACGAACACATCTAAAATTATTCAAGGTAGGTAGGGCATTTATAGAATTTTTGGGTTCATATCCTTTGATTTCTAGATCCAATGATCCAAAACCTAATTAAAATGCATTTTGAATGGAATGAAATCACTAAAATCACCCAAAGGAGTGTCTTGGTTCAATATCCCTAATCCCAAGAGGAAGAATGAGAGTTTTCTAGGATGTATTGGGATAAAATTATAATTTTCATAATAAAAAATACCATGTGCATGATTTGAAAAACCATGCACCAACAATTCAAAAGATACTATCCGAAACCAAGGTTGCATAGTTGTGAAACACGATTTGTTAAACCATGTAGCAACCCTCAAAACACCACTTTGTTTAAGGAATCAAATAACATGTTTATCTGGGTGATCCGCACGGTTTATGGAAATCATGCACCAATAGTTTATCCACCAAATTACCTCTAAAATATTCTAAAAATATTTAAAAACTTTCCACGATTATACCTCAATGTAGCATAGCTAAAAAAATAAGTTCAAAGGAATATAATGAACCTTAAAAATTCAAGGGGGTGTTAAAAATACATGGGATGCATAAAACATAACAAAAACCACTACATGGAATACACAAAACACAATAACATGATCAAAAATTTAAACCCTAGTACATGAACATATGGTACATATCATCCTGGTAAAACATTAAGTATCATGGTGTGAGATCATAATAAGATATATTCATGATGACATAAACATATTACATAACATATATCCAATACAAGTAATAAGTAAATTAAAATAGAATATTCATCATTTATTAAATATTTCAATGAAATATTCATTAATAAAATTATTAACCCAACAAGCCAATGGGTTACCTAGTCATCTAGTGATATGATTAGTGCTTCACCTAAAATTGAACAACCACCCTGGTTCTATATAATGGCATAAATTTATTTAGTAAAAACTAATCACTTAAAATTATCATTTGGGTTTCATTTCATACAAAAATCCCTTTGACTCAATTTCATGAAATCATTGTCAATCGAAACAAAAAATATTATTCCTTTAATAAAATGTTTGATTTAATTATCTTATTATAAACGATTTATTAAAGAAAAATTTGGCTTCTCATAGTACCTATTCAAATCTAGTAATTGATAAATTTTTACTAACTCTTTATCAGAAACTGACTTTGAATAATTCAAAAATTAATTATTCCTTAAGAATTAATCTCATTTTTCAGCATAGAACATATAAATTTTATTAGTAAAAATTTCAGTGCCTTACACATCCATTTGGGGTCCCTTGTATTTTAAACCCACCTACCACTAGACAAAAGACATACAAATCATGAAGGATGAGGAAAAAATTTGGTCACTTTCTTTATATGTGAGTACATCAAATACAAATATTCCTAATCATGTTAAATCTGAAAAAATGGATAAAAAACCAAAATGGAATGTTCAATATATCAAAAAAGACGGATAGAGAATCTCCCAATAAAACCAAATAACACACATTTTCATCATCAGGAAAAGCCTATTATCGTAGAGATATCAACATTATGACATAGAATGATACTTTATAAGGTGGAGGGGAGAGGGAGAGAGAGAAGGGAGACAAGAAACACCTCCAGTTTAACCCCCTTCCCCCATTTAAAACAAAATTTGGATAGGTTACTGATATATCCCCATTAGAAACTAGCTAGCACCCCTTAATTTCCCATTTTTAGGGAAATTGGCATAATAAACTTAGAATTTTAAATTGTATTTCTTATAAAATAATTAAATATATATTTATGAGCAGGAAAAACTCAAAGAGAAGCATGTTGGTTAGAGTAGAATAGAAGGAGGTGGGTGAATTGAATTTTAAAAAATAAAGTGATTAAAGAAAACAACAATTATAAAATTCAATGATTTCAAAAAGTTAAAATGATGAAATTTATTATGAGATAAATGATAAATTAGTTTTATTTATTAAATAAGTTAATATCAATGTTAATTAATAATTTATTCACAATGGAAAGAAGATGAATCAAATTTATGCAATTTAGGATAATCGGGATTAGATTTATGTATTGTCTAAATATAAAATGATAGTGAATACAATTTGAAACAGAGTTTGGAAATAGAAAAAAAAGTTAGCACTTTGTATACTCCCATCAATTAGGGAGATATGTCTTATTAATACATTACATTTTTTAATGTAAATCCAAGAACTACATCCCTTGGTTGTATTGGATACTCAAGAACCAATCTTCCCTTTGTATTAATAAAAACCCAAAACCCAAACTTCCCTTGATTTTAATGAAAACCGAAGTACCAAACCTCCCAATGTTTTAAAATAATCATAAGAACCATGTCCCTCATTTTATGGTTTTGATCATTTTAAGAATAAGGGGTGAGAATTAAAATATTTTATTGGTGAAAATCATTTAACACATCTATCTTATATCTATCTTTATGAAATAATGGAATATGATAAAGGAAAATAGAGATAGAGACTATGTTGAGGGCCTTTGAGATTGAGAAATGAAAGTTGAATCTTTTGGGTGGAGGTATTAGAGAACTTTACAGATTCATCATCGATTCTATAATGGATTTTTTTCACAAGTTTTTTATAAAGATCTAAGAACCCAAGGCCTATATTTACATCTTTCAAATCCTTTATAAAACTTCTAGAAATTTCAATGGATTAATTAAGTTATTGAAGATCAATATTAAAGAGATTGAAAAATAATAATTGCATCTTGGCTAATGACATGGATTGTACTGTGGCCTGGTGTATAAAGCTTGGACGTTTTACCTCTAAAAACTCCCAGCACCATGGGTGTGGACACCATCAATTGGAAATTTTGCATATTCATCTCACCTTTCCACTATGGATTATTCAAAATGGGCATGGGCATGGTTTGTTTCCCTTTTTTCATGAAATTTCAATAGCTGTCTCCACCAAATCCATGAATGGAATTATAAGGTTCTTCTAGCATCCTTAAAATGCATTAATACTTTAATTAAGACTTATCAAATGATCTTTCAAGGATTCTTAAGTATTTCAATAATTTTATCAAAGATACTTTAGTGTTTATTCATTAGAAACTAAAAGTACTTAAAAATGAAATTTTAGAAACATAATTGAGTGTTTTGTGATCATCAAAAGATCATGAGAGAGACACGTGCAAAAATCTCTCTTTTTTATAATCATAAGAATTTAACATAAAAAAGATAAGTTAAATACAAATCAATAGTGAAACCAGTATTCAAATAAATTCATGATATTAGAGATCAAGATATTAAACATGCTAAAAAGATAAATATAAATATATATAATATGATTTAAGAGATAAACATCAATATATTCAAAATTCTTAAAGAATAAACTAACTTCTCCCAAAAAACTAATAAACATATCCCCCTTTGAAATGTTGAACAAATATCCCCCTTGACCAAATAAATTAATTCTTCCAAACTTCTTCCAAAGTGTTTATCCCCATTTATGATTATCAAAAAGGAAAATAAGGTGGGTAAAAGAACATTAAGGAGATGGGATAACTACATAAAATATAAAAGAGTTAATACATGAAAAAATATACACCCAAAATGATTACCATAATCTAAAAAATGATGATTGATAATATGTAATAAAAATAACTACAATAATAATATATAAAGAAGTAAAGCAAATGAGATTGTTCAAAGATAAAACACTTAATATTGAATCAACTTAGTTAAAATATAAATTATAAGAGTTGATTTCAAAATTTTAAGAAAATATTTTTTTTAAACATAAGAAAATAAAATTTCAAAAAAATTTAAGAAAATAAAATTTTGAAATAATATAAGATTTTTTTAAAAAATATATAATAAAAGAAAATTTTGAAAAAGATAAGAAATTACATTTTTAAAAAATATAAGAAAATAAAAAACAGTGAAAGATAATTTATTTTCAATAATAAACTATCATATTTAAAGAAATAAGAAGACATATATATGTTATAATGAGAGATATGTGAACTACAAATTAAACTCAAAAGGAAAAATTAAAAATAGAAAGAACCTAAAACATTTTTTCAAAAAGACCATCCTAAACTTTTCTAGAAAGATAAAATCCCAGATCTCCCTAAATTGAAGCATTAAAAATTGTGATCAATAAGGTAAATGATAGATTAATCAATTAAATATTTAATTAATCCACTATTATTGAGAAGACACCCTATGATAGATCAAGAAACTTAGTTTAAAAGACCTATAAAATATCAAAAGTATGTGCCTTTTGGTACCCTTGAGGATCTGATAGTGTGAGATAACAAACATTGAGGCAGTGAAAAAAATATTGTGTCCACTAATATTATATAATAAGTATTTAGAAACCCAAATTTTTTCTTATGAGATTTTAAATGAGTTGAAATATGGATATACTTAGGTCTTACATATCTAGAATTTTTACTCTTTCATTAATAAATTAAATGACTATGTTTTTTATAAAAATGGAAAAACTTATTTTGAGAAATAACATTAATAAAATATGTATTTTTAAAAGATATTTCATTATTTGAAAAAACAAAACAATTATTATTCATTTTAGTAGATTCAGAACCATGGTTTTTTGTTATGATTTTGCTCACATTGAGTGAATTTTGAAATATATATTTTTTTATCTTCAATTTCATATTTGAAAACATTAATATTCAATTGATTTTTAAATTTAAAAACCAAATTATAAAGAAATAATTTTCATTATAAAGTTTTCTTTTTTATCATCCATAACATGTTCTTTATTTTTTGTTTAGATGTTCTTATAAAGAAACAAGTTCTTGAAAACGATTTTTAATTTGATCATGAGAATATTATAGTTCTTCATAGCTTAAAGTACTTGAAGAAGAAGAAGGGGATAAAGATAAGGATTGAGGAGTGGAAGAAGTGGAATGATAAAGAGAGTCAAAACTAACCTCTTCACCTACCTTGATATTATTCATGAGGCATTTAGGAGTTGATTTGCTAGATTCATGTCTTGAATGAGAATCCTCTCTATTACTCCAAGTTAAAACTTTTAAAGCTTTAATACCTTTATTATTATTATTATTTTAAGAGATAATATGGTTTGATATGACCCTTGTTTTTTCAACTGAATCACATCACAACCTATGATTCAATTCAATTTTAATTTTTGGAATGTCGAGACTCTTTCTTCCTCTTTTATAGTTTGTCACCTATTTTAAAAGTTGTTTAATTTTATCATTGTAATGAAAGTAACTTTCAAAATAATTATATTCTTTGATATCATGAAAATATAGATTCTTCTTAGATTCCTTGAGTTTTATTTCTTCTATTACAACTTTTAATATCATGGTGATTTAATATTCCACTATTAATATAATGGGATCGTCAACTTCCATTTTATTTTCAACCATGATTTACTAAATGTCCATGATTTTGGGATTCCCTGAACTATTTAAAACACCAAGTATTTTTTTCAAGATCATTTTTGTAGAATAAAAATTATTGAGAGATTTTATACCTTTTAAAAAGTCAGTCATCTGTGTAAACATGGAAGTAATAGATTCATTAGGATATATGGAGAAATTCTCAAAAAAAATTATAATACATATCTAATATAATGTCTTTTACTTTATTCAATACTTCAATTTTTAATTCTAATGGTTTCTATATTACATGGGCAATTTTGAAATAATATATATGATAAAATTCATTTTGTTCAAGCCCACATAAATATCATTCATGTATTTTCTAATAAGTTCAAATGTATGATATATTGAGGAGTCCCTTTTTTACTCTAGTTATTTAGTTGAAAAATATTCATACATAACCATTTTATAGACATGATAATTAATTCTATTAATAATTTTAGACATGTAATTTTAACAATAAGATTAATTTTAACCATCAAAGAAAGTAACATGTGTAGAAGAAGAAGATTCCATCGTAAAATCATGCATTAATATCAACAAAAATTTTGAAAGTTAAAAAGTGTTTTTGTATAACTAAAATTTTCTAGATAAAATAAAATATCTCCATTGATACCAATTTTTGGATGGATTAAAATGGCATGGAGGTGAATTTACATTTAAAAAATAATATGATTAACATAAAAAATGATTTTAAAATATAATGATTTAGAAAAAAATGAAATGATGAATTCCATTATGAGATAATTGATAAATTTGATTCATATATTAAAGATGTTAATATGAATGTTTATTTTGTATTTAAGCACAATAAGAATAAGATGAATTGAATTTTTGAAATTTATGTGAATCGAGATTAGAATGATGAAATGTATATTTATCAAAAAGAGTGTGAAAACAATTTGATAAGTTGTTTGGAAATATAAAAAAAGGTACCCCTACACATCCACCCCTCAATTAAAGAGATATATCTTATAATGACCTTCCCTTAGTTTAAAAATAAATCGAAGAATGAAATCCATTGTTTTTAATGGATACCTAAGAACCATTATTCTCTTGGTTTTAAGGGGAACCCAAGAACCGAACATCCATTGGTTTTATCCAAAACCCAAGAAACAAAATTCCATTGGTTTTAAGAGAAACTGATGGAAACTATAGGAATTATCATAGATTGAAGTGGATTTTTAGTGGTGGTTTCCAAAACCACTACTAAATATTTGAGTAATATTTCTATCCATTTTCTAGGAACACATATGGAAATAATTTCCAATAGTGATATTTAGCGGTAGTTTTTTGAAATTACTTCTATCTTTTAAAAAATATATAATCGGTTCTAGCCTCCCTCTATCCTTTAATCCCTCATTTTCCTGAAGTCCTCTGCCCCTCGATGCTGACACCCTCTCCCCTCGACGCTAACACCCTCTCCCCCTCAACACCTCCCCTTGATAGACCCCCCCTATTTGATACCCTCTCCCCTCACCAATATCTAGGTTTTTCTATCAGGTTGATTTTAGTTTTGTTTCATCAAATGTTTCAATTAATATTATGCAAGTTATTTCATCCATATGGTGATGTTAAATTAAATATATCATATTAATTAAATGTTCTTAGAGAAATCATAAAATGAAAAAAATAAATTTATAATGTTTTTTTGGCATATGTTATGTCCTTGATATTATTTCAACATTTTTTTATGAAATTAATATATGTTAAATTATTTAATGTCTTGTTAAAGGATAATTTAATGTGGTTATTTTATTAATCAATGTTTTGAGGCGTGGCGTGTGATTATTTCTTGTTCCACTACTACAAAACAAGCCTTTAACAACACTAGCTTTTATCAGTGCTAGAACAAAATGGTGATAAAGGTACCTTTCATCAGCGCTAAAATAAGCACTAATAAAGGGTCCCTTTTATGATCATTTTTTTCTACAACTGATAAAAGGAACACTTTATTATTTCATTTTTTACGAACTTATAAAAGGAATCCTTTTTCAACACATTTTTTTTAGTGATGATAAAGAGTATCCTTTATTAGTGCTTTATTTGTAGCACCCATTAAGGAATCATTATCAATTCTTCTTTATCACTGATAAAAGTTTGAATAAAATAAAAAAATGAATTTATTAAAATATATTTAAAATTTAATTAAATAAAATAATTATTGATAAAAATAAATAATTGGATTATACTATATATAAATTATAAATAGTATATATTAAATATATAGATATGTGTAAAATCGAAATTAAACAAATAACTAAATTGAGAAAACTATTAGACATTTTATTAATTAAATAATTATTGATAATGTTAATAAATAATATATATTAAATATAAAGATATATATGAATGTATATAAATAAGATTTATGTAATAATGTTTTTTATTTGTTACATTAAATAGTAAGTGAATAATGGTTCATCTATAAGAATTAATATGAATTAAAAATACTGACAAATTGTATAGAGTAATTGACATAATTGATTATCATTTGATTTGTTAATTTAACATAGATCAAAAAGTATTATATTGATTTCACATATATGTAATTAATGCATTTTTACATACATACTCACACACACAAATTTTTTTCTTAGAATTTAATCTATTTATATTATTTATTATTTATATATTTATTTACTATGTATTAATATTTTCAATATGTATTCATATTTATTTCAATATATATCCATTTTTAATGATTTATTTTAATCAAAAACTTATCCAAATTTTCAATATTGTACTCATTTTTAATTAATTAATTTTAATAATTTTTTAACATGCATGCACTTAAGATTAAATTTTCACTAATAATGTTAAAAATACATTTCTAAAAATATATTTACAAATAAATATATTTGTAAATGTATATTTACTTTTTTCCTACATCTATAAATATAAATAAATAAATAATATTTATTTAAATTTTTTTTACATAATTATAAATAATTAATTATATATTCAAAGAATAATTAAATTATTTTTTATTAAACATATTATTATAAGTATTGTAATTGTATATAATAATTATAATTTTTTAAAAAAAAAAAATTTTTAAAGTATTATAAGTATTTATCAGCTCTTTTTTAGCATTGATAATTCTCTATCATTATTAATAGTAAAAAAAGGGCTGATAAAGATTCATTTTATCAGTACTTATTAACTTAGAACTAATAAAAGGTGTCTTTATGAACATTTTTTTTGAAGCGCTGATAAATGTGTCATGGTCTATTTTAAAAACCCTAATCATCCTGAACCAGTTCGTGAAATCAGAAGCTCTCTGTGGAAGTGACATGTTGTCTGCAATCCTTTTTGTTGAATCCAAGCTTGAGTCTAGGCTATAATCAAGGCTCTAATTATTCCAATACTCGATTCCATGTCTCTAACGATTCAAGAGTTGAATAAAACCACGACTTGAATGAAATCCATGTTTTTTGATATCTATAATTTCCCTCAATTATCCACTAAACCTTATCATCCCACTTCTGTGTATCCCAAAAAGTCTAGTTTCACTATCCTATAATAAAACAACTAAAATTCATTATTTTTTAGATATATTGAAGTGTCGCCTTCTTGATATCATGTGGTTTTCCTTGGGACCACATTGGTACTGTGCGGCTTGAAATATATCAAACCCAAAGTCGGGTCATGTTTTTTTGAGGTATAATAGTCTCCCAATACCTATATTCTATGACATATACCTTTTCTTAGTCATCAACCTTCCAAAAATTCATCCATCTAGCGACCGGTGTTGTCATTGGTTTAGAATATTACATTGCAAATCACTTGGATGATGAAATATCTGACATTATTGGGTTCTTATATTATGTCTTGCAGTAATTGGCACTGAGAGGGATGATTGAGGATAAACTAAAATATAAGTTTATCCCCTTATATTGGAAAGGAAATTAAAGAATTTGTTTCAAAAAAATGTATGATGAAATGTCTCATACAAGGAAACAACTATATAATGATTTTTTTATTAAATTTTTTCATAGGATAATGACCACTGAAATATGGTGTAAAATTAATGGATTTATTTAAGATGAATGTAAACTATTTCATATGGATTGTGATAGATTTTGGGGCCACTTATGAAATTTAACAATCAAATGATTCTGATGAATCTATAAAATTTGATGGGAAAACATTATATATGTTTTATTTTTTGTCTTATTTATTTAAATTCTTCTAAAAAATATAATGTTTTCAGTTTTTTTAAATATTTCAAATTGAATTTAAATAATATGACTTGAATGTTATAAAAAGAAAAATCAAATAGGGTTAAGGTTCTATAATCCTTGGACTATATTATACTGTAATAACTAATTTTGAGATAAAATGTAATTGATATTTTGATTTTGGTTGTTGAAATATAGTCTGAAAATAAACAAATAGAATGAGTCATTTTATAAGAAAAATCTCAGCATCATGGTGTTTTATGAAACAAAATATTGTTTCACTATGTGGTGCAGAAGAAGAGTACGTTGTTGATAGAATTTATTGTTCTCAATCATTTTGGATTGATCAAAAAATTTCAAAATTTGATATTTTTTTTTGAAAATAATCTTATTTAAAGGGAGAAGTTTTCTATTTTTTAAATTTTAATGAATATTTAAATCATTCAAGATTAAATATTATACCACTAGATTTAACAAATTTTGATAAAATAAAATATTAACCTTGATGGATATAAATTTAATAAATAATTTTTAATAGAATCTATTTTGTTGACATAAATTTTTTTCATGGATAAAATCATTACACATTTAGAACCCCACTTCAAGTCAAATTTATTAGTTTGGATTTAATAATTTAATGGAGTGCAATGTTCACTATGGATTCTTAATTCTATTGAATTTTATTGTTTAATAACATAAACATAAATCCATTTTATGTCTTAGTGATAATATGATGCCCCACGGATGGGACCCTCTAAATTACATGACATAAAAAATGTTTCATTACAATACAATACCATGACCTTTTATGTTAACAATTTTATTGAATTAAGACAAAAAATTATCTAAAAACACATTTATTTTTAAATTAATGGACATTTTTGGAAAAATATATTCAACAACATGATTCATAGAAATCCTTAATTTTACTTATTTAGATAAAGATCCCCATTTCACATTATTATTATTTGAATGAAGCTCTTCATGCATAGATTTGATCCAATTATCATCCTTGTTATCCTCTCCAAATGATTTAGGATCTACATGGGAAAAAATGAGAGTTTTTTGTATAGTCTTACTAATTTTTGTTTTCAATGAAACTTTCATATCACTAATGAAATTTTATTCATTGATTTTAGATTTACTTTTACTTATTACAGTTGAAAAAATTATAGCCATCTTCAAAATGATAACCCACTCATTAATAGTTCTTAAAAATCACTTCATTTCTTTCATCAAACATCTAATCAACAATAAGTATGTTTTACTTTAATCCATATAAAAATCTATCATTATTTTATATTTACTTTTGGTTCTACCCTTGGGAATATCTTATTACCAACCATGTAATTCTAAAAAATGGGAGGAATTACCCTTTTTTGAGCCTGCAATTGATATAATAACAACCATGAAATGCATCAAGAATGTATACAACCATAAGGAAAAGGTGAATTCCTTCTACCTATTTAATTAATTTTGTCAAAATTTTATCTTCTATTTGTATGTTAATTTTCTTATCATTTTTATCTAACATTTATTTATATTTTCTCATAGATATTTTGGGAAGACATATTTTTCTTTCAACTATCTCCAACAACCCATAAAATAGATAAAATAGTTTTTTCTACTAATGTAACCACATTTTCTATTTTTACCTTCTTTTTAGAAATTTCAACATTGTATATTGAATCTATGTTATTACCCAAGAAAACTTTCTCCTTATTGAAATATAGAAGATTTTAGGAAGCTCATGTTCCCATTTTGGTGACATCTCGTGATATAATGAGCTCATGAGCTTCCTATGTTCTTCTAAATTTCAATAATGAGAAAGTTTTTTTAGGTAAGAACATCTGTTCAATATATAGTTTGGGTATTTCGACATATAAATACAATGGAAATAAGGTTACATTATAATTTAGATTTTTTTGGAGACTTTGGGACATATAGGAATCAACTGAACATCAATTTGACACACGGTGTGACTATTATGACTCAAAGAGCTTCTTTTTATTTAAAATTGACCTTAATTTTAGTAAAATTAAAAAATTAAATACTCAAAACATTCAAAAACACATTCCAATTATTTTGATACTTTAGGTAAATAATCTATATGTCATTTTGGATGTGTATGAATCAGTCAAAACTCAATTCGACACATGGTGTGACCGCTATGACTCAATGTGTTAGTTATCAGTTTAAAATTGATAGTTTAGTTTAAAAAATGACACTCAATAAAAAAAATAAAACACATTCAAATTTTATTGATAATTTAGGACATCAATTCATAAGTCATTTATGGCATATATGAATCAGTCTCACAAGTAACCCATACGTGATGTGATCGGTATGGGTCAAAGTGTGTGTTTCTAGTTTAAAATGACATTTTAGTAAAAAAAAATTACCTACTAAATACCAATAAAATTCATTTGGAATATTTTGATTCATTATTAAAATGATCCACAAGTAAGTTTTTGATGTCTATGAATTATCCTCACCACAATCCGATGCACAGTGTGACTGGTATGACTCCAAGTGCATCTTTTTATTTAAAATCGACCTCAATTTTAGTAAAAATGAAAACTATCTTACTAAAAACCAAGAAAAAACAATTGGATTGGTTTTATACTTATGCATAAGTAATTTTTTATTCGTAAGAATCATACTCACCTCAATCTAACACACTGCATGACCGGTATGACTCCAAGTGTGTCTTTTTACATAAAATTAAAATCAATTTTAGTAAAAATGAAAACTAGCCTACTGAGAACTGATCAAACACATTCATATAGTTTTGATAATTTATTAAAATTATCTATAAGTCATTTTTATGTGTAGGAATCATTCTAACCTTAGTCCCACGCATGTTGTGGGTAGTATGACTCTAAGTGTGTCTTTTTTTTAAATTGTCATCAAGTTTAGTAAAAATGAAAATTGACATACTCAGAACTGAGAAAACACATTTTTAATGTTTTCATACCTTACTAAAATTATATATAAGTTATTTTTAACATGTAGGAATCAGTATCACCTCAATACGACTCACAGTGTACCAGGTATGACTCCAAGTGCATCTTTTTATTTTAAATTGACATCAATTTTAGTAAAAATGGAAACTGACCTACTCAAAACTGAGAAAATTAATTTGGATTTATTTGATACTTTAGGAAAATTATCCATATTCATTTTTTATTTTTCATAATTAGTACCTCAATACGACGCACGGTGTTCTCGGTATGACTCCACAAACATCTTTTTATTTAAAATTAACATCAATTTTAGTAAAAATGACAATTAACCAACTTTAAACAGAGCATACACATTCATATGGTTTTCATATGTTATTAAAATTATACATAATTTATTTATGACATGTAGTGATTAGACTCACCTCAATATAATGCATGGTGTGCCCGGTATGATACAAAGTGCATCTTTTTATTTAAAATTGACATCACTTTTAGTAAAAATGACAAATGGCATACTCAAAACTAAGAAAATTCAATCAGATTGTTTTGATACTTTAGTAAAATAATCCATAAGTCATTTTTGATTTTTCGGAATAAGAAACACCTCAATATGATTCATAGGGTTCCTGGTATGACACAATATGTCCATAATCAGTTTAAAATTAACAATTTAGTTCAAAAAACGTCACTCACTAAAAATCAAGCAAACAATGATATTTCTTTGATAATTTAGGACATTGATTAATAAGTAATTTGTGATGTGTAGGAATTAGTCACACATAATATGATATGTGATGTGATCAATATGAGTAAAAGTACATGTTACCAATTTAAAATGACATTTTTTGTAAAAAAGAAAGGTGATGTACTCAAAATGAGTAAACACAATTGGATTGTTTTGATAATTATGAACAAAATCCATACGAATTAGTCTCAGATAAATCCAATACATTGTGGGACCAATATGACTCCAAGTACATCTTTTTATTTAAAATTGGCATCAATTTTAATAAAAAGGACAATTGAACTACTCAAAACCAAGAATATTCTTTCATATTATATTGATAATTTAATAAAACTATCCATAATCCATTTTTTATTTATAGAAATAATACACACCTCAATTTGATACATGACCTATCTGATATGACTCAATGTGTCCGTTATCATTTTAAAATTGACATTTTAGTTCAAAAGGTGTCGCTCATTGAAAACTAAGCAAACACGCTCAAATTTTCTTTACAATTTACAAAAACAACTCATAAGTTATTTGAGATGTATATTATTTTTATCACATAATATTAAAATAAGATGTGACTGGTATGAGTCAAATTACATCTTTCCAGTTAAAAATTTCATTTTAGTGAAAAGACAAGCAATGTACTCAAAACAGAGAAAACACATTCATATTGTTTTGATACTTTAGGAAAGTGAACCATAAGTCATTTGAGATGTTTAAAAATTAGCCTCCCCTCAATCTGACACACAGTGTGGCCAGTATGAATCTAAGTGCATATTTTCAATATATAAGTGTCGTTTTAGTTTAAAACACGCATCACATTGTCAAAACTGAGTAAACGGGCCTAGATTGTTTTCTCATCATATCTACTATTACTTAATTTATTTACTTATCATTTTTATCATATATTTTTTTGTTAATATTCATAGAGATAATTCTTGAATATGAATAAGAAATGGTGTGACATGCATGAATCAACCGTAACTCAATCTGACACACAACGTTCATTGTATGACTCAAAGTTTAGTTTAAAATTATCAATTTTTTTAATTTATTTTTTTATATTATTACTAACATAAACATTATTTTCTTATAAATGTTCTTTTTTTACTTGAACAGCGGTTAGAATCAAAAGACAAATGAACAATATTATTTTTTAATGTATGTAATAATTTGTACTTATGTAATTATTTAAACCAACGTTTGAAATTTATATAATATAGTGTTTATTTTCTTGTATTTGTGTAGTAAATTAATTTCATTTAAATTCTATATTAATACTTGAATTTTCTAATTTTGTGGTGTTTTTGGTGTTGTGGGGTACTGTTACAGCATGCTACAGTATTCCCCTTTATCAACACTTTTTTATCCCTGATATAATACTAGGGCTTTTAATCTCCCTTTAGTAGTCAAAACTTCTTTAGCACTGATAAAGGCCATTTTTAACATTGTTAAAGGCCTATTTTGTAATAGTGCACATTAATTTTAATTATTATACAGTATTGAATGGATTACAATAATTTGAGGTGATGGAACCTGCCATCGGGACAAGCCTGTGCATGCACGGGAATGCCTAGCCGAACAACCATGCGGAGGTGGAGAGATGATTTCACGATGAAGATGTTGTGGAGGAGCAGTTCCAAGTAGTTAGTTTGGGATATATGTAATGTTTGAATCCTACGATTAATGAATTCCTCTAAGGCCTATGATCCATGTAATACTTACGCCTACGGGCCTTGTAAGGGTTCCACCTCACCCCTTGAAAGGTGGATTATCAAAAATCAATAAAAAATGATGGCCTTCGGGCCATTGGACGGAGTACATAAATAGGGTAATCTAGTGATAAAAACACTGCTAGGTTATGATTATAAAATTTCAAGACTTATTTTATTCCTAGAAGAGAATTTATAATTTCAAGGATGATCTAGATTATTATTACGATATATATAGATCCATGTTAGGGTTTCATTATGTAATAGTTTAGTACGTCACTTTAACTAGTGATTATTGGGTACTTTAGAAATACACATAGAATAGTGGATTATATACCAATGATTAGAAATCTCAGTGTTGGGATCCTTGAGATTTGATCCATCATTTTTAAGGTTCTCTCCTATGATTCTATAAAATAAAATATAAATATAAATATATTTTTATATATAATTTGAATTATAAATGTATATATTAGATAAAATTTAGATAACATGTTGATCATTAAAATAAAGGTATAAATTTTTTCATAAATTTTATATTATTTTCATAAATGTGAAAAGTTACTTTCTATATTCATTTTATATATATATTTCAAGGTATAATTTATAATTTAATAAATATTGAATTCATTGTAATATTACTTTGTATCTCCACTAACATTATTCATACAAAATTTGTGTGTATGTAGACATTATTTAATTAATTAATATAAGAGTATGTATCCATGTTTATATGGTAAATATGTGATTGTTTTCTTTTGATTTTGAAAAATTGACTAGTGGGTGGTGCAACTGTTGACATTAAGAAGGATAACACTTGATTATTTTGGTTAAAATTTTAGTTATTAATTCTTGGTATATTATGTTTCCAACCTGTTCTACTTCACATCCCATTATTACTAATTGTTAGACTCATGTTGGATTTATATATTATAGATGGTTGCAATTAGTAGGAATTAATAATACATCAATCCAAATGGTGGTTTTCATAGGATGATTGTAAACACATGTTTAGTGTTTTAAAAATTTACTACATCTATATTATAGTAAAAACTGGTGATAATTACCTGAGATTGGAAAGAAATTATAGGAAAACTATCTTGGAATATATTTATGTGTATGTATAGACAAAAAATCAATCTAACATTCCATATGGTCAAAATGACTCAATGTGAAATTTTAAAAGATATCAAAGTATTTAAAAACATTCATTATGGGGGGTCAAAACTATGAAAATGACCACATATTTAAGTAAAATCATAGGAAAATGGTTGTAGAATTATTTTCAAAATTTATAAATTAACACCAAACTGATATGAGTTTCAATTTTCTTGATATGAATGAAAATGAAATTTTAGTATATTAAATCTATGAGATCATGAACTTTTGACGAGGAAAATTTTGTTTTTATTTGGGGTTAAATCCTTTTAAATTAGTTAATAGAAGTCCTCCAATGAGTAGTGAAGGTATCAAAGCTAAGCAAGGGGTTTTGGGAATGAAAAATGGGGAAATGGGGACATACTATGCATGGAGAAAAGTTGACACACATTGAGAACTAACCATGCACCCTGACTATGAAACCTAAAGAATGGGGAAATGTGGTATGTAAACCATGAATGAGGTTCCTAGAAACCAAGCATCCTTAGAAAACTCTAATCATTCATCTTCCACATGGTTTTTAAAACTATGTGGGTGCCCTAGTTAACTGTGTGGATTATTTTCACTTTGGAAAGAGGAGACTGCATGGTAGGTGAACAGTTAGGAAAAACCGTGCAGCCAAACCCTATGCCTCATTAAAAGTGTGATTTTTACAACTTTACAACCTGATATTATATACAATTCACTCTATTTTTTACCCTTTTTTATTCTCCAATATAAAGGGGTGCGAAATAAACACTTCTAAGTCTTCTAAGGATAGTTCTCTTTTGATTATAAGGGGTTTGAGGTGTCATTTATTGTGATTCGAAGCACCAATTAAGTATATGAGTCCACATTGTTATATATTTTGGAATATGTACACCATGTTTATTTCTCTTATTTTAATGATCATGATACCTATTTCTAGGGAGTTATTCACCTTTGTGTTTGTTTCCATTTTAGCATCAATCAAGGGTTGAGGTTGTGAAATTTATTGTCAAGGAGAATAGGTTCAGGGGTATGCAATATTTCTCTAATAGTCTTGATGTTGTTCTTGTGTTTTTGGTTGTTACATTACATCAAATTTCTATGTATTTTTATTCCTGGATATGAAAAATAAATTTGGAATTTATATGATATGCTAACATTTCCTGGATCATATCAGGTCAATTATTGATAATAAGTCTAGACTTAAGGCCACCCATGGGGTGTGTCAATACCTTGGAAATAATTGTATGTGGGATGTAAATGATGACATAGAGGGTTTATAGGATTAAACTAGTTTCACAGGTTGTTTGAACAAGTCATCATGAAAAAAAGTTTGTTTAGATTAATCAAAAATTAATGGTGTTATGATGAGGAAAGATAATTAATGGTAAATGGTAAAAGGGGCTTAATCAAGATGTTAAAAGGATATAAAGAACCTTAAATGGGTGTTAAATTAATGAATTATAAAATAGTTTAAGTATGTAATTTTGTTAAATATGGTGAATGAGTTAGACTATGTGAGTAATAGTGAATAGAACAGGTGCACTCTTGATATTGTGATATGTTGAAAAGGCCACATAGACTGGACCATGGAATATTTGAATTGATGAAATGGTTAGAGATTAGGGAAATGATGTTTTCCACCCATGGGTAAAGATGTTTTTTATGGAATTTAAAATCCATGATTTAGGATGGTTTGAAATGACACTCAGAATCATATATATGATATGATAGGGAAAGTGTTCCTTGTTCTTTGATAGGGTTTTGGCATGAAAATTCATGCACTAATTCCTTTTAATGTGGTATAGGTAAATGGACTAGTGCACATCAGTAGTTATAATTGAAATCATTAATGACTTTCCTTTTATTTTAATGTTTTTAACCTCTATGTTTGATGTTTTATACATCTTTCATGGACAATGTAGGTTTGGTGGATTTGGGTTCATGATAAAACCAAAGGAGAAAATACCTAATTGAAAACTGATAAACTATGAAACATGTAATCTTTTACTTCTCTATTTTTTGTTCAATTATAATTTTTTATTAGCTACTTTTATATTGGATGTTTTTTAGACATCGTTGGTGGTTGCTTAATGATTTTTACTCACACATTTCTTAGGCCTCCATTGGTGCCAAAGTAGATTTCATGGTTGTGGGTCAGGATATGGGAGAAAAACCTATGATATATGGCTAAGTTAGGATTTTCGGATGGAGCATGGATGAGGGGACCAGACTGATGTCAAAACCAATTTTAGGGATTTTTAGTGTTTTTTTATTTTGGGTTTCTATTGACACATGACACTATGATGACATGACATGTTTACTTTATTTATTTTTTGGGAATTTATCTAGTTTTTGGAATTGATTACATGATTCATGGTTATTTTTTATACAAAAGGAGACATGAATTGGTCACCCAATCCATGCCCCAAAGAAATTTATTAAATCAAAATTATTAAAATACATGCTTTAGGTGTAATTAGTTTACACCAACACAAAATTTTGGGCGATAAATGATGATATATCAAAGAATCTTAAACAACAGCTCACTCAAAATGTCTGAGACATCATTCCTTCAAGTAACCAATCACATCAAGCCAAAAGTGAAGTAACTCTTACCAAGATCCAAGGCATCAAGATCTACAGTCTTTAGGAGTCATGAGAAAATATTATCCCATCAAAAGTAGGTATAGATCATCTGGAATGACTGTAATAGCAAGTTCTGACGCAACCAAAAGAAGAGAATCAACCAAGTTGGGTCAACGTGGGTCCTGAGAAAAAAATATTGTGTGCATCCCATTAAACATCCAACCTGAAGTCAGCTAAATATTCTACTCTTTGAAATAAAATGTAAGTGTGTGTGAAGCAACAACATTCTTGAAAGGAGATGTGGAGGTATGTATGTGACATAAGAATAAAAGGCAGTCTGAAAAATGTAGCCACACTAGGCATTGATCAATGTTTAGTTTAGTGACATTTGGATCATTGTAAGCATCATTTGATAACATCATCAAAATAAACACTGTGAATTCAGACTATAAAAACAAAGTAGCACTGGTCATAGAAAATTAGGGAGTTTGTTTAGACTCCTTCAACAACCTCTTATTAAACATTCAGATTTTGATATTGAGATAAATCTGTATAGAAATTTCACCATTTCTAATCCTTTGATAAGCTATTTCATCTCGTTGTTTTGTTCAAGATTCCAAATCTTCAATCACCTCATTAGTATACTAGTATGTGTACTTCACAACTAGTTTAGAGTCTTCATTCGGGTTATCATCAAGAGGTTCAATAGAAGAATCAACCTCAAGATATGGGGGAGTATCTATAGCCATCTTTCTAGAAGCTCAAAAAATGGTTATAGTCAGATCAACCACACTTGATGCTATTGTAATTTCAGTGTTTTCCTTTTTAGAAGCATCAAGTGATCTCGTAACAAACGTTCATTCAATTTGATAATAGTCCTTTAGTTTCCTCATTTTTTTAGGGTTGGGAGTAATTAATCTATCACCGTACATCATTTTTTCCCTTTTCTAGAGCTTGATTTTAAGAAGTGTACCACAATTTGAGTGGCTTTCTCATCATCCTCGAGTAAGGATGTGCACTGTGGCTATGTTGGTCATGATTCCAAAACTGATTTAGAAAGCATTGAAACATTAGCATTAGAGGGTTCACCCTCCTCAATAGGAACAACCTCATTACCCTCATTATTATGTTTATTGTCTCCAGGGATTGGTGGATTGGGGATAGAATTAGGAACATATATGGATTTTAAAACAATGATGCTATAAACTAGTTTTTCTGCCTGAATAGTAGTGTTCTTCTTTATAGTATCCTTTTCCACCCAAAATGTATTGAAATGTGTGTGTGTGGGGGGGGGGGGGAATCCCTTTGAGTCTCAAATTCTTTTATAAGATGACCAATTCTAGATTATTTTTTATAGTAGGATGGTACATTTTCAAAGACAACATCTTGTATAAACCCATTATCTCCATTTTGTTTCCAAAACTACAATGGAAATTCATGAGAGATGTCAACTTTAGTATAAATCTTAGCAACTGAAGGTCTTGATAAATTTAAAGTACCAGATTCTAGCCGGAGTGGATGTCTGAAGAGTCCAGCAATGGAGAATAATGCACTCTTATTGAAGAGATAGAGAGGTAAACCCAAGAAACCAATCTAGATATGAATGATGGGGGGTTCAGAACCAACATCAAAATCCAGAGACCATTTAAAAACATTCATAAAAGATCCCCCAAAATACCAAGAACCATGGGTCCGGAACCAGTAATAATCATTATCTGAGGAAAAATGAAAGAGAACATGCCACGATTTAGTAAGCTGATATGAAAATACCTGAAACCTATACCTTCGAGGGTTTTAAACAGAAACACTAGTGAAGGGAGGTGATTTAAAAATTTACCAATGAGAACAAAACAAATATTCGAAGAGAGTATGTGTAACTCATCAATAGAGAAATAAATCACCAATAGACCTCGATGTTGATATTTTTTAGAGCAATACTTTTGGAGGTCTTTGATTCATCGAGAGTAAAACATCCCACAATGACATCCATGAAGGACTTAAAATCCAATATCCCATTTTGATTGGAGGTATTAGGGTTTCGTCCATGTTCTTCTGTGGGAGGAATCTCCATCAATCCCCTTTTTTACAATCCATTTTCATGGTTATTGATATTTATTCATATGGTTATTTTTATTTTGATTTCCATTGTTGGGATACTCTGATAAAGAGGGTATAGTATCCCCATATTCGTGATTGAACCCTTTCTAATAGTCGGAATCGTTTTCCATACATGGAGGAATGTCTGAGGTCATGTTATAAACTGGATTATGGAACCGTCTTAGTAGAACCTAGACAAGTATGTTAAAAAATGGTATTATAGGAATTTTATTTGATGTTTATTTTATACATCAGTAAGGTAGACAGTAGACTAGGATGTGTTGAACCATGATAATCTGCTAATTCGTGGGAGAAGATAACCCAAGAGGAAAACGCATGTTCCCAGGGTGGGATTATTGATCTTGATGTTTTCTTGTTATAGTAGGATGTTATTTCACATTGAGTGATACACTAGTTGTGTGGTGTTATTGTTTTTATAAGATTTTACTCATGGGTCAGCATAGAAAAAATTTTATTATTATTCATCATATTATGCACTCAGGGATGTATATGACCTGAATTATATTAGTCACACATAGAAAGGCTGGTTATGGTTGAGTTTTTTAAAATAAAGTACATTTATGTTCTTGGTAGTTTTAAAGAAATATTACATCATAAATTAGATTTAATTTTTTAGATTTAAAATTAAAATAAAATGGATGAAATGGAATAAAATTAAATTTGGTGCTTGTGAGAAATTGTTTAACCATAATTTATCTAATGACACTTGATATGTATAGTTGAGGCTAGTGATAGTATTTTGGTTATGGTTGTTGGGATGGTTCATGTGAGGTGACTCGGCATGGATAGTTGTAACCCCCTTCTATTTTGTGTAAGTGTGAAAGTGATATGTTATGTGTTTTGAGACATGTGTTGGAAATTTTATAGAGATTCAACCATGATTTTTTTTCTAGTTGGGTGACCATAGAACATTACTCAGAATGCACCTCGTATTCTGGGACCAAATCCCTCATTGGTTACAGGTGATATGGATGAAGAGAAGTTGTGTGAGAATATTTATTACTTTATAATGTTTGTAGAAAGACCACTACATGCTCTGTCGAGTATGTTTGACCTGACTAGAGAGTTTGATCTACAACATCCTCTAACATTTTCTAGGGAGGGTGGACCTGAGGCAGTTGAGTTCTAGTTTGAGTCTATTTGGTTGATCCTGAATCACCTAGAGACACCACCAGAGAAGCAAGATTAGTTGGAAGCTTATATGTTGTGAGGACCAGATAAGCATTGGATGGATATTCAAGTTTAGGCTGAGTAATTAGAGAATATTTAATGGATTTAATTCTATTAGAAGTTTCTAGAATAGTTTTAACATGATACCCAAAGGCAATATATAGCTACAAGGTTTATGTGTTTCACCCAAAGGAATATCGTAGTGGTGGGTTATTCAAGCCATTTCATTGACTTACATTATTTTGTTTCAAATTTGGTTGGACATATGGTTGTTTTGGAAAAAAAATCAATACGGAGTTAAATGTGAGATTAGGTCCCAGTTGAATATATTCCCTTTGAAGAAGTTTTCTAAGGTTCTAAATCAGACTCTCATTTCTAAGCGGAATGAATTGATGATTCTAGTAGTGGATAGGTATACTCAATTAGGTGATCTAGTGGTACTTCCTCATATAGTAGGAAGAAACCACTACCACAAAATGGGGCATTGGAAGCACCTCATTTTATCTGTGCTAAACCAAAAGCGCTGATAAAGGGGTACCTTTATCAAAGCTTTTCTTAGCACTATTAAAGGGGAGCCCTATATCTATGCTTTTTTTAGTAACACTAATAAAGGGTGATCTTTATCAGTGTTTTTTTACTAGTGCTGATATAGGGTATATTTTAAAAAAATTATATTTCACTAAAAAAAATATATAAATATATAAATATAATATATATTTTTTAAATATGTTTTATATAAGTATAAATATATATTTTCACTTAATATATAAGATATGTATTGAAAATGGCTTATAAAATATTTTTAAAAAATATTGTTAATTAATAATTTGATAGTTATCATTGATTAATAGTCATTTAATAGAAATTCAAAGACACAAAAAATTAAAAAAGTAATACATGATCTAAAATAAGTTAAAAACTTCTAACAACCATAACTTTTGATCTGAGTGTCCGTTTGAGCTTCAAAACATATCAAATCAAATCCTGCGACGATATCTATGTGCTAGTAACACTAGGGAACCTTCTGTCACATTTTTCATTGTCAAAAAAGGCCCAGAAGGCCTCTTAAATTGAGTTTTTATTCGAGATGCCCAAATTTTTTAACATTCGATTAAATTTAGACCTCATTTCAATGGATATTTTCCCCTTTTTAGTGGGGAATGAATTTATTCTAAGGAATAACATTAATATTGATATTATGGCTATAAAATTTTATCATTTTTCACAATGTACTACTGTTTATAATCAAATATATAACAATATATACATATTTTGTTTATATAATCACACATAAAAAATTTAATTTTATAAATAAAAAATTAAACTTATTTACATATAAAATATATTTTTAAATATATAAGATTTATCTAAATAAAAAACTAATATCCATTTTATTTAAAATAAAAATATATGAATATTTATATATCAATATAATGTGTGTGTCTCTGTGTGTGTGTATTTGTGTGTGTCTGTATTAACAACTTATATATATTAATAGACGAAAAAATTTATGGATAAAAAAATATAACTAAATATATATAAATAGATAGATATAAATATATATATTGATATACGAATAAATATATAGATATATAAATATATAAATATAACTATACATGTATATATATATTAATATATGAATAATTATATATATATATATATATTAATATAACTTAATATATATATATATATATTTATATATATATATATATGTTAATATAAATATATACATGTTAATATATATATATATTAATATAAAATATATTTCTCAATATATAAGATTTATCTATATAAAAAACTAATACCAATTTTCTTTAAAATAAAAATATATGAATATTTATATACCTATATAGTGTGTGTGTGTATTTGTATGTGTATGTATTAACAACTGATACATATTAATATACGAATAAATAAACAAATAAAAAAATATAACTAACTATATATAAATAGATAGATATAAATATATATTAATATATGAATAAATATATAGATATATTAATATATAAATAGAACTATCCATGTATATATATATTAATATATATATTAATATAAAATATATATATATATATATAACAAAATATACAGTTTTTTAATATAAATATATATGTCAATATAAATATATATTAATATTAGAATAAATATAACTATATATATATAAATAAATAGATATATCATTAAGTGGACATAAATGTAATATAGAGGAGTGGTAAAGGGTCCAGTCGCACAATGGGAGGTCTCAAGTTCGAATCTTGGGGGAGGCAGGGGTGCGCACATTGGTAAAGGGTTGTGCTAGCACTTTTAAAGGGGGTTCTAACACTATTAAAGGGTAGGGAGTGGTAATGGGGCATGCTGGGGTGGTAGGGGCTTGTGGGGGCTGGCGAGGGTGCTTTATAGCGCTGTTGAAGGGGGAGCAAGTGTTGTTAAAATCCCCCTCCGATCTGCAGAATTTTTTTTTAAATTTTTTTTTGACTTTTTAAAACATTTATCAGTGCTTTTAAAAAAGTGCTGATAACAATGGTCTTTTAGAAGCACTAAAAAGAACCACCAATAAAGGACCATTTTATAAGCTCTTTTTTTAGAATGGTTAAAAAGGGTCTTTATAAGTGATTTTTTTAGCATTGATAAAAGGGACCCCCTTTATCTTCACTGAGATTAACAACACTTTTTTAGCACTATAAATGACCTTTTATAGATATTTTAAATGCCATATCTATAGTAGTTGACATTATAAAAAATTTCACCAGTTCAGTGGTGGATAAAGTAGCTTGGAAAGAGGAGTGACCTCTTATGGTAGTGTTCAGGTGGTTTTCAATCTATGTGGATAGCCAGGTCACATGCATGGTCAATGTATTTGGACACCATTAGAGTGTCAGTATTTTGGAAGGATGGGAAATTTATAAAAGTTTTACAATACCCATTGAAAGATGGTTAGTGATGGAGGACCTAGGCCAATATAGAGCACCGATAGGGGATCTATTACACTATATCAGTCCGGCAGTGGGAGTTCAACTGGTCACACCAATCAGGGTGGAAGATGAGGCACTCTAGGATAAGAATGGCTATATCAGTATAGTATCATACTGCATGTGACTCATATAGGAACATAGGTTATAGGGAATGTTTAGATACTTTCAGTTTATCCTATTCCTAATAGTAGCAAGGTTGGACCGTGAATTTTCTAAGGTATGATTCTTGTAACTTCCATGCTTTATGTTTATTTACATGATACAAGTGCCTATCATTCATTTAAATTTTCTAGAATCTTGAATGTTTTTAGGAATATATGCAAAAATATTTTATGGTACCATGATGAAGAATATATTTTTGGGGAATGATTGTAGGGATTTTAACTTTGTAAGGGGTGTGTTTTCCAAGTTGGAAAGTGATGATTCCTTTGGGATTTTTACATGCTTGATCTACCAAGTTTTGAGCTTATTTTGGGTATTAATTGGTTATTATCATAATAATATCACATCAATTTTTACCTTAGGTGAATGACTTTATATCTCTAGAGGATAACACCTATGTTATTTATTGGGAATGGGATATCCAAGAAGGTTGTGCATGGAAATTTCTTTAACAACTGGGTGAAAAGATAGTGCATGATATGAGTCTTTTCCTTGATGATGGGAGAGTAGAGAAGGATGTATTTCCTCTAGTAGTGGATAAATTTTCCAACATGTTTGTGGACGAGTTATCGGGGTTTCAACCAAATAGAGAGTATGAGTTTATAATTGAGTTGATTCCTAGAGCTGACCCAGTTTTTGTTCCACCTTATTGGATGGAACTAGAAAATCTTCAAGGGATTAAGAATTAGCTAGAGGTATTTGAGGATAAAAGATTCATCCATATGATTATTTCTCCATGCAGATCTTCAATTATTTTTTCCAATAAGGATGACAGATCATTCAGTTTTTATATCATTTACCTGAAGTTAAACTAGATGAATATTAATAACTAGTATCCCCTTCCTTATATTGATGATTTTTCGAACCTGTTGAGGGGTGAATAGGTGTTCTCCAAGATTGATTTGAGATTAGGGTGTCGTCAGTTAAGGGTGAGACCTCTTGATTTACCATGGACTTATTTCAAAATAAGGTATGGCTTGTATGAGTTTTTCATGTTACCGTTTAGGCAAGAAAACTCTCTTGTCATGTTTATGGCCTTGATGAACTATATCTTTCACATTTAATTCGATCAGTTTTTCATTTCTTTTTTTAATGACATCTTGGTATACTAACAAACTCATGTAGATCACACTACTACAAAAACGGCCTATATCAGCGCTAAAAAGGGCTTTAACAGCACTATAATGCTCAGTGCTAATATAGGGGGGGTCCCTTTTATCAGTGCTCTGAAAAGTGCTGATAAAGGCTGCTTTTATCAGCACTAAAAAAAGCACTGTTAAAAGACCCCTTTATCAGTGCTTTTTTTAGCGCTGATAAAAGGGGCCTTTATCAGCGCTTTTAAAAAGTGCTGATAAAGGTCAAAAAAATAAAAAAAAATAAAAAATAATAATATGGTGGAATGATTTTATCAGCGCTTCACACCCCCTTTATCAGCGCTAGTAGGACTCCCGCGTGCTGCCCTTCCTGCACATCCTCATACGCCCACACCCACTTTCCTTCAACCTGAACTCAAACCCGGGACCTCCCCCCTTTTGCGGCTGCATGTTCACCACTATTTCATTTCGTTTTGTTCTCTATTAAATGATATATCTATTTTTATATAGTTATATTTATTCATATATTGATATAGATTCATATTAATATATTTATATTTATTCATATATTAGTATATATATATATATATATATTAATTCATATATTAATATATATATATATAGTTATAATTTTTTATACGTATATTTATTTGTATATTAATATATACTTATAAGATTAGTTTTAAATACATTTATGAAAAAATATGTTTTTTATGTGTGTTTATAAATAAATAAATACATACATACATACATACATACATAGATATATACAACACACAGACACACACAGAGAGACACACACACACAAACACATATATATTTACAAATAAATACATAAATATGTGTATTCGAAAAGCCATATAATGTACTTATAAATATTAGTTTTAAATACATTTATGAAAAAATATGTTTTTGATGTCTGTTTATAAGTAAGTAAATAAATAAATATATACATATATACAACACACAGATGCACACATAGACACCCACACACACAAATACACATATATATTTATGAATAAATACATATATATGTGTGTATTTTAAAAGCCATAAAATGTTAAAACATCCATAACTTATAATCTATAATTCGGTTTCAATGCCAAAACCAGTCAAATCTAAGAAAATGAAACAATCTTCGATATGATATGTGGTATAGGACTAACAGACATTCGGATTAGAAGTTATACTTGCTTGAATGTTAACAAATCGGGGTATCCCGACTAAAGACTCAGTTTTAGAGGACTTATGAGAATTTTTTGGGCTCGAAAAATGTGATAGAGGATTTTCCTGGGTCACTAGAGGGTAGATCTCGTCATAGGCTTTGATTTGATATGATGTAGAGCTCAAACGGACACCTGGATCAAAAGTTTTGGCCATTTGAAGTTTGAGTTACATTTTCAACATATTTTAGATCTTTTATTAATTGTTTTGATTTTTTGTGTCCTCAAATTGTTATTAAATTATTTTTAATCGATAATAACTAGAAAATTATTAATTAATAATGTTTTTAAAAAATATTTTAAATCAATTTTCACTAAATTTCTTATATATTAAATGTAATAGTCTATTTATACGTATCTATAACATATTTAAAAAATATATATTGTATTTATATCAATATAAATATACTTATATAAAAAAATATTATTTTTCATGAAAAAATATTTTTTTTTTGAAACTCAACATTTATCAGCGCTACTTAAAGAAGCGCTGATAAAGGGGTCCCCTTTAGTAGTGCTAAAAATAAGCGCTGATATAGGGGGGCCTTTATCAGCGCTAAAAAAAGTATTGATAAAGGGGGCCTTTATCGGCACTTTTTTTAGTGCTGATAAAAGTGACCCTTTATCAGCGCTTTTTTTAGCGTTGATAAAGGCCCCCTATATTAGCGCTTTTTTTTATCACTGATAAAAATGAAGCACATCTTTTTCCCATTTTTGTAGTAGTATCATGAAAAACATATTGACATCATCTTAAGTACACCAATAGAACATATTATTTATTTTAATATATCTATGTATGATTTTTGGATCTACAAGGTACACATTTTGGATCACATAATCTCAGAATAAAGTGTCTGAATAGAACCCCATAGGGTTTGAGTGGTTGTTTCCTTAGAGAAGCCCAATAATTTTTTTGATATCTAAAACTTTTTGGGTTTTGTGGGTTATTATCAAAGGTTCATCAAAGACATTTCTTTATTAGTAAGACCAAAATTAATACTAGCCAATAATGGAATCAAGTTTGAGTGGTCTGAAGAATATGATAATACTTTCTAGGAATTGAAGATTCTTTTGACCAAGTCATTGTTTCTGATCTTAACCAAATCAGTTAAAAATTATACCTTGTATTGTGATGAATTCGGGATAATACGAGGGTAAGTGGTCATATAGAGAGATTGTGTCATGGAATATGGATCAGTAAAGTTGAGGCCACATGAATGGAACTATCCTATGCAAAATATCAATTTGGTTTTGGTAGTTTATGCCTCAAAACATTGGTAGAATTATCTCCTATGTGAAAAGTTTATGATATATTTAGATCATAAGATCCTAAAATATATCTTTTATCATAAGGATTTAAATATCTGTTAGTAGATATTGGTTGAGTATATGAAATAGTTTGATTTGGGTTAACTTATACGTTGGGAAAAAGGTAACAGTGTTATAGGCACTTTGAGGTGGAAGACAGAGACTCAGGTAGTCCAATAGTCTAGTTTTGAGAGGAAAATAATGACCTTATTCACTGAGATTCATATATGTGTTTTAGTGGAGTGGGTAAATATTAAACTCAAGTCTTTATCTATTCACAACAATGTTTTGAACAAGTTATATATGAGAAAATATGAGATCCAAAGTGTTTGAAATTGAGGGAAAGATTTGATGGTGGGGATTTACCTCCTAATTGGATTATCAATAGTGAAGAGATTATATATGTTCATAGTTATGTTTATGTTCCTACATATATTTATAAAGAGATGATGCATGAGTTTCATGACTTAAAGTGGGGAGTTCATTCTAGTTTGAAAAAAATGTATCATTATATTTATTGATAGTATTGGTTGATAGGAATGGAAAAATAAAATTGCAGTTTTAATGAAACAATGCAACACCTTTCAGTAGGTGAAGGCTGAACATAAGGGACATGTTGTAATTTTACGATCATTGTAAATTCCATTATGGAAGTGGGAAAATGTTACCACATACATTGTAGATGTTCTCCCTAGGACTCCTTAGAAGCATGACTTGATATTGGTGGTAATAGATCGATATAAAATGGTATCCCATTTCTTACTAATTTTTGAGAATTTTGTTGTCAATTAGTTGGGCCACTTGTAGGATAGATAGATAGAGCATTTAGATGAGGTGTATTAGAGTAGAATTTCAAATAATTATCCAAAGTTTACTTCACACTTCTAAAATGGTTGCATTATTTGATTATTACTTTGGTGTTTTCAAGAATATCTTGTCACCCATAGATGAACAAGAAATTATAACATACTATCCAGGTGTTAGAGGACTTGATGATGGAATGTGTCCTTGATTTTGGTGGAAACAGAGAGAAGCACATATCACTTTTTCAATCACTTATAACAATATTTATCGGGTTTATAATTTAGATGTCACCATACAAGGGACTATATTTTAGACCATATATATCAACCTTGTGTTTGATGTAAGTAGGAGAACTCAATTTGTTGTGGAAAAGTGTCATGAAGATGACATCAGTGAAAATACTATTGATATGGAAGCATATGTATATAAAGTAGAGTATACAAAGTTCATACATTGATCGAAATCATAAACCTACTGATTTTATAATGTGTGACCCTTTTGGTGTCACCAAGTTTAGGTCACCATTAGATTTTAAAGTAAAGTAAGTTATTAACCAGGAATATTGGTTCATTTGAGATTGTGGAGAGGAACATACCGATAGTATAATAGTTGACTCTTCCAAAATAGTATGGTTCTATGAACAATGTTTTTCATGTGTTGCATCTTTGATAGTATCACCTCAACCTTCTCATGTGATTGATATTGATAATGATGATCTTGATGGAAACACATCCTATAAAGAGCATCTGATTCATATTGTTGATCATAGTGATGAAATTCTGTGGGATAAGAATACGGTGTTAGTCTGAGTGTTATGGAAGAATATCCATGTTCTGGAGAAAACATTGGAGAGGGAAGCTAGTTTGTAGGCACAGTGGCCCAGTCGTCTTACCTTATAGTCTTAATGGAACTTATGAGTGAAGATCCAGGTCCATCTGTTATAAGGTGGGTGGTTATATGAACTCAACCATTCAATGAGGTATTATTTGTGTCAACATTGGTTTAACTCCTTTTAAATTGGTTAATGGATTGCTTCCTAGGAGTAAGGAATGTCTCATAGGTTTCTTGGGGTTTTAGGGAATGAAAAAGGGGAGTAAGGGTCATATTGTGCATGGATTACAGTTGGGACATGGTTAATACTAACTATGCCCCATGAATGTGCTCCCAAGAGAAGGGGAAGCATAGTTTTTAAATTCTGAATAGGGTTTCTAAAAGTGTGCATCCTTAACAAATCCAATTGCATGGCTTCTATGTAGTTTTTCAAACTGTGAATGTGCACCATAAAACCATGTTGATCAATTTTTCTTTGGGTAGAGAAGATCGCATGGTTAGAGTATAGTTTGAAAAACCAAGCAGCTAAACCATACACCTCTTTGAAAGGGTTATTTTTCTATTTTCCCTCCCAATATTATATCAAATTCACCATATTTTCACCCTCATTTCTTCTCCAAAAGAAATGGGTTTGAAATAAACCCTCTCAAGCCTTCTAAAGATCATTCTCTTTCATTTTTAAGAATTTTAAGTTCCATTTAGCGGGATTCAATTCTTTGAGTAATTCTACGAGTCCCTTTTTCTATTTTCTAGAAAATTTACACCATGGTTGCTTCTCTTCTTCTGAAGCAAAAAATACTTATTTCTAGTGAGTTCTTTACCTTTGCATTTGTGGCCATTTTAGCTTGAATCAAGGGACAGGGTTGGGAAAGTGGTTCTGTATTAGAATAAAGTAGGTGGACTACAATATTTCTCCTGTATTCTTGATATTATTCTAGTGTATGTGGTTGGGAAATTACAATTCTTTATTGTGTGTTTTTATTCTTAACTAAGAAAATTAAATTGGGAATTTACTTGATATTCAAGACCTCTCATGAATCTCATTGGGTCCACTGAAGATCATAAGACCAGGATTAAGGTCACCCATGGGGTGTGCCAATCCATTTGAAAAAAAGTGATAAGTGGGTTGTAAATGATGAGATATAGGGTTTAGATGCTTAAAATAGTGAAACATATTGTTTGAATAAGATATCATGACACTAAGGGTTTTTTTACTTAATTGAAAAATAAAGGTGTTATGACAAGGGAATATAATTAAGGGTAAATGGTAAAAGGGGAATGATCATGTTTTTAAATGTTTATAAATAACCCAAAATGGGAGTTAATTTAATGAATGATTAAAGGATTTAAGTATGAAATATTGTTAAAGATATTGAATAAGGTACAAATTAAAGGTGAATGGAAGAGTTTCACTATTGATGTAGTGATATGTTGAAAAGGTCACGAAAGTTAAACCTTTAAAATGTGAATTGGTGAAATAGTTAGAGATTATAGACATGACAGTTCCCACACATGGGATGGGATTTTGGACATGGAATTAATTATCCTTTATTTAGGATGGCTGTACATGACACTCGACAACCTTTACATGATATCACAGAAACAATATTTCTTATTCTTGGCTAGGGTGTTGACATGATGATTCGAGTACTAATGCCTTTTGATATGGTGTTCGTAAATGGAATAGTGAACCTAAATAGTTATAATTGGAATTATTAATGATTTACCATTTTAGTTAAAGTGTATAACCTATATGTTTAATGGATTAGACTTCTATGATGGATGATGTAGGTTTGTAGGAGTAGGGTTAATGGTTAAACTAAAGGTGATAAATGTATAATTAAAAATTGAATAATTGTAAACCCTATTGACTTTTTCATCTCTAATAATTATTCTTATATACATATGTATACACTATTAATAGACTATATATTTTTTTATACACTCTTTTTGGTGAGTTATTGGTTTGTACTCACACCCTGCTCAGTCTATCATTAGTACCCAAGAAGAATTCATGGTTTTGGGTTAGAATAAGAGAAATGCCTTATGTATTAGATATGCCCAAATATGTATATATATGTAATATGATATTGTATATAAAGTATATATTCAATTACATGAATTTTTTAATTTATTATAATTCAAGTATTAATTACATGAAATAATAAATATATATTTTTCTCTTGAACACTTTTATTATTAGTTGCATTCCATTATGAACGAATTAATTGGATTGACTGCTCATTGAATATGATTCAATGAGTTATGGGAATAAATTTATATGGATATATTAATATGTCCTATGAATTTTCATTTAATGAAACACATCATGGTTTGATATATAATGGGATGTGATCCATCCTATTGAGAAACAAGAAATTGTGAGAAAGCTTCTCATTTCTCTCTTCCTCCCACAGTTTTGTTCATTGTTTGAGACAAAGGCATTATAACCATTTCAACATTCATGAATCCACTTGATAATATCATGGATCTATTGTTTAGTGTATCCCCTTAGATACATAGTGATTTTGTTCATTTCTTCATGATATTCACCAAGCATTCTCCTTCACCGATAAGGGAGAAGGCTGTTGCCATTAGCGATTTCTAGGTATTCTATTTATACAGTTTATTTACACGTTTATTCATAAAGAAATAACTTAATGTGTTTGGGTTGTATTTCACTACATATGTTAATATGATGATCATACAAAATCCAACAATGGTATTAGAGTGTATGATTATTTGAAGAATCAATACGTTTATGGATTTATGAAAAATACATTTTAATAGAAAATTGATATTTTCACGACTGGAAATAAAATATGAAAATTTTATATTTACTACTATTATTTATGAAAATAAATAAAGTGTTTATTTTAATCAAGAGAATTGAATTTTGAATATACTCACATAATTTATAAATATATATTAAATAATAAAGTAGGTATCTAGAAATATTTATAAAAATTTATAAAATTGTTTTATAAATTAATTAACTATAAAATATTTATCCTTAATTGATAAATATATTTTTATAATACATGAAAAATTAAATGTCATGATTTATGATATTGAGATAAATTTTTTATTTATAAATCATAAAAGGAAATTTTTAAAGAGTTTTGAAATTCCAACATATGTGATATTTAGATTATTTTAAAATATTTATATTACAGATATTGAATTATCAAATGTTTAAAATTTAGAAAATATCATATAAATTTCATTTACTATAAAATATTAAAGGGTTTATATTGAAAATAATATAAATGTGTATATTATTTATATTTTATAAAATTATTATAATTATCATTTGATTATGAGTAGTTCATAATTGTTTATCTCATGTTTAAAATTTTCAATTGTTCATTCATTTAAAAGTAATTCCCTATTTTATTCATAGTTATAAATTTCTTATATTATTAATGATTGTATTTCAATGTTTATATGATGAAATTTTCTATGATAGAGCCTTTCATATCTTTCTAGGTTTGATATCATAAAATTTTGGTTTAAACTACCTTGACTTCAGTTTCTAATTTTATTTATGAGTTTAAGAAAAAAAATTGGGTATATATTGTGAATATTACCTGTTATAGTTTTTATGAATTGAATTATTTATTAAGTAAAGTCTCCCTGGTTATATGGATTTGAGGTCAGACCACCTAATTTCTTGGAGGCTTTCCTTTGATATTAAAGTGAATGGGGATGGAAATGAGCCTCTCTAGCTTACTCCTATGGAGTTTTCTAATCTCATATATCTCACTGCATTTACATGGTGCGTTCATGTACCTTACGCATATAATGCATTTAGATATTTATACTATACTTAACATATATTTTATGGTGATTAACAAAGACTTGTTGGTTGTAAAAGGAGTTACATAGTAATGTGGTGTCGATACATTAATTTGGTGGTTGGAATAAGGATTCCAAAACTAAATCATTACAATCATTAATACATTGAAAGGGAATACAAAATGAGATGAAAATTACTACATATGATGTAATATTTATGATTATAATATTCAAATAATGTACAATAAATTGGTTAGACAATAAAAAACCCTTTAAATACATAGTGTGAGATTCCTTCCAGAGAAACACTTTTCAATACATTGGTCATTGAAATGGGTAGTTTCACACCATATCAAGGTGACCCTATATTATATTCTCTAAGGAAATCAAGTAATGAGTGACTAAAGATTATTCAAGGGGCAGATTCATTCCATATAGGGGATCCCATTTATTGTCTTGTATTGTCATGTTTTTTAGGATTTCCTTGGGTTAGACTTAGTTGGTAAACACCAAGGGTTGGGATACTGGAAGAGCAGTATTGAGTGAATCCATAATATGGATTTGGATAAAGGGTTATCACCCCAATTATTCACAAATCACAACTATTGTGATTGTGATGAGTTCCGAGATAAATAAGTAAGCGGTCAATTTCATACCAGAGTGGGGCCATTTTCTTAGTGAAATATGGATATTGGTGCACTAAATGGATATGATGTATGGGGTCATCAATTTTAGTGGGTTTAATTTCAATAAAATTTCGTAATGAAATGATATAATACATCATATTCATCTAATTAAAATTTATATTTTTAGAGAAATGAATCATCATCATCAAACTAAACTTAATACTAATCCTTTAAATGATGAGTTTAATGTAATAAAATCCTAATACTTGTATATTAAGAAATTTTCTTGAGGAATATAATTTTTCTTTGTGTTATAATAGTTCCTTCCTCAATAACCAAGTATTTAATTTGTTTAATAAGTGAATATAGGTTCTTATGTAATCCTAGAGTGATTTATCTAAGGTTATAAAGGTATTATAAGGTAAATGATTGATGTAATTTTAGTCTCTAAACATGTACTCAATGTGATTGATTAAATCAATGATTTTCGTCTCATATAATGAATATTATTGGGTAAGTCAAATCATATTAAATATGATTGAATATATTAATGACTTGTTGAGGATATAAGTTTCCTTAAATCATTGCTGGTAAGAGAAATCAATTCTATTATTATGATGGATATATTCTATCAACATTATTTTTAAATTTTTTTAATAAATATATAGAAAGTTAGAAAGATGAAATGAAATGAATATTGAATTTTATTTTCAAGTAATGGAGCAAATTATTTTCCACATTGATGATTTGGATGACTTAATCTTGGATAAACACATCATAAGATGTGTAAAATATATCATGTATCTCTAGAGAATATCTTGGAAACAATTGTTGTTTAAATTAAATGAGATGGGTGTTTTTACACTTGGTTAATGATTACACTAGTGGAATTTGGGCCCATACCAACACTTATTTCCCAACAGTTTGAAAAAACCATTGGGATAAAGAACCTATACCAACGGTTCTAGTAAACCGTTAGTATAGGGTATTATATGTTGGTTTTTTCCAACAGTTTAACAAAACCGTTGGGAAAGAAAAATTTTACTCATGGTTTTTATTAACCATAGGAAAAAATACACGTAATTTAGGGCTCCCTCCACGTGAACCGTCCTCGAACTCCACCTCCCAACCCCCTCCACCCTCCCCCCTCCCTGATCTAAATCTCCTCCCAGCCTCCGCCTCCGCCTCTTGGCCCCCTCACTCTCCTCCGGCAACGTTCCCCTTCCCCTCTCAGATCCCTCTCCGACGATGATGTCCCCCTCACCTCTCAACTTCTAGAAAAGTTCCCCCCTCTCCTCTCATCTCCCTCTCCTAGTGAAATCCCCCTACCCTCTTGGATTAATATGTAGAGACCCAAAGCTTGATGTACATGGACATTACATTACTTTTGCAGAATACTTAATACATAAGAAAAAAAGACACACAAGGACCATAATAATTGAGTGTCTTTTGAAACTCGGAATAAAATCTTCTAATCGTGGTGAAAGATCTTCAACATCTCCCAATAAATATCTTCCCCTTTTTTTTCTTACCTAAAACCTTTCTTTATATCCTGGGGAAAAGAAAACATAAAAGGGGTGAGCTCAAATGCCCAGTAAGGGTAAACATAGAGAACATAAAAAAATCCATAAACATTTGAATGCAAAAACTTGAACATAAAATCTAAACATCAAAATCTTGAGAAAAGACATGAATCTTGGAAGTACGTAAGGAATATATCATAAAGAAACATTAAGAATGATAAAATAGAATGGTAATAAAACATGTAATTTTGGAAACCATTAATCACATGATATGATTTCTATATTAGCCAAGGCATTGCTCCCAAGACCATCTTAGTGGACAAAGTCCCTTTCTGAATCGATTTCACTCTTCGTTCCAGTCCTGTATTACTGAACCGTTTTAACTTTCCGTTCCAGCCATGTATATCTAATGAGATATAAATCTTTACCCAATGCATTTTATGGATATATAGGTCCCACCCATCTCATAATGAAATCATTCTTAATTTCACCACAACATAAACTTAAAACATTCATCATAACCCAAAGAATAAAATGGGTTTCATAAACATCATATCATCATCACATAATCCATATAAAATAAATGGATATTTATTCATAAAAAAATTTAAAGCATGTAAATCATAGAGACATTATACTTGAAACATACACATTTTAAATAATTTCATCTTAGATGGAAAATTGTTTTGATAAAACCGTTGAAATGAATTCTTGACGAAAATATCCTTTCTTCTTCAAAATAATTTTCTTTTCAAAAAATGGCACGTACTTTTAAAAGAAAAGGGTTTGTTTAAAATAATACTGAAAACTTGTATAGGAATCTTTATGAAAATGAGGCATTATGAAACCGTAAAAATCCATTCACACTGTATAAGTTAAAAATAACATTTTTCTCGTACTTTTGTCGAAAACGTCAAAAAGTACCTCATAACGTAGAAAAAAAGAAATATTCCTTAAATACCATGTAGTAAAAGTAAACAAATGGGTAAAAAGGACATTAAACATACATGAGACCATTTTTAGAAAACATGGGCTTGGATGCTAAAGATAACCCCAGTAAATACTTACAGATAAACAATCTCGGATAAAAATGAGATTGATAAATTATCCCTTACCTTAGGTCTGATATGCTTCGTACGTATCCAAACATTGTTTATAATGATTTAAATAATGTCATTGACTTATTACATAATCATATTCATATATATGGTTCACTTATGACTTTATATTACCCGTTCTTTTGTAAATTCATGTTAAAGTAGTGTTTTGGGTAAAATCGTCTCATTTGTCGTTCGTGTTTTAACTTGTAATTATTCATATGATTACTTAGATCATGATTAATTAAATCCAGAATTTAAAACATGATTTATATATAATATATATTCAGAATATACATATATATAATGGATCGATAAATGGAAAGAAATACACTGTTCATGGAGACGGTAGGCCGTACGTACGCATGAACGCTGTTTTCGTTTCCTTATTGAAGTGAATGGAATTAAGTAGATGAAATAAATATATATATATATACATAAATCCAGTAGCATTATTATGTCATATATTTCATGATTACTTATTATATATACATTATAATCATTCTTTAATGGTTATCATGGAGAGTGAATCTCATCGCGTTGTGGAGACGGTATTCCGTACGTACGCACGAGCGATGATATCATTCCCATGATCATGGAATTGTATTAAAGTGTATGTATAATATTACAGAATCAATATGACTTTAAAATAATCATATATATTCATTACTTTCACCATTATACCCATACATGCAAGGTGGTGGTGGAAAATAGATTACACCACGGTGTGGAGACGGTATTCCGTACGTACGCACGCGCGGTGATTTCGTTTTCCGTAAGATGGATAGATGGTGAAATAGGGTTGTTTCATAATTATAATAACATATCAGTATATTAGTGATACTGATTTTATTACTTCATAATGAAACAACCTAAGAAGAAGAAGTGGAAGAAAAAAATAAAGTTGAAAGAATCGGTAACGGACATTACCTCTTCTTTGAAGTGCCTCCTTAAGTCCTCATCTTAGGGAACTAAAATTGCTCTTTGAAGAAGATCAGGACCTCTAGGATGTTTCTAGGGAAGTTTAGAAGAGAATTTGGCAGGGGTTGGCCGAGCGTTAAGGCTCAAATTGGTGTGAGGAAGGGAGGGAGGAGATGCCCTTTTATAAGGGAGGAGAGGGGCACCTTTGGAAATCTTAAAAATATTAATTTATAATAAATCTAACCCCACTTAAAAACCTCCAAAAATGACTCATATTCAAATATTAGATAAGATAAGGTTTTAATATCATCAACCAATAGAATTTAGAAATGTTAGGAATTTATTTTAAACATTATCAACTTGATTTATCCATATTTAATCAATTTTATTTTATTTGTGGTAATAACATTCTAAATTTTAAATTATAACAAATAATTACTTATTTGTTGTGAATTTTCCATAATTGGATACTTATAACATTTTAGACCATATAAATTTAAATTTATAATTTTTAAATATTTTTGTGATTTTTAACCAATTTTATAATATGTTATATTTATAAAATAACAATAGTGTCAATTTTGACACTATTCATTTATTTGAAATTAAATAAAATAAATACAGAAGATATGTTCAAACTAAAAGATTTAATAGATTCATAAAATTTCATATGTATCTATAAAATTAGTGTAGAACATTAAATAGTTCATATAATATTTATTTTATTATTTTTAAAACCATTTATTTGGTTTATCTCTTAATAAAATAAATACTTCAACATTTTTGTATAATTATTTAATATACTTATTTGTTGCATAAAAATTAAAAATAAAATCCTATGATGAATATAAATCTATTAAATTTCATAATAATACTTGTAATCGAATTTATCATCTTAAAATCACAATATTTAAATTGTGATATTTATTAAATTATGAAGGTGACAACTTTGGCATCATTTAAAATAAAATAATATAAGTGTCATAATCACTTTTATAAGGCTTCAAATGGTCAAATATTATACCATTAGATTATTATGGTTTACATTAATATGACCAATAAGTTTTTGTCAGGGGTTTGTGCATTTTATGGTCACTATTAGTTTAATAAAAACTATATTCTTGATTTTTCACTAGATAAACAATTTCTGCATCACAATTGTGTCATAATTAATGATAATTATTTAATCCCTAAAAATTATAAATAAATTCATATGATGTATATAATTTTATTATATTTCTGGAGACTATTCATGTTCGAAGTTTCATCAAGTTTATCACTAAATTAAAATTAATATACTTATAATATTTAAGAGAGTGACATGTTGTCACTTTCTTTGGTTTTAATAATAATTAAGTTATTTTCATGTAAAAAGGTCCATTAAATGATTCTAATCTGACCCTTATGTGATATGGGTCGACTTTTAGTCATACAATAGTATTTTGGCAGGTGTTAGGGTAATTTTACAATCTTATATTTACCCTTAATTACCCGATTTACCTTTAACTATGGTAAATAAAATTTACCGTAGTTACTATTCATAATGCCCAAAAATAAAAAGTAGTCTATTAATATAATTTGGACCCAATGATTCCAAATATGGAATCCATTTTTCCAAATTCAGTACACAGAAGTTGCAGAAATTAAATTAAAATTAATCTCGTTGTCGAAAGAAAACGAGTTTTTGTTTTAAAACATTGTAAAAGATTAAATTTATTTAACCTATGAATTCAAGGTAAAATCAATGATAATTACATAAATTATATTAAATGGTAAAAAATATATTCTATTTATACTTCAAAACCATTCAATATTATAATTTAACCATATAAATTATTACGATGAAAAAAGTTGTTTTTAATTAAAATATAGCGTGCTTTTACTATTCATCTAAATATGAAAGTTACCAGAATAATATGAAAAATTTATCCAAAGTAATTTATTATTTCTTGATTCCAAAGAAGAATTTTATTTTGTCAAATTTAACTTATAAACATGTCAAAAACTAGATTTAAGGCGACAAAACTTCATTTTTTGAAAAATACTTATTTTACCCGAAAAAATTATTTTGTTCTTATACCATGTTCTAGAAAATCTGTAAGATGAATAATAATGTTATAAAATTCAAAATTTAGTTAATAATATTCATAACGACTAGTTAATAATAATATTAAAATAATATATCATTGTTTAGTAAAACCCGGTATTGCGTACAACAAACGCTATCGAGGAAGGTCGCGATTGCGTGTAATGCAAGCCAAGTCAGGGTTGCGTGTTGTACAAGAATCCTTCGTTGTTTTGTATAACAGAATCCAACCATATTTCATTTATACATTGAATATATATATATATATACTCAATGTTTCGTAGAATAACTATTATCAAAATTGTGTGTAACACGATCTAAGAATAGTGTTGTGTATACTGCAAGCTAATACGGTGTTGCGTATTGCTCAAGGTAATCTTGGTGTAGCATACAACACAAGATATTAATGAAATTAAAAGAATATTTTTCATAAAATCTCAGGGTGTTACATAATCTCCTTCGATGACATCCCCCGGACCCCTCTCCAGTCGTGCGTGAGACCCCCCATGGCCGAACACCCCACGGGACGTCCCCCCTCTCGACTCCCTCTCCTCCCACCAGGGTTCTTGATTAGTACTTCCAGTTAAGAATTAGTCTTCTTTTTTAAAAAATGAGGCAACAAGGGATGCATTTTTAGGTTCATTGTTAGGATAACCATTCATATTAATCGTGCATTTTCTAGAGTTTTGGGTATTAACCAACTCATGATGTGGTGAATTATTGGGTAAATTGGGAATTTTTTCAAAATAGAGTCTTCCAGAAATATAAGTTTAGATTCACATGTTGTATTCCATTCATTCGAACAGTGCATTCAATAAAATGTTCATGATTTTTTAAAAACCTCATATTTTCCTCTATAGACTCCAACTAGACCTTATATTGAGTTGGATTTTTTTGTTAATCATGATATATATGTGATTAGGGTGTATCATCATTAAGATGTGCAATGATGTGGGTTAATTGGAGGTGAGTGATGCTATATGAGATTTTATGGGTTATTGTGAGGATTTTCTTTCCCTTTAATTGATTGGTTCATAAAACATAAGTTTTTGCTACATATATTATCTAATTGGAATTGGTAAAGTAAAATATTGGTCTCAGTTTTCTGAGTTGGTTATTTGGATGGTATTCTTTATCAAAATTTGGTATATATATTTTTAATATGAGTGTATTTTCCAATTAACCAATTTATTTATTAAACTTACCATGAAATACACATTTCCCACAATACAGAAGAACCAAAAAAATCATATATAGACACTGTACACCACAAGACACCCATGGGAGACACCCCTTGACATCTACAGATAGTTAAAAGGCCATTAACTTGGTAACTAAAGTCGATTGGCACTAAATCCTTGAGAAATTTTCATTTCTGGTAGAAAAGATACCAACACCTTTATTCTTAGTATAGTATAATGAAATGGTTTACGCCCTCATGACCAAGTATACCACCTGGTTCATGGACTGGTGTCCAACTAGGTTCAAGAGTAGGATCAACTACTAAACATTGATTTTGGTCTCTATGAGGTTGTTTCCATAGTGAAGAGGGTTATGTGAAAAATATTCAACTCAACTAATGTATCATATGTGCATATTCAATGGATAAGTGTACTAGTATGGTGTTTCCAACAACATACTATATAAAGAACATAATGAAAAATGAAGAGATTATTAAATGGAACTGTTTTCCCCTCGCTTGACGGAACGTGATTTGACCCATCAGGCATTGTGGTTCTTATATATTGGGTGGTGACATGTATAGTCACATGATAGAGGTATGTTTTTGTTTATTTTTTATTTTATTTTCATTATCGCAATGGACAATTAGGTATTTTACTTCTTTCTACGAATGGAGGGTAGTGATGGTATCCTGACTAGTTGACGTAGATCACTTGTATACTATAATACCATGAGGTTTGAGTGTGAGGAAACATTGGAAGCTAGAGGAGCCTTGGGGTCTTCCATGAGATGGATTTTTTTCTAAAACACTGTGTGGGAACATTTATGGAGTATGTTGGAGTCATGAAATAACCCCAAGTGTCTCCATGAGATAGCATAAATAACCCCAAGTCTCTCTAAGTGTCTCCATACATCGTATCATCCTCACATGGGTTGGACACTCACCCAATCCTATCAAACCTATCCTAGTCTATCCTCTCAGTCACATTGTATAGACTCATATCTTTAGTATTATCCCATGCCTCGATGCACATCATATCATCTAACTAGACAAAGTGGATTATTCACCTTATGATTGTCCTAGTCACAAAATAACACCATGTCGAACCCATCTACATTATATTATCAATAATCCAGTAAAGAACCTCATCAAAATCATGTATTATAACCCAGCCCCACTAACCAGGTTCCATCCTAAGATAAATCAAACCAAGCCTCTTGGAATTATAATGTCAATCTGTCTGACAATACCCAATACCCACACTATCATCTCATCCTTCATCTCTTTAGTTGAACTCTTGAATCATTAAATGGATTAAAGCCTTTCATAATAAATTTTATATACTCAGAGGGACCATCCCACTCTAAGAACCTATCAAGATTCTAATCCATCCTCATAAGTATTTCCTCATCAAATGCTATATGTACGATTTCCACACCTATCACTACAAGGCCCAATCCTCTTAGGAATATTTTACTTGATCTAAATCCTCATCTAGTCCATACACATATCATCCCAATTTTAAGTCATATATTAGACCACTCATATACTAATCTATATCTTATCCACTTGGAGACCTAGTGACGGGGTGATTTCATTTCCATAAAATCACTAAATAACCTTTTCTAAACCTAGTTGGCTTGTGAACACCATATCTATAGGTCTACTATGTTGATATTAATCCCTTCACTTACGATCCTTAGAGTCCATGACTCCCATGGAACATAGTTATAATCAATTCCTTGGAAATAAATGACTGAATAATCATGATAGTGTTTAAGGGTCTCTAGAGGATCTAAATACTTCATTATACAGGAAGAGATACTTAAGAAATTTGATGATTAAAGTCAGAAAACACACTACTTACTTGATGAATTTGGGTGAGGTTTCTTAGCTAACTACCTCACACATTTTCACTTGTATGTATTCTTTGAGGGAATTCCTTAAAAAGGGGATGGAATTTGATGAGTTGGAGGTGGCACCAGCAGAGGTATACATCCCTTTCATGGTGAGACCACATATCGGATTCATATGAACAACATGAATAAACCATAGAGATATGTTCAAGGATTTCCTATATTATATAGTGATAATCTAGCCATCATCGTGACCTACTTAGATCATTAATTTATAGATAACTCATTAGATCTAATCTTGTAATATCAAATGATTTTTTGGATCTGTAACTACAAACACCAATGCCTAGTATTCACCAAGGGTCAATATACATCCATTTCATGGAGAGACTATGTAGTCATCATCAAGGAAAATCTCACCATATGATCCATAATACCATTAATTAGAAGTAATATTTTGGTTCAACTGTTTATAATACTTTCAATAAGTTATATAAGAAAAAAACATATAGGGTTTTTTGAATTTAAACAGTTGAGTCCTCATAATTAGTGACATAAATCCCATTAAAGCACATAAATGTCAACTAAACCCTACATTCCAAGAATTATTCATGTGGACAGGCCCCAATCCAATAGGCTAAGAAATAAAACCATATATAATAATTCCAAATACATGCATCTTTTTTAAATAAATATCTCAAATGTAAGCATAAAAACCAAGAATAATAAGACCTCATCCCTTGTATCGAATAAAACAAAACTAAGTTGAAACTCGGTCCAAATTGATTATATACCATTAATAGGAAGAGTAATTGTTAATTAATTGGAATGTATGATTTTATAGTATCATTTTGAAGGATTAATTTGTTTCCCCTTTGCTTGCAGGAACACGATTTGACCCATGGGGCGCTGTGGTTCTTATATGTTGGGAAGTGACATGTATAGTCACAGGAGATAGGTATGTTTTAGTTTAGTTTTTATTTTATTTTCCTTATCGCATTGGTCACATAGATCATTGACTGCTTTCTATGGACAGAGGGTAGTTATATTCTACAAAGGGGGATAGAAGTAGTTCAAATTGATTCAGTCCACCGACTTTGATCTGAGGTAAGATTCTATGCTTATTACTTGTCTCACACCTCATGTATTTGGGGATTTAGTGTTTTTGACTCCATATTATGTTTTCGGTAGGGCGTTGGATCGTTTCGTGTTGGTTAGGGTGGATTTGGTTCTCAACTGCCAATCTAGGTAAGGATTTAATGACATTGGTTGGTTTCTCACTGGTTATGTAACATCTTTCATGTGTTTTATGGTTCGTAATATCCTTTGTGTAGTGCATTGATCCCTGTTCGTTGGTTTCGAGTTTCCAAGTCAAGGGAGACTCACCTGTGTGTGCATAGGTAAGTAAGTATATGTATGTGGGTTCCCCCGTTACATGTATAGTCACCCATGGCAGTGATTATGCATGTATGGGGCTAGGTGTGCCCATGTATATATATATATATATATATATATACATACGCAGGTGAGTGGAGACTGGTATATGCATATAAGCATATGTGGAAGGATCCCCTTGCACATGGTCATGGCCATGCGGGTGTGCGCATAGGGGCTAGGTGTCCTTTCATGTGTGTGAAGGTCTGTATACCCAGTGGAGGAGTAGCAGGTTTTAGTTAGAAAGCTCTATGAGCTGAAGTGGACAGCTTGGTTCCACCTTGAGGTAGAGTCCCTCTCATAGCATCTTTAATTTAAGAATGCTTTAAATTGAATTTAGCTTCTTTCTTAATTATTCTTAATTATATTGAATTGCATATCTTGAATAATTGTTCTTTAATATAATTGTTTCATTTGAAAAATAAAGTCATGTTTTTATAATAAAACCCCTCTAACAGAGGTGCGCTGTCTGCAAAAACTCATAGTGATAGTTTAGGGTGTATGATTCTTTTCCATCGTTTTGTTTCCCTTTAGACATTGTGTCATTGTTCCACTCACTACAACCTTATAATGATCCCTTGTTATAACATATTAAATAGTTGATCTATTATATATTGTCCATTGTGACCTTATCTTATGGAAAAACCCATTTTAAGTGTTTGTCTGGCCTCTTGGACACCCCTTTGGGTGTTTACCCAAGCCTATATATCTAAAAACACATATGGTTTTATTGTCTGACACCTTCCATGCTTATGGTGCTCCCCACCATAAGCATCATCTTAACACCATTTGGGGTGTTTTCCTGGCCTCGATTCACATCTAATTTTTTTACATATATGAATTATCCCATAATATGTGTTGCATCCTAAGATGTTAAAACATACTCAAATTATATTGTTCTCAAGGTGACTGAAGTTTTATTATTAGAGTTCCAAGAAAATCATATACCATTGATAAGTAATACACCTACATAATTTGACTCTCAATCAGTAGTTTCAACTACCTATTACCACTTTTAAAAACAACAAATATAAAATATATATCTTTATCATACCACAATCCCGAATCAAGAGTCTGTTATTTATAACATAAGATCGGTTGATATAATGTGAAGGACAACTACATTGGATTTATTTGGATCCCTGTATAAAGAGTAATCAAAATTTTGATATCTAGTATAGACATTGGTAAGTAGAATAAAATTTCAATAATACTTAAAAACTCTATATGATCACTAGTCCTCCCCACTTCATGCCATGTCCACATGGTTCAATGTTCTATAAGAGTGGAAACCTATCCTAATTTTTCCATTCTAGGGATTCATTAATTGAATATGAAATTATATAACATGATCACTAGTCATTTTCTCCTGGACGGAAGATTATACCCTACAGATGTCGCTGGACCGGACCAACACGCCACAGTCACGCTACGGTCACGTCGCGGTAATGCCGTGATTTGGCCCTGCTCCAGGATAACACCCTGCGGCGGTTCGCAGTCCTGTCAGAATTCAATGTATGATATCTAGATGGAGTTTTAGATAAATTACCCACCAATAGTTAATGGGGAGGGAGGTGATGGATGGAATGTTTCCCCGCCTCCTCCCACTCCATTCTCTCCTAGCCGGAAGATGCTGCCCCGCGGATGTCGCTAGACCGGGAAAACACACCGCGGTCACGCCGCGATCACGCCGCAGGCACACTGTGGTCATGCCATGGTCACGCCGCAGTCATGTCATGGTCACGCTGTGGTAAAGCCACGGTCATGCCACGGTCACGCCACGGTAATCCCATGATTTGGCCCTGAACGAGGATGACACCCCGCGGCGGTTCGCAGTCCTGTCGGAATTCGATGTATAATACCTAGATTGAGTTTTAGATACATTACCACCCATAGTTAATGGAGAGGGAGGCGACAACCGAAATGTTTCCCTTCATCCTTCCATTCCATTCGCTCCTGGCCAAAAGATGCTACCCCACGGATGTTGTTGGACTGGGCCAACACTCTGCGGTCACATCGCGGTCACGCCGTAGTCACGTCATGGTAATGTCGTGATTTGTCCCTACTCCACGACGACACCCCATGGTGGTTCAAAGTCATCTCGGAATTTGATGTATGATACCTAGATAAATTTTTATATACATTACCCACCCATAGTTAATGGGTAGGGTAGAAATAACCAGAATGTTGCCCCGCCTCCTCCCGCTCCGTTCTCTCTTGGCCAGAAGATGTTGCCCCACGGATGTCACTGGACCGGGCCAACACGTCGCGGTCACGCCGCGAGCACACCGCGGGCACGCCGCGGTCACGCCGTGGTCACGTCGTGGTAATTCCGGGATTTGGCCTTGCTTTAGGGAGAGACCGAAACAACCACCATCAGCCTTCCACCAGTAGCAAAGAAGATTCCTCCACAAGAAGAGACACAAAAGAAACACGCGAATATCAAACAAACATCCAACCAGAGACCCAAGAATCACACGAAACCGCACCACCGTAATGAAAGCACTAAGATCCACTCGATGCAAGTGACAACCAAGATGAAACCAAACGCACCTACCCTCACGAACCCACACACCCAAGCCATAGAGAGCACACACTCCCACACTCGAAAACACACGCATGTACCCAACCACACGAACATACACTCCCAACCACCAACACAAAGAGGCCACTACAATCCACCTATGAACCATCAGCCACCACAACCACCAAAATCTAGCCTGAACCAGCCACATCCAACCCACACCAGCCCCCTTCCACCTTCATTTCAGCCCACTTCCACCAAAATTTTAGCCCACAATAGCTGCCCCCCCCCCCTGCCACCTTCGAATCAACCCGCACTAACCCCCCACCACCTATAACCAGCCCCCTTCCACCAGCATTCCAACCACGTTCCACCTGCATTCGAGCCCGCACCAGACCCCAACCACCTGAAATCCAGCCCGCACCAGCCACCACACCAACCGCCACACCAGCCCCCACCCCTAGACTCCTGAAAAGCACTCATGCCATCCCTCTGCCACCTGCAAAATAGCCCCAGCCACAAGTTACAGCCCTCACCAGCCCCCGACATCCTACATCCCAACCCGCACCAGCCCCTGCCACATGCCCAATATCCCCCCATCTACCTACAATCCAGCCCACACCAACCCCTTGCCACCTATTCCAGCCCACACCAGCCCCCTGCCATCCCCCTATCACCTGCCTTCCTGCCCACACCAGCCACTCCAGTCCGCACCAACCACCGCACTAGCCCCCGACCTCCTACATTCTAGCCCACCCCAACCCCCTGCTACCTACAAAACAACCCCATACCACCTGTTCCAACCCGCACTAGCCCCCTGCCAGCCCCCTTCCACCTGCATTCCAACCCGCAAATCTCCAATGAAACTTTTAAGCATCTGAAGATGAAATAAGGGAGTCCAGGATGCGTGAGAAAAACTCCAAGAAAATCAAAAAAATGAAAGGTGAAAGAGGATCCCGTTTCCTGAGCCCTCTTTTTCCCAAAAAGTAGCCATGTAAACTGCCATTAATGTTCACTGAGAACATTCGGGTAGAGACACATCTTTTAACCCAAGACGAGAACCAAGCTGAAAATCTGATCATATCGAAAGCATCCCATAAGAATTCCCACCTGACCGAATCAAAAGGATTAAATAAATTGATCTTGAAGGCACACCTAGGAACCCCAGAATCAAGATGGTAGCCCTATATTAATTCTTGGGTAACACGATTCTTAGGAGGGGTTGTCCAGGGGGGTGTCCAAGGGCTGTTCGGGGGGGGTGTCGGGGGGTCTGTAGGGAAGGGGGGAGGGTTCTGGTGGGGTGTCTAGGAGGGGATATCCATGGGGGGTGTCCAAGGGTTGTCCGGGGGGGTTCTGCAAGGCAGGGTGCAGGTGGGGTGATCAGTAGGGTGTTTTCCCTTTCCAGAAGTAGGAGGCACTAAGGTAGAGGCTGACGGTATAGATGTAGAGGTAGGAAGTTCTCATATCACAATAGGTTGTAGATTCCAAACAGCTTCAACTGAAGACATGCCAAAAGGCTATAATTAAGGAGGTAGAGGATCAGAAGAAGAATCAGAGGTGAAGGATGTTATTGGAAGCACCTCTGGAGAATCCATTAGAGTATTGGATACTTATAAGAAAGGCTTCATAAGATTGAAAAAGTCTTTAATAATGTTTCCTCATCTCTTCATACTACTAAAGAAATATTTCTTCTCCTCCATGAATATCTTGAGTAGAGTTGTCATCACTTTCAACTGGTCAACCTATTCCTTGAAAACCCATTCTACAGAATCTTCCTCAATTAATCCCAATGAGATGAATGTACATCACCTATAACAACATGGAGATACTCTTTGACTATAGAATAGATCGAATCATCATCAACTAAAGATGAGGGAGGTGGACTACTAGATGTAGATGTAACAATAGGAACATTCCCCAATCTCTTCCATAAGGAATCCTGACTAGAAACAAAGGAGGTCCTCATTTCCTCCATAATAGATCAAATGGTTTCTATATCGCTATCCAACCTTCAATTTTACATCACAGCTTCAAGAATATGAAAACTCATATTGGGTTGAATAGGAAATACAACCATCTCAAAAAGGTGTCTAGCATTAACTTCATTAAGCTGAGTGATAGGAGGTTCTTGATAACTCAAAATTCCACTGAAATATAAAATAAGCCTTTCTCTAAAATATTATAAATATATTATGGATACAAAATATGAAGGAAATGGGGAAAATACTCTCTCAAAACTAAGTAAAGTAGCCTCTACAGGTTATGATTTGGTAGGTACATCTAAGGGAAAAGCATGAAGCTCACCTGACTGGTCAATCTGCTTAACTAAGGATCCCTTAGGATATGTACCAACTCCAAATGAGATAGTAGGTCCACCATGCTCTAGTGGAATACTCTGTTCGTCACCATCATTATCTCCATATGAGTCTGGATATGATTCCAGGCAATATGGAACCAGAGGAGGGATCCCCCTTACATGATACCTCATCCTCTACCAAGGTAAAACCACCCTGAGCATCTCTATGATCTCCAGTATATTCTTCAACATTTTTAGACTCTGAATAGTCTAAACCAAGATGGAAAAAACCTAGTGACTTTTCCAACTCATCATGTGAAGCTAGTTCCATATGAGGTGCATGATGGTGCAGGTTTATAGGTGCTTTGGAAGACTGTTAGAGGTGCAGGTTTACAGTTACAGGTGCAGGTTTATAGGTCTAAAGTGTGCTTTGGAAGTCTGTTAGAGGTGCAGGTTTATAGGTGTATGTTTTACAGGTTTACAGGTGTAGGTTTACTACTCGAAGTGGGTTTATAGGTCTTCCCATCTTAGGTTTTACAGGTTTAGAGGTGTCAGTTTACTTCTCAAAGTGGGTTTACAGGTACACCCATATTTGATGTTTGCTGGGGAGTAGAGTTATAGGTATGCCCAACTTTGATGTGTGCTGGGGATTATATGATATACCAATAGTTCATATAACCATTGGTATTTAATATCCTAGGAAACATATTCCAACGGTTCCCAGAACCGTTGGTATTCAAATGCTGGATAACATATTTCCCAAAAGTTTCAATGAAACCGTTGGGATAGAATATATACCAACAGCTTTTGAACCGTTGGTATGTATGCTGGATGGTATGTATACCAAAGGTTTTTGAACCATTGGTACACATGTATACCAATATATTAACATAAACCATTGGGTAAGATTAATTTCAGACCACATATACCAATAGTTCTCTAGAAACTGTTGGTATAGAGCTATTGAAACGACTCACATACCAACGGTTCGTGAAACCATTGTGATATCCTATCCTAATGGTTTCAGAGGCTATTACAATAGTTTAGAACTGTTAGAATAGGTGAAATTTATAGTAGTGTTAGTTTAATTTTATAAAATTCTTTAAAGAGGAGACTAAAATGGATTTTTTGGGTTAGATAATTTTTCCTATTATGGAAATTTTCTAACAATATGATTGAATTAAATGAAAAGGGTTTACATGATATTCTCAAAGTCCTAAGAATGGATGAACTGGGCATATGATGTTTAGATTTTGATACTATATAGATAGTACAATTTGGTAAAATATTTAAACCATAAGAAAAAAATGTGTAGAAAAGTTCAACAATATTTATTTAAAAGGCATTTGATGGTCATTTAATCCTTGGGATAACACGAATTAAATAATAATAATCTAATATTGTTATATTAAAGATGATATACCTAATATATTTTTTTAAACTCTATGGAATTTCCATATCAAGTAAGAATTATAGAGAAATTAATTCATCATTTTTTGAAAGGTATATAATAATTAATGCATATTTTACAAAGATTTGTATATATACAAGAGTTCAAAATAAAAAGAAGAATTGATCGAGATTATAGTGTATATTAATTATGTTAGATAAATAGTTACTATATCAAGAATTTTAAAATAAAGGAATGTGTTATTCTTGGATGAAACTAAGTAAAAGATGTGTATCTTCATCTCACTTATCTTACATGATAAGAGATAATGTTTGATAACAAAGGGTTTTTATGATATGATTAGATTTATACACATGATTTATGATTTATTGGAAATCTATATCATCTTTTGAAAATAATATTTGGATAAAAGTTTTTATCCAAGATAAAAGTGTTTATCTAGATATTTGTTAAAATATAATGTAATGTGTTCCGACCATCCATCGATGCAATATTTTGATAAAATGTTCATTACAAAAGGAAAGGTTATAGACTCATTGAATACTATATATAATATGGAAACAATTTTTTATTGGTTAAATATTCCTACTAAAAGGATGTAAATGTTGTTTTCTAAAACAAAAATTATTTTGTGTTGAGTCTTAGAAAGATATTCCAAATGGAATATAATGACTAAGAGACTAGTGGGAGTATGTTTAAACTTATATAATTTCAAATTTAAAAAATAAAATATAGTTCCAATTTGAGTTTCAATGATTTTTCACTTTATATCCTGAAAAGTTGGGATATTATACAGTAAAGAAAAATGTAAATAGTTACATTTAGTTATTGCAATAAAGTAAATATCCTTATTATTCCATATTATTGAAATTAAAATTATTTACATAACATTTTAGGAAATATTGTTAAAGATAAATGTAAATGGTTATATGTTTACCACAATGAAATTAATGTAACTTTAACCTAAAATAAATTAGGTTTTGTTGGTAAAAAGAAATGTAAAGAGTTATATTAGTCACCATAAAAAATGCATATCCTAAAAGTGTTTCGGATGTGATGGAAAAGTGATAATGTAAATAGTTTCATTATATAAAAACATTTCAAAGAAAAAAATTCATGGAAAAGGTTCCAAAGATTATGATGTTATATTTATAAAGAGATATAAGTAGATAGAAGAACATAATATTATGACATTTGATGTTATAAATTTAAGGATTTTGAATATAATTTCAAGGATTTAAACTTAGGAAATATTATTCCTATGTATCACCATTATTAAAACTAACTTTCTTCATACATGTCACTCACTATGTTGATAGTTGGAGTATTTTATTGTATGGTCACATAGGGATGTGGCAGAAATTTCATATAGATGTAATGTTTAGAAAATGAATCCATTACTGAAGAAACCACATAAGGTTCATGTTATATCTCTTCAAGAGATTGATTATAATGTTTATAAATGTATTATGTCATTATAATAACCTAAATATCCATTTATTATTCATTCATGTGTGTTATAATATATTTTACATGCATGGTGGAATGATAAATATTCCCTCAATGTAAAAACATTATGTTATCCCTAACCAATGATCCCCTGGAAGTATAATATGTTGTGATGACATGTATATGATAGATTGAATATATTCTTATAACCATTAAAAATGGTTGTATATGAGATATTGAATAACAAATTCTTGAGGTAATATGTAAAGACTTATTACTTAGAGTCATTCTCTAAAGTATATCTTAGGGAATTTCATATATTCAAAAATATACTTTGGGGTTTATGCTTATTATCAATCCCAATTAAGTAAGGTTAGAAAGATATATAGCATGAGAACCTTTATACTTTAATACCCTAATTATTCAAGTCAACATATGAACTTATCTAACACGAGGGTGGTTGGTTATGTTTCTGATCATATCGTTGGTTGGAGTGCAACCACGATGGGATTTATCCACTTGTATGAAAAAAAGACATATGGCCCTTGATTGAATTACAATAAGTAAATGGATGGATATGCTTAATTGTTTCACATATGATATGTTCATCTGAATGGATATGTGACATTTGATGTGCTAATCAGATAAATGAATGAAATGTGATGTTTTCACCCACTTGGTAAGTCTTTCTCATAGAATCACTAAAATGATGAGAGGTGTATACTAGATTGACAAGTTCGATTTCTATTGGTCACTTGATTTCATGGAAAAATGGAGTATATAAAATAAATATTATTTATATGATACATATTGTGGTTGAAATATTAATATAGATATATGAGTATGTTTGATGGAGATCACACTATACCCCTTAGTAGCTTGAGTAGCAGTGATGCTTTGTTAGAAGTATCTCTTTAGTTACATCACTAAAATTGAAATTTCATAGTTATTTTCGACACTAATAAAGGCCAACAGGGTCACACAATTAGGTCCCTAAACAAGGATAAAATTTTGGACAATGCCTTTGTTCAAAATGAGGAGAGTTTAATGAAAAATTGTTTCCAAAAGAGTTTGTATGGATTCAGAAAGATTTATGAAGTTGTGCATAAAGTCCTTATGGGATTTTAGTAAAAGTGGGAGATTTTTATATATGCACTAATAGATGTATAATATGATATTATATATATATATTATATTTAATTACATTCATTTTCCGCATGTATTTAATATATGTGATAAAATATATATATATATATATATATATATATTATATACATTTATTTCTCCTTAATGGTTTTATTATGAGTTACGATCTATTATGAATGGATTATTTGGATTGATTGCTCATTGAATAGGATTCAGTGAATTATTGGAATAAATATATATGGATACATTAATATGGCTGACATTTTTTAATTTAATGAAACGTGCCATGGGATGGCTATATAAAGGGTTGTGATCACTCTAGGGGGGAACAAGCAATTGTAATAAAGCCTCTCATTTCTCTATTCCTCCAATACTATTGTTCATTATCTGAGATTATGGAACCATCACCTCTTCAGAATTTATATATCCACATGATATGATCATGGATATCCATTTTTCAGTGTACCCCCTCGGAGGGAGAGTTCTTCTTTTCACTACATCATGATCTTCATCAATAATTATTCTTCACAAAGAAATAAGTAGGATGGTGTTGTTGGTGATTTAAAGTAACATTATTTATAGATTTTATTTACACATTGATTTTCAAAAGATATATTTGTCTATGATTATCTTGTATTCCATTGCATCTGTTCTTATGATGATCATAAAAAATGAAACACTATGATAGATGGATGTGTCAGGATTTAGGAGCATGGATGAGGGGACATGACTGATGTTCGGACCCATTTTTGGGATTCCCATTTTGGGTTTCCTTTGGAACATAACACAATTATGACATAGCATGTTTAATGTATTTTTTTGGACATTTACCATTTTTGGGAATTGATTACATGTTCCATGATTACTGATATTTATTATATTGGTTATTATTATCTTGATTTCCACTATTGTGATGCTTTAGGAAAGAGGTTATAGTCTCTCTATGTGGCTCATTAGAATCTCATTGGAAATTGGTAGCCTCTAAAATATGGGGAGGCATATATGAGGTCACATAATGAATTGGATCAGGGAACCAATTTAGTGGAACCTTGGTTGAAACACTACAAAAACTCTAAAACATGTCTTTTATGTTCAAAACCATGAAAAACTATCTCAGAATGGCGAAAAATCATGGGAAATTTTCCATTGAATTATTATTTTTTTGTACGATAAGATGACATATCATATTGATGGTTGGTGCTCTCAAGATGAATCAATAATAAGTTTTTAATAATATTAAATTCATTAAAAATAGGTGTTATGAGGTCATAACTTAGAAAACAACCTCATGTTGTCATAAAATTATAAGATAACAACCATTGGATGATTTATAAAATGTAGAAATAGAATTAATAAAAAATTATTTAAAAATAGATTATTGAGTCAATTTTAGAACACCACACAGTAGGTTAGAAACTACTTAGCTTGTTATAAACTCAACCATTTTAAGTTTTGAGAGTTGAATAATGTCTTGGATAAGGAATTTTAAATTTTTGAAGTGTTCTAGGAGATTTTAGAGGATTGATTATTTAGTTTTTTTATATCTTAATTTTATATAGGATATGTGGGGTGATATATCATTTTTTTTTATTGAGATGTCTTACTTTTTTTAGAAAAGATTAAAAAAAAATCTGAAATATTTTTAATATATTTGGTGTCTATTATATTTCATATTTCTTTTTATAAATTCTATATTTTCGTATCATGGGTAACAGATTCTGGTAGTAGGTAGGAGTTTGACGATTCTAATCTATAAAACTCTTCAGAAATTAGTTGTGATGGTTTATAATTTATATGGTATGGTTAAACATTATCATGCATTATATTGTAATAATTGTTTTTTTCTGTTCTATTTCTTGGAATTATATATTTTTTATTTCAGTTGATATGAAAATGATGTGGTTGACTTCATGTATGATAATCTTAGCTATAGAGGGGGTTGAATTTAGTGGAGATGGAGACATGGACATGTCAGTTTCACGTATGGTGAGCCTACCTATGGAGGTGGTCGAGTGCAGTGAAGGTAGAGTGATGGGAATGATGGGTTGAGGGAAGGTGTTGGACTTATTTTATATGTATATGATGAATCAATTTGTGACCAATAGATGTGAACTTATGGAGTGAAGTTAGAGATAGATGTATGTGGTATATATGTGTTATTTATATTATTGTATAATTATTTTTTTAATTAATTAATATTGAGTTACATTTTATAGAGTATAATTTTTTTAAAATTTTATTTATATATATTCATTTATATTAAATGCTCTAGGATTTTTTTAATTCTTATTTTTTGTTCTCAGAGGTGGTTCTAGTAAACCCCCTCTAAATAAAATCACCTCAAAATAATGTAGTGATGGTTATTTTATATTCCCCCATTAATTAATTAAAATTATTTATGATAGAAACCAACAATAAATATACAAAAATGATTCATGTTTAAACCACCAATAAATAAATCAAAATTGTCACTATTTTTATTTCATACATTTAAATACACAATGATTTAAATAATCATGGTATGAAAATGGTTGTAATAAAAAAAATATTTGGTTATAGAAATTTTTTTTTATAGTGGTGGACTAGAGGAGGATAGAGAAATCGAAGTAAAGAACCAACCCTAAGGTTTTCAGCCTTTTCATCCCTTTAAAAATTAGCTGCCAAAATTATTGAAAGGTTCCACTAAAAACTGTCAATATTTGACATATAGTGGAAAATTCCAAGTAGATTTTTTACCAAAGGGTAACACATGTTTTCCATGAACGCTTTAATTACATAATTTCATTGTAATTTTTTAGAAAATATTTCCAAAGAAATATTAATTTGAAGTTCCCATTAAAGTTTGAGTGGAAGTATTTACCATATTTTTATGTGATCCATAATTTAAATGCGAAAATGCCCAAAAAAAGTACTCAGTAGTGGTAACAACCAGAATTTTCATCTTTAAATTTGATTGGAAAACTAGAAATAATGAAAAATTATACGAATATATTGTTTATAGAAGGTTTATAGCCACAATCTTCAATTTGGAAGAATGATCATTTATGAATATAGTTTTAATATTTCAATATATTCGACTTGATGCTCTGATGACTGGAATTTGGAGGGGATGCTTCTCCCTTCAGGAGGGAGTGGAAGATGGGTAGTTCACAAAGATTACCCCTATTGTAGTACTGTATTTCCAGTGATATCTGTCATTCTAATCAAAGATGCCGATAGAAATTCCCCATGAATGCCTCTAATCTTCAATTAATGTCCCATTCATTGCTTCCACCATCCCCAGTCCCATCGTCGGTCCCTCTTCCACTGAAACTCAACTAACACAGCCCTGAATAATCATTGAAGCTCATAAAATGAGGTGAGGGTTTTCCTCTTCCACCAACCGAGCAGTAGAGGATCAAAGGTAGGAATTTCCACCACCAGGTGTTGAATCTAAACATGAACCAAACCTTGTTATCTTCTTTCTTCTAACGCACCTGAAGAGACTGCTGCCTCCTACTACCCTCTTCCTTATGCGCTATTGATCATCAATTTTTTCTAGTAACAACTAAGGATTGGAATAATTATATATGGTCTAAATTTCTTTACCAAGAGACACTTTACAAATGATAAACTTCTCGAAGAAAAAAATTAGAATTGAAGTATTTAATAAGGAAGAGTCTGATTAGTTTTTTTTACTGTTTGAGGTGATATTTACTATGATGAAGCTAGATGTATTTGGATATAGTGACTATTTAGTAGTGTAGAAACTACTTGTTATAATATTTGAGGACGGATTCTGCTCAAACTCCAAGATGAATTTATGAGACCTATCTTGGAAATTTAGAATATTGGTGGAAGCTCGTGAGTCATCATCTTATGATGAAAATGAAGCCTTGTAGACCAATATATGGCAGAGAGGCACAAATCTAAAATTTAGTCGAAGTCATCCTTGGAATATAGGTTCTAGGGGAGCCCAGAGGAAGTTATTTGTTATTTACTGTTGGCTTTTTGTGTTCTACTTGTACCTCTTTCTATGTTTCTTTTTATCTTTTCTTAATAAAATTTGAGTCATGGGTTTGGGATTCCAACCCATGATTGAACTTTTGAATATATATATATATATATATATATATATATATATTAGGTACTTGGGGGTACAATAAAATGTGCATAAGAGTAACACTCTCCTCCCATTGGGGGTCCCCTCTAGGCCTTGAAACATTTCACATTCCCCAACTAGGAAAATAGATTGGAATCACCTTGTGCATAATATGCACAGTGTCCGAGTATAGCAGGACTCGAGTCTATCCCAGTTCCCATGGAGAGTGATGCAAACAATAATTAATTAGTAATATAATTATTACTCAAAATGTATAGGGAATATCCCTATTTATTAAAAATAGAAATCAGTACATGAGGAGGAGATAGAGAAAAAAAGGGCAAGCCCCCAAAATATTAAAAAAAAATTACATCAAACATCACCATAATCATGATCAGAGTCCTATTCATAGTCTGCAGCATCAGCTGATTCACATGCTGACTGTGTGATCTTCTTGCTGAAGAGCATAGTGTACTTATCCTTAATCGGCAAGTGCTCTGGAGTGATCTTGGAAGATCTTGAAGAACCTCCTCATCCACTCCCTCAGGTAACCTCCTCTTGGCCACGTCCGCGACCACGACCCTTTGGGTGACTACCCCTTCTCCAAGACTGATAATTCTTATTCCCATTGTGATCACCCTTTTCAGTAGCAGGCATGTACCTAGACCCATAATTTACATCCCCATTAAGAGAATCAAGAACCTTAAAACTGGTGACCTCAGTAATAGTTTCTTGATCATTTTATTAAGTAGTAACTTTAAGTGATTCATGTAGAGAACCCATTTTACATAAAATTATTTGAAACCCTTCATTATCCACTATATTCTTCCATTTTCTCTGTACAATAGCTTATCTCTAAAGTAATTTCATCCTTTGTGACAAAGAAGATGCACCCATGACACTAGAACTAGTGCTATGAACCTTTTGCATTGACCTCAGCGACTCCGCACTAGTTTTGAGCTCTATATCAGCAACAATGTCCGACCATGATTTATTACTATAAAAATGTTGCTCAGGTGTTGGGATAACATTAGGAGGGGCTGCCTCTATTCCTTTAGAACATTGCACATTGGTGATGTCTAGCACAACACCACCAACAACGTTATACTCAGTCATATAATCATCATCTTTAGAAACATTGGGCACAATCACTAGCTGTACATGGGAGTTATACTGACCATTGACTTGTATCACTTCATCAGTAGTAACCTAACTAGCCACATTGGCTTAATGTGACACAATAGGTTCAAAAAAACCACCTATAGGAATAATTAATTTACAATTTACTATAGAGTGACCATTCTTCTTATAGTTGTTGAAGAAAAGTTTCTTCTGGCATTTGGAGTCTAGGTTCCCTATATTCACACATATCATGCAAAAGGATGGCCTATTTTCAAACTCTACTGAAAGTTCCAACCATCCAACATAACTGAATCCGTAAGTGTTGAACTTTAGTCAACTTCCACAAGTACTCTAGTAAAATGTCCAAATCGTGCAATCTATATATCCTTGTCAAATTTTATTGGATCCCCAATAGTAGAGGCGATATCCCACAATAACTGAGAGTGCCAAATAAACCACAATAAACTGTGAATTCATATCCAAATATGAGTGATGGAGTTCTTCATCACAGGGGGATTGAAGAAGGGATCCCAATCATGGATCCATAAAATACCATGATTAAGATAAATAAAGCTCAATCCCTAGGCTCTATATTTTATTTCATCAGAAGGAAACATGATATGAAATAATCCCTTACCAATTCAGGTAATCCTCCACCCATCGAAGCCCCAGATTTGAAGAAGTCGCATCTTCATATCGTCAATCCTCTATGGGTAGTCATGACCTTGATAAGTCAACCAAGCAACAATAGAGTGTTTGCCCATATTAAGTTTTTCAGCAATAAATTGTTGATTGGCTTCTACAATTGCATATGGACCATTTTTTGTGACCCTAGAAAATGAATTCTTTGAATCAATTAATAAACGGTTTGAATTAAATTATCAGCAAAGGAAACACAACTGACACCATGAAACTTTGGGGATCCAGCCCCTGGTAGATTCACACCCGAATCTGGGGACAAAAGATTCATTCAGTCATGAAGAGACCCATTAACGGATTGAATGGGGCTCACTAGAAAACCATCAAAACCCTCTAAAATTGGATCTGAAACAGGTCCAAATGAGGCCCACCTTAGAGATGTGTGGAAAACATCATCTGAAACCTAATCTGATTCTAGTGTGCATGATCAGGTCTGAGAGTCACTTGAGTGCATAGCTGGATCTGAGACCAGTGCTTGAGGACCCTTAAACCACAAACCTTCAGATGATGAATCCACCAGATTTGAAACCAGATCAGCACATTGAAAACCCTTCTTTGGCAGCACTCCCACAGCCGGATTTGCACAACACGGTCCTCCATCCACATTCAATTGCAAACCGCCATCCAAAGATAAGGCCACTATCGAAGATCCAGGATTCCATAAACTCGCATCTACAGAAGCATAGATCTTTGATTTATGAGTATCAAATCGACCAAGGGGAATAGGAGCATCAACTAACAAAGGATCAGACAAGTAATCTATGATGAAACCCTAATCACCTTTGAATCGTTGGGAGAGAAGCTCTCGCCTAGACCCCATCTCCAAGATCAGAAATATAATTATTAATTATTTATTATATAATAAAGTAGTTAATTAGTAATATTATTATTAGTTATATAATAATTTATTAGTAATATAATTATTAATTATACAATAATTAATTAGTTAATTTGTAAATTAATTATTAATTATATAACAATTAATTAGTTATTTTTTAATATAATTATTAGTTATAATTAGTTATTATATTATTAGTTATTAATTATTAATTATTAATTATTATTATATATTTATTTATTTAGAAATATAATTATTAATTACAATTATTAATTATTAAATATATAATAATTAATTATTTAATTAGTCATATAATTAATAATTATTATTATATAATTATTTATTAATTAATTAGTAATATAATTATTAATTTTATAATAGTTAATTAGTAATATAATTATTAATTATATAATTATTAATTATTTAATAATTAATTGGTTAATTATTAATATAATTATTAATTATATAATTATTAGTAATATAATTAATAAATATATAATTATTAGTTATATAATTAAGAAATATTTTTTATTTATTATTAAGATTATTCTTTATTAACTATATATTATTTAATTTATAATTAATTAAAACCAATTATAATTTATTAAATATTTATAAATTAATTAGTTTTCTAATAATATTATTAAATAGTAACTAAAAGTACTAATTAATTGATTTAAAAAGATTTATAATAATTAATTAGTAATATTGCACATAGAAAAGAGAACCTAAATCCCACATCAGAAATACAGAATGATTTCCGTGGCAAATCTTCTTATAAAAGGGATCCAGGAGTGAAGGTTTCTATCAGAATTTAGACTGTTGTAATGGAAGTACTGCTAGATGTTAAATAAAAGATTTATATATATATATATACATAAATAAATAAAACAAAATAAAACAAAATTTTTAAATATAAAAAAAACGTATATGAAAAAAAGTATTTTTATTTTATTTTTTGGATGAAAGGTGGCGGTCCCCCTACTGCCTTTCATACATATTTTTATAAATATTTTTGATAGACACTTTTTTAAGAAATATATACCATAAAACACATAAAAAATAATTCATATAAAGGCTATTTCAAGAATAAATTTATGTTGATAATACACTTCTCTATTCTTCTCTATCACTAGTTTATATATTTATATTTTGTTACTATCATTACAAAGTGTACTAGGTTGAGGGGTTGAGTACCCATACCAAAAAATTTGAAAATTCATAATATATATTATTACAAAGTGGATAGTTGGTGATGAAGATGGTAGAACACGTTCCATTCCCTTGGGCCATCCAAAAACACGGACCTAAATCATCTCAGGTCTGGCATCTGGACATGACCCTCAAATTGGGGTTTAGACGAAAATGCCCCCACTGATTCTTCTTTTTTGTACGCTGTCACTACAGTATTTTGGTGCTCATCTTTATTATATATATATATACATATATATTATATATGTAATATAATATTTACTATATAAATTTTAAAAAATATAAACATATATTTACTATGATATTTATTATATAGATTTATTATCTAATATTTATTAATAATATAAATATACATAATAATATAAATAAAACCACTGATGGTATTATGTTGTTGGTGCTGCTTATCTTATTTATTTATATATATAATCTAATATTTACTTTATATATTTAAAAGATGTAATCATATATTTAATATGATATTTATTAATAATATAAATGTACATAATATATAAATATAACTATTGAAATTATTATGTATATTTTAAATTATATTATAATTCAAGTAGTTTATATTATTATTCATGGAAAATAATTATATAAATATGTGTATAATTTTTATTACACACACATATATAATATTTATTGTGATATTAATTATATATAATATTGAATATTTATTTTTGTAATATAACAATTATTAATTAAATTACAAATTTCATAGTGAAATTTCCATTTGAAATTTGTACAGAAAATTTCCAGTGGAAATATTTACTGAAGATTTCCAGTCAAAATTTGCAATGTAAACTTTATGTGGAAATTTGTAGTGGAAATTTGCAATGAAAAATTCCACTGGAAATTTGCACTCTAAATTTCTGCATAAAATATATATTTCAAAATTTCACATCAAATTTCAATAAAAATATATTAATACATAAATTAAAAATGTTTCTTTTAATTATAAATTTTCATTAAAATATTCTAGTGTGAATTGTAGGGATTCCTAAGAGTTTATAAACACTTTATAAATCATGTGTAAGTTTCTCGCATGAATTTCCCTAGTGGAAAAGGACCTTGTGGGGTGTCGAGGAGGTCTCAGGTTCAAGTCTCCCAAGCTTCCTTCATGTGTGTGCATGTGTGTTTCTTTGTAGCTTTGTAAATCTCTTTCCACAACTATTTGTAAATATAAATCATGTGTAAGTAAAAGAATCTATTCCCAAGATCCTCATGTATAAAATCTAGAAATTAAGAGTATTGTAAATGTGTGTACCTGTCACCATAATAACATTTAGTGTAAATTTCCACATGAAACATTTAGTGTAAAATTTCATTCAAATTTCCACTGAAAATTTTCAGTGTATACTTTTCACTAGACATTTCCATTTTAAATTCATAGTGAAACTTTGCACTGAAAATTTTGAATACAATTTCCTTGTATAATACAAATTTTCAATGAAAAAAAAAGACAGATAGATATACAAATATGTATTTTAATATTAAATTAAAATTTCAAGTGAAAATTTACAATTGATATTTCTAATACATATATACAAATATGCATGTAAATTTGCATTGGAATTTTTTGTTTTACATTTACACTGTAAATCCCCACTAAAATAAATCTATACTAAAAAATTTCAATGTAAATGTATATTACAAGGTTTGAATGCATGTACATACACACACATATATATATATACCCAAATATAAATATACAATATATTTTCAAGTGAAAAATATAAATTTTCAATGGAAATTTTCATTGGAAATATACACTAAAAAACATTAGTGAAAATTTCCAATAGAAACCTTTAGTGGAAATTTCCATTGGAAACTTTTATTTCCAATTTTCCATTCAATTTTCCAGTGGAAGTTTTCAATGTATATTTTCCACTATAATTTCTTTTAAATTTAATACTGAAAACCCCAACTAATAGTTCAAATTTAGACATTAAATTACAGTGAAGATATATTGGTACATGAATAAAAAAATATAAATTTGCATTGGAAATTTCCACTAAAAACCTTTAGTTCAAATGTCCACTAGAAATATTTAGTGAAAATTTCCACTAGAAACTTTTATTGACAATTACCATTCAAAATTCCAGTGGAAATTTTCAATGCATATTTTCCACTATAATTTCTTTTAAAATTCATAGTGCAAATTTGCACTAAAAATTTCAAGTGCACACTTCCACTGAAAATTTCTAGTGCAAGCCTCAACTAACAATTCAAATTTATACATTAAATTACAGTGAAGATATATTGATACATAAATAAAAAATATAAATTTTATTAGTTTAAACTAACCTAAATGAAATACATAATTTATTATACTATATAAGTATTCTACACTAATTATATGATTATTATTATATAACTTTAATTATGTATATATATAAATAACAAATTAAATAGAATAATTACTAATATATAATCTATTTATTTGGTTAACTTTTAAAAAAAATATAAAAAATATAAATATTTTTCATATATTAAAAATTACATTAATAATATCGTAGAAAAAAATTAATAATCTAATAATAAAATATATAAATTAGTTAAATTTAATGATTAGAATATGTTGAATGCAAATAATTATATGTGTGTGATTTGATTAATTAAGTGGACTTTTTAAAGAAAATAGTTAAATAATAATAATATATTTATTACATAGCATTAGTTTACCACTATTTAGCTTTAGTTTAACCTTACTTAGCTTTAGTTTACCTATACTTAGCTTTATTTTTACCCTTACTTAATTTTAGTTCACCCATACTTAACTTTAGTTTACCCTAACATAACTTTAACTTTAGTTTACCCTTACTTAACTTTAGTTTACTCTTAACTTTGTTTTACACTTACTTAACTTTTTTACCCCTACATTCCATCATTTTAAACTTACGTACCTTAGTTTACCCTTACATAACTTTAGTTTACCCTTACCAACCTTTTCTTTACCCTTACATAACATTGTTTTACTCTTACTTACCTTTAGTTTACCCTTACCTACCTTTGTTTTACCCTTACTTAACTTTTTTTTACTCTTACATAACTTTACTTTACCTTTAATTTTATTTACTCTACCATTAATTAACTTTATTCTACCTTTACATAGCTTTAATTTTCCCTTACTTATCTTTAGTTTACCCATACTTACCTTTACTTTACCCTTTCTTAACTTTTTTTACTCTTACATAACTTTATTTTACCCTTACCTACCTTTGTTTTACCCTTACTAAACTTTGTTTTACTCTTACTTAACTTTACTCTACCCTTTCCTATTTTTACAATACCATTACTTAGCTTTACACTACCCTTAATTATATTTAATTTACCCTTACTTATCATTAGTTTACCCTTATTTTCTTTTAGTTTATCCTTACTTGCCTTTAGTTTACCCTTACTTACCTTTTGTTTACACTTAACATTATTTTCCCCATGTTTAACTTTGTTTCACCTCTACTTAACTTTGTTCACCCTTAATTAACTTTGGTCCACCCTTAGTTAACTTTAGTCCGTCCTTAACTTTAGTTTACCATTACTTTGCTTTAGTTTAGCCTTAATATAAACCAAATTATTTCACTAGGAAATTTTAATACAAATTCATAGTGTATTCATACATAATATATTAATATATAAAAAACAATGTAAAATTTAAATTCAAATTCCCAACGACGAATTTAGAGTAAATAAATATAAAAAATGTATATAGTTAAAAAAATTATTAGTAGTTATTATATATTTATAAACATATAAAAAATTATTAATTATTTTTATAATTTTATTTTTATTTACTATTATTATATATTTATTATTATTATATATTTCCAATTATATTTATTATTAATGAATTATTATTATATATTTTGTTTTAATTTAATGTTTGTGGGTTTGAGTATTTTTTTGTAATTACCTTCAAGAAGGATTGAAGGGTATCTTAGTCCAACACATTCAAAAAATTCAATTTGTTTTTTAAAAATCAATCTGCTTTAAAATTTTAATCCTCTACCGAATCATTTGTTTGACACACGAAACCCATCTTGAGGTGGTCCTGACCCTCAGGTCTAGGTGCCCAAATTGAGATGACAATTTTCACAAAAACACGGCGTTCAATGAATTTATTAAAACCATTATAATAAAATAAATATATAATTTCTAAGGCAATCGTAACTGGACCACATCGGTTGGTTCCATTCATGAACCGGTGAACTGATCGGATAATTGGCTAACTTACTCATCGATGGGTTATTTATCCTCTTGGGGGAAGGGAGAGTAAATTAATTTTATTTGGTTCATTTTGATGCTAAAAACACTCCAACTTTACTCTCTTGTGGTTTATATCCCCAAAAATAAATTTTTTAGAACTTTATCAAATTAATCCTCTTAACCCACCAAATTAATCATCATCATCCAGAATTTATGAAGCCCTTAAAAAGTTGTATAAATAAGAAAACCTATTTGATCACATCCTTATTCCAAGAAACCCTAGCCACCTAATTTTACTATCTTTTCTCACACTACTCAGACCGCCACCATTACTGGACCATCTATATCTTCCCACCAGCACCCAATATTTGGCCTAACATTATGACCATGAATTTTGTGTTGTCCAATGCCCCTCAATCAATCTATGTGAAGCCCATTATTTAGGCCACCTGTACATTTCATTGTCATTATATCCTTGCAGAAAATTGACTTTGCCACTACCTTGCTTCGAACCCGTCATTTCTTTGTCATCCTTTGATCCACTGGCCACTGTAAGGACCAGTGTTTTTTCACTCAGTCATGATAGATATGAGAAAGGGACAAGATAGGGGAGATGTTTCATTGATGGTTGAACCGGTCCATCATACCTTGTGATAACCACCACTGGGAAATAGGTGTAGCCCGAGGGAAATCCCAGTGAACCCCGGGGCGAGGGAAACCAATTAAAAATAAGAATCCCACTACCATTGCCTCCCTAGCCACCCCATTGATTTTTCCAATGATGACCCCTCCCTACCTAGCCTCATCCTTCCATGCCACTTGTCACCCTAGCCACCTCTATCACCTAGCCTACCTCTTCCCCAGTTAGTGTAGGGTCACATCTTTATTCATCACCTTTGTTCACTCCACCTCTGTCAGTGTTCTCTATAACACTCACATCACATGTAAAAACTCCAACCACACTGGCTCCACCTCTTACCACCCCTTCTCCTATAATCCCTCCATGTAAGTCTTCTCTATTGTTTCCACAAGAATCTATTCCAATGCCTCTGAACTCACTACTGACTCCTTCTGGATACTTTTATTGTGATAAAAAATCATGAGGATAATGATAACTACAAAACTTGATGCATTATCTAGGTCCACCATCGTCAAGACCACTCCTTATACCTCCCACTCCCCAAATGGGCTTTTACTGGACTATCTATAATTTGTCTCTTCTAATTTATCACAGATGAATTTCTGATGTTTGATTTTAATGGAGGATAGTGGGCAGCAGAAGCACAGATCTAGATCACTAGATATGATTGAGACAAAAAAAATATACAAGCAGCATGGTATTTATTTCTTCTCACTAGAATTCATCTATTACAACACATAATGATACTCCCTATTTATAGGGTTACAATCACACAACAAAAAAACCCCCGAGAAAATACAAGTCCAACATTTGGTTTTGTAGGCTCCATCCATGTTTGAATTCATCAAGAAACCTTCATGGAAATTTTCTAGCCTCTATTGTTGCAGTATATGGTAGGTGTCATCCGAGGAAAATATGTTTATTATCCAACATCCCCCCTTAAACTCAGTATCCTAGTAACCCATGAATTTGCATCATATCTGGGTGGTCATCCAACTAGTGCAATAACTTCACCATAGTCAAAACTTTCTCTTTATTGTAGCCTTTGGAAGCATCGCTAAGATAAATTTCACCATCTATCACTCTTCTCCAAATTTTATTACTTTTATCTTCCTCAAAGATAACTGAATCAAAAGTCATCTTGAGACAATAAAAATTTACATACTCCACTATTGGTTATGTTCTCTCATATATATCTGCAAGGCTTCAAACCTTTTGAGGACATATATTAGAATGTTCTTATTCAATGTCTTCAAAAGTAGGGGTATGTGGTGACAACGTCAGTGGTTCTTCAGTTCTTAGTTCCTCTAATTTCACTTCTTCAACTATTTCATCATCTTCTAGAGTGAGTCCTACCTCTCTAGAATCATCATCTTGATTGCACTCCCATGCCTCATTTTCATCAAAGATAACATCTCATCTGAATATAATCTTCTTTGTGATGAGATTATATAACTGATATTCCATTGCTCAGCCTCTGTATCCCATAAGGACACACTTCACATATTTTTCTTCGATATTTGTTCATTTTTCCTTCAGAATATTGACACAGGCAATGGAACCAAAAACTCTAAGATGGCTCACACTTGGCTTGTGAGTACACCAGGCTTTATGCGGTGTCTTTACTTCGAGACATTTTTTTGGGCATCTATTGAGTAGATACACCGCAAATGAGGCTACTTCATCCCAGAATGTCACGGGAACTCCTTTGCCTTTCAACGTGCTTATTGACATGTTCCAAATCGTTCGATTCTTCCTTTTGACTACTCCATTGAGTTGGGGTATGTAAGCTGGCATCAGCTGGTGTTGAATTCCATGTTGGTTGAGGTACTTTGGAAAAACATAAGAGGTGTAATCCCAACCACGATTAGATTGCAATGTTTTTATGCGACACTTGCTTTGATTTTCAACCAACGCCATAAATTTGTTGAAGACACCAGACACTTCTGACTTCATTTTGAGGAAATATATCCATGTTTTCCTGCTACAATCATCGATAAATGTCGTAAAATACCTCTTTTTTTCATCTGATTTTGGATTCAATGGACCACACATGTTGGCGTGAACTAGCTCCAGTGGTGATGCAACTTTCTAATTGGACTTTGTTACAAAGCTATTTCTATGTTGTTTACTTAAAACACAGCTTTCACATATTTGATTCGGGTGTCGGATGATAGGAAGCCCATTCACCATCTTCTTACTTCCTAATAATATTAAACTTTGAAAGTTTAATTGTCCGAACCTAAGATGCCACAGCCAATCTTGATTCGCATAGAAAACTAAGGAATATGGGGGAAAAGAACTACCACAAAATGGGGCAAGGGAAGTGCTTTTTTTTCAACGCTAAGCAAAAAATGATGATAGGGGGTCTTTATCAATGCTAGATAAAAGCACTAATAAATTTACCCTTTATCAATGCTAAGAAAAGTGCCGATAAAAGATTTTAATAATAATTCATATAAAATTATTATATTTATATTTAAAAATAATGTTTCTTTTTATACATTAAATAAAAAATGCATGTTTATAATTAATACTTTATTAATAATTCAAATATATATATATAATGTTTTAAAAAATTATTTATAAGTTTATAATTAAATATATATATTTAAATAATTATAAGATTATAATAAATTTCCTAAAATAATAAATATGTTCATTAGATTTTTGAGATTTATAAGATTTTTGAGATTTATTAGATTTATCAGATTTGTTGGATTATTACTCAATATATTTATTATATTGATTAGATTTTTTATATTTAGTATTTTTATTATATTTATTATATTTATAATTAATATATATAAATACTTTTTAAATATATATATATTATAATTATTAAATATATATGTGTTTCCAATGAATTTGGTCAGTAAATATGTTGATTATATATGCATATATGTTATGTATCATCCTGAATGTTCATTTATAACTTGCACCCTTCTAATTATTCATGTTATCCATTGATGACGCGTTTTTTATTATGTATATTTAGGCTTATGATTAATTCATGTTACCCATATTTACTATTATGTTCTCAAAAATACTTATAAAATTACATTAAATATATTTAAATAATAAATATATTTATCATATTTATAATTATTAAATTTAATTATATATAAGTACTTTTTAAATATATGTATTTGTAATTAAAATTATAATTATATATATATTTAAATAATTATAAAATTACAATAAATACATATATTATAATTTTATAAATATAATTATATAAAAATATATTTATAATTATATAAAAATATTTATAAAAATATTTATTTATTGTTATAATTATAACTATAAATATATATAAGCAAATAATTATAAAATTATAATAAATATATTTATTATAGTGCTTATAAAGTTATAAATATATAAATAAATAAATATATTTATAAATATATAAAAATATTTATAATAATAATTCATAAATAAATATAGATATATTAAAATAATTAAAAAATTATAATAAAAAAATTATATATATATATATATTTCTTAAAAGGTTGGGGTCGAAGCCTCAATTTTATTATTTAAAGCAAAGACCGCTTTAGACTGGGTAGAGGGTGACCCATTACATGGCCCGAAGGCTCAAGGCCAAGTGGCCTGAATACAAGGCTTGAAAGCCCATTTTTTTGGCCCAAAGGACCCCTCGGTGAATAGTAATACTAAAGTACTCGTGCTACTACAGTACCTACTACAGTACCGCAACTACTACAGTTCCTACTACAGTCCCTCCGCCACTACAGTGTCACCGCTGCTACAGTTCTGCGCAGCTACAGTACTACTACAGTACCGGAAATTCGCCCCTGCTCGGATTTGATCCCGGGTCTTTTGGATGTCAAGCAGGAGTCTGTACCACTAGGGTACAGGCTCATTGGAAAAATATTAATTATATATATTTATATACAAATCTTTATAAATAAATAAAAAATTTTATAAATACAATTCTAAATAAATGCAGATATATTTAAATAATTAAATAATTATAATTAATATATTTATTATATATATTTATAAAACTATAAATATATTTGTTATAATTTTATAATTATTTAAATTTATATATGTTTATATTTATAATTACAACTATAAATAAATAATTATTTATTTTAATTTTTAATTACAAATAGATAAATATTTTTTTTAGTTATAAATATAAATAAATACATATTTATTTAAATAATTATTAATTTATAAAAAATATATTTATTATTTTCATATATAATGTTCTATATAATTAAATAAATATATATATAAATATATAGAAATATTGATAAATAAATACAAATATTTATATTTATAGTTATTAATAAATATATATATATTTATATAATTATAGAATTTTAATAAATATATTAATTATAAATATTAAGAAAATTATAATATTAGAAATATAAATTTGTTATAATTTTATAATTATTTAAATAAAAATATATATATTCATTTATAATTATAAATATATATATATATATATATTCATATAAATAATTATAAAATTAGAAGATATATAGTTATATATATCTATAATCTTATAAATACATATAATTAATATATTTATTTTATATATTTCTAAGATTGTAAATATAATAAGTATATTTCTTATAATTTTATAATTATTTTAATTATAATTTTATAAATATAAATAAATAAATAAATATTTATCGTATATATAATTTAATAAATATATATAATAATATAAATAAATTATTAACATTATATCTTTATCAATGTTTTTTAAGCGTTTATAAATGCTTATCTTTATTACTGCTAAAAAAACACTGATAAAATGTATCTTTATAAGCACTATATTTTTAGCACTGGTTAAGGCCTATCTTTATCAGTGCTAAAAAAGAACTGATAAAGGCATGTTTTATCAATTCCTTCTATTTTAGTGCTGATAAAACATACCTTTATCAACACTTTTTATCTACCAGTGATAAAAGTTTCACCAGGTTTTATAAAGAAACCCTAACTTTCTCCCCCTTCCTTGCACACCTCAAGCTCTCACAGAAGTCGATCCCTACTACCTCCTCCTCCTCCTCCTCTCCAACCTCATCCTCTACCACCGTTAATCCCTCCACCTCCTCCTCCTCCCCCTCCTCCTCTCCCACCGACTCATCCATCGTCGTGAATCCCTCGGTCGTGAATCCACCTTTGTTGCGCCACCACGAATCCCTCCATCGCAAACCCCCCTTTTTCACGCTACTATGAATCCATCTGTCGTGAACCCACCTTCACTATGCACCTCTTTTCTACTAGAGGACTCCTCTATGGTGTGACTCTCCTCCACCGCAAATTCACCTCCACCCCACATTGAACCACACCTCCGTAGTGATTTTTCTCTTTAGTTTTTCTTTGTTTGTGTATCATGGGGAAGGGAATAATTATTTCTTTCCTATGGTTTATAGTTGCATCACACCAATCAAAGATAATAACTGGATAATTAAATAGAAAGGGTAAATGTGGTTTTTTAACATGTTATTACAGATAGATATTAATGGTGATGTTGTAAATTGTACGGGCTAAACACCCCACTGAAAATCATGGCTATTAGTTGTCCTTCTTTGCGCACTAAATTAATTTCCTGTTGGTTGGTTCCTGTTGAAAATTTTAATATGAATATTTGTAATTTACGTATACTTGTCTAATGAATGAAGGCCCCAAGATGATACATATCTTGTGATAACCCTTGAATTAACAAGCGGGATTTAATAAGGGATGCTTTATAAAATCTAAAATTGTGTTTCTTTGGTTTGTATAGTGTTGCGGTTGTGGTAACGGTTGTGTGTCGTGCCATTTATGTTGATGCATCCATAAAAGGTACCTAACCTAGATTTTCTTTATTAAATTATCATTAAAAGGTTCTAGAATATTTTGGGACTTGATTTTGTTAACTTTATAAATTAGATTTGGAGGGGTAAGAATTCTATTGAGACTTATAATGATACTCTCATCAATTTTATTATAGAGGTTACTAATATGAGTTTAGTTAAGGATTTTAGAATGACTAGTCTTTTTAATTTCATTTATAAATTCTTTTTATACATTTTAGAAAATAGTCTATGGAAAATCACACCATCTATTAGTTTAATACCATAGTTCTTTTCTTTTGTTAAAAAGTTATATGATATGTAGTCTCCATGAAGTAGTCTTCAAGCATGAAAAATATTTTGAATATGAATCCTTACTCATTTTATTATTAATTCAACCAAAAGGAGATGATCCAGAACATAGCCTCAATTTTTTTGTATGGGAAGTAGTCAGTGAAATATCCTATAGATGTGGTAATTTGGAAATATATGATTTTTATAAGTGGTTGGTGTAATGGTAACTAGTCTAGAAGTTATGAATAGATGTTTTTGTTTTTTTAAATATGGATTTTTAATGGTGATATATAAAGGTATTCTCCATATTGAATTGAGAAAATGTTTCTGGAATGTAATATTTATTCATTGAAAAGTAAGAGTGACATTAACTATTCATAAAAAGTGAAAGGTTTGAGCGGGACATGATACATGTGTTAGAAAGTCCACATTTTCAATTGGGAGACTTCCATGAAATTTTGGAAGTCAGTGAAACTTGAAGAACAACTGATAATTACTATAATAAATTGGGGCAACATGCACAAGAAACAAGTGATAGAGGTGTTTTAGGAATAATCATTGAGAATAAAAAAGCTTTCACAAGAATATTTGGAAAATGAAATGAGAATTTTATTATGGTGATTTTATTAGGGGTTCACTTTTATTACCAGAGGGTCAATTTAGATTCTTCATAATTGAATGTTCTAATAAGGCCTTAACCAAGAATGGGGTATGGTTCCTTTTTTTAGATTTTGATGAGAGATCCTTCTAAGATATTAATGTGAGATTGATGAAAACACAAATCTTAACCATAAATGAGTTGGGTGATGAGTATGGCTTATATTATGATGTATCAAGATTTAAGACTTGAATAGTTCTAGTACATGATGGTAATGAGCTTGCTTATGGGTCTAGACAGTTAAGAGCACATAAGAGAAACTTCCCAAATCCTTTCCTTGATTTGGAAATAGTGGTGCTTTCTGTGAGGTGTTTTTGGAATACACTAAAAAAGTGTTTGGAATATATTTAATCACAAAGTGAAATGAACCATTGATATTTGTAAGAACCTGGTTCTTATTTTTGAGGTACGGGTTTCTTATTTTTCCTTTTCCTTAAGTGTTTTTGAGAAAATATGGAAAATAGAAAAAAAATGCTAAATTTTGGAACTACATGCCATGTACTTTGTCCACACGTCGTGTACTCTTGACCATGTTGGAATGAGTACACGGGGCGTGTAGCCTTGTCGGAGACAAGGGATGTAGGAACCGACTACACGCCGTGTAGTGGTACCTTACATGCCGTGTAGTCAGTCGGTAGGGTTGAATAGTAAGGCGGTGGAGTCTCCGCCAGCTTGGTGACAGTACACACCGTGTACTCCAGAGTACATGCAGTGTACTCAGGCCGATGGGTGAACAGTGTGGCGGTGCCGCCAAATGAACAGTTAAATGAGAGAAGTACACGCCGTGTACTTTGTTTTTTTGGCTTAAAATAGGCAGTAGCCTCCTCATTTGGCAGAGGACGCGTTTGAGCCATTTCAGGCCAAGGAGGACAGCCGGACCTTCGAAGATCTACCGAGGGTTTGTCTGGAATCCGATTCGACTTTGGACGATCTCGTTGGAACCGCACGGGTAAGTCGTTTCCTCTCCTAGTACCGTTCTTACCAATTCTTCTCCTAATGTAAGTTATTTACGTTTAAGTGATTTTTGTTCTTCGTCAAATATACGCCATTCTTGGGCGTTTCTGGAATCGGTGTTTGGGTATAACGTTCGTTGGTATTTAAGGTAGGTGGCTTTGTGTCTATTTTCCAACTGTCATGCGTTTTTGTGCGTTTTTGTGCCACGAACCCATGTTGGGGTGTCGTGTGGCTGAGGTCGTTGCTATATTTAATGCCTAGAATTGCATAAGTGATTAAATTGTGATATTAAAATGCTGGTTGGGATCATTGCTTGGATCTGAAACCACCTCGGGGGTGTGTTTCTCTGTTTAGCCGTTTGGCCAGGATACCTGAGGGTATGCCTTAAATGTAGTAATTGTAGAATTGCCTTGAGAGGAATTGTTTGTTTACTACATTTTGATATGTTGGGCATGGCCCGATTACCTGTTTAGCCTGAGGGCGTTGTTGTTATTAGCCTGTGGGCACTGCACTTATTAGCCTGAGGGAAGTAGTTATTTTGGCCTAAGGGAAACTTCTTCTGTGCCTGTGGGCAGCTGACTCTGTGCGTGTGGGCGACACTACCTACGCCCGAGGGAAAACTCTGTTATGCCTGAGGGAAGATTCTTGTGTTAGATACTCGTTACCCGAGGGTAGGAGTTTACGTGTCTGAGGACACTAGTTGTTTACTTAGAAATTCACTGTGGTGATTTCTTATATAAAATGGATTAAATGAATAATTAAATGGAAATTTAACTGTTAAGTTAGTTACTTTGCAGAACTGCTTACTTTATTGCATTTTACCACTGCACACTATTGTTTCATTCTTACACGCAGTTGGGCATGGGCCTTTGGTGGGTGCCTACTGAGATATCTTTCTCACACCCTGTTTGGGTCACGCTTTTCGGCCCAAACAGATTAGGTTGCTGCAGGTGTAGATAGGGGCAAGAGTCCCTATACAGGTACTTGACTGTTGCTATGGAGTAGGAGGGCATGGGACCGAGCCTAGGCTCACGATGCCGCTGCCATCTATTTTTCTTTGTTTTGCTGTACTCTGCTATTTGTTGTACTGTACTGATGTATAACATGATTTGGCTACTTTCTTAGAACTTGAAACATGTAGCATCATCATTTATATAATGTTGGTTATATTCACTGTTGTAGTTTATTTTAATTGTGTATGCTTTCTGCTTCCGCTGTTATTCTATGTCATATTTTGTATTCCGTTGCGCTACACTTTGACAAATGAGGGCATAGTTTCCCCACTATCAGACCTGGGCCCTCGCTGCTAGTCGGTAGCCTCTGGTGTTTGGGGAAATGCGCTTGAGGTCATGTCGCGAACTGGGTTTGGTGCACCCGTTGTGTGGCATCCGGATCGGGGAAGTTATAAAGTGGTATCAGAGGGTGTTTCTTTTCATTGACATACTATTTGGAGTCGTAGTCAGGGATAGGACAGAACGGTAGTTGGTAATAAGCTATGCTCGGGCGTATCTAACTCGTGTACAGGGAAAAGCCAGTCTACCTCGTATTTTGCATTATTTTGATTTTTCAATTTTACGGTTGATATATTTTCACCGTTGGGTGACGCACTTGGATTGTGTTTTTTATATTATATTTGTGGTTTCTATTCAGTTTCAACCTGATGAGATGATGGTATGTCGTCTCATACATCATATAGGCACATGCTAGACATCACATGCCATGCATAGTTTCTATTCAATGTAGGTGCATTAGAAATTCGCATGTTGTTGTGATAGTTGTTGTGCTAATGAAGCATGTTGTTGTGATAGCTGCTTGATAAATACCTGCCGTGTGATATGGTATGTTTGTTTGAGCCTGTTTATAGAATGGAGGCCAAAATTTGGTTTTTTGGGAGTATGGGCCCCCATTGACCGGAATTTGGTGGATCATTGACTGTTTTTTGGTTATAACACATATAAAATGTCAAACTTTGATTCGTGGGGAGTATGGGCCCCCACGGGTCGAAATTTGACACTTAGGTGTTGTTTTCAGTATTTTCTGGGTTCCGGGGAAGTTTCAGAGGAATACTGTCTGGAAACCCAGTATACACGCCATGTAGTACTTTATACATGCCGTGTATGTTACTCTATTCGGGAAGAAAAATGTACTTTTGAGTACATGTCGTGTACCCGGAGTACACGCCGTGTAGTATCTTCCCGTGTCACAAATTGTGTGGGCGGTGACATGGGGTGGGGAAGGGCTTGGGTAAAACACGCCGTGTAGTTTTGTGCACACAGTGTAGTGTTGACTCGGAGTCCGGCCGTGTAACTAACAACATGGGTTGGTGAACTCCTGTACAGAACACGCCATGTCAATGATGAACACGCCGTATAATGTGACCAGGGGACTCGGACGTGCAACTAACAACACGGGCCGGTGTCACCTCCCTTTAAACACGACGTGTACCTGTGGGACACGCTGTGTAGACTTGTCTGAGGACAGACCGTGTGGAGTTAGCCGTGTGGCTAGGAAACGGGGTGTTGTACATGCCGTATACGGGTGTAACACACCGTGTAGTGTCAATCTGAGTAGTCGGTCGTGTCACAGACGACACGGGTAGTTGGAAAATAACACCGTACATGCCGTGTAAATATTATACACACCGTGTAGTTTTTTTTCGACGGAAGATGTGTGTCTTAGCCATGTAGAATGACCCGAGCAGGGGAAGGGAAGTCAAGTACATGCCGTGTTGTTATTGTACACACCGTGTAGTCTTGTTTTTCCAATTTTTAAAGCCTTCTTCCTCTTGTTTCCTCGTGGTTCCTTCGCTTTCAGTCTGAATAATCTGGAATCTGAGGCGTGATTTTGACCTTGTAGTGTCAGGCCGCCTAGATGGCCGCGAGTTGTTCACCAGGAGAGCGGCGACGATTATACTCCGGAGATGGTGGGCCATGGGCTACCAGTAGATCCTCTGGCAGGGCCAGATGCGGTACCAGCTGTTATACTGGACATAGGCACGGAGGCCCAGTTCTAGGAAGGTTTTATGTGGTTTATGCAGACCTTTCAGGGAGCACTGCAGGCTGCTACATCTATGGCTGAGCTGACTCGTATCTTCCAGCAGCAGCATCCGCCTACGTTTTCAGGGTATGGCGGACCGCAGGCTACAAAGTCTTGTCTAGGATCGATGCAGACCATTTTCAAGCATCTTGAGATGCCTCTAGGGCAGAGGGTTAAGCTCGCGACTTACATGTTGTGTGATTCCGCCAAGAGGTGTTGGGATGTTACCACCCAGTCAGAGCATCACGGGGACATGGCATGGTAAGACTTCCAGACAGTCTTTTATGAATTTTTATTTCCCGAGATGCCTAGGGAAGTTAGAGCTTGAGAGTTCATGAATCTACAGCAGGGCGCTATGTCAGTGATGGATTATTCTGCTCATTTTACGGAGCTTCAACGCTTTGCACCCGTGCTGGTGGGTGATGAGATGTTGAGAGCCAGACGTTTTGAGGATGGTATTCGATATGACATCCGAGTGTTGGTGAATGTTTTCAGGTTGCCTACTGTACGCGCTATTGTGAACCAGGTGTTGATTACAGATAGGAACCTACGGGAATCGAGTGGTGTGGGCCAGAGCGGTTCAGCACCAGTTACTGGTGTTATTTCTGCTGGCAAGAGGAAGAGACAGATATACTACTCTCAGGGCACCAGTACCAGTGAGAAGAATGCTTCAGGTGGCTAGGTTATGTGCTACCAGTGTGGCAGGGAGGAGCACAAGAGACCGCAGTGTCCACGAGACCTAGTGGAGTGCCGAGCTTGCGGTAAGATAGGTCATCTACAGCGCTTTTGCAGGGTGTTTCCACCAGTGGCTAGTGAGAGGGGTTCTGTGCAGACTCCACATGCGGGAGCAGGACTAGTGGCTTCTTATCAGTTTGGGAACTGGAATATGTCAGGGCGTGCAGATAGTGATGGTGGTTGTGGCCGTGGTAGCCAGACACCAGGATCGCAGAGGCAGCAGGGCGGGACAGCTCAGGGTAGCCAGGTTGTGTCGTAGGGCCGCGGCACTGGGCAGACATATGTAGTGCAACAGACCCAGCATGAGCAGGATCCCGAACCTTCTACAGTCATAGGTACTATTCTAGTAGCTTCTGTCTTGTCTTCATTACTTTTTGATACGGGTGTTACACATAGTTTCATATAAGTTCCCGTTGTGGAGAGCCTTGGGCTCTGTGTTTCTTCTTCTTCTGATATCATGACGCTAGACACTCCGTTGGGGACTAGAACAGGTGGTGTGCATCAGTTCAAGGAGTTCCCCCTTGAGGTTGGTGGGTGTCACTTCCTTTGGGACCTCTATGTCTTAGAGATGATAGCTTATGATGTCATTCTCAGGATAGACTGGTTGGTTCCCTTCTGAGCCTTTATAGACCACTATCATCGCAGGGTGTGTTTCATGTCACCAGAGGATAGAGAGTTTCTATACAAGGGTGAGTGGGATGTTTAGGAGAGTCGAGCTGGATCAGAGAATCATGGGTGAGGTGCAGTCATGGACCAGACTGTGAGCTTATATCTGGATGACCAGAGGACTTGTCAGACGGATTTCCCTCCAGTTGTCGATTGTTTCAAGGATGTCTTCCTGGACGAATTTTCAGGTCTACCTCCGAAGCATGAGGTGGATTTCTCTATTGATATTATGCCAGGAGCAGCACCGGTGTCCATTCCTCCTTATAGGATGGCCACGCCTGAGTTGAAGGAGCTCAAGAGGCAGTTAGAGGAGCTGCAGGCGAAGGGTTTTATCCGACCCAGTACTTCTCCATGGGGTTCTCCGGTCCTTTTTGCGAAGAAGGTGGATGGTACCCTTAGGCTTTGCGTGGATTATCAGAAGCTGAACCAGTTGACGGTTAAGAACCGATATCCCTTGCCGAGGATAGATGATCTTTCTGATCAGCTTCATGGAGCACGAGTATTCTTGAATATTGACTTGAGATCCGGATATCATTAGCTACGCATTAGACCATTTGATATACCTCTCACAGCTTTCAGGAGCAGGTATGGTCTATACGAGTATACGGTTATGCCATTCGGACTTACGAACGCGCCAGCAGTTTTCATGGCTTTGATGAATCGAGTGTTCCATTCATATCTTGATTCATTTTTGGTAGTATTCGTGGATGACATTTTGGTGTACTCTCACACTCAACACGACCATGCCACCCATCTTGAGATCATATTGAGTACACTGAGGGAGCATCGGCTATATGCTAAGCTCTCAAAGTGCCACTTTTGGATGGACCAGATTCACGTCCTTGGTCATGTTATCTCAGAGGCAGGAGTTTCAGTAGACCCAGAGAAGGTGAGAGTAGTAGTTTCCTAGGATCAGCCTAAGAACATGTTTGATATAAGGAGTTTCTTAGGGATGGCTGGTTACTGCAGGCGTTTTATACAGGAATTCTCCCGCTTAGTAGTGCCATTGACAGGTCTGACTAAGAAGGGTGTGAAGTTCATTTGGTCAGAAGCTTGCGAGACATATTTTCAGGACCTGAAGGGAAGGTTGACATCAGCACCGATCCTGATACTCCCAGAGTAGGGGAAGAGCTATACAGTTTACTGTGATGCATCAGGGATTGGGCTGGGAGCCATTTTGATGCAGGGTGATCGAGTTGTTGCGTATGGGTCTCGACACTTGAGGCCGCATGTGTGGAATTACCCGACACATGATCTCGAGTTAGCTGCAGTTGTACATACATTGCGCTGTTGGAGACATTATCTGTTGGGAGATCATTTTGTGGTTTTCACCGACTACAAAAGCCTCAAGTATATCTTTACACAGCGTGACCTGAATCTAAGGCAGAGAAGGTGGGTCAAGTACCTACAGTCCTTCGATTTTGAGCTTACCTATACACCTGGTAAAGGTAATGCGGTAGATGATGCACTGAGCAGGAAGACTCAGATACAGGCAGTGCAGGAGGCCAGTGGTGAGTGGCAGCTTATGGCTTTTTTCTCTGAGATGCATCTGGAGGTGCATGACAGTCAGGGGCAGAATTATATTTCCTCGTTAGCTATGACTTGTACCCTCCTGGATAGAGTGAGGATGAGGCACCTATCTGATTCAGAAGGCCTAGTTCTATGGGAGTCGGTGGCAAGTGAGGACCCTCCTCCCGGTTGGACGATAGGAGATGATGAGGTTTTGCGTTTCCATGGGCGATTATGGGTTCCAAGGGATATATGCGAGGAGATTATGCGAGAGTTTCATGCTTCAACTTGGGAAGTTCATCCCGGGGTTACCAAGATTTACTGAGACTTGAGATGTCAGTACTGGTGGCTGGGTATGAAGAGAGAGATAGCTGGGTTTGTTACGAGATGTTCCACCTGTCAGTAGGTGAAGGAAGAGCATCAGAGACCAGCTGGACTGGTATAATAGTTACCCATTCTAGAGTGGAAATGGGATGATGTCACGATGGATTTCATGATGGGTTTACTGAAGTCACCTCGTGGCAATGATGCCATGTGGGTTTTTGTGGACAGACTCACGAAGGTAGCTCACTTTTTTCCGATCAAGGAGACCTTCGGTGTGGATGACCTCGGAAGGCTGTATATCTGAGAGATCGTATGTCTTCATGGAGTCCCTCGTTCTATCATTTTAGATAGCGATGCCCACTTTACGTCTCATTTCTGGCATAGTTTTCAGAGGGCACTGGGTACTCAGGTGCTTCTGAGCACAGCATACCACCCTCAGACAGATGGCCAGTCAGAGCAGACGATACAGGTGCTTGAGGACATGCTTCGTGCATGCATCCTAGACTTTGGGGGCTCTTGGGAGAAGCATATACCCTTATTCAAGTTTACCTATAACAATAGTTTTCAGGAAACTATTGAGATGGCTCCATACGAGGCTTTGTATGGTAGGCCATTCCGATCACCTTTGTGCTGGTTAGAGGCAGGTGAGGTAGCCTTACTGGGGCCACAGCTCATGCAGGAGACATCTGAGCAGGTCCACTTGATTCGGAAGCGGATGGATACCACACAGTCTCGTCAGAAGTCTTATGTTGATCGCCGCAGATGACCTTTGGAGTTCGTGGTTGGGGATTAGGTTTTTTTACGTGTTTCACTGAGGATGGGACACAAGCAGATTAGGAGATAGGGAAAACTTTCACCAAGCTATGTGGGACCATTAGAGATTCTAGAGAGAGTCGGGCTGGTTGCCTATCGGTTGCAGTTACCGTAGCGATACCAAGCCATGCACGGAGTCTTCTAGGTGTCTCAGTTGCGTCGCTATCATTCAGACTCGTCTCACACCTTTCAGCCTGAGGAGGTTGAGCTTCATCATGATGCGTCCTTTGAGGAGCATTCGATCCGTATCGTTGACAGGATCATGAAGGTTCTCCGAGGCCGGTCAGTTCCTCTCGTACGGGTGCTATGGCAGCATGGCCGAGTATAGGATGAGACCTAGGAGTGGGAGGCCTACGTACGTGCTCAGTGGCCAGAGCTATTCTGAGATTTATCTTCGCCACCCGTGGAATGGAAATTCAGGGACGAATTGCTATAAGGGGGGAAGTTTGTAAGAACCCGGTTCTTATTTTTGAGGTACGGGTTTCTTCTTTTTCCTTTTCCTTAAGTGTTTTTGAGAAAATATGGAAAATGGAAAAAAATGCTAAATTTTGGAACTACACGCCGTGTACTTTGTCTACACGCTCTGTACTCTTGGCCGTGTTGGGATGAGTACACGGGGCGTGTAGCCTTGTCGGTGACAAGGGGTGTAGGAATCGACTACACGTCGTGTAGTGGTACCTTACACACCGTGTAGTCAGTCGGAAGGATTGAATAGTAAGGCGGTGGAGTCGCCGCCAGCTAGAAGACAGTAAATGCCGTGTACTCAAGAGTACATGCCATGTACTCAGGTCGATGGGTGAACAGTGTGGCGGTGCCCCCAATTGAACAGTTAAATGAGAGAAGTACACGCCCTGTACTCAGAAGTACACGTCGTGTACTTTTTTTCAACTTAAAACAGGTAGTAGCCTCCTCATTTGGAAGAGGAGGCGTTTGAGCCATTTTGGAGCCAAGGAGGATGGCCGGACCTTTGAAGATCTATCGAGGGTTCGTCTAGAATCCGATTCGACTTCGGACGATCTCGTTGGAACCGCACGGGTAAGCCCTTTCCTCTCCCAGTACCGTTCTTACCAATTCTTCTCTTAACGTAAGTTATTTACATTTAAGTGAGTTTTTTTCTTCGTCAGATCTACCCAGTTATTGGGCGTTTCTGGAGTTGGCTTTCGGGTATAACGTTTGTTGGCATTTAAGGTAGGTGGCTTTGTGTCTATTTTCCAACTGTCGTGCATTTTTGTGCGTTTTTGTGCCACGAACCCATGTTGGGGTGTCGTGTGGCTAAGGTCGTTGGTATATTTAATGCCTAGAATTTCATAGGTGATTAAATTGTGATATTAAAATGCTGGTTGGGATCATTTCTTGGATCTGAAACCACCCCGGGGGTGTGTTTATCTGTTTAGCCTTTTGGCTAGTATACCCAAGGGTATGCCTTAAATGTAGTAATTGTAGAATTGCCTTGAGAGGAATTGTTTTTTTACTGCATTTTGATATGTTGGGCATGGCCTGATTACCTGTTTAGCCTGAGGGCGTTGTTGTGATTAGCCTGTGGGCACTGCACTTATTAGCCTGAGGGCAGTAGTTATTTCGGCCTGAGGGAAACTTCTTCCGTGCCTGTGGGCAGCTGACTTCGTGCCTATGGGTGACACTACCTAAACCCGAGGGCAAACTCCGTTATGCCTGAGGGCAGATTCTTGTGTTAGATACTCATTACCCGAGGGTAGGAGTTTATGTGTCTGAGGACACCAGTTGTTTACTTAGAAATGCATTGTGGTGATTTCTTATATAAAATGAATTAAATGAATAATTAAATGGAAATTTAACTGTTAAGTTAGTTACTTTGCATAACTGCTTACTTTATTGCATTTTACCACTGCACACTATTGTTGCATGCTTACACGTAGTTGGGCACGGGCCTTTGGTGGGTGCCTACTGAGATATCTTTCTCACACCCTGTTTGGGTCATGCTTTTAGGCCCAAACAGATTATGTTGTTGTAGGTGTAGATAGGGGAAAGAGTCCCTATATAGGTACTTGACTGTTGCTCTGGAGTAGGAGGGCATGGGACTGATCCTAGGCTCATGATGCTGTTGCCAGCTATTTTTCTTAGTTTTGTTGTACTCTGCTATTTTTTGTACTGTACTGATGTATAACATGTTTTGGCTGCTTTCTTAGAACTTGAAACATGTAGCATCATCATTTTTATACTGTTGGTAATATTCACTACTGTAGTTTATTTCAGTTGTGTATGCTTTCTGCTTCTGCTGTTGTTTTATGTCTTGTTTTGTATTCTGCTGCACTACACTTTGACAAATGAGGGCATAGTTTCCCCACTATCAGACCTGGGCCCTCGCTGCTAGTCTGTAGCCTCTTGCGTTTGGGAAAATTCACTTGAGGTCATGTGGAAAACCGGGTTTGGGGCACCCGTTGCGTGGCACCCGGATCTGGGACGTTACAATAGCAGAGAAGTTATGAGTACCTATAGTCCTTTAACTTTGACTTAATGTATACCATTGATAAGGGGAGCATATTTTCAAATGTATCATATTGGAAGGATCAAGCTTAGGTAGTACACGATTTAAGAATCAAGTGGAATATGGTTACCCACTTTGAAGAGATATGACTTTATGTTCAAAAGTATCATTTTCAAGTGACACTTATGTTTTTATCTATCTCTTATTCACTCATCAGTAGTATTATAGAAGTAAACTATTGGATTCATACTATTTATTCATGAGATATAGGATAAAAATTTTATAGATTTATATTTAATAAAATGATGGTTATTTTTGATTCATGTATCCTTTGTAATGTGCCTCTCTTGGGATTTATGTCTGTAAAAATGACTATGTGGATCTTTTAAAATGATTCAAGTGTTTTGAAATGCTTTTAAAAAAATTATATGTGTTCAACATACCTTTTTTGGTTTTAAACACCTTTTAAATTATTTAAACACTTGGTATAGACATAGGTTTCATACCAAGTGTTTGTCAACTCATTTGATTGGATTTCAGAAAGGGGTGTGAATGTTTTGAAAGCGTATTTAATGAAAGTTTCATTTTAACAAGGGGTTTGTTAAATTTTAAACGAAAATTTGTAAAATATAGAGGGTTTTCATTCATTTTTAATGATTAAGATTTTTGGGCCATGAAGTTTCCTTGAATGCTTTATAAAAAAAGGAATTGGGGTTTTGAGAAAGAGTGTTTTAAACTGATTGGTTTGTTTTTAAAAGGGAGTATTATTTTAAAGAGTAATTTGTGTAAATGGTTGGTTTTTATAATGGGATTTAAATTGTGATTTGATAAATATTTTTCAAAGGATACTTAATTTTTATATCTTTTTTTCCCTTGGTTAATTTTTATATCAACGTTTTGTGTATTTGTTTTTTTAATTACAAATATCACCGAATCAAATAGGATGGATATGAATAAAGAATGGTTGGATTCCAATCATTTGAAAAAAGGGTATGAAGATAGAGTGAATGATTTCATCAAGTTTGAAAAATATAATGCATATGAACCTTCTCAAATCCTTTGTCTTTGTTTATGATGTTTTTTGTCATGAAAAGTTAGTTTAGAGGAGTTGGAAGAACACTCGATATGTCATGGAAAATATCAATGTTATAAATTTTGGATTAAACACGGGGAAAATTTGAATATAGCTAGTGGGTGGGATAAAACTACGTTTTATGGATCATCTGATATGATTAAGACTGTGGATAATGAAGAAGACCATATCAAGTATGTGATTATAGATGTGAATGATGATGGGGGTCGTATTGAGGAAATGACAAGGATAGTTAAAGATGAACTTCGTGATTTCCCAAAATTGTTTGTGTAGTTAAAAATTTGTGCAAAGACACAATAGTATGGTGGTTTCACTAAATATATAGCATTTTCAGCCGTATTGAGGCTATTTAATTTTAAAGTAGGCAACTGAAGGATTGAAACCAATTTTATGGAATTAATTTACATCTTTAATTACTTGTTCCTAGAAGATCATGAGCTCCCTAGATGAACAAACAATGTGAAACAAATTTTATGCTCGATGGGTATGATCTCTGGAAGAATACATGCCTACCCAAATGACTGCAAGTATTTCACAAGGGCCAAAAATCAAATAGAGAATGCCCAAAGTGTGGTTCTTCTTGATACAAGAAAGTTGAATTTGTTCCTATGAAAGTTGTATGGTACTTTAAAATCATTCCAAGGCTTAAGCGCCTTTATGGAAGTGAGGAGAATGTAGGGAAATTGAAAAATATGGGAAACTATGTCACCCAACAAACTCTCCATAGTAGAAGAAAATTGATCGTGACTATTCTAACTTTGGAAATGAGTAGAGAAACCTCCGTCCTGTATTATCTATAGATGAAGGGAATTCTTTGGTTTTCAAAGTAGAACTCGCAATACATTGCCAGTTATTTTGGTAAATTATAACTTTCCACCATGATTATGCATGAAATGAAAACACATCATGTTATCTATACTTATATTAGGACCAAAATATCCAAGTAATAATATAGATGTTTATTTCGCTCCATTGATCGATGATTTGAAATTATTGTAGGATTTAGGTGTTACGTTGTATAATGCTTATAGGAATAAAGATTTCACACTTTTCCCTCTAGCTAGCCATCAAAGTTGTTCTTAGTAATTTGAATCCACCAAGGGATGAATTATGGATATCAAATACACATAATCAAGAATTTATAGGATGGTTTTAGAACAATATTTTAAAAGAGTTATATGAAAATCCATATTCAATTTCAGAACAACTTTGATGGATAGCTAGAGGGCCAAGTGTGTATGTATTATCTGACAAAGGTTATGTAATTAATGGTTATAAATTCTATAAAAATGAGCATGATGAAGAAAGTACCATGAAAAATAGTGGATTTACCCTCATTAATGAAGTGATGCATGCTTTCTCTATAAAAGATATAAATCTAATTTATGTGAATATTTCATACTTTGGAATCATCCAAAAAATATGAGAGTTTGATTATATAATATTCCAAGTGCCGATTTTTCAATGAAAATGTGTTGATAATAGGAGTGATGTTAAAATATATGAATTGGGATTTGTGAAATTTTATTTTAGTAAGGAAGGTTACAAAGATGGACTATTTATAATGGAATCATAGGCAATACAAGTATTTTATGTTACATATCCTACAAATTGAAAGTGGCAAATTGTTCTGTTATCGACCAAAACTACTGAAGGGTTAGATGAAAATTCAACCAAGGCTGACCCTTTCTTTTGGATGTTGTAATCATTTCACAGTGGTCCCAATGTAGACAGAGTTTTTTATGTCATAAGATACCACAATTAAGGGACATGTATCGTCAATAGAGGGATCAAATCCCTTAAGCCTTTAAAAAAGAAAAAGGGAGTTCAATAATCAGGGTACATTTTCTTCGTAATATACATCATGTAGTATGATGTTGTTATCTGTTTGTTTCTATATTATTGTACTCTAAATTAAATGTTAAACAACTTTTGGATATAATGACTTTTCACACATTCTAGTTCTCCCAATCTAAAGGACCAACATGTATCTCAACCTGTTGTTGCCCGCGGTGTAGAGGAGAAACCTTCTTCACATGCTGGTACTCCCATTCTTGATAAACAATAGGTTTCTCAGCTTTCTGCTGCTCTCAGTGCAGAGGTACACCAATCATCAGCTCATTCCAATGTCACCACTCCAGAGGAACATATTAACAATGTAGATTATGAGTAAATGGTAGGTGATGAAGGAATGGAATTACAAAAAAAAAGAACACCTTAGTTTTATGGTGCTATAAAAAATCCTTAAGGAAAAAGCCAAAGGAATCAAATATGAGATCAGATGGAATGCATGAGGTCAACATGTTATCCCCAAAAAGTTCATGTTCCGCAGTTATATTGGAATCTTCACTCGGAAACGCATGAATATTGATCTAGATTCATGACACTTTGTTGTGATCGGGATTAAGACAATGATGTGGGAAAATATTATGGTAACATTATGACATCATTTCTTTATTTTACTAAATAATAATATAATGAAACATTGACTTACTATTCATCATCCATTATAGAGTGAATTTATAGTAGATGACTCCCACAAGAAGCATGTATTAATTCTTCTTGTAAGCATTCATAAAGGATTTTGCACAATCCTAACAAGACATCAACTAAAATATTCTGAAGGTAAAATAAACATGTTCCCTTCTCTTATCTTTGCACACCTGATAACCCAAGAAGAATGGGATGCGTTTATTGGATATTGTACAGATGTGTCTTCTTAGATACACTATGTCCATTAATATGTTGTTTGAAGATACATGTATTCATCACTTTGATTTACAATTTTTTATTTATGAAATAGTAAATTAGTGAAAAAAATAAGGAATGAGCAACAAAACCATTTTACCCCTACTATAAAGCAAGTACGGGGTAGGCTTCACTTCAAAAAAATTGGTACGTATTTTAAATCTATTATAATACTTTTATATGACATTAAACAGCACCATAATTATATTATTTTGTTTATATTCATATTGATGACTCTAAATCCAAATCCAATTCCATCCCATGACTTGTGATATGGAAGGAGGAACATGTAATTAATGATGAGTTACTAATATATGAGAACACACAAAAATTATGGGAATCATGTGTAGGTATTGCATAATGAAATTTTATTTTTATTTAAATAGAAATTATATAACAATGATCACTTATTTTCCCATATTTTCTATCTGACATAGTCATATGTATTAGTAACACCTATTCTAGATAAACACAAACTATTAGTGGCCTTGAAGAGGCCAGAATAGTATGGCCGTGTCAGAGGTGCGGTTTTTAGGGTGACACCCCGACCATATTTTGAGAAGAGGGTAATCAAAGTGAATAAATAAATTAGATGAAAGAAATAATAACTACCCTTGACAGACAATTCCAATGGAAGAGAGAGATGATTGAAACATTAATGAGGGATAGGCAAAGATAAGAAGCAACTCTAGAATAGCCACTGTGTGAAGATCCGACCCCACCCCTACCAGCTATGAGGCTAGCCATCCCCCTAAAAGATATATCTTAGTAGAGGTAATCGATGTTCTAATAATTGTTTCTATGAAATGTGAATTAGACAAATGCAGATACCTTTCCTGTATTACTAATCTACAGGGTGATAATGACAGTGATTTATATCTAGAAACACCCACCCATCGCCTTATGTCAAGGGCTACAATGTTCAATATTAAAAAGGACATGCTACACAATAGACCACTTCTAGAAGGTCATGTGAGAGTGTTAATCGATGTATCTCATGAGTTGAATGTAGATCCACCTATACCAATTCAAGTGTATGACATTAATACGGTCAAAAAAGTGGTTAGAACATTCATCGCATGTCCATCACATCTTGTAAAAAATCACATCGATAAAGAGGTATTCATTTCCAATTTACGTTTCAAGCTAAACCTTTAACCGTTAATGAAAATGTTGTGAACTGGTGAATGTTATTATAGATGGACAAAGATAAGGGGAGGAAATGAAATACCATCTCAAAACCATCTAAAGGATCTATTGACTGATCAAAAAGATCTACCGAAAGAACAATTACCACACCTGTTCTATATCCACATTTGCTATCATTCAAGGTTGATGTGGATAAAAAGTTAAAAGATTGTGGAAACCACATAGTTTCATTTGAAGAAAATATGTATGAAGAGAAAGATAAAAACTTCACTGGTGTTAAGATTGAAACTAAAATCCTCGACTAGGAATAGTTAGGCAAATTAGTTGTAAATGTATACATGAGGTATGTTCTCATGACTTCATTTTCCAAAAGCTGATATACTGTATTAATTTTTACTAAATACATTTCATATTTTTGGAAGATGTATATTTGAAAAACAATTTAAGGGATTTCCCATTATAAAATGTTCAGACTTGTTAGTTCTCACATTACCTCAATAGTAGATACTAAAATAGAACCCAACAAAAAGGATGAGATAGTGGCAGGTCTGATCAAATACTTTGAAAGAAAAATTTCAAATGATAGAGTCTATTTAATACCAACAATGTAGGGGTAAGAATCTAAAATTTAATCATATAATATTTATTATCATTTATTTCATTACTTCTTTTTTAGTTTTTAGGTAGCATTGTATAATCATTGTAGTAAATTTAGATACTCCAAATATTTATTTCCTAGATTCATTGCATGGATATAAAACCAACCATCCAAACATGATGGATTTTTTCAATTTGTTACGCCCTGAATCCAACATTTTAGAATTGAAAATCAAGTTATAAAATTTATATAATCTTTTAATGAGGATTCTGTTGTGCTAGGGCAGTGCATCACTATCATCTGAAAAAAGGAATGAGTTCAGGGGATAAGGACAAGGAAGAACACAAGTACTATTACTAGATAAGTATCATGATATATATAATAGGATTTTACTATCCAAACACATATCAAAACAAATTACTTATTCTCATTAACATTTATGCAGTGTCCAAAAAACCAATGGAAAAGATTGCGGTTATTTTGTTTGTAAATTTATAAGAGAGAGCATATTCCTTGAACAAACCAACATTCCTAAAGAGGTATTTTCAAATATAATTACTATTTCATTTAAAATATTTATTAATCTGTAGTGTATTTATATTTTTCCATTACTAATATGAATGTAAAAAACAATAATATTCACAAGATGATATAGGTGCACTCAAAAATGAAATGGTAGCATACATTATGAAGAATTTTGTAGAAGTAACAAGAAGATGTGTCTTGCATATGCAGGGTATGAATTTCTAATGTTAATATCACCTTCTAACATCTTTATGCTTATGTTATCCTTATATGATCATTGATATCTCCATTTTTTACACTAATTGAACATCTATGATCACCCTTAATTATGTAACATATCCTTAGGTTATTAAGAATGGTTTTAGAAATGATGTCTAAAAAGGCCGGTATAACTCAAAGTGTCTCTTTTAATTTAAAATTGACATTAATTTAAGTAAAAACAGCATGTGACATTCTGAAAACTGATTAAACACATTAGGATTGTTTTTATATTTTATTAAAATGATCTATTAGTCATTTTTTATGTTTAGGTGTCATCCACACAAAAATTTGAACCACGGTGTGGCTGGTAGAACTCAAAGTGTGTATTTTTATTTAAAATTGACACTAATTTACGTAAAAACAACAAGTGACATACTGGAAACTGAGAAAAAAAATTCAATATAACACCAGAAACATTTTCTAGTATGATTCTCTTAAATAAATTCTATTCATAGCCTATATTTTATAAATCACTATGTTTTTTTGAAACAACAATTGGTTATTTAGGAGATAGACATAACCTCTCCATTAAAAACAAATTTTCCACTTCAATGTTATGAATTTTGAAAAATTGTCATCTAGAGTTGTGACCAGTAAGTCATTTGTAGTCTAATAAAACCAAATTGATTTAAAAATAAATAGAAACATAACCTTTTGAATAGTAATATGATTATTATGAATAGTAAATAATGATAGTATTTTATTTTCTTGAGGTATTAAGATAATGATATCTTAATTAAATTTTCAATGTGATATGAAACTAATTATACATTTAAAATTGTTATTTTTCGAATTAATTATGATTTTATTTAAAAATTAAATTCAACATACTTAGAAATTTATTTTCAAAAAATGGAGTTCATTTTTGAATTATACATGTCAAAAAATGGTTAGGGTGAATTTTTGGGATTTTTCTAAAATGCTTGAATTTTTCGTGAGTAGTAAAAATACATTTTTGAGTTTTCAATAGTTTAAGGACATCATAATGATATAATAATTAATATAAAAGGCTGGTCGACTTTTATATAGTAACATATTAAATGAGGTGTCACAAGTGGCTGAAACCAAGACCCAATACCACGGGCAAGCCCATGGTTTTTCAAAAACCACTAATGAGGTGTCCCTTTTAATTAATAAAAAACTCTCTCTTAATTACTATAAATTCCCACTCACCCTCCTTCATTTTATTTCATTAAAAAGTCATTATCCTTGAGTATATAGTATTATTACCTCCCAATTAATCCTCCCAAGGTTTCATCAAAACCCCAAGGTCTCAACCTTCATGTTTTGGGGGTTACTCTACAAGGTAATAGAATCAACCACCCTTCTCTTTTCTTAAATATTTCATTTATGTTTTCTCTTTTATTTTAAATTAGACTATGTTGGGATATTTCATTCCATATTTTCCTTAATTTCCATATTATGTATTAACTATGAGATACCCCCTTTATCTTATTAAACTATATTATGAAATTTTAAGTGACACCATTAGGTTGCTGAATTTTTGTGAGAGATTTCTAAATTTTTTCTTCTATATTGAGTTCATTTCTATTATACTTCATTCCTCATATCACCTCATAAAAATGATATGATAATTACACTACCTTACATGAACTAGAATTATATTATTCTAATGGAATATTTCATCAACATCTCTCTTTCCCCCTCCTCTTATACTAAAAAATGAAAATATCGTCTGAGATGTGTTAATTTATCACATTCAAGGACGACGGGTTCTCAATTTTCGTTACCATATTAAATAATGGCCATGAAACAATTTTTATGTTTGAAAAAGATAATAATATATTTATTTAATCTCATTAATTTTCTATAATACCTACACACTCATAATATGGAATAATAATACCAAAAAAGTTCATTTTGCACAAAACCGCCAAGCAAAATCCAAGCGTTTATCAATAACTTTTAATTAATGATTCATCCTCAGCTATATAACTGACAGGGCTTATAATTTACACATTTTTTTAATGGATTTCTATTGTTTTAAACATCCCAAGATACCATTTTGAGCTTATATGTTACAATTTTGGATTTAAGAAGTATTTTAAGTTTAAATGCAAAAATGACCAAATTCTGCATTTTGGACAGATTTTCACTACAGGGGTATTTTGGTTATTTACAAAAAAATATAAATCCAAATTTTATGATTATAATTTTTTTAGAATCCTCATTTAATTTACTTTAACTTTGTATTCTGGACCAGGATCTGATTCGACCATCTTGAGGTCCAAACAATTCAATGAAGTTGAAGATTATTGAGCAATACCAAGGAAGCTTCGAGGAAATTTCTTCCAGAAAAAAAAAGGTTCAGTGAAATATCCATAACTCGCTCAAAACGACTTTAATGGAGCTGAAATTTTGTGTATCGACGGATAAGAAGATTTGGAACAAGTTTAATTAAGGAGGCCACGACTTAAATGGCCTTGTTCAGGGACATTAATTCAGTACAAAACGGTGTTTTTCGGTTTGATGATTCTGACTGGACAGAATAAATTGTCAGAGGAAATTGGCCATAACTCTCGGAATACCTGTCCAAATCCGCTGCGCTTTTGAGGGTACACGTACAAGATAATTGTGCACAACATTCATGAAGGGTGGAACGCGTGAAGAGGTCATTAATGGGGTCGAAAACGCTCAATCTTTCGGGGGTCGAATTCTGCCTATAAAAGGAGGAGAGCTCCTCCCCCTCAAGACATCCCATTCTTCATCCCATTCCTTCTCGGGCACCCAGGAGAAGAACTTCTCAGATTTTTCTTTTATTTCTTTTGTTTTAAAATGTCTCTCCTCTACCGAATTATCTCGCTTACCCCATCCATGGAGGGGTAGTTTCATTTGAGTGATCGGAAAGAGGGGAGGCTGGACCTATGTGTTGTTCTTGAGTTTTGTGCTTGAAATGAATAAAATGTGTTCTTATTTCTTCTTCTGGTTCCAATTCATAATTCAGTATTAAATTCCAAATGCGGTTGTGTTACGGTTTTTATTCTGAAATTATAAATTGTTTTGGTCGATGATCACATCTCCCTCCACCCAATTCTAATCTGTATACGGTGGAACATGATTAGGGTTGGGTGGTGATTGCTCGACGGTTGTCAAGCACGTGTATAAGATTGTATGTCGAAATCTTGGTTTATTAGGGAACAACAATTCTAGGTCTGGGATTGCTCTAATTAATCAAGAGACCTTCTACAACCCTAAACACATTGGAAGGAGGATAGACCAATTTATGGTTTTAGAAAGGGAAATTCTAATCACATCTCTCTTACCAGTTTAAGGAAGAAGAAGAGATAAAATTTGGAAACCATGATGGCACAACACTAAGTCTAGCCGAACCAAATCTGATCACCGTCTTTATAATTTATTAAAATCAATGAATTTTTGTTGTTTGTTTCTCTCATAGTCATTCGAATTTGTTAAAACCAATCTTTTTAAGAAAAACAACAAAAAGTGACAACCTTGTTTTGTGTGCACTCCTCTTCGGGAGACTACCTAGGATCAACTGCTATACTATACTTAGGTAAATAAAATATTGTTTTGACACGCCCCACGACAGGCGTGCGTCAAACTTGGCGCCGTTGCCGGGGAGGCAGTGCCTCAAAGCTTTTTTTTAAAAAAAAATCTCTTTTGAATGACCCGAAGTTCAAATAGCAATTTATTAGAATTCGATCCAGAAATTGAGCGCACAATAACCAAATTGAAAAATCAAAATCTTCCCAAAGAATTTGAAGAAATCAATCTCACCGATTCAAGTGATACCTTGAGTGAAGACTTTGAACCTTTAATAATGGATGTAAATCCCAACCGAACCCTACGTGACATCTGTGCACCTAAATTTGTCAATCAAAATTATCAACTTGCAATTCCTGCCTTAGAAAATGATTTTGAATTGCGAATTAACATGATACAAGTGCTTCCTAAATTTCATGGTCTTGCAGGTGAAGACCCAAATCGACATATTCAAGAATTCACCTATGTCTGCTCCAGCTTCAAACCTCGAGCAGTCGCGGAAGAGCATGTGAAGTGGAGGGCTTTCCCCTTCTCACTAGAGGGAGCAGCAAAGGAATGGTTGTACAATCTACAACCGGGGGAGATCAGTGACTGGGAAGATCTAAAAAAATGCTTTCTACAAAGATTCTTCCCAACATCTAGGAGCACTGCAATAAAGAAGGAGATTTATGTCATCCATCAATCAACTGGAGAAACACTCTACGAATACTGGGAACGTTTCAAGAAGCTTTGTGCAAGTTGTCCACACCAAGAAATAGAAGAGGTTTAATTCCTTGTGTGCTTCTACCAAGGATTGCTTGACAATGACAGGAATCTACTAGATGCCTCGTCGGGAGGAGCCCTCATTGATAAATCACCTGCAGATATACGAATTCTGATTGAAAATATTGCACAAAATTCACAGCAGTTTGGCACTCGAGGTACGATCACCAGAGGGATCCATGAGGTAAGAACATATGATTTAGTAGATTTAATTAGGAATGAAATGGGTGAACTCACCAGGTTGGTGCGACAAATAGCTGTGAACCATGTGAAGGAACAACAAGGACCGAATCAGGTATGTGGTTTATGCTCTTCTAATTCTCATTACACTGATCAATGTCCGGAAGTGCAGGGGATAGAAAGTTGTGCTGCAGCCTATCAACAAAGTCAATACCAACCACAAACCCAACCAGGGTATGGGTTTCAACAGAACCAAGCCAGAGCACCTTTTCAGCAGCAATATCAGAACCCGATAGCATTCCAACAACCTTATCAGAAGCCCTTCCAACAACAACAAACTTTTCAACCACCACCTTTCCAGCAGAAGAATTATGAGAAACGATCCACAAGTGCACCGACAAATGAAGACCAACAACTGAAGACAAGAGTTGCAGGAATAGAAGATAAGATGGACAAGCTAGCTGATCAATTTGCAAGCATTATGGATGCTTTCACCAAGAACCAAGGTAAGCTTCCTGCACAAACAATTCCCAATCCGAAAGAGAATGTTAGTGCAATCACAACCCGAAGTGGGAAGGAGGTCAAACCACCAGAACAATATGAGGAGGATGAATCTAGGGAACCTGCTGAAGCTCGTCCTGTCCAACCAAAAGATGGAGTCAACAACAAAGTAGAAAGAACAAGGTTCAAGAAAGAAAGACTAGAAACACCATTGTAGAAACAACAAAGGGAGAAAAAGGATATTCCAGCACCATTCCCATCAGCATTGGTTGAGTCAAAGAAGGGAGAAGAAGAACGACTTCAACGGGAAATTCAGGAAAAATTCCGAAAAGTTGAGATTAACATTCCACTACTGGATGCAATCAGGCAAATCCCTAAATATTCAAAATTTCTGAAGGAGCTATGTACTAAAAGAAAGAGGCTGGATGGAAATGAAAGAATCAACTTAGGAAGAAGCGTCTCAGCATTGATCACACCACCGATACCACAAAAATTTCAAGATCCAGGGACTTTATCTATTCCCTGCACTATCGGTTCATTAAATTTTACTGATGCACTATGTGATCTTGGAGCTTCTATAAATGTGATGCCTCACTCTGTGTTTTCATCTTTGCAGATCGGAGAACTAAAATCAACTCGGGTGGTGGTACAATTAGCAAACAGATCCACCGTTTTCCCAGCTGGAGTCGTTGAAGATGTACTTGTAGGAGTGAGAGGATTAATCTCTCCAGCAGACTTTTATGTCCTTACCATGGAGGAAGACCGAGCACCATCCCAATCTCCCATCATCTTAGGGAGACCATTCCTGAAAACAGCAAGAACAATCATCAACGTGCATGAAGGAACCCTCACCATGGAGCTCGGAGATAGTACGGTACACTTCAATATTCTTGATACGATGAAACACCCGTCCAACAATCACTCACTTTATGCAATCGCCCATGATGAAGGTATAGAACCAATTGAAGACTCAGGTATGCTTCATGACTTGTTATCTGTGGGAGAACACTCTTCATTTGAATTTTATAACTCCCATGAACCTGAAAATTCTGATATCATGTTGGAGGATGAGGTAAAATCTGATTTTTTCGATGATTTGTTAAGAGGAAGTAAGATTATTCCAGAGAATTCAACATTAGATGTAGGAAACATAAATGCAATATCATCCCTTGAACAACCCCCATGTTTAGAACTGAAGCCTTTGCCATGTGACTTGAAGTATGCTTACCTAATGGAAGGGGATAAATTGCCAGTAATCATTGCAAATAACCTATCCCATTCACAAGAACAAACATTGATTGACCTTCTCAAAAGGAATGTAAAAGCTTTAGGATGGAGTTTAGGTGATATTCCTGGAATCAACCCTAAGGTATGCTCTCACAGGATATTTTTAGAAAGTGAATCTCGACCAGTTAGACAACCTCAAAGAAGACTCAATCCCACAATCATGGAGGTCGTTAAGAAAGAGATTGAGAAATTGTTAGCAGCTGATATCATTTACCCAATCTCTGATTCTCAATGGGTCAGCCCAATTCATGTAGTCCCCAAGAAAACTGGCCTGACCACTATCACAAATGAATGAAATGAACTGATCCCCATGAGAATACAAAACAGCTGGAGAGTCTGTATAGATTACCGGAAGCTAAATCAAGTTACCAGAAAAGATCACTTTCCTATTCCATTCATTGATCAGATGCTTGAAAGGTTAGCTGGAAATACTCATTACTGTTTTTTAGATGGATTCTCAGGTTATTTTCAGGTACCAATTGCACCAGAAGACCAGGAGAAGACAACCTTCACCTGCCCTTTTGGAACATTCGCCTACAAAAGGATGCCTTTCGGGCTATGCAATGCCCCAGGTACATTTCAATGGTGTATGGTGAGTATTTTCTCGGACCACATTGAGGATTGCTTGGAGGTGTTTCTTGATGATTTCACAGTTTTTGGCAATTCATTTGATCATTGCTTGGGAAATTTGGAAAAAGTTTTGAAAACATGCATTGAAAAGAACCTTGTCTTAAATTTTGAAAAATGTCATTTCATGGTTGAAAAAGGGATAGTGTTGGGGCACATAATTTCACAAAATGGGATTGAGGTTGATAAATAAAAAGTTGATGTAATAAATTCCTTACCATATCCAACTTGTGTCAAACATGTTAGATCCTTTTTAGGGCATGCAGGATTTTATAGAAGATTCATCAAGGATTTCAGTAAGATTTCTCTCCCTCTCTCAAGATTACTTCTAAAGGATTCTAACTTTAATTTTGATTGTGCATGTAGGGAATCATTTGATGAATTAAAGGAAAGGCTGATAACACCACCAATAATGCAGCCACCCAATTGGGATTACCCTTTCGAGATACTTTGTGATGCATCCAACCAAGCAGTGGGAGCCGCTCTATCACAGAGAATTGACAGCAAGCCTCAAGTCATCTCCTACGCATCAAGGACCTTGGATGAAACACAAATAAATTACACAACCACAGAGAAGGAGTTCCTTGCAGTCGTTTTTGCACTAGATAAATTCCGATCATATCTTCTGGGGACTAAAGTTGTTGTTTTTTCTGATCATGTAGCTCTTAGGTACTTAATGAAAAAGGCGGATGCAAAACCCCAGTTGGTGAGATGGATGCTACTCTTACAAGAGTTCAATTTGGAAATCAAAGATAATAAGGGGACTGAAAATCAAGTGGCTGATCATCTGAGTCGACTACCCCACACTGCTGAAACAGAAATACCAAAGAAGAACCCACTAAATGATGAGCTTCCTGGAGAACAACTCTACATCATCAACAGTGAAGTGCCATGGTATGCCAACATTGTCAACTATTTGGTAACATCTCAGGTACCCTCTCATCTAAGCTCTCATCAAAAACATAAGCTTAAATCTGAATCAAGACTTTACATTTGGGAAGATCCGTTTCTGTGGAAAATTTGTAATGATCAAATCATAAGAAGATGCCTGCCAAAAAGTGAAATTGAATCAGTGTTTGAATTTTGTCATAAATTATCTTGTGGAGGCCACTTTGGACCTCAGAGGACTGCCCAAAAAGTTTTAGAATCTGGACTCTACTGGCCCACCTTATTCAAGGATGCATATGAATTTTGTAAAAGATGTGAAAAATGCCAATTTTCTGGTAACATATCCAAACGACATGAAATGCCACAAAAACCAATAACCTTTTGTGAAATTTTTGAAGTTTGGGGCATAGATTTCATGGGACCATTCCCAATGTCATTTGGAAATTCATATATTCTTTTGGTTGTAGACTATGTTTCAAAATGGGTGGAAGCAAAAGCAACCAGAACTGATGATGCAAAAGTTGTTTGTGATTTTGTTAGGGCTAACATTTTCTGTAGGTTTGGCGTGCCACGAGCAATCATCAGTGATCAGGGAACTCATTTCTGCAACAGGAAAATGGAAGCATTGCTGAAGAAGTATGGGGTACATCATAGAACATCTACCCCATACCATCCCCAAACAAATGGCCAAGCAGAAGTCTCTAATAGAGAAATCAAAGCCATTCTAGAGAAGACTGTTAAACCCAACCGGAAGGACTGGAGCCAAAAGTTAGATGATACATTATGGGCATACAGGACGGCCTACAAAACACCGATAGGGATGAGTCCCTATAGATTGATCTATGGAAAGAGTTGCCACCTTCCTGTGGAGTTGGAGCATAGAGCCTACTGGGCGGTCAGAGAGAGGAATCTGGACCTTGAGAAAGCTGGGAAAGAAAGAAGATTGCAGTTGCAGGAGTTAGAGGAAATTAGAAGGGAATCTTTTGAAAACTCAATGATCTATAAAGAGAGAACGAGGATGGCCCATGAAAAGATAATTCAACCAAGAACCTTCAACCCTGGAGATCACGTGTTACTCTTCAAATCCAGACTTAAGCGTATGCCAGGTAAACTTCGTTCCAGATGGGAAGGCCCCTTTACTGTTACTCATGTATATCCCTTTGGTGTTGTGCAGATTCAAAAGGAAGGAGGAGGAAACCCATTCACTATAAATGGGCAGAGGCTGAAGAAGTTCCATGGGACCGTACCTCAAGAACCAGTAGAGGAGATCACACTCCTTCATCCTGAATACAAATGAACACCTACCAGGTTGCATCATTCCTTTACACTTGATTAAATGCAGTAACTCCAACTTTTTGAAACATACATTTACATGCATTGAGGACACTGCATAAATTAAGTGTGGGGGAGGAAATCTTGAAGTCCAGGAGATTTTTCAAAAAAAAAACAAAAAAAAAACAAAAAAACAAAAAAAAAATTGTTTTGTTTTGTCGAGCCAACGACATTAAACAAAGGCGCTACCGGGAGGCAACCCGTATTTTCCCCCATTTTCCACTTGTCTTCTTAGTCATTTACCATCATGATTGAATGGGACTGCACTATCAATTGTTTTCATTTTTTTCAGGTCCATTAATGAAGAGGGTATCATGGGATTATATGTCATGAAGAAAAGGATCCATTTGACAGGGGAGTATGAGTTTCAATTCTATATTATCCGACTTTATTCCCTACATTTTTTAGTATTTTAAAGAATTAATCAAGAAAAGGCATGCCCACGCTTGAATTCATGTTTTACTTGACTTCTCTAGGAGACATGAGTTTCATAGAAATCCAGTGATTCTATGTTTTAGATTTCATTGTTTCTGAGATTGAATGATTAAAATGGATAATTGGATGATTAAAGTGAAGCAAGGATATTGAAATAAGGACTCACGATTTGAGGGAATTAATTGATTCATGTAAATGAAATTTCCCTTCCATTTTTCATTCTTTGAATTTCTGAAATTCATGTGAATTAATTTGTTATTATTAATCATGCCATGAGTGATTGTCCAATATCATATTCTCATTCCTAAGAGGATTTCTAGACCAAATATTTCCTATTTTATCTTGAGCATATTTCTTGAGTGATCTTGGGACGTGCCACCTGCTAGAACTTGTATTGAAACTTTTCAAAGCTATGACTGTACAAAACCACATTTAAAATGATTGAGGCATATCTTTGGCTAGCCACATTTTATCCTAAGACCCACCTTTACATTTATCCTTCGTAAGCCCTTAGATGCCATGAATTGCCTTATAGGTTTAAGCCACATTACGATCCAATTTTTCCTTACCTACCTACACTTTTAGTATTTTTGCATGGTTATTTCAAGTTTGAGTGTGGGGGAAGGGCCTTTCGTGTGTGTTCCTTGGGATATGTATCATTTTTGGGTGGTGTAATATGTGCGTCATCATTTTGGGCAATGTATTATTAGAAAATTGGGCATGAGTCATCATTTCATTATGCTTCTTTCATTTCATCCGGTTCTCCATAAAAAAAATAAAGCTATGCCTTTCTAGAGCTTTACAAAAAAAAGAAAAAAAAAGAGAAAATAAAGTTGTGCCTTTCTGGAGCTTTACAAAAAAAAACAGGGAGAACTTGGATGATATCATTCTTTGTAATCATTTATTGACTCATGACCCATGTCATTGAAAGGGGAGTGGTGTTGTGATTCACATTTCAAGGGGATTTGAGTGAGGTTCATCTTGTGTTTTCACTTGATTAATCATGCATTGTACATAAGAGTCAAACCTCCTACTTCTGGCCTTAAATTATTTCAATCATTTACCCACCAACCCTAAGCCACAGAATCATTTGAACCTTTATTGCAAGTCCTCATGATTTTATGTGTGTTTTGTCTTTACAAAGTGGAGAAAGTAGTTACTTTACAAGCCTATGGATAAGGAGCATGTTCTCATGATATGAGCATAACTCCACTATTAATTGTATCATGAGTGATGAGAGAAAAGATTCAAAAGTGAGGTAGGTCATGATTTGGCATGTTTAATAATAATAAATTGAGAAGCTTGAATGAATGAAAGGAGAAGCTTCATTATTTTTCAAAGGGGAAAAGTAAAATGCATGAATTGATTGTTTCTTTGAAAAATGGGAAATTAAATTGGTATTTTTGTGGAACTGGAAAATTTGATTGGACATTGATAATCATTTGATTTTATTCCATTTGAGATTTTATGCTTGAGGACAAGCATGGTTTAAGTGTGGGGGAATTGACAGGGCTTATAATTTACACATTTTTTTAATGCATTTCTATTGTTTTAAACATCCCAAGATACCATTTTGAGCTTATATGTTACAATTTTGGATTTAAGAAGTATTTTAAGTTTAAATGCAAAAATGACCAAATTCTGCATTTTGGACAGATTTTCACTACAGGGGTATTTTGGTCATTTACAAAAAAATATAAATCCAAATTTTATGATTATAATTTTTTTAGAATCCTAATTTAATTTCCTTCAACTTTGTCTTCTGGACCAGGATCTGATTCGACCATCTTGAGGTCCAAACAATTCAATGAAGTTGAAGATTATTGAGGAACACCAAGGAAGCTTCCAGGAAATTTCTTCCAGAAAAAAAGAAGGTTCAGTGAAATATCCATAACTCGCTCAAAACGACTTTAATGGAGCTGAAAGTTTGTGTATAGACGGATAAGAAGGTTTGGAACAAGTTTCATTAATTAGGACACGCCTTAAATGGCCGTGTTCAGGGACATTAATTCAGTACAAAACGGTGTTTTTCGGTTTGATGATTCTGACTGGACAGAATAAATTGTCAGAGGAAATTGGCCATAACTCTCGGAATACCAGTCCAAATCCGGTGATATTTTGAGGGTACACGTACAGGATAATTGTGCACAACATTCATGAAGGGTGGAACGCGTTAAGAGGTCATTAATGTTGTAGAAAACGCTCAAACTTTCGGGGGTCGAATTCTGCCTATAAAAGGAGGAGAGCTCCTCCCCCTCAAGACATCCCATTCTTCATCTCATTCCTTCTCGGGCACCCAGGAGAAGAACTTCTCAGATTTTTCTTTTATTTATTTTTTTTTAAAATGTATCTCCTCTCCCGAATTATCTCTCTTACCCCATCCATGGAGGGGTAGTTTCATTTGAGTGATCGGAAAGAGGGGAGGCTGGACCTATGTGTTGTTCTTGAGTTTTGTGCTTGAAATGAATAAAATGTGTTCTTCCTTCTTCTTCTGGTTCCAATTCATAATTCAGTATTAAATTCCAAATGCGGTTGTGTTACGGTTTTTATTCTGAAATTATAAATTGTTTTGGTCGATGATCACATCTCCCTCCACCCAATTCTAATCTGTATACGGTGGAACATGATTAGGGTTGGGTGGTGATTGCTCGACGGTTGTCAAGCACGTGTATAAGATTGTATGTCGAAATCTTGGTTTATTAAGGAACAAAAATTCCAGGTCTGGGATTTCTCTAATTAATCAAGAGACCTTCTACAACCCTAAACACATTGGAAGGAGGATAGACCAATCTATGGTTTTAGAAAGGGAAATTCTAATCACATCTCTCTTACCAGTTTAAGGAAGAAGAAGAGATAAAATTTGGAAACCATGATGGCACAACACTAAGTCTAGCCAAACCAAATCCGATCACCGTCTTTATAATTTGTTAAAATCAATCAATTTCTGTTGTTTGTCTCTCTCATAGTCATTCAAATTTGTTAAAACCAATCTTTTTAAGAAAAACAACAAAAAGTGACAACCTTGTTTTGTGTGCACTCCTCTTCGGGAGACTACCTAGGATCAACTGCTATACTATACTTAGGTAAATAAAATATTGTTTTGCCACGCCCCACGACAGGCGTGCGTCAATAACCCATAATAATTATAATATCATTTATATATCTTCAATTTCACTAATAATATATATTAAAAATTATTTATGTTTAACCACGTTTCAAACAAAATTTCATTCATGAATACAAGTAAATGAATCATGAAAACCAAGAAAGAAATGCTTCCCAAACAATAAAATTGAACCTCTTAAACCCATAAAAGGGCCATGAATGAACCTAATAAGGTTATACTAAATCAATTAAATGTATAGAAGGTTCTGGAATTATTAATTAATGAAGCTATATTTTATTATTTAGGTAATTAAAACTAACGAAGAACACACTCGAGCATAAGGTAAGGGGTTTCTCATCTCACTTTCATTTCTGTGATATTTACATTTTTTGACACTTATTTCTTGTATGTGGTATATGTGTACTGGAATTTGATATATAATAACATTATTATACTTATATTCATGTTATTAGATGATTAATTTGATGGTTATTAGGTTATGGTCATATGATTCTACCAATTACATTGTGGTAAGGGACTTTGTCTCAACCACCATTTTGTTGTAACTAACTTTGTATTGTGCACCTAATAATAATTTTGTTATGTACCTAGTACCCATTTGAGATAATTTTTCATTTGAAATTATATTTTTATTAAATATACATAATCTCATGTTATGAATATTTTTATTGTATAAATCGTATAACATTTTACATACGGTGTTTATTTGGAAAGTTATTTTCACTATGGAAATATTGATGAATCTGTATTCTCTACTCTATACGGATATTGAAAAGGCATATTTATCTTGTATTAAATAAATTTATAAATAATGATTTGGACTTTAAGTAGTGTGTTTGTCCCACTATATCCCCTCAATGCATTGATAGGTATCATGAGAAAAATCAGTTGGTGACAAACCCATTGAGTTTATTTCCAAAAATCTGACGGGTTTCTACCCACAAAACTAAACCGTTTTAATGGTATTATGGTATCATGTGATATTTAAATTACATACAATTAATAATAATTCTATTTATTCATTACCAGTTATTACTATTCGTGAGGTTTTCACTATGAAAAAATCTAAGGATACAGTTTCATTCTCAGTTTATTAATGGCGTGAGTTTTTCATTAATTCACCATGCCATATTGACTATGTCAAATTGTTTGTGATTCAGTTATTATTGATTAATGATTCCACTACTTGTAACCCTTACTGAGCATTTTATCTCTCCCCTTTCTTTATTTTCCTTCAACAGGCGATGAAGAGGAGATCATTTATTGAGTTCCTGTGCATGCAGTTTTTAGTTTTTGTTATGTATTGTTTTTTGTAACCTTTTCCAATGTAATTTGAGTTACATATATGTATCTAGTTTCGTAAAGACAACTAAATTGATTTTTCCTTTAAGATTTTCAATCCTTCTAACCATGATAATATAACAAGTAATTCACTGGCTCCTATTTAGAGTGGTTGGGGCGTTACAGTTGGTATTAGAAGAAGTTTAGTAGAAAACTTGGAAACTAGAGTAGGAAATGTATAGTAGGGATAGATCCATAATGTAGTATTTGAGGATAAACATACAAGAAAATACTATTATTTCAGTAAGTAATAGATTATTTGAGTCTTTCTAACAAATACATCCTTGTCTGGATATGAGCAGGTAGAGGTGGCTCTGGCACAGATGTACCTAGGAGTGAAAGCTCCGATAAGGAGTTTCAGGCTTGACCCTGGGTATCTGGGTACACAACAATGGGCCTTACTGCACTCTTGGTTATGACACTCTCAGGGGATATTATTAGGATAATTCATATTTTCTTTACAATCCATTATGAAGGATTGAAATGTAAATTATTCCTCAAAGAAAACATTTCTCTGATTATGGGATTAGCCATGCGTAGGATCTCAATTTATGCTAAGTATTTTGTTATGTTAAGATAATACATTATGATTCATACCCTAATATAGTGTGTGCCATTATTTAGAAATGGAATCTAATGGAAGAAGTGGAATCAATACTCGTGGGAAATGTAGGGATCTCCCCACTAATAAAGTCAATACAGTTAATGTTGGAGTAGATCAGATCAGAACTATATTGGGACAACATACTCAAGTTGTAACGAATAACCATTCCACACTTGTGTTGGATCGTTTCATGTAGAAGAATATCCCATCTTTCAGTGGGACTACTAATCTAGTGATTTCTGAGAAATGGATCAAGTCCCTTAAAAAAGATATCCATGGCATTAAGATACAATGAAAATGAAAAGGTAGTACTAGTAGTATATTGTCTTAAGGGAGACGTTGATAAATGGTGGTCCTTGATTCAGAATAACACAAAGGAAGAAGAAATAGAAGATATGGAATAGAGTAATTTTAATGAAATAGTCTTCAAATAATATTTCCCTTGTGAGAAAAGAACCAAAATGTATAGGAAATTCCTTGACATAAAGAAAAGGGAAGCAGACAATATTGCAGAGTATGACGATACCATCACAAGGCTAGCCAGGTATGCCAAAAATTACATACATGAATTGGAAGACAAGATTAATAATTTCTTTAAAGGTATTAAGCCATGTCTTCGAAGGGAACTGGCTTCTCATACATTTTCATCATATGATGAAATTGTATCAAGTGCCATCAAAACAGAGAAGGAATTTTCTAGATCAAATTTGTTCAAGAGAAACAAACATAAAAAAGAATTACTCTAATAACCAAGGGAAAGGTGAAGTGCCAAAGAATAACAAGGGAATGAATAAATTACCATTATGCGATAACTGTGGAAAGAATCATCTCGGGAAATTCTTGAAAGGGATGGGAGTCTGCTATAAGTGTGGAGAAAAGGGTCATCTATCTCATGAATACAAGGGGAAGAAACAATTAGATTATGTTTAATGCTATAGTTGTATAGATATTGGACACTATGAAAATTAGTGTCCTACGTGCCAAGGAAACATGCCTCAAAAAATCCAAGAGAGAAAGGGAGATGTTATGTGATTACGACCACAGAAGTTGAAGTTCCTAATGATGTGGTGGAAGGTACTTTAATTGTATCCTCAAACTTAGCCAACACTTTATTTGATTCTAGATCATCGCATTCATTTATATCTTCCCAGTTTTCCAAGAAAATTAGACATGTCCAATTTGATTTAATAAAAGAGTTATCAGTCAAAACTCCTAGGGGATGCATCATTGCAACAAAGGCATGTCAACTATTCCCCCTCATGACACATAAACATGCTTTAGCTTCTAAAATTATCATCATTACAATGACTGAATTTGATATAATCCTCGGTCTGAATTGGCTTTCAAAATATGATGCGAAGATTTATTGCAAGAAAAAGGAAGTTACAATTTTTGAAAATGGTGAAGAATCTCTTATCTTTAGAGCAGAGATATCACCATCTAATTCTTATCTAAAGCCACCCCCAGTAGCTCTATTGAATGGAATTCTTGGAGAGTAATAGAACACAATATCTATGGGTAAGGAAAGAAATATTCAAATTGAAGATGTGCATATAGTGTAAGAATACATTGATGTGTTTCCATAGGATTTAGCTGGACATCCTCCAGAGTGGGAAATTGATTTTTCCATTTAATTAATTCATGGTGAAAGACCTATATCAAAGAACCCCTATAGAATGACCAATGTGGATTTTGTGGAGATAAAGAAACAACTATATGAGTTTAGTGAAAAAGGATTTATTTGACCTAGTGTTTCTCCATGGGGATACTCGGTCTTTTTTGTCAAGAAGAAAGATGGATCAATGAGACTATGCGTTTATTACAAGGAAATAAATGCTATTAAAATAAAGTATAGGTATCCTCTACCTCAAATTGATGATTTATTTGATCAACTTCATGGAGCTCAATACTTTTTGAAGATTGACCATCGATCCAGATATTATCAGTTGCATGTGAGAAAAGAAGATATTCCTAAGATAACATTTCGAACCAGGTATAGGCATTATGAGTTTATAGTGATACCTTTTGGACTGACTAATGCACACTCTGTTTTCATGGATTTAATTAATAAAGTTTTCAAGGAATATCTTGATAACTTTTTGGTGGTATTCGTCGATGATATCCTGGTATACTCAAAAACCTATGATGACCATGAGGATCACTTGAAAATTATTCTAGGAACTCTTAGAAGAAATAAATTATATTTGAAGTTTAGAATATGTTAATTATGGATTCAATAAATTTCTTTTTAGTCCATATTGTCTCTAAGGATGGAATCCTAGTTGATCCTACAAAAACAAAGGCAATCCAAGATTGGGCCATGCCAAAAAACATAACCGAGGTACGCAGTTTTATTGGCTTAGCAGGTTACTATTAGTGTTTTGTTCATAATTTTTCCCGACTGGCTAACCCACTAAACAAGCTCGCACGTAAAGGAGTAAAGTTTTTATGGACAAAATAATGTACAAAATTCTTTAAAGAATTGAAAAGAAGATTGGATAATGCTCCAATTTTGAATCTTCCATCTGGAAGTGATGGATCTGTAATATACAATGATTCATCAAAGAATGGGCTAAGTTGGGTCCTTATAAAAAATGGTAAAGTTATTGCTTATGCATCAAGGCAGTTGAAGACTCTTGAGAAAAATTATTCAACACATGATCTTGAGTTATCAGCTATAATCTTTGCTCTAAAAATATGGCGACATTATTTTTACAGTGAAAAATGTGAGATATCCACAGATCACAAGTGTTTGAAATACATTTTCACACAAAAATAACTCAACATGAGGCAAAGGAGATAGCTCGAGTTACTCAAAGATTTTGATTTTTCTATACCTTACAACCCAGTAAATGAAAATAAGTTGGAAAATTCATTAAGTAGGAAATATCGTTGACTTCTGACTCAAATGAGGACTGAGAGAGATCCTATATTCATGGATCTACTAAAGATGGTTATGGGAATTGTTAAGGAAATGGAAATATATTTCCTCTTTAAAATGATTGATAAACCATCTTTACTAGAGAAGATAAAAATCTCTCAATATGATGATGAAAATATACACAAGAAAATGATTGCTCTTAAGGATGGGAGATTAGAAGACTTCATGTATGAGGAAGGAGTTCTGATGTTTAGGAAGAGTTTATGTGTTCCATAAGTACCTGAGCTAAAAAGGGAACTATTAGACGATTCTCATAGATCAAATTTCTCTATACACCCAAGTAGCACAAATATGTATAGAGATCTATGGGATTATTTTTGGTGGGATAATATGAAGCAGGTAATTACTGACTACCTGTCAAGGTGTCTAGTTTGTCAACAAGTGAAGGTATAGAGACAACATCCTAGAAGAGTGATGTAACCTATACCTATTACTATGTGGAAGTGGGATAACATTATAACGGATTTTGTCATTGGACTACTGAGGAAACCTAGAAGGAATGATGAAATATGGGAAATTGTTGATTGTATCACAGAATCAGCACATTTCCTTCCAATAAGAGAGGATTTACCACTTGAGCGCCTGGAAAAGCTTTATATTAATGAAGTTGTAAGACTTCATGGTGCACATCTATCGATTGTGTATGATCGGTATCCCTGGTTTACATCAAAATTCTGGAAGTCTCCAGAAGGCTTTGAATATTAATCTTCGTATGAGTACTTCTGATCACCCCCAAACCGATGGAAAGTCTAAAAGGACTATTAAAACTCTAGAAGACATGCTGAGGTCATGCTCTCTTGAATTCCAAGGTATGTGGGATTAATACTTTCCTTTGGTGTAATTTTACTACAACAATAGTTTCCATTATAGTATTGAAATGGATCCAAATGAAGCATTATATGAAAAGAGATGTAAAACTCCAACATGTTGGGATGAAGTTGGTGAAAGGAAACTTATTGGCCCAAAACTTATTGAAGAGATCACGGAAAAGGTGAAGACAATCCAAGCACATATTAAAGCATTATAAAGTAGGTAGAAGAGTTATGCTGACAACCGGGGAAAGGATTTGGAATTCCAAGTGGGAGATCATGTCTTTCTGAAATTATCTCTATGTAAGAGTGTCTTAAGCTTTGGAAAGAAATGGAAACTGAGACCCAGGTACATCAGATCATTTGAAATTATGGAAAGAATTGGAGTTGTAGCTTACCATTTAGCAATGCCGCAAAGTCTTAGAAAAGTTCATGATGTGTTAGAGGTGTCATTGTTGAAGAAATACATGTCAAACCCAATGCATGTACTCACCTATAAAGAAATATAACTATAACTTGATTTATCATACTGTGAAGAGCCTATAGGGATTCTTGACATAAGGGAGCAGGTATTGAGAAATCGGAAAACTTGTCTAGTAAAGGTTCTTTGGAGAAACCAAAATATGGAGGAAGCAACATGGGAACCTGAGGATGTTATGAAGAAGAACCACCCACATCTTTTTTGTGGGCTTTATACATAAAATTTTGAGGAATAAATTTCCGAAGGAGGGAATAATATAACACCCCAATCATTTTATGGTATGCTTCTCTTAAATACATTCTATTCATAGCCTATATTTTATAAATCACTATGTTCCTTTAAAACAACACTTGGTTATTTTGGAGATAGACATAACCTATCCATTAAACATAAATTTTCCACTTCAATGATTTGAATTTCGAAAACCGGTCATCTAGAGTTGTGACTAGTAAGTCATTTGGAGTCTGATAGAACCAACTTGATTTTTTTGATGAATAGTAACATACACTTATGAATAGTAATATGACCCTTATGAATTGTAAATAATGATAATATTTTTTTCCTTAAGGTAATAAGATAATGAGATCTTAATTAATTTTTCAGTGTGATATAGAACTAATTATACCTTTAAAATTGTTATTTTTCGAACTAATAATGATTTAATTTAAAAAATAAATTAAAAATAATTAGAAATTTATTTTTAGAAAATGGATTTCTTTTTTGAATTCTACACATCAAAAAATGGTTAGGGTAAATTTTTTTGGATTTCTCTAAAATACTTGTATTTTTTATGAATAGTGAAAATACAATTTTGAGTTTTCGGTAGTTTAAAGACATAATAATGATATAATAATTAATATAAAAGGTGGTTAAACTTTTTTATAGTAAAATATTACCTGAGGTGTCCCAAGTGGAAGAAACCATGGTAAAATATCAGGGGCAAGCCCATGCTTTTGCAAAAACCACTAATGAGGTGTCCCTTTTAGTTAATAAAAAACTCCCTCTTAATTACTATAAATACCCACTCAACCTCTTCGTTTTATTTCATTATAAACTCATTATACTGAAATATCTGGTAGTATTACCTCCCTATTAGTCCTCCCAAGGTGTCCTCAAACCCCCAAGGCCCCAACCTTCATGTTTTGGGAGTTACTCTATAAGGTAAGAGAATCAACTACCCTTCTCTTTTCTTAAAGATTTTATTTATGTTCTCACTTTTATTTTAAATTGGATTATGTTGGGATATTTCATTCCATATTAACCTTAAATTACATATTATGTATGAATGATTAGATAACCCCTTTCTCTCATAAAACTATTTTATGAAATTTTTATTGACGTCGTTAGGCTGCCGAATTTTCGTGAGAGATTTCTCAATTTTTTTCTTATATATTGTGTTCATTTATTTTATACTTATTTCCTCATCTCCACTCATCCAAATTCTATGATAATTATATTAGTTTACATGAACTATAATTATATTATTCTAATGGAATATTTCATCATCATAACTCTTTCCCCCTCCTCTTATACTAAAAAATAAAAACACCGTCCAAGATGTGTTAATTTATCACATTCAAGGACGACGAGTTCTGAATTTTCATTACCATATTCAATTATGGTCATGAAACCATTTTTAGGGTTTAAATAGATGATAATATATGTATTTAATCTCATTAATTTACTGTAATCCCTACACACTAATAATATGGAATAATAATACAAAACAAGGTCATTATGCACAAAACCGCCAAGACAAATCCAACTGTTTATCAATAACTTTTAACTAATGATTCCGCCTCAAGTATATAACCCAGAATCATTATAAGATTATTTATATCTCTATAATGTCACTAATAATATATATTAACAATTCTTTATGTTTAACCACATTAAAAATGAAATTTAATTCATTAATACAAGTAACGAATCATGACAACCAAGGAAGAAAACGCTTCCAAAACAATAAAATTGAACCTCTTAAACCCATAAAAGGTCCATGAATGAACCTAATAAGGTTATAATAAATAAATTAAATTTATATGAGGTTCTGGAATTATTAATTAATGAAGCTAAATTTTATTATTCAGGCCATTAAAACAAACGAAGAACACACTTGATCATAAGGTAAGGGGTTTCTCATCTCACTTTCATTTCCGTAATATTTCCATTGTTTGACACTTATTTCTTGTATATGGTATATGTGTACTTCCATTTGATATATAATAACATTATTATATTTATATTCATGGTATTAAATGATTCATTTGATGGTTATTATGTGTTGGTCATATGATTCGACCGATTACATTGTGGTAAGGGACTTTGTCTCAACCACAATTTTTTGTAACTAACTTTGTATTTTGCACCTAATAATACTTAAGTGGTGTACATACTACCCATTTGAGATCATTTTTCATTTGAAATTATATTTATATTAAATATAAATAATATCATATCATTTATATGTTTATTTTCTAAACATTATACCATTTTTACATACGGTGTTTATTTGGAAATTTATTTTAACTATGGAAATATTGATGAATCCATATTCTCTACTCTATACAGATATTGAAAAAGAATATTTATACTGTATTAAATCAATTTATAATGAAATATTTGGACTTGAAGTGGAGGGTGGGTCCCACTATATCCCCTCGATGCATCGATAGGTCTCCTAAGACAAATCAGTTGGTGACAAACCCTTCGAGTTTGTTTCCAAAAATCAGACGGGTTTCTACCCAAAAAACTAAACCGTTTTAACAGTATTATGGTATCATGTGCCAGATACATGAGGTAAAATTAATAATCATTCTCTTTATTCATTATCAGTTATTACTATCCATGAGGTTTTCACTATGAAAAAAATCTAAGGATGCAGGTTCATTCTCAGTTTATTAATGGCGTGAGTTTTTCATTTATTCACCATGCCATATTGACTATGTAAAAATGTTTATGATTCAATTATTATTGATTCATTATTCTACTATTTTTAACCCTTACTGAGCATTTTATATCACCCCTTTCATTGTATACCTTCAACAAGTGATGAATAGGAGATCATTTATTGAGTTCATGTGGATGTTGTTTTTAGTTTTTGTTATGTATTGTATTTTGTAACCTTTTACAATGTAATTTGAGTTACATCTATGTATATAGTTTCTTAAATACTACTAAACTGGTTATTCCTTTAGTATTTTCATTCCTTCTAACCATGCCAATATAACAAGTAATGCACAGGCTCTGGTTTAGAGGGTTTGGGGTGTTACATTCAAATTGTTTTTTTATTAGTAAAATGATACATGAGTCATTTGTGACATGTATGAGTGAACCAATACTCAATTTGATAAATGGTGTGGCCGGTAAAACTCAAGGTGTCTCTTTTTATTTAAAATTAGCATTAATTTAAGTCAAAATAATAAGTGACATAATGGAAATCGAGTAAATGAATTTAGATTATTTTGATATTTTAGGAAAATGATCTATTAGTCATTGTTGATGTGTAGGGATCAGCCTCACCTCAATATGATGCATGGTGTGGCTGGTATAACTCAAAGTGTCTCTTTTATTTAAAATTGACATTAATTAGAGTAAAAACAAAAGGTAACGTACTTAAAACCAAGAAAATGTATTCAAATTGTTTTGATACTTTAGGAAAATGATCCATGAGTCATTTTTATGTGTAGGAGTCAATCACACCTCAATCTGATGTATGATGTGGATGCTACAACTCAAATTGTCTCTTTTTATTTAAAATTGACATTAATTTAAGTAAAAACAAAAAGTGACATTCTAAAATATGAGCAAAGAAATTTTTATTGTTTTTATATTTTTGGAAAATCATATATTAATCATTTATGATGTGTAGGGATCATCTGAACCTCAATAAGATGCACGTTGTGGTTTGTAGAACTGAAAGTGTCTTTTTATTTAAAATAGACATTAATTTATGTAAAAACAACAAGTTACCTACTGAAAACTGATCAAACATGGTTGGATTATGTTGATATTTTAAGAAAATGATATATTTTTCATTTTCATGTGTAGGGATCAGACTCACCTCAATAAAATGCACAATGTGTCTATTATAACTCAATGTGTCTCTTCTTATTTAAAATTGAAATTTATTTAAATAAAAAAAACAAGTGAAAGACTACAAAAATTAGAAAACACATTTGGATTATTTTAATACTTTAGGAAAAATATCCATGAGTCATTTTCGACTTGTAGGAGTCATTAGTGTCTCAATTAGATGAATGATGTGACCGGTATGACTAAAAATGCCTGTTATCAGTTTAAAATTGATGTTTTAGTTTTAAACATGTCACTCACTAAAAACATAACAAACATTATCCAATTATCTTGATAATTTATGACAGTGTTTCATAATTCATTTGTTACATGCGTGAAGCATTTTCACATCAAACTGACCCATGATGCGACTGGTATGACTCAAAATGCATGTTTTTAGTTTGAAATGAAATTTTAGTAAAAATATACAACTAACATACTGAAAACCAAGAAAACACATTCATATTTTTTTGAAACTTTATAAAAATAATCCATAAGTAATTTTTCATATGTAGAAATTAGTCACACCTCAATACGACACATGATGTGTTCGGTTAACTCTGAGTGTCTTTTTATTGAAAATTAACATTAATTTAAGTAAAAAAGTACAAGTGACATACTAAAAGCTCATAAAACAAATTAATATTGTTTTTATACTTTAGGAAAATGATCCATGAGTCATTTGTGACATGTAAGAGTCACCCCATACCTCAATCCGACATAGGGTGTGACTGGTAGGACTAAAAGTGTTCATTATCAGTTTAAAATTGACATTTAAGATCAAAACTTGTTACTCACTGAAAACCAAACAAACGCACTCCGATTGACTTTATAATTTAGTAAAATGATTTATAAGTCATTTTTTATGTGTATGATGTAGTATCACATCAAACCGACACATGATGTGACCGATATGACTCAAAATGTGTGTTTTCAGTTTGAAATGACATTTTAGTAAAAAAACACAACCGCCATACTAAAAAACTGTGAAAATGATTTTTTATTGTTTTGATACTTTAGAAAAACAATTAATCGATAATTTTTGATAGGTAGGGATCATCCTCACCTCAATATTATGCATGGTGTGGCTGGTATAACTCAAAGTGTCTCTTTTTATTTAAAATTGACATTAATTTAAGTAAAAACAACAAGTAACGTACTGAAAACCAATTAAACACATTAAGATTCTTTTGATATTTCATGGAAATGATAAATCAGTCATTTTTTACCTTTAGTATTCACCCACGCCTCAATCTGACGCATGTTGTGATTAGTATGTCTAAAATTGTCTGTTATCATTTTAAAATTGACATTTTAGTTCAAAATGTGTCACTCACTGAAAACCCAAAAAACGCACTATGATTTTATTAATAATAAAGGATAGTAATTCATAAGTAATTTATGACATGTATGAAGTATTATCACATTAAACCAACACATGATGTGACTGGTATGGCTCAAATTGCATGTTTTCGGTTTGAAATGACATTTTAGTAAAAAAAAGTGACATAATGAAAACTAAGAAAACACATTCGAATAGTTTTAATACTTTAGGTCAACAATCCATTAGTAATTTTTGATATGTTGGAATCATCTTCACATTAATATGATGCATAGTGTATCCGGTATTGTCACGACCCGCCCTCGGGGTCCGTGCCGTGACTACCCCAAGCCCGCCTTCCATAGGCCAGGGGCTGGCGACTAGCACCAAGGCGTAAATCCCGGTAAAAAGGGAAGGCATTGCCTTTGTAAAGTAAACAAACACCACAGAGTAAGCAAGCGGAAAGTAACACTAAGCAAAAACAGAGTACAACTAAAAGTGCGGAAAGTAAAAAGGGGTCGGAAATACAAGCCCAACTGTAAAGTACAACTCGAAAGGGAAAACAGCAACTGAAAAGTAAAGCTGCTACGCCGAGCTGTCCACTGGAAATCCCACCTGAAGGGTGGGTACAGATAGCTCCTCTGCTTCTCGGGTCCCGCCGTCTGCTCCGAGTATGTCCCACCCAGTGGTCTGCCTCTGGGTACCGCCTCGTCGTATAGTCCACCTCCAGGTACCGTCCAGTCCTCGAGCACTCGGCCTCTGCCAGTACTGGCCGTCGTCTGCAACCAACACAACGAGGTGCGGGCATAGCCCGTGCAGGGGTGAGTATAACGATACTCAGTAGGGACCCCGAGACCCTCAAGGTCTCACTAAAACCAACAAGGTTAACCACAAGAAGATCACAACAGATAAACTCTACTTAAGTATATGCCCATACATATACCTAAGTTATCAAGTAACCCATCTCAATCATGAGGAAACACAAGGATCATGAGATCAACGGATAACCACTACCCAGGTATATGCCCATACATATACCTAAGTTATCAGGTAACCCATCTCAATCATGAGGAAACACAAAGGTCAAAAGTCTCAGCTCAAACCAGGATTTTTATTATCGAAACCGTAACTGCTGAAGAGATCCGTCTCTAGAGTGTACAGTGGTCCTGTCACGACTCCGAGGCCGCCGCTCACTAACCTAAGACTGCTGAAGTACTCCTCCTGTCGAGTACTGCGGGTCTGCTGCCAACTACCAGGCGCTCCGTCCGCTGAGGGTCTGCTGCCAAATACCAGGCGCTACCCAGATAGCCTACAGAGGTACTCCTCCTGTCGAGTACCACGGGTCTGCTGCCAACTACCAGGCGCTCCATCCGCCGTGGGTCTGCCGCCAAATACTGGGCGCTCCGTCCACTGGGCTAGTCGACTCACTCCAAGTCGAGTCGGTCAAGCAGTCGTCAGGTCTCAGCCGGCTACACGGTCTCCGTACTCTGCACGCTCGTCTCCGGGAGGGTCCGCTCCACGAGCTACTGGTCGATACTCCAAGTATCACAAAGTCCCGCAAAGAAGTATCTCAAAAGTCCGTCTCGTCACAGGGGTCTCAACGCTACAGACGGCGCGTCGATCGGACGCCCGGTCTGTGAGTAATTAGCCTTTTCGTCCCAGGGGCCCGGTTGGTTTCGAGTGTGAACCAATCCCGGCCGTATCTCAACTGTACCCCGAACTCCCATAGGGTATACTCAAAGGGACCGTTACTCAACGTAACCACCAACGCCGCTGACGGTTCGTCGAACGGACGTCCTGTCTGAAAGATATCAGCTTTCCCGTTCCAGGGGCCCGGTTGGATTTCGGGTACAATCCAACCCGGCCATACTCCGACTGTATCCAAAACTCGGGCGGAGTATGTCAAAAGTTCCGTCTCATCAAGAGGAAGTCAACGAAACAGACGGTGCGTCGATTGGACGCCCGGTCTGAGAGTTATTGGCATTTTCGTCTCCGGGGCCCGGTTGGTTTTTAAGGCAAAACCAACCCGACCGTGCTCCACCTGCGTCCAAACCTCGGGCGGAGTATGCCAAAAGATCCGTTTCACTAAGAGGAACACTACGCGACTGACGGCGCGTCAATCGGACGTTCGTGGCTCAAGATATGAGCGTTTCCGCTCCGAAGGCCCGGTTGGTTTCGTGAACGAACCAACCCGGCCGAACTCAAAGTAACCCGAAACCTTGAGTGCGATATACCGAAACGACCGTCTCGATCCAAGGATCGCGTTGCCGCTGACGGTTCGTCGATCGGAGGTCCGAGGCTCAAGTTATAAGCCAAAAACTAATTTTGGTTCGAAGCGGGGGGTCCGGGTCCGGGCCGACCCGGCCCGACCCCCCCTGGGCGGCGCGGAGGCCGGCGGCGGCGGGCGGCGGCGGCACGGCGGCCGGCGGCGGCGCGGCGGCCTGGCGGCGCGGCGGCGCGGCGATCCGCGGCGGGCCGCGGCGGCTTGGCGGCTGGCGCCGCTTAAGGAGGCCGCGCGGGGGGAATTTAATTCCCCCGCTGAAGGACTGGCGGCGCGGCATATAGCCGCGCCTCTCTTGCAAAACCGCCCCCCCCCCCCCCCCATGTGGGGGGCTTGATTGGCAGAAACGGGGGGGCTTTGCCCCCCACAAGAAAACCGCCCCCTCTTTAAGAGGGGGTTTCATGAGGTGGCCGGGGGATTAATTCCCCCGGTTTATTGGCATCCGGCCGGCCAGCTGGCCGGCCGGTTTTCTCCAACGGGACCGAAAAAATCCGGTCCCCTCTTCGGCTTCCGACGCCGGCGGCCCGGCCGCCGGTCTTCTCTACCGCCGCGGCCCGAAACCGGCCGCGGTCTCCTCGTCCCGCCACGGCCCGGAACCGGCCGCGACGTTCGTCGTCCGGCGCGGTGCGACGGCACCGCGCCCCTTTGCCGTGCTTTGATAATCATTCAACGCGGCGCGACGGCGTCGCGTTCTTGAAGATTCTTCCTTGACGTGGCGCGACGGCGCCGCGTAAATAATTGTACTATCATCTGCGTGGTGCGACGGCACTACGCCACTTGCTTCCACCCGCAAGAATAAACAAAACGATGGAGGGGGTTCGGCCGTGTTCATGCGGTCCGGCCCCCTCACGTTAAGCAAAAACACAACTTAAAATAATCAAGTGTCTCACGTTAGACGTGCTAGATCCACGATCAAGAATGAAATAAAAAAAAATATTGAATCAACAACCCCTACCTTGGTATAAGGTTCGAAGATTGTTCTACGTTCCGCGGAAGACGACGTCGCGGAGGTCAGGCGACGCGGTCGTCGTTCGTCAAATTCAACGACGAAGAGGCACGTCCGAAGAGGCACGTCGTTGGAGAATCCTTGTACGCCGACGAAGGTTGTCCGAGGAAGGTGTGGTGTTCTCCCTCGTTGACACCGAAGACGAAGAAGAGCGGAGCGGCGTTCTTCGTCGGAACTTGAGCGTTCTACGTCAAGTCTTGAGGAAAGTCAAACAAAAAGGAAACAACGAACTCAAGAACCCTTACCTCGATAGTCGCACGTTGACGGAGTCGTGGAATATCGGTGTCGATTTCCTTTGACGTCCGAGGAAGAGTCTTTGTCGATGGTGTTCGTCGCGGAAAAGATGATGCGGAAGAAGAACGTCACGTCGCGGATATGGCGTCGCGGAAAGACCGTGTTCTTCGGCGAAGAAGTTCTTCGTTGAAGAACGGCGTTCTTCGTGTTCTTCGACAAGGTTGAAGAAGAAAGAAAAGCTCTCAACCACTTCAAGATGGCTAAGAGTTCTAACCCAACAAAATAAGACAAAGTCTTATTTTATTCACAAAAAGAATTTCAAAGGTTTGAAATTCAAAATGGCTAACTCCAAAATTAACTCACTTATTTAATATACATGAGTTGTATAATTAAATAGAAGTTAAGATAACAAGCCATTAAGAGGGAGAGAGGGGAGTTGAAAAGGTGGGGGTTCGTGTGGGCCCCACCACACTTAATCCTCCCAAGGGAGGTTAAGTGGGTGTGGGTCCCACTTCCAACTTCCTTTGATAGGTTTTAAGAAGTTATAATAAAATTTGTTCTACACAAATTTTATTTAACTCAACTAAAAACCTCAAAAATTAACTTTCAACCCGCAACAAACGCAACTCCCGAAAAGGTCTCTTTAAGCGAATATCGGCGCTGCGAGTTCATCGGTGCCCTCGGATTTCAATTCCGAGCACCGGATCAAAAGTTAGAAATACCCGCTCGTTCGTTCACTGAACGTACCCGAGCCAAACTTCAGAAATTAATTCCGGGCACTCCGGACCTCGGAATCAGGTGCCGTCTGAAACCGCGCTCTTGTAAAATTCTAAAGAAAATTAAGAAAAAATTTCCCTTGAATTTTACGGGTCTTTACATTACTCCCACCTCAGGACTTTACGTCCCCGTAAAGATACATCAAAACTAGGGAAACAAAGAGGGTACTGAGCACGCATCTGAGCCTCCCGCTCCCATGTGCTCTCCTGGAGATTCCCGTGCCGCCATCTGATGCGCACAAGAGGAATCGATCGTCCATGTAGGACCCACTCCTGTCGATTCTCTATCTCCACCGGGACCTCCGTAAAAGTCGCCCCATCGTCAACGTCAAGCTCCACATGGTCAGGGATGTGCGTCGGGTCGTGCACGTATCTCCTCAGCTGAGATACGTGGAAGACGTCGTGCACCCGGTGCAACTGAGGTGGTAGAGCCAGGCGATAAGCCACCTCACCAACCCTGCTGAGGACCTGGAAGGGTCCGATGAAGCGCGGAGATAACTTGCCTCCTCGGCCAAATCTCTGAATACCACGTCGAGGTGAGACCCGCAAGAAGACGTGGTCACCATCCTCGAACTCTAGTGGCCTCCGCCTCCTGTCAGCGAATGACTTCTGCCGGCTCTGTGCTGTCCTCATCCGCTCCTGGATGACCTGGACCTCCTCTGACGTGGCCCGGACCATCTCTGGTCCCACAAGAGCTGCGAGATTTCTTCTTTGCCGATAAGAGAAACCTGGTCTCATCCCCTGGATGAACCACATTCTTTGCCTAAAACAGTCAATCCTAACATGGATAATACTAATCCATACCAAGGATGACGTCGTAAGGCCTCGACGCTACTACTAAGAGATCCAACCGTTACTCTCGCCTCCAAGGGTTGAGTCACACTGTCGGCATCAGTGTGTGGTAACTGGTCTCCTCCAGTAGATGTCTCACAAGTGAGGGTCAAGTCAACAGTCAACTGGAACCTCTTAGTAACATCACAAAAGAGGACAGGAATGAAAACATCACAAAGGATGCGTCTTTTATTATTTCAGCTCATATTACAAGACGCTACACAAAAGCAACATCAACATGGAACTAGAAGTACAAAAGACGTATCCACTAGTTCCTCCCCTGTCCACCTGCTCCCAGAGCTCCATGATCGTAAGCTTCAGCTGCCTGAAGCTGTGCTCTCGCATGTTCACCTACTCCCTGTGGTCGGGGTGGACCTCCTGGTGGTGGTGGTGGCAGAGCCTCAAAGCGTCGTCCACCACCTGCTGCTCGGCCAGCTCCTCTGCCTCGTCCGCCTCCTCCCTGCGGACCGCCACGGTCGAACCTCTGCCTCTGCCTAGGTGGTTCCTCAACCGTCTGCTGCTCCTCCGCATGGCGGGTCGGGCAGTCACGAGCCATGTGGCCTTGCCCGCCGCATGCAAAGCACTGTCTTCCAATCAAAAGACTGACTCCGCGCTGTGTGCCCTGCACTGCTGAGCCAGTGCCCTGAGGTCGTCTGCCTGAAGGTCTGGTCTGTCTGGACCCCTGAGTCATCTGTCGGCTACCTGCTACCGAAGACTCCGCTACGTGCCGCCCTGCGGTGGGTCGCTGCGCTGGTGAAGACTCAGCAAGGAAGCTCTCAATCAGAAGGGCCCACTCCAGTACTCCTGTCTGAGTCGGTAAGCTGAGGGAGATCAGCGATGCCCTGATCTCGTGTCTCAAACCCTGCTCGAAGGTCCGGGCCCGGAAGAATGGGTCCCGTACCATGTCGGTCGAGTAGCGCGAGAGATCGGTAAATCTCGCCGAGTACTGAGCGACCGTCATGCTGCCCTGCCGCAGCTGCAGAAGCTCCTAGATACGCACCGCACGAAGGGTGGCTGGGACGAACTCCGAGCGGAAGAGGCTCTCAAAGTCCGTCCAAAGTAGAGATGCCTCATCGTGCACCTGGAGCATCAAGCTCCACCATCGTCCTGCTGCTGCGTGTAGTAGGCTCGCAGCGAGGATCACCATGAGGTCCGCTGGTGTCCTCACTAGCCTAAACAGTCGTACCACTGCCTCCAGCCAGTCCTCTGCAGCCTGGGGATCCGTCTCCCCGCGAAACCTGGGCGGTCGCTGGTGTTGAAACTCATGCAGTGCGCTGAGGTGACGTGCATCGTCAGCGGCTGCTGCTGGAAGCATCGGGGGCTCGGCGGGTAGAGCTACCGCCGGTGCCACTGCTGACAAAGGGCCCTGCACCGAGGCCTCGTCGCTCAGTGGGCTGTCGTCACGTTCGATTCTTGGAACCCTAGCTGGCTGCCGTCGTGGGGCCATCCTGAAAGAAACAACGTAACACGATCAAACGATTATACCTGGTGATCTGACCTGGTTTGAGCTGTTTTAAGGGGAAAAACTTTTGAAAACACACACGCAATCAGTGTTTTCGTGCACAAAGTCGGAAATCAGTTGTCAGGGTCCTGGTGTATGGATACGTCGGCCGCCCGCACCAACACTGGACTCCCTGAACTGAAAACCACACTCGGTACCCTTAACACTATCGCTTCACAGAAAGAAAGATCAGAGTTATAAGTTCTGCGGTAGAACCGAACTCCTCTGATACCAATTTGTCACGACCCGCCCTCGGGGTCCGTGCCGTGACTACCCCAAGCCCGCCTTCCATAGGCCAGGGGCTGGCGACTAGCACCAAGGCGTAAATCCCGGTAAAAAGGGAAGGCATTGCCTTTGTAAAGTAAACAAACACCACAGAGTAAGCAAGCGGAAAGTAACACTAAGCAAAAACAGAGTACAACTAAAAGTGCGGAAAGTAAAAAGGGGCCGGAAATACAAGCCCAACTGTAAAGTACAACTCGAAAGGGAAAACAGCAACTGAAAAGTAAAGCTGCTACGCCGAGATGTCCACTGGAAATCCCACCTGAAGGGTGGGTACAGATAGCTCCTCTGCTCCTCGGGTCCCGCCGTCTGCTCCGAGTATGTCCCGCCCAGTGGTCTGCCTCTGGGTACCGCCTCGTCGTATAGTCCACCTCCAGGTACCATCCAGTCCTCGAGCACTCGGCCTCTGCCAGTACTGGCCGTCGTCTGCAACCAACACAACGAGGTGCGGGCATAGCCCGTGCAGGGGTGAGTATAACGATACTCAGTAGGGACCCCGAGACCCTCAAGGTCTCACTAAAACCAACAAGGTTAACCACAAGAAGATCACAACAGATAAACTCTACTTAAGTATATGCCCATACATATACCTAAGTTATCAAGTAACCCATCTCAATCATGAGGAAACAAAAGGATCATGAGATCAACGGATAACCACTACCCAGGTATATGCCCATACATATACCTAAGTTATCAGGTAACCCATCTCAATCATGAGGAAACACAAAGGTCAAAAGTCTCAGCTCAAACCAGGATTTTTATTATCGAAACCGTAACTGCTGAAGAGATCCGTCTCTAGAGTGTACAGTGGTCCTGTCACGACTCCGAGGCCGCCGCTCACTAACCTAAGACTGCTGAAGTACTCCTCCTGTCGAGTACTGCGGGTCTGCTGCCAACTACCAGGCGCTCCGTCCGCTGAGGGTCTGCTGCCAAATACCGGGCGCTACCCAGATAGCCTACTGAGGTACTCCTCCTGTCGAGTACCGTGGGTCTGCTGCCAACTACCAGGTGCTCCGTCCGCCGTGGGTCTGCCGCCAAAAACCGGGCGCTCCGTCCACTGGGCTAGTCGACTCACTCCAAGTCGAGTCGGTCAAGCAGTCGTCAGGTCTCAGCCGGCTACACGGTCTCCGTACTCTGCACGCTCGTCTCCGGGAGGGTCCGCTCCACGAGCTACTGGTCGATACTCCAAGTATCACAAAGTCCCGCAAAGAAGTATCTCAAAAGTCTGTCTCGTCACAGGGGTCTCAACGCTACAGACGGCGCGTCGATCGGACGCCCGGTCTGTGAGTTATTAGCCTTTTCGTCCCAGGGGCCCGGTTGGTTTCGAGTGTGAACCAATCCCGGCCGTATCTCAACTGTACCCCGAACTCCCATAGGGTATACTCAAAGGGACCGTTACTCAACGTAACCACCAACGCCGCTGACGGTTCGTCGAACGGACGTCCTGTCTGAAAGATATCAGCTTTCCCGTTCCAGGGGCCCGGTTGGATTTCGGGTACAATCCAACCCGGCCATACTCCGACTGTATCCAAAACTCGGGCGGAGTATGTCAAAAGTTCCGTCTCATCAAAAGAAAGTCAACGAAACAGACGGTGTGTCGATTGGACGCCCGGTCTGAGAGTTATTGGCATTTTCGTCTCCGGGGCCCTGTTGGTTTTTAAGGAAAAACCAACCCGACCGTGCTCCACCTGCGTCCAAACCTCGGGCGGAGTATGCCAAAAGATCCGTTTCACTAAGAGGAACACTACGCGACTGACGGCGCGTCAATCGGACGTTCGTGGCTCAAGATATGAGCGTTTCCGCTCCGAAGGCCCGGTTGGTTTCGTGAACGAACCAACCCGGCCGAACTCAAAGTAACCCGAAACCTTGAGTGCGATATACCGAAACGACCGTCTCGATCCAAGGATCGCGTTGCCGCTGACGGTTCGTCGATCGGAGGTCCGAGGCTCAAGTTATGAGCCAAAAACTAATTTTGGTTCGAAGCGGGGGGTCCGGGTCCGGGCCGACCCGGCCCGACCCCCCCCCCCCCCTGGGCGGCGCGGCGATCCGCGGCGGGCCGCGGTGGCTTGGCGGCTGGCGCCGCTTAAGGAGGCCGCGCGGGGGGAATTTAATTCCCCCGCTGAAGGACTGGCGGCGCGGCATATAGCCGCGCCTCTCTTGCAAAACCGCCCCCCCCATGTGGGGGGCTTGATTGGCAGAAACGGGGGGGCTTTGCTCCCCACAAGAAAACCGCCCCCTCTTTAAGAGGGGGTTTCATGAGGTGGCCGGGGGATTAATTCCCCCGGTTTATTGGCATCCGGCCGGCCAGCTGGCCGGCCGGTTTTCTCCAACGGGACCGGAAAAATCTGGTCCCCTCTTCGGCTTCCGACGCCGGCGGCCCGGCCGCCGGTCTTCTCTACCGCCGCGGCCCGGAACCGGCCGCGGTCTCCTCGTCCCGCCACGGCCCGGAACCGGCCGCGACGTTCGTCGTCCGGCGCGGTGCGACGGCACCGCGCCCCTTTGCCGTGCTTTGATAATCATTCAACGCGGCGCGACGGCGTCGCGTTCTTGAAGATTCTTCCTTGACGTGGCGCGACGGCGCCGCGTAAATAATTGTACTATCATCCGCGTGGTGCGACGGCACTACGCCACTTGCTTCCACCCGTAAGAATAAACAAAACGATGGAGGGGGTTCGGCCGTGTTCATGCGGTCCGGCCCCCTCACGTTAAGCAAAAACACAACTTAAAATAATCAAGTGTCTCACGTTAGACGTGCTAGATCCACGATCAAGAATGAAATAAAAAAAAATATTGAATCAACAACCCCTACCTTGGTATAAGGTTCGAAGATTGTTCTACGTTCCGCGGAAGACGACGTCGCGGAGGTCGGGCGACGCGGTCGTCGTTCGTCAAATTCAACGACGAAGAGGCACGTCCGAAGAGGCACGTCATTGGCGAATCCTTGTACGCCGACGAAGGTTGTCCGAGGAAGGTGCGGTGTTCTCCCTCGTTGACACCGAAGACGAAGAAGAGCGGAGCGGCGTTCTTCGTCGGAACTTGAGCGTTCTACGTCAAGTCTTGAGGAAAGTCAAACAAAAAGGAAACAACGAACTCAAGAACCCTTACCTCGATAGTCGCACGTTGACGGAGTCGTGGAATATCAGTGTCGATTTCCTTTGACGTCCGAGGAAGAGTCGTTGTCGATGGCGTTCGTCGCGGAAAAGATGATGCGGAAGAAGAACGTCACGTCGCGGATATGGCGTCGCGGAAAGACCGTGTTCTTCGGCGAAGAAGTTCTTCGTTGAAGAACGGCGTTCTTCGTGTTCTTCGACAAGGTTGAAGAAGAAAGAAAAGCTCTCAACCACTTCAAGATGGCTAAGAGTTCTAACCCAACAAAATAAGACAAAGTCTTATTTTATTCACAAAAAGAATTTCAAAGGTTTGAAATTCAAAATGGCTAACTCCAAAATTAACTCACTTATTTAATATACATGAGTTGTATAATTAAATAGAAGTTAAGATAACAAGCCATTAAGAGGGAGAGAGTGGAGTTGAAAAGGTGGGGGTTCGTGTGGGCCCCACCACACTTAATCCTCCCAAGGGAGGTTAAGTGGGTGTGGGTCCCACTTCCAACCTCCTTTGATAGGTTTTAAGAAGTTATAATAAAATTTGTTCTACACAAATTTTATTTAACTCAACTAAAAACCTCAAAAATTAACTTTCAACCCGCAACAAACGCAACTCCCGAAAAGGTCTCTTTAAGCGAATATCGGCGCTGCGAGTTCATCGGTGCCCTCGGATTTCAATTCCGAGCACCGGATCAAAAGTTAGAAATACCCGCTCGTTCGTTCACTGAACGTACCCGAGCCAAACTTCAGAAATTAATTCCGGGCACTCCGGACCTCGGAATCAGGTGCCGTCTGAAACCGCGCTCTTGTAAAATTGTAAAGAAAATTAAGAAAAAATTTCCCTTGACTTTTACGGGTCTTTACAGGTATAACTCAAAGTGTATCTTTTTATATAAAATTGACATTAATTTAAGTAAAAACAACAAGTGACATACTAAAATATAAGAAAATACATTCAGATTATTTTGATACTTTATTAAAACGATTAATTATTCAGTTGCGATGTGTAAGAGTCACCCACACCTCAATCTGGTGCATGGTGTGACCGGTATGACTAAAAGTATGTGTTATTAGTTTAAATTGACATTTTAGTTTTAAAAGTGTCACTCACTGAAAACAAAACAAACACACTCTGATTATCTTGATAATTTAGGACAATGATTTATAAGTCATTTGCAACATGTATGAAGTAGTATTGCATCGAACCAATGCATGATGCTACCGGTATGTCTCAAAATATATGTTTTCAGATTGAAATGACATTTTATTAAAAAACCAATTGACATACTGAAAACTAAGAAAACACATTCAGATTATTTTGATACTTTAGAAAAAAGTCCATTTGTAATTTGTGATAGGTATGAATCAGTCACATGATCCAGCTCGATCTCACCTCTACTCTTTGTGCCAGTCCAAACTTGTCAGACCCCACTATTGGTCTTTCGATTTGTTGCTCACGATGGTTTGGGATGGTGATGGTGGTTTTTCTGGGTGATTCATTCTTTTGTTGGGTTCTGGATCTGGTCTTGCTTTTCAACACTCCTCCTCTGCCCTTATTGACTTACCCATCATGAAAGACCCCATTTTTTGTCAAACATGATGAAGTTTTAGGTCTATTTGGGATGGTTATGGTTGTAGGGTTAAAGTTGATTTCCTTTCTAGAGATGGTCATGTTATCGTGATGGATGGATTTGGTTTGACTCGTGACAATGTTTGATGACATTGATGTTTCTTGGCATTTTGGTGTTCTGTAAGCTATTTGTTGCTTCGTTTTGTGGTGTTCTTATTGTTGAATTTTTTATTATCATTGGACTTTGTTTGGTGGATATCGTTAGCTATTAATGTGAATGGTTTTGGGTGTTTTTTCGATGATGGTGATAGTGGTCTTGCGATGATTAAAATGGAATCCAGTGGTCTTCCTTGCAGGTGATCTGGTGTAACGACCAGTGAATTTATGCTATTTTCAGTAGTTTTAATTATGACTTTTGATATTTGAAATTTGAATTTGGAATAGGTTTTTGTGGCGGTTTGTGTGGAAGTGGTTTTTGTAAGGATCCCACTTATCCAACAAGAGTTTTTTATAAAATAAAATAAATGGATTGTGTGGTGTGTGTAATAATCAGTTGCACCTCAATACAATGCACAATGTGGCCGGTATAACTCCAAATGTGTCATTATTTAAAATTGACATTAATTTTAGTAAAAGAACATGTGAAATACTCGAAACTGAGAAAATGCATTTGGATTGTATTTATATTTTAGTACAACGATCCATAACTCATTATAACATATAGGAATCAACCCCACCTCAATAAGATTCATGGTGTGACCGGTATAACTCCAAATGTGTAATTTTTATTAAATATTGAAATTTTATAAATGTGTTCTTTAATATTAATGTTTAATTAATTTTTTTATAGTATTACTAACATAATATTTGTTTTCTTATATAGTTGTAATCTTTTTCTTGTGTTAACATGATTTGTTCAACAACTCATACCATGGGTAGAGATTACTGGGAGGGGATCATGGGCATAAGAAAATGAAATATTAATGTTTTATAATGTTTGTTGGACAATTGTAAATGTAATTATATAAAACGTTTCATTTGAAATATAAATAATAGTGTTTATTTTTGTATATACCATGGGTGGACAATTTTTTATTCCTCATGTCAATTAAATGAATATAGTAGGTTTGATTCTCGTATGCTATTTAAATTGCATTTTGCTTCTAGGTTTATTGTTTTTAAATTCCAAGTTGCGTGTGTTGTTATATGTGTTTAAGTTACAGGTTGGGTATGTTGTTATATAAGTAGCAAATTTCATGTGGTTATCCCTTTATTAGTGCTATTTTTACCACTGATAAAGTCCCCCTTTGTTAGTGTTATCTTTAACTCTGATAAAGAGCCCCTTTATCAGTTCTAAAAAAGTGCGGATAAATATTTCCTTTATAAGCGCTAAACATAGCACTGATAAAAGGGGTACTTTTTTAGTGTTTTTTTTAGCGTGGATAAAGGACCCCATTTATCAGTGCTTTTTGGAGCTAAAAAAGGATACCCCCTTTATCAGTGTTGTAATTAACAGTGATTTTTTAGAGCTGTTAAAGGACATTTTGTGCACTATTAAAGGCCATATTTTTAGTAATAGGGTGGCTAAAAATCCATCTAGTCACCCATTCTTCAAATGTTATAGTGTGAACATAAATAATGTAACAACAATGATAATATAATGAGTGGATTTTTTTATTGATTTTATACATTAAAAAATTTATTTCAATAACAATATCTGAAATATTTTTTGCTCGACGAGCGGAATAAAAAATATTAATGAAGTACTACAATAAATGACGATCAATGTCACATTTAGATCAGTTCTTCCTATAAGACCCAATGACATCCCCTTAAAAAATATCTCAAACCCTAATCTCCTCTTAGGATTTTTGTTTTTCATTTATAATCCTAAAATTATTGGATTTGTGTAAAATTTATTAAGGTAGGGTTGGGTTTTTCATGGTTATTCAATTAAAGTCCCAAAAAATCCAGTCTGGGGCCTAATACAAAAATATGAAAAACACCTATTATAGGTAAACCCCCCATCTTGAGTCAAAGCATGGTGAAATATTTTCCTTTTAGAGATATATTTATGAGTTATAGATAATTCATCTCATTTTCAGGCATTGGTTAATAATAATATATGTAAACAATCAAATTTTTTAGAGTCATTGTGATGCTTCAGAAATTAACCAACCATGAAACCACATTATTAAAAATTTATTAAAAAATATTTTTAATGAATTAAAATAAAATCTAGGTCACTACAGAAATCATGGTCTCATTTACACAACACCAAAGCTCATATAACACATATTGAAGGATTAGATAAAAAAATAACAATGTATTTAACTTGAGAAAGGAGGAGTATGGGAAGATGGCTTATGGAAGATCATCATCAGGATGGAGTAAATAAAATACCCATGGAAACCCATTTAAGGATAATTTAGATTGAGGTGAAAACACCATCACCCCCACCCCTTAAAAACCCCAAATAGTGTCTACTATGTACCCAATAGAGGATCATTGGCCACTTGGAGACCACTTGGTACTTGGTGAAAATCCATCAGGTACCCATTACAAGATATAATAGCTCTTTTAAAACAATGAGACAGCATTGAGTACATGATGAACTTCCTAAAATAAAAATTAATTATATCTCTCACCTTACATCATTATATTCATTCTTTAAACAACCAAAAATAGTGAGTTATTCAATATAGAAATCAAATTTCAAAAAAAATGAAATAAAACACTAGACTAAATGAAATGGATAATTATAATAGAATTGAGAGGGGGGAGAACATAATTAAAGGGAGTAAATATTAAATATTGGAATTTTGTGAGTAATATTGTGTCTAATCTATATAATTTCATAAAATCGATGATTTGGATTTATTCATGGAGATGGAGCTAAGGAGGAACAAATGTGCTAGATTGGTGTACTGATTATATTTGGTACTTCCACTATAATGACATGTGATTCATTTTGTTTATTTACTTATATTTATGTTTTGAGTGGAAAGATAATAATAGGTAAGGATCCATTGACTTGTTTGTTAAATGATCCAAAAATTTATATCCACTCAAAAAAGCATTAGAAGATTCTTGGTACATTAGAACGTCATCTGTTTATTCTCCTTATACATATCTCTTTTTGGATGAATGTAATAAATCTTTGTTTGATTCTACTTTTATTTCATTATTTGAATGTTGTGCTATGTTCAATTAATTTAGATTATTTTAGAGTTATTGATAACACAAGAACAAGATCCATTTGAGGCGTAAATTTAATTACCCTAATCCACCCCCTCTTAGGGTTATTTGGGCATTGGTGGTTGTACCACATATCATTTCAATAAATTATCCATTAAGAGGAAAATTGTACATCACATTTTTAACATCACCCTTTCTTAGTAATTTACACATCATTTACATAACCTATCTATTAGGTGGTAAATTACATATCATTTAGATAACCTCACCCTTGGGTATCAAATTACATATTATTTATATAACCTCCTTCTTATATAGTACATTTCACATTGTTTAAATATTAATATATTCTTGTATTAAGAATCATCATGATGTCTATGTTTTATCAATTCTCCTGTAATACCCCAACCCAAATCACCTAATCTGATTCGGAGGGTCATATATCCTAATCCATTCCTCCGAGAATAAAACAAGCTACTAACTAGTGGAAAGGGCCTAAGCAACATCGTTGGGAGACTATTCCCTCAGTAATAGATAAATAATCAGAGAATGAAATATTAGAAATGGTAATCATAGTACATAACAATACTATAATAAAGAATATCGTACAACTGAAGAAAAAAAATATAGCATCCCATGCAATAAAAATATGAAATACAATATCTAGTACATCAATTCACAGAGGAATCCCCAAATGTGTAAAATCCATATACAATAAAAAATGAAAAATAAATATTGTAGAATATTAGAAAAAAAGATCTCCGACTCTATCCCAAAATCACCTCTCGATCAACCTTATCCTTTTATAAAACTTCCCTAAGCAGGTCCATTGTCCTTATCTGAGAACCTGGGTATAAGGTCTATATGTTCCCCAAGATTCCCATGCAGATTTTGAGTATAAATCCACTAAGACACGAACAATGTTTCCTTAAAAAAGATGTGTCATGTAGATATAAAAATGTATACAGTGAAAAAAAAATCATAAGGAAACATACAACCATCCAGGTCATCGTACGCTAACCAGTCTGCCACAAACCTCTATCTTACTTACTTTAAATCCATTCCATAATATGATTCAATTCTACCCAATCACATAATCAAAACAAGGTTACCTAATTCTTCCCACAACATAACCATCTCATTTATGGATAACCATAATATACATAGTATAATATAAAAACTTTATTCTCTGACTCAAGCATCAATCTTGGATAACCATAATATACCCATCATGATAGCATTAGTTATTCAACAACTCAACCGTATCATTAATGGATAACCATAATATAGTCAACATAAATAGTACATTTCATCATACAAAGATAAAGAAAATTTATCACTAGGATACACAAGCACCCTCAAGTTAATAAAACAACACAACACAGTTATCAGTGGGATACATTTTCACCCACACACAAACCAAAACATGCAACAGAGATATCATAAGACTATACACACACCCACATGAAACAGAAATTCATAAATATTTATTTGAAATCATTGAAATAATATTTAATTACTACCTCAAGCATATCACAAATCAAATTTCCAAGATATATCACCCAAATCAAGACCAACACACCAAATCCCAAATAGAAACTTCTTCAATGAATGAATCTCAAATTGTTAAAGAGAAGTGAGGCCATTTTGGAAGGTTCATGTTCATATCCTTTAATTTCTAGATCCACTATGACTGGAACTGATCGAAACACATTTTTATAAAAATAAATCACTAAAATCACCCTAACAAGTCTCTTTTCTTCAAGATCCCTTACCCTGAGAAAAATAATGAAAGTTTTTAGGGAGGTTTCGAGTTAAAAATCAAAATTTTAATATTAATCACTACCATGTGTAACATTTGAAAAAATAATAACTAACCATGCAAAATATACTATCCAAAACCTAGGTTACATAGTTGGGATACACAGTTTGGTAAACCATGCACAAAATAATCTAATTCCACTATATTCAAGGACACCAACCACATGGTTAGCTAGGTAATCCACACAAGTTCTTTTAATCATGCTCCAATAGTGCACCTTCTAAATTGCTTCAAAAAATTATCAGTTTTTTTAAAATGTCTCCAAGGTTATACCCCATCATACCACACCTCAAAACCAAAAAATACAAGCTAAAAAAATGTAATGCACCTTATAAATTCAAGGGGGGTTATAGCTACAACGTATGAATATAACATAAAAACAACCACTATATGGAATAAACAAAACAAATTAACATGATCAAAAATTTAAACACTAGTACAAGCACATGTGGTCCATATCATCATGTTAAAACATTAAGAATCATAGTATAAGATCATCATGAGTGTTATTCATGATCACATAAACATATAACATAACATATATCCAAAACATGGTATAATTGAATTACAAAAGAATATTTATCATTTATTCAATATTTCAATGCAATATTCATTAATAAAATAAATAACTTAATGACCCAATGGGTTACCAAGTCATCAGGTGGTATTATTAGTTTTTCTCCTAAAATAGAAGAACGAACATGGTTCTATTTAATGAAATGAATTTATTTTGTAAAAACTAGAAACCTAAAATACTTATTTGTGTTTTATTTCTTAAAAAAATCCATTTAAATTCAATCCATGACACCATTTTAAAGCCTCAATAAAATTATTATTACAATGTTAAAATTTTTTCTTTGATAAACTCAGAGTACCTATACAGATCTAGTTTTTGATAAATTTATACCGACTCTTTAGGAAACCCTAAATTTGGATAACCCAAAAATTAATTATTCCTTAAGAAGTTATCACATTTTTCATCTTAGATCATATAAGTTTGATTAGAAATTTTTTTTGATGCCCTTGACATCCATTTGGGGTCCCTTATGTTCACAACCCACCTACCCCCAGACCAAACACATAAAAATCATGAAGGATAAGGAAAATAATCAGGGTCACTTTCCTTGTATGTTAGTACATCGAATACCAATATTCCAAATCAAGTTAAATCTGAAAAAAATTATAAAAACACAAAAATGTAATGTTTAATATATCAAACATAAAGGATAGAGATTCAACCAATAAAATCAATAAACATACATTTTCATCATTAGGAAAATCCTATTATCATATATGGGTCATCATTCTAACATACAATGATTCTCTCTACAGGGGAGGGGAGAAAGAGAGAGAGAAGGGAGATGAGAACCACCTCTATGTTGACCCCCTTTCCCAATTGAAAATACAATTATAGGGGGGATTACCAATATATCACCATTAGAAATCAATTAGCACCCCATTGGTTCCTGATTATAGAGACATTGTCTTATACATCGTAGAATTCTAAATTGTACTTTTTATAAAATAATTCAATATGTAATTCTATAGAGGGGAAACTCAAATAAAAACATGTTTTTTGAAGTATAATGGTAATAGGGGGTGAATTTCCTTTTAAAAAATAAAGCAATAGAATCAAAAATAATTTTAAAATAGAACGATTTCAATAATATAAAATGATGAAATCAATTAAGTGATAATATGTTAAATTTGATTCTTATATTATAGAAGTTAATGTCAATGTTAATTAAGAATTTAAGTATAATGGAAAGTAGATGAATCAAATTTATGAAATTTATGTGTATCGATATTAGAATGATGCAATATAGAAATATAAAAAGATATTGAACACAATTTGATATATATTTTGGTAATAGAACACAGGTTACTCCTATGTATACTCCCCTAAATTAGAGAGATATATATTATTAAAAAAATCCCTTTGTTTAAATGTATACCTATGATACAATATTTCCATCGTTTTAACAGAAACCCAAAAACAAAACTTTGCTTCATTTTAATTAAAACTAAAGAACCAAACTTCCCTTATTTTTATATAAACCTAACAACCAAGTCCCTTTATTTTTTTAATCACTTGAGAATATGGGGTGGGAATAGAAATTTTTTACTAGTGAAAATACTTTACAACGTCGGTCTTCAAGCACTCTTGAGAGAAGGATTTATTATGTGAGAGAGAGAAATTAATGTGATATCCTTTGACATTTTGAAACAAAGGTTGAATCTTTTTAGAGGAGGTCTTGGAGAACTCTAAAGAATAATCATCAATTCTATAGGGGAGTTTTTGTAGAAGTTCATTGTAAAGATACAAGAACCTAAGACATCTATTTATAACCTTCAAATACTTCAGAAATATTCTATAATTATCTAGTGATTAATTAACTTATTGAAGGTCATAATTAAAGAGGTTGAATAATAATAAATGTAGGTTGGCTAATTAAATGGCTTGCAATATATCTTGGTGCACAAATCATGGTTTTTTTGTCTCTCAAAACACTCAATTCCATGGGAATAGCCACTAATAGTATGCCATTTTGGATTGTAATCCCACTTATCCACCATGGCATGATCAAAACGGGTGTGGCCTTGGACATTTTCTCTATATCTATGCAATTTAAACAATTTTATATACCAATTCCTTGAATGATCATCTAAGATGCTTATAGCCTCCTTCCAAGGATTTAATAATTCAAATAAGACTTATTTAAGGATATTTCAAGTCTTATTAAAGACTTTAATTATTTTATCAAGGATACTTCAAATTGAACTTAGTAGTAGATAAAAATAATTAAATGAAATGTTAGAAACATAATTGATTGTTTTGTGATCATTAAAACATCATGTGATATATGGGATATTATATATTTTTTTGTATGGAAATATCTTACGTTTGATTAACAAAATGAAAAAAATTATTTATAACCCCATTGCCATAATTATTTTCAGTAGCATTTCAAGTTCAAAAATTTAAAAAATGAAATAAAGAACCATAAAATGATAGGGTAGAATAGTAGTTTCAAGACTGAGGTTGAACCTACGGAGACTAGGTTGGAAAAAATATTAATTTAGTAAAATAAACCATACCTATTTAACGAAAGAAACCTAAACTAATTTATTATAGAAATGACGATGATTGATTTTTATTTTAAAAAATAGAAAAATGTGTTGGGAAATTGAAAATATAGGTTCATGATTGTCTAGGGTATGAAATAATGGGAAAAAATCAAAGTTTATGGAACCGAGTTAGTTGAATCTAATGGTCATGGTAAATAACCCCAAAATTTCCAATGTTACCTTTTCACAATGGTATTGCTACATTAGGTTTTTGTTGACCTGGTATCTCAAAACCATATTTAATCATAGTGTAAATTCGACCCAGTGGTCATGGTGAGGATTTTTCCCTAGTCAATTCATTGAAAATTTCAATACCTCACTGATCATGCAATGTTCATGAATGATAAAGTAAAGAAGTGATTTGAGAAATAAGGGTCATATAAAAAGACCAAAATGAATTGGAAAAAAATAACTTAATACAATCAATCCCCCTTCATCACAAGTTATTCACACAAATTCTACCCCCCCATTCTAGACATGAGGGTGTAGGAAAATAAAGATCCCATTTGATGCATCATAGCAGTAGTCATCCTTGATCATAGATATAGAGGCTCCCAAATGAATCGTTTGAGTGGTACCATGTCCTATTATTTATAGACTTATCTAGGGCTCATGTAGCATTTAATTACATTTATTATGGGTCAAAAAGTGGTCATATGTATAACAACGCTACTTTTTCTTCCATAACAATTTCACTAATTTTAAGAAAAACAACATAAAAGTGATACAAAACCATGATCAAAAGGTTTAGTATCTTGGTAAAATTTGGACCATACATCACTTATACATAATTAAACATAAAAATTTATTTTAAATATTCTTCTTTATCCATCTAAATCTCACATTATCCTTAGTACATGTAGTCACAAAAGGGTATACATCAAATAAAGAGGTGATCTAGAATCCCAGTAAGAGGATGAATAATAACATGGGTGAGAATAATCATCATCATCATAAGAATGGGATAATAATAATAATAACTATGAGAGTAAACTTTAGATAAAGGAATGGAATTTGGTAATACATAAAAATGAAACATCATGTTTTAGTGGTAAAATATGAAACATTGTTGTGAAAAGGCCAATATCACGTTCACACATAACATATCTACATAATAATAAAATAATAATTATGAAAAAAGATAAAATCATGTTCACGCATAACACACATTATCTCATGAGATACGTCACATTACCCATTGAATTATAGGGCTATATAATTTTTGGGCCCACCCGTCACATCATAACATATACATAAACATGCATGCCATATGGAACATATAACAATCATAACCATGAAATAACCCATATAAAAGAATGGGTTTCATAAGTATTTCATAAATAATTCATTCTTGAATAAAATTTAGGGGTACCAAAAGAAAAAGGAAGATCATATTTGGTATAGAAATTATCACTCTTGAGTGAAGAATAAATCACTCAATGGAAATCAAAATGTGCTTCAAAAAGAACAGTTATTTTGGAAAATATTTATATTTATCCTAAAATCAATTTTGGAAACAATTATATCCTCTAAAATAATAGGTATGAATAATGAAATCATATTTAATGAACATTAAAGGTATATCCACACTGAAATTTGGCATGAAAGAAGTATAACCCAAAGAAAGGGAGTTGGGTTCGAGAATCCTCTTACCTCAAGTCTAGATGTGTTTTGTACTTTCACTTAATATCCTAAATAACCAAATTAGATTCATTAATTACTAATTCCAGAACCCCTTAAAAATTATTTTATTTATTTTAGTTTTATTAAGTTCATTTATGTCCATTTTGATGGGTTATAGAGTTAAATGTTTTCATTCTAGAAGTGTTCGTTTTCTTGGTTTTCATGATCGATTCACTTGTATACATGTATAGAAGTTCATGTGAAATGAGAATAATTCTCCTAAATTGAACTAATATGTTATCAATGAAGTTTTAGAAGTTTAAATGGACATATATTACATTTTTTATTAATATGAGGTTGAATCATTAGATAAAATGTTAATAAAAAAGGTTTAGTTTATTTTGTTGGTTTTCACAACCATCACGAACTAGTTTCATTTTATATAATTTTATATCTATAAATTAGTTAAATTTTTTTAAAAAAAGATATTATTTACATATTGAAATATGGTTTAATAATAAAAATGATTTTATGACCAGCCATGATGGCAGTAATTGAAAATTGAAAATTATCATCCATAAAGGCGGAAAATCGACACATCACGGATGAAGTTTTAGTTTTTAGAATAAAAAGAATAGAGAAGATATTTGATGATGGATATTTCATTAGAAAAATTATATTCTGGTATATATATGATACTGGAGTTATCATTCCACTTTGGATTCGGTATGTGAGGAGAGGATAAAGAAAAAAATAAAATTAAAAGAGAAAGAAGGATTTTACCTCTTGAATATCGTCTCCTTGAGAACCTCATTAAGGCACCTGGGATTATTCTTTTGTTGTGAGATTAAGCTATTGGATATGGGTAAAAGTCTTGGTAAGGGAATTGGGAATATGTAAGACAAGATACAAAGATTATAAGGTGTGAGGAGAAGAGGTAGTATTTATACAGGGAGGAGAGGGGTGTTTTTTTTTGTTATTATATTCATTAATTTATTATTTTGGCCCAAGACTATAAATAGTGTTGATCATTTTGAATAATTAAAGTAACTAGTTCATTTGAGTTTGAAATAATGGTTTATTAAATCAGGTATATTAAAAAAATTATGTATTTAGCTTATAATGTTAAATACCATAAATTATCATATTTAACTATTTGCAAAAAATTCAACTATTTTTGGAAAAATAACAAAAAATCACCCTAACCAATTTTTGATGTATATATTCCAAAAATTAACATCATTTTATGAAAATTATTTTCTAAATATGATAAATTTAATTTTTATATAAAATCATAATTTATTTGAAAAATACATATCTTAATATTATAATTGATTTTATGACCCATTGAAAAACTAATTAATACCTCATAAAATTATATTATAATTATTATAAAACATAAATATAATGTATCAGATTTTATTTTTCATTATTTTTAAATATTATACGGATTAATTTTTAAAAAAGGCACGGAGAAGATGTGTTATTTTGAGACCCGATGTGTCTAGAATAAATATTTAAAAATATTAAAATATTAAATAGCACGCGCACATATTTTTCCTGAAAAAAGTGGAATAACTTATAAACAGGTTCCCAGAACAGAAATATAAAGGCACCATTTTACTTTAGAACTGTTATTTTACCCTAGGTATGACCTAACATTGGTTGATGTAGGTTTTTTGAGAAAAATTTATCAAGGGTGTAAAATGAATAAAATTATTTAATAAAATTATATTAATTCATTATGTTGATGTAGGGACCAATTCTTTCTTTAAATACATTCTTATTTAAAAAATTTAGGGTTATCCTCATAACCCTATAATCTCTATAGGATCATTGGATAGAGCCTACGGATAACCCTCTTGAGAAAACAACGAAGAAGTTGCGGATCATGGATCGATCGATCCATGCAGCCTCGGATTCAACAGATCACACCAACTGACATGATGCAGTGATCATTCTTCATCAACAATCAAACCAAATTGAGGTAGGGAATGTGTTTGATTTGTCTATTTCCCTATTCTCGATTTCAATGATGAATGCAGACTAATCAATGAATAGATTGACCCACAAATCAATCATTGTGCGGGATGGATATGATTTCAGGGTTTATTTAGAGATTCTAATATTTTTGATTAAAAAATGATGATGATTCATTTATCATTTTAATAGTGAAAACCCAATATCGACGTGAACATTGATCAAGGTTAGTCCCTCCTGATTTGGTTTGTTCTTTTCTCCCCTGATTCATCATTCTTCATGTTATTCATCATTCATCCCTGTGGTTCGACTTTTATTGAATGATTTATCATTTCACATTAGATTCATGGTTAAATGATCCAAAATTGTAGATTTGGTATCAGTAAAACTCGATAGAGGTGTGACGGTGGTTGAGGAAACAGATCTAATGACGGTTGGATATGATTTCATGTTCTTTGGTGTGAAATGAAGAACGAAGAAGATCTCATTTTCTATGCTGATTGAAGACCCGAATCTTACTGATTCAGGGATGGCATGACCAAACGACCTCAGATTTGGATTTTCATGGATAATTGACCATCTTAATTGAAAAGGCTTAAGTTTTTCATAACCCTCAAAATTAATTTTTTATCCTACACTAGTAAAGTAGTGAAGGGTGGAACCATAGAGAAGGTAGGTGAATGTTTAAGGGTTAAAAAACAAACAAACCCCACTGTTGTCAGCAGTGGGTAAACATTAATTTTTTTTATATATTTTATGTAAAATGGAAATGAAGTGACTAATTTTATTGAAATATATAAAATTGGTGAGACTGTGATAATTCAATGCAGACAGAGAAGAAGAAATACAATTCTAGACAAATGCTTAGGGAAAAAATATTGCTTTTTTGTTGATTTTCTCCTTCTATAAATGATTAATGATTTCACAGCCTCTAAAAATGAATGGATTAATCCCTTTATAAAAGAGATTAACCACTCAGAATAGTAATTTTAGAATTTCTAAACAACAAGAAACACCAAACTGCAAAATTATTTAAAAAAATTGTTGCTGGAATCAATCTTACTGATGTAATACAATAGTTATAAATTATGATTTTTTAGAAATGAATCAATGATTTTTCTTTCCAAAAGATCATTTATTTATGTGGTTAATTTTCTAGAGGTTCAAAACAAATCTTTATTAATGATTGGAATTAATCTTGTCGATAAATTCCAATTATTAAAGATGAAGTTTTGTGAAGAAAAGGTAATAAAAGAACCAGCAGACAACAATTCCCAAAAAAAACAATTACTCAGAATTAATCGCAGAATTTAAGATTTAACAATTTGAATTATAGTAAAATGAAAGAAAATATAAAGGAGAAGAATTCTACCCCTTAATCTTCCAAGTTGTTACTCGATTCTTCTCCTCCTGGTATCCATCGGGAAGTTCTGCTCCTCTTGTCTCATTCTATCTCTTGCTTCTCTCGATGGATAAAATGTCAAATGAATGGTATATCATGGAATGAGGTGTCCCATGATCTTTAAAACTGCTAATTTTTAAATCATCTATCGTATGCTTCTCATCACCAACTGTTTCCACCGACTTAGGTAAGTCCTTCTCTTTTTCACCACACGTGAGTTTTTGTCTGACACGCTTGTCATAATATCAGAACCCTTGTAACTAACTCCTGACCAGTTGGTTGAAATAAATATGGATGTGATTCTAGCTTTGGAATGTATCTGCAAAAATAAAATTACTAAAAGAGTTAAAAACATGACAAAATCAATTTACTTATATAAATAATTATTATTATTATTTAATTATTTTTTATTACTATTTAAAATTTATTTCTTATTTATAAATTAATAAATATTTTATTTGATAAATATTATTTCTTTTTATATTATTATTTTTTATTGAACTTTTATTAAATATAAATTTATTTACTTAATATTATTAAAATTAGTATTTTAATAATGTTATATTATCTTAAGATTACTAAAAGTTATTATTTTATTATTTAATTAAGTTGATTATTTATTAATTTAATATTTTTATGAATGTTCATTTTAATTAATATTATTAATAATTATATTATATTAATATAAATATTAAAGTATTAAGATTATTAATTAAATTTATTTGATTAGATTAGTTTAATTTAAAAATTAATTTTATTTATAAATTATTATTATTAAAATTTTAGTTCTATAAGTTTATTTAACTAGTTTATTTTATATTTTATTATTATTATTTTTTTAATTATAATTATTATGTTTTTATGTTTTTATATTTTTATATTTTTATTTATTTGTTTGTTTTTAATTCTTCCCCCACTTATCTTCTTCCTTGTGCAGGGGGGTCAATTGTTGCTTCTCTAGGAAGCCTCCACGACCTCCTCTTCCTCAACTCTGACATAGTGTCGACTCCTCTAGTAGGTGGTTCTCAGCATGTTGATTCTGACCACGACTATAGGTGGAGGTTCAACAGCACTCCTCTTCTGATAGCAACACGGCACCGACACAACTAGATCCTCATAGCGGCAACAACTTGACTCTTCTAGAGGCTTCAACACAATGATGACAGTGTCACCTTTATTGGAAATGTCTGACTGATCAACACGAAAAACACAAGCAACAATGGAAAGAAGATTGAAGGAAAAAACTTTAACACAAATGATGTTTTGTGCACCACCAATTGGGATGCTTTTCAGCTGAGGTTTTTATTGATTTATATAGACACAAAAAACCAGGATGAATTTACAATGTAATTAAAACATGCGGCAGCCTTAATGAGGTAAAATTGCGTTGACTCGTCAATGATGGGGAGAAAATAAAGACGGTGAAATAAATTTCAAAGGAAATTAGTCAACAATCACCCCCTTAATTTCTATTGCATTCTCTGGATCTCAATGACGCCGATCATCGCACACAACTTCTGAACCTGGCACACCCAAGTGACTTCGTGAGAATGTCTTCAGGCTGCTATTCCTCCCTCGAAACCTTCTCCTTGCTTGCCTCCGGATTCTCAGTAATTAATGTGGTATACAGGTGGGCGGGCTTGGCTCATCGGCCGTAATGAAGTGTAACTCACCAGGGTCGAGCTTGCGTCGTGCAAACCTAGGCGGTGTTGTCGGACCGATAATGTTGTTGATGGTGCGAAATCGAAGCGAGGCGTCATCGTGTTCAACGTCAACTACTTCTGCCATATTGGATGGTGGTGAAGTGAACTCCACTATGGTTGATGACACAGGTATCACCTTAACCACATCTAGTGTTGCACCTTCTGCTGAGTTCGCTCTAATGGGTTTGAGTGATGAGCTCTGGTCTCCAACAGTGTTGTCGGCCTCCGCATTCCTTGGTCTATATGCCTTTGTGTGTTTGACGTTGAATCGGTCCTCACTACACAATACATCTTGTTCACCATGAGCACTCCAATCCTACTATTTTGCCTCGTCGAAGGTGACATCGCGTATAACATGCACGCGTTTGCTGACAGGGTCATACACGTGATATGCCTTGGACCCGAACTCGTACCCGATGAAGATCATCAGCGTACTCCGGTCATCCAGCTTCTTCAGGTGAGGCTTCATGTTTTTAACATGCGTGATGCAGCCAAAGGTGCAGAGAAAGTGTACCACCGGTCGTTTTCCATGCCAGGCCTCATACGGTGTCATTCCGTAAAGGCTGTGAGTCGACGCTCGGTTAAGGATGAAGATGGCGGTGGGGACAGCCTCACCCCAGAACATCTCGGGAAGACCCTTAGCCTTCAGCATGCTTTTATCCATAGACACCACTGTTTGGTTGTGTTGTTCAATGACCTCATCTTTCTATTGTGAAAAAGGAATCTTGAGTTGTCGTTGTATGCCACGCTCAGTACAGTATTCACTGAATTCTACTGAAGTAAAATCGTCACCACGATTGGTGCGGAGAACCTTCAGCTTGCACTCTGTCTCCACCTCCACTGTGGGTTGAAACCTTCTGATTTCCACTGGATCTTGGTCTTTTCTTGTAAGAAAATTGAGCCACATGTAGTGTCTCATGTCATCCACAAGTAGCAGAAAGTAGCGGTTCCCGCTTGGCGTTGTTGGTGTGATCGGCCCGCAAAGATCACCGTGGACAAGATCGAGGAATTTTTCTGCACGATGCTTCACCTGATCGGGGAAATACTCTTGTTGATAATTCCCAGTGATGCAGTTGTCGTAGACTTGATCTATTTGATCAATCCATAGAAGCCCTCGCACCATATCGTGTTGAGCGATCTTGGGCAGAGAATGGGAGTTCAGGTGGCCATACCTCTCATGCCATCATCATGCCACCTCTGACCCCCATGTTGACAAGCATGTAGGCTGTGCAATGTTGAGTCTTAGCTTGTACAGCAGGTCGGGGGAGCGCTGCGCCCTAGCCAGCAAGCATCATTGCTTGTCCCTAATCTTCATGATGCCTCCCTCGATCAGTACCTAAAAACCATTCTCATTGAGTTGTCCAATGATGATGATGTTGGCAGTGAGGCTCGGGATGAAGTGCACCCACGTGAGTGCGTGGTGCTCACTAGTTTTACAAGTGAATAAGATCATCCCACACCCCTCAATATTGACAACAAATCCGTCACCAAACTTCATGGTGCCACGGATCCAAGAGTCATTCTCAGAGAAGGCAGCGCGAAAACCAGTCATGTGGTTTGTGGAACCAGTGTTGAGGTACCACAGGTCGTCGTCGCATGCCTCCCTTTAAGCATGTTGTGCAAAGACCTTCGCCTCGACCACTCGGAGAGGACTGCAATGTGGCAGTGGGGAATTCAAAGTGGCGGATTTTGGTGGTGGTTTATCGGGCATCACAGTGCACGCCCTTACCATAAGGAGTTTCAGCTCGTTGTCATCACCATGGGTTAGAATATCCTTAGTATGTATCATCCTGGTGTGACAATCTTTGGCCCAATGACCCATTTTTCATCAATAGAGACATTGGTCTCTTGAGGCATCATGACCATAATTGGATCCCCTATCATCCCTTTGTGGTTGTCGGCGACACCAGTTTCCAGTCATGGAGTCATTGAGGGGTCCATCCCTTGCTTGTCACCACTTCATCCGTGCATCCCACTCCTCCTCGGTAAGGAGAAAATTCTCTCCATATTCGGTGGTGGGTGCTGGGTCAAAATGATCTTCCGCCGCTTTGAGTCTCCCTGTTACCTTCTCCACAGAGAGCATAGAGATATCGAGAAGCGTCTCAATTTAAAGGGCAATTTGGGAGAACCTAGAGGTGACGACGTGCAGGTACTTCTCAACGACCTTGACTTGAGGCTCCGGATCGCCAAGGATCGTGAGTTGGTTGACCAACCCGGTGAGCCACATTGCGAAGTCATCCACTGATTCATCGTTGTGAAAAAAAATGCCTTCGTACTCCTTACGGAGCTTTTAAGCATTGTCCTTGTGAATGCGATCAATGCCAATGCGCATGGTCTTCACGGTGTCCCACGCTTCCTTGGTAGTTGCCTTGATGGTGAGTATGGAGATCATCTCCAGCGGGACAGCGCGGAGGATGGCCTCCAGCACCATCCGATCTTCCTGGAGTTCCGCACCGTCAGTGTCAACAGCATCCCAAAGACCACGTGCTTGAAGCATGAACTTCATCATCAAGGACCAGTCGTTGTAGTTTGTCTTTGTGAGGATCAGATACGTCGTCGATCCCCTAATCTCCTTCACCACTCGATGTACCACCAGAGGGCCACTACTGCTATCAACAGGGGGTCTAGGGCGTGCTGATGATGTTTGGGAGAGTCGGGACGATGAGGGCTCCGAGTTCGGCATTGTGGATGAAGTCAACCTTTATCTGATACCAAATGTTGGAAATGTCTGACTAATCAACACGAAAAACACAAGCGAGAATGGAAAGAATATTGAAGGAAAATAATTGAACACAAATGATGTTTTGTGCACCACCAATTGGGATGATTTTCTGCTGAGGTTTTTATTGATTTATATAGACACAAAAAACCAGGATGAATTTACAATGTAATTAAAACACGCGGCATCCTTAATGAGTTCAAACCGTGTTGACTCATCAATTAGGGGGAGAAAATAAAGACGGTGAAATAAATTCCAAATGAAATTAGTCAACAACCTTCTCCTCGGTGATTCAAAGTGAGTCTTCTTTTTCAGATATGTAATTAATTTCATGGTTCAACTTGGGTTTGGATCTGAAAAATGATGGAAAAGGGGTTCTTTGGTGGAAATGGATTAAAATCAAGATCTGATCAAGGGTTTCAGATTTGGTGAATGTAGGATTGAATCTGTTTTATGAATAGAGTCTATGGTTGTGTGTGAAGGAACAATGCCTCATCAAATCTAAGTTCGGCCTCATGATGTGAATAATGGTGACTGAAGATTTTTTTCGATAGGTTGTAGGGTGGATGGAGCGTCGGTGAGTCATGCTACTGATGGAGTGTCGGTGAGTCATCTACAAGGATAGAGGCGTTGGTGGGACCGACGATGGATGGACTAAAGGTGAGATTGTTTTCGGTGAGACAATTGGTTGAGAGACATCGATAAAGGGAAGAATTTTAGTAGGTGAGAGCATTGGTGAGATGTCTCTCTGATAAAAGGGAAGAAAGGTGGTGTTGGTAGGTCACCAAGAAATGGCTAAGGGACAAGATGTGCTACGGTTGGATTTCAATAGTGACTAAATTATCTTTCAGTAACCTGAATAAACAGTATGAAAACAAAGGTAAAGAAAAATTAATTATAAACAATAAAATGTTAATAAAAATAAAATATGAAGATCAAAATAAACACAATGAAATTGTAATTAAAAAATTGAATTAATAAAGTCTTAAAATATTTGAATCAGATAAAAATGGAGAAGAGAAAATAATTAAAATTATGAAAAAAAAATTTAAACTAAATAATGTTTGTTAAAAAATAAATAAATTTATATAGGATTTATAAATTGAAATTAAACATTCAAATTACAGAATTAATATATCAATTGTAATCACATTCATTAATTAAAATAATTAAAATTAACGAGGCACCACTGTAGAGTAAAAATACTACAATGTGTTTTTTTATGCATCAAAAATAAAAACATAAAGTTAAATGAAAGAGTATAAAATTAAAGAGTGAAAATAAATAACCAAAAAGATAGTTAGATAAAATTAATAATTTAAATGGTCAAAAATAAAAAATTATTTAAAAAATGATTAAATACTAAATTTAATTATAAAATAAAAAAGTCCAAATAATTAGTAAAAATAGAAAAAAATAATTAATTAAATGATTAAAATATTTTTCGAAAGGTGTGGGAAATCTGTATAATTTAAGGTCACATCAAATTCACCCACACTTAAACATTAATTTTCCTCCATCAATTAGTATTCTTTAATAAATTTCAAAAAATAGAAGTGTGGTTTTATTAATCAACACCAAATATAACATTTCAGCCACTTTAAAAATAAAGGACTAGAAACTATAATTGAGACTTTAAAAATGGAATGTTTCAAATGAAATCTTGCATAACTTCATATACTTAGTGGGTAATTAAGAGGGGAAGAAATCATTCAATTTCCAGGATGTCTTTCCACATTTATGAAACTGCCTACAAACTTAATTCAATTAAAGCTCAAGATATAAATTTAACATTGATAATAGGTTAAAAATAAGTGGAGTTTAGATCTTAACAAAAGGAAACATGTATTTTGACTTTCACCTAACTTCCAAAAAGAAAAAATTATTTTTTTCTTGAATCACTTTATTGATACAACATTAATGATTCCATATAAATCTAATGTCCCCTTCTTCATCGAGGTTCATTATTACCCTCACCTTAATGAACACATTTTTGACCCTAGGAACTTTATTTTATTTTTCCCAACCATATTCATTTTGCAAAAAATGGTGAATTAACAGTTATTGAAATGGCTTTAGTTAAAGAAAACGCACCCAGTGCCTAGAGTCTCAGAGATTTACCATGGGTTCCTAAATTTCTATTTTACTCTAGTTTCAATTGATTCACATGGAATTCATTTTTATTTGATCACTAAGGTGATTATTATTATTTAAATAATTTAAAACTTTGTTCCCTTAGGAAAAAGTATAGAATTCCATTTCCTAAAGTTATTATCTCAATTCTGCAAACAGGTATCCTATATCACTCACAAATATAGTTCTTAAACTGAATATTCATAAAATCATTAATAAAAACATTCAGTAGCCACCCACCCTCATAATATTTAGATTCATGGAAACTCTTAACTACCAGAAAATTATTATCTTAAGGAATTATAGAATTGATGTACAATACAATGCCTAAAGAAACTCAACTTTTGATAGGATTTTGAAGACTTTTATCATTTTTTTTGGAAAAAAGTGTAAAGGTAAAGGGATTTTATGGGATCCATTAATGCACAAAATAGATAAATATATGTTGAAACCCTCCCCCACACTTAAAACCAAACTTTGTACCCAAAGATGAATTAAAAGGTGGAGAAGAAAATTTAACAATTAAAGTTCATATAAGATTTTCAATTAAGTAGATTGATGACATGTATAAGGGGTCTCATTGAAATTTAAAAGAATTTTTTCCAGAAAAATTACTTTATAGAAGGTTTAAATGCATTATAATTTAAGGTAGTGATAAAAGTTTTAAATTAAGATATAAAGTATCATGTGAAACAAAATCAAATAGTTAAATGGGTGTTAGCAAGATTTAGAATTTGATTCAAACAGATGTTCAATAAAGAGGAAAAGAAGTATTTAAACACCCTTAAGAACAAGAGCCATGGTAAATCTCCCACACACTTAAATCCATGCAGTAAAAATTTTAAACCATTGAAACTCCACTTTCCAGAAAACAAATGCATGCAGTAGAATATAGACATATGTAGAAAAAAAATTAACAGTAGCAGATTTTTTTTTGCATAATAGCAAAAACAGTAATAATTTCCAGCAAGGGGAATGTGTAGAAACATTTTTTTCAACAGAAGCATAACATAATTGATTCATCGACACTGTCAATAGTGAGTCATCGTTGAGTAAATTAATATTAGCAGTGTAACAGTGACTCAAGTGAATTGGTGAGTCAGGGACACATAGTTAAGCTGTGACTTAGTAGTGAATTTTTTTAAGTAATCATGAGAAGAAAAAAGAAAGAAAAAATTAAAATGACTTCCCTTAATTAAGTTTTGAAAAAATAAACTCAATCTTGAAACTCTATATATATTTAAGAATATAGGGAATTATGTTCTTTATTTACAGCATCAACAACATACTCTAAAGACACAGACCAATAACAAAATAACAACAAAGGCAGAGCAAGAAACATTTTATTTGAAGTAAAATAAGTAAAACAAAAACAGTAAAAATAAAAATAGTAAAAAAAGAGAGACCATGGTTGAATCCCATAAAGAATTGAATTTTAAGTCTTTAGTTAGACTTTATTTTAAGTACAATTTTTTTCTTTTTTTTGAAACAAGAAAAATCATGGGTTTCTTCCCATGCAGCTCTAGTTTTAAAGACTCCAGTTGGACTCACCTAGAAAGATACCATGGTCATTAGGTGGGTGTGGTTTCTTGTACATAAACAACCACATGTGTTTTCCAAAACATTTTTATTAAAAAAACTATAATTGAGGGCACTAAGACTAAATAAAACAAATACTAAACTCTCATAACCTGTAAAATATTTAAGTATCACCCTTTAACATTAATGAATTGCTCACGGGAGTTATCAAATAGAGCAGAAAATTCATCACCAGAATTCACCTTTTCAATATTTTTAAGAAAATTAATTTAATGTGGAAAGGAATGAACTCCCTAAATCTCTTATAATAAGCTTTTAAGCTGATACAAAATTAATTCATTCTTGGCAGTAATGCTATCTACTTCTTAATTATGTCCAAATTAGACAAAATTAGAATTTTCATGAAGGGACTACTATGAAATGGGTGCTTTTAGGGGTATGTAATTGAATTCAAAGTTCTCTAATTCATTCCCATTCATAGAAAACTCGTTATTAGTGGTTCTAGGAGCTAACTTATGAAAATAAAGTAGAAGAAGGGGAGAAATGGTATGCTAAAAAAATCAAAAACCCTAGAACTCAAGTGAAATTCTCTCTCTAAACTAATCTAATCATCTAGATTGTCTTTTTCACCCAACTTAGTTGAGGATAGAAGTGAAAAACATATAAGAGAATTTATTTGAATATTCACATATTTAGGTTTTAAAAAATTATAAATCTATTTCAAAAGATTCTCATCAGTTAATAAGCACTCAACTTCTATTGTTTCTGACAAATTTATTCTACCTAAATCAAGTGCGTGTTCAAATTCTTCTCCAAGATCACAATCAAAAAGTTCATTTTCTAAAACAAATTCAGTTTAGTGTTACAATTAAGTAATATAGGAAGGATTTTTCAATTCATCTTCAAGAAATTTATATTCAATATTGTTCAAATTTAAACAATTTTCCCTAGATATAACAACACTATTTTCAATTTCACTACACAATGATTCAGAAAAATGATCAATCTTAGAATATGGAAATGAAATCTCATCATTTAATCTTTCTTCAAATGATATTCTTTCATCCTCATCAGACATCATTTCAAATATTGATGGGTTAATATTTTCTAAATAGGGAAGAGTGGTTTTTAGAAAAGGTTCAAAAATTTCAAATTCTATGATTTCCAAATTAATGTTCTCTTCCAAACTACACCCCACTTCAAATAAAGATTATTTATTCAAAAATTTAGAAATGTTGTGTGAAGATTTTTTGACATTTAAGTTCTCATTCTCAAGCTTATCTTCAACCCAAGTGATTACATTTTCCAAATTTCTAAAAGAGTGATTTTTTTTAAAACTTGGGAACATTAAATGAATAGGGAATTATTATTCAATCTATTATAATTATTTCTCAAAATTTTCCAAATCAACTCCATTTAAATTTTTGAAAAATTCACCAGGATTGTTTTCTTCATCCAGTAAGTTGGTAATTTTTATATTTTGTTCATAAGAATCAGATTATTCCCAATAATTTTTATTTCTTACATTCAACCTCACTCCCCAATTCATTTTCATTTTCAAATTTTCTATAGGTATTTTTTCATCACTTATTTCAGCTTCTTCTTATTCTTTGAACCTTATTTGTAACTCTTAGAGCATTTTTTCTAACTTCATGAGTTTCTATATTGTTATTGAGAATTTATAATTTGAATTTCATGGTTTTGGTTTAACCAAGAGTTTCAAACATCCCCCTTAGAATCCATATTAGATATAATTTGGTAACTTTTTGCTAGAAAGTCAGATTTAGGCTCAAATTCTTGTTTATTCTCTTCAAAATAGTTTATCTATTGTGGTTGATTATAGGCACACTCCTAGGAAATGTGTCCATAATATCCACAACATACATAGTATGATTCACTATCAAAATATAAACCCTAAAAATCATTCATCATTTTTTAAATGATCATATTAATCACACAAAATTTCAAGAATAACAAACAGAAATTTGAAATTAGCTCAAGCATCATCTTTTTTAGCAGCTTTTTTTATTTCTTTTCCATATTTTTTAAGAAATTTTATACCTTAAATAACTCAATGCATACCTTCCCCAATAATGGATCCAAAGTTTGATAAGTCTAGAGGTCTTCACGGCCCTAAAAATTAAATTTTTATTCTATACTTGTAAAGTAGCGAAGGGTCGAACCACAGGGAAGGCAGGTTAATGTTTAAGGGTTTAAAAAAACAAACCCCACTATTGTTAGTAGTGGGTAAAAATTATTTTTTTATATTTTCTATGTAAAGTGGAAATGAAGAGACTAATTTTATAGAAAAAGATAAAATTGGTGAGACAATGATAAAGCAATACAGACATAGAATAAGAAATACAATTCTAGAAAAATGCTCAGGGAAAGGAAATATTGCTTTCTTGTTGATTTTCTTCTTCTATAAATGATTAATGAATTAACATCCTCCAAAAATAAAAGGATTGATCTCCTTATAGAGGAGATTAACCACTCAGAATAATTATTTTACAAGTTTTCCACAATGAGAAACACCAAACTATAAAAGTATTTTAAAAAAACTGTTACTGGAATCAATCTTGCTGATGTATTCCAACAGTTTTGAAATAAGATTTTTTAGAAATGCATCAATGATTTTTCTTTCCAAAATATCATTGATTTATGATATTAATTTGGTGGAGGTGAAAAAAACAATCTTGATTAAGTATTGGAATTAATCTTGCTGAAAAAGTCCAATTCTTAAAGATGAAGTTTTCTAAAGAAAAGGTAATAAAATAACCAGAAGATAACAATTCCCTAAACATGAACAATTTCTCAGAATTCACCATAGATTTTAAGATTTATCAATTTGAATTATAGGAAAATGAAAGAAAATAGAAAGGATAATAATTCTCCCTCTTAATCTTTTATGTTCTTTCTCTATTCTTCTCCTCCCACTGTCCATCGAGAAGTTCTACTGTTTCTATCTTAGTTTATCTCCTATTTCTCTCGATGGATGAAATGTCGAATGAATGGTATGTCGTTGAATGAGGTTTCCCATGATCTCTACCACTGCTAATTTTTACATCATCTGTCGTCTGCTGCTTATCACCAACTGTTTCCACTAACTTAGGTATGTCCTTCTATTTTGAACTACACACTTGCGTTTGTGTTTGAAAAGATTTCTATAATATCAGAACCCTTATAACTAACTCCGGGCTAGTTGGTTGAAATGAATCTGGATGTGATTCTAGCTTTTGAATGTATCTGCAAAAAGAAAACAACTAAAATAGTTAAAAACATTATAAAATCAATTTACTTATATAATTAATTTTTAAATTATTTTTAAATTATTATTTATAAGTTTTTTTAATTTATTAATTAATAAATATTTTAGTTGATAATTATTATTTATTTTTATATTATTTTTTTATAGAGATTTTACAAATTATAATATTATATACTCAATATTATTAAAGTTAGTATTTTAATAATGTTATATATTATCTTAAGATTGCTAAAAGTTATTATTTTGTTATTTTATTAAGTTGTTTTTTAATATTATTATTAATGATTATTTTAATTAATATAATTAATAAGTTTATTAAATTAATATAAATATTAAAGTATTAATATTATTAATCAAATTTATTTGATTAAATTAGTTTATTTTAATAATTTATTTTATTTATAAATAATTATTATTAAAATTTTAGTTCTATAAATTTTATTTAACTAATTTATTTTATATTTTATTCTATTATTATTATTTATTTAATTATCTTATTATATTTTTATATTATTATTATTTTTTATTCTTCCCCCTTATCTTCTTCTTTGGGGTTTTTTTATGAGTTTTACGAAATAAATTATTCGAGATAGGGGACTAGGGTTCCGATATTTTTAAAACTGGGTCTGGGATGCGTGAACGCCGTTCACGCATCCTAGCCCCCACTTAAGATGCGTGAACCTCATTCACGCATCCTCCCGAGAAGAGGGATTCATGAACGGGGTTCACGCATCTCACAGAGAGCTTAAATGCTCCTCAAAATGTATAACTATTAATTATAAACTAATAAACTTAAAGTAAAAAATTTAAAAATATTAATAAATATCAATTAAATAATAGAAAATATTGAAATAATGTTAATAAATATTCATGAATAATATATATTCATTAAATAATTATTAATAGAATGGCTTGAGTATTCTCTAACATATATTTAGAAATATATAATCTTAGCATCTTTCACTCACTCACATCATCTCAACATGTTGTTGTTATACATCTATTTCTATAAAAATCCTCTTATGGATCCATTTGTATTCTAATGTGGAAACTGTTATTATATATGAATTCCACTAATAAATGTTTTTGATCACAATATCTCTTGAAATAGATCAAGAAATATATTAGTTGATCTACAAGCCTATGAATTATCCTTTTAGACTTACTATTAGTTTTAGTGTGGTTAGTAGTTCAAATCTCATTTTTGTATCCAATGCTTGTTAAATAATTCCCAAAAACATCATAGAGATCTTTGGGACTCTATTAGATATAATATAAAGATTTAATCCATGTAAACTTACCTCTTTATTTATATATTGGTATGTTGATAGAGTGTGAAATACTCTCAAATAGTAATGAAGTAAGAAAGCATTGTAATTTGATCAACTATAAACTGAATGGAATTATTTATAATGTAGGTCTTTATAAGACCTATGACGAATTAGATGGTGATGTTTTATATTTTAATGGGTAATAGTTTAATCATCCTCTTTTACCTCTTTCATTCATCTTTTACTTACTGTAAAACTATGTTTTGAGATGCATACTCAATAATCTCACTCTTTATATTGCGTACCAGTAGAAATTGTTTCCTTTTATAAAGTCTGAATATGTATCTTCTCAAAATTAGCCAAATGAACTTCTAATTCATATTGTAGTTATTCTGATCTTCAATCATAATCATCTACTCTTCACAAATATCCATTATTGATTCAAATTCTTCTTCATGCAATTTAATTTTTGTAAACAAATAATCACGTTCCATGATATTCTAGGATTTTACATCTAATTTTAAATCATTGAGATCAATAATATTTTTCAATATTTCTTCAAGTTCATGCATCTTTTCATCCATAATCTATTTGATTTCGAAATAATTAATATAATTAATATTTATAATTTAATTTAATCATATTATTTATTATACATATATATATTTACATTGTTAGATAATTTGATAACAGTAAGACACTTATTAAAAATAGAATAGAAGTATAGATAATAGTAATGCACATACAAAATGTATCATAAATCAAATGTAAACCGAATCTATGCCTCTGGCGTGGATGCTCCTCTGTCCCACAACTAGTCGTATACTGGATGTGTCCATGCCGTGTCTGTCTACGTCTGTGCTCTGGCGTACGCTGCGCATCCTCATCGACAGCCACCTCCGCATCCTCCTATGTGACAGGTTGTGGATGTACAGTCTCACCGCCTGTACCCTAGCCCGCATCTATGGATAGTGGAAGCTGGCTGGAACTCTCACCAACATAGGAAGTAGATGGCTGCTTTGCTGCGGATGACTGCAATAAAACATCGAACTCAGTCCAGTCATTGTCTGTAAGTACCTGTGGATGTGCTTGAGAAGCTGGAGGAGCATCTGACTGATCATGTTGTACACCCTCCTCAGTGGAACAATATCATGTGGCCGAGCAAGCTGAGCAGCCTCCTCCTGTGGAACAAAAACATCCATAATAGGGTAGTCACCCCCAGGTACATCTATGTGAGGCTCAGCAGGCTCTGCGGCCTCCGCAGTAGGTGGTGGATCAAAGAAAATGCCATGATAAATCTCATCCATCAACGGTAGCATCTGTCGTACAAGGGTGTGAAAATATGATGGGTCAAAGGCAGCTCTCTCCACTGGATTAGACATATGAATTAGATGAAAAATACAAGCATCCTGCAAAAACAAATTCCATTGTTAACTAATATGAATAAAAAATCTGTTGAACAGTGAAAGGAAGAATACATAACAAGTCATGGAATCCCCATCCGTGGCATGTCAGAAATCTGACTGGGGACCTGATGTACCAGCCTGCATAATCCATCTGATCCATCAAATGAAAACGTATTTTCCCTGCCCCTCGCAACTGGGACTCCCATCGTCTGTCCCATAACGTAACATATCTGGCATGGTAGCTCTTCCAATCAAAATCTCTCTTCCCTAACATCTTCAGGGAATGAAATGAATCCAACTGATTGGGCAGGTCAGGAACTGGATGAAGGAATCCAAACTGTCTCATAACCCTATCCGTCTGATGCCACTGGACTATATGAAAATGAATAAGTGGAACCATGCAGGAGCCGATATCAAGCATCACTGTACAGTATGGGGGCATACTCTGAAGGATATCATCTGTATATGGCATCCATGTAATCTGAAAGAAAAAATGAATAATCAATTAATAAATGAATAGATGTACAGTAAAGAGTAAAGATTTGACAATATAAATAATAATCACTTACATCATCTGGTCGAATGCTGTCTAACATAAGTCTGTAGGCGTGAACATCATGTCTAGGAGAATCTGAATGTCGATGCGCCTGACTCCACCTGTAGATAACATTTTTATTTTTACATTTCATAAAATAATCTTATACCATTAAGTTAGCTATTAGAAAGAATTAATAACATACCAACGTCCACGTGGAGCCTCTGCTACAATATCTACAGGTAATGGCGCATGGGCATGTGGAGCTAAACGAGGTATGTGCTCCCATACCCACATCTGTAGAAGAACAATGCATCCTGTGATCTGCATCTTATCGATGTGACATGCACTGCATAGGGCCCTGTATGTATATGCTAGGCAGACAGACCCCCAACTATATCGGCCTGCCTAGTCCAAATCCTCCAAAAAAGATAGATACATTAGGTGCACAAAAGTAGTAGAGTGGTCAACAAAAAGCATGCCACCGATCAGCCTTAAAATATATGCGCGTGCAAATCGCAGCATAGTGACGTCATCAGCATCATCTGGTAAATGTGTGAAGTGCTGTTCTAACCAAGGCATCCACAATCTACCACTGACGATGGTCCTGCCATCATCCTGGACCTCTATGCCCAGAAGTCTTTGAACAAGCTCAGGAAAATCTGATGGAACTCGGCCTGTCAAAGCATGTTCGTCGATAGGGAGGCCCAACATAATGGCCACATCCTGCAACATAATAGTCATCTCCCCCTCACTGAAATGGAAAGTATGCGACTCTGGTCTCCATCTCTCTACAAGTGCGGCAATGAGCTGATGATCAAGAAATGTGAAGTCGCACATCGCTACTCCATAGAATCTAGCTCGACGAAGATGTGGGACGATAGCGGGAGGTGGTGCAGTATGATGGAAATGGTGAGATCTACGTACACTCAAGGGAACCATAGGACGTCCCTCTAAAAGCAGTCGTGATACATGAGTAGCCTGAGATGTAAGCAATGGAAAACCTGCCATCTGCACACATGATATCATCATTACTTATTAATAGTGGAAGCATGATATATTCATTTTCATTTGGTGTCACAATCAACATTAGCCTAGTCTCACAATCAACATTAGTTAATGATTCTCAGACACTCATATTCCATTACAAAAACTAGACATCTTATAAGAAAACCAGAATTTAAAAGTGAAAAATTAATTATTTCTTCTTTTTTGTGAAATTACGTTTGTTAATTTATCCATTATCCATTAAATAACCATTAACATTATTCCAAATTATATTAAATTTCATTACATTAATCATCATAGTAAATTTCATTACCTTTAAGAACAATCCAAACCATGTACTCTTGGAAGACCATCCAAAGCTACCTCTAAGAGGAAACATGCAACCAAGAACATCCATATTCATAAGTGAGAATTTCATCTCTCAACATCTCCCCAATAGGTATTCCCAACATTAACCTGCTCATATCTATAGTACATTAAAAAATTAACAGGAAAAAATAAATCCACAGGGAAACTAGGACCTCAAAACAAGTCTTTCAACCTTCTCATGAAAATGATCATTGATGACTCCAAAACAAGGCTACAACTCACGCTCTAGAAAATTATATTTATCACAAAAATGGAGCAGGTACACAGACTCAATCATGGATAATGAGATGTGGAACTCTGTCCTGACACTTGGGGACATCTCTTACGAGTATGTCCTTCTGCGTGACAGATACTGCATCGTATTCTCCCTCCTCGTTGCCAAGGCCAATCCATCTCATTTCTGATGCGAGTTGACTTCGGTCTTCCTCGAGGCCGCAACCTGGTAGCATGAAGCCAATAATTTTAAAAATGACAGACATTGAAAAAATTATAAATGAAACTAAAGCCAACTTATGAAAACCTGGAAATATCAGGGACGATGGTCGGTTGATCAGCAGGCAATGTGATAGAATGGAAGTCACCAACAGGCATCCAAGCAGCACTATAACAGTTAACCAAAGTGCTCATGTGATACACTGGGTCAATATATGGCTCCCATGATATATTTACTAAAGCGCAAGATGCAATAACATGTACACATGGATATCTCAATGTCTGAAAGCTTCCGCAATCACAGTACCTGTTGTCCAACATCACGACAAACACTCCACCATTAGGGCATGTACCCTGGTCGTAGCACTGTCTTACCCAAAAACTCCTCTTTTCCCTGTGAAATGCTATAACAGTCCATCATGAAGCCTCATTCTGTATCCGGTCAATATTAGTTTGAAAATGCTGATTAAAAAGCATTCCATTTTCCATCCTCTGGTAGGCCTTTTGGGACCGGTCAACAAAGTAGTGAACACATCTAAAAAATGTCTCTTGCACTAACCCTGTGATTGGGAGTTTGCGCACACCCTTGAGGACACCATTTATGCACTCCACTATATTAGTGGTCATATGCCCATATCTCATGCCACCATCATATGCTAATGACCATTTTTCCTTTGAAATTTTCATCATATATTCATATACCTCATCATTAACTGTTTGGTTCTCTTCAAGACATCGATCAAACTTTTCTTGTTGGGGTTCATATGCTGAAACCATAAGATAATAATGTATTAAAATGGATATTAAATTTTGTTAAAAAAAGCAAGTTTAGAAAACCATACCCAATTTGAGGATCGCCTTCTTTATGGCCTCATCTCTAAACTGCTTATGCACATTACTTGCAATATGTCTAATGCAATAACGGTGATAAGCATTCAACTCAGTCTAAGAAACCCCATCACTACTCACGGCCTCTATAATCGCTTGATGATGATCAGATATCAGACACACGCCCTGTTTTTGCGTGACATGAACACGTACACATGCCAAGAACCAGCTCCAGCATTCAAAATTTTCATTTTCAACAATAGCAAAAGCAAGTGGCAGAGGAGCGTGATTACCATCCTGTGTGGCAGCAATGAGTAGAACACCTGTATACTTTCCATAAAGGAATGTGTCATCTACTTGAATAAATTGTTTACAATAGGGAAATGCAGCAATGCACGGTCTGAATGCCCAAAAAAGCCTATTGAACTTCACCTTTGACCAATCAACTCGATGATTCTGGGATACATACTCAACACTGTCCAATTGATAAACAATCTGATTATTGAGAGACAATAATTCCATAAGCTGTGGCAACATTGCATAAGACTCGTCCCAATCACCATACACTTTTACAATGGCTTTCTGTTTTGCATTCCAAGCTTTGTTGTATGATATCTTATAGTTATACAACTATTGAATTCTTTCCTGAACAAGGGCAACAGGAACATCCTGACTTGTTCGTATCATCTCACAAATAAAAGTAGATATAAACTCTGCATCAAGGGAAGAGTGATCTTGTGCCAAGCTGGGATGCAGACAAGTGTGTGGGCCTTCTAATTTGGTTATCTTCCAACATCCATAGTATTTATCAAATATTTCTCTTAATCGAAATTTACATTTTGATCCATATTTTTCACAACGAATGAGATATTTGGTCTTCTTTGACTCATAAACCACAAATGTGAAATGTCGCTCAATGTGGTATTGTTTTATCACATTTTCATGACCTGTTTACTTTCAAACTCCTGCCCAACATATATGGCATTATCATTTGATGCAGGCTTATTCCCTATAATGTCAGGGAATTCAGAAGCTGGTGTAATGACATCCCAATCAAAATGTTGTTCACGAGACATTCCTCCAACTAAGGAACTCAAAACTGAAGGCTGATTACCACTAACTGGTGGATGTAGTGGATGTCTATCTCTCAAAGGAACCTCAGAAGGTTCATTCCCAACCACATCATCTCCTGCTGACTCCCCGTATTCTTCTTCCTCAGATAAACTTTCATGCACTATATCAGCACACAAAGGGATGTCATCTACATTTCCTTCCAAATTTTGATGATCTTCCGCATTACATTCTTCCACAGGAGTCATATAAGGAGGAGACAATGAATAAGACTGCTGTGAAGGATCAGCTTCTAGAGAGCTCGCAAAGCATGGTTCTATAGTAATCGATTGCACCACATCAATATCAGAAATGACAACAAATAATTCCATCAAACCATTAATACACTATTGCCTGAATAACTGAGAAGCCTCCATCCAATCCTCATCATCGACTATAGGGTAGTCACTATACCACAGATGCTTAGGATATTGAAGATGTCGGTATCTAATTGAAGTGATTGCTTGTCCAGTACTCAGTTTTAACCGACTATGAATCTTATTACGAACTACATCCAATGTCATACAACCATGGAGATTTACCACTTTGAAAGGTGGTACACTGTAGCAAAAACCCTGCTCGGTATAAATTATCTCACCGTTGCAATATATTTGAGCAGACATAATTACCTATACAAAAATAATTTAAAAAATATTATACACTACATGGTAAAATTTTAAATTATTTAATTTGGTTTTGAATAATTGATTATCTTGAGACTTTTTAATGTATTGATTTATCACTGTTAAGGTATAATAATTGTGATATTAGCACAAAAGCAAATTTAATATAATGTTTCATAAAGTTTAATTACTTATGAATATATAATCATGACTTGATCTTGAGACTTACGATTAGTTTATCATTTGATAAACTAACCACAACCTATGGGTGAACTCCTGTCTCAATTATCAAATATTTCAGCAACCGCCAATCTCCTGTTAAACAGCAACGCCGACTCTCGAACGAGTTCTCGAATGCCTCTTCATCGACACCTCTTCGGGGATGCCTCTTCGTCGACACCTCTTCGGGGAAGCCTGTTTGGGGACACCTCTTTGGGGTGTTTGTCTTTTAATTACAAATTTACTCACATGCATGTGAGGGGGTGTAAGGGTATGAAATACATAAATTATTTTAAGCGGACACGCAGGTCCTTACACTTACTAAGAGATGACTCGCAGGTCATCAATGCGGAAAAAATGCAATTATTACAAATTGAATAACAACATACACAAAATAAAACATGCAATTTCAATTATGCATGGTCGGTCATCTCAAGATCAGTCATCACTCATACCGTGTTTTTTGGTATATTTATTATATTATCGGTATTATATAAAATCTATATTAAATACTACACATCTTTTACAAAAATTTAACTTCATGTGTATATATATATATATATAATTATTAATAACATTTAATAAATTTTATTATAACTGATCTAATTGAGATTTACATAATAAACACTTTTGTTATTAAATCCATTCATTAAAATAAATTTCTCTAACATAAATTATTTTTCCTAAACATTAAACATTTTAGACATAACATAAAACATTCAATATTCAGACAACATACATTCAAAAAATTAAATCATACAAACATTCAACATCAAGAAAATTAAATCATACAAAACATTTCATGCATAACATGTGAAATAAATAAATCATACACACAATTAAACATACAAATGAAATAAATAAACACAATTAAACAATTAAATTATCAAATAGAAATTTTACCTCAATAAAAGCAGCAAATATTTGTTGAGAAAGAATTTCTGCAGGGCTTCGCCACAAAAAACAGAGGAGAACAATGGGTTTTGGGGGGGGCTCCTTTTATAGAAATTCTCGGCTGGATGCGTGAACGCCGTTCACGCATCCTTTAGCTAGTCCGCGAAGGATGTGTGAACGCCGTTCACGCATCACTGTCGCGGCTCGGATGTTTGAACGTCGTTCACGCATCCATTCCCGCGCAAAATGCATGAACGCCGTTTACACATCCTTTAGCTGGTCAGCGAAAGATGCGTGAACGACGTTCACGCATGACTGTCTGGGTCTGGGATGCGTGAACGCCGTTCACGCATACGAGCCGCGGCAGTGATGCGTGAACGGCGTTCACGCCTCCGAGACTCAGTTTTAAAAATATCGGAACCCTGATCCTCTATCCCGAAATATATATTTCGTAAAACCCATAAAAAAAACCGTATTCCCTGCGCACGGGGGTGGGGGTGGGGGGTCGGTTGTTGCTTTGCCAGGAATCCTCCACAACTCTCCACTTCCCTAGCTCTGGCACGGTGTCGAGTCCTCCAGCGGGTGGTCCTCAGAAAGCCGATTTCAGCTGCGACTATAGGTGGATGTTCAACAGTTCTCCACTTCTGATGGCAATGCGACACCAGCACGGGCAACTCCTTGCAGCGGCGACAACTCGGCTCCTCTAGAGGCTTCGACTCGACGGCAGCGGCGTGACCTGCTCTTCGGTGATTCAAAAGGCGTCTTCTTCTTCGGATCTGGAACATGATTCGTGAATCAACTTGGGTTTGGATCTGAAAAATGACGGAAAAGGGGTTCTTCGGTGGAAATGGATTAAGATCAAGATCTACTCAAGGGTTTCAGATCTGGTGAATGTGAGATTGAATCTGTTCTTTGAGTCGAGTCAGTGTCTTGGTATGAGAGAACAGTACCACATTGAATCAAAGTGCATCCTAGTGGCGTGAATAATGGTGAATGTAGATGATGTTGGTAGGTCATCGGGTGGATGGATCGTCGGTGGGTCGTTCCACCGATGGAGTGTCGGTGAGTTGTCAGCAGGGATAGAGGCGTTGGTGATACCGATAATGGTTGGACTATCGGTGATGAGACAATTTGTTGCGAGACATCGGTATAAGGAGGAACGTCGGGAGGTGGGAGCATCGGTGAAATGTATCACTGATAGAAGGGAAGAAAGGTGGTGTTGGTTGGTCAACAAAAAATAGCGGGGACAAGATGCGCTTCCATTGGACCGTAACAGTGACTAAATTATCTATCGGGGACTCAAATTAACTATATAAAAACAAAGTTATAGAAAAATTATATAAAAGAAATCAAATGTTAATAAAAATAAAATATAAAGATCAAAATAAACACAACAAAATTGTAATTAAAAAAATTGGATGAATAAAGTCCTAAAATATCTGAATTAGATAAAAATGAAGAAGAGAAAATAATTAAAATTTTGAACTAATTTTATAAACTGAATGATGTTTGTTAACAAATAAATAAATTGAAATTAAATATTCATATCACAAAATTAATTTATTAATTATAATCACATTCATTAATTAAATTGATTAAAGTTAATGAGGTACCACTGTAAAGTAAAAATACAATAGTGTGTTATATTTTCTGCATCAAAAAATAAAAACATAAAGTTAAATGAAAGAGTAAAAATGTAAAGAGTGAAAATAAATAACCAGAAAAGAGATTAATAGAAACTTAATAATTTAAAAGTCAAAACATACAATATTAATTAAAAAATGATTAGTTAATTAATTTTATTATAAAATACAAAAGTCCAAATAATTAGTAAAAAGTGAAAAAAATAATTAATTAAATGATTAAAATATTATTAAAAAGATGTGGAAAATATGATGAATTTAAGGCCACATCACAAACGGAAGTCAGAAGATCGATCGGCGTGAGAAGGAAGAAGAAGATGGGCTATGGGAAAACCTGATACGCACGGCATGTAGTCCCCAACTACGTGGCGTGTGGTCCCCTTGGATGGACTCAGCGTGTACTTCAGATAGTACAAGCACACAGGGTGGAGTATAGGGGTCACCTGCATGGCATGTACTCCCCCACATGCCTTGCCTTGGACTATGTACATGAGATACTTCGTGTATTGGTACACGAGCATAGATACACAGTTTGACATCGTGTTCTGGCACACGGCCAGAGTGCATGGGCGGACCCCAAATACAGAGATAGCATTTAACCTTTCCAAGTGTTGTGTACTCTTGTAAACGACACGGGTTGAATGACATGGGTAGTACCCAGGGTTAAGGGACATGATGTGTTCCCCTACTAAACATCGTGTACCCTACTTTCTACATGGCTTGGATCTCTTTTCCTCTATATCTCACAAAAGTTTCTTTATAGTATTTTCCTTAAAACCGCTCAAAATGTTTTTATGCTAAAATTTCATGAATACTTTTCTTACATGTTTTCACTTCTAATTTAAATCACTCACCATGATAAAAATATATTTTACCATATTAATTTCCATTTATAATCAATTTCCCTTCATTCATGGACACTTGTGTTACGCCCATCTGTTATGATTTGTGTCATGATTATAGTGCCTAATTCTTTCCATGGGAAATCCTTGTATTTATGTAAGATTGATTATATATGATTATTAATGTGGAAAACATATTCATGAAAAGTTAATATGGGTGTTCCCAGATAGAGCTTCAATTCATTGGATAAAGTTAAGCCTCATGAGATGTTATGTGCGATGGTCTTGGCAGTTAGTCTTGGCTTGTGCTACTATGGGAAACAATCTTGATGGTTAGCCTTGAATCGTACTATAGTCATGTTTTATGTGACTACCACATTACTATGATTCCGTTTGTATATGATCCCATGTTTATATGTTATGATTTCATATGTTCCATGCCTTTTTATCATTATGTCATGCCTTCTATCCCATGTTCTAAAGTCTTATTCTTATATATACTCCCTTAATGGGATTTTTAGCTCATCCCTTTCTTCATGTGTTCCCTAGGGTACCCTATGCAGATGTATGAGCACAATAAAAGTTAGTATCCCTCTATGAAGATTAAATAAATAAGTTTTTTTAGTCCCATGTTTTATGTTTTATGTACCTAGTCTTCAAAGACACTATACTTCACGATCCTTGGCTTGTACTATGATTTATATTATGCTTAAAATCATGTAATGTTATATGTAAATGGATAGGGTCACTATAGTTGGTATTAGAGGATGGTCTAGTTATTTTTTGAGATTAGGAATAGAGCACCACAGTGAGAACCTTAAGGATGAGACTAGTTATAAAAAAACATCCCTCAATTTTGGTAAGTACTGATTAAGTGGTTTATCAAGAAAATACATCCCTATTTGGATAAAAATAGGTAGAGATGGCTTTGGAACAAATGCACATAGGAGTGAAAACACCGACAAGGAGTTCTATGTCTGGCCCGGGGTATCCTGGTACACGAAAATGGGCTTTGCTACACTCTTGGTTTGACACACCTAGGGGATATGATTTGGAAAATTCATGAGTTTAGTACAAACCATTATTAAGGGGGGAAACCCCATAAGAATATAAGTTAATAAATAGATCTAGGATAACCTAGATTTAATCCTAAGGAATCACAAGTTAGGATATACTTCTTCTTTACAATCTTATCTTATTATGTTAAAAAGTTTTATTTTTTTGTTCAATAACTAAGTATTCAAGAACTCTAACTTTATGTTCTTTTCATAGTTAATGTGAGGAAATAGAACAACACATTCCAACAATCAATGTGATAGATAATGTGATGATTTCCCTAATGATATACCTCATATGATGGGAATGGGTGATCAAAACTTCCTGACAGTACTTTCTTAGCTAGCTCAAGTTATGAATAATAACTTGAATCATGTGGAAATCCATCATCCACCAAGGAAAGAGAAATTTTCCCTAGAATACTTAATGTGAAAAAGGCCTCCCATGTTTAGTGGGTCTTTTGATCCCCTCCTCGCAGAATAGAGAATTAACTCCATTGAAAATATATTCTCCATCCTCCAGTTCTTAGAAGAAGAAAAAGTTGTACTAGTGTTCTATCATTTTAATGGAGAAGATGATCAGTGGTGGACAATAATGAAGAATAAAAAGTCACAAGAGGAAATTTATTCCATGGTTTGGGAGGAATTCAATAAAATGTTTTTCAATAAATATTTTCCCCGAGTCCTCTATCTCAAGATGAAAGGAGAGTTCCTCGGTCTCAAGTAGAAGGAAGATGATTACATCGGGGCATATGAAGAAAACTTTAGAAGGCATGAAAGGTACGCCTCTGTCTTTTTCATGAAAACAAAAATCAAGGTGGATCGCTTCTTTAGATGACTAAATCTGAGTCTATGAAAAAAATTGGTGATTTGAGACTTTGACAATTATGAGGAGATTTTCTGTTGTGCCCTCAAGGTTGAGATGAAGATTGGAGACTCTCAGTGGTATCGTGGGCCTGATGAAAAGAAGAAAAAAATAGAGAACAATATGGGTGGTTCAACAAACAAATCCCATGATGGAAAGAAGCCTGAATATTCCACTTGTAAAAGTTGTGGTAAGAAGCATCCTAGGAACTGTCTAAATGGAACCATGGATTGCTTCAAATATAGAAATATGGGACATATTTCCTATAACTGATAAAGGGATATGAAAAATCCCACTAATGTGGAAGAAGAAAGGAAGGTTTAGATCAACTCTCTGCCATTGGTGCAGTGTTACAACTACAATGAGTATAGGCATTATGAAAACAATTTCTCTAAGCGAAGTGTTGTTAGAGGAAATCGACAGCATCCAACAAGAAAACAAGGAAGGGATTATGCAATCACTACTACTGAGATGGATCCAGACAATAATGTGGTGATAGGTATACTATTTATTCATTCAATAATAGTGAATATACTATTTGATTCTGGTTCTATGCATTGTTTCATATGTTGTAAGTTTAGTAGAACTATTCAAGAACCACCACAAAATTTGGAGGATAAGTTATCTATGAGAATAGAGAATGGGGAAATTATTGTGTCCATGGTTTATAACTTCTCCCTAGTTAATTCTTGTGGACTGAATGTCCCATAAAATCTCTTCATACTTCCTTTAGTAGAGTTTGATGCTATCTTGGGCATGGATTGGCTATCTATATATAAATACAACATCAACTTTTTAGAAAATGAGATCACTCTTCACAGCCTGAAGCATCCTCCAATTCTATAAAAATGTAAGGAGGAAGATGAATCTACTTTAGAATCATTTTCACAAGTGTGTATATTAACTCCTTATGAGCAAGCATGTCTATCTCAAATGATTGGGACAAAGGAGAGAATCATGCTTGAAGACATGCCCATTGTGGGGGATTACACTGATGTATTCCCTAAATAGTTTTCTAGCCTCCGTCCTAATTGATAGGTTGATTTCTCAATTGAACATATTCATGGATATATACCTATATCAGATACACCTTATAGGATGGACACCTTAGAGCTAGAAGAGCTGAAGAAGCAGTTACAGGAGAATCTGTAGAAGCATTTTATGTGCCTGGGTGCTTCACTATGGGGTGTGCCAATCCTCCTCTTCATGAAGAAGGATGGATCAATGCACCTCTTCATTGATTATCGAGAGCTCAATAAAATAATGATAAAGGAAAAGTATCCCTTTCCACGTATAGATGACGTGTTCGATCAGCTTAGTGGGGCCAGTTATTTCTCTAAGGTGGACCTTCGGTCAGGATATCACCAATTAAAGGTGAGTAAGGAAAATATTCCCAAGAATACATTTTGAATGAGTTATAGACACTATGAGTTCATAGTGATTCCCTTAGGACTCACTAATGATCCAGAAATTTTCATAGATTTATTGAATATAGTCTTTATAGATTATCTAGAAAAATTTGTGGTAGTCTTTATTGACGATATTTTGATTTACTCTAAGAGAAATTAGGAACATGAAGAGCATTTGAATAATATATTAAAGACTTTGCAAAGGAAGAATATATATGAAAAGTATAGTAAATGTGGGTTTTGGATGGAAGAAGTGTCATTCTTAGGGAATGTTATCACCAGTAAAGGGATATCTATGGACCCTTCCAAGACAAAGGGGATTAAAAAGTGGCCTATGCCAAAATCTTTAACAGAGATCCACATCTTTCTGGGTCCATCCTAATATTAATGACGATTTTTGAAGAACTTTTCATGATTGTCAAACCCAATGACCAAGCTGACACAGAAGGGAGTGAAGTTTGTTTGGACTTAGGAATGTAAAGAATGTTTTAAGGAGTTGAAAAAGAGGCTTATCACTACTCCAGTACTCACACTCCCAATAAGTGGAGAACTATTTATGGTTTACTATGATGGTTCAAATAAGTTCTTAGGTTGTGTGCTAATTAAAAATGATAAAGTGGTAGCCTATGCCACAAAGCATCTGAAAATCAATGAGTAAAACTATCCTACGCATGATCTGGAGTTAGCGGCAGTGTTATTTTCATTAAAATTTTGGTGGAATTATCTCTATGGGGAGAAGTGTGAGATATATACTAACCAAAAGAGTCTCAAATATATATTCACACAAAAAGAGATTAATATGTGCCAGCGAAGATCGATGGATCTCATCAAGGATTATGACTGCTCAATCCACTACCATCCAGGTAAGGCAAACAAGGTGTCATATGCTCTAAGTAGAAAGGATCTTGCATCTTTATCAATGATGTGAATTGAAAAGAATCCAATATTCTTAGATTTGTAGAGAATGGACATGGGAATCATTAAGGGAGGAACATCATAAATCCTTTGTCAAATTATTTCTCAACCATCTCTCATGGAGAAAATAACGGATGCTCAAATAAAAGATGTGGAAACTCTGAAAAGGGTGGAAGCTATAGGAAATGGTAAATCCTCTAAGTTCATGATTTATGAGGAAGGAGATGTAATATTTGGGTCACGATTATGTATACCATCTAATATATATATAAAGTAGGATATTATGAATGATTCACATAGCTCAACCTTCCCTATCCACCCAGGGTGCACAAAGATGTATCGAGATCTCCAAGAAAACATTTGGTGGGACAATATGAAAATGTAGATTGCTGAATATACATCAAAGTGCCTAGTATTTCAACAAGTGAAGTCTAAGAGGCAAAAGTATAAGGGAATTATGGAACCACTACCCATACCAAAATGGAAGTGGGAGAACATTACCATGTACTTTGTCATTGGACTTCTAAGGACATGGAGAGGAAACAATGCTATATGGTTTATTGTGGATCGTCTTACAAAGATATATCACTTTATTAAAATTCCATAGGACTTATCATTTGATAAACTTGCATGGATTTACATCTAAGAATTGATAAGGATGCATAGATTACCACTATCTATTGTATCTGATCATGATCCTAGATTCACCTCGATGTTCTGGAAAAGTCTCCAACATGCTCTAACACTATACTGAACTTCAGTACAACCTATAATTCTCAAAATAATGGCCAATATGAGTGAACTATTCCGACACTGGAAGACATGTTGAGAGCATGTTCTATAGACTTCAAAGGAGGATGGGACCAACATCTTCCACGAGTCAAATTCTCCTACAATAATAGTTTTCACTCAAGAATCTGAATGATACCATATGAATCCCTTTAAGGGAAAAGGTGAAAAACATCAGCGTGTTGGGATGAAGTCAGTGAGCATAAGCTTCTATGACCTGAAATGGTCAAAAAAATGGCAGGGATGGCTAAAATCATTCTGCAACACATCAAGGTAGCCCAATGTCGACAAAAGATTTATGCATACAACCGTCAATGAGACCCTGAGTTCAAAGTTAGAGACATGTTATTTCTACACATATCTCCAGGGAAGAAGTTCATGAGGTATTGGAAGAAAGGGAAGCTATGTCCCGAGTACATCGTCCCCTTCGAGATCCTTGATCATGTCGGAGATGTGTTCTGTCATGTAACGCTCTGACCCCACTTACCCAGAGTTGTTGCATTATTTCATAACATTGGCATGATCACAAGAGATCAATTCCCAAAAGACAGACCAGTTTAGCAGCCTTGGAAGTACTAGATACATACATAATTTTTATATTACATTATAAAATAGAAAAACAATGAAATTTTGTTCCCTTTTAACATAATCATATCCCTTAGCCTATTCTTGTAGGTTAATCATAATATACTTCTTCACATCCTAGGAAAAATAAAACATAAGAAATTGTTGAGATCAGATGCTCAGTAAGGATAACAATATAGCAGAAACTATCATAAATAAGAATAAAAATTTAATGCAATGTGTAAGAATAAAACACAAGCCTTTTAAACTTAAACTTTAGAATAATGTGGAAAAGATAAATCAAATAATTCCATTTACTTATTCACATGGATATTCTACTAGTCGAATAATCACATGTAATATCAATATCTAATTTCATAATGATAGAATGCATAATGTCGGACATCATAACCACATAGTCAAGGCCTCGTGCCAAGACTACAAATAAAAATTATTGTCACGGCCTTGTGCCAAGACACTAATTTGTCTCATGAGACCTACCGATTTATCAAGGGGCTATATCGGGCCACACCTTTCACTTACTACATCCAATGCCTTCCTCGTATGAAAATTTTGAAGCATAACATAAACATTCATATTAAAACTAGCATAGAAAATGTAAATACTTTAACTATAAACCATTAATGGTATAAAAACAGCACATCCACATTCAAACATATCACAAAACCTTCAATACAGTATGGAAGATTTTATCATAATAAATCGACTTCAAACAAGCATAAAATCCAACAATGGATGTTGACATAGATGAAATCAATCCAAAAAATATTTGAGTGAAATATATATTTCCACTTTGAAATAATTTAAAAGTAAATAAAACATTTATTTTGAAAGTATTTTTTATAAGCTAGTAGGGGGTGATTCGAAGGTGTTATAATGGCGGAAAATACCCTCACCCTCCGTATAAGTTAAAAAAACATTATTTCCTTAATTTTTCGAAAAGGACATAAAGTACCTTGTTTGGAAAATAATGAAAAGATTCCATTCAAAAAATTATTTAAAAAATTAAAACAAGGGTATAAATGACATTAAACCATAGTCTAGGAAATAGTAAAAATTTTGTGAAATACATTTTTAAGAAACCCGGATGTGGCTGATAAAAGGGTCCTGGTAGATACTTACATATAAACAACCTCGATAATAATGAGATTGTAAAATTAACCCTTACCTTGTACTTTTCCTCAGTTGAGGGTACATTAACCTCATGTATAATGGTTAAATAATTGTTATTAAATTATACAAGAACCACATAAATAAATATGATATCCTATATGATCTTATAATATTTCTTTGTTAATAATATTTTAGTAGTATCATTGTTTCGAGTGTTAACTGATTCATTTTACTTAATATGTTTTGTTACGTAAGTCTTGTTTGTTATGGATAGGATGTATTTGACTCATATAAATAATTATATTAAGTTCTTTAAACATTATTTTTAATCATCAAATGAAAATTATTCTTGAATGGTTACGATGGGGAATGAAATCTCATCGTGTCGTGGAGACGGTAAGCCGTACGTACACACGAGTGACAATATCATTCTATTGATGGTGAAATCATATGTAGTTAGACAGAATATTATATATAAAAAATAATTAAAATGTTGTTTTTATTATTTACATCAATTATACTTGTTATTATATCCATCCAAATAATGAAGTGTTGAGTAACAAACTATACCACGACGTGGAGACGGTAAGCCGAATGTACGCACGCATGGTGATTTTGTCATTCATAGGATGGATAAGATAATGAATATGGTTTTACCATATTTATAATAACATAATAGTATATAGAATGTGTTGGTGTTATCATTTTGGTATGGAAACAACAAATAAAGAGGAAGTGGAAGAAGAAAAGAACTTTGAAAGAGTTGATGAAATAATTACCTCTTCTTCGGGTTCTTCCTTTTTATTTGAACAAAAGGGATCCATAGATTGGCTTTATGAACAAAGTAATTCCTATTGGTTGAATTGAGGGAAGTTGGGAGTATATTTGAGCAGTGATTTTATGATCCAAATGGCTTTGGAGCTGTGAATTTAAGAGAAGGGGAAATACCCTTTTAAAAGAGATGTGAGGGGCACTTTAGGAAAAGCTTGAAATATTAAGTTATTCTAAAATTATCTTCAGTTTCTAATAGATAAAAATGGATTTATTTCGATTCTACGGTGGGGATGGGTCGAACACCTCTCAACTAACAAGTTTTATAAAATTTTAGGTCCCCATTTTAACCTTATCTTTTAGATTTAACTCTTAGTTAAGTAGTTTAACTTTTACCATGTCTTCTTGTATTTTTATATTACATGGTTAATAAACTTACTATAAAATTACATGAGAACCTAAATTGGTTCATTAATGACATATCTAAACTTATCTAAGTCCTTTGGCTGAATATTATATTTTTAGGAATACTATATCATTTAATAAAATAGTATTTGTTTTAAAAAAACTCATTTATGTCAATTTTGACACCATTTAGTAATGGATTTTTGTTAAAGTCATAACAACTCGATTACTTTGAAAAATATTAATTTAATCAACCATAACATGTCATATTAACTTATAAAATTCTTTGAATTCATCAAAAGTCTCAATTTACATTTATTTTAATATTTATAATATCAATTATTTTAATCTTTCTTTAATAAGGTAATTACTGCATCATCATTGTGTCATAAATAAATTTAATTATATAATGTATAAAAATTATAAATAAAATACCATGATGTATAAAATATTCTTATATTTCTAATTAATATTTATAGTTGAATTGATCTTATGTATAACTCTATATTAAAAATGGTTTAGTTATTAAAATTTGAATTTAACACTTTTAACTCTTCTTTAAATAAAATATAATAAATGTCCTAATCTAATCCAAGTTGATCAAAAAAGATAATATTTTTGTCCTAAGGTTTATTTTGGTTGAAATAAACTTATCCAATAGATTTAGGACATATGTGAGGGTAATTATAATAACATTTAATCTTTAATTACCCTATTTTCTTTTAAGTGTGGTAAATAAAATTCAAAAGTTACTATTCACAAAAAATTATATTCATCCTATTGAACCACATTTTACTTATTGATTTCAACTATGTCTCTAGGATTTTTGAACTTCAATTCACAGAAGTGGTAAAATTATGTTTTATGCAAATTAGCAAATGTGCCTAGAAGGTGGGTAAAAGACGTAAAAAAGTTCAATAAAATTATATATATATAATATTATTATAAAATTAATCCAATAAATTGAATTGTATTAATATAGTTATTATGTATTTATTTTGAATTTTAAATAAATTTAAATTTAAAAATAATTATTTAAATAAAAAGTCGGTTTTAAACAATAACATAGTGTTTTTCACTATTCATAAAAAATTGAATGTTTTCAAAAAAATACCAAAAATTAACTCTAAGCTAATTTTGATATTTTGAATCAAAAAATGAAGTCCATTTTAAAAAACAAAATTTATAAAATTTTAAAAAATTTGTATTACTATTCAAATTGCTTTTTAAACGGTTAGTTTGATTTGTCGTGGTGTGCTAGAACTCGGGGTTGCGTACAATGCAAGCTATTGTATTGTTCAAAGAGAAGAGTATTGTGGAAGCTTGGGGTGTTACATATTAACTGGAAATTGCTCCTACCATGTCCAAAGTATACAATTTCTTTCATGTATCCCTCCCAAGGAAGTAAATACCAGAACCTTCACATGTACCCTCTTCAAAGGTGCTATAGTTAGAGAATGATCTTTCTTATGAGGAGCAACCAGTGAAGATCTTGGATCATGGAGATAATGTTCTACATAAAAATACTACTCACATGGTCAATGTACTATGGAAGAACCATAAATATTAAGAGGTAACATGGGAACTGGAGGAGGCAATGAAGGAAAGGTACCCACGCCTGTTTATGGCTTAGAATGTAAAATGAAATTTTGGGGGTGAAATTTCCTAAGGGAGGGATAATGTAACGACCTAAAGTTTTCAAAGTAAATTTTCTTCTTATATTTATTTCATATAATCACATGAAATCACAACATAATGAACTAATAAGTTATATATGACCTTTAAACATAATTCTGTCACTTCTATGATTTGAATTTTGAAAATATGACATACACAGTTGTAATTAGTAATTTATTTGGAGTCTAATATGACCAACATAACTTTTGGTGAATAGTAACATACCCTTATGAATATTAATTTTACCCTTATAAATATTAACATACCCTAATGAATAGTAATATTACCTATGATAGTATATATATAAGACTCAAGTGGAAGTATGATATACCTATATCTAGGAATAAGAAAATAAATGTTTTGAGATTGTTATTTTTTAAGTAAATTGGGATTCTAATTTAAAATTTAATTTAAAATATTTAGAAAATAATTTTTACGAAAGAGTATTCAATTTTTGATTCTAAAATCCAAAAAATGGTTAGGGTGAATTTTTGTGATTTTTATAAAATACTTGAATTTTTGGTGAATAGTAAAATACATTAATTTACAATATAAATACATTATAATTTAAATCCACTATTTATGACATCATAAGTGATATAAGCACCCAAATATCAAACTCACATGCACACATTACTTTTCTTGGTCATATAATCATCACTATTTCTTGTATTATAGAAAAATAAGAATGTAATGATTATAATATTTAAAAAACCCTCCTCTCCTCCACTATAAATACCACCCCTCCTTTCCTCTTCTCTTCACTTCTCTCAAGCCTTGTTCCTTGCCTATATTCTGCCAATATCTCTCCTCAAGCTCCTTCCTCACATCCAACAACCCTTGGTCTCCTCATAATACCAAATCCTCTCCCCTAAAGAGGCTCTCTAGGAAGATTGAATCAAGAGGTAAATTCCTCTTTTCTTTTCTTTCATTTTCTTTTCAAGTTCATTTGTTTTCTTCTCTATCCTTACCTATAATCATCCAAATTTTATGAAAACTCTAGTACCATACATGTAATGGAATTTTTTTTATGATAATGGAATAATTTATTATCATCTCTCCTTTTCCCTTCTTTTATTTTAGTAGTAAAGACACCATCTAAGATGTGTTAAATTACCACATTCAAGGATGATGGGTTTTCAATTTCCATTACCATATTTAATTATAGTTATGAAACCATTTTCATAGTTAAACTAGACCATAATATATGTATTATATCTCATATATGGTTCTGTAATCCTTTTGTACACATGTTTTTGATTTATAAAACAAAACATGTTCATTGTGGCCAAAAACCGCTAATTAACCCAAAAGGTTATCACTAATGTTTTATATAATGATTCGATTTCACTCCAAGTAAAAAAATTAAATTTTCAACCATGTAATCTCCTAGATTTCCCCAAATTTCATATAACATCAATTCTTTACAACCACTTTTAACTTACATGTTTATCCATTCATGAAAAATATGTAAAGTGATCATAAAAACCAAGAAAACAAATGGACCCAAACAATGAAATTGAATCTCATAACCAATAAAAAATGTTATGAATGAACTTAAAAAGGTTATAATAAATAATTTAATTATATAATAGGTTCTTTAATTACTAATTAGTGAACCTAATTTTATTATTCAGGTCATTACGTTCAATCAAAGATCACCATCAAACTTAAGGTAAGGGATACTTCCTATTTCACTTTTATTCAAGATTGTCCTCTATGTTATTCCCTTTTATTTGTAATTACTAGTGATTAGGTATGATTAAACACCTCCCCATACTGTCCTCGTGATTTTTAAATGATGAAAAACTCATTTATCTCTCATTAATCCATCTTATGTACACACAATACCATTCTGATATTCTGTGAGGGATTAAACCCGAACCACTTTTATTCCTTCAGGTTTCTTTATCTTTATTTTTACCGAAATGAGGATATCTATTATTCTTATGTTCATATTCTAAATTCTATTTTAATGTTACAAACTCATTTAATAAGTTCCATTCATCTTTCTCTTTCAGGAATATACATGTTTTTAAGTGATTCCCTCCTCAATACTTCCCAATAAGAAAACCTCTTTTGAGGGAGCTTTATGAATTCTTACCCGATTACAAGTGCACTATATATTCTGATTTAAGACATAATTATTTTTATAAAATAAGTTATTTTATTGTGAAAACCTTCCTGGATCACTTATGGGTTTTTATAAAGTATTGTTCCCTTTTCTATTTTAAAGGCTTTATAGTATTTTCCTTAAAACCTCTCAAAAATATTTTTATGCTAAAATTTATTGAATACTTTTCTTACATGTTTTCACTTATACTTGACATAACTAACCATGATACATATCTACTTTACCCTATTAACTTCCATGTATACTCTAGTTTTCTTCTTTCATGGACACTTTTTGTGTTACGCCCATCTATTATGCTTTGCGTCATGATTATAGTACCCAATTATTTCCATGGGTAATCCTTATGCTTATGTATGATTGATGATGTATGATTATTAATGTGGAAAAAATATTCCTGAAAAGATAATATGGGTGCGCCCAGATAGCACTCCAATGCATTGGGTAAAGTTAAGTCTCATGAGATGTTATGTGTGATGGTCTTGGTGGTTAGCCTTGGCTTGTGCTATTATGTGAAACGATCTTGGTGGTTAGCCTTGACTCGTACTAAAGTAATTTTTTATGTTACTGCAACATTACTATGATTCTATGTTTATATGATCCAATGTTTATATGTTATGATTCCATGTTCCATGATTTTTTATCATTAGTTCATGCCTTCTAACCCTTATACTAAATACTTATTCATATGTATACTCCCTTACTGAGATTTTTAGCTCATCTCTTCATTCATGTGTTCCCCAGGGTACCCTATGTAGATGTATAATCACAGTAGAAGTTAGGATCCCTCTATGAAGATTAAATAAAGATGTTTTTTTAGTCCCATGTTTTATGTTTTATGTACCTATTCTTCAAAGACACTATACTTCATTGTCATTGGCTTTTACTCTGATGTATATTATGCTTAAAATCATGTAATGTCATATGTAAAAGGATAGGGTCGCTATAGTTGGTATCAAAGGATGGACTAGTTATTTTTGGAGATTAGGAATAGAGCACCTTAGTGAGAACCTTAAAAATGATACTAAGTATAAGAAAACATCCCTAAATTTTTTCAAGTATAGAGTAAGTGGTTTATCAAGAAAGTATATCCCTGTATGGATACAAATAGGTAGAGGCAGCTCTAGAACAGATGTTCCTAGGAGTGAAAAATCCAAGAAGGAGTTTCGGGCCTGAACTGGGGTATCCTGGTACAAGATAAAGGGGCCTTGCTTCACTATTGGTTTGACACTACCATGGGATATTCTTTGGAAAATTCACAAGATTAGTAGAAACCATTATTAAGAGTACATACCCCATAATAATATAAGTTAAGAAATAGATTGAGGATAACCTAGATTTAACCCTAAGGAATCAAAAGTTAGGATATAATTCTCCTCTACAAGTTTATCTTTTTAGGTTCAAAAGTGTTCTTTTTATGTTCAATAACTAAGTATACAAGCCCTCTAATTGTACGCTCTTTTTTTAGTTAATGGCAGGAAATAAAAGAATAGGTTCCAACAATCAATGTGATAGGGAATGTGATGATTTCCCTAATCATATGCCTGATATGATGGCAACAAGTGCTCAAAACTTCAGAATAGTTCTTGATCAGCTGGCTCAAGTTATTAATAATAACTTGAATCATGGGGAACGCCCTCCTCCTTTAAAGAAATAGAAAGTTGCTGCAAAATCATTCATACAGAAAAGGCCTCCCATGTTTAGTGGATCTATTGATCCCCTCCTCATGGAACAGTGGATTAACTCTATTGAAAAGATATTCTCCATCCTCTAGTGCTCGGAAGAAGAGAAATTTGTATTGGTGGTCTATCGTTTTTATAGGGAAGCTGATCAGTGGTGAACACTGATCAAGAATATAAATTCCTAAGAGGAAATTGATTCCATGGATTGGGAGGAATTCAAGAGAATGTTTTTCAATAAATATTTTCCCCAAACCTTCCATCTCATGATGGAAAGAGAGTTCCTTGGTCTCAAGCATAAGGAAGATGAGTCCATTGGGGCATATAAAGCAAACTTTACAAGGCATGCAAGGTATGCCTTTGGCTTTGTCATGAACACTAAAAGCAAGGTGAATCACTTATTTAGTAAACTAAATCCAAGTATACAAAAGGCATTGGAGATTCAGGACTTTGACAGTTATGAAAAATATTTTCTATTATTCCCTCAAGGTTGAAATGGATATTAGCGACTCTCAGTGGTCTCATGGGAATTTGACAAGAAGCGGAAAATAGAGAACAACATGGGTGGTTTAATAAAGAAATCCCATGATAGAAAGAAGCCTGAATATTCCACTTGTAAAATTTGTGGTAAAAAGCATCATGAGAACTATCCAAAGGGAACCAGGAATTTCTTCAAATGTGGAAATATGGGACATCTAGCCAAGAACTGTTAATGGGATATGAAAAATACCACTAATGTGAAAGAATAAATGAAGGTTCAGATCAACTCATAGTCAGTGGTGTAGTGTTACAACTGTAAGGATCATAGGAATTATGCAAACAATTTCCATAATCCAAGCATTATTGGAGAAATCAACAACAACCTCCAAGGAAATAAGGAAGGGATTATGCAATCGCTACTATTGAGGTGGATCTAAACAATGATGTGGTGATTGGTTTTCTAGTTATTCATTCAAGAATAGAGAACATACTATTTGATTCTGGTTCTATGCTTTCTTTCATATGTTTCAAGTTTAGTAGAACTATTAAAGAACTACCTCAAAATTCGGAGGATAAGTTGTCTGTGAGAACAGAGAATGGGGAAATTATTGCATCCATGGTTTATAACTCCTCCTAGGTTAACATTTGTGGACTGAACCTCCCAGAAAATCTCGTCATACTTCCTTTAGTAGAGTTCAATGCTATCTTGTGCATGGATTGTCTATCTTTATACAAATCCAACATCAACTATCGGGAAAGGGAGATCTATTTTTACATCCCAAATCATCCTCCAATTCTATAGAAATGTAAGTAGGAAGTTGAATCTCATTTAGAATCACTATCTCAAGTGTGGATATTAATTCTTTATGAGCAAGCATGTCTCGCTCAAATGATTGGGACAAAGGATAGAATCATGCTTGAAGACGTTCCCATTGTGACGAATTACACTGATGTATTCCCTAAATATTTTCTTGGAATCCCTCCTGATTGATAGGTTGAGTTATCAATTAAACTTATTCTTGGATATCTACCTATATCAAAGACACATTATAGGATGGCCATCATAGAGATGGAAGAGCTGAAGAAGCAGTTACATGAGAATATATAGAAGGGTTTTATACGCCTGATTGCTTCACCATGGGGTGTGCCAACCCTCCAAGTCAAGAAGAATGTTGGATCAATGATCCTCTACATTGATTATTGCGAGCTCAATAAAATCACAATAAAGAAAAAGTATCCTTTTCCATAGATAGATGAATTGTTCAATAAGCTTTGTGGGGCCAGTTATTTCTCTAAGGCAGACCACTGGTTGGGATATCACCAATTAATGGTGAGGAAGGAAGATATTCCCAATAATTCCTTTCGAATAAGTTATGGACACTATGAGTTCATAGTGATTCCCTTCAGACTCACTAATGATCCAGAAATTTTCATGGATATAATGAATAGAGTCTTTAGATATTACCTAGACAAATTTTTGGTAGTCGTTATTGATGATATTATAATTTATTCCAAGATAAAGGAGGAAAATGAGGAGCATTTGAATATTGTGTTAAATAATTTGTGAAGGGATTAGATCTATGAAAAGTATAGTAAATGTGAGTTCTGGATGGAGGAAGTGTCAATCTTAGGGCATGTTATCCCCAGAAAAGGGATGTATGTAGACCCTTCCAAGACAAAGGAAATTAGAGAGTGGCGTAGGTCAAAATCTGTATAGAGATTAGCATATTTTTTAGGTCTATCTAGGTTTTATCGACGATTTTTGAATAAATTTTCATGATTGTAAAACCCAATGAACAAGATGACACAGAAGTGAGTGAAGTTTTTCTGGACTCAAGAATGTGAAGACTATTTTAAGGAGTTGAAAAAGAGTCATATCACTATACCAGTACTCACACTCCCAACAAGTGTAGAACTCTTTATAGAGTACAATGATGTTTCAAAGAAGTTAATAGGTTGTGTGATGATGAAAAATGATAAAGTTATAGCCTAAGCCTCAATCCAGCTGAAAATTCATGAGCAAAACTATCCTACTTATTATCTAGAGTTGGCGGTAGTGATCTTTGTGTTAAAAATTTGGAGACATTATCTCTATGGAGAGAAGTGTGAGATATATATTGATTATAGGAATCTCAAATATATATTCACAAAAAAAGTAGATTAATATATGCCAGTGAATATGGATAGATCTCATCAAGGATTATGATTTCTCAATCCACTAACATTCCGGTAAGGCAAATAAGGTGGCAGATGATCTAAGTAGAAAGAATCATGCATCTTTATCAATGATGAGAATTTGAAAAGATCCAATATTCTTAGATTTGTGGAGGATGGTCATGGGAATCATTATGGAAGGAACATCATAAATACTTTCTCAAATGATATACCAACCACCCATCATGGAGAAAATAGAGGATGCTCAAAGAAAATATGTGGAAATTATGAAAAGGGTGGAAGCTATCAGAAATGGGAAATCCTTTAAGTTTATGATTTTTGAGGAAGGAGTTATAATATTTGGGTCATGATTATGTGTACCATCCGAACCAGAGATAAAGAAGGATCTTTTGAATAACACACATAGCTCAAACTTCTCTATCCGCCCAGGGAGCACAAATATATATTGAGATCTCTAAGAAAACATTTTGTGGGACAATGTGAAAAGGGGTGTTTCTAAATATACATCAAAGTTCCTGGTATTTATTCAAGTGAATGATGAGAGGAAAAAGTCTAAGGGAATGATTCAACCACTACCCATACCAAAATGGAAGTGGGAGAACATTACCATAGACTTTTTCACTAGAATTCCAAGGACATCTAGAAGAAATAATTCTATATGGGTTATTGTGGACCGTCTTACAAAGACAACTCACTTTATCACAATTCGAGAGGACTTATCATTGGATCAAATTAGTTGGATTTATATCAAAAAAATGTAAATGATGCATGGAGTACCACTATCTATTTTATTTTATCAGGATCCGAGATTCACCATGAAGTTCGGGAAAAGTATCCAACATGCCCTAATCATTGAACTAAACTTCAGTATGGACTATCATCCTCAAAATTAAGGCCAATCTAATTGAACTATTTATACACTAGAAGAAATGTTGGGAGCATGTTCTATAGACTTAAACGGTGGATGATACCAACATCTTCCATTGGTTGAATTCTCCTACAACAGTATTTTCCACTCGAGCATCTAAATGAAACCATACGAATCCCTTTATGAGAAAAGGTGTAGAACATCGGCGTGTCGGGATGAAGTTTGTGATAGTAAGATGATAGAACCTGAAATGGTCTAAGAAATGGTGGAGAAGGTGAAAACCATCCAGCAATACATCAAGGAATCCCAAAGTCAACAATATAGTTATGTAGACAACCATCAACAAGACCTTGAGTTCAAAGTTGGATACATGGTATTTCTACGCATATATCCATGGAAGAAGGTCATGAGGTTTGGGAAGAAAGGAAAGATAAGTCCTCAATACATTGGCCCCTTTGATATCCCTAATCATGTCGTAGATGTGGCCTATCAACTAGAACTTTCTCCTACCATGTCCAAAGTACACGATGTCTTTCATGTATCCCTCTTAAGTAAGTACATACCAGATCTTTCACATGTACTCTCTTCAGAGGTGATACATTTGGAGAATGATCTTTCTTACAAGGAGCAGCCAGTGAAGATCTTGGATCGTAAAGATAAATTTCTATGTAACAAGAATACTCATCTGGTCAATGTACTATGGCAGAACCATAAGTATGAAGAGGAAATATGGGAACTATAGGAGGCAATGAAGGAAAAGTGCCCACACCTGTTTATGGCTTAGAATGTAAAACGAAATTTTGAGGGTGAAATTTCATGAGGGGATAATGTAACAACCCAAAGTTTTCAATGGAAATTTACTTCTTATAATTATGTCATATAATCACATGAAATCACAACATAATTAACTAATAAGTGTTATATGACCTTTAAACATAAGTTTTTCACTTCTTTGATTTAATTTTGAAAATATGACATACACAGTTGCAATCGGTAAGTTATTTGGAGTCTAATATGACCAACTTAATTTTTAGTGAATAGTAACATACCCTTATGAATAGTAATGTCACCCTTAGGAATATTAGAATACCCTAATGAATAGTAACCTTATCTATGATATTATATAAATAAGATTCAAGTGGAAGTATGATATACCTATATCTAGGAATAAGAAAATAAATGTTTTCAAATTGTTGTTTTTCGAGTAAATTGTGATTCTAATTAAAAATTAAATTAATCATATTTAGAAAATTATTTTTGAGAAATGGAGTTAATTTTTGGATTCTAAATTATGAAATATTTTTAGGGTGATTTTTTGATATTTTTCCGAAATACTTGAATTTTTGGTGAATAGTAAAATACATTAATTTACCATTTAAATTCTTTATAATTGAAATCCACTATTCCTGACATCATAAGTGATGTAAGCTCCCAAATCTAGAACTCACATGTACACATTACTATTCTTGGTCATTGAATCATCACTATTTCTTGTCTTATGGGAATATAATAAACTAGTGATTATAATATTATGAAAACCCTCCTCTCCTCCAATATAAATACCACCCCACCTTACTTATTCTCTTCAATATTATAAAGCCTTGTGCCTTGTCTATATTCTACAAAAATATCTCTTCAATCTCCTTCCCCACTTCCAACAACCCTTGGTCTCCTCAAAAGACCAAATCCTCACCCATTTAGAGGCTCTCAAGGGAGATTGATTCAAGAGGTAAATTCCTCTTTTCTTTTCTATCTTTTTCTTTTCAAGTTCATTTGTTTTCTTTTCTATCCTTACCTCACCTCATCCGAATGTTATGAAAACTCTAGTACCATATATGTACTGGAATTTTTTTATGATAATGTAATAATTTATTATCATTTCTCCTTTACCCTTCTTCTATTTTAGTAGTAAAGACACCATCTGAGATGTGTTAAATTACCACAATCAAGGATGATGTGTTTTTATTTTCCATTACCATCTTCAATTATGGTCATGAAACCATTTTCATGGTTGAACCAAACCATAATATATATATTAAATCTCATATATGGTTCTATAATCCTTTTGTACACATTTTTTTGATTTATGAAACAAAACATGTTCATTATAGCCAAAAACCGCCAAGTTACCCAAAAGGTTATCACTAATGTTTTATATAATGATTCGACGTAAATACAAGTAAAAAAATGAAATTTTCAACCATGTAACCTCCTATATGTTCAATAATTTCATATAACTTCAATTATAGACAACCATTTTCAAATTACATGTTTATCCATTCATGAAAATACATAAACCGATAAAAAAACCAAGAAAACAAACAGACCCGAACAATGAAATTGAACCTCATAACCAATCAAAAAGGTTATGAATGAACTTAAAAAGGTTATAGTAAATTATTTACTTATATAATAGGTTATTTAATTACTAATTAATGAACCTAATTTGATTATTCAGGTTATTAAGTTCAAGTAAAGATCACCATTAGACTTAAGGTATGGGATCCTCCCTATTTCACTTTTATTCAAGATTTTCTTCTATGTTTTGACATTTTATGTGTAATTAATAGTTATGGGGTATGATTAATCACCTACCCCATAATTTCCTCATTATTTTTAAATGATGATAAACCCATTTTTCTCTCATTAATCCCTCTCAAGTACACACGATACCATGCCGATTTTCTATGAGGGATTCAACCCAAACCTCCTTTATTCCTTCAGGTTTCTTTATCTTTATTTTTACCCAAATGAGGTTATCTATTATTATTATGTTAATATCATAAATTATATTTGAATTTTCCAAAATCATGTAATAAGTTCCATTCATATTTATCTTTTGGGGATATACATTTTTTTAAGTTATTCTGTCCTCAATACTTCCTAATAAGCAAACCTGTTTTGAGGGAGTTTTCCAAATTCTTACTGATTTCAAGTGAACTCTATCTTCTGTTTTAATCCACCATTGTCATTATAAAATAAGTATTTTTATTTTTAAAACCTTCCTAGATAACTTATGGTTTTTTATAAAGGGTTTTTCCCTTTTTTATTTTAAATTCTTTATAGTATTTTCCTTAAAACCGCTTAAAAATGTTTTTATGGTAAAATTTCTTGAATACTTTTCTTACATGTTGTCACTTATACTTGAAATCACTCACAATGATACATATATATTTTACCCTATGAATTTACTTATATACTCTAGTTCTCTTCTTTCGTGGACACTATTGTGTTACGTCCATCTGTTATGCTTTGTGTCATGATTATAATACTCAGTTCTTTCTATGGGTAATCCTTATGTTTATATAAGATTGATTATGTATGATTCTTTATGTGGAAATCATATTCATGAAAAGTTAATATGGGTGCACCCAGATAGAGCTCAAATTCATTGGGTAATGTTAAGTCTCATGAGATGTTTTGTGTTATGGTCTTGGTGGTTAGCCTTGGCTTGTTCTACTATGTGAAACGATCTTGGAGGTTAGCCTTGAATTATGCTAAAGTAATGTTTTATGTTTCTTTCACATTACTATGATTCTATTTTTATATGATCCCATATTTATATGTTAGGATTTCATATGTTCCATTCTTTTTTTATCATTATGTCATGCCTTCTAACCCGTGTGCTAAAGCCTTATTCTTATGTATACTCTCTTACTAGGCTTTTTAGCTCATGCCTTTGTTCATGTGTTCCCCAGGGTACCCTATGAAAATGTATGAGCACAATGGAAGTTAGGATCCCTCTATGAAGATTAAATAAAGAATATTTTTTAGTCCCATGTTTTATTTTTTATGTACCTAGTATTTAAAGACACTATAATTCATGATGCTTGTCTTGTAATCTGATGTATATTATGCATAAAATCACGTAATGTTGTATATAAAAGTATAGGATCACTATAAGACGAGAGATTGAGGTTTTTTGTGGACTACTGGTTCTTGAACCAGGTGACCATGAAGAAAACATATCCACTATAGAGGATTGATGACCTATTTGATCAGTTGATAGGGACATGATGGTTCTAGAAGGTTGACATCAGATCAGGCTATCGCCAGTTACGAGTACGGGATGAGGATATACCAAAGAAGACATTCTGGTGTCACTACAGTCACTATGAGTACTTGGTAACTCCCTTTCACATGATAAATTCCCTATTAGTGTTCATGGAACTCATGAACTATATCTTTCAGCCTTGAATAGAATGTTATGTGATGGTCTTCATCAATGTTATCCTTGTGTACTCAGCATCCGAGGAGGAACACACAAGACACTTATGGATGGTTCTGGAATACTTAGAGAGCACAAAATTTATGAGAAGCTCTCAAAATTCTAGTCTTGGATTCAAGCATCCCAATTTCTGGGACACGTTATCTCAGTGGATGGAGTGGTAGTGGACCCGACCAAGGTTTAGGTAGTGTTAGCATGGGATCCACCTAAGAGCGTGATAGGGGTATGGAGCATCCTTAGGTTAGAATGTTGTTACCGGATATTCCTACCAAATTTCTCTAGGATATTAGGACCCATGATAGCCTTAACTCAAAAGGGTTAGCCTTTTTTGTGGGAAGAAAGGTTCCAATAGGTTGTTTAGTAGTTCATATAGATTTTGATGAGCACTCTAATCTTGATATTTCCATAGGAAGGTCTTGAGTATGTAGCATTCTTCGATGCATCAGGAACCAAGCTTGGTTTTGTTTTGATCCAAAGGTAAGAGGTGATTGTCTATGGTTCCTTCTAGTTGAGACCACATGAGTAGAACTATGTGACCCATGATCTTGATTTAGTAGTGGTAGTATTCCCTTTGAAGATGGAACGACACTACCTGATGGGAGAGCAGTTAATTGTCTACTCTGATCACCAGAATCTCAAGTTTATCTTGTCTCAGAAGGATATTAAATTGAGACAAAGGCGATGGATAGAGTTCCTCCCAGATTATGACTTTAATTTTTTCTATACCCCTAGGAAGGGGAACATGGAAGAAGATTCTCTAAACAAGAGATCTAGTTTTCAATTTCTGAACAATTCATCAGAACAATTATCCTCGTTGCAGTTATCCTTTATGGATGGAGATGGAGCAGCTTATCTCTAGTCATTTCTTGTCACCCCTCCACTCCTAAAATGAGTCAGGGAGGCACAACATGGGGATATCGACTGTGAGACCCTACATTCTCATAAATTCATTAGGTATTCTTCTGATTTATTTTCTAAAGGTGGGGACCATGTCATTGTTTTCATAGGATGCATGATGGTACCAGTGATGTTGCATGATGGGGTTTTGAGGGAGTTCCATATGTCCCCTTTGTTGGTATATCTAGGTGTGGAAAATATGTACTAAGACCTATAACATTATTTTTGGTGGCCATGAATGAATAAAGGAGTTTCAGAGTTTATCTCTCGATTCCTTGCATGTTAGTAAGTTAAGGATGAGCAAAAAGTTATAGTAAGATTACCTCAACCCTTTAGGTGTTAGAATGGAAGTGGGATGAGATATCTATGGACTTATTAATTGGATTTCCATGTACAACTAGGGGACACAATTCCATCTTGGTGATCATTGACTGACTAACCAAGTCATCCCACTTTCTAGATATCCAAGAACAAAGTTAGGTGGATAGCTTGGGATGTCTCTATGTGTTGGAGATAGTTTGACTCCATGAAAATCCATCAACGATTATTTCTTATCGTGATGATCGTTTTACATCTCAGTTGAGGAAGGGATTTCATGAGGCATTTGGACCCCATTATGCTTGAGCATAGTGTTTCTCTTATAAATTGGTGGCCAGAGAGAGCGAACCATCCATGTTCTGGAGGACATACTGTGAGATTTCTTGTTATATTTTGGCCATAGTTGATAGGATCACATACCACTGGTGGATTTTTCATACAATAACAGCTAAATTCCAGAATCGGTATGGAACCATTTGTGGCTTTCTATGGGCGACCCTCTAGGTCACCACATTGTTAGACTGAACCTGGAGATTCAGCACTCATGGGCCTGAAGTTAGTGTGGAATCCATGAAAATCCACCAACGATTATTTCTGATCATGATTATTGTTTTACATCCCAGTTGAGGAAGGGATTGCAAGAGGAATTTGGGACCCAGTTATGCTTGATCATAGTGTTTCACCTACAAATTGGTGGCCAGAGAGAGAGAACCATCCAGGTTCTGGACGACATGCTGCAAGATTTCTTGTTAGATTTTATCCATAGTTGATAGGACCACCTACCACTAGTGGAGTTTGCATACAATAATATCTATAATTCCAGCATCGGTATAGAACCATTTGTGGATTTCTACGGGTGACCCTCTAGGTCACCACATTGCTTGACTGAACCTGGAGAGTAAGCACTCATGGGACTGAAGTTAGTGTGGGATACTATAGATAAGGTGTACATCATATGGAGTGGATGAAGACTACATAGAGCCAACAATATGCTTATACTAATAGGCGGTGAAGGACTTTGGAGTTCAAGGAAGGAGACCATGTGTTTCTATGGGTTTCACCTCTATGGGGATTACAGATATTTGGCGGGGGTAACATGTTATCTCCAAGGTTTATCGGCCCTTTACAGATACTATGTAGATTTGTTGAGGTGGAATACCACTTAGATCTACCCTCACAGTTAGACTAGGTACATGAAATATTCCACCTGTCATAGTTGAGAAGGTATGTGCATGACCCATTACACATTATTGACTGGGGCGAGTTGGATATCGAGGATGGAGTGTGTTTTTTTAAGTACCCAATGGAGATCGAGGATCGACAGGAGATGATCCTTAATGGGAAATAGATTCCCTTAGTGCATGTCAAGTGGTAGCATGATAATATCCAAAAGATCACTTGGGAGCAGGAGGTGCAGATTCGTGCCCCGTACCCACATATTTTTGTCTAGCCTTTGTTTTGGATTTTCGGGTACCTAAATCCCCAAGGTGGGGAGAATTTAATGTCCTATATTTTTCTATGTATTATTTTTAAATATTATATGGATTAATTTCAAGACCAGGAGCTAAGACGACATAAAATTCTGAGACCTGGTGTGTTCAGAATAAATGTTTGAAAAATCTTAAAATATTAAATAGCATGCATATGCAGTCTTTCTAAAAAAGTAGAATAACATATAAAAAAGTTCCCAGATTAGAAATATGAGGGCACCTTTGAGTTCAAATGGTGGTTTTACCCTAGGATCAACCTGACATTGGTTGGCATGGGTCATTTTTTAAAAAGTTATCACTGGTGTAATATGAATAAAATTATTTAATAAAATTATTATAATTCACTGTGTTGACGCAAAAAACTAATCTTTATTTAAATATATAGTTTTGTTAAAATTATAGGGTCAGTTGTATAACTCTGTAATCTTTAGAGTATCATTGAAGATAACCCCTAGAGAATTCTCTTGAACGAATGATGACGAAGTTACGAATCGTGGATCGATCGTTCGGTGCAGCCTCAAATTCGATGAATCTCGCCAATGGATGCGACACAACAATCATTATTCATTATTGATTGAATCTAATCGAGTTAGGGTGTGTGTTTTATTTTATTTATTTCAATGTTCTTGATTTCTATGATGAACATGGACCAATCAATGAACACATTGGCCCGTAGATTGATCATTATGAAGGATAAGCATGATTTTGAGGTTTATTGGGAGATTCTAATCTTCATTATTTAAAACTATTCATTGATTCATTTATCATTCTAATGGTGATTTTCCAAGATTGAAATGAACATAAATCGAGGTTTTTCCCTCTTGGTTTGGTTTTTTCTTTTATCACCCGATTCACCGTTTTTCATGGTATTCATCGTTCTTCCCCATAGTTTGAATTTTCTTGAATAATCAATCATTGTGCATACGATTCATGGAGAAAAGATCCAAAATCAGAGATATGGAACCAATACGACTAGATGAAGATGTGATGGTGGTTGCGACAATGGATAAAATTATGGTTGGTTCTGATTTTTCATTCTTTGGAACATAGTGAAGAATATAGATGATATTGTTTTCTAAGACGATTGAAGTTCCGAATGTTACTAATTCGATGATGGAATGAATGAATGACCTCATATACAGAGATTCATGGAAAACCAACTATTGGAATGGAAGTTGGAAGATTGAATGGCATGAGCAATAAGAATAATATGTGTTTTAGGAAAACCCGATACACACGGCGTGTAGTCCTTGACTACATGGTGTGTAGTCCACTTGGATGGACTCAGTGTGTAGTGTGTATAGTACATGGACATGGGGTGGAGTACACGGGTTACATACATGGAATTTACTCCCCCACATGGCATGGACTAGACTATATACATGGGCTACTCCATGTAATGGTACATGGGCATGGATACATGGGCTGATGTCATGTAATAGCACACAACAAGAGTATACAGGCGGACCTCAGATACAAAGACATGGTGTGTAACCTTTCCACATGTTGTGTACTCTTGTACATGACATGGGTTGAATGACAAGATTTTTTCTACATGGTTAGTGTCACGACCCGTCCCCCGGGGCCTATGTCATGACTACCCCAAGACCGCCTTCCAAAGGCCAGGGGCTGGCGACTGGAACTGAAAGGCATAATTCCTAAAATGGGAAGGCATCACCTTTAATATTGTACAAACACATGGTCTAAGAACACAACAAGAAGCAACTGTGACGTAAAATACTGTAGTAAAAGAGTGCGGAAAGTAAAAGAGGCTGGATTAAAAGCCCAACTGTAAAGGTACGAGTACAACTGAAAATACAATACAACTGAAAGAAAAAGAAAACAAATATCGGGTCGTCCTCTGAGGTTCCTACCTGAATGATAGGTATAGATCGCCTCCTCAGCACTCCACGTTCGTCCGTCTCCTCTGGGTCACGTCACGTCAAATGGTCCACCTCCAGAAACCATCCAGTCCTGGCTCCCTCAGCCTTGATCAATGTTTTACGTCGTCTTCACAAGACACAACAAGGTGCGGGTGAAGCCCATGTAGGGGTGAGTATAACGATACTCATTAGGGACCTTGAGACCCCGTAGGTCTCCAAAAGTTCCCCAAAGGAAAACCACAAAGCAAGACATCAACTCTACTTAGGTATATTCCCATACATACACTTAAGTTATCAAGATATACACATCTCATACATGAGGGAAGAATACCACAAAGGTAACACCACGATGGTAAAACCATGAAGGTAAAAGTACCACACAGGTAACACTACGATGGTTAAACCAAGAAGGTAAAAGTACCACAAAGGTATCACCACAAAGATAGTACCACAAAGGTAAAAGTACCACACAAGTGTCACCATGAAGATAGTACCATGAAGGTAAATGTCTTAGTTCAATCAGAGTCTCAACTGAAACCTGGTTTTTCAGTGAGTATAAAAGTACAAATGATTAGGCGCGAATCTAGGTCATCTTATTCTATCAAGAGGCACTGTTTCTGACCATACGGAGTCTGAACCACACAGGATCAAGAGGTACTAACCCCCACAATGACTCACATAGGATCCCTCCCACCCGGAGTCAATAGGTACTAACCTCTATTGACCCACACAGGATCTGAACCACAGAGGATCGGTATGCACTGACCCACACAGGATCTGACCCACACATGATCGGTATGCATTGACCCACACAGGATCGATGAGCACTGACCCACACAGGATTTGACCCACACAGGATCGTTATGCGCTGACTCACACAAGATTGTTGAGCATTGATCTGCACAAGATCAAAAGGTACTAACCCCTGTAATGACCCACATAGGATCCGAACTTCCCAGAGTCGATAAGTAACTAACCTCCGTATGATCCATCTCCAACCTCCGCCTCACTGCCAGCCACTGGATTCTTGCTAATATCACGTTTGAGAGAACCACTCCTCAATCCATCGGTCATACCTACATAACCACAAAGTTCCATGAATAAGTATCCCAAAGGTCTGTTATGTCCTAAGGGACCCATTGCAATAGACAGCACGTCAATCGGACGCCCGGTCTGTAAGTTATTATCGTTTCTACTCTGAGGGCCCGGTTGGATTCGGGGTTCGATCCAACCCAGCCATACTCCAACTTTATCCAAAAATCAAGTGGAGTATACCAAAATAACCTTCTAATCACAAGGATGTCAGTTCCATAGATGGTTCGTCAAACGGACGCCAGGTTCTCAGGTTGCGACCGAAAACACAAAACTGGGTCCGGATGGGCCCGAGTCTGGTCCGACCCAGATGGACAGAACCGGTTCAGGTCAGATGTTCTGGGCCGTAGAGGGCCTGGACCACTGGACCGTGGTCTAGCCCAGCCTGCAAAGGGGATGACCTGGCACGGCCTGCTGGGCGCAGTCCGCCGGAGCTGGCGTCGAAGGGGGAGCAGACCCCTTCTATTCGGAACCGCAAAGGGTAGCGCCTTAGGCGCTGCCATGTCACAGTGGGACCCAAATGGGCCCTACCAAACCACTAAGTCTAGCTGATGCTCCATCCAGTCCATCTCCCAGCTGTGCGGTCTCACACCGCTACTCCTCTCCAGCCGGTCGGGTGCTAGCCACCCTCCGGCATTCGCCGCAGCCAAGCGGCCGCGACCTCCTGCTTTGGTAGCGTAGACACGCGCTGCCTCTCCACCATGTGTCCATCCGATGTGTCGTCCGCCGCCCCTTGCTCTGCCACAGCCAACGGGCCGCGACCTTCTGCTTAACCGACGGCGCGGACGCGCTCCGCCCCACCTTCCTCACGGTCGGCCGGTTGCCGGCTACCGCCTTCTTCCACGAGCCGTCACGGCTTCATTCCAAGACCAAAAATTATGTCGTTCACATATTCATGATCCTCAGATTGAGGGATCTTTGTCCATATTTCATGCTCGGAAAAACTCTGTGTTTCTAGCATCATTAAATATTTGGCGTCGAAGAACGCATGAAGAACGCTAGATAAGAGGAAAGGTATATGTGCGGGACGTTGGCCATGTTAGTTTGGCCATCATCATTATGAATCCATAATATGAAGAATTATCAATTTAATTCAATCATAATTCAAAATAAAAATAAAACCCCTCCCTCAAGAACGATGGTGAGCGCACATTTGTGGAAGCGGGTCGGAGTTCTCCGTCCCCCACAACTAGCCTCCAACAACATAACTTGTTTGCCGATCTATGGTGAGGGGTTTTTGTGTCGCTCGTCACCTCCCACTGGTACTGGCTCCGTCCTCCAAGAGTTTGGCATCACTGCACTTTGTCAGCACTTCTTTGCTTGGCGAGGCAGTGCCGACACCTCTCCCCAAGCTCCATATAAATAGGAGAGGGGGAGGGTGTGCAACGTTTGTGGGATTAATGGAGGCTCATTAATTAGGAACCTTCCTAATTTCCCAACAGTGCAGTTACTTAGTATTTAATGGTCAATCCGTTTATTGGCTTGACACATTGCTGGTCCCATGTTGCCGCTTGTTCGTTGAAGGAAAGGAATAAAAATAAAATAACAAATTTCTTTTATTTATTTCTTTTAAAAATTCCCAAAAAAGAACTTTTTCTCTAGACCTACTACAGTCAAAGTAAAGTCTTCCTTAAGTAAATCCCAGCCCTGCAGATTCAATTATTTCCATAGATTTTTAATCCGAGCACCGGTTCAAACGTTAAAAAATACCGCTCACGTGTTTACTGAGTGTACCTGAAAAAAAGTTCGGAAAATTATTAACAGTCACCCTCAACTCGATCTGGTCAAGGTTAGGCTCTACCTAAGTGAAAAAAAACCCCAACGAACCCAACGGTACTCTCGTATTTATGATCTGAGTTACCATTTAAAAGTTATGAATTTTAAAATAAAATAATTGTCACTTAATTATTATTTTTACGGCCAAAAACTAACTTTTGCTGGTGGATTGTGTCTGCCAATGTTAGTATATTCCTAAATAAAGCATACCTTCATGAGTTCAGTAGTGGTATCAAATTTTTAATCCAAGTTACCGTTTGTGAGTTATAAGCATTTGAAAAATAAAATAACTTTATTTAATTATTTTATTTACGGTTATGTCAGTTTTGGGTTTTCTCACAGGAGGCCCACACCGACTAAACTTAAGTCGCACATATGGTAAACTCACCATCCCGAGCATAATGGTGCCCACATATTTATGATCTAAGTAACCATTTAATAGTTATTCTACTTTTTCAGAAAAACTGCTTACACATGCTAATTTAAGCTTAACAAAACTTCGACAGATCATTCCGAGCACTCTGGGCCTCGGAATCACGCGCCGTTAGATTTCGCGGTCTCGAAATAATTCTATATAAATAAAAAACTTATACGGAATTTCTGGGATATTACATTCTGCCCACTATAGGGCTTTACATCCCCAAAAGCCACAACATAGACTAAGGAAACAAATGGGGGTACTGAGCATGGATCTGAGCCTCTCGCTCCTATGTTCTCTCCTGGAGGTTCTGTGCTGCCAGTGAACACGCACTAGAGGTATCGATCGCCCACATAGGAATCTCTCATGTAAAACCTCAATCTCTACTGGAACCTCTGAAAATGTCACCCCATCATCTAAGTCCACCTCGTCATGTTTGATGATGTGAGATGGTTCATGCACGTATCACCTTAGCTGGGATACGCGAAAGACAATGTGCACCCAATCCAACCATGGTGGTTGTGACAAGCGGTATGCCACCTCGCCAATCCTCCGATGTATCAGAAATGGCCTGATAAACCTCAGTGATAACTTGTCGCCTCGGTCAAATCTTTGTAGTCCCCATCGAGGGTAGACTCATAAGAACACGTGGTCCCCCTCCTGAAACTCCAAAGGTCTCTATCTCTTGTTGGCATAAGACTTCTGCCAACTCTGTGTAGTCTTTACTTACTGACAAGTGAGACATCGTGATACAAACTCTACCACTAATTTCTTCAACCCTGGCCACCAGTAATAACGTCAGAGGTCCTGGTACATCTTCACCACTCCAAGATGTACCGTTAAAGGGAATATATGGAATTCCCTAAAGACCTCCTCCTGAATCGTCACTGGTACTATGGTGTGTCCTCTGAAGAGGATAACATGCTCCCCGCCTCCAAAAAATTCATTAGGTGCCTGCCCTGAGGATATCTAATATCATCAAGCCTCATAGTCAGTGTCCCCAAGCTACGCCTCCCTGACTCGCTAAAGGAGTGGGGGAGTGATTGTCAAAGACTGAAGATAAGCTACTCTATCTTGATCCACAAAGTATATCTACAAAGCGACTAGCTGCTCCATCTCCTCACTCAGCAACTGTATACCATATCACCTGTTGAGTGCATCTGATACTATTTTCCCCTTCCCAAGAGTATAGACTATCTCAAATTCATAGTCCTAGAGGAACTCTAGCCACTTCTGTTGAGAAACTAAAAACTAAAAACTCATGCTGCCACAAGGGTAAGGTTGGCTGACTCATAAGTGATCAGCCACTCCCTCCTATGCTTGAGTTTATCCAGTGCTTCCTGAGTTTCCTTTTTCGCTGAATAAGGAAAACCTAATCCCAACATTGTAGATAAACCACAACCTTTTTGCCTAATACAGTCAATCTGAGTATGAACTATGGATGTCCAGTCATACCCAAACTAACGTCGTAAGGCCTCGGCACTGTCACCAAGAGGTTCCAACCGAAACTCTTGCCTCAAGGGTCATATCACACAGTCAGTGTAAGTGTGATTATTAGTCTCCTCCCAAAGGTATCTCCAGACGTGAGGGTCAAGTCAATGGCTTAACCAGAAACTCTAGTTCTTGAACAAGATCCTTGGTAAGAAGGAATAATTAGTTTCTATGTCTATTAATACGACAGGTAGTAGTAGACACAGAGTGTACCTCTAACCATTCTTGGAGCCCTTGGTTCACACTCTTTGACCACATACAGCTACTCCCTTCCCCTATTCTCCAGCTCCCTGAGCCTGGTGGGGACCACATTGGTGTAGTGGTTATAACATGTCAAAATGTATACCACCTCATGACGCTCTCCTGGCTCCACTTCCACATCTACTACCCTATAGATTCATCTTTCCCTATCACTTCCTCTTCCTGAAACATTTTACACACCCAGGTCTCTGATACTGGCATCAGTTTCCTGCTTTCCCACTTCTAACATTCACCAAATGTATCCGCTCAGCCAAAGAACATTCAACCAAAAAGGTTATCTCTAGCAACCTAACATAAGTAGGAATGTATAGAAGAATAGTGTTGGCTTGGATGTTGCTAGACACACCTCGCTCATAGGTTCGATCCCTAAAGCACTGACCGTACTATATTCAACAAGTACCTTGGATGATAGGTACGGCTCGATGAATACTCAGCTACCAACATGTCATCATACCGATGTTGTAGAAGATATAGAGAACTCTCAGCCACCTCATTAGCCAGTCCTCAGCTGCCTGTGAGTCAGGCTCACCTCAGAACTTGAGTGGTATCTGATGCTGAAACTTGTGTAAGGCACAAATCCTAAATGTGTCCTCTACCGGTAGCGCCGTTTGTAACTACTGACCAACGGGCAATGATATATTTGGCACACTACCCGAAGGTACCATCTTGGGCAATTGTCCATGTACTGAAGCCTCATTATCCTACAGACCGTCCTCATGGTCATGTACTAGAAAAGACCAGCAGCTAGGATCACCATCTGTTCTGTTTGTGTCTCAACTATGTAGAAAACTCTAGTCATTACCTCCAGCCAACCCTCAGCTGCCTGGGAATATGACTCACTTAGAAACCTCAAAGGACTCTATTTCTGGAAGTCATGCAACGTGATCAGTTGGCGTGCACCCTCTTCTGGTGGGGCTGGTGGAAATGACTATCCAATGGGTAGTGGTGCTGCTGGTACACCACCTGAAGGTGCTAACACCGTAAGAGGGCCCTGCACTGAGGCCACATCGCTCGGTAGGGCCGTCATCACGTAGTCTCTTAGAAAACCTGGGTGGATATCTAAGAGGAGGCATCCTGATAAGGAATAGGTGCTCCACGGTCATTATGTTTATACCTAGTGAGATGACTCAAAGAGATCAAAAAGAAAAAATTTCAAAAACACATACGCAATCAGTATTTTCATGCACTGATTCAGAAATCAAAGGTTGGGGTTCTGGTGTATGGATACGTCAGCCACCTCACTAACACTAGATTCCCAAATCTGAAAACCAAACTCATCACACTTAACACTATTTACACACAAAAAAGATCGGAGTCATAGTTCTTCGGTAGAACTGAACTCCTCTGATACCAATTTGTCACGACCTGTCCCCCGGGGCTTGTGTCGTGACTACCCCAAGCCTACCTTCCAAAGGCTAGGTGCTGGAGGCTAGCACTGAAAGGAATACTTCCTAAAACAAGAAGGCATCACCTTTAATCTTGTACAAACACATGGTCCAATAACACAACAACAAGAAACTGTGAAGTAAACTGCTGTAGTAAAAGAGTTTTGAAAGTAAAAGGGGTCGGAATACAAGCCCAACTATAATGGTACAAGTACAAAGGAAAATAAAATACAAATAAAAGAAAATTAAAATAGCGAATAGGTCATCCTCTGAGGTTCCTACCTGAAGGGTAGGTACAGATTGCCTCTTCATCACTCCACATTCGTCCGTCTCCTCTGCGTCATGTCACGTCGAATGGTCCACCTTCGGGTACCGTCCAGTCTCGGATCCCTCAGCCTCAATCAATGTTGTATGTCATATGCACAAGACACAACAAGGTGTGGGCGAAGGCCATGTAGGGGTGAGTATAACAACACTCAGTAGGGACCCCGAGACCCCGTAGGTATCCTAAAGTTTCACAAAGGAAAACCACAAAGAAATACATCAACTGTACATAGGTATATACCCATATATACACCTAAGTTATCAAGATATACACATCTCATACATAAGGCAAGAATACCACAAAGGTAACACCATGATGGTAACACCATGAAGGTAAAATTACCACACATGTAACACTACGACGGTTACACCGTGAAGGTAAAACAACCACATAGGTATCACCACGATGATTATACCATGAATGTAAAAGTACCACACAGGCATCACCATGAAGATAGTACCACGAAGGCAAAATTCTTAGTTCAATCAGAGTGTCATCTCAAACTAGGTTTTTGAGTGAGTATAGAAGTACATATGATTGGTCGCAAAGCTAGATCGTCTTATTCTGTCAAGAGGCACTGTTGCTGACCATACGAAGTCTGAACCCCATAGGATCGATAGGTACTAACCCCCGCAATGACCCATATAGTATTCAACCTACCCGAAGTCAATAGGTAAAAACCTCTGCTGACCCACACATGATCTGGCCCACACATGATTAGTATGCGCTGACCCACATAAGATCGCTTAGTGCTGACCTACACAGGATCAGTATGCGCTGACCCACACAGGTTCGCTGAGCGCTGACCCACATTGGATCTAACCCACATAGGATCGGTATGTGCTGACCCATATAGGATCACTGAGCATTTACCCACACATGATCAACAGATACTATCCCCCGCAATTACCCGCACAGGATCTGACCCACCGAGAGTCGATAGGTAACTAACCTCCATATGATCCATCTCCAACCTCCGCCTCACTACCAGCCATTGGATTCCTGCTAATAGCACGTTTGGGAGAACCGCTCCTCAATTCATAGGTTTTACCTCAACCACCATAAAGTTCCAAGAAGAAGTGTCCCAAAGTTCTGCTACGTCTTAAGGGACCCATCTCAACAGACAGCACGTCAATCGGACGCCCGGTCTATAAGTTATTAGAATTTCCGCTCCGAGTGCCTGGTTGGATTCATGGTTCAATACAACTTGGTTATAATCCAACATTATCGAAAACTCAATTGTATTATACCAAAAAGACCATCACGATCCAAGGATGTCGGTACCACAGACGGTTCATCAAACGGAAGTATGGTTCTCAAGTTACGACCAAAAAGACGAAACTGGGTCAGGATGGGCCCGGGTCCAGTCCGACCCAGATGGACCAACCTGACCTGGGTCTGGTCCAGATGGCTTGGGCCGTGGCGGGCCTGGCCCGCTGGCGTAACCTATTGGGTGCGGTCCACCCGAGCTGGCGCCGAAGTGGGAGTGGACCTCCTTTCGTTCAGAACCGCAAAGGGCAGCACCTTAGGCACTTCCATGTCACAGTGGGACCCGAGCGGGTCCCTCCGAACCACTACGGATGGCCAGTGCTCCATCTAGTCCTCCTCCCAGTGGCACGGTCATGCACTGCTACACCTCTACGGTCAGCTGGGTGTCATCCCCCCTACGGCCTCTGTCATGGCCAAGCAGCCGTGACCTCCTTCTCCGGCAGCGCAAACGTGTGCCACTGCTCCGCTACGCAGCCATCTGGTGTGCTGACCACCACCCCTTGCTCCGCCATGGTCGATGGGCTGCGGCCTCTTACTTAACCAGCAGCGCAGACGTGCGCCGTCCCACCTTCCTCGCGGCTAGCCAGGTGTCGGCCGCTGCGTTCTTCCGCGAGCCATCGAGGCTTCGTTCCAAGCCTGAAAATTATGGCGTTTGCATATTCACGATCCTCGGGTCTAGGGCTCCGCGTCCATATGTCTTTCTTTCCAAAAATCTATGTTTCAAGTGTCATTAAATATTTGAATTCGAAGAACGCACGAAGAACTCAAGATAAGAGGCAAGGTATATGTGCGGGACATTGGCCATGTTAGTTTTCCCATCGTCATTATAAATCCAAAATATAAAGAATTATCAATTTAATTCAATCATTACTCAAAATAAAAATTAAACCTCTACCTCAAGAATGATGGTGAGTGTGCGTTTGTGGAATTGGGTCAGTGTTCGCCATCCCCCTCAACTAGCCTCCAATGGTGTCACTTGTTCATCGATCTCCAGTTCAGGGATTCGGTGTCACTCATCACCTCCCACTAGTACCGGATCTGTCCTACAAGGGTTTGGTGTCACTGCACTTTTTTAGCACTTCATTGCTTGGCGAAGCAGTGCCGACACCTCTCCCCAAGCTCCATATAAATAGGAGAGGGGGAGGGTGTGCAACATTCATGGGATTAATAGATTCCCATTAATTAGGAACCTTCCTAATTCCCCAACGGTGTAGTTACTTAGAATTGAAAGTTCAATCCATTTATTAGCATGACATGTTGATGGTCCCACGTTCCTTCTTTTTCATTGGAGTAAAGGAATAAAAATAAAATAACAAATTTATTTTATTTATTTTTTTAATTCATAAAACATAACTTTTTCTCCAGACCTACTGCGGTCAAAGTGAAGTCTTCCTTAAGAAAATCCCAGCCCTGCGGATTCAATAGTGTCCTCAAATTTTTGATCTGAACACCGGTTCAAAAGTTAGAAAATGTCGCTCACGCGTTTACTGAACGTACCTGAAAAAAATTTCAGAAAATTATTAACAATCTCCCTTGACCCGCGTCGGTTGAGGTTAGGATTTGCCTAAGTAAAACATGCCCCAATGAACCCAATTGTACTCTTGTATTTCCGATCCGAGTTACCATTTAAAAGTTATGAATTTTACAATAAAATAATTGTCACCTAATTATTTTATTTATGGCCAAAAACTAACTTTTACTAGTGTCTTGTGCCTGTCAATGTTAGTATCTTCCTAAATAAATCATACCCTCCCGAGTTTAGCGGTTGTCTCGGATTTTTAATCCAAGTTACCATTTGTGAGTTATAAGAATTTGAAAAATAAAATAACTTTATTTAATTATTTTATTTATGGTCATGCCATTTTTGGGTTTTCTCACAGGATCCCTGCGCTGACTAAACTTAAGTCATGCCTGGGGTAAACTCCCCATCCTGAGAACAATTGTGCCCTCTTATTTTTTATATAAGTAACCATTTAAGAGTTACTCTACTTTTTTAGGAAAACTGCTTATGCGCACAAATTTAAGCTTAACAAAACTTCTACGGATCATTCCGGGCACTCAGAGCCTCGAAATCGCACGTCCTTAGATTTCGCGGTCTCAAAATACTTCCATATAAATAAAAAAAATTATACAGAATTTCTAGGACATTATAGGTAGTACAGTACCTAGGAAAAAGGGATATGGCATGTTCCCCTAATACACATTGGGTACCGCCCCTTCTACATGGCTTGGATCTCTTATCCTTTGTATCAAGGACAAGGTTTTTTAGGATTTGTTCCCTTTATCATTTCCATGACGGTTGTTTCAATTTTTTTTCTAATCTTAGTACTATGATTCTTTCATCAGGACTTCCTAGATAGAGTTTCTGGAATCCCCCCGAGAGGCCTGAAGTGGGATCCTCTATTCATCTTCATGCCCTAGGTGGAGTTCTTGGTATCAGTGTGACCAATCCTACTGAACATTATTCCACTACTTAGCGGGTTAATCTAGATTGTGTTTTTATAATCACCCCATAGCCCCGGATATGATCCTAATCTATTGTATCATATTTCTCTTTAGACAATCAGTGTATCTTTCTTATAGTGAGACTCAACACGCAACACCTCTCAGATGAACGTCATCAGTGCTATTAGACTCAGGTGTGTGTTCTCATGGATGTGTGCTTTTTGGAATCTTTGAAGTGGATTCCTCAGGCTGGTATACTATGATTGTGGTTTACCTCTATATTTTGTGTCTTGGATTGAGTGTATTAAGATATTCTTGTTATATGTGCTATAGACATATACCAGTATATAGCTGACTGTACTTTCTTGTGCTATATTGTATTGGGGTTTCAAGGTGTCCTACTGAGTATTGTTATATTAATCCCTACACAAGCTTTTTCCACATGTGTCATGTCTTGTGAAGATGATCAACCTTTTGATTGAGTCCTGGGGGGACAAAGACCAGACAGTTCTTTGTGAGACTGGACATACTGAGGTGTGTTCCTACATCATCATTCATCAGTCCTAGTACTTTTAATTACATGTTGGACTTGTTTTTACAGAGTCTTTGTGGTGGACTTGTATTTGTCCCTATTTACTTTCTTTTACTTCCTAATGTACTCTGGTTATGAAATATAGATGTATGCATGCATTGGTTTCTTAGTGTTTTTTTAATTTCAGCTTTTTATGCTCTTGGAGATGTGTACGTGTGTATAGGTACATATGCAATGCCTCCCATGTTAGTGATATGCCTACTTGGTGCTAGTCAGCAACCCATGGCTTATTGAATGCGGGCTAGGGGATTCATGAAACTATCCCCACTAAGACGGGTTGTGATAATAATATTTATTTACTAATCTGTTTTACGAAAATAAATTTTCTTTTAAATAATTATATTTATTATAAAATTTTAAATAATCAATTACATTTTTCAAAAATACCGACATTTAATTAATCATTTTTAAAACATTTATCTACTTATTTAATGATATAATTATATCATATTTTAATTTATATGATACCTAAATTTTATTTATACTTTTACCAGTGAGGATATTATTCTATTGGTCACATTACCTTTCCTAATGGTAATGTTACTATTCCAATAGCCAAGTTATTATTTGATTGGTATAGGTTCCTTAATTTCAATAAATACCACTTATTTTATTATTCATTTATGAGAATAATATATTTATTAGGTTTTCTTTGTTATATAAAGGTTTTATACTATATAAAATAATTATAAGAATGGAAATCCCGTTGATAAAATTCTGGGTCATTACATTCTTTCCCCCTTTTGAAATTTCACCCTAGATATTTCTTTTTACATACTAAGGTGAAAACAGGTGAGGGTATTTCTCCTTCATTGTCTGCGTTGATCCCCATGTCGCCTCTTCATACTTATGGTTCTTCTAACATTCTTTGATATGGTCATTCATCTTGTTTCATAGGACCTTGTCTCTACAGTCCAAGATCTTCACTGACTACTTGTCATATGGGTGGTCATTCTCTAGTTATACCACCTCCATATTTAGTACATGTGAGGGTTCAGGTATGTACTTATTTAGGATAGATACATAGAACAAGTTATAAAATTGAGCCATATTTGGTAAAGTGGAAGATGATAGGCCATTGTTCCTATGTGATTAAGGATCTCGAAGGGGCCAATGTACCTTGGGCTTAGCTTCCCTTTCTTTTAAAACCACATGACTCTCATCCATGGTGATATTAAAATGACGAATTTTTCTCTAAATTCAAACTCCAAATCCATTTGATAGTTTTATAATAACTAATTTTCTAACTCTAAGCAACTATTTTTTGTTTTTGCATGGTTTAAACCTACTGTATCATCTCTTTCACAAGGTCATGTCCACATATATTTTGTTCTCCAAATTCATCTAAACAAGTTGGAAAAACATCACTTCCCATACAGAGCTTCATATGGATCCATATGAATACTTGAGTAGAAGAAATTTTTGTATCAGAACTCAATAAATGGGAGATGCTGATCCAATCCACCTTTTAATTCCATTGAGTAATCTCTTAGCATGTCCTAAAGCATCCAAATAGTCCTTTCAAATTGGCTGTTAGTTTATGGGTGATAGGTCATGATAAAATTAAATTCAATAATCAAATAATGTTGATTACTTCTCTATAATTTTTATTTGAACCTTGTATCATGATCAAATAAGATTGACAGTGGAACTCCATGAAGCCTCATCACTTCCTTCACATATATCATGGAAAGTTGTTCGTGTGAGAAATATTCTGAAATAGCAATGAAGTAGGCAGTCATGGTGAGAAGATCCACCAGAACACATATCACATTGTTTATTTTAGATGTTTTTATGATACCAGTGATAAATTCTATAGTGACATCCTCCCATATTCATGTGGATATAGTTAATGGTTGCATCATCCCTTGGGACTTCAATCACTCTGGTTGAACTTGCTGATATACTAAACATCTTGAAATATACTATGAAATCTTCTTCTTCATGTTTCCCCACCAAAAGTTCTCTTGACTATCAAGATACATCATGGCATTTCAAATATTGATAGAGAAAGATGAGCTATGTGAATTATTCCACAGCTCCTTCATTATCTCAAGTGAAAAATGCACACAAACCATAGTTTCAAACCAAATCACAACATTATAATTGATGTGGAACTCATTTAGCTTCCCTTACTTTACCATTTTCATTTTATTTTATAGCTCCAAACCATCTCTTTGTGCCTCCTTGATCTTCTCTAGGATAAATGGTTTAGCAATCATTTGGGAAAGGTAGGATGTATTCCCTATCGTTATGATTTCCAAATCCATCATTTGTATATCCATGAAGATGGGGTATTTCTAAATTCAAATCATGGATAAGGTAGAATTTTATTTTCCACTAATAGTATAATCTACCTTGTTAGACTTTCCCAAATGTAAATAAATAGAGATATAACATTCCCTAATTAGTTCTAACCATCTTCTTTGATGAATGTTGAGCTCCTTCTATGTGAATATATAATTTAGACTATTGTGATTGGTATATATGTCAAAATTCTCACCATAGATATAGTGATTATATATTTTCTAGGAAATAATCATAGCCACTAGCTCTAGATCATTCTTCAGGTAGTTCTCCTCATGGGTCTTTAACTGCAATTAGGCATAGGCTATAATTTTATCATTTTGTATGAATATACAACCAAAGCCTTTCTTTGAAGTAATAATTTATATCCCAAAACCTTCTCCACTTGTTGGTAGTGTGAGTACAGGTGTTGTTATTATCCTCTTCAAGATATTCATAATTCTTTCCTCACATTATTCCATCTAGAAATACTTACCCTTTCTCTATGTTATCTTTGTTAATGGGTTAGAAAATTTTGATAAATTTCTCACAAAATGTCGATATTACCCTAAAAAGTCAAGATAACTATAGATTTTTATGAAACTAGTGGGTCTGGTACATTCATTAATTACCTCTATTTTTGAAAGTTCCACATAAATTCCCTAATGTGTGATCACATTTCCCAAGTATGTGACTCTTTGTATCCAAAATTGAATCTCTTTGAACTTTCCATACAATATCTCCTTCCTTAATATCACCAGTACAATCCATATATGTTCTTCATGTTACTTATTTATCTTAGAGTAAATGAGATTATCATTGATAAAAACTACCAAAAATTTGTTGAGGTATTCTATAAAAACAATATTCATTAAATCCATGAAGAATATAGGGGATTATTATGTCTTAAGGAAATCATTGTGAAATCATAGTGCCCATAATTTGTATAGAAGGTTATCTTCTGAATATCTTCCTTATTCACCTTTAGTTGATGATATCCCAAATGAAGATCCACCTTTGAGATGTACTGATCTACTCATATTTTATTGAACAATTCATCATCCTTTAAAGGTTATACTTTCCTTTATGGTGATCTTATTGAGCTATTGTAAATGGACACACAACCACATTTATCCATCCATTTTCTTTACTAAGAGCACTGGGGCACCCCAAGGTGATGCACTAGGGTGTATTAACCCTTTGTACAAGTGCTCTTATAGCTACTTCTTTAACTTCACCAGTTATATTGGGGAAATACTACAGTGTTTTTTTGAGATAGGAGTGGCTTCAGGTATAATCCCTATTAAGAACTCTACCTCAAGGTCTGGGAGAAGTTTGGGTAACTATTTGGGAAATACATCAGTGTATACCATAAAAATTGGAATTTCCTCTATGTTCATACCTTCCTTTGACTCACCATTTTAGTGAGGTATGCTTTGTCACGGGCCATCAACACACGCACCATTGAGGGATTTTCCAAAGGATATTCATGGTATTACTTTCATTTTTATAGAAGCATGGGATGGTCTAGAATATGAAAATATATTTCCTTTTCCCGACACTTGATGTGTTCTCTATTTAACGAGAGACAATCCATGCCCAGTATAATGTCAAATTCTATCAAGGGATGTATTATGATATTCAATATAAGAATCTTCCCACATATTTGAATAGTAGAAGGTCTAACACTTGGGTTTCAATGATCATACCACTAGGTTTTTTTATGGATATCTCCACTTCAAGGTATCAGGGATTCAATCCAATATTTCTATCAAACATGAAGGATATAATGGAATTCATAGAACATGAATCAAATAATAATGTTTATATTCTTGATTTATTAGGAAATGTACCTTGTATGACTTCATTTTTTACTCCACTTCAATAGTAGTGATGGAATAAGATTTTCCTTTCTCCTTTGGATTTGGTGGCTACTGATGTTGGTTACCCTCAAGAACTCAAGGTTTAGTACACTAGGTTTCATAATGCCCTTACTTCCTACAGTTGAAGCATTAAACCATGTGTGGTGAATTAGTAGGTTTCATCCTTTACTCCCTTTTTTGGATATCTTATTCATGTATATTTGATATTCATAAGCTTTATGGAATTCTGTACAATAATTGAATTATTTCCCCATCACATTAAGGAAATTCCCATGATTCTTCTTCCCACATTTTTGACACATGGGTGGTTGAATCCTCTTTCCTCCTTTTTCATTTGATCAACCAACTTGAAAATCTATTCTTATCTTCTTATCTCTATAATGATGGGACCATTTTCTAAACACCATATCTACTTTTAGAGAACATCAAACCACTTCTTCATTACTCCCAATGTCTTGGATATATATATCCTTTCAAATGTTTGGTTTTAATCCACTAAAGAATATATCTATTTTTCTATCACTATTGATAACAAAACCTGAGGTGTACATTGAAAGCCTTACGAAGTTTTGTTCATAAGCTATGACATATTCTACTTCCTTTTTCTTTAGCTCTATAAATTCTCTCTTGATTTTTTATAAAGTGTTCAAGGGAAATAATTAGTAAGAAATATTTTCTTGAAGTCTTTCGACTGTAAATATTTTATTCCATCATTCAGATTGGTGTTCCTTATCAATTCCCACAATTGATTGGATTCTTCATCTAAACAGTATACGGCTAGAGTCACCTTATCCTTATCAGAATAGCGGAGTGTGGAAAAGATATTATCCATTGAGTTAACCCATTGTTCTACAACAAGTGCATTCAAAGATCCACAAAATATTCATTTTTGCTTCTATATAAATGACTCAATGCCTAGTTTCACCTTCTTTGGTGATGGCAGGAATTCCACATTGTTCTGGTTATTATTCATAACCTGAGACAACTGAGAAAGCATTTCCATGATGTTTTGAACTCCACCTCCCAAGGCATTGGGGATTCCATTCGAGAAATCATTGTATTGTCTTTTATGAGGGTTTTTAGTCTGGTTTCTCCTGGTTCCCACTATTTTCTAAACCAAAAAATGTTTTAACAAAAAATAAGTCAACAAATCATGAATGAATAATTTATTATTTTACGAAATTAACTCTAAAGGCATATCTTATGGGATCCCTATGTTTAATATTTTTGTTAAAATAAATAATCATGGATGTTTAAATATACTTAGTCTTATCCTAAAGGTTTTCAGTGATGTTCTATAATCCCAATTCCCAAATTAACTAAACTGTGATTTGATACCAACTATAGAGACCATACTTTTTCTTATATAACTATTACATCATTTTTAAGAGAAACTACATAAAAATGATAAAAACTAGGATCAAAAGGCTTAGTATCTTGGGAAAATTAGGACCATTTATCACTTATAAATAATGACAAATAAATATTTATTTAAAATATTATTCTTTTTCCTTTTAAATCTCATGTTCTCCTTATCACAAGTAGTCACCTAAGGATATACATCAAAGAAAGGGGTGAGCTAAAATCCCATTAAAAGGATGAATAATAACATGTGTGAGAATAATAATATTCATCATCATAATAGGATAATTATCTTAATTGTGAAGAGAAACTTTAGATAAAGTAATGGAATGTGGAAATCCCTAAAAATGAAACATCATTTTTTAGCGGTCTAATACCATACATAGTTGTGAACAAAACTAGCATCATGTTCATGCGTAACATATGTGAATAATCATAACATCATCATTGTGTAAAAATATAGCATAATGATTACATGTAATACACATTATCTCATGTGATACATCACATTACCCAATGCATTGGAGGGCTATATAGTTCTGATCCCACCCGTCACATCATAACATTCACATAATCATGCATGCCACATATAACGTATAACATTCATAGACTTGAATTAACCCATGGAAAGGAATTATTTTCATAATTATTTCACAATTTATTCATTCTTGAATAATCTTTGGTTTTACCAAAAGAAAAAATAAGATCATATTTGTTTTATAAATCATCACTCTTGAGTGAAGAATAAATAAATCAAGAGGAATCAAGATGTGTTTTTGAAAAAACAGTTCTTTGGAAAATATTTATATTTTTCATAAAATAATGTTTGGAAACATGTATATCCTCAAAACGAAGAGTGAAGAGTAATGAAATTGAATTTAGTGGACATTATGGGAAGATACACACTGTAAATTGGCATGAAAAAGTATAACCCAAAAAAGGGAGTTGGGTTTGAGAATCACCTTACCTTATCCAGATGAATTCTTCACTTAAAATTAATATCCTAAAAAACAAAATTAGATTCCTTAATTAATAAATCTAGAACCACTTATACATTTATTTTAATTAATATAATTTTATCAATTTTTTTATGTCCATTTATATGGGTTATAGAGTTCCATTTTGTCATTTCTGAAGTGTTCGTTTTCTTGTTTTTCATGATTGGTTCACTTGTATACAAGTATATAAGTTCATGTAAAATGAGAATAATTCTCCATAGTTGAATGTTTATGTTATTAATGAAATTAAATATGTTTAAATGGATTATATATCATTTTTTTTGGATATAAGGACGATTTATTATATAAAATTTTAATGAAAAAATGTTTAGTTTATCTTGTCTATTTTTATGACCATCACAAACTAGTTTTTTTATTGAACATTATATCTATAATTATATTATTGAACAAAAAAAAGTTATAATATACATATTAAAATATTTTTTTACCATAATAATGGTTCCATGAAAATCCTTGAAGGTGGTAATGGAAAATGAAAAATCATCATCCATGAAGGTAGTGAATCAACACATCATGAATGATGTTTTTTTTTTTAGAATAAAAGGAAGAGAGTTGAGATTTGATATTGGATATTAAATTAACAATATAAAATTAATCTATATATATGATATTGTATTTATCATTCCACTTTTTATAGGAGGATTTATAATAGGATAAGAAAAGGAAAAAAATAAAATAGAAAAGAGGAGGACTTTACCTCTTGAATATCGTCTCCTTGAGAACCTCTTTAAGGCACTTGGGTTTCATTTTTTGTTGAGAACAGAAGATCTTGGGTGTGGGTAAGTGGATTGGGAAGGACTTTTATTATAATTTAGACAAAATACAAATCTTACAAGGTGTGAATAGAAGAGGTGGTGAGGGGTGGTATTTCTAAGGGGAGGAGAGAGGTGTTTTTATTATATCCATTAGTTTATTATTTTTGATCAAAACTATAAATAGTGTTGAGTTTTGTGACTAATTATAGTACCTAGTGTATTTGAGTTATAACTAATGAGTAATTACATTATGAATGATTCAAATATTTATGTATTTATCTTATAATGTTAAGTACTCTAAATTACCATTTTCACTGTTCACGAAAATTCAACTATTTTAGAGAAATTCCAAAAATATACCCTAACCATTTTTCAATATTTTGATTAAAAAAATGAAATGAAATTTATGAAAATAAATTTTAAAATATGTTTAATTTATTTTTTAATTAAAACCATTATTTATTTGAAAAATACAGATTTTAATATTATAATAGATTTTATGACCCATTAAAAATTAATTAATCTCTCATTAAATTATCTTATAATTATGATAAAATGTAATATTAATTTATGAATTTATATTATGAAAATAAATTTTATTTTAAATTATTATATTAATTATAAAAGTTTAAATAATCATTTACATTTTAGAAAAATATCAACAGTTAATTTATCATTTTTAAAACATTTATTTACTTATACCATGATATAATTATATCATATTTTGATTTATAGGATACATAAATTTTATTTATACTTTCATAGGTGATATTACTATTCTATTGGCTGGATTACTATTCTTAATGGTCATGTTACTATTCCAATGGCCAGGTTACTATTCCATCATCATAGGTTCCATAAATTTTATAAATACTACTTATTTCATTTTTAGTTTATGAGAATAAGGAATTTATTGGGTTTTATTTTTTATGTATGTTTTTTATACTATATAACATAATTATAAGAGGTGAAATTCCATTCATAAAATTCTAGTTCATTATAATAGGTGGGTCTTAAGTCATAAAATTGTTCAATATTTGAAGATACGTAAAATATGGAAGATTTTGTCCTACCATGACAATTATAAGTCATGTAGTGATTACATGATGTGTAAATTTTGCACCATGTGTACTAAATTCATGAAATTCAATTTCTTTCACGAATTTTATTAGTTCATGACGTTTATTGATTGCACGATGTGTAAAGTTATTTTCATCTCTATAACCCTTGTTTCTCCATTGTTCTTCAGTTTTATGCCTAAAAATTATTCCATACTTAAATTAATTCTTGTCCCTCTCAACGACACCAAAAAATTTGATAGATCCATGGGTATTGGAAATTCTTACAGTGTTACCAAGTTTATTAATTTAAAACATGAATCAAACAGACCACTAAACTACATGGTTTTATGAGATATGCAAGTTTGAGGTCAAACCCATAGAGACATGGTTGAAGAAACTATTAATTTAATAAAATAAATAAAAACAATTTTATGAGAGAAACCTAAAAAAATTATTGAAATAAGATATGGAGATTGATTTGGATTTTAAGAAAATAGATAAAAATGCTTGATAATTTAAAATATGGTTTCATGATTGGTTAGGGAATAAAATAATGGGAATATAATTATAAGAATGGGAACCAAGTTAGTTGAATACATTGGTCATGGCAAACAACTCCAAAATTATCAATGTTCCCTTTTCAAAATGGTCATGTTACTTTGGGTATCTGATGAATTTGTAACTCAAAACCATATTTAAACATTGAAAATTATCCACCCAATGGTCATGGTTTGAATCATCGGATACTCAATGATGTGAAAATATTACTCCCTCACCGATCATGCAATGGTATTCAATGAAAAAGTGAAAAAGGGATTTGAGAAATTAGGGTAGTGGAAAAAAGACTCGAATAAATTGCATTAAAAAATGAAATACCTTTAATAAATCAACCCTAATTCATTAAAATTACTTAACTCAAATTCTAACACCCCATTCTACTATGAGGGGGTAGGAAAATAAAGATCATATTTGATGCATCACAGCAACAACATTCCTTGATCCCAACGGTGGAGGATCCTTTATGAATCAATAGAGTGGTACCCTGGCCTCTTATTTATATACTTCCCATGGGATCTTAGGACAGGTCAAAAAGTTGTAATAGGTGGGAAATAGGCCATAAAATAGGTCAATATTTGAAGATATTTTGAATATGGATGATTTTGGCCCATCCCGACAATTACACGACATGTAGTGATTACATAACATGTAAATGTTTCACCACATGTATTGAATTCATTACATGGAGGTTCATTCATGAATTTCATTGGTTAATGACGTGTAATGATTACACAATATGTAAATTCGATTTTGTAGCTTTGGAACCCTTATTTCACCCTAGTTCTTTAGTTTTGTGCACTGGGATTGTTTCATGATCATCAAAATTTATGGAAACCTTATTTTGATGGAATTATTTGTCATGTAATATCCTTTTACATAGCTTTCATAATATATTACATCCTAAAAAATATGATAAAAACATATGGGACATTAGTATACATTAAAAATTTAGTCATCAAAATCATTGCATTTTAAGATAAAAAATGTATCCCAAAATTCCACTTATTGACCCCCCCACACACACACACTTGAATTCATACATGTCCTCAAGGATGGAATCTCAATATACTAAAAATTAATCTTACTCTATAATGATTTAAATTCAATGTAAATAATATAAATTGATCAAATGGAAATTTAAATGTTCGAGCATCACATATAGAAAATTCATCAACACCTCATTTTTTAAAGAATTCAAATCAAACATGCATTTTACTTTTCCTCCTTTGAAATATCCAATCCTTTTTCATTCATATATTTTCATTTAAAAATTTATTATTAATATTCATACCAATTTTAATTTACCTCAAATTAAATTTTCCACTCGTTATCAAGGTACAAATTAAAAGAGTGATGCACATACCTCAAGAACATGTCACTTACCAAAGCCTTGCATGGAATATAACATATCCACTGTGTAATGAAATAATCACCAATAATCATTGTGGATTCACCATTTAAGATCAAATGACACTAAGTCTTAGGGTAGGTAAATAAATGATTTAAATTAAGTTAGGATCAAAAAATAGGTTTTTCTCTAAAGTAATTTGCATGATATTCAAAAACATCCCAATAAAAGTCCCCCCCCCCCCTTAGTATCTCAGAGCATGCTCATATTATATGAAATGAAATAAATTAAAGCCCTCTTTTATTATTATATTTCTTTTGTTTTCTTTATCAAATGGTTTTTCAAGGGAAAATTATCATATCCACCACCCAACCACAAATGATCTCCTCACCACACTATTTGTAGTAGTTATAACAAGATCACCAGTTAAGCAATGGTGGTTTTTGAATTTCCCTAGACACAAACCATTTTTTTATTTTAATTTTTTTCTATTTTTTTCTTTTCTTCAAGAAGGTGTTTAATAATTACAATGAATTTTCCATCCCTAAATCTCATGAAATTTTACCTCACACTTATTAATTACAAAATATGAATCCCTTTAACCAGTCTCTATCTCCCCACTATTATTTTTGATAATCATGGAAAATATTTATAGCAAGGAAAATGTAAAAGAAGGGATTTTAAAATTAAACTTCCCTAGAAAGGTTGTTTATGGATTATATGGGATTTAACATGGAATAATTTATGTTGGGTCTCATGATAATGGATAAAAAATGCCTCAGTCATATTAAATTTATTTTGTTCATTCATAGCTTTTATAAAATGCATAGAATGTTCTAGAAGAGATAATTCCCATGTTTGAAAAGAAATATAATATATAATGAATGAAAAACATTAGCTCAGAGGATATATCAAGAATGAGATGAATGGTTGGGATTACTACTCCTTGTAATGAATATGAATAATTAAATAAATTAACAAAAATATCAAAAACTGAAAGCATGGCCAAATCTCAGAAAAAAATTCATCTATAATGATTAACATGCTCTTCAAGTCATGATTTTTTAAATACTAATCCATAGCCTTTTCCCTATTAATTATTTTCCCCGTTTTTCATTCGAATTTATTGAAATATAAATTTAAAATTATTATCATGGTAATTTTTCCAGGTAGTTTATGTCTCTTAGTTTGGTTAATTAATTAATGAATAAAAAGTGGGGCATGAAATTTGCAGTTAAAATATTTAATAATCTAAATTTGGGGAATATAGTAAAAATATGAATTGAAACTCATACTCCCCTTTTGAATGTTTCTTTTAAGTTGGTTGTGCATGTTCTACCTTCTCTTATCTCATGATGTGTATTGGTCATGTAGCTTTTCTTCCTTCTTCCTCCTGCTGCTTGCTACAAGCCTGGGTCTTGATGGTCCTGTAGGTAAAAAATAAAAAGGTGAAAGAATAGGCCATTATAAATAATTTTCAAAAATAATATGTGGAATTAAAATTAAAGAATAATATAAAATTAAATCCTAAAAAAGAAAGAAATTTAAAATCCTAAAAATCATTAAAAATCAGGTTGCTGATTGTAAGTTGCTCTTTTTTAATGGTTTATCATCTCAACCATACATAGGTTATATGATTATAGTGTTGTATAGATATATCCTTCTTGTGTTCACCTAATTTTGACTTTGAAATCTACACAAATCATCTCATCTTTACCCTTTTGAAATTGGTGTGTCACTCAGAGGTGGTCACAAGAGTTTTAAGATAGCCAATAGGATCTCAGCATATGTCCAGACTCAGAAAAATTATGTATTTTCAATGGATGGATTCATGTGTTGAGTTTCTTCAATGATTTCCTTGGGTTCCCTAGCCATATCCTCAACTTATTCTTTTTTTCTTTATTATTTTATTCCTCTGTGTAGTCATCACAGGTTGCAGCTGGTTCTTATTCTTTTCCTTATGGTGGTTCAATATCTTCTAAAAAATTATTATAAGTGTGGTGGCCATATATTCCTACTCCTCCTCTTATTCTTCCTTTGGGTTTGGTACTAGTTTTGTGAGGAAAATTTGTATCAAATCAACATCCAAGGTGAATTTTTCTTGTTCTAGTTCAATTTTTTTATAATTTTATTTTTCTAAAGTGTATTTCATCCCACTCATGTTCATCAAAAAGTTATCATTCATCCTTTGAATCTACACAGTTTAGCGCATCATGGTTATGATCAAGTTCAATATCAGAAGTGGTACTTAATTCTTCTTCATTTTCCAAGATTCTTTTCTTGTGATGTGTCTCTTCAAATTAAGACTTTAGGATATTAGGTGTTGTGCATTCAATTCTTATATACAGTTGCGGGTGCTCGCTAGATTGATTTTCATCATTATATTTTTAGTGAGTAGTTGCGCTATATCCTCTAGTAGGAATGCGAACCTATCCTTGGTACTCATTATTTCTTGCATCTCTTCCATCACAACCAAAAAATACCGAGTGTGGTAAAAAGTAATAAAAATAAATAAACAAAAAACCTATGCTAAAATCACGAAATAGAAAGGATAAGAAAATAGAATGTATAAATTATTCCACCAATAAATTCTCAAATCATATCCCAAGAAACAATGCCAAAAATTTAATAGCCCCATGGGTGATGTTATTTCCTATATGGTTAGCGAATTTATAAATTTAAAACATGAATCAAACTTACCACTAAACTACAGGGTAGTATAGGATATTCAAGTCTGAGGTCGAACCCATAGAGAGAGGTGGTCAGATGCAATGATGGTGGAGAGATGAACATGATGAGTTGAGGGTGGGTGTTGGACTTATTTAGTATGTATATAATTACTATGTTTGTGACAAATGGTTATGGACTTATGGAATAGAGATGGAGGGAGAAATAATTTTATAAGGTGAGGTCTTGGTGGTATTTTTTTACTATACATAGAATTCTAATCAACTAGAAGCGGTTAATAAAATAACCAAATATTTCACTAATGGAAATAATTTAGCAGTGGTAATTTTCTTTTAGCAGTGATTTTTTATGTGTTCTTTTTTTAGCATTTAGAAATTATTTTAAAAAAAAAGTTAACTCAAAAATAAAATTGATAAAACAAACATAATTACTGCTAATATATGTAGCAGTGGTTATGTTTAATGGTGGTTAATATAAAAATTTGCTAATTAAATTTTTAATAAATTTAGTTAACTGTGGTTTATAATAAATGGCCCCCAAATATTTTTCTTAAAATTTAATTTATTCGAAAAATATTAAATAAAAAATATTAATATAAAAACTCTAAAATTCAATAAATTTAAACATAAATGCACACTAAACCCATTACAGATACATCACACATCCACAGTCATATATACGTACATTCACATTCACCATAATCTTAGTCACCAAAAACTCGGTCAACTGATTACCTCTATCAACCCATACCTCAGTCATCAATATATAATTATAAAATATGTACAATAACAACATATTCAAAATATATGTCCATTCCATGAACTATGTTATATCCATCTTCCTCCTCCTCATCTCTTCAATTGAAACTAACCACATCATCCCATCAACTGTTTCAAAAAAGAAGACAAAATTAAAACTGAACATAATAAATTAGAATTATAGTAGAATCATTGATAAAAGTTAAGCATACCACAGAAACAAAGAAACATCATGATTTAATTCTAATGAATGTTTTGGATCAAAATGGTCAACCTTCTTCCAACTGCTGGCATCTTTCACCTATAATAAAAACCATAACATTTATGAAAATAAATTTGAATGAGAAAAGACAAAGAATATATTCAGAATATTGCACTTAAAATTTGTTATCTTATTAACTAAATATAATAAATTTTAACATAAAATAAATAATTTATCATTAAAAACTACTTGAAAAAAATAAACTTACCTACTTATGATATGACTCGACACTTGAAAATGAAAAGGGATAAGTATGTAATAATCTACTTAATCATTAAATCGACATGAGCCGTACTAGAAATTTATAGAATAATTTAAAAAAATATTTTGATATGATAGAATGTAATATATTTCAAAAATAACTCAATGGTGTTTTTGAAATTATTTCACACCAATCTAAGGTTGTTTTCAATGGTTTTGACAGTTACATGCACGTTTTAGTGCTTTAAAACACTAAAAATACATTTATGGGAATCCTGGGAAAATAATAACTCAAAATGACATATTTTCAAGTATTACATTTCAAAAATTAATATATGAACACTTTCCAATGAATTCATGAAAATCCAACATTTTTTTCTTATTTGGACCCCCTGACACACGTTTTTAAAGGCTTTAGTACCTTTAAAAATTATTTACCAAGTAATTAATACCACACCACAAGTCAGATTGACATGTTGTTTATGCCTGCATGTCAAAAATAACCAAATGGTGGTTTACCATAATTTCTTATCAATATGAGGTATTTTTCTATGGTTTTGAAAGTTACACACATGTTTTAGTGTTTCAAAACACTAAAAATATGTTTATGAGCATCCTAGGGAAACTATAACTCATAGTGATGTTATGTCATTTCCTATATTTAAAAAATAAATATAAATTAATTTTTATATGATTTAATTGAAATTAAACATTGTTTTCCTAGATTTGACCCCCCCCCCACGTTTTAAAGGCTTTGGTACCTTTAAAAATGGTTTACCAAGTCATTTTGACAACACCAAACATTATATTGATAAATTTTATACTCATACATGTTTGAAATAACTAAATGGTGGTTGTAACATGATTTAATGTTAATATGAGGTCATTTTATAGGTTTTTGACCATAACACACATTTTTTAGCATATTAAAACACCAAAAATATGTTTATGGGTATCCCAGAAAAACTATAACTCTAAATGACATGTTTTCAATTACTAAATTTCAAAAATAAATCTACATTCATTTTCATATGATTTCATGTGAATCTAACATCTTTTTCTATATTTGAACCCCTAACACACATTTTTAAAGGCTTTGGTACATTTAAAAACTATTTATTAAGTAATTCCGACCACACCGCATGTTGGATTGATTTTTTATCTTTTCATACACATCAAAAATAACTCAATGGTGGTTTTCCCATGATTTCACATCAACCTATGGTCTTTTTCTATGGTTTTGACTGTTACATGCATGTTTTAGTGTTTTAAAACACTCAAAATGTGATTATAAGTATCCCAAGAAAATAGTAACATAGAACAAAATTCTGTTAGTTCCAAAATTTAGAAAATTAATATACAATTGTTTTCTTTTTATTTTAGGGAAATAAAAAATCATTTTCTTATTTTTACCCCTAACACATGTTTTTAAATGCTTTGTACCTCTAAAAACTATTTACTGAGTAATTCCAACCCCACTACGCATCATATTGACATTTTTTCTATTATTTCATGTAATAAATAGCTCAAAAGTGGTTGTACCATGATTTCATGTCATTATGAGGTCATATTTTCTAGTTTTGACTGTTATCGGCTTGTTTTAGTTCTTTAAAACACTAAAAATGCATTTACTGACATCTCAGGCAATCCATAACTCGGAATAGTAGAATGTTAGTTCCTATATTTATAAAATAAATCTAAAATCATTTTCCTATTATTTCATGGAAATATGATTTTTTCCTAGTTTTTACCCCCCCCCCCCAACACATATTTTTAAAGGCTTTGGTGCCTTTAAAATCTATTTACTGAGTCATTCCAACCATACTACCCATCAAATTGTTGAAATGTTTATGATTATATATCATAAATTACTCATCAATGGTTTTACAATGATCTAAAATCTATCTGATGTCGTTTTCTATGTTTTGGACTGTTACACTCATGCTTTAGTGTTTTAAAACACTAAAAATACATTTATGGGAATATCGAGAAATCCGTAATTTAGAATAATGTTCCATTAGTTCCTATATTTCATAAATCAATATATGATCTATTTTCTCTGATTTCATGGAAATTAGATGTCATTTTCCTTATTTTGACCACCTAAAACATGTTTTTAATGGATTTGGTACCTTTAAAAAAATTATACTAGGTCAAAATTGAGTAAACTAGATTGGATTTTTTTAAACATATGGATAACGATCCATAATTAATTCCTGACATATAAGAATGAACCACACATCAATACTAAACATTATGTGGTTGGTATAACTTGAAATGCATGTTTTCAATATAAAAGTTTCATTTTAGTTTTATTTATTGAAGTTGTATGTGTTCTTTTTCAAATGTATGAATGAACTATGGAATTAAGAATTTACCTCAGTAGGATTAGATTTAAGGCTTAAAATTTCCTTAGAGATCATGTTAGTCATTTTTAGACATAGAGAAACTAAATATTTTCCATTGTTGACCACTATTGATCATGTGTTTTCCTATAAGAGTTTCGTTCTTTCACTTTTTATTTCAACCTTGTAATTTCAGTTTGTGATTCTCAATCAATGAAACTACTCAAACCCCCGCTGGGTGTATCAGTAACTGATAATGAATCCCTACCAAAAAAACTAATATATTAGTCCTATAACCCATCCCTCCTACACATTTTGGTGACTTCTTCATTAAAACGATTGCAACTGCATCATTCTAAGAAAGCGATGATGATTGTGAAGGGTTCGCATTCCAAACCTCTTGAATTTAAACCTATTAAAACAAAAATATTAACAATGATTTTTTAAATTATATGAAATTTATAATATTATCAAATTAATAAAATTTTCATTACTATTAAAACATAATAATGAAAAATAAATTATAACAACAAACAAGTCTTAATCCCAATTAATTGGGGATGACTAGATAGATCGAATGATGACAAATTGGCAACATTTGATCCATGTAGTTGGCCCTATTTAATTGGGTTTAAGTATTTTTTATTGTTAGAATATATTTTTTATATTATGTTTTTATAGTAATGAAATAACATTAAATAGTTATGAATAGTACTTACTCCAATGTCTTATTTAGGTTCATTTACTAAACTACCATCAGGATTCATACGCACTTTTAGCCACATCTTTGTTCATCCAATAGAGTGACCTAATTCATTATACTTTATAAAAAATTAGAAAAAAATAGAAAAAACCTAGACTTACAATAAAATGATATAAATATTAATTGATAAAATAAAAACCGAAACTGTTATTTTTCTTGAAAAACTCTAAGAACCAATGACATGGGGAATGAATCGTTTCTCATTATTCACTTTATATTTTAGATAATTCTTTAAAAAAATAGATACATTATTAAAAATTATAATTTTATTGTGTCTATGTTATTGAGATAATGTAAAATATGCAATTACCTCATGAGATTTGTCTCTAGTAATATTGACAAACAACATCCATTACTCACAAGAAATGTCTTCAAGCAATTTCTCATACATCTGTCATGGTCTTAGAGATGTTCCATTAAACTCATTACATAGTCACCATTTAACATCTCCCCATTTATTACCCAAATTTCTCAAATTCCATATCCATTAAATGTATTCAAGGACATCTAAATGAAAAATCATCTTGAAATAAAAAACATAACACATATTACAGAATATTTCCAAGATGTGAAAATATGCCTCAAGTTGTTATAACTAAAAGGAAAGATCATCATTGTACAAGAAGTATACCCAAGAATCCATACTTAGATTTTAGAAGCATCATAAAATGGAATGATGATCTTGAAGTCCTTAAGGTCCCACACATATAATGTGTTCATATTTATATCCCTTTGATTGTTATCTTTATTTGTTTTAAAAATTCATTTAAAATTCATAAAAATATATAGTTTTTTGTAAAAATACATACATACCAGTAATGAAAACTCACCAATACCCCCTGTAAGAAGGGGTGACCAACTACTCCATCACTGGAGGTGAATCGGATGGTGCACTACCAACATCAAGGGGAACAACTAGCTCGATATAAGTATCTGGTATAATAGAATCACTTGGATCCATTGAATCTAATGGATGTGTTTGTGTGCTAAGAGATGTTGATTGGTTAAGAACTTGAATTTTTTTTGGTATTCCTAGAATAAAAATTGTTCAGATATATTAAATTTATAAAAAAGAAAAAGTAAATTATGTTTACAAAAAAAATAGAACAATTTATAATGTACAAAACATTTATAAATATGAAATGGTATTGTAGTTTCATTAGTAATTTATATATTAAATTATCTTCCTCTTAATTGTCTTCATTGTTAATGACCTACATTGTGGTGAGTGCTTCATTTTCACCCTCTCTTGCATGTTCTATTATTTAAATATTGTTAGAAAAAAGTAGTTCAATGTTTTGTGGTTGATGGGGTTTTCTGTCACAAAGTACCAATTTATCTTCATCCCCCATATCATATATCTCTCTATTATTTAAGTGTATAAAAACAATTCATACTTCATGTATTTCATCATCTATATAATAACACATATTCTCTTATGAAGCCAAGATAAATGGATCATGTTCTGCATGCTCACCGGTATGGATCAAGTGAGAGAAGTTGACAAAAATAAAATGTAACAATCTTCCATTATACCCCTATCAATTTTGACCAACTTTAATTTGAATAAGAGAACCGAAATGTGACTATTCTAGTTTAATTAAATTATATCATTCATCATTCCATAGTATCCCACCTATGTAGGTGTAAATACACCAGTATTTTGAGTTTTCAAGTCTTCTTCAGGATAAATTGTTTGAAACCTAAAGCCATGATTATTGTAGGCATCAAATCTCTTAGCCCACCTTAGAGGACCTCAAGCCAAAAACATTAAATAATTTTATATTCCATCTTGATTTTCAATATTCATTATCAAGATGAAAAGATAAAAGGTGTTAATTTTAACATATAAAAAATAACAACATGTCTATAAAATGAATATGAGTATAAACTTACGCGATAGGTGAGCCATTCAACAATCTCTGGATTAATAGATTTTATTAATTTTATCTCATTTCGAGATCAACCCCTTAGTCACCACTATGTTTGTAATCACAATTATGTAATAAATGGATCTTCAAAAAGACTATTCAGTAGCAGATATCCATGAGATTATAGAAAATCCAATTTAGTCAGTGTAAAATTTAACCCCCTTCCAAATGGTCATCCAATAGTGGGCATTGTAGATGACTAGTTTTCAGAAAGAGAATTATTGGAGATGTCATCAAAATGTCCAACATGATCATATCTAGTCTCAATCCCATCCAAATACCTAGAATATAAGGTCATTCACTCTTCGGGTTTGCAACCTTCAGAAATAGAGCCTTTTGGTTGATCTTTATTCCTCACATAAGATTTCAAATGACCTAAGTTCCTATTGAAAAAAATAAGAAACATATTAAAAAAATTACACAATGATTTGATACAATTTCATTTTCCAATGAAAATAAAAATAATATCAACATACCTCTCAATTGGATAGATCCATCGATAGTGTACTAGTCCACCAAGTTTATATTCTTCAACCAAATGAACATTAAAATGAATCATGAATGTGAAGGATGAAGGGGGAAAACATATCAAAATTTCAAAGTGTCAAAACAATTATTTATTTATGTTTATCAAGCTCGGTTAGATTTTTAGTTTTTCCACAAAGCTATCTAAAAAGGTAAAAAACTCAACTAGAACCTAAATTTCATTTTTAGGTGAGCTATTACAAAATGCTAAGGGAAACAAACATGCATTCCAAGGATATGAAGAAAAATATTGATATAATAAATCAAACATATTCTATGCTGCTGAATCTTTTGGATGTCTTATCAATCCATCATTATTATCCTAGTCATGCCACTTCATGTTGTATGCAATCTTAGACAACATGAATAATATTTGTAAGTGTGGTTTCAGAGAAAAGTAACATAATTCCTTTATAGGTGATTTCTTCTTCTATTGCTTCCTCAGGTGGCATTGATTTATACCCTCATTTTCATTCATTGACATACATCTTATTTTATGACATCTTATACCTTTTTCTTTATCAGAATCTTCTCCCTAGTAAAGAATGCAATCATTAGGGCATGCATGTATCTTTGTATAATCGAGTCCAAGTTTTTTGATGACTTTTATCATCTCATAAAATGATGCAGGGACCTTATCTATACTAAATTAATAATTAAGAAACTCTAAAATCATAGAAATTTATTTTTCAATAAAACCATAGAGACAGTTGATATGATATACTTAAGTATAAAAGAGAAATTTTAATACTTAGAACACCCTTCATGTAGTTCTTTTTTTTCTTCAAAAAAAAAATCATAAAACTCATTTTTTTTATTCACCGAAGTTTTTGGTAAGATTAACCTGCTCAGTTTCAACTAATGGTTCTATTGATCTATTAAAATATTCAACATTGTATCATGTAAATCCAAATGAATCATTTATCAAATTTCGAACTAAATTCTCCTCTAGAAGGTCACTTTGTGTATCGTTGACAAGATTTTAATTGTTTTAACTTTTCATAACATTTGATTCACCATGCCAAATCCAACAAACATTGTGAGTAGGAAACTTTTTCAATATCAGATGCTCATATAATTTGATTATATTAAATCATCACTTGAATTTACAATTAGGACTTGGAAATTTTATTCTATCATCCACTGATCGGTTTGAAATTTCATAATCTAAAAATTTATCCAAACCCTTGGCATACCAAGGTGTGTTCTGAGGTAAATTAATATAAACTTTACCCATAGGTTTTGGATTTTCACTATTCTCCTTGTGCATTTAGATATAAATATTTAAATGTTTAATCAAACAAGTACAATCAAAATTAAAAATCAACCATCATCATCATTGGCCAGGGTAGGGTCTTGATTTGACATAAAATAATCAATAGAAAAATGATTCAATCCAACATTAAAAACATAAACAAAATAAAAGAATAAATATTACAACTCATAATAACATAGTCAGATGTCATAGAATAAGTTCAATGAGTTGAGGAGACAGGTTATTGTGAGGTAAAGCATACTATTATCAGTCCACAATAATACATGAACATAATTCATCTATTAAAATATCTCTATATTTTTGGCTTTTCATATTATCAATTTTTATTTTATATTCTTGAAACATGATTGTCTCTATAGCTAGATTTTTCTTTGATAATTATGAATATAAATATTTTTTTGTATCTCAAAACAAGAACATGGAACTATGATATCTGGTGAATGTGTTTCCATATGCATCATATAAGTTCATACAATTATGGTTTTTCAACATTCTCATTATCAATTTAAAAAATAGTACTCAATTTGAAGAGAGTAGCACATATATAAAGCTTCATGTATTCTGAACCTACATAGTTTTTAGTATGAATTATGCATTGTACTCATGATTAAGATTATTTTTTTATTTAATATATTAAATTCATGATATCATTTTTTTAAAAAGAGTGGTAAATTACATCCAACTTAGGTTCTTAAACTGTAGGCTAAATGATCATTTTTTTCGAATGAAACCCCCTCTACAAAACATCTAAAACAATTATTCTCCCTAATCCAACCCATGATGCACCTTAAGGTGTTCCTCAGTGTGAAAATTATCATTTAAAAAAAATTAAATGATTATTAAATGGGGAAGAAACACAAAACCGAAAGATTGTACTTCCTCTTGAGGAAAATGTAAAAGCTTCAAGTTTTACACCACACCCCAAAAATACCCTGGGCACTTATATCATGCCACCTGAAATAATTAATTAATTATAACAATTTATAATTAACTATTCAAAATTATAAAATAGGAATACTCACCTAAAATAACATTGAGGTGAATCTACTCTCCAAAACTGTGAACAACTACTGATGGAAGGTCTGTAATGTAACCCCGATATCATCCTAAGAAAATGCCCCCAAGACAACACTCAATTACACATATATTTATATAAATCAACTCAAACCCTTATAAAAATTAAATCAATTGTACATTCAATGATTTTGGGGTCATAGTCACTGAAAAAAGGGAAAGAGGCCTTTGGGGGTCATGATCGATGGGCGGGGGTGGAGGGGGGAGGGGCACTTTGAGGACCTCGTCAAGGAGGAGTGGGGTCGGGGTCATGAGGATCAAAGACGGGAGAGGGGAGGGACGACCATCACCGAGAGCAAGGTTTGGGGTCATGGGGATCATTCAAGAGGAGGATGGGGGTTGGAGTCATGGCGGTCTCTGTCGGGAGTAGGGGGTCGGGGTCATGGTGGTCGTCATTGGGAATAGGGGTTCAGGTTCGAGGGTCACTGAGGGGAGCAGGAGGGGGTGGGTGGGTCGAGGAAAAGGTGATTGGGGGTGGGGTTAACAATTAGATTTTTTTAAAAGATTTAGCGACACCTTAAATAAAACCACCTCTAAATAAAAAAATAAAAAAAATTAGCGTTGATTATATTAAACCACCGCTAGATTATAAATTATTTTTATTACGATTTATTTCATGATGGTTATTATAAACATCACTAATAAAGATATGTTACGTCTTTTTTTATTGGATGGGAGCGAAGATCCACCCCATAAGTTTTTTTCCTCCCTTTCTCTCCCTCTAGAAAATTGGTGCCAAAACTATTGAAAGGTTCCACTAAAAATGTCAATATTTAACATTTAGTGGAAGCTTTCAAGTGGGGCCATTTATTGAAAGATAACACATGTTTTCAACGAACGTTTTAATTACATGTTTTCATTGGAATTTTTTAAATGAACTTTACAAAGAAATTTCCTGTTGAAGTTTCCCTTAATGTTTGAGAGGAAGTATTTTTTGGATTTTGTACGTGCTCTATAATTTGGATGCAGAAAAGTTGAAAAAACAAAAAAATACTTAGTACTAGTCACAACCATTCTTTTCAAATTTTAATTTTAATGAAACACTAGAAATAAAGAAAAAATCTATGATTATATTTTTTAGAGAACTTTTATAGCCAAACTTTCCAATTTGGAAGAGCATGTATTTATGAATATAGTTTTAATATTTATATATATTTGAACTGAACCTCCTATGATTGGATCCTAGAGGGGATGTTGATCCCTTCAGGACAGAGTGGAATATGAGTAACTCACAAAGCTTCTCTCCCCATGGTAGTACCACATTTCTAGTGATATCTACTGCTCCAATCAAAGTTCCGATAGAAATTTCCAATGAATGCCTCTGAACTTCGAAAATTAACAATATGTATTATTACACTAATGGAGATGGAGAAACGGTTTCTTCCAGTCTTCCTTTCCCATGGACCAACCAAAATGATGGTGTTCGATGCATTTCAAAAGAAACATTAAAAGAAAATAAATATATTATTACCAAGGTAATCATAACAAGACCAAATCGGTCGGGTCCATTTATGAACCACTAAATTGACAGGATGATTGGCCAACTTACTCCTCCATGGGGTATTTATCCTCTCAAGTAAAGGGAGAGGAAGGTAATTTTATTTAGTTCACACTACCATAGATTGGCCAATATTCTGCATTTTACATTATCATAACTAGGGAAAAAGCACTGAAAAATGACTTATTGAGTAATTTAATTTACATAAAAATATTTATATTTTTCAGTGTTTTTTAGCAGTGATAAAAGTCCACCATTTATCAGTGTTATCACTTTTTCCCTAATAAAAGTGGCACCTTTATCAGCGCTTTTTGTTTAGTGTCGATAAAGAACTTATTGAGTAATTTAATTTACATAAAAATATTTATATTTTTTAAATATGATTTATATTAAAGTAAGTATATATATATGTGTGTGTATATATATAATATAAAAATATGATTTATTTAACTATTAATAGTGAATCTTTTTTTCATAATTTTATATATATATAATATTATCAAATTTATATTAGCCATAAAGTTTATATTAATATACATTAATTACAAAACATGAAAATAATTAATTTAAACATAATATATTAAATTTTTATTTAAACAATTACATAATATATAAATTAATATATTTATGTAAATATTTATATTGGTATTAAATAATTTAAAATATATGTACATGTATATGTATGTATGTGTATGTGTGTATATGTGTGTATGTATATGTGTGTGTATGTGTATGTGTGGATATGTATTTGTACATATGTATTTTTTTCATGTGTACATGTGTGTGTGCGCACAAGTATGTTTATTTATTTAGAATTATTTATTCTTTTGTAATATCTCCTAATTTTTATTATTTTTTACATTTATTCATTTTTATTATTTATTCATTTTTAATATATATTTATTCTAATCTATTCATCATTAATATATGTGTGTGTATTTAATTTAATTTCATTTAACCTAATTCAATTCAATTTAATTATTAATATTTTTGTATAGTCAATATAATCCATTTTTAATAATAATATTTTTTATAAAATTAAAATAATCTATTTATTCATTTTTTTATTTAGTATTGAATATTCATTAACAATGTTAAAAATATATTTATAAAAATCCCTCATGGGGCATGCCAGGATCCAAATCCTGGTCTTTTGGAAGTAGGATTATGGGTTTTACCATTGAGGCACCACCCCAACTGCATATAAATATACATAATTATATAAAAATGTTTATTTATAGTTATAGTTATAAATATATATCTATAATTATTTTTATAAATACATATTTAAAATTCTTTTAATATATTTAAAAATATAAAAAAATATTTATAATTATATATATTTATAATTATATTTATAAATTCAATTTAGAAATCTTTAAACAAATTTAAAATAATATAAATATTTATTTAAAATTATAAATATATATATATATATATATATTAATAATTACATACATTTAAATTTTTTAACTATATTAATTATGTCATTAAAATTGTCAGAACTTTTCTACCGCTGATAAAGAGGTATTTTATCAGTACTTTTTATTTTAACACAGATAAAAACCCTCTTTATCAGTGATTTTTTAGAAGCACCGATAAAAAACCTCATGGCTATATAAATTTAACCTTAACCAACTGATTCAGTCATGCCTTTCAAGCACGCATGGAAGTGAAACCATGCTGCCACTCTCCGTCCCTCACCACTACTCTTCCTCCCTCACCACTACGATCCCTCACAACCGCTCTCCCTCCCTACCAGTGTGCACCATCACTGTCTCTCTCCATCCCTGTCGTTGTTGCCACCGCTCTCCCTCCCTACCATCATCGACGTCGCTCTCCCTTCATGCCACAGTGTGCACTGTCACTCTCTCTTAATGTTGCACACTCTCCCTCGCTCTCTCTTGAAAGAATTGACATCCACCGTTAAAAGAATTCAACTTTTTTTATGTTTTCTTTGAATGCTTTTAATTTTCACAAAGGATTTGAACATCGTATCACCTCCCTCATGCATTTGGAAGGAGTGTGAAAGTTCAGGTGATTGATACCGTTCACACGTGATATTTCACCACTGACAATTGTCGACCAACTGGATTTTCTCACTCCCTCAACATCATTATTGTGAACATCTGTTGTGACTTAAGTTTTTAATATTTAATTATATATATAATTTAATATTCTTTCATTGAAGAAATAATATAAATGTTATACTTAAAACTAGTTTCACATATTGAAATTTTTTATTTTAAAAATATTAGTCTTTATGAGGTGATAAGTTAATAATTTAACATTTATTTTCGAACATTGTTTTGGATAGGTCTATAAAATGTATAAGATAATTATATTGACCTATAAATAATTTGAAAAGATATTATTATATATAAAATCATATTTAATACCTTCTCATATCAAACTTATTTCTTTGAATATATTTTATTAATATAACAATTAAATTTTCATTGTCAATAAAATGATTTTTTTAACAAATATCGACGAATAATAGTGTATTTATTGTATCATGTTTAATAAAATTATTAATTGAAATAGACATAATTTAATAATAATACAACTTAAATGTATTAATGAATATATATATAAGATAATGATAATATAAAAAATGTTAATAATGATAATTATATAATTAAACAGTAAAATATTATTTATTTAGGAAAATAAATGTCATCATTTTTTTAATTAAATTTTTAATAACAATAATAAGACAATTAAATTAAGTAGAAGTAAATTATTAGTAAATTAATGTATGTATATTTAAATATATGTATACATACATACATACATACATATATAGATATATAGATATATATATACACATCAATAAATATACTCAAGACAATGCGATCCATGGGCAAGCCCATGGTTCCAAAATTTATTGAAAATAAAAGGGAAACATAATACAAACTGATATGGGGAGTGAAAACAAGTTCCAAGACACTTCACAATAGTAAAAAGGTCATCTATGGGATCGGCCATCACCCCTACCCCTCGAATGACGATCCCTCCTCCATGTTTTGGGCCGGTGCCATGTCTCTTCGTCAACCTTCGGACCTGAGCCCTCCAAAACTGACTTGTCAGTCTCATTGCCTTTAACAATAGGAACTCCATGAGAATTGCTAAATTCCTCATGGAATATCTCTTTTCTATTTGACCTATTTAATATTTCAAGTAGACTAATATTATTTTTACCAGAACCTGGAGTAACAGTGTCAAGACTCTGATCAACAAAGCCCCCCCTGCAAAGTAGCCTTACAGCCACTCCCCTGTCCATCCAGGATAGCCTTAGGGGGGCCTGTTTCAATTTAAGTAAGAGAACCTATATGAGGTTTATCCAGCAAACATGAGTCAGCAATAAGTTTCTTCTTCCCTTTACGATCAAAAGAGGCACTGAAAAGGTCCTCCTGATTCAATTTCAGATTGTCTGCAACATGAGTAGCACATTCCTCATCAGATTCCGCATGCTCACCAGCAGAATGGGGCTAAAAATTCTACACGGAGTAATATATCTTTGGACCTGTGCAGTAATGCCAACAGATTTATCACAATCACCTTTAAGAACATGTACAAATAACCTATTATCAACCCCTTCAATGTTGTCATTAGGAGAGGATCTTTGATGAAATGTCATAGGGAATGATCCGACAATGACATTTTCTATACCTGCCATGTCATGATGGATTTCATTGGACTAACCCAAGGTGTCGTCCTTAGCCTTGGATGAGACCCACCCTCCCTTCTCAACCAAACCTCACCCCGTGCCCTTGAATCTCTTAGATTTGAGCTTCTGAACCGGCCTAAAATTTCCTATTTCATGCCCAACAAGATTGAAAAAGTTGCAGAAGTCAGGTAAGTATTCATATTCATACTCAACATCAATCTTTTCACCATTCCCAATAAGAATGACAAAATCAGGCATGTGGTTCAAAAAATAAATATCAATAAAGACCTTAGCATAATAACCAAACTTTCCTTGAATGGTATTATCATCAAGCTTGAGAAGTGCACCAATGCAAGAAGCAATATCCTTCAATATTTGTGGATGCCACAATACCCATATGAGTCCATGAAACCAAACACAGACCTGTGCATTATTGTGCTTCTGATAAAGAGGGTTAAAACTAAAGTTCCATTCTGAAATTATCAGAATTCCTTGATTCAAAGTATAATAACTAGACTCCCAAGCATCAGATTTTTGACTTTCATATTGAAAAATTAAATGAAAGTACCCCCTTTTTATAGGGATGAACTTCCAATTTTAAAAACCCCAAATTCAATTCAGTTTATCCGTTAAACCTTCCACAGTCGGGGGTTTATCACCCTTGGCAAGAATCATCCTTCCAGGAGAACCTTTAGGATTCCAAGAGCTCATAGAATGCCTCCTAATTAACAAAGATAGAAAATTTACCGTCATCAAAATTCACGATTTGAGGCTCAATCGGATCTGAAGCCTCCTGAAATGTTGTCTTAAGAATTTCTGCGAATGAGCAGGCTTTTCCAAGGGGCCTGTTAACCTGTTCTACAATCACCTGGGTTGAAGCACCAGACACCACATCTGATAATTGAGATAAAACAATTACAGATCTCGCTAACTGTATCGACGAGAACAGTCACCGAACGCCGCAGAATCCCAGCTCGCAACAGCACCGGAACGCCATCGAATAGAAAAGCCCCAGTCGCCCAGCTCACAGCAGCACCGCGACCAGATCTACCACCACCGATAACAGATTCACCGAACGCCGCCGTAGGATGAACCGCCCAACAGGCAAGATCTCGTGCAACAGTGAAGCGGGCCATAACCCTTCCTCTCTGCCGGCCACACGCTCAACAAAGGACCATCACCGAATCGCCATGGGATCTCGACGGAAGGGGCATCATTGCCATACCAATCTACAAATATATATAGGTATATATTTATGATAAGATTATTATAGTTAAATCATGAAATGTTTTAAAAAATGGCTTATTCTTTATATTGATGTCCAATTCATTTACAAGATTAGTACATATAATTATTATATAAAAGAATTTCCTTAGAGATAATAATAATAATTGAAAAGAAAATAATAATAAATGAAAATAAGTAATAAAAAAGGGGAAAGACAACAAATATTTGTTTATTCAAATGGGAATAACACATGATTTTCCCACATAACATTATCCAAATTTATAACCGAATAGGTGGAGAATGTTCAACTTCTACTCTTGAGCCTCGTGTCTCAGAAACACTACCCGACCTACCTCATACCAAGTGAAAAAATTAATAAACATCAACTCCTCCCTTATGTCGCAGTCCCACTTGACAAAGTTACAAAAACAATCCTTGATCTCTCTGTTTTGCAATAGATTAAAATTTAATTAGATACTTTGTAATTTAGATATCAGACATTACTTTCCTTCAATGATTTTCACTGCTATGAAACAATCTCAATACACATCATTTGGATCTTATTAACTTTGAATAATGACTTCATGTATCTTAAATGATTCTTTGAGATTGACATTTTATGGGTTCCGGGGTCATACTTTTTATGTATTTTTTTTTTTAAAAAAAATTAATATTATAGAATCAAATAGGAGGTATATGTATCGAAAACAAATGTATTTCAGTCATAAAAAAAGAATATGAGGATTGGGAGAAAGGGTTCATCATGTCTAAAAAATATAATGCATATGACCCTTCTCAAATCCTTTTTCTGTGTTTATACTGTTGTTATTCAAGACTAATTATTCCAAAGGAGTTGGGAGAACAATTAAACTACTATAGAATAGATTGAACTTATAAATGTTCAACTAAACATTGGGAAAACTAAAAATAGATAGTGACTAGGATAAGGTTGCATTTTATAGATCTTCTGCTATGATTACAAGTGTGGAAAATGATAAATACCTTATTGAGGTTTGGATTTTAGGTGTTAATAGTGATGAAGATCGAATTGAGGAAATGAAAATTACAGTGGAAGATGAACTTTTTTGTTGTACGAAATTATTTGAGAAGTTAAAGAGTAATGTAAAGACGTCATTGTATGCTGATTGTATTAAATATAAATCATTTTCATCCATACTGATGAAGTATAATTTAAATGTTCGAGATGGACGGAGTGGCCCTAGTTTTACTAAACTGCTTGGTTTCATGAATTCAATGTTCTTAAAATATAATTATCTTCCTTTATGAACATATGATGCTTAAAAAATGCTACAATAAATGGGTATGATCTTTGAAAGAATACATTGCCATCCAAATCACTATATACTATTTCTCAAGGACCAAAAATCACCTTAAAATGTCCAATGTGTGGTGCTTCTCGATACAAGAAAGATGAATTGGGTTCTATGAAATTTTTATGGTAATTTCCAATCATTCCAAGCCTTAGGAGCCTATATGGATGTAGGGAGGCTGCAAGACAATTTTTGTAGCACACATATACAAGAAATAAAGATAGAAAAATTCATCACCCGATATACTCTCCTCAGGGAAAGACCACTGATCATGAGTTTCTTAAATTTGTAAATGAGTCAAGAAACCATCATCTTATGTTATCCGTAGATAAAGAAAATCCTTTTGGTTTTCAAAATAGCACTAATAGTGCAAAGTTGGATATGTTGGTAAATTATAACATACTACCATGGTTATGCTTGAAACAAAAATACATTATGTTATCTCTGCTTATATCAGGGCCAAAACAATTAGGTAATGATATTGTTGTTTATTTGTCTCCACTGATTGGAGATTTGAAATTATTGTGGGATTTAGGTGCTACATTGTATGATTCTTATATAAATGAAGACATCATGTTGAGATCCATATTATAAGGGATGATAAATGAAATTCCTTCTTATGGAAAATTTTTAGGATATATAATTAAAGGAACTCAGGGGTGCCCCATTTATGAACATGGTACATATTCAATTAGGTTGAAACATTCATCAAAGACTTTTTTTCAAGGAAATCGTAGATTTCCACCCCGATAAAATAACTATCGATCTTGGAAAACTTCATTCAATGGGAGTTCAGAAGAATGTATAACACTGTATCCACTAACAGGTGATAAATTTTTGAAAAATTAAATTATATGGATACTACTTTGGTAGACCTTTTTCCAAAAACCTTGCAAAAACCGATTGAAAAAGGATATCAGTTTTTTTTTGAATTACCATACTGAGATTTTTAGAATGTCAAACATTTTCTTGATGTTATGTATGCTAAAAAATGTATATGATAGTGTCATTATAATGTACTAAATTAACTCAGAAAAATAAAGGATGGAATTAAGTCTATATTGGACATGATTGATATTTGAATACGATAAGATATGGTGCTAGTGAAGAGTGAAAAATATACTTTTCTTCCTCGAGATGCTTACACTCTTTCCAGGAAAGAGAGATATTTGTTTTAAAAATTCTTGAATGACATAAATGTTCCAAATGGGTATTCATCAAATATTAAGAATATCATTTCAATGACTAATTTAAATTTAAATGGTCTGAAATCACATGACTATCGTGTTTTGATACACGATGTAATTATTATAGATTTATGTTGCATTTTCACAAGAATGTACTCTAAACATTAAAGAAGATCTATTTATTTTTCAAATCTCTATCCAGCAAGGTTATAGACCTGGAATAATTTAATCTAATGGAAAATGTATTTTCTTTTATATTGTTTTAATTAGAGATGTTTTTCCCACCGACATTCATCGATATGATGGTCAACTTGACAATTCACTTGGTAAGAGATATTTGACTATTTGGCTGAATACATTATAGATGGATGTACTCCATTTAAATATATATAAATATTTTGAATGGTTATTTTCAAAATTAAAGTCATATAAAAGGTTGTATTGTAGAGATATATGTTTTTGAGGAAGCTGTTGAATTCTGTACTATCTACCTATTTAATGGGGAAAGCATTGGTCTACCGAGATCTTATCACACGAGGAGGCTTGTGGGTGAAGGAATTTATAGAATAGATATTTTTACAATTAATATTATGGATTGGGAGAAGTCCCACATTTACCTTTTGCAAAACTTTTTAGGGTTTTCCCCATCTGTTGAAACCCAAAACGTAATTATTTGGTATTTGAGTCCATCAAGGGTTGAATGTTGGACATCAAATACATATAATGAGTAATATATAGGATGGTTTTGAGAATTTTTTTTAAGCATTCAACTAAAATTCCTGATTTAATTTCAAAAGGAAGTTGATGGAAATCTAGAGGATAAAGTCTAAATGTTTTATCTTATAATGGTTATGTAATTAATGGTTATATGTTATATAAAAATGAACATAATGATCATAGTACAATGAAAAATTATGGAGTTACAATTGTGGATGAAGCGATGAATTTATTTGATACCAAGGACATAAATCTGATTTATGTGAATATTTTATACATTGGCATCATCAAAAAAATATGGTAGTTGGATTATACAACATTCTATGTTCCAATTATTCAATATAAGTGGGTTGATAACAGAAGTGTTGTTAAAATAGATGAACTGGGATTCGTGAAAGTGGATTTCGGTAAGGATGGGTACTAAGATGAACAATTTATAATGGAATCACAGGAAGTATAGTTATTTTATGTTCCAGATCCCACAAACCAAAAGTGTTCAATTATTTTGTTGTGACCAAAACCAATGAAGGGTCAGAAGTCAATTCAACTGAGGATGACCCTTTCATTGAGACACCAAAATCATCTCTCACCCGTCCCAATGTAGATGAGGTTCTATATGTAATATGAGACCATAAATAAGTTATTTAAATGCTCAATATAGGTGTCAAACACCTTCAACTATTAAAAAAAGAGAGTTCAATAATCAGGTCATATTTCTCTTGTTAAATACATTATATTACCTCATATTATTATTTTATCACTACTACATTTACATAATCTAAATAAAATGTTCAAAATTTTTTATTTATAATAACTTCTACACTATCAAATACTACCAATCCTGAGGAACAATAGGTTTCTAAACATGTTGGTCGAGAGGAACAATAAACTTCTATATGTTGATGCTTTTGATCCAATGGAACAAAACATTGATGATTTTTAAGCTAAGGAAATGGTTAATGGTGAAAAACCTATGTCCCAGAAAAATAGGAGTGTCGTGGCCTAATGGTGTTAGAAAAAGTTATTAAGTCAATAAATAAAGTCATCAAATTTGAGGGTGGATAGAATACAGGATGTCTTCCTGTTAACCACAATAAGGCCATGTTCAATAATTAAATTGGGATCACCACTCACATGCATGAGCAGATTGATATAGATTCAGGGCACAATGCTTTTACTGCACTTAAGACACTAATTTGAGAAGATATTTGGGTAAAATTATGATAAAATTTCTTTATTTTACAAAAAATATAACAATGAAACATTGACTTACTCTTTATTAGCATAGTGTACTTATAGTAGATGACTCCTGAATGAAATTTGTGTTAATGCTTGTTGGAAAGGATCGTAGAGGCTTTTACACAATTCATTGGTAGTATCATCTCAAAGATACTAAAGGGAAAAGAAACCCACACCCACCAAAGATGAATGCACACCTAATAAACTGATAAGTATAGGATGCATTTATTATTCATCATGGGAAGTCATCTTTTCAGGTACACTGTGACCAGTAATACATTGCTTGTAAATATATGTATTAATAATTGAGATTAATAATTGTTAATTTATGAAACCAAAACAGAGTGCTGAAAATAAGCAATGAGCATTAAAACTAGCATACCCCTACCATAATGAAAGGATGAGGTACACTTCCCTTGAAAAAAATGGTATGTATTTTTTATATACTATAATTATTTTATGTTACATGAAACATCAATATAATTATGTAACTATGTTTATATAAAAATTGATGAATAAAAATCTAAATAAACTTTCATTAACATAATTTTGTGGGTTTTGGGTTTCACCTAGAACATATTTTGAGAAATGAAATGAATAGGGGGATAGAGATCAGAAAATGGAAGAGTTGTAGACATGAATAGCTACTCTAGAAGAAAAAATTAATTGGAAATAAGAGTTTTTAGAAAATTTTATGCTAATGAATCAAATATAAGAAAAAACATAAGAACATCCACTATGTGAAGATCCTCTCACCCCCACCAGCTTTGAGGTGATGCATTCCCCTCAAAGAGCTATCTTAAAAGAGGTGTCAATATTTTCATAATTGTTTCTCTGAAATGTGAATCAGGAAGATGCTGATACATTTCCTATACAAATATTTAAAAGGGTGAAAGGTATTGTGAATTATATCTATCAACACACACCCATCTCCTTGTCGTGAGGGATACCATGTACAATATTCAACAAGATATTCTACACAACAAACAACTTCCAATAGTTTATGTGAGAGTGGGTATTCACATAACTCATGAGTCAAGTGCCAAGCTACCCATTCCACATTATTATGAAAATATTCATAAGTCTGAGGATACTATTCAAACATTCATATCATGGACATTAAATCTTGAAAAAATACATGTCAGTAAGGAGGTATTCATTTTCAATTTATTATTCACAAGAAACATTTAATAATTAATGAAAAACTACCTAGAACGATGAATGTTATTACAGATAAAAAAGGGAAGGGGTTAAAATGGAAGGTCAAATAAAAAGGTTCTAAAGGATCAACCAACCAATCTAAAATATCTTCACAAAATATCTTTACCTCACCCATTCAACTTACACATTTACTAACATTAAAAGTTCCTGCAGATAAAATGTTAGAAAGTGGTAATATGACCACAATTGATTTTGAAAAACATATGTATGAAGAGGCTATTGCAGAATATATTGGTCTTGAGAACATAAATGAAATAATCACACGTGAATGGATAAGAATATCAGTTTTAAATGTTTATATGAGGTGTGTTTTATTTATTTTTTTCCAATAACTCACCTACTAGGTTAATTGTGGCTAAATACTATTTGAAATTTTTATAGGTGTATATATAAATACTATTTTAAGGGAAACCCCTATGAATGGAAATTTGGAATAATTATTCCTCACATCACTTCTATATAAGAATTCTCAATAGTACCAAAGAAATATGAAGGAATAGTTGATAAACTGGCCACAATGTTTGAAAGCAAACTTACGGATGATATAATCTTCTTAATACCCATGATAAAGGGGTAAAAATATACAATTTAATCATATAAAATATATTTTAATTTATTTCAATACTTATTACTATTTTTTGGAATAATTGGTTACTAATTGTAGTCAATTTGGATACTCTGAAGATTTATTTCCTAGATTCAATGCATGGATATCCAACAAACCGAGCACACATGATGAAATTTATCAATTTATAATACACTAAATGCAACAATTTAATACTAAACATAAATTTGTACGTTTTATATTATGTTTTAATGAAAATTATGTAATGACAGGGTGGTATTTGAATATCATCAAAATCATGGCATGAGGACTGTCCAGGGGAAAAGTAGCATATCAACATTTATAAGTGTAAGTATTTGGGTATGTATAATAATATTTCACTATCAAAACAAATATCAAAACCAATTACTTATTTTTATCATTACTTATACAATGTTTAAAAAATTAATTGTAAATATTATGGTTATTATATTTCCAAATTTATGAAAGATATCATATTCTATAAAAAATTAGCATCCCTGAAGAGGTATTTTTGAAGATAGTTACAATTTCATTAAAAATATTTATTAATCCTTTATTTATTTATATTTTTTAAGTACTATAAAAACTGTAGACATTACATGTATTCAAAAAAGAAAATATATTTATATATAAATTAATAGGAAGCATACCTATCATCAGAATGTGTACATACATCATGAAGAGGTGACTTATTACTACTTATTTAGTTAAATTTCTCATCATTTTATCTAATTTTTTAGTTTATTTCCATATAATTCTTATTAGATAATTTAGGAAAATGATCCAAAAGTAATTTGTGACATTTAGGAATTAACCACACCTCAATTCAATACATGGTGAGTCCAATATGACTCAAAGTTCATGTTTTCAGTTTAAATTTGACATTTTAGTTCAAAACACACATCACATACTAAAAAACAAGAAAAATAACTCATATTGTTTTGATACATTATTAAAATAAATCATAAGTAATTTTTGACATATAACAATCAACCGCACTTCAATCCTATACATAGTGTGTCTATTTTGACTCAAAGTGAATGTTTTCAGTTTAAAATTGACATTTTAGTTCAAAACAAACGTCACATAATCAAATCTAATCAAACACATTTAGATTGTTTTTATACTTTAGGAAAGGATTTATAAGTCATTTTTGACATGTTAGAAGAAGCCTCACCTCGATATGATACACAGTATGCCCGGTATGACTCAATGTATCTGTTATTAGTTTAAAAATACTAATTTAGTTAAAAACACATGCAACTTACTCAAAACTGAGAAAAAAATGCTTGAATTTTCTTGATACTTTAGGAAAATGATTTATAAGTTGTTTTTGATGTGTAGGAATCAGTGTCATATAAAAATTACAGACAATGAGACCGATATAAATCAAAGTGTATTTTTTTAGTTTAAATTGATATTTTAGTAAGAAAGATATGTCACATACTCAAAACTATGAAAACAAATTTTGATTGTATTGATACATTTGGAAAAAAAATCCTTATGTAATTTTTGACACGTAGGAAGAAACCAAACCTCAATATGATGTACAATGTGACCAGTATGACTCTTAGTTTTTCCTTCTATTTAAAATTGACAATTTAGTTTAAAACACACATCGCATGATCCAACCTGAGCAATAACGTTACAGTTATTTTTGATAATTTAAGAAAATTATTCATATTTCATCTTTGATGTGTAGGAATTAGCCACACCTCAATCTGATACAAATTCTAGCTGATATGACACAAAGTGTATGTTATCATTTTAAAATTGAAAATTTAGTTAAAATCATATATTACTCACTGAAAACTGAAAAAACACACTCAAATGGACTTTATACTTTGGGAAAACTCTTCATAAGTCATTTTTGACATGTAGGAATCAACCAAACACCAATATGATACATTGATCATCCGATATGAGTCAAAGTGCATGTTTTCAGTTTAAAATTGGCATTTTAGTTCAAAACACATGTCACATACTCAAAACTAGGAAAACACATTCATATTGTTTTAATAATTTATGAAAATGATCTATAAGTCATTTCTAACATATAAGAATAATCCACACCTCAATCTGATACATAGTGTGTCTAGTATGACTCAAAGTGCATGTTTTTAGATTAAAATTGACATTTAAATTCAAAACATATTTCATGTACTCAAAACCAATAAAATGAATTCGGATTATTTTTATAATTCTTGAAAAAATATCCATAAGATATTTTTGATGTGTAGAAATTAGAATCACCCCAATCCAACTCATAGTGTGCCTCGTATGACTCAAAGTGTCTGTTATTAGTTTAAAATTAATAATTTAGTTAAAAATGTATGTCACTCACGGAAAACCCAGAAAATGATTTGGATTTTTTGGATACTTAAGGAAGATAATTCATAAGTAAATTTTGAAATATAGGAATCATTATAACATCAAACTAACATATTATATGATCGAAATGATTCAATGTTCATGTTTTCAATTTAAAATGATTTTTTTTGTAAAAAAGATGTGACATAATCAAAACTGAATAGATGCATTCATATTGTTTTTATACTTTATGAAAATGATCCTTAAGTCATTTTTTACATTTAACAATAAAAATTATGTCAATACAATACACGGTGTGAACGGTGTTACTTAATGTGTGTCCTTTTATTTAAAATTGGCATTTTAGTTCAAGACACTTGTTATATACTCAAAACCAAGCAAACACATTATGATTGTTTTGATACTTTTGTAAAATGATCCATAATTTATTTGTGACATGAAGGAATTAAACACCCCTCAATCTAATACATGGTGTGCCCAACATGACTCAAAGTGTCCGTTATCAATTTAAAATTGATAATTTAGTTAAAAACATGTGCCAATCACTGAAATCTATGAAAAAGTGTTTAGATTGTATTTATTCTTTTGAAAAATGATTCATAAGTCATTTTTGACATGTAAGAACAAGTCTCATGTCATCCCATCACACAGTGTGTCTGGTATGAATCAAAGTGTGCATTTTTAGTTTAAATATACATTTTCAAAAAAAAGTTACATACTCAAAAATGGGAAAAATAAATCAGATTATGTTTATACTTTCTAAAAATGATCCTCAATTCATTTATGACTTGTAGGAATCAAACACACATCAATCTGATGCTAGTTGTGACTAGTATGACTCCATGTGTCTCCTTTTATTTAAAATTGGTATTTTAGTTCCAAACATTGTTCACATACTCAAAATCAATAAAACACATTCGTATTTTTTTGATATTTTAGGAAAATGATCTATATGTCATTTTTAAGGAATAATCCTCACCTAAATACAATACATGTTTTTTCTTCTATGACTCAAATTTTCCATTATCAGTCTAAAATTGAAAATTTTGTTAAAAATAAGTGTCACTCACTGAAAATTGAGAGAAAACTCAAATTTTCTTGATACTATAGAAAAATGATTCATATTTAATTTTTTACATGTAGTATTTAGTCTCACATTGAACCGACACACGATGTAAACAATATGACTCAAAGTGTGTGTTTTCAGTTTAATTGACAATTTTGTAAAAAGACTCGTGACATACTAAAAACTCAGTAAAGGGATTTATATTGTTTTTATACTTTAGTAAAAAGATCCTTATTTCATTTTTGACATGTCGGAATCATCTGAAAATCAATATGATACACAGTGTGATTGATATGGCCTCAAGTGTGTTTGTTTATTTAAAATTTACATTTTAGTTCAAAACACAAGTCACATACTCAAAACTGAGAAAAAACATTCTTATTGTTTTGATACTTTATGAAAATGATCCATAAGTTACTTTTAATATGAAGGAATCATCCTCATCTAAATTCCATACACAGTGTTCCCAGTATTTCTCAAAGTTTCTTCTATCAGTTTAAATTGAAACATTGGTTAAAAACATGTGTGAGTCACTAGAAACCAGTAAAACACACTCGGATTGTCTTGATACTTTCAAAAAATAATTTATCTGTAATTTTTGATTTTTAGGAATCATTATCACATAAAACTGACACACAATGTGCACGACATGATATAAAGTTTTTGTTTTTAGTTTAAATTGATATTTTTTTTGTAAAAAAGACACATGACATACTCAAAACCAAGAAAACGCTTTCAAATTCTTTTGATACTTTAGAAAAATTATCCTTATGTCATTTATGAAATATTTGAATCAACCTCGCATCAATATGATGCATAGTGTGACTAGTATGACTCCAAGTCATTGCATCCCACCCTGGATGACACTAAATGGTGCCCCGAGACGGTCTCTATAAGACATCAAGTACACTACCTGTATGCTAGAGGCTGCCGACTAATAGCTAAGTCCTATGGTGTGTCTGTGGGAAGTCTATTCCCTCATATATTGGAGTAGAGAATGGTGATATATACATATAAAAATAGTAAAATAGTGGAAGAATAAATAACAAGAAGAAAATAAGACCACTGAACCAATAACCCAATATAGAAAAAGAAGTAGTAATCAACCAACAACTATGGAATAATAAATAAATAACATAAAAGATAAACAAAAACAATCAGAATTAGAATAATAATAGATAAATAAATTATTATTTCATGATGTCATGTAACCATACAAAATGAGTGCATGGGGAACAGGGGATACATAGATATATTACATGCTATACAAAAATACAAAAGTCTAAAAGTAGCTTATACTAGAATCGAGAGCATAGGATCAGTCCCCTACCCCTGAGATCCTTCCTAAACAATAAATGAATCATCAGAATATGGCCTATTTCCTTTATCCATACCCGAAATGATGAATTATTCTTGGAAAATATGGCCCAATCAGGGTGTGAGATATACTCAGTAGGACACCACCAACGATATCTGGATCAATCAAGTTCTTAAAATATAAAATGAATAGTGTGAAAGAAAAAAAAAATATGCAGGGAAATAAATAAATGAATAAGTACTTTGTTCAGGGTTCCATAATGGACACCAGACCAAATACCTACTACTTCAGCCTAAGTTGGACGTCTGAACCAAGGGGACCTCCACATTTTTAATAAGATGTATACATGTGTTATCAAGATTAAAGCATCAAGTATTGACCAACCACAATCATATTATTGGACTTTGTGGATGTTTCTCATTTATATGAATGAAGAAAATACATAAAATTGATAACATGGAATTACATGTATACTAATAAATTAAGTCACCAATTTTGGTGTGGCATCCTAAGCTTATATTAGGTGATCCATAAGGAAATCCCAAGGGTCACTACGAGAGAATCTAATATATCTAACACTATAGATTCCATCCAATTTGACCCATGACGGTGTTCCTCATATCACTCTTAGAATGGTAACCACTGAGCCTATCCAAGGTATCAAACATAGGTGATTGAGTATCACCCAAGGCATGGTATAACCATATTTTAAATGAGACCATCCGCAATGCCTCCCCTAAGAAGCTAGTATCACTCATGGGTATAAGTAATCTTCTCAAAGATCCTGTATAAGGAAATCAAAGAGATACTCTTGATGCATCAAGTAGTCCCAAATACATGTGTGGAGAGTCCATCCATGATGTCCTTAAGTCAAGAATCACGTTCTCTCTCGGCCTGCAAATAGATTATTCATGAAATTTACAATCACATGTCATCATCATGAATTGCAATAAAATCATGATAAAAAATCTATACAAGATACTTTAAACAAGACAAATAACTACAGCATAATGTAATAAGTGCATGGTACAAGGAACATGGTATAATGCATAAGAAAATAAGAATGAGAAATGGGGTATGAGCATAAGCATCATGATAATGTCCCAACTCATGACTTACCATTCATATCACATCAATTCATTTATTAATGATTTTATTACAAGTGATACACACACCACAAGGTCGTTATCTTCTCAAGGAAAGGGAAATAGGTCATTTAAGGGGGGAACACCCAAGGGTTGGATCCAGACAAGGAGAACAACCCAATGAAGGGTTTCTCCATAGGTTCGGGTCATAATTGATAAGGGAAACCATTTAGATTAATTAATTTAACATCATAGAGGCGTCACAATAAGGTTCCAGTGCATTAAACCATGATGCACCATAAAAAAATGACAAAACTCCCCTCCTTAAGACAAATCATCCCTGAGTTTCCCTTATTTGGGTGGTAAAACGCCTTTTTTGAAATGTTCAAGCCATTGCGCATGTACATCAGCCTCCCACTCTGAGGTATCATCCTGTACATGCCCATTTTTTAAAATCAAGTGGAACAATGTAATAGACCTTCCTCAGAGAGCCTTTGTGCTCTGATCAACGATACATATCAGATGCTCCTCGAAGGACGCATCCACCTCCAACTCTATATTATTAGGTTCATACGAATGAGAAAGGGCGAGGTGATAATGACGAAGCTATGATACATGTATGTTTTCATGAATGGTATGGTACCTATGATTTAGCTAAAAATGATAGGTTATAGGTTAGACTCTCTCTACTATCTTAAAAGGATTTAAATAATGATACAATAACATGCCTCATCTCCTAATTCATCTATGACCCAATCTAGGTGATGATCGCAGAAAGACCCAATATCCAACATCGAACTCTAGAGATCTAAGCTGACCATCAGTAGAAGAATTATTCCTAGAATTATCTATAGTCATATGCTTTTGAATTAGCTGGTCTTGCTTTGAAGTCTCCTAAACGAGATGAGGACCCAATAGTGTTTCCTCACTTGACTCTAACTAGAACATAGGTGAATGACATAACCTATCATAAAGGGCCTCATAAGAAGCCATATGGATCATTGCTTGAAAGATTTTATTATAGGAAAACTGCAAAAGATGTATATTCTTTTCCCATGAACTTCCAAAATCAATGATACATTCCTAGAGTATGTCCTCTAACACTTGTATTGTCCACTTGGAATGCTTTTCGGTCTGAGGGTGATATGTCATAATCAAGAGAACCAATTATCCAAGTGGGTTATAAATCCCTTTCAAGAACCACAAGGTAAACTAGAAATCTCATTTTGATACAATTGAATGTGGTACACCATGAGGGCACATAATCTCTCGGATATAAATCCTCTCAAGATCATCAACTGTGAAGGTCTCTTAGATCAGTAGGAAGTGTGTGACTTTGTTAAACATATCTATGATCACCAATACTACATCACTACCTCAAGGAGATATTGTAAATTCTATCATTAAGTCTATATGACATCATTCCATATCTACTTAGGAATGGATAAAGGATGTAAAATTCTTGTAGTATTCTAGTGCTCTGCCTTCACCTACTGACAGGTGGAACACTAGGTGATGAAAATTTCAATATAACTCTTCATACCTAGGAACCAATACTGATGAATCATATCTTGATACATCTTGGTTATCCTATATGAACATAACAACCATAGTAATGAGATTCCATCATCATCTCTCCCCATATGTTAGATGGAATCCAAGGATGCCCACGGTAGAGAAGGGTCTCATTATCATCAACAAACAAACTGGGAGGTAGGTTCTCTCCTATGATTCTCTTGCTTGAGATGAGGCCTATAGAATCAGATATCTAGACCCACTCCATAAGGGGGGATCTCACTATTGGAGCTGCTAAAATAGGATATCCGTGTTGTTCCTAAACCTCTAGGTGCATCTTGGAAAATAGATCCACCAATTGACACTCATGATTGGACTCTAGGACGGATTGTGTATATGTATTCTAGATTAGGGAATCGGCCATGGAATTACACTTACTAGGATTATAAGTGATCTTAAATTTGAATGAATGTTGGCATTCAACCCACAAGCTTTATATTAGATTCATGAACCACTATATAGATATGTATTTGAGACTCTTTTCATCCAAGTAAATAATGAACCAATCACACAATAATTAATGAATCTAACAATGTAAATCATGAACCACAATGGCTAGCTAAATTTCATTCATAGGGTAGTTCTGCTCATGAGGTCTCAGTTGGAAGGACCTGTATACTACAACCTGATCACCCGGAATTAGAACAATACCTAGCCTGATTCCTAAAACATCATAGTAAATAGTATATACTTTTCCAAGAACTTGTAGAATCAGGATCGGTGGTGAAGTTAGTCTTCCCTATAAATCCTAAAAATATTTATTATAATCTTCAGACCAAAAAAATTACACTCCCTTCTTAGTTAGGTCCATAAGCGGTGCTTCTAAGTGGTATAAATCATGAATGAATCTCCTATAATAGATATCCATCCCCAAAAGAATATGTATGTAAAACACATTGTTTTCTCCCTGGAAACCATGGAACTCACCTTCTCTAGGTCAATAGATACCAATGCCTCTAAAATTATATGACCCAAGAGGTGAACCTTACTTATCCCAAAGTGTCATTTGTTGAGCATCACATATAAATTATGCACTCTCAATGTATTCAGCATGGTCTTAAGATAGTTGGAATGGTCATGTATAGTGTGATAATATACTAATTTTTCATCTATTTTGACCACCACAAATGAATTTAGATAGGGTGGAATACTCAATTTATCAAGGCCATAAGGACTACTGGCATGTTCTAAAGTCCAAACAACATAACCAAATAATTGCATAAGATGTACCTGCTCTATAATGTTGTACATGGTATGTATGATGGAATCACACACACCTAATGGTAACCTGACCTCAAATAGATCTTGGAGAAAATTGTTGCTCCTTATAGCTTGTTGAAGAGGTATTCTATACAAGGAAGTGGATACTAATTATTCACTATGATCTGGTTTAATTGGTGGTAATAGACACACAAATGGAGAGTACCATCCACGTTCTTGCTGAAAAGGATGGTTTAAATCCAAGGTTAAGTGTTGGGTCAAATAAAAACTTTTGCCTCTAGATACCCAAGATACTTTTTGAGTTCTTGGAGCTCTACAGGCGCCATCCTATAGGTAAAAATGGACATTGGTTCCACACTTAGAACTAGATTGAGAGGGAAATCAACCTATCTTTCATAAGGTAAGAAAGAGAAATTTTTAGGTAATACATCCCTAAAAGTATCCACAATATGAGGGACCTCGACAAGATACATTCCCTGATCGCTTATAAAGAGACTCGCCATCTGGGCTGCCACTCCAACTAAATCAAAGTACTTAAGTCTAGATTGACTATAAGGCATATCCCATTCTCCCTTATGAACATGAGGACCAACCTTGGGTGTTGTGAACAACACTCTTTGGTGATATAAATCCACTAGGGCATGATAAGAAACAAGTTAGTCCATACCAAGAATGACGTCGAAGCTAGTCATCATGAGGATGAAGAAACTCCATAAGAAATAGTACCCACTAATCTCAAAGGGGAACTCATGGAAATGTTTTATGCCATTTGATCTAACCCCTAGCAGCGTGTCGAGGGATATGATTCCCAAGAAGTACTCAATTTCTAGGACTATACTTTCCATAACTACATCAAATATAAAAGAGTGAAAATCATCAATATCAAAAACGGAAAAAACTAAATTATAGGAAACTATAATAGCAACTCTAACTAGAGATTTCCTCAGAATATTCTCTTTAGATATAGGCTATAATGCATAAATATGGCTTGAACTGCAGCCATGTGATGTTTCTTGTCTAGCATGGGCAGGTGCACTCTGCTGATGCAAAACCTCTGAAGCCTGACTACATATTATAAAGAGACCACCACCTTAGCCAAATTATCCTACAGAATAAAAAATACCACCTTGATGTGGATTTGTGGATTCTGTAGCAGATAGATGGGTCGGTACTGATCCTTTCTCACTTGATTCTAGATGAAAAGATCATAAGAAGAATTGAAGATGATCTATCCATCCACAATATTTATGCTCAATTAGTTTCCTTATGCACTAGAGATATTTATTTCATGGCCTTCCACAATAGTGAAAGACCATACGGACATCATTTCTTTTAACCTGACTAGAACCACCCTCACAAGAACCCTCAAAACAATGCTTCATATCCAAATGAATGGTCGCCCGGTCATGGTACTAAACCACCCTAAATCACATTTCCATCTTCCGTTATATTAAATTCTATAATAATATCCTATTTCACAATCTCTATAATGGTATTAAACTAGAAGACGTTCACCTGCAAATAGACAGTGTATACAAGCCCTTCCTCAAAACATATCACAATCATCAACTTGTCACCAGTCTGAGTCATAACAAAATGTTGTAACTTGGTGAAGTGAGAAGAGTACTCTAAAATGGAAATAGCACATTGATGAAGATTTATGAACTCCATTTCTTATTCTGATCTCAGTTTTTTTAGAAATAAGTGATCTTAGAGGGATATCTGGAAGTCTACCCAGATCATACATTGAGGACGTTCATATTTAGAAATGACATCTCGCTAATGATTGGCAGAGTCATATAACCTGTAGGTAGCAATATTGATACTCTAATATATAGGGATATCATGATGGAAAATGATTGATACCATGGAATCTAGCCATGAATTTAGAGCCTAATGTCCACCATTCCCTGAGAAGGTGGGAGTATGCTTCTGTTGAAACCCCCAAGTCAACTCTTCCATTATAGGGGCAGACTAGGGAGAACCCTACAAGGACAACAAAAACTAAAAGAAACTATCATGGAACTGAGCATTGGTTCTATGTGTAAGATCAGTAAGAGGTTCCTCAGTTGTCACTATAAGAGGTACTACAGGTGGCTTACGTCCCACCACCTTCAAAGAATGTTGGTCTCCACTTTCATGGTATATGACACGTGGACATCACGGTGTCATAGATCTACAATTTCTAAGTGAAATCCTCAAAAAATATTTATAATAGATAGAAAAAGTATATATAGGAAAATACATGATCAATCCATTATATGAATAAGTTTCACCTCTCTACCTACTCCTAGTGCTAGGTCTAGGTGATTAGAAGACACAAATATATCACAGGAGACACATCCTACTGCCCACTACTAAGCTCGGGTCAGGGTCATGGTCACACATGATATAGTAGGGGTTCTGGAATATGGAGTGTCAAATTCTAGGTATAGAGGAAAAAACCATTTACTTTCCATTTTTCATCTTCATCTAGTGGTAACCTTACTGTTACAAAACATTAAATTATTTATGTTCATTCACAATTATTTAGAACTCAATAACCTAGGCCAATTAATTTCATCGAAAATTCCAATTTTATGAAGGTCCATATTCTTTATAAATTTAAAATTTCTTGTCAAGTAACTATGACCTAGCCTGTATATCTTGTATCAGGATATAATAGGACATGCATAGTGGTTTGATTGATTGAACTACCATTCCCAACTTTATAGAGGTTATTTCTCAATAAACTAACTAGTATTCATCATGTTAAACCAATGTATCATGGATAAATCATGGAACAATTGGTTAAATTATTTTTTCATCCCTATATAGATAAACTAGTGCATTGCAATACATAACACACAGGTCACCACAATAAACACATGAAATTATGGAAATGCATGCTAAAAAGTAGATATGAAAGGTATAATGCATGAAATTTGAATCCTAGGGTACCTAGAATTATGAATTTGTTTACACACCTTCATATCTATGGGCCAGGGTAAAATAACCCATAATAATAGGAATAATATCTATAATAAAAACAACACAACAAAGTGCCTCACCCAATGGTGAAATATGTGAAACTGTAATAAGATCTAACAATAAAATCATTTACCCATCCCAAATAATTTGGGTTTCCCCTATACATGGGGAAGCTACTCCCAGGAACATGCTCGTTAACAAATTCCAATTTCCTAGCCTCCTCTCTAAGAAAAAAATAAAAAGACAAAATGAAATAATCTCTGATACCACTTTTTAGAATCCCGCCCCAGATTCCACTTAACAGTGCCCTAAGATGGTTGCCTCAAGACCTCAAGAAAGACCCCCTTATGATAGAGGATACCAAATAACATCAAGGTCCAAGGGTATGTCTACTAAGAGACTATTCCCTTATAGATCAGAGCAGAGAAATGCGATATATATATATATATATACAAAGTAGGAAAATAGTAGAAGAAGAAATAAGAAGAAAACACTAAGACTATTAGACCAAAACCCCACCAAAGAGAAAGCAGTAGTAATCGACATATAATAGAATAAAAATAAATAAATAACATCCAAGAAAAATAAATAACACGTGGAAGATAAACAATAATAGATACAAAAATTATGATGTCCATGATGACATGTAACCATACAAAATGAGCGCACGGAGAACATGGGATACATGAATATACTACAATCTATACAAAAAATAAAAAAGGGAGAATATAACTTCTACCAGTATCGTGAGCATAGGATCAATACTCTTCCCCCAATCCCCCTCCTAAATAAGAAATCAAGCATCAAAAATAGGTTTCTTCCCTTTATCCAGACTTACAATCATGAAGTCTTCTTGGGTACCAAAGGTGGCCAAAGAAGGGCATGAGATATACTAAGTAGGTCACCACAACTTGTGTCTTGATCAATCCAGTTCATCAAATATTAAATGAACAGTGTGCTGGTAAAAATAAATCTAGGGAAATAAATAAATAAATTAGTACTTCAGTCCAAGTTTCATAATGGAAACTTGACCAAATACTACCTAATTCAGCCTAATTTGGATGTCTAAACTAAGGGGATCTGTAAATTGGTAATAATATGTATACATGGTTTATCCCAAATAAATCACCAAGTATGGACCAACCCCAAGCTTGTTATTGGGCTTTGCAGACATTTCCCATTCACATCTGTCAACAAATTACATAAAATTGATAACAAGTAATTACATGTAAACCAGGAAAGGAATTCATCAAATATAGTGTGTCATCCTGATCCTTTCCTTGGGTATCCATAAAGAAATCCCAAGTGTTGTTGTAGGAGCCTCCATTATAATCAATACCATAGAGTCAGTCCAAGGAAACCCATGATGGATTCTTCATATCACTCTTGGAATGGTAACCTATGAGCCTATCCTAAGTATCTCACATAGGGTATTGAGTATCACTTACGGCATGGTATAACCATCTTTTCAAGGATCCCATAAATGGTGCTCCCCTAGGGAACCAGTGTTACTCATGTGTATAAGTAATCTACCCAAATAGCCCGTATATGGAAATCCAAGTGTCTATACCTGTGCTTCAAGTATTCCCAAATCCATGCATAGCAAGTCCATCCACAACATCATTAAGTTATGACCCGTGTACTATCCTAACCCGTAAGTAGATATGTGATGGAATTTATAATCACATTTCATCATCAAACATTGCAAAAAATATTTCTAAACACGTTATCCAAGATTTTTTTATACAATCCAAATAACTACGGGATATTTAAATAAGCACATGGTACATGGAACATTGTATAATTCATAAGAAAATAAGAATGAGAAATGGAGTATGGGCATAATCATCAAGATAAAGGGACAACTCATGGACAACCATTTATATCACTTCGATTCATTAATTAAATATTTTATTACAATTACAACAAACACCAAATGGTGGTAAACTTCTCAAGGAAAGAGAAAATAGGCTGTTTAAGGTAGGGATGCCCAAGGTGTGGCTCCCAACAAGGTTAAAAGCCCAAGGATAGCTTTCTTCAAGGATAAGGTCAAAATTAACATGGAAAACCATTTCTATTAATATATTTAACTTATTTGAGGAATCATCGTAATGGTATGACACACGACACCATGGTGCATGATATAAAAAGTGACAAAACAATGAGAATAAATCTAGAACACCGACCTTTGGTACGTATAAAACCAATCATCCATTTTTAGCACCTGAAAAATGGAAGAGATTGAATAAATCGTCCAACACCATGAAAATAGGGAAAATGAGGTCACACTTAAATAGAAAAACAGAGAGGAAAACAACCAGATAAAGATGAAATAAGATTTTAGAGCTTACCTAATTCTTTACAAAAAACCATATGGTGACATAATTGGAAATACAATGAAGGAGGTAGAAAAAAAAAATACTAATTTGTATTTGAAGGGGAGCTCTCATGTGACTGCTGGAGAGGAAAAGAGGAGGGAAGAAAAAATTGTGGTATTAAAACATTTTAGGGGAAAGTTTTCATTTCCCATTTAATTACTAGTATGCGTGGTTTGGGAACCCATTTGTCCCAACTGTTCAGCAATCGTGCATCCATTTCTTCCCAAAGGGCCACCACACATAAGTTAGGTGCATGGTTTAACTAACCATATGCCAATAGTGTGTGAAGCCTCTGCCAGGGAGGACTGAAACAACTGCATGAGAATTCAACCCATTCCACATGGTTGTAGAGAGATCATTCATCCCCTTGAACCCCACTGTATTCCGCCACATTTTTAGGGAAACCATACGGGATGGGTGGCATGGTTTCCCCTAACCATGTATCCTAGTCTCCTTTTCCAAACTTCGAGGCACTGAGCTCACCTCCATGAATCTATTATGTAATATTAATAGTTCTAAACAATGGATTGAAAACTGAAAAAAAATCATGCATACCCTTGAGAAAAGCTAGGATGTTACATAAGTGTGACCTTTTACATAAAATTTATAATTTAGTTCAAAACACAAGCCACATAATAAAAAACTAAGAAAACACTTTATGGTTGTTTTTATAATTTATAATAGTGATCCAAAATTTATTTTTTATGTGCAATAGTTATACACACCTTAATCCTATACATGTTTTTATCATTATGACTCAAAGTTTCCATTAACAGTTTAAAATTTACAATTTAGTTAATACAATGTGTCACTCAATGAAAATTAATAAAACATGCTCATATTTTTTTTATAATTTAACAAAAAAATTAGAATTCATTTTTTATATGTCAAAATCAATCACATGAAAATCTGATACACGATTTTTTTGGTATAACAAAAAGTTCATTTTTTTTAGTTTTAAATTAACATGCTAGTTAAAAACACACATCACATACTCTATACTAAGAAAACACATTTTGATTGTTTTGATACATTTGAAAAATTATTCATAAGTAATTTGTGAAATGTAGGAATAAACCACACCTCAATCCGATAAACGGTGTTTCCAATATGACTCAAAGATTGTGTTTTCATTTTAAAATTTACATTTTAGGTCAAAACACATGTCACATACTCAAAACTGAGAAAATGAATTCTGATTTTTTTGATACATTATGATAGTAATCTATAAGTCATTTATGACGTGTAAGAATTATCTGCACCTCAATCATATAAATGGTGTAACTGGCAGGACTCAAAGTGTCTGTTATCTGTTTAAAATTTTCAATTTAGTTAAAAACATGTGCCACTCTATAAAAATCAAGAAAATGTGGATATATTGTCTTAGTACTTTATAACAATTATTCATAAGTAATTTTTGATGTGTGGGAATCAATATCACATAAAACTGACATACAATGTGAAGGGTATGACTCAATGTGCATGTTTATAGTTTAATTTGACATTTTAGTAAAAATAAAACATAACATACTCAAAACCAAGAAAATTCATTCATATTGTTTTTATACTTTAATAAAAAAACATTTAATTCGTTTTTTGACTCGTAGGAATCGATATCATGCCATTATGATGCATGGGGTTACTAGTATGATACCAAGTTTGTCCTTTTATTTAAAATTGATATTTTAGTTCAAAACAAATGCCAGTTACTCAAAACTAAGAAAAAAATTATGATTATTTTAATACTTTAAGAAAATTATCCATATATAATTTGTGACATTTATGAATCATTCTCACCTCAATCTGATACATGGTGTACGGGTATGACTCATGGTTTCATTTATTATTTTAAAATTGAAAATTTATTTAAAAATGTGTGCCACTCACTAAAAATTGATAAAATATTCTTTGATTGTCTTGATAATTTATTTTAATGATTAATAATTCATTTTTTATGTGTAGTAATTAGTCACTTGTATAACCGATAAAAAGTGTGTCCAGTATGACTCAAAGTTCATGTTTTCAGTTTAAATTGACATTTTTGTAAAAAATACACATGACATACTCAAAACTAGGAAAACACATTTGGATTGTTTTGATACATTAATAAAATGATCCTTAATTCATTTTGGACATGTATGAATCAATCAAATATTAATCTAATGTATGGTGTGACCAGTATGACTCTTAGTGTGTCCTTTTATTTAAAATTGATATTTTATTAATTTGATTATTCATTTTTATGTTTAATTTATTTCTTTATAGTATCACTAACATAAGAATTGTTTTCTTATATAGGTGGATTATTTTGTTTGAGTTTGGGTGGTTTTTTAGGAACTAATACCATGATTGGGATTTTTTTGAGAGGTTGTTGGGTCCCAAAGACAATGAAACCATTGATGTTTTTTAATGTTTGTGATAGTACATGCTAATTTCATTGTACAAAAAAATGTTTTACATGTTTAAAATATAGTTATCTTTTTCTTGTATTTGTGATGTAATTTTTATTTATATTAAATTATTATTTTTTACAAAATGATGTTGGACATGTATACAATGCTTGACCGGCTGTCGTGTGCTATAATTTTAATAGCACACTACACTAGGTCATCCTTTATGAGTGATCGAGAAGAACTTATAAAGGGGGTCCTTTATCAGTTCTAAAAGTAGCACTGATAAGGAGAACCCTTTATCATTATTAAACTAGATCTGATAAAATACCACTATTATTAAAGCTCTTTTAGTGTAGATAAAGGACCCCCTTAATCAGCACTTTTCTAGCACCAATAAAAGAAGCCCACTTTTAACGTCTCTTTGATAAAGAGTGATTTTTAGTGTTTTTGAAGGATTTATCTATAACATTAAAATCCATTTCTATAGTAGTTTAATTTTTAGGATAACTAAAAATTACCCTACTTTACTCTCATGTGGGATCATAAAAAAAGAGGTGTTTAACAATATCAGAATAGTGAATTCTCAGTGTAAAAATGATATAATAACACAAGAATTGTTAAAAGTGCTTGAAAATTATCATTAATTTCATTTAGTGATGATAACAGGGTCCTTTATCAACACTTTTTTTAGCACTGATTAATGGGTTATTTATCAACACCTTTTGTATCATTTATAAAGGTGGAATTTTTTTATTCTTTTACTAGTGCTGATACATGCCATGTAGCTATTATAAGGCTGCTTAACCCCACAATAACAATCCCAATAAAAATACAAGTAGAAATAAATACATATAAATATAAAATAATATTAAAATAAATAATATAATATTTCACTATCATTTGAATTCAAAAATTACATAACAAATATTTACATTGATGTGATATTTATAGTAAATCCAAAAAAATTTACAACCAATATAAAAAATTGTAAATATTTTAGAAGACTTTTTCCAAAATCAACCTCTATATAAATTTTTTTTCCCAAAAATAAAACCAATGTTGATTTTAGTAAAAATAAATAAAAAATAGGAAAATTATAATTATAATTTTATATAATCCACATATGATAAATTATATTTTCAATTACTATATATATATATTAATGCTATTATTAATTAGTCATGTGCTGGATTAATGTGTGACCAATTCATACACATAATAAATGATCTATGGATCATTTTCTAAAGTTTGAAAACAATCTAAGCTCGATTGATTGATTTTGGCTGTTTGATACTCATTTTAAACTAAAATGAAACTTTTATAGTAAAAAAACACACTTCGAATCATACCAGCCACAACGTGTGTCATATTGATCTGTAGTCAATCTCTACATGCCACAGATTAATTTCGGATCATTGACCCAGAGTTTGAAAACAATCTGAGTTTGTTCTCATTTTTGGATATGTGATACACATTTTAAACTAAAATGACATTTTTTATATTGAAAACATGCACTTTGATTCATACCATGTAACACCCCAGGTAAATAAAGAATATGAAATTTTTATATTTATCCATATTTGTGAATAAAATATTAATATGACTTTAAAGGGGACGCTATGCTCGATGGTGTACCCAACACGCAACAACGAGTTTCTTGGGAATCTTACGTTGCACTCTAATAATAAAATAATATTATTTTAAATGGTAGTTAACATGTAGCCTTTGTATTGGTGGGAATGGATATAAATAAATAAAATATGATTATATATGTTTTTAAATGTTTTCACATTTATCCAATAAAAGATAATGGCTTAAAATATGGAAAGAATTAAATTTTAGGCTTTTATACCCTAATTTTCACTAAAGGTTCACTTATCACCTTTTGAGGGCGAACTGTCATTAAATATAGTTTTGATCACTCTTATACATTATTTTGGACCAAATAAAACTCTTCTTTAGAATTGGGACATCAAAATTTACTTTGTTTAAATTTTTGGTATCTTTCCGATAAAGTTCATTTTTTTTAATGAATAGTGTAAAATGTTGTATTTTAATTCAAAACCACTTTTTAATCTAATTTATTTATATGGTTAGATTATCATTTGAATTGGTTTTAAAGTGAAATTAGAAAATATTTTTACCATTAAATCCAATAGTGGTCGTTGGAATTAATTTCACTTTGAAATCGGACTTAAACTAGTGTCAATCTTTTGATACCTATTGTTTCATAAAAACACGTTATTTGTCATGACAACGGGAATTAATTATTAAATTAATTAATGTGACTTATATGTTTTGAATTTTGTAAAACGGACTTCATTTTTGAATTTGGAATATCAAATATAGCTTAGGGTGAAGTTTTGGTAATTTTCTGAAAAACTCCAATTTTTGATGAATAGTGAAACCACTAAGTGGTAATCAAGCAAACTGATTTTTCAGTTAAATGAAAGTTTACCACTAATGTGTATTGAATTTTGAAAATCCGAAATACATGGTTGTCATTAAGAAGTAAAATGTGGTTCAATGAGATTAAAATAATTTTTTTGTGAATAGTAACTTATTAAGTTTTTAATCGCGATTAGTGGTAATTAGTGTAGTTTAAGGTAAAAATAATGCTTTAATGAAATAAGATGAGATTGACACATGTCCTACCCTCATTGGTTGTGTTATGGCCGACCAAGACAAGCCATGGGTCAACTTAGGGACCCCATGGATCCACTTTGGTTGGGAAATGACATAAATTACTTTTTATGTAATGTAAAAGTAAAAATGACACAAACATAATATGTTTTACGAAAACAATTTTTAAGTGGGGTTATAAAAGTCATCTTTTTTCTTATAAATATTAATTGGAAAGCTAAAAAGATTTCCTACATCATAGTATTTTTTTTATAATTTTTGGACATTAAATAAATTAAATTATTTATGACATAATAATGATGCAGCGACGACATCATTATTTGACGATTTAAATAAAATGGAGAGATAATGTAAAATATATGAACTACACATGTCCAAAACTTATTGGATGGGTTGATTTCGAACCCGTATCACCTTATACATTAATTATATCAATGTGGGACCTTTTAAAACCGAAACACATTTTCAAATAAAGTAATATTTCTTAGTTTCCAAAAGTGCCCCTCCTCTCCTCTTATAAAAGGCCCCCACCTTTACCTCATTTCACACACTCCTCAAGCCTTTGGCTCAGCCAAACCCTGACCATTTACTCTCTCCACATCCCTCTCCTCATCCTAGAGGATTCCCTTTGGGCAGAATCCTTTCAATGGAAGCCTTTAGGCTCAAATCAAAAGGAGTTACACTTTTAAAGGTAATTCATTCCCTCATGTTCATTTGTTTTATTTTGCTTCTCCAACCCCATAAACTCTTTTTATTTACTTATTTTGTAACAACACCAGTATCTTCAATATACTAGGATTTGGTTATAAGATTTATTCGAGATACACTCTCACACAACTACATCAAATGGTTAAAGAACATACGGTTTCCGTGGATGGCGAAATTCTGCCTCCCGAAACGATGATTGTTCAATACTCATTTAACACCTTAAAAGGTGGAAATTATGATGTCACTATTTTTATATATGATATATAATATGTTTATGTTTTACTTATTCTTATGTATTTTTCATTTGTGTCTTAACTTTATGGCTTCCATTATGGGTATACGCGATATCTTCATTTTAGGAAGTGCGGACTACCGCCCCCTCAAAGTGATGTGATTCGTTAATGCCATACGTGGGACGTATAAAGGATGTATTTAATGTTATTATATATGATGTTATACTGGAATTATTATATAACTCTATATCATTATTATTTCTTTCCATTAAAGTATGAGATAGAAATGAAAGTAGCGTTCATGCGTACGTACGGCTTACCGTCTCCATGAACGGTGCATTTCATTTCTTATCCCCAAATGTAATGTACTATTATAAGTACATGTATATAATGGATATATATTATGAATGATACATCTAAATTATGAATATAATTCTGTAATTAAAATATACGTACCTCTCATTTAGTTTTAATTCCATTAATATGACAAAGAAATGAAAGTAGCGTTCATGCGTACGTACGGCCTACCGTCTCCATGAACGGTGCATTTCATTTATTACCTCTAAATGATTATGTAATATTATAAATAAATGTATATGATGTATATATATGATATATATGATATCCAAATCATGAATGTCATTCTGGATATAAAGAACCTTTGACCACACGAACAACATGTAATTGTAAGAAGTCCACTTTCGACTTAAGAACCAAATACCAACAAAATAAACATTATTAACTTAAATGATTACATGATGTTTATAACATGGTGTAAAAGGAATAATGAACTTGAAAAAGGTTCTTAAGAAAGTAGATATTAACTCAAGTTTATTATTCAGGATGTTAAAGAACGATCGAGTCAAGTCGGACCCGAGGTAAGGGATCCTACTCCTCTCTTTCTTTTTAAGTACACACTTTTATGTCATTCCTTTTAAAGCTCATATTTCTTGTTATTGGGATGATCTTTTATATTACACATACTGTAATTTTTATTTTCATGTGATGAGAGAACCTATTCTCTCTCATCAATCCATTTTGTAAGTTTTGAGTGGCGCCGTTAGGCTGCCGAACTTTCGTAAGAGATCTAACCTCTCTCTTTCTTTTTAAGTACTCTTCTTTATGTCACTTCTTTTAAGATCCTATTTTTAATGTTGGGGGATGTTATTTTATATTCCTCTTTCTATACATTTTATTGTAACGTGATGAGATACCCTATTTGATCTCATCAATCCATATTCTGAAGTTTTATGTGGCGCCGTTAGGCTGCCGAGTTTTCGTAAGGGATTTTTCATCTCACTTTTATTCCCGTGAGATTTATGCTACATTTGCCACAAATTCCATTGAGTGGTATATTTAATGCCCATTATTCTACTCTTTGTGTAATATACTTTCGTTTATGAGTATTTACATCAATGATCTATTGTCCTTCTTTCATGGGGTGTATGTTTTGAAAGATACCCAAGTCGGTAAGGGAACCTTTCACCCTCCTCTTTTTTAAAAGACTTCTTTTGTTGGGTCTTTTAATTTACATATTGTTATGTTGGTATATGTTATAATATATCCTTATTGATGTAAATGTTATGTCCATGTGATGAGATACACTTTTTATCTCTCATCAACTCATTTTGATGTGATGCCGTTAGGCTGTCAAGGGAACTTTTTAACCCAATTTTGATTTCTTTGGGTTCAACATGTAGTCATTGAATATGTAATCCATTGAATATGTGTGAATGAACTTTTATTGTTTTACACTTAATATCCACTTATATTGGGTGTATTTATATTTGTCACACATATTTTTGAGATTGTTTTGTCCTTAATTTAAGGATACCTTCTTTATAAGGGATTTCATCACATTTGATATTTCTATTGAGGGTTCATTGTTGTTATGCACCAATTCACTCTTATATAGTGTATATACTGTCCTTTAGAGTATTATATCATGAATCCATTTATTCTCATGATATTATAAAGTTCTGACTAAATGTTATTCCTCAATTATTATATTCAAGTGTCTCTAATTTTGGTAAAACCCCTTTAACCAAAATATCACTTTATATGTTTTAAATATTTATTCTTATTAATATCCATGTTTCAAAATGGTTTTAAGGATTTGTTTATATGGATATTAATGGTTTAAAATTTTAAAAGCTTCAAGGTGGTATGGGACACTTTGATTCAAAAATCCCTTTATTAAATGTTTTAAATGGTTTTGTAAATGGTTTCTTTTTGAATGGATTCATTATTTCAACATACTAAAATGTTATATTGTGATTGAAATGTGGAAATGTTATGTTTCCTTTATGCATGTTTTATGTGATACATTTATGTTATGGTTCTTGGGCATTGTTATGAAAACGGGTGGTTCCGTGATAAACTAAGGGCGGGTGAGCCCGCTATAGCTCTCCAATGCATTGGGTAACGCGAAGGAGTGAAACATTAAGGTTTCTCCGAAGAGATTTTAGGGAATATACTGTGATGGGTATTCCAAACGTAACCAAGAGGGTTACTCCCTACATAAGAATGTTATGAATGCCTCAAGTTACCTTTATGTCATATGATTTCTATGATTTTATGAGGTATGTTAAAGTGCCTATGTTTTATGGGTAAAGTATGATTTCATTCTTATGTATACATGTACTCATGATTCCTTTCCATATTTTTATATCCCTTACTGAGATTTTTATGCTCATCCCATGTTTTTGAAATATTTTCACAGGTCAAGGGAAGGGTACATGATGTGATGACAGTGTCAAGGATGTGTCAAGAAAGAATCCATGTTTTAATTTAAATATGTTTCCGTTGATGGGAAGAATGAATACTGTCTTTTATATAACCACTTTATTTAAATGTGGAATGTAATGCAAGTTTCATGATCTAATTCTCTAAAACTCTAAACCTGAAAAGATTCTCAATTTGTAATCTTGTAATAACTCAAGATTAAGTAAGGTTTAAGGCTGGGGCCTTATAGTTGGTATCAAAGGTCGGTTTAGATAACTTTAGAGGTTAGGGTATTCTTTAAGAATAAGTGACATTACCATAATGGTTAGGATTTCAGAAAGAGTCCTAGTTTTAGATAAAGTGAATGAGTAAGTATATCTTAGTGTTTATCTTACTCATTAGTACATGATGGTTTTGTTGATATACTTACACTGACCTTTTTGGTTTTAGTAAATGGATGGATCTAGCAGGCACCAAAGTAACAGTGGATGTGAAGGAAACTGTGACAGTTTTTTTTGCAAGCAACTGAATGATATGGGAGCTGCAATGAGAACTCTTGTGATTATCCTCAACCAACTATCTGGATTCATGATTGACCACCTAAACCTTGGAGATTTCTCTAAGGCATCATATATGCAAGAAACAAATCCCTACGGATGTACAGGTAATAATCATAAAGGTAACTGTGTTCAAAAACCTATGTGTCAAAGATGTGGAAAGAAACACCTAGGAAAATGTTTCAAAGGGATAGAAATATGCTATAGATGTGGAAATGAAGGTCATAAAGCAAGAACCTGCCATGAAAAAAGGAAGCATCCAGCTGACTCGAGGAAAGGGAAATAAGTTCTTTCTAAGGTATCTATTGAATGTTTTAAATGTGGTGTGCATGGTCATTATTCAATCACATGTCCTATGAAGAAGTTTCGTGAATGGGGTCACCAAGAGCGTACCAATATTCGTTTACCAATACCTAATGCCTTTCCGGTTGAGGATGAAGAAACTGACAATGACCAATCAAATGTATGTACTATTTCATGACTATTGTTTTCCTATTTTGGAATCTTAGGATATGATTCATGATTTTGTTTGTAGGAATGAGGTATTTCGGAATAAGTTGGAAAGGAATGGATAATGGATCATGAAGAATGTTGAATGAGTAAGATGTCAACATATAAGGGCTTCAAGTGTTATGGTGAAATTCTTAAGAGTATTAAGTCTCTTTTGATGATGGGGTTACATTAGAAGACTTTTTATATTATGTGTAACCCTGATGTTTAATATAGGCAAATTTTATTCAAGTAATAGTTATCTTTTCCTTTGTGGACATAGTTATAAAGAACCATTTGGGTTTATATGATCCTTACTTTTGAGGTAATTATGGGTTACTATATTTTATGATTGAAGTGAAAGGCATGAGATAAAATTGAGGTTAAATTATGTTATGGTTATTTTTGATGATTTTATCCCTTTTTGGGGAATGATTTGAGAATTATATAGTTTTGGAAAAAGGATAACACGTAGACCGTGTGACTACCCGTCACGTCGGACAAAGCTGCGGGAATCGAACCCACAACCAAGGTGCGACTGGTATTTATCGCCTACCACTGGACTACGTGAAGTCCCTGGTTAGTATGACTGATTCTTTTTAGTTATATGATTTTATGAATTAAGAGTATGTTGATTTTGGGTTATTTATGAAAATGATTAACCTATCATGGAGGATATGTGATTAGGTTAATTACTTTTCAATGCGAGACTTTAGGAGCGACTGATGTTGTTTGGAGATAAATGTTACGATTTAACTTGGAAGACTATGTGACTAAATCCATCAAATATTTGGGTTTCAATATTAGATTGGTTTACATTGAAAAATTTTATGGACAAATTGTTTATCGAATGGTCCTCGTTGAACTTTGGGTTTTGTTGGACAAATTTTGGAGCTTAAGAATAGATTTTCTTTTTATAAAGGGTTATCCTTTTCTGGATTATCTGACCTTGTACTAACCTTTTTGGTTTTGGTTTTGGTTAAAGCCTAAAGACATGGGATGTATATAGTTCTCTTTTGTGGATTAGGTGATTCTCTAGAAGTTGATTATAGTACTCTTAATGCGAACAAGTCTCCCTAAATACTCGTCATTTGGAAAAAATATGAGTTTGATTAAGGAATATAGTAAAATTTGAAAGTCAACATGATAAGTGATTATGTTTCCTTATGAATAAATTCCTCAATAAAAAGTAACTTAACACGAAAATGTTTTCTATTAGCTTTTCCTACTGGGGAATCAAATACCGTTTAACCCATCACAAGTTTGTGATTTTCTCATTATTAACTTTCTCCTAGACATGTTTACTATCACTCTCCCTCAAGAACATGACCCTTTGCTTTTTCTTCGATGTCCATGTTTTTATACATGGAATCCTAGTATGGGTTAACTCGGGTGACCTCTGTACTTATCTTCCTTTATTTTAAAGTGATTGTTTTACCGACTATTGTTCCGATGTGGGACGTTCAAGGATGTTTCCAAGCTCAATTTTAAAAATTGCGAGGACGCAATTCCCAAAAGGGGGGAAGGATGTAACACCCCAGGTAAATAAAGAATATGACATTTTCATATTTATCCATATTTGTGAATAAAATATTAATATGACTTTAAAGGGGACGCTATGCTCGATGGTGTACCCAACACGCAACAACGTGTTTCTTGGGAATCTTACGTTGCACTCTAATAATAAAATAATATTATTTTAAATGGTAGTTAACATGTAGCCGTTGTATTGGCGGGAATGGATAGAAATAAATAAAATATTATTATATATGTTTTTAAATGTTTTTACATTTATCCAATAAAATATAATGGCTTAAAATATGGAAAGAATTCAATTTTAGGCTTTTATACCCTAATTTTTACTAAAGGTTCACTTATCACCTTTTGAGGGAGAACTGTCATTAAATATAGTTTTGATCACTCTTATACATTATTTTGGACAAAATAAAACTCTTCTTTAGAATTGGGACATCAAAATTTACTTTGTTTAAATTTTTGGTATCTTTCCGATAAAGTTCATTTTTTTTAATGAATAGTGTAAAATGTTGTATTTTAATTCAAAACCACTTTTTAATCTAATTTATTTATATGATTAGATTATCATTTGATTTTGTTTTAAAGTGAAATTAGAAAATATTTTTACCATTAAATCCAATAGTGGTCGTTGGAATTAATTTCACTTTGAAATCTGACTTAAACTAGTGTCAATCTTTTGATACCTATTGTTTCATAAAAATACGTTATTTGTCATGACAGCGGGAATTAATTATTAAATTAATTAATGTTACTTATATGTTTTGAATTTTGTAAAACGGACTTCATTTTTGAATTCGGAATATCAAATATAGCTTAGGGTGAAGTTTTGGTAATTTTCTGAAAAACTCCAATTTTTGATGAATAGTGAAACCACTAAGTGGTAATCAAGCAAACTAATTTTTCAGTTAAATGAAAGTTTACCACTAATGTGTATTGAATTTTGAAAATCCGACATACATGGTTGTCATTAAGAAGTAAAATGTGGTTCAATGAGATTAAAATAATTTTTTGGTGAATAGTAACTTATTAAGTTTTTAATCGCGATTAGTGGTAATTAGTGTAGTTTAAGGTAAAAATAATGATTTAATGAAATAAGATGAGCTTGAAACATGTACTACCCTCATTGGTTGTGTCATGGCCGACCAAGACAAGCCATGGGTCAACTTGGGGACCCCATGGATCCACTTTGGTTGGGAAATGACATAAATTACTTTTTATTTAATGTAAAAGTAAAAATGACACAAACATAATATGTTTTACGAAAACAATTTTTAAGTGGGGTTATACAAGTCATATTTTTGATTATAAATAGTAATTGGAAAGATAAAAAGATTTCCTACAATATAGTATTTTTTTTATAATATTTAGACATAAAATAAATTAAATTATTTATGACATAATAATGATGCAGCGATGATATCATTATTTGACGATTTAAATAAAATGGAAAGATAATGTAAAATCTATGAACTACACATGTCCAAAACTTATTGGATGGGTGGATTTCGAACCCTTATCACCTTATCCACGAATTATATCAATGTGGGACCTTTTAAAACCGAAAAACATTTTCAAATAAAGTAATATTTCTTACTTTCCAAAAGTGCCCCTCCTCTCCTCTTATAAAAGGCCCCCACCTCTACCTCATTTCACACACTCCTCAAGCCTTTGGCTCGGCCAACCCTGCCCATTTACTCTCTCCAAATCCCTATTCTCATCCTAGAGGATTCCCTTTGGGAATAATCCTTTCAAAGGAAGCCTTTAGGCTCAAATCAAAAGGAGTTACACTTTAAAGGTAATTCATTCCCTCATGTTCATTTGTTTTATTTTGCTTCTCCAACCCCCTAAAATCTTTTTATTTACTTCTTTTGTAACAACAACAGTATCTTCAATATACTAGGATGTTGTTATAAGATTTATTCGAGCTACACTCTCACACAACTACATCAAATGGTTAAAGAACATACGGTTTCCGTGGATGGCGAAATTCTGCCTCCCGAAACGATGATTGTTCAATACTCATTTAACACCCTCAAAGGTGCCCATTATGATGTCACTATTTTTATATATGATATATAATATGTTTATGTTTTACTTATGCTTCTGTATTTTTCATTTGTATCTTACCTTTATGGCTTCCATTATGGGTATACGCGATATCTTTATTTTAGGAAGTGCGGACTACCGCCCCCTCAAAGTGATGTGATTCGTTAATGCCATACGTGGGACGTATAAAGGATGTATTTAATGTTATTATATATGATTTTATACTGGAATTATTATATACCTCTATATAATTATTATTTCTTTCCATTAAAGTATGAGATAGAAATGAAAGTAGCGTTCATGTGTACGTACGGCTTATCGTCTCCATGAACGGTGCATTTCATTTCTTATCCCCAAATGCAATGTACTATTATAAGTACATGTATATAATGGATATATATGATGAATGATAAATCTAAATGATGAATATAATTCTGTAATTAAAATATACGTACCTCTCATTTAGTTTTAATTCCATTAATATGACAAAGAAATGAAAGTAGCGTTCATGCGTACGTACGGCCTACCGTCTCCATGAACGGTGCATTTCATTTCTTACCTCTAAATGATTATGTAATATTATAAATACATGTATATTCTGGATATATATGATATATATGATATCCAAATCAGTAATGTCATTATGGATATAAAGAACCTTTGACCACATGAACAACATGTAATTGTAAGAAGTCCACTTTCGACTTAAGAACCAAATACCGACAAAATGAACATTATTAACTTAAATGATTACATGATGTTTATAACATGGTGTAAAAGGAATAATGAACTTGAAAAATGTTCTTAAGAAATTAGAGATTAACTCAAGTTTATTAATCAGGACGTTAAAGAACGATCGAGTCAAGTCGGACCCGAGGTAAGGGATCCTACTCTCTTTCTTTTTAAGTACACACTTTTATGTCATTCCTTTTAAAGATCATATTTCTTGTTATTGGGATTATATTTTATATTACACATACTTTAATTTTTATTTTCATGTGATGAGAGACCCTATTCTATCTCATCAAACCATTTTGGAAGTTTTGAGTGGCGCCGTTAGGCTGCCGAACTTTCGTAAGAGATCTAACCTCTCTCTTTCTTTTTAAGTACTCTTCTTTATGTCACTTATTTTAAGCTCCTCTTTGTAATGTTGGGGGATGTTCTTTTATATTCCTCTTTCTATAAATTTTATTGTAACATGATGAGATACCCTATTTGATCTCATCAATCCATATTCGGAAGTTTTATGTGGCGCCGTTAGGCTACCGAGTTTTCGTAAGGGATTTTTCATCTCACTTTTATTCCCGTGAGATTTATGATACATTTGCCACAAATTCCACTGAGTGGTATATGTACTGACCATTATTATACTCTTTGTGTAATATAATTTCGTTTATGAGTATTTAAATCAATGATCTATTGTCCGTCTTTCATGGGGTGTATGTTTTGAAAGATACCCAAGTCGGTAAGGGAACCTTTCACCCTCCTCTTTTTTAAAAGACTTCTTTTGTTGGGTCTTTTAATTTACATATTGTTATGTTGGGATATGTTCTAATATATCCTTATTGATGTAAATTTTATTTCCAAGTGATGAGATACACTTTTTATCTCTCATCAACTCATTTTGATGTGATGCCGTTAGGCTGTCAAGGGAACTTTTTATCCCAATTTTGATTTCTTTGGGTTCAACATGTAGTCATTGAATATGTAATCCATTGATTATGTGTGAATGGACTTTTATTGTTTTACACTTAATATCCACTTATATTGGGTGTATTTATATTTTTCACACATATTTTTGAGATTGTTTTGTCCTTAATTTAAGGACACCTTCTTTATAAGGGATTTCATCACATTTGATATTTCTATTGAGGGTTAATTGTTGTTATGCACCAATTCACTCTTATATGGTGTATATACTGTCCTTTGGAGTATTATATCATGAATCCATTTATTCTCATGATATTATAATGTTCTGACTAAATGTTATTCCTCAATTATTGTATTCAAGTGTCTCTAATTTTGGTAAAACCCCTTTAACCAAAATATCGCTTTAAATGTTTTAAATATTTATTCTTATTAATATCCATGTTTCAAAATGGTTTTAAGGATTCGTTTATATAGATATTAATTGTTTAAAATTATAAAAGCTTCAAGGTGGTATGGGACACTTTGATTCAAAAATCTCTTTATTAAATGTTTTAAATGGTTTTGTAAATTGTTTCTTTTTGAATGGATTCATTATTTCAATATACTAAAATGTTATATTGTGATTGAAATGTGGAAATGTTATGTTTCCTTTATGCATGTTTTATGTGATACATTTATGTTATGGTTCTTGGGTATTGTTATGAAAACGGGTGGTTCCGTGATAAACTAAGGGCGGGTGAGCCCGATATAGCTCTCCAATGCATTGGGTAACGCGAAGGAGTGAAACGTTAAGGTTTCTCCGAAGAGATTTTAGGGAATATACTATGATGGGTATTCCAAACGTAACCAAGAGGGTTACTCCCTACGTAAGAATGTTATGAATACCTCAAGTTACCTTTATGTCATATGATTTCTATGATTTTATGAGGTATGTTAAAGTGCCTATGTTTTATGGGTAAAGTATGATTTCATTCTTATGTGTACATGTACTCATGATTCCTTTCCATATTTTTATATCCCTTACTGAGATTTTTATGATCATCCCATGTTTTTGAAATGTTTTTCACAGGTCAAGGGAAGGGTACATGATGTGATGACAGTGTCAAGGATGTGTCAAGAAAGAATCCATGTTTTAATTTAAATATGTTTCCGTTGATGGGAAGAATGAATACTGTCTTTTATGTAACCACTTTGTTTAAATGTGGAATGTAATGCAAGTTTCATGATCTAATTCTCTAAAACTCTAAACCTGAAAAGATCCTCAATGTGTAATCTTGTAATAACTCATGATTAAGTAAGGTTTAAGGTTGGGGCCTTATATACCAACCACATCGTGTGTCAAATTCACTTGAAGAAGATTAATATATGTAAGAAATGAATTATAGATCATTTCCCTAAATTTTGAAAATAATCTAACATTTTTTTCTTAGTTTTGGATAATTGATGCATGTTTTGAACTAAAATATCAATTCTCAACTGAAAAAATGAACTTTCAGTCATACCAAACACACTGTGTGTCAGATTGAGGTCAGTTCGATTCTTACATGTCTTAAATAAAATATGGATCATTATTTTAACATTTGAAAACAATATGATCTTGTTTTCTCGGTTTTGGATATGTGATGCACATTTTAAACTAAAATAACACTTTTATATTGAAAACATACACTTCAAGTCATGCCTACCACATTTCCCGTAGGATTGAAATTCAGTCAATTACAACATGACATAAATGAAATATGGTTCACTGTATTAATGTTTAAAAATAATATGAGATATTTTACTCGATTTTTTCTATGTGATGTGTTTTAAACTAAAATAATAGTTTTCTACTAAACATTTATACTAAGAGTCATACCGACCACATCATGTCATGGATTGAAATGTGTAAGATTCAAATATATCACAAGTTAATTATGAATTTTTTCCTAAATAATTAAAAAATATGATCTTGTTTGCTCATTTTTTCTATGTGACATGAATTTTAAACTATAATGGAAATTAAATATTGATAACACGAACTTCAAGTCATACCAGACACATCTTGTATAAGATTGATGTGCAGTAAATTTCTACATGATATAAATAAATAATGTATTTTTTCCAAAATTATTAAAAATATATGATTATGTTTGATTTATTTTGAGTATGTAACGTGTGTTTAGAACTAAAATGTCAATTTTAAACTAAAAACATAATCTTTGAGTTATTCCCAGAACAACATGTATCAGATTATGGAATGGTTTATTCCTACATGTTAAAAATGTGTTGTTGGTAATTATTCTAATGAATCAAAATAATATGAATGTGTTTTCTTAGTATTGAGTATGTGGTATTCGTTTTGAACTAAATTATCAATTTTTAACTAAAAACATGCACTTCAAGTAATACTTGGGAAAAATTGTATTTAATTTATGTACCATTGATTATTACATGTCACAAATGACTTATGGATAATTTTTATAAAGTATTAAATCAATATGAATGTGTTTTATTATTTTTTGTTCTGTCACATGTGTTTTGAAATAAAATTTAAAATTTAAACTGAAAAAATGCACTTAAGGTCATACCAGAAAAATCGTGTATCATAATTAGGTGTGGTTGATTCTTACACATAAAAAATGAATTAAGGATACTTTTCCTAAGGTTTGAAAACAATACGAGCCCTTTTACTCATTTTTTGGATATGTGACATGCATTTTAAACTAAAATGACAATTTTATATTGAAAACACACACATTGAGTCATATCGGACGCATCATGTGTCAGATTGGTGTGGGGTGAATTAATATACATAAAAAATGACATATAGATAGTTTTTTTTTCAAATTATAAAAGTAATATTAATTTTTTTTCATATTTTTGAGGATCTTACATGTGTTTTGAACTAAAATATCAATTTTAAACTAAAAACAGACACTTCAATTATTATCGGGAATACCATGTATCAGATTGATATGTGGTTGATTCATACAAATAAAAAGTCTTTTATGGATCATTTTTATAAAGTACCAAAACAATATGAATGTGGTTCTGCAGTTTTGAGCATATGATGTGTGTTTTGAACAGAACTATCAATTTTAAACTAAAAAACACTTTGAGTCATAAAGGCCAAATTGTGTGTCAAATTAACATGTGGTTGAATAATACATGTAAAAAATAAATTATGGATCATTTTACTAATGTATTGAAATAATGTGAATGTTTTTTCTTATTTTAGAGTATGTTAGGTGTGTTTTAAACTAAAATATCAAATTTAAACTAATAACATACACTTTGAGTCATCCTAGAACACAATGTATCAGATTGAGGTGTTGTTAATTCCTACAGATGAAAAATGTGTTATGGATTTTTGTTCTAAAGTATCAATGAAATATGAATGTGTTTTTTATTTTTGAGTATATGGTGTGTGTTTTAAAGTAAACTGTCAATTTTAAACAAAAATAATTCACTTTGAGTCATGTCGGGTACACCAAGTATCAGATTGAGGTGTAGTTGATTCATACACATCACAAATGGCTTATGGGTCAATTTTATAAATTATTAAAACAATATGAATGTTTTTTTCTTAATTTTGTGTATGTCACATGTTTTTGAACTAAAATTTCAATTTTAAACAAAAAACACACATTTTGATTCATACCAAACACACCGTGTATCAGATTGAGGTTCAACCAATTCCTACACATAAAAAATTAATTATTTATCATTTTCACAAAGTTTGAAAACAACCCAATCTTGTTTTCTTTTTTTTTCTCTATGAATCATATTTAAAACTAAAATAACACTTTTACAATGAGTACACACACTTAAATTCATACCAACCATATCATGTGTCAGATTGATGTGAAGGTATTTCCTAAATGATGCAAATGAATTATGAATTATTTTCCTAATGTTTGAAAATAATTTGAGCTCCTTTTCTTAATTTTGGATATGTGACATATGTTTTAAGCATAAATAAAACTTCTATATTGAAAAAATTCACTTTGAGGAATAACAACCACATCATACATCGTATTGACATGTGGTTGATTGTTACACATCATAAATAACTTATAGATTTTTTCCCTAAAGTATCAAAACAAAATGAATGTGTTTGATCAGTTTTGAGTATGTCACATATGTTTTGAACTGAAATGTCAATTTAAAAATAAAAACATGCACTTCAATTCATACCGGGTACACCATGTTTTATATTGAGGTATGATTGATTTATACATGTCACAAATGTGTTATGGATAATTTTTATAATGTATCAAAACAATCTGAATATGTTTAATCAGTTTTGATTAAGTGGTAGTTGTTTTGAACTAAACTACCAATTTTAAACCCAAAAAACATACACTTCAAGTCATATTGGACACACCATGTATCAGATTGAGGTGTGGTTGATTCTTACACATCAGAAATTAATTTGGAAACATTTTTCTAATGTATCAAAGAAATTTGAATGTGTTTTATTATTTTTGAGTATGTCACATTTGTTTTGAACAAAAATGTAAATTTTAAACAGAAAACTCACACTATGAGCCACACCAGACACACCGTGTATTAGATTAAGGTGCAGCTGATTCCTACAAATAACAAATGACTTCTGGATCATTGTCTTATAATATAAAAATAATCTGAATATATATTATTAGTTTTGAGTATGTGAGGGGTATTTTGAACTGAAATGTAAATTATAAACTAAAAACATACACCTCGAGCCATACCAGACATGCAATGTATTAGATTGAGGTACGATTTATTCCTACACATCAAAATTCACTTATGGATCATTTTTATAATGTATCAAAATAATAGGAATGTATTTTCTTGGTTTTTTTATTCCATGTGTTTTTTGAACTAAAATTTTGATTTTAAACCGGGAACACACATTTTGAGTCATATCAGACACATTGTGTATCGAATTGATGTGAATTTGACTCCCACAAGTCAGAAATAACTTATGTGATCATTTACTAAAGTATAATGACAATATTAAATATTTTCTTAGTTGTGAGTACATGATGTGTGTTTTAAATTGAAATATAAATTATAAAATAGAAACATACACTTTGAGTCATACCATGTACATTGTGTATCAGATTAAGGTGTAGTTGATTGAGGTGTGGTTGATTCCTACACTATTCAGAACAATTTTTAGTTGTGATATTTTGGGAATTAATACTTTTCCTTTTTCTCTAGAAAAATATCTTAGTATACGAGAGTCTGTATTTGAACTGTAGAGTATCTTTCAAAAATTAATTGAAGAAAATTAGTGTAATCGTATATTTTTTAGATGATTACATAAAATTTAATTCACATTTCAGGCAGCATGTGGTTTCCTCATCCATCTAAAAGAAACATGTTCTATCTTATCTAACATGTTTTAGATATTTGAATGAAAATTATGACTTCCCAAAGTATCTTTGAAAAACCAAATATGTATCAGATAAAAATGATTAGGAATTTAACTTAAAATTAGTAGACAAAATGATGATAATATTAATTCAAATTTTAATTAGAATTAACCTTTTCAAATGAATGTATACATTATTGACCAATTTCCCAATAATCATTATCTTAATCAAAGCCTCAAAGTCCAATCTCTCATAAGAATTATCAAATTAAAACATGTTACTAGCTCTGTCAGAATCCATAGAGTGTAACCCTCCTTTATAATTCTCCTTGAGAAATAGGTAAAAAATAATATATAAGAATTATTATACTAATAATTCACATCCCAAATGTATCTCTGAGGTCATATCACCTAGTAGATCACAAAAATAATAGGTAATCACTAGAATTTGATTTCAGAAAAAATTAGGACACCATGCACTCTATCCACTCATCTCTAAACAAATTTATTTATTCTTTTGAGTATGTAGATTATTTTCAATATTGGTATTAGTGAGAAAATATAGGCAAACTAATGATTAATAAATACTTTAAATGGAGTTGTAATTACATTTGGAAAATACCTAGTTATAGATTCTAGTATTTTGATTATATATTATATCATTCATAATTTAGAAAATGTAATATCCAAAATTGTTGTTTTTATTTTTCTTTGGGCATATAGACAAATTAACCATAATTAGTATTTTTTTGGAATATGTTTTTATAGTAAATATTTTTATATATACATTAATATGTTTTCATTTGAAGTAATCTATAGGGTTTTTATGTTTAGTCACCAACCTCACGCCATGATTTAGCCTATATTTATAGATCTCATGATCATAATAAAATTCTTTTTAAATGATAAACTGATACATATAATTTAAATTTTATCAATAAAAAATTGATTGAAGTGAATTAAAAATTCACAATACACATCATGTGTGGTCAGTTTGATTTAAATCCATGTATTAGATCCAAAAAAAATAAAAATCTAGATATACAAATTGATTTCATTCAACATCTTAGACTTTATAAAAAACTGAAAACAAATACATAATGAATAAAAGAAAAATATATTTTATATGATTTTAATTCATTGTTTTACCCATTGATTATATGCATCAATTATATTTTTCTATATGTTATTTTCTTTTCAAATTCCTCTCTTAGTTTTTTTTCTTATCAACTTCTTCCATATCCAAACAAAGTTCATGTGTAGAAATGATATAAGGATAAATGAATCCAAATCATGATTAATAGGGTTTTCTATTTATATAGAAGTAATATAAACACCTATAGAAAATTTGAATAGTTATTAAATTTAAAGAACATAGTAGAACATTTTTTGGATAAACTATTTATGAAAATATACCTCATATATATTCTCACAATTGAGACTCCCATCTTTTCAAACATGATAATCTAATTTATAATCACTAGACCAACCACTTGTGTAATGAAATTTACAAATATTTCTTCTTCCTATTAAATTTAGGTCATATATCCATTTTTTCATGTGGTTTCTAGATGAACATTTAATGATAATATATACTGTATTTGAAATGATAGGGAGATGGTACTCCTGTAAGGTCATTTTGTTTTCTTAGTAAAATCATTGGATTGTCTGGATATGAACCACTATTTCCCAATCATTTTATCCATCCATAATACCGTACCTCATTTAAGATATTTCTTTATCAACTATTAAAGGTTTTTAATTTGAAAAAAATTGCTAATGATATACATCATGTATATTTTTAATATTAAAAAACAATGCAATGAATGTTCCAATTACATCATTAACATTGTAATATCCAGATCATCAAATGAATTAGGAAACTCAACTTTCCACTCATGATCTACTTCATTCCCAACTCTCATGTGATTTTTTGGGAGTTCTTTTTTTTGTATCAAATTTCCTTTGATATTATACATCATACCCCTTGAAACAAGGTGATGTGTGGGTGTTGATATATATAAATCACAGACAACTTCACCCTATAGGATTTTGGTAATATAAATTTGTTGAAATTTATTTATTCACATTTAGGAGAAACAATAAAAAAAATTAATTACCTCAATTAAATTATTTTGTTTAAGGGAAGGGATATCCTCAAATAAAGTGGATTCATTTGTCTCTTCATGTATTGATATTTGTTCCATTTCTAGTTTTCTTTGATCCTTTCGTATACATTGGTCCACAAAAATAAGATTAGACAATAATAACATTTATATCATATATTTTTTCTTTTATTCCTTTCATCATCTCATATGTATCTCATTTCAACGTTTCCTTCTTGAAATGTGGTCTAGGTAACACTCTATAATGTACACCTCTAATGTGTCCATACTGTTATGAATGCTTCAAAGCTACTGAAAGTAGTATTTCTCCAGGTACAATCGATGTTTATTCTTGTTTCATTAACATGTACAAAATATACATACATTAACAAATATTTTTATTTAATATGATTATAAATCATAAGAAATTACTATTATTCCATACTTACACATTCTTCCAATGATTCCTTTGTGTTTTCATCAACTAGTTTACCCTCTTTATTTATGTGGGATTCATTCCACTGCACATGATGTGGAATGAAAGTGGATTCAGATTTTTTTTCATCAATTTGCAAGAAAAAAAAGTAAATATGTTGTTTCATATCACATAAAACATTTACTATAGATTTGAAATACATACCATTTTATTTTCAAATTGAGTGTACCCAATCCTTGATATACAGTATTGGTACATTGGTTTTTCTTCATGTTTTTCAATTCTAGAACTCCTTTGATATTTCATAAATTAATGTTTATGAATCAATGTTTTTAAAATAAATAATTTCAAATAAAATATAATTGACTACATTGCACTAGAAATGATTTCTCATCACAATGACTAATGAAATCTTTCCATGTATCATTTTTTATAATGTGTACATAAATAACTAGTGGATGTGGCTTTAATTTCCCCTCAACATTAAGATGATTATTTTCAAGAAACTCCCATAATACACTACGAGCTTTTCTAGTGGCCATTAAGATATATTTATCATGAAAATCATCTAAAAAATTAAACACTGTAATGGATAATGAAATGTAAATCAATGTTTCATGATATAATTTTTTCATAAAATAGGGAAAGTATATGGTAAAATTAGCATAATATATTCCCAAATGGTTTCTTTCAATACAATTTAGACATGGTGCCACATATTTATATCAATTGGCACATGTATTCTCAATATGAACCCAACATGAGAAATAAACAATAGATTTTGGGGGTTGATAGTTTGAATGTGTTGTTTCTATCCTACCTCAAATTTTATACTCATTCTCCTTAACTTGATTATTTTATTTAACACTGTGATGTTACATTGTTATTTTTTAAATCTACCTATTATTGATCCCCTAATAATTTTTTCGTTTCATTATAGTTGTTCATTCTTCCTCAAGATTGGTAACATCATCGTGTGAAAAAATCATTATCTATATGATTAGTCAATCATTTAATTTGGATTATGTTAATGTAATATAAAACACATATAATTATGGGAAAAATAATAGTTTATTAAAAAATACTTCCGCCTTCACATTGAACTATCTTTTTTTCTTTAAATATTGAGGAGATTTGGATCCTCTATCGATAATCCAAATCCCCTATTTATGATCCACTATAATATATAAGGCATTTTCTATATTGGGACCTCTATGAAAAGATTATGATCTCCCAATGAAAGGGTTATCCTTAATTAAAATTTCATATGAACTTTTAGTTAATTTATTCACCCACAGGACAATTGACCAATTCTTGTTTATTGGATCTGATATATAAAATACATTCACTCCTTATGATTCCATTAAGAATGACTCTTCCTTATACCCTACCACACTGAAATTTACTTTCTCAAAGCCCAATTCATTGTATTTCTCTGCACTCCTACTATCTACCCTTTTGCAATGGAAATTATGAACTTTGTATAATCCAACTTTTATTTATGTTCAATGATACCGAAATATGACATATTCATATAAATTGGATTTTTACCCTTGGAACATGATACATGATTCAATTCTATAGCAAGAATAATTCCACTATTTTTCATTATACTATGTTTATCATGTTACTTTGTATTGAATGTATAACCATTAATTACAAATCCAGTGTATGATATAATATTTTAATTTTGTCCCCTGTCTATCCATCAATGTCGTTAGACAATATATTTCATATTTTTAGATAACTCTCATAAATCTGATATTGGATCCATCCTATAAAATGTTGATTATGTGTATTTTATATCCATACTTTAGACCTTGATGAATTCAAATGTATAATAATTACATTATGGGATTCAATGTATAGAGAAACCTCTATACTATTATATAAAATGTAAAGGTGATCTTTCTCCCACTCTTTGATTGTAAATGTAATAACATATCTACCAGAAATACCATTTTCCATAATGCGTCTACTCTGATTAGGCCTTTGGAGACTGATTCTATCAGTATCTGATAGGTAATCAGTATATAATTCAATAGCTTCTTCAACAATATATCGATCTTCAATACAAACTTCTGGTCGACTTCGATTCTTGACATACCATTTCAAAAATCTTCAAATAACATTAAATGGGGGTATATTCATATGTAATTAACAAGACCATATATTTGAATCTCTATAATGAAGTAAAACATATGTTGTACCAATATATTAAATATTGATGGTGGGAAGAACATATTTAATTTACATAATTTGACTGAAATCTTTTTATTCATGATTGGAAACTTTTTTGGGTCTATAACATTACTAAATATGAATTTGAAAAAGAAACAGAGTCTCCTAAATGTATGTTGTAAATTTTTAGGTAGAACTCAATTTAAAGTGATGGGCAAAAAATCATTCATAAAAAAAGTCATTCATGTTATTTTAGACCTTTTACATTAAAGTATTCATTGGAACAACATTAGTGATATTTGATAAATAACCATATAGAACTTTTACACTATTATAGAAATTGTAAAATTGAAATTTTTCTTATCTGGATAGAGTGTAATCTAATGGAGGAAGAACATTTTTAATTTCACCCTTCAACAGTACCGACTCCTCCCTTATCCCCATATCAATCATTTCTAACCTAGACTTCAAGCCATATTTTTTTTTCATGAACATTAAGTAATGTACCAATAACACTATTAAATACATTTTTTCCACATGCATGATATTAATTAAATATATGATGTGCAAACAATTACAGTTTTCTAATTCAAATAAAATTGATCTAATTTTAGAACTTGATTCAATGTGGTATTTTTTTAAAATGGTTTACCTAAAATAGTGTAAATATCATTTACTTTTTTGAACAATTTATCATAGGTTAGTGGAGACATTGTTGTACCATTTTCATTATGTGCATAGAATGTTATTATCCCAGATTGGTATTTATGTTGTCAAGGTAAAAATTTATGATTTCCTAAAAACATAGTCTGTGAGGAATATTTCAACCAAACAAAGAGTGTTCATTCTTAAAAAATGGTACACCCCAACATTCCTTTAATGTTATATCTTGAAAATTTTCCATAAGAAAGAAATTAATTTATCATCCAATATGGCATGACCTTTAATGCGAATAATTTACTTATATGATAATTATAAAATATAACACCTATATCCAACATCAATTTCATGTATTTTATAAATGGATCCAAATAGGAATCAATATCATTACGGGATTGTTTTGGTCCATATATTGGCAGAGGCAACATGAGGTATTTGTGCTTCATGCATAACCATGGTGGAAAGTTATAGATTACTAACATAACTGGACATTTAATCCTATCTGTATATAATTCAAGAAAGAGGTTTATTAGTCCATTTCTAAATTCAGGATACTCATAATCAATTTTCTTTCACTCAGGAGAGTCTATTTAATGATGTAGTTTACCATCTTTAATTTCTGTTTTTGTGATCCATGATAATTTTCCAATGGTTTCTGTACATCCATATAGTAATCTAAACCATGGAATGGTAGGAAAATACTGTACAATATTTGAGAGACTTGATTCATCTTTCTTGTATCAATTTATTCTATAATTAATGTATTTTTTGAGTGATTTATGGTCATTATGAAATAATATGAAATCATTTGGATATGCATGAATTTTTTATAGATAATTCCCACTAAAAATAAAAATCTTTTAGCAATATATGTTTGATAATGATGTTTGTTTTATTATAGTATCATATCATTCATAAGTCCAAGTAGTTCTGTAAAGTTTGTATCACTCCAACTTCTACTAATTTTGAAATTAGATAACTTCAATACACCTGAAAATGTCATATATTTAGTACAAATAGTATTCTATGGTCCCTTAGCATACCTATTTAACATCTAAAAACACTTTGAACAATCATTAATGTCATCTTCAGTTTCCATTTTGTTCCATATGATCTCCACCATCATTTACACTATTATTCATATAAAATGATTTGTAAAACGTACTATCATTCCAATCAATGTTTGCATTCAGTTTCTCCAAATGTTCAGTCAAAAATTTATAACTCTAATATATTTCATTAAAAATTAAATGCTTTTCCAACTAATCCAAACTAACATTACTTGAATAACAACAATGTAAACACGAAAAAAGGATTTGAGAATGGCCGTACACTTGCTCTATTACATACAAGATGAAATATTTAACTCCCTCTTCATCATATTTTGTTATACAATTAGCATTCAACCATTTTCGATTCTTATCCATCCTATTATGTTCATACAAAATTAATTTTTTACGAAAAAGTAAATAATTACATATAAGATATTCATAATCAAAGTATAAATTTATAAATAATTCTAATAAGGGGAGCCCAAAATTTTAATGTAGTTGGTGATGATTCCAAAAAGCTTATCATTTTACACAATAGTGAAATGAAAAGAAAAATCATGTGGTAAACATGTGGATTTTGGTCAAGGTTATCAATTTGATGTTTTTTGGGACAAAAAATGGTGATTATAAGATGGTTCCTATAAATTTTCTAGGTGGTAGTCCAATAAGAGGGAGTAATTGATGATTATTTATTTATTCACTTGATACATGGTGGTTCTGGTGGTGTTTCATTGACATGGTGCTTAAAAACTAATGTTTATGATAATTTATCATGTGAGGAAACAATCAAATTTGATACAAGTTAAAGAAGATTCCCAATGGGATCAGAATAAATCCTCATCTCAAACTAATGATTGGAGTATAAGCCCAATTACCTGAGATTACCTAAAAAATAAACCTTAGTGGTACCAACAGAGAGACTCAACCCTATAAAAATTTTATATTAGAAATTAGGAGTGATGTTTAAAAATATGGAAGTAGATATAGATATTTTGAATGCGGGTCATGATAAAAATTTAAATAATTCAGGGCATTATGAGTGGAGCATTAAATAAAGTTCTTGATGTCCTTGTAACTAGGACAAGGGTTTACAAAAAATCGTGGGTCTATCTTAATGGGATAGTCTGATAAAGTGATCTGAAAAAAAAGATCAAAATATTGACGACTTAAAGAAATTCAATAGTTGTTGGAATGAATACAAGTGGGGAATAAAGAAAGAATGATCTGAAAATAAAGACCCACTTACTAATTGGTACTATGGATGAGATAAACAAAAACATTCTAATGTTATAAATATATTACCCTCATAAATTAATATAATAGATATAATTTTTAAAGATATTTTTATGGAATTAAAATATTTCATTATTTTTAATATACATGTTTGGTTCTTAGGGGTGTAATTATTTTAAACACACACACACCACACACACAGGATGAAAAGGAAGACCATAGCCCCAAGGGATATCTTTCCCAACAAGCCATATTATCATCGAGTATTCATTTAAAAAGTTTCTCATCATAATTTGACCTGTTAATGAATTTAGTTAATAGGAAAATTTCACCCAGTCTATGTGAAACCCATTATGATATTATCAAGAGTTGCTATAATTTTTTTAAAAAACCTATATTTTCTCCTGAAGAAAATTATTCACATTGACATATATAAAATCAAATTAATGAATTTCATGGTTTTAGAAAAGAATATGGATACATGTTGAGGGAATCCTTTTGGATGTTAAAATCAACATGTATTAAAAAATATTTTAGAAATATTGTGTAGCGTTAGGGAAGATAAATATTATATGTAATTATCAAAAAAATTTAGAAAATGTACATTAATAAATATTCCAATTGAAATAAATAAAGTATTTAAATGTTAATATAGGAATTCCATATTTCATTGTAGGGAGACAAAAATTTATTGAAAATAAATGATATTCATATATTAGGAGTCCATATTGGGATAATGCATTATTGAAATCATGAAAAGGTATTGATGTTGAGTGTTGAATTATTTTAAATGATTTCATAAAATATATATATATATATATATATATTTGGGGTAGTTTGTGCCTTTTTTATGTTACAGAACATGATAAGGGTAGAGAAAAATAAAAACCCACACCATATTGAAAATTAAACTTTTTGATAAGGGAAATAGATTTCAATCCCTCTAAATAATCTCATTTCCAACAAAATTATCCATACCAAAGGACTTATAAGAAAGGGATATCGAAGGTGGATACATGTGATGGTGTCGGGTCTGTGTGAGGGAGGTGATGTGTGTTGAGGAATTTATAAAAACACAGATAAATGCGAGAGAAGAAGAATTAAAAACATACCATAGGTTTTGAGAAGCCCGATTTATACAAGAAGTTCGAGGGGAGTGGTATCAGAGGTAGACTTCTATAAGAGCTTGAATAGTGTAAGAGAGCAGTTTTCAAACAGAGATAAATTTATAAGATCAGGAATGGTTTTATGAGCACTTTTAAAGAAGCTCTCATAAAGAGAAGTTTTATTAGTGCTAAAATAATAAGCACCGATAAAACTCCTGTTTATCAATACTAAAATAGTATCACTGATAAAGACAAATTTTATCAATGCTTTATATTATAGAGTCGATAAAGGCCTATCTTTATAATTGCTAAAAAAGATCTCATAAAATAGATATAATTAATATTTTATAATATGACTAATGTGTTAAATAATTTAAATGTTTATAATTATACATAAATATAAATGTATATGTGATGGATGGAGAACTTCCCACTCCTAAATTCTTTTGGTGATTTCTCCAGCAATCACAGTTTCGGGACGCTCAACTCATACAGAACTTCTGATGTTGAAAATGTTGGACACTAACAACTGTTTGCAGCTTGTGGCTTTAAGTGAAACCTGTCAAATTCTTACGGTGCAATTTATGGTGAAGATTTAGGAGATTTCAGATCAGACTCTGTAATGAGGAGATACGATCATTCAAGGGATCAATTTGATGATTGAGATGTGTTCGATAGCTAAGGTCCACTTGCATCGCAGAAGTGGTGCTGCCCAGTGGCAGGCCTTGAAATGGATACACGTCTCGACGACAGCAAAGGCTATAGAAAACTATTGCTAAACTGAGGATTTTTCTCCAGCGCCGACTTCGTACGCTAGATGTTGATGATGGGGGCCTCATCCGATGGCAGGGATGACATTTTGGGGCTTGTGGTGGATGTTGCAGCAGATCTTTCCATCAGTAACCTTAGCATGGGATGACTTTGGAGGTGACCTCAAGATACATCTCAGGCCAAGGATGAAGGTAGTTGATTCAAGAGCCTAGGTTACTACCTGGGTGATAACGATGCAGCTGAGGCGGGCGATTGTCTCCCAGATTTTTCCCCAGTGTGCGTGGTTGGTGAGGGATCCTGGTGGGGATGGGTTTTTTGCCGGTGAGGTACAAGGGGTGGAATGTAGATGTTCGCCAACCTTAGGATGATGAAGGCAGTGTTATCCTTGGGATGTGGAGTAATCCTTGGGTTGCTGGAGTTGTTATCGACTTTGATCTTAGGACACAGTAGATAGGTTGCCGCGCGTGCTTCTCGGGATGGCGATTCGGTTTAGGTTTGCGACCGTGGAAGACCTCATGATGAGCCTATTACCTTTATGGGCCTCTCTGATTTTTTTTTTGGCCAAACATTCTTGTGATTTTCTAGGTTTTGATCCACATTGGCAGTTGTGCAATGACCTGCGGTGGTATGGGACACCGACGGGTGAGACGTTCTCGCATTCCATGCGCTTCCTGCTGATGAAGTCCTAACCGATATATCTGGCGAAGGGAATCAGGTAACTAAGATCATGCGTTTGATGATGCTAGAGGGCGCATCAGTGTCTGCGGATGATCATTTTATTGATTGTTGACCTCAGGTGGTGTTTGTTGGCCAGTCTAATCGATGTGGTATAGCATGTGTGATTTCATGGTTGTAAACTTTTTGATAAAATCCCAGCTACATCAACTCGCATGGTTGTTTTTCGGCCTTCAGGCCATTATGATGTGGGTTAGCAGGCCAACCAAATAAGTGGGTCTACGAGCCATGGTGTGTGGGTCATTAATGACATGTTTTTTGGGTGGTTTTGTTTTTCACTTTTCTGGTTTGATAGTGCTTTATGTGCCGCATGTATATGGGTTCATGTTTGCATTTTTTTAATAAATAATTTTTTTATGGCTGAGCACGCTCGGTACCTAAACGTTTCAGATATAAATAAATATAATTATAAATAAATATAATAATCAATAAATATTTATATATTTATAAAATATATTTAAATAATTGTAAATATATATTTTTAAATATAATTATAATTATATGTATATATATATATAATTATAAAAAAATAATTATTTATATAATTATAAATATATTAAAAGAATTGTAAAACTATAGATATATCTTTATAATTATAATTATAAATAAATATATTTGGAAATGTATTTATAAATACTTGTATTAAATCTTAAATATATTATTATTATTATATATATATATATATATTAACATATACATATATATAATTATCAATATAACAAATATATTTATTATTTAAAAACATTTTTTATAGTTTTATAATTATTTATTGATAATTATATAAATACAGCTTTTAAAAAACTATATTTATTTATTTATAATTATAAATAATTAATTTTATAGATAACATAAATATACATTTATAAATATATTTATTTATAAATATTTATTTACAAATATGTCTTTATAAATAAATTTTCAACATTATTAATGAATATATAGTCCTAAATGCATGTATGTTAAAAGTTAGTTAAATTGAATAATTAGAAATGAATATAGTTGCAAAATATTCAAAAAATGGATAAGTTTTATTAATTATACAAATTATTAAAAATATTACATAAAGATATATATTGAAATGAAGATGAATACATATTGAAAATTTTAAATGTAGTAAATAAAGATGTATAGGTAAATATTAGAAAATGATTAGATTCTAGAAAAATAAATATTAATAAATATTAAAAATGAATAAAAAATATTAAATGAAATAACATTAAAGATGAATAAATAAAATTTACCAATTAAAAACTCTATATATTAAATACATTATTTTACTAAATGAAATTATAAAATGAATATTAAAATTTGAATAAATTATATAAAATTTATATTTGTTTGTTTCTATATAGGTTTTCATTAGTTATGTTAATGTGTGTGTGAAATTAATGTGTGTATATATATACAACACAAGTTTAATATATTTTAAATTGAATAATGATATTATGTAATTTGCAACATCTATTAATTAAACAAATAATAAGAAGAATAAATAAATATAAAAAATGAATCAACGTTATTAATTTTATAGGCTGTTAAAAAAATTAAAACTAATATTTATAGACAAATATGTTAAAACAAAAATGAATAAATATTAATTATATAAATTACAAGAATATTAGTAACATTAAATGTTAATGAATAAACACGTATAAATAAATATAGAAAATGGATAAAATTACAAAAATATTTAATTTGAAAAATTGAAATTGAATAAACTACAAAAATATTAAAAAAAACTGTTACGATTATTAATGAGTAAATAATATTAAAAATGAATAAATCTAGAAAAAAATTTAAAAGTAATAAATTGTATATATTGAATAAAAATATAAAAATTGAATAAAATTTACCAATTAGAAACATAATATGTACTAAATATATTATACTAATAAATATAATTCTAAAATGAAAATTAAAAATTGAATAAATTATAGAAATATTATGTGTGTGTGTGTTCCATATAAAAATCCATTAGTTACATGTATGTATGTTTGAAACTAATGTAACATGCATTTGATATAAGTTAATTTGAAAGAACAAATGACATTTAATTAAACACCCATTACTCAAGAGAATTAATCAATATTTTTTATTAATATTAATTTTTAATTACAATACTTTTTTCACTAAACATATAACTTATTTAATGTAAACATACATAATTTTTATTATATATATCATATTTAAGGAAATATTAAATATATTGATATATATAGAGACAGATAATTTGTGGATGTGAATCAGGATGAAGTGTCAGCAGAAGATACTCGACCAATGGGGTCTGGATTTTTTTCTAGATTAGCTTTGAACACGATGCTAATGCTACCAAGGTTGATGTTTGAAGCTTGAGAGTGATCCTATGTCATATTACACCACAACTACTCTAGTGATAGAGCTGATGGAGACAGTAGATGGGAGACAAACATACAATGATGGTCAGGTCCTTATTACCGGGGATTCTTCTTCCAAACAAATTATATAGCTTGTAGAGGTTTGAAGTAATAGGAGGAATAATATTGCTCCATAGATCTTCTTTATGATGATGGAGTCCATTAGAAACCAAAATTTTGATGCTCTCTATAGTGAGATCCGTGAAAAGGAAAGGTACCAAAAGATTCATTAAATTTTATCCTAATGCATCTACCTATCCTTTGTTGATTTTACAATCTGCTAGAGATGTTCATTATGTCGATGCTCCCTTTTTGGGAAGTCCTCAATTGTAGGTAATATCACCGAATACATTCATGGAGATAGGATTCCTGTTAATGAGGTCATACTTAAGAAGACACAAGAAGGATTTTATTTGAATATTGTGAGAAGTAAATCATATGAGTCTACCATAGATATAATTTAAAATAATATTTCTTTAAATAATACATAAATGATCAGATTTACATGAGAATTCAAAGTGGTCCAATCATGGAGAAAATGTTCACATGGTTTCCTGAATATATATTTGTGTAGGAGAAGAATACAATTATGAGAGAGCACCTAGATTTAGCATTATAAACTTACCAAAACATATTTAATAAGGTTTAATTGAGGATGGATACTATAAAACATATGGGATATTTTTTGTATTGAAAAAGAAATAAAAGAAGAGAACCTGATCACATCCAGGAGAGCCTATAGATTGAAGAGCTAAGAAATATATAGATTTCATCCAATATCTCTAATGCATCGATGAATTTAAGTAGATGACCATCCCTAAAATTATTGTTATAGAGTGAGAAATGAAAAATGATCTGAGTAACAAAAATAATGATGGACATTTTGAATTGGGGAGAACAAGGTTGATGCACTTTGCACCAAGAAAAAAGATTTTTTGAAGACCTCTTCAAGGAATGAGTTTGGGAGGAACCTTGAAGAACTATCTAGAGGTAGTATAAAGGCCCTACCAAGAGGTGGTTTGTATATTTTTGGGAGATATCTTCAATTAATAAGAGTGAATATAAAAACCTATTGAGAGATGACTATTGTGAGAAATATAGACCAAGAATTTATAGATATTTTATACCATTCTTTTTGAGAGATAGCTTGTACTTGCACCCACTGTTTATAATGAATAAATCGAGTTTCGGAACATGTCTATAAAGGAAATAGATTTCATAATCAAACCTTGTAAATCCTCACATGCTTTATTTTATTTTTAATTCATATAAGAAAGGTTCAGATAATAATTATTGGTGGATTGAGGCTTCGACAGACTATAGAGGTTAATTAAAGGAGATGAAATCATAAAAATAAAAAAGCGATCACTATTGCACCCCCCTCTTAGTGATCACACATGATATGGTCACATTATGTTTTATTAGAGTGACTCCAGGTTCACTCTTAATAATCCATCCTTGGATGAGAATCATAGATGGAGTTCTTAAACATTTTCAACAATAGGGGTGTTCCAACATTTGACAAAAACTATTAAAATATATGGAAGAATATGATGACTACCTATCTCCACTTTCAACTCCTAGAAGTAAAATATGATGCTTTGATTAGTTCAGCTTCAATTAAGTATGATGTTCCTTTGATATTTATAGATAAAAAAGTATGGAGTTATATTTTAAATCAATAAATTCTATCAATATATCCATATCTTACAAATTCTCACTAAGGTGATGGGACTTAAAACCACCTAGGAAGTATGGGACAATGTTGAAAATATGGTTGAAGGAAATTTCAATGTAAAAGGAGCCAAATTACAGATTTGGAGGGAACAATTTTAAGAAATTTTCATAGTTGATGATGAATGTATCGATGACAAAGTAACTTGATTAAATGAGATAATCAGTCATATTAGAGGTTTGGTGACACTCTGAAGGATTCATAATTTTTTAAGAAATTTATGAGAAATTTCCATGATAGATTTGACCCAAATATTTTAGCCCCAGAAGAAATTGAAGACCCATCACTTGATAAAATGAATAAACACTTCTAAATTATGAGATGATGAAGGATATAGTATTCATAACACTGTGTATACATTATAACCCAAAAATACGAATATATATTATTATAGAGTGTATGACTGCATATAATGATGAAGGAATGAATCCCTCCCACATTCATTTATCATGGTCTATCTAAGACGATGGTGTTTGATTCATTTCTAAAAAAATGTAAAATAAAAATAAATATATAATTAGCAAGTTAATCAATACTGGACCAAACCAGCTGGTTCCATTCATGAACCATTTAATTGACTGGATGATTGGAAAACTTAATCCTCCATGGAGTATTTATCCTCTCAATTAAAGGGAGAGGAAAGTAAATTTATTTAGTTCATTTTGAGGATAACTAAAAACTCCCATACGTTACTCTCCCATGCTATATTTCACAAAAGATGAAATTCGGGGAAAATTTTCAAATGAAACATCTTCACCTAGAAAATTATTTATCATCATCCATAATTCATGAACCCCTTAAAAAGATGTATAAATAGTAATAAATATCAAGTAAAAAAATTATAAAATATTTCAATTAATTTTTTTTATGTTTAATTTTGAGAGAAACCTGAACTTCATTCATAGGAATTTAATAAAAATATTTAAACAATTAAACACCCTAGGGAGAAGATTTGATGAAGAAAAACCACCCTATCTTCGATCATAAATTTCAATTTCGAAAAAAGTCCATGATACTTGGTGTTGGGGGTGAGATCATCGTTGTAGTGAAAACTAGTCACAAAACACTAGAAGTGACATGGTTCTACCTAAGACTACTTCACAAATGAAATATGAAACTTTATTCTTGTATACAAAATTATAATGATATCTTTGATATATCATCACTCAAACATGTAGAGTCTCTTATAGACAAAGAAATTTTATCACTCACTCTCATGAGCATACCATCTTGTGTACCACCAATTTTCATAATCAAGACATGTTTCGGGATTGCCACTATCAGGAATAATTTCAATACATAGCATATCCATGGATCTCTTTGCATGCCATCATTGACACCTCATTCGTAATTATCGATGTTTTTATACACATATGAGTTGAAGTTGTATTTTTTGTGATTAAGGTGGTAAAGAAGTTAAGTCAAAGTTGCTGTAATGTGAAGATAAGTGAGTTGCTACCTTTTTACATAGCAAAGGGAAAAAATAATTGGGGTTGTTTCTTGATAAAAATGCACCACTATGCCAAAATGACCATTTAGTGGTGGTTTTTTTGACATCTAATGATTGTTTAAATAGTTGCTAAATTGTTTCGTAGTGCTTCATCAAACCACCACCTAATGTGGTGTCGTGAAACATTTCAAAACGGTTTTTAGAACTATTATAGATCGTTTAGGAGAAGTTTTTTAATATTTAATTTTTTATGTAATTAATTAATTAATTATTTATTTTATATATATTATTTTGTATGTAATTAATTAATTAATAATTAATAATTAATAATTAATAATTATTGTTTATTATTTATTGTTTATTATAATATATTTATTATTTATTATAGTTTATAATAATTTATTATTATTTATCCTACCATGAATGTATATATATATATATATATATATATATATATATATAAGATGACGGGGTTATAATTACAACGAAACATGCACACACAGACACAAATCAAGGGAGTAACCTAGTCCATAACCCCATAGGGATAGAACTAATTAAAACCTAGTAATATACACCCCATGGTCACCCCATCCGTCAAACCTCCACCGTCAAGGCCTCCTGTTTGCCGGTCGAGCTGGCCATTCCCTATGCCCCTGATGTGAGGCATGGCACCTTATTCTTCCAAATTCAAACATTATCCCTATGTTGCAAAAGGATTCCAAAATTAGCGTGATGTCATCATGTCATCATAGATACCACACCAACCTTGAACACCATGGCCTCCATGGCACCCCCTCCTCCATCCACTGCTGCGTCAGACTCGCACATCGTCGCCTTCTCTATTAGAGATTTCTTCATCGTTGTGCGGTCTTACCTAACTGATAATGTGAATGCCTACCCCCTTGTTGCATCTTCGCCATCGAGCGGGGGGCCAATCATCATCCACCACCCTTGCCAGTGGGGGGAAATCATAATCTGCCACCCTCGCTAATGACAAGGGCCCACATTGCACTAGTTTTAATCGGTGGCAGCCACACAACACCCCCAATTTAAATTAGAGGGTTAGAATATGCACCATGTTGGAATTAAACCCTAGCCACCCTAGTTGGTATAAGGGATTATTGTACCACTTGGGTACACCTCCATGTTCCTACCATGCATGCATATGTCATGCATAAATTCATCATATATATGAGTTGGGGGAGATTTTATCCTCTCACCTCTTTGTTATTCTGTAAAGACTTTACCACTCCAGAAAGGTCTTCATGTGATGGGTAAGCATAATTTAAAATACATATATTTACATATAAAAATAAATATGTATACATAAATAGTAATATTAAAGAATAATAATAATAAATTAAAATAAGAAAAAACATACAATTCATAAAAAATAAACATGAAAAAAATTATTAATTAATATTTAAAAAAAATAACCAAATGATTATTAAATAAAAAATCACAAATCAAAAATCACAAATAATAAGAAATAAATATAAAATAATATAAAATAATAATAAATGATAAATAAGAAAATAATAAATAAGTAATGAATAAATAATGTATAAATAAATAATTAATAATAAATAAATAAATAAATAATAAGTAATAAATAATAAATAAATACTAAATAATAAATAAAAAAATAAATAATAATAATAATAATAAATTAATAATTAAATTAATAATAAATTAATAATAAATAATAACATAATATATATTAATTAACTAGTTAATTAATTATTAATTAATAAAAAATAATAAATAATTAATTAATGAATATATTATAAATACTTAATAAACTAATAATAAGTAATACGTTAATAATAAATTAATAATAATAATAAAAGTTCAAATTGAATAATATATTAATATATAAAAAATAAGTAGTAAATAAAGAATAAATCAATATATAATAAATAAAGAGAAAATAAATTATAAATAAATAATAAATAAATAAATGGTAAATAATAAATAATAAATAAAGAAGTACCAAATAAATAATAAATAATAATTTAATAATACTTTCTTAAAAAATTGATAATTAATAATTAAATGATAATAAATAGTACATTTATAATAAATAATAAATAATATGTAATTTGTAATACATATTAAATAAATCATTATTATTAATTAATAAAGTTTTAATAAAATAATATTAAATAATAAATTAATATATAATAAATATGTAATAAATAATTTTTAAATTAATAATAAATAAATAATGATCATAAATAATAAATAATTATTTTCAAGAATAAAATATTGAGTAGTAAATAAATAATTAATTATAGTATATAAATAATAAATAAATAAATAATTAAATCAATCAATTATAAATAAATAATAAATAAGTCATAAATAAATACTAAATAATAAATAAATCCTAAATCGTAAATATATCATAGATAAATAAAAAAATAAATATTTGGTACTAATAAATTAATTAATAATAGAGAATATATAACACGCTAATGATTAATTAATAATAAATAATAAAATAAACAATAAATAAGTAGCCGATAAATAATAAATGGTAGTAGATAAATAATAAATAACTAATAAATAAACAATATATCAATAAATATATTATAAATAAATCATAAATAAATAATAAATAGATCCTAAATAGATTATAAACAATTAATAAATTATAAATAAATTATAAATGATAAAATAATAAATTAATAATAAATAATACATTAATAATACATTAATAAAATATTAATAATAAATAATAAAATAAAATAAATATTAAATAATATTAAATAATATTAAATAAATATTAAATAAATAAATAATAATTTGATATTAAATAATAAATGATAGATATTAATTAATAATTATAATATAAATTCTTTATAGCTCTTTTGTAGGGATTACTTTGACTGGGAGAGAAATATTGTCACGCGTTCCCTAACGGCCTCTAAGAATGGAAATATTAATACCCCCCATAGACCGTGGCTGTTGAACATTTGAATTCGTCCTCTAAATATAACGACTCAGAAGACAATAGTAGTGATGATGATGATGACCATCTAGTGAGGGATTCTTATCAAATTGAGGAGAATTTTAAGAGGAACATGACTCTTGGATGGAAGAGCATGACACATATGCTTTCCATGAATATAAAAATAGTGAAATATTTGCTGATACCTTCGTTCAAATCATAAAGAGAACTTTCATTGAAGTGGTGGAGGAATTTAACCAAAATCCAAACACCAACTTTAGAGAAATTCCATGGAAATGAATCTACTTTGTTTTCTTTTTTTTAAATATGGTTTTTGTCTTATTTGAGGTTCCTGTATTGATGTTTGTTCTATCCTATTCGATTGAGAATATTCTATGGTTTATGAATCCTGTTAAAATAAGGAAACATATACTGGTGATGAGATTATTTTTTAGATAATGGAATAATTTTTCTTTCTATTGGTTGTTTCATTTATGCTAGTTAATCTACAGGTTTTTGTTGGGTTTCATTGGTGTGATTTTCCTCACTGAGTGTGATGTTTTTGTAGCTGTTGGCACACTACTCTATATATATCTTAGCTCATAGTTGTAGTCATTTCATCTATATCGATCTTATTATTTAATTTTTTCATATGGAAATCAATGATATATGTTTTATATTGGTTTATTGACTCATTTTTTGAAATTGGGTGACAATTTTAAATTTCTATAAGAGAGGATATATTTTTGGGTTGATGTTTGAAGTGTTTTCTCTATTCATTTTTATGATGGATGTTTGTATGTCCCAAGTCTTCTAGACTGCTATGATTAGAACATATGCTGGTTTTACCAAATCATTAAGGATTAATGATTCATTAGAGTTATTTTATGGGCATTCTAGATATATATTAGGCTATATAAGAAATTTGTGGGGATCAAATTTTTCTTATTTTATATAGGTATGTTCTTGAATGTTATTGTGCTGTTGTATCATCATTTTTTTTCAGAATTCTTGGGCAGTCAACTGGGAATTGGTGGATGCCTCATATTTCTTAGATAGTTTCCCACACAGGATATAACCACACATCTCACTGAATGGTGATTGGTTTCATTCAAAGGCTTATCTATTGTAATCTAAGGGAAGTTCTTGATAGTATGATTAAGGTGAGTAAGGCCACTACATAGTTGAAATAGATGGAGATGGATCTAAATTCTATAGCGACTTGTAAAAAAATATTGAAGTTTAGTTTTCACTGGTCAATGAGAAGGAAAAATAATCTAAAAAGGTTTGACTAGTCTAATTTTATTTGATATATTTTCATTGGATTTTTTATCAAATTTTGTATGACACATTCAGGTAATCTTGTACTCGTGCAAGAACATTGCACCTCGTTTATGATTTTACTCTTTTATGTTTTAATAAATTCATAAAAGTATGGGTTGGGACTCCAAATCAAACTTTGATATCATATATTATAGATGTTTTCATAAGCTTCAATTTGACTAGGTAGGGAGCTAAAATGAACACCCAAATCAAAAATTATACTCATTTCATGAAAAAGTATGATTTTCAATTTATGATAGAATTAATTTATGTTTCAAATAATTATTAACTAATATTTATAAATAATTACTAATTAAAACATAATAATAAATTAAATTTCTAAAATAATAAATAATAAATTATTATAAATAATAAAATAATAATACTATTAATAAATAATAATTAAATTTTTAAAATTAAAAAAAATCCATTAATTTAGTGGCGTTTTTAAGAAATTATTGTTAATATGAATTGTCTTTTAAAAAGACCACTAAAAATAAATTTAAATAAACACAAAAAAGAATTAGTTTTAATGGAGGTTTTTAAAAAATCCTCATTAATATATATATATATATATATATATATATATAATCACATAAGCAGTGGTTTTAGAAAAAAACCACTAAATATGATTTTCTAAAAATATTTAGCTGCGGTTTTGAAAACCACCGTAAAAAAAATCCTATAAATCCAATTTTTCTTATAGCATGTGTACATATTCAAAAAACCTCGATACATGATGATTGATGTGTTCATCTTCAAGATAAAGGTAAGTATTTATGGTGAGGGCAGTGTCTACAACATTTTATGAATGTTTTAGGTGGATAAAAATTAATTTGAATAATTCTCAAATCTACTTGTCTTTTAAATTTGGAAAATTCCAGACAATGTAAGGATTAACGACCACTTCATATTGATGAAACCCATCAACATAATGAACATTTCTAACTTCATAAGGGTTCTCCTTATCTTCATAAATATCATTCTAGACTTTTTAAATTTGGAAAAGTCCAGACAACATAGGGATGAAATCCTACTTCATATGGATTAAACCAATGAACATAAAGATCATTCCTAACTTCATAAGGATTGTCTTTCACTTTTTAAAGATCAATCCATAATTTACAATGATAATTATAATTTTTATAAAGTAGAACAATTAGTTTGTAAAGATCATTTCAATGTTTATAAATATGATCTATATCTTCATAAATATAAATCTATAACATAATGTTTGAGTAGCATTACATAAAGGTCACATGGTCCTATATAAATGTAACACTAAAAAACCAGATGTCGTGTAAAGGTAACACTAAAAACTAGATGCTGAATAATTTTTTTTTTCATTTATTGAATGAATTTATGATGAAGAGGAGAATATAATTATCATGATGGTTGATGTGATATACATGGATTTAAATAGCACAATTACTGTAATTATAATTGTAATTCACGGTGAGTAAACATCATCAATTTAATTGTGATGTTGTGATGTAAAATGTATCAATTTCATGAGAATATAATTCAAATAGTGAAGGTTGATAAGATGAGTTACATGCCGTAAGTGAGTGTTCTATGACATAGTGGATTCATGCGAACATACAAGCTTATGTGGAAGATTTTGATAAAAAATAATGGGTTGGATTTTTGGAGTTTGAAGCTCTGATATTTTCAATATAGTACAAGGGATGAAATTCCTAATTTTTTTGGGTAATTTATTTGAGGATTCCTACTGAGTTCTAAATGGAGAAAATAGAGCAATGATAATTCAAATATCATGTTTTTTAAATCATCTAATTCAACCATAGATACTATTGAAAATAATATTTGTTTAAATAATATTTAAATTATTAGATATATATTATAATTCATAGTGAACTAATCATGGAGAAAGTATTCATGTTGTTTCATGAATATAAATTATCCTAGGAGAAGAATAAAATTATTATAGAACCAATGTTTAATTCTAAAGATTAAAAATCCTTGTGAAGATGGGTGAACTGAGATCCTGGTTGTCTATAACATATTGAAGATTTTCTGTATCAAATAAGAAGAAAGTAAGAGAACATGATCACATCCAGTAGAGCGTGTGTATTGAATATTTAAGAATAAATTATATTTCATCCAAGATATCCCATGCATCGACTAATTCATGAATATTATTTTCACTACAAGTGCTATGCTATATTGAGAAAATATTAGTGATATGTGTAGTAGAAAGAAGGCTGAAAATGTAGACATGAGGAAAACAACACTAAAATACGCCGAACCAAGATACATGAATATTTCAAGACCTATTCAAGGATGGAGTTCAAGAGTAACCTTGAATAAATATCTCGAGGGAATAGAAAGAGCCTACCAAGATGTGGTTAGAATCATTTCAGGAGACTAACACTATGAGAAGTAGAAACCAGGAATTTTGGGAGACTATCAACTAGTATTTTTTTGAGATAGGTTGTACTTTAACTCATTGTTTTATAGTGGATAATCTATGTCTCGAAACATGAATCAAACCTATAAACTATTATTCATTCAATTTCTAACATTTTAAATCCTCATGTTATTTATTTTCTTACATTTGATTATATATGAGAAATGGTGAGATAAAAATTTTTGTTGGATCAAGGATTTAACAAGTTAAAGAGGTTTATTAAAATAGAATCAACCATAAAAGAAAAATGGTTCACTAATGAATCCCCCCTCTCAGTGATCACACTCGTCCTGGGAACTTCATGTTGTATTAAAGTGACCCTAGGTTCCCTCTTAATGATCCAACCATGACTTAGAATTGTAGAGGGAGTTCCAAAATTCATTAAATGATAGAGGTGTTCCAAAATTTAATGGAAATAATTACCATAGATTGAATAATATGATGATTTTCTATCTCCTTACATAATTTCCATAAGTAAAAGACAATGTTTTTATTGGTATAACTCCAATTAAGAAAGATTATCATTTGACATTTATTGATAAAAAAATATTGAGTTCGATGGTAAATCCATGCATTCTATATCAATGTCTCTTTCCTAAAAAGTCTATACAAAGGTGGTGGGACTAAAAACTACCATGTATGTATGGGAGAAGCATTAAAATATGATTCAAGGAAATTTCATAGTTAAAGAATCCTATTTAAAAATTTGGAGGGAACAATTTAAAGACATTTATATTGATAATGATAAATTTATGAATGAATACATTAATCAAATTAATGTAATAGCGAGACAAATAATATGTTTTTGTAAAAAAATTGAGGATACAACATTTTTTAAGAAATTTAAGAGGAATTTCCTTGATGTATTTCACCCAAATATGTCATCCCTAGAAGTAATTGAAAAGACATCACTTGATTAACTGTATAAAAACATCTAAATTATGAGATAAGTAAGGCTTAAGTATTCATGAAATGGCCATGGAATAAATGTAACTTAAATAAATGGGGGTCTAATGTTGAAATACAAAAATAACCACTCTTATACTTTTAATAAGATGAATATAGTGAGAAAGAAATAGTTAAAGGGAACAAGAAGGTCACATCTCTTAACTCTAAAAACATCAAAGTAAGAAGAGGTAAGTTTAAATGTATTCTACATCTTAGATTATTTTATTTTTAATGAATTAGTAATTTTTCAATTTATTATCGTAATAAAAAAATGAAGAAACCAAGAGTGATGATGAAGATGAAGACTACTCTAGAATGAAATATGGGAAATTTAGAAAGTTTAATATTGGATAGAAGAATAAGATGACTTTAAAAAGTATTAAAATAAAACTAATGAGAAGGGAATATAATGATGGATATTTATCTTGGGATGAGTCTAAGGATGGATAAATATCTAAAAATAAAATTACCTTCATTATATAGGTTAAAATAATGATGATTCATCATGTAGTGATAATGAAAAAGAAGAAGAAGTGTATACTGAGTTCATGCTAAGATATGAAATTGTTACCTATCTTGAGAAATATACCAAGACCATAAAGAATATAAATATTCTAGAGAAGTAGAATAGAATTAGATATATTAAAACAATATATCTAATATAAGATATTAAAACTTCAAAGGTAAAGAATGCAGAATAATATAATATTCTAGATTATCTTAATGAAAATCTTTCTACAAAGAATAAATAACTGAACAAGGCTCATTCTCATTCCTTGGAAATTGAAAACACCTTAGAGATCATGCGATAAGATTATGAAAAATCATTGTAGATTCAGGTTGAATCATCCAAGGGTCTAGAGATGACCAACCCTAATTGAAAGGTATAAACCATTTCTAATTTTCAAGTGACACAGAATCTATTTAAATATTCAATGAATATTTTAATAAAAAAATGATGGTATTCAGGATGAATAATAATATAATAAATTTACTAAAACTCAAGGAAATATTAGAGTCCAGTAAGGAAAGAAATAATCCCCAAAATAAATATTAATAAATGTGGGAAGATTATTAGATATGAAGCATAACAAACTCACAAACATGATGCAAGTGCATGCTTCAAAAGATATTATTGGTTTTTTTGAAGCTTTGGGCACAAAACCTATGACGTCTGGTATGGTATGTCATAACTATGTAATCAGAATAAATCTAGAGGTATAAATAAAGGAAAAAAAATAGTTCTATGATAAATAGAAACAATATTAGAATGAAGTTATATAAAACTGAGAATTCAACAAAAAAGATTCCATATACTATAAAAATATAATGATTAAAGAAGAAATTTTAAATCCTGTCAAAATCATACTTGAAAACGTGGAGAGCTGATGGAGTCTCAAATGGTGCTAATTAGGAATCAAAATAGGGAAAATCAGAAAAATTTCAAGAGAACATGTGTTGGAGATTCCTAAAAATATGTCATAATGATAAGGAATTTTGGATTATCTTACCATAAAAATAAGAAAAGGAAATTATAAATATGAGTAATGATTCTAATGATGCATGTGCCTTTGTTTCTCGTGTAGTGAAATAAATCCCACACAATAATCCTCTTTAGAAAAGTGATGCAAAAAAGTTATCCTCAAATATAAATGATATGAAAATTTAGAAAATAGCTTGAAGAGTTCCCCTAATAGAGAAGATGTGAAGAATGGGAAATCTAATTTGAGAGATTTCTCATAACCTTCTTTCTCTTATTAATGATAAATTAGAACAACCTCCCATTATTATTCCTTTTTATTTTATTATGTACTAGCATGTAGAGAGTTGAAGGATACAAAATAAAATGGGATTTTAGATCAAGATATTGTAGCTATATAATAAATATAAGAACATATCATAGAGTTCCTTTTATATAAAATAGGCCATGATGTGAATATGAGATGATATATTCAAACCTTTATGGGGGGTAGTAATAGGTTTTTTCAAAATAGATATTGTGGAAAAATATGAAATTTTAGATAACCCTAAAAAAGTTAAAGGTTGAGGTTTCCCAATAACCTTTTCTTACCTTTTCATTATTTTCTAATTTTTTTTAATGGGGAGTGTTATTTGATGAATAAAACGAGTTTGGGGTGGGGGTGGGGGGTTTATACCTTACACTTGAAGATTGTATGTGTTTATTGATATCTATGCAGGCTATATGTATTAATTGATAAATATGTTTTCATAAACCTCAGAATGAAAGGTTGGTATTATTATCAAATGCAGGTATTTATGGAAAAATTTGATTACCTTAGTTATTAAATATTATTGTCTAAACCCGGATAACCCATGAACACTTAGATTTGAATATCTAAAGGGTTATTCTTGATAATTTATTTGAATTTATCCCTCTATCAGCCATTGAATCATGCTGAAATTCATATTTAAAGAGGAAAAATAAGTGATAGGTTATGAAATCCTACATTTTTACTTAGAATAAAAATAGTAGATGAGATGAAAAGATACCCCCCACATGAACTTTGTATTTAATTTCAATAATGGGGAGAAAAAAATTTGAATTTGGAAGCTACAGAAGGAACAAGGGTATTAAAAAATACAAAGGGGGATATTATTGTGACCATATGGGTTATTTTTTATTTTCTGCCAATATGGTGGTAAATAAGTTATGTCAAAGATTTTGTAATGATAATTTGAGTAAATTTTAGTGAGTTACTATCATTATTCATGGAAAATGGGAAAAAGAAGGAGTTTGAGTTTTTTTATAGCTTATGTGAATATATTAAAAAAACACTAATACAAGATAATTGATATGATTATCTTAAATCTAACAGATATTAATATTGGTGAGAGTATTTTATATGTCATTAGATGAAAATTTTAAGTGAATTAGAATTAATTTGAACAATTTTGGAATTTACATGTCTTATAAATTTGGAAAAAGTCCACATAATGTAAGGATGAAGTGCCACTTCATGTGGATAAAACCCATGAACATAAAGATCATTTCTAACATCATAAGGTTAATCCATGACTTCATGAAGAACATTATAGAATTCATAATTTTGGAAAAATTATAGAAAATTCAATGATGAACTACTACTTCATATGGATGAAACCCATGAACATAAAGATCATTTATGAATTCATAAGGGTCATCCACGGCTTTGTAAAGGTAAGTATGAAGTTGTAAATATGAAATGTGAGTTTATAAATATAAATTCACTGTTTATAAAGATAAAATCTTTATTAAAAAGATAGATTGTTTGTGTAAGGATAGATAATCACTATATAAAGTTCATATGAACCTATGTAAATATAATTCAGAAAAACCATATTTTGTGTAATGTTAGTTTGAGTTTCTAGAATAAATTTCTACTAACTAATAAAATATAATTTTTATTATTATTTGCGTGAATTTCATGGATATAAATATCACAATTACTCAAATTATAATTTCTATTCATGCTGATTGGACTACATCAAACTGAAGGTGATGCTGTGAAGTAGATGTAATCCCTGACTTGAGAAGATATACTAAACTATGATGTATACTATGATGAGTTCCACACCACAAGTGAAAGTTCCACATCACAGGGGATTTTTTAAATCTTGCATGATTAAATAGATTATTTTAAAATATTTAAAATAGTATATATTGTGGATTTTTAAGATTATATATTTTCAATATCACATGAGGAAGGAAACACCCAAATTTTTGGGTAATTTTAATGGGGATGATGAATAGGTTTAAAATGGAGATGATAAAGTAGTGGTAATTCAAATATTTCAGGGTGTGAATCAATATATTTTAGCGGAGATAATATTGAAAATAAAATCTATTTCTTTTTTTAAATGATTGCATATATAGAATAATTTAAGTCATATTAATAATGTAGAAAATATTGACGTGGTTTTGAGAATAAAAATTTGCATAAGAGAAGAATAAAATTATGAATGAACCCTTGGATGCAACATTGTGATGAAATAAAATCCTATCAAATAAGGGCGAATTCAAATCTTGATACTCTATAACATATTGAATATTTACTGTATCCAAGTTGAAAAAAAAGAAGCTAATCAAATATATGAGTGCCTATGGATCAAATAGCTATTGAACAAGACAATTACATTTTTGATCTAATGCGTATCACTGAATTTGATAAGGTGATCATCATTGCATTTTTTTATATTTTTTGAGAAAGTTTAGGTGTACTGAGTAATATGTATAAAGCTAGATGTTTGGACTTGAGGAGAAAAAGTCTGATGCACACTACACCAGGATAAAAGGGTTTTAAAAGGCCTATTCAAGGAAAGAGTTCAAGTGTAACCTTAAATACCTACCTACTGGATATATGAAGACCCCACTAAGAGGGAGTTAGAATATTTTTTAGACATTAATTTATCTAGAGGGAGACAGTATGAAGAACCCATCAGGAGATGACCATTGTAGGAATTAGAGACCAAGAATTCTAGGAGATTATAGGCCATCATTTTTTAGAGATATCTTGTACTTGTTTTGAATATATTAATGTAGAGAAAATTTGTATTGGAACTTGACTCAAACTAGTAAAGGAGTAGGCTTTCAAATTCAAACCTCTTAAATTCTCTTGTGCTTTATTTGATTACATATTTATTCATACAAGAAAGGGTGAAATAACAAGAATGAGTTGGTTGAATATTTAACCATTTATAGAGGTAGATTAATGGATAATCATTCTCAATAAAAAAAATGATCATTGATTTACCCCTCCACCTCTTAGTGATCAGACACGACCTCATCAGTTCATATGCTTCATCCAAGGAACCAAAAACAAGGAAACCCCTTTATATTTTTATCTTAGTAAACTACATCTTGAAAAATTATTCCTATTATCCACCTTTATTCAACATTTCCATTTATAATAGTGGTATAAGGATCTATCAAAAAATGTGGAAATATCTATTTTTTAAATATAATCCCACATTTCTCTTTTTTTTCAAACTATCTTATCCATTACCTCTCCCTCAAAAATTTAAATTTAAAATAAAAAATTATAAAACTTGGATAATTCTTTGAGTGGTTAGAGCACCAGGTTGATTGCATCCAAACAATTTCTAACATCTTAAAATACCTTAGTATTTTAAAAAAATCTCAAAACCTAACATTTTAAAGAGGACACATATCTAAATTCTCATAAAATCTATCCAACCATTACCCATTTGGGTATCTAATAAACTCTAATTTAATAATTATCTTAAATTATTCTTGAGTCACTTTATTATATTTGGTTTATAATTTCTTATTTCATGTACATTTAATGTAATATATACCTTTAAAATTAATTTACATTTAATTTAAATGTATATTCATGGGGTTTGATTTTCACTTGGGATGTTTCTTATTTACAACTAGATCCGATATATAGAATACCTAAAACTACATGTTGAGCCTCTATGGGGTTTGTATTTGGGATGCCTCATTATATTGATACATATATGCTTACTCGGTTTTAAAATATGTTTTTGATTATTCTAATCCTAAAAGATTTATTTATTTCAAACATTTTTTCATTTTTGTGTTTCTTCACTAGGTGTTTGAAGTTAAATCTACACCTCACCTTGTTTTCTAGTTAATGTGATCATGTGTTCTATTTGGAAGCCCAGTTACCTTCAGTTACAAGGTGTTTAAGGATCTCTTATCATCCAATCTTGGTCGAGATGTGTTTTATGACAACCTCTACAAATTCCTATCTCAACTACTATAACAAGTCAACTACTTTATGTTTTCCCTTCTCAATTTGGTTTTTTGTCTAAATAAATCACTAGATGCTTTATTTTTTTTAAATATCCACCAAATGTATAAAGAATATTGTCCCCCTACACCAAGTATAAAGGAGTATAAAGTGTAGGTTTCTCTTGAATACCTGGCTAAAAATATTCAAGTGGGAATCCTATTGCATCTAATGATTTAAGGATCTAAACATCATGGGAGTTAATGAAATGCGATGAAGGAGTTCTAGTACTATCTACAACAATTTAAAATAGAAAGAGTGATGTAAATAGTGAATATTTTTACAAGATGTTATAATCATTGGTAAAATGGACAAAAAATTGATGTTTGAAGACCCATGAGTTGGGAAATGTCCATCCTTGTGTGATGTTGTATCTAGTTTCAGAAAAATGTGATAACATACATGGATGAAGGCTTAAAGAGAGTCTCGAGTTGTCTAAAATCTAATGTCCAATGCATGATAATGAATTACTCAAAGTGGTTAGTTTTTATATGTTTTAAAGTCCTTAATAATAATTTTTTTAATTTTATGTAATATTTATAAATTCCCCATGATTTTTTATGATTTTATACATTGTTTGACATGGATAGAGTCTATATGTAAGTGGAATAGTTCCAAATTGACAGAAATATGGAATGATTGATATGTCCAGATCCCACATACCTAAATTATAGCATCATTAAATTTTCACCTAGCTTAGTCTATGTATATGAAGCCCCACATATGAAAATATTTTCATATGTAAAGATCCAAATACATGAATGATGAAATATAGAACAATTCCTTATGTAAGTGATTTCTATAGAGTAACCAAAATAAGTGTATCCAAATGTTATTGTGTATTTGAAATCTGATCCACAGACATGAATGAAGACTCACATTGTCAAATATTCATATGATCACCATATATAAAAATTATAATACATGAAGCACCACATAAGTGAATTATTTATGTAAGAGAGTCTGTTTATACAAAAATGAATTTCATATATCTTAATTTTCTTTACATAGTATATGAAAATTAAATAATTCCAAAAATACTATAAATAAAAAATTAATTGGGATGATGAAAGTGATGTTCTTATATGGTATTAACATAAAAAATATATATAAAGTGTTATGATCCAAGAAATAGAAGATAATTCTATTTTCATCCATGGTAAAGGGAATATTGAGGTGAGATGAAAATTTGTTTTTGTAAAAATATTTAATTCTAAGTAAGTATAATTTAGTAAATTATTTTCTTATCCTATAAAGATATAAAATTCATCAATACTATATAATTATTGATCTTATCATGGATTGATCAAGTCTGAAGGAAGAGAATTAATGTATGTATCTCTTGAAGAAAAAAAATAAGTTATCAACTGTTCAAGAATAATGAAAATGAAGCCCCATCAAACTGAGAGTTTTTGTTCATCGACATCAATATGTGTTTTTTTGAGGTTGTTTAAGTGTTATTGAATATTTGATATTATAGTATTGTAATTCTCCCAAGACTCGAGTAATGAGACGAACTATTGTGTGTTACCAGTAGTAAAGAAGATTCCCACAAAGAATCAGTTTATTGTGTATTTTATACAATTATGAGGATTTGTAAAGTATTTATTTTAGTAGATATTTTTGAGGAAGATAATTTCATGTGCATTGTAGATATTTTTTGAATATCTTAGGGGATTATTTTCAAAAAAATTAGGTATTTAATGGGGGTATTATAGGAATATATTTTGAGTTAAAAAAATGCACAAGAATACATGGGAACCCAAAAAGGGTATTCAATTATTATGATTTTATAATGGATCCTTACTTTTTACCTAAATATAAAATTAATAGTAATTGAAAATTAAAGAATAATTAAATGTATCTTTACATACATGTGTAAATTTTAGAGATCAAGGAGAAGATATAAAAAATGAAGAAGCACTCATTATTGATGTGTGACTCAAGATTGGGTTTCCAGGAGTTACATTACTAGGAGACATATAAAGATTTATCAAAGGATAATTTACCACTAAATTTTATAGAGAATAAGAAGAATAAAAAGATCTATCCATCATTCTGAGATCATATTAAAGTGTGACAATATATTGAGAAGAAGTATATCCCAAAATAACCTTTTTTGAATAATGTTTCTGAGGAGACATTGGGTTTGAATACCAAAAGGGATCATTGGGTGAGATAGTTAAATGAATAGATTCATAAGTTCTATGAAGATGAGTTTATATTTGTGGTGGATTTTTATATTATTATTGAAGAACCATTGTAATTCAATGAACCTGCCTGTATGAAGAAGAAGATTAATATTACTGATGCAAAATTATTCTATGTGGAGGAACTAATCTGCTTCAAAAGAGAAAATTAAAAGGAAAAATTACATATACATGGTGATACTTCTTCAAACCTGTGTGACTTAGGTTATGTGAGGATAACACTATGCAACTTAGTGACTATAGTGGGATGCTATTAAAGAAGTCTAGTGGAAATCTGGTAAGACAATTCATGTGTTATGTAGGAGAAGTGGTCAGTGTGACTCTAGTTGAGAGAAGATCAGTGAGATTCTGATCGATCTAAGGTGTGTGAAGAACCCTCTACTTATAATTGTGATGTTTTATTATATTGGATAATCATTTATTGGGTTGAATAGCTAATCAAGACAAGGAGTATGTCTATATAGTAAACCTTTTAAAACAGTTTATTCTAATGCCTTTATTTACTACATTATACAGGTGAGGCATTGAGACAAAATAAGGAGTGGATCAACACTAAATAAGTCTAGGAGGATGAATTGAAGGTAATAATTCATAATGGTTTTGTGAGACCATAGATTTATCCCTCCCATGGTAGTGGTCCATCACTCCCCTATGAGTTTAAGTGTTATAAAAGGTATAGGTTATCTCTAAAAAGACTCAAATGAATTTTTATTTGATAGATTTAAAGAAGAGCATCATATCAAAAATTCCTCCATTATATCCATTAAAGGATATATAGAAGTCTCATCCAAGGAACTAAAAACTAGGTTTATGAAATATGAAAGGAAGATAAGTGATATATCAAAGAATAAAGGTGAAATACCATTAGCTTAAGGTAATAAAAATGTTAAGTATTTAACTAATAAATATTTTTATTTCTATTCCTCTAATGATTTAAGTTTAATCTATGAAGTATGTGGGGAAAATAGAGACATTAAAACAATTGAAGATTATTAATCACATATTAGAAACTATCTAAAGAAGGTTCCTACTTTGGTTGTTATCTATGTGTTGAATTTCATTAATGACCTATTCGATAAAACTCACATTTTATAGGAAAAGGAAAATGTAATAGAAAACTCATTGGCCAAATAGGTTAACAAATGAAACACTCTCCCAAATATTATAAAATCTATGGAAGAATGCATCACACTTTTCAGTGAAATAGTTTATTTAATTGATGAATTATTGAAATGATTTATTTATGATAAATAGTTTACTAAAATTGTTTGCGGAGTTTGGTTGAGATTGATGGAATATGAGAAGATCACCATCAACTTGAAGTGTCTAGTATTGTAAGTAAAATTGAAATATTTATAATAAAAAAAATGTGAACCTCCCTAAAGAACTAAGAAGAAACAAGATGTCATATATAATTTATAATTGATCCATGCATTAAAGTAGTATCACAATGATAGTTCAAATTTATTTAGATCATGTTGATATAAATCAACCTCTAGATCATGGAAAGAGTTAACCCATAGTGAAGATACTGTGTCTTGCACCAAATCATGAATTTCTAGGAATATGGAACAAAAATTAAAATCAATAAAAATTTTAGAGGAAAATATTAAAAAACCTTCCAAGGAATCTAGGGTAGATATATGTAAGTCCTAGAGGATTATTTCCCCAATCCAGCCTCAAAAGATTGGTGATAAGGTCCAAAAAAATCAAGCATGTCTTTTTGGATAGCCTTCAACTATAGTGAAATGAACAAGACTTATTGGAAGGTTTTGGTGTAATTGGAGATTTAGACATATGGATAGTGATTGCTAACACAATATTCCATCATGTGGAAATCAAAGAAGTTATAAATCATGGGGGGGGGGGGGGGGTTAAGGCTGAATAATGAAGACAACATGATGTTTCAATAAATCACATATCAAAAAAAGAGACGTATCTTCTTCTATAGAACATATTTCAAAGCTTAAAAAATTTCAGTTATTTCTACTATATTGATCGTCAAAACTATTATGGATTATGTTAAAATCCTTCCACGTACCATGTATTTATTGTATATAAAAGTAAAAATATTGGTATAATAAGCAGGAGATCAAAATAACTAACATAACCTTGGAAATAAAATCTATGTAGAGAGAAACTAAATCATATACTCCCAAGAAGAAATAAAAGATAGAGGAGGAGTTCAAACTTACAGGAAAGATAGGATTATACTATGAAAATAGATTCCACATCATGGAACAATGAAAAATGGTCCTGAATGATAAGAAAAATGGAATTTAACTAGATGAAGGAAAAGAATATATCCATGTGTGGGGTTATAGGATTGGATTATTGGTTGACTCTCTTAGTGATGTAGTGAAGAAGCTGACCAAAAAGGGAAAAGGAAGAATTTATAAAGTGTTGCATGGAATGTTCAAGAACATAGGACATAGGGATGTCAGATGTATGAAATGGATTTCTAAAATAAGAAAGGTTATTAAATAATAAATAGAAAACACCTATGACTTCATGCTCAAAAATTATTACTAAAGATAAGTCCACAACCATGAAAAAGGTAAAGACTATTATCCTCAGATGTGAACATACCTATAAACCTAATAGTGAAGAATAAATAGGACTAGAGATGATTTTCATGGGTTAGGAAATATGTTTCAATCCTCTTACTCTTATTTAGGAGTTTTTGATCTACCATTTCCCCATATTTTATGATATTTTTAAATTATTTTAGGTAAAAGTGATGAATGATAGAGATTATTCCATTGAGGGGAGATCAAACAATGAATGAAGCTTTCATAATTTATTGATAAGCTTGAATTTGTAAATCTGGATAGCCCCTTCAAATCATAAGGATGAGGTATGATTTTCATTATCATGGTTTTGTTTTAACATGTACATATTATTTTTATTATAGTAAACCTATATTTTCATATATATATATATATATATATAAATTACATTTAATAAATGAATATTCAATTCATTTTACAAAAACATTCATGAGAACCATAAAAGTGTAGTGTAGTTGTAAAATTGGATATATAAAAAACCTGTTCATAAGTGAACTACATCATCTCAAACTAAGTTTTTCATATCTAGTACCCCTATTAGACATGTCATAAGTAATAAATCTATTCATAACATGGGGAAAGTAACATAAGAATGGGTGAGCTCATATGCTCAATATGGGTAAACAAGGGAGATATCAATGGTCAAATGAGCATAACATGAGCATAAGGGTATGATAATGAGAGAATAACATTTGTAAAATCATACCCTGTATAATATATATCATAATATTGAGTAATGGTATGAATCCTAGCCATTTATAATAAATTAATCATAAATGAATCAAATAACATGATCCATGATACATTACATTGGCATAAGACATAGATTTTGGAATACAGATAAGTATAGAAAATCATTTCACTATAATTAAAGGCTCATTTTAAAGACTATTATAGTGGAATGAGTTCACTCCCCAAACCATAATAGTATTAAAGGTTCAATCATATAACCATCGTAGTGGAAAAAGTCTCTTACTCAACTAAGTTCACTCCCCATTCAAGTAATGTTTATCTCATGATATATCCATATTTACCAAATATATTAGAGGGTCATATAATTCTAGGACCACCCATAACAAAATGAAAATAAAAATTATGTGTTCTATAAGATCATAAAATATTATCCATATCATAACCCATGAAAAATAAATGGGTTTCATAAACATTTCATCATTGAATAACCCATGGGAAAGAAATGAGCTTCATAATCATTCATTAATTCATCATAACATAACCCATAGAAATGGAATGAGTTTCATAAAAATAATTTCATCATTATAAGAAACCTTATATATAAATAATAAGAATTTTATCATTGGATCATTTCCATAGTAAATATTAGGAAACATCAATGGATCCTATATTAGATTGAATGTGATTTTTAAAATATCACCTAAATCATTTTGGAGGTAAATATCCTTTCTAATTTGAGAATCACTTTTTAAAATAAAAAAAAGTTCCCAAATATTAAAGAATTTTTTTATTTCAAAAAAACTTGGAAATTTTTAAAGTAATATTTAAATTATTTATCAGTCATGATAGTTGGAAATCTCATTCATTCCATAAATGATAAAAATATATTCCTTTCACATTTTTGGTAAAAAGTAAAAAGTGCCTCATTTTGAACATGATAAGAAGATTCCTTTCATACTATTTTTTAAAAAATTTAAAAAGGATAAAAATGACTTTAAAAAACCTTGTCTAATATTAAAAACATTTTTTAAAACATTTATAGAAAATATCTAAATGGAATAAAAATGTTTTTTGACCAAAGATAAACAAATTCAGTTTTCCTAAAAAACATTATTTTCGACTCTTGAGTAAGTAAAGTGAGGAAAATGAATTTAAAATTGTTAGTTTCTATAAATAAACATAGGATAAAAAAAATTCACGAGTTTCTTTAGAGGTATATTATAATATTTCATCACCAGAAGTATAATCATAAACAATCCTGATAAATAATGAGATTATAACATAAAAACCCTTACGACTTTAATAAATTTTGATTCATAATCCCCATAAAATAATAACAGCAAATGAATCTTTTAAATATAACTAAAATAATTATATTAATGATATAAAATTTCACAGGATTATTATAAACACCACACAAAAGAAACAAATGGTGAATACGGTATGTGCCCAAATAAATAAAAGTGATACAAAAATATTTTACCTTAAGTATCAACATTACCCGTACACAACAGAACCCCCATTATAACAAATATAAGTTTATTAAAAATATATTATATAAACATAATAATATGTATAATATAATATATTATTAACTTATAACTTTTTATCAGCCATTTATAAAAAATTCTTTATTAAAATCACTATTTCGGGTAATAACTGCTTTGTTTTTTGTGTATGTTTAGGTTTGGTATTTTTGGTCCTTGTAATTTTATAATTGTTACATCATAGACATAATAATATTTATGATATAAATATAATATATATTTATTATTTATATATTTATATTCATCCATAAAATTAGATATAGAAATTTTAATTACATCATTCAGGGATACGGTAGGCCTTACGTATTCTTGAACGTTGTTTTCATTTTTTCAACATATTGAATGAAATAAAGGTTAATAATATTTAAAAATTAAAAAATAATTTTATATCATGTATATAATATATATTAATTAAATATATCCTTATTAAAATCCAACTCAAAATCAAATGAAAAACACATCACATCGCTTTGTGGAGGTGGTAGTCCACATGTATGCATGATCAATAATAAAGATTTCCAAAAGATTAGATGTTAAGAAGGTAGATGTGATATTATAATTAAATAAGTATGTTTTTTTCATAAATATAATATATAAATATTAAATCCATTATTATATCTAGATGTGATAGGTGATGATGGAAAATGAATTATATCGGTTCATGAGGCAGTGGTCCCTCGTTCACATGATAGACAATTTCATTTCCCATTTGATGGAAGAGGAGATGAATGTAGGTTATTAAATTAAAATAATAACATATAAATATATGGTATATAATAATTTTATTATATCATATTGTTTCAATATTATTTTAAAGTGGTGAAAGAATAAAGAAAATGACAACACATGGTTATGAATTATATCTCTTCTTTAGAAAACCTCTTTTGGTTTATACCTAAAGTGTTCTTATGATGGTTTTATGATAAAAAACGAATATATTTCATGTTGAGGGATATAATTAATGTTTTTTAAAAGGTATTGGCTGAAAAAAAATCTCTTGAAGTGTGGGTAGGAAAGGAGATGGTGTCCTTTTATAAGTGGGGGAGAGGACACACTAGGAATCTTTATGAAGAATAAAATATACCCACGTTTTACACACAAAAAATGTTTCCAAAATGGATCATTTTAAAACCTTTGATGAGATAAGGTATAAATTTTGAAATATAATATAAATTAGATAAATGTTTTAGGACATTTTAACCCTTATCTTTTTAGTTTAACCCTCGATAAAGTAGTCTTAACCTTAACCATGGTAATATATTTTTACTATTTTTACTATTCATTATGACGAAAATTTATATGTAAATTATTATATAATATTAATTATTATTAATAAAAAATTTAATCTATTTAATTAAATTAAATTCACATATGTGGTAGAATTTAACAAAAAATAAAACCTACAGATGTGATGCAAAGCTGTTTTCTAATTAAAAGTTTTCATAAGTATAAAAAGTTTTTATGTAAAAAAAAACCTAAAATTGATTAAAATAAACTAAATTGGATTAATAATAATATAATTAAACTTATTTTACTTTTAAAACCATTTAAAACAACATATAACATTGTGCATTCTTTAAATGAAAAGATAAATTTAATAAAAATTAGTATATTTTCATTATTAATAAAAAAATTAATATTTTCACCAAATTTTAAAAAATTTAACATTAAGATAATTTTGAAATTTTTGTTCAAAAAATGAATTTAATTTTTTATAATATATTTTATTAAATTTTAAATACTTATTTTTAAAATAATTTTGAAAAACGCGGAGAAAGAAAATTGTTCATGAAATTGCATTTTTCAAGGAAAAGATGATTTTTTGTTAACTCTAAGACTAGTAAGATTAATTATATGAATTTAAATTAACATATATAGATTTATAATATATAATTTTAATTTAAATAATTACTAATCAGGGGTTATTTTAATTAAGTAGACTAAAAGTACATTATTCACTTGAAAATAGTTTTAAAAAATGTGTTTTTAGGCATAAAAATATATTTAAGAAAAAATCATGAAAATTTCTGATTAAAATAAAATTAATTAGATTATTAAAAATAATATAGATCATATTTAAATTTATTATCAAATAAAAAATCTAACCAGACTTTAAATTACTTGATTTAATGAAAGGAAATGACTGTTTTATAGAAATCAATATTTTCACTCAAAACCCAGTCTTTTTAGAAAAATATAAACAATTTCATAGTAAGATAATTTTGATATGATGATTTAAATTTTTTTATGGTTTTTATAAAATAAAATACTAAAATCAATAGATATTAATTACATTATTTATGCACAAAAATTAATAAAAAACATTTTTGAAGGAAAAGTGTTTTTGAAGCATAAAATGACTTTACTGAAAATTGTGTTCTTATTTCATAAGCATTGATCAATAAAATTGTATTTATTATGAAAATTATATATATATATATATATTTCATAAGGTATTTAATCTTATTTATACCATCCAATTGAAAAATTTGGTTATAATGATCTTGTTAAAATAATAATATTTTAACAGTATAATGTGGTTCGTTAAAACTCGATGTTGCACATAACAAAAGCTGTGAAAGAAATAAAATTAATTTAATGAGAAATGTTTTATAAAATATCATGGTGTTATATTTATAATGGGTGGTGTTTATCTAACCAATGGGTAAAACGTATAACTTGAAATATTTTGATGTATTTGTCCAAGTAAACATAGTTTATAGATTTTTTCATGAAAATAAATATGTACTTCCCACAAAAGTGAGAATGAAAAAATGGGTATCACTTGTGAAAATTTAGGTAATATATTTATCTAAACTAGTCACTCTTGGTTTATAGAGTGGGTTTGACTAGATAGACTTAGATTTTATTTTTTATGGTGAATTACTAAGGGAAATGTGGTGAAAAGTTAATTAAGATGATTCTTTGTTGAAATTTGGTTCCTCCATTCACTTTAACTAGAAGGAAGTGATTATTATTGAATTATTTATCTCAAGGATTTGATAAATATGCATATACCCAAAAGGAGAGAATATTTTGATGAAATACTTACAGAATAATATCATTATAGGGAGATGAATTTGAATAAGAATCTCCCCGTGATTTAGAAAAAGTTATATTAGTTGTCATCTCAAGTGGTATTTTAAATGGTATTATATTTCAATTAGTATCATCTATTAGGTTATATAGAGAATGGTTAGGGAGAAGAAGTCAAAATTTGATGAAGTCCTCATGTACACCCAACTATTGAATTAGGGGGAGAAAAATGTGACCCTTATATTTAAAGGGAGAATAATTTCCTTCCCTTTGTATGTGTTTTTAATTAGGTAGAGACAAATCACATTAACATTTGATAACTATCAAGAATTGATTGTAATTAACCACAATTACAAAGGGGGAGATTGAAGTATTAAAGGTGTTTGGTTTTATTTGTTATAAATTAGGCCATTAATGTAATAAATTCAATGAAGATAAGTTTTGGGTGATGGATTAAGTATCCACTCAATTTATGAAGAAGATGTGGGGATCATATACCATGGGTAATGGAGTATGATAAGTTATCCACCCTTAAATGCGCAACTAGATGAATTGTATTGGGTATCCCATTACATCTAATGATTGAAAGAGTTTGAATTCATGGAAAAACATATCATGTGTTGAATAACTAGTTCCAATACTATATATAATAGTTTGGAATAGAAAGAGGGATGACTATAGTGAATAGTTGTAAAAACTAGTTTAATTAGTGGTAAAATGAATATATGATTAGATTTTGAAATACCGTGAGTTATAAGAAGTACTTACTTGTGTATTTCTATATATGGATACTGAAAACCATGATAAGAGACATTTATGAAGGCTAAAATAGAGTTTTTGATTTTTTGAAATATGAAGTGCAGTGCATGTACTACTACAAAAGAGGCCTTTAATAGTGCTAGAGTAATCCTCAATCAGCGCTTGAAAAACACCGACTACCTCAATGTGGTTAAAAGAAAAAAGCTTTTTTCCGTGAAAGAAAATCATTGATAAATGGTATCTTTATCAGTACAAATAAAAGCATTGATAAATCATAATTTTATTAGTTCTTTTAAAAGCGATGATAAAATACATGATTTATCAATGCTTTTATTTATAATTAATAAAGATACCCTTTATCAGCACTTTTAGAAGAAATGATAATGATTTGCTTTATCAGTGCTTTAAAAATAACTGATAAAGTATTCCTTTTTCAGTGCATATACAAGGGCTGATAAATGATATCTTTATCGATGCATTAAAAAGCACAGTTAAAGGATTCCATTATCGGCGCTTCTATAAGCACCGATAAAGGAGATATTTATCAGCACTTTTAAAGCACCGGTAAATGGATATCTATCAGTGATTTTAGAAGTACTGATAAAAAATCCTTTAACAATGCATTTAGTAGCACTGATAATGGGGAAAACTGCAATGTGATTCTACAACACACTACAACACCAGAAACAGGGCATGAACTGTGATGTAACAACATGTTGCATCACTAAAAACAATAAAAAAATTACAAAAATAACATAAAAATACTTAATTTAAATGAATTAAATTTTCTAACACAAATACAAGAAAAAAAAATACTATTATAGAGTATGTAACTTATTTTTTTTACTAAAACTAATGTAAATTTTGGATAAAAAGGTGCACTAGGAGTCATACCAATCACATTGTGAGTCAAATTGAGATTTTAATGATTACTAAACATCAAAAATGAATTATGGATTTTTTTCCTAAATTACCGAAACAATTCGAATGCGTTTTCTTGGTTTTAAGTATGCGAGTTGTTTTTTTGATTAAAATTAATGTCAATTTTGAATAAAAAGACACAGTTGGAGTAAAAATTATCACACCATGCATCAAATTGAGGTGTGTAATATTACTACAAATCAATAATTAATTATAGATCATTTTCCTAAAGTAACGAAACTATCTAGATTCATTTTCTCAATTTGGAAAATGTTAGTTGCTTTTTTCACTAAAATTAATGCCATTTTGAATAAAAAGATATACTTGGAGTAATACCGGTCACAAAATGTGCCAAATTTAGATTTGGATGATTTATACATGTCTTAAATGAATTATGGGTTATTTACCTAAGGTATCAAAACAATCAAAATGAGTTTCTTTGGTTTTGAATATTCCACTTGTGGTTTTTACTAAAATATCATTTTAAACTAGAAACACGTACTCTGAACCATACAGGTGGCATCACGGGTGGGTTTGAAATGATAGTAATTAATACAAATCACAAATGAAATATTAATAATTTTCCCAAATTATCAAAAAAATATGGGCATGTTTTATTAGTTTTCAATGAGTGACACTTTTGTTTGTATTAAAATGTCAATTTCAAACTAATAACAGACACTTAGAGTCATATCGGTCACACCGTGTGTCAGATGGAGGTGCGGATAATTCTTACTCATCACATATGATTTATGGATCATTTTCCTAAAGTAAGAAATTATCCTGAATGTGTTTTCTCGATTTTGAGTATGTCAATTGTTTTTGTTCACTAAAATTAACATCAATTTTGAATAAAAAGACACCCTTGGATTCATACTAGTCACACTGTGAATAGGATTGAGGCGTTTATGATTTATACATGTCCCCAATGACTTATGTGTCATTTTAATAAAGATTCAAAACAATCATAATGTGTTTCCTCAGTTTTGAGTATGTCACTTGTGTTTTTTACTAAAATGTCATTTGAAACTGGAAACACACACTTGGAAACATACAGGTGGAATCATGTGTGGGTTTGACATGAGACTGTTTCATAAACATACAAAATGAATTATGAATAATTGTACCAAATTATCAAGACAATTCAAGTGTTTTCTTGGTTTCAACTGAGTGAACCTTTTTTTATTAAAATGTCAATTTTATACTCATATGGGACACTTAGAGTCATACTAGTCACATCATGAGTAGGATTGAGGTGATACTAATTCCTACATGTCACAAATTATTTATGGATTGTTGTTATAAAGTAAAAAAATAGTCCGAATGTGTTTTATTGGTTTTGAGTATGTCAGTTGTTTTTTCACTAAAATTAAAGTCAATTTTGAATAAAAAGTTGCACTTACAGTCATACTAGTCACTCCTTGCACTAGATTTAGGTGTAGATGATTCCTACATGTCCCAAATGACATATGAATCATTTTACTAATGTATCAAAACAATCAGGATGTGTTTCCTTTATTTTGAGTACACCACTTGTGTTTTTTATTAAAATTTCATTTTAAATGGGAAACACCCACTTGGAGCCATACATGGGGAATAATGTGTGGTTTTGACATGAGATTAATTCATAAAAATCAAAAAATTAATTATTAATAATTTTACAAAAATTATAAAGATAATATGAGAATTTTTTCTCATTTTTCAGCGATTGACACTTTTTTTGTATTAAAATGTCAATTTAAAACTGAGAATGAACACTTGGAGTCATACCGGTAACATTATGCGTCATATTGAGGTGTGGTTGATTCCTACACATAGAAATTTAATTATGAATCATTTTCCTAAAGTGAAAAATAGCCTGAATTTTTTTTCTTAGTTTTGAGTATGTTAGTTGTTTTTTCACTAAAATTACTGTCAATTTTGAATAAAAAGATGCTCTTTGATTCATACCGCTCACACCATGTGTCAAATTGAGGTGCAGCTAATTCCTATACATCCCATATGACTTATGAATCATTTAAAAAAAGTATAAAAACAATTATAATGTGTTTCTTCAGTTTTTAGTATGCCACTTGTGTTTTTTACTAAAATTTCATTTTAAACTGGAAACACTCACTTTGACCCATCCATGTGGCATCATGTGTTGGTCTGACATGAAACTAATTCATACACATCACAAATAAATTATAAATCATTTTCCAAAATTATAAATACATTATGATCATGTTTTATTAGTTTCTAGTGAGTGAAACTTTTTTTCATTAAAATGTTAATTTTAAATTGATAATGAACAATTTGACACCAGCCCTCCTCGATGACCAAGATATATCAATGCTCGTTTTCCTAAAATAGTTCTTTAATACACCTACTGACTTTGGTTGTTGATTACACACATATTTATTCAAACAATTTAGTGGAATTATATACCTATTAGATGATTGGGATTTGTAAAATTTTTTCTTCAATAACAATAGTGCAGAAATTAAAGCTTTCAACACAGAATGATCTTATAGGGGGATTATGATTGTATATAAAGCCACTTAAACAAGTGGTGAAAAAAAATTGTTTTAATAAGTCACCTGAAACACTTGTACAATAGATATTATCTTATGTGACAAGTGTTGTGTGCACTTTTAAACCATTTTTCTCAAACACAATCATGTTATGATACTCATTCTACTTAATTTCTAAAAAAAATTATTGTTTGCAAGCCATCACTTCTTATCCTCTTCTGCCCCCGTATCCACCTTGATCTTCACCTTTTCCTCCTCCTCCATGTCGGTCACTAGCTCTGACTCTTCCTCTGAATCTACCTCCACCTCTGCCTCCACCTCTTCCTCTTCCTCTACCTCTAGCTTCACATCCATGATTTACCAACAATTTCAATGTTTGTAGGTCAAAACTTTTAAACAATTTGATTTCTGCCATTATACTTATCATTAATAAAGAGATAAAAAATAATATATAAGAATTATAACATTAATTCTTCTCACCCCAAATATATTTTGAATTTTATAACTCATACTAGTTCACAAACATAGCCGGTAATCACCTAAATTTATTGGTAGCATACATTCTAAAAAAAATTTGTTGCCTACTCATCTATAAACAAATTGATTTCTTATTTTGATTAACCAAGTTTTAATAAATCTTGATAGTAATGAGAAAATATATAAGAACAAATGATTATGAAAAATATTTAATGAAATTGTATTTACCTTCATAAATTACCCATTGGGGGATGCTAGCCATTTCACGATTTATGATTTCTCTCATAAAATTTTAAACATAATATCCACAATCAATGTCAGTATATTTTTTTGGACACTACAGAAACATTGTCTAAAACAAGTAAATTATTTTTAAATGTTTTTTCTAGTTTAATATTTATATGTATACCTTAATTTATTTTAATTTTTAGTAATACACAGACTTTATCCCTTTAAACACCGACCTTATGCCATGATATAGCCTATATTTAATAACTAAACTATTATAAAAAAAATATTTATAAAAGGGATACTAAAGATATAATTCAAATCTTATCTATAAAATGTTGATTGTAGTGTATTAAATATTCACTGTACACATCATGTGTGGTAATTTGGTTGCATATCCATGCATTGGATCCAAAATATAAATATTCACGGTGTTTATATTAACTACTATTGTAACACCCCAGGTAAATAAAGAATATGAAATCTTTATATTTATCCATATTTTTGAATAAAATATTAATATTACTTTAAAGGGGATGCTATGATCAATGGCGTACCCAATACGCAACAACGAGTTTCTTGGGAATCTTACGTTGCACTTTAATAATAAAATAATATTATTTTAAATGGTAGTTAACGCCTAGTAGTTGTAATGGCGGGAATGAACAGAACTAACTACAAAATGATTATATATGTTTTTCAAATATTTTTAATCTTTTCAATAAATGTTAGAGGATAAAAAATGCGAATGAATCCAATTTTAAGTGTAGACATTCTCATATTTTTCAAAAGGTCGATTAACTGCCTTTTGATGGCGAACCTCTTTTAAATACACTTTTTGACAATTTTATGTGTTATATTTGACAAAATAAAATTCTTATTTATAATCGGGACATCAAAATTTACTTTGTGTAAATTTTTGGAATTTTTCTGAAAAAGTTCAATTTTTAATGAATAGTGAAAAATGTTGTATTTTAATTCAAAACCTCTTTTTAATATAATTTATTTATATGATTAGATTATCTTTTGAATTGGTTTTAAAGTTAAATTAGAATATATTTTTACGATTTAATCAAATAGTGGTCATTGGAATTAATTTCACTTTGAAATTTGACTTAAGCTAGTGTCAATCTTTTGATATATATTGTTTCATAAAAACACGCTATTTGTTCTGATAGCGGGAATTAATTATTAAATTAATTAATATAACTTATATGTTATGAATTTTTTAAAATAGACATCATTTTTGAATTCATAATATCAAATATATCTTAGGGTTAATTTTTGGTAATTTTATGAAAAACATCAATTTTTGATGAATAGTGAAACCACTAAGTGGTACTTCTAAAAATTGATTTTTCCGCTTCAATGAAATTTTTCCATCTTTGTGTTTTGAATTTAAAAAATCCAACATACATGGTTGTCATTAAGAAGTAAAATGTGGTTCAATGAGATAAAAATAATTTTTTTGGTGAATAGTAACTTATTAAGTTTTTAATCGCGATTAGAGGTAATTAGTGTAGTTTAAGGTAAAAATAATATTTTAATAATATGAAATGACCTAGAAACATGTACTATCCCCATTGGATGTGTCATGGCCGACCAAGACAATCCATGGGTCAACTTGGGGACCCCATGGAGCCACTTTGGTTGGGAAATGACATAAATAACTTTTTATTTAATGTTAAAGTAAAAATGACACAAACATGAAATGTTTTACTAAAACAATTCTAACATATTTTTGACTATAAATATTCATTGTAAAGATAAAATGATTTCCTACAACATAGTATTTTTTTATAATTTTTAGACATTAAATAAATAAAATTATTTATGACATCATAATGATGTAGCGATTACCTCATTAATAAAGGATTTAAATAAAATGAAAAGATAATGTAAAATCTATGACCTACACATGTACAAAACCTATTGTATGGGTATATTTAGAAACCTTATCACCTTATCCATGAATTATATCAATGTGGGACCTTTTAAATCCGAAACCCATTTTCAAATAAAGCAACAATTTCTAACTTTCCAAGAGTGCGCTCCTCTCCTCTTATAAAAGCCCCCCACCTCTACCTCTTTACCCACACCTCCCAAGCCTTTGGCTCGGCCAAACTATGCCCATTTTGTCTCTACACATCCCTATATTACTCCTAGAAGCCTCAATTTGGGCATAATTCTTCCCATGGAAGCCACTGAGCTCAAATAAAAAAGAGTTACCCGATTTAAAGGTAGTGTCTTCTCTTGTGTTATTTTGTATTATTTTGCTTCTCCAACCCCATAAACTCTTTTTATTAATTTATTTTGTAACAACTACAGTATCATCAATATACTAGGATATTGTTATAAAAAGGATTCGAGCTACCCTTACACACACCTTCATCTAATGATTAAAGAACATACTGTTTCTGTGGATGGAGAATTTCTGCCTCACGAAACGATGATTATTCAACACTCATATAACACCTTCAAGGTGGCCATTAAGATTTCAATATATTTAAATATGATATATAATATGTTTATGTTTTACTTTAGATTTTTTATTTTTCATTTAAGGTATACCTTTATGGTTTCCATTATGGGTAAACAAGATATCTTCATTTTAGGAAGTGCGGACTACCGCCCCCTCAAAGTGATTTGATTCGTTAATGCCATACGTGGGATGTATAAAGTATGTATTTAAAATTATTATATATGATGTTATACTGGAATTATAATACACCTTTATATCATTATTGTTTTCTTTCCATTATAGTATGAGAAAGAAATGAAAGTAGCGTTCATGCGTACGTACGGCTTACCATCTCCATGAACGGTGCATTTCATTTCTTACCTCTAGATGGTTATGTAATATTATAAATACATGTATATGCTGGATATATATGATATATATTATATCCAAATCATGAATATAAGTCTTGAGATAATGGATATTTGACTACGTGAGCAACTTGTAAATATAAGAAGTTCACTTTTGACTCAAGTACCAAATATCGACAAAACGACTATTATTAACTTAAATGATTACATAATGTTCGTAACATGGTAATAAGTGATATAAAAGGAATAATGAACATGAAAAAGGTTCTTAAGAAAGTAGAAATTAACTCAAGTTTATTATTCATGACATTAAAGAACGATCGAGTCAAGTTGGACCCGAGGTAAGGGATCCTACTCCTATCTTTCTTTTTAAGTACACTCTTTTATGTCATTCTTTTTAAGCTCATATTTCTTATGATTGGGATGTTATTTTATATTAATATTTCTGTAAATTTTATGTTAATATGACTAGAGACCCTATTTGATCTCATCAACCCATTTTTGGAAGTTTTAAGTGGCGCCGTTAGGCTGCCGAGTTTTCGTAAGAGATTTTTCATCTCACTTTTATTCCTGTGAGACTTATGCTACATTTGCCACCATTTCCTTTGAGTGGTATATGTACTAAAAATTATTATACTCTTTGTGTAATATAATTTTGTTTATGATTATTTACATCAATGTTGTATGAACCATCTTCCATGGGGTGTACGTTTCAAAAGTTACCCAACTCAGTAAGGGGACCTTTCACCCTCCTCTTTTTAAAATAATTCTTTTGTTATGTCTTTTAATTTACATCTTATTATGTTGGGATATGTTCTTCTATATCCTTATTGAGGTAAAGTTTACGTCAAAGTGATGCGATACCATTCAATCTCTCATCGACTAATTTTATGAATTTTGAAGTGACGCCGTAAGGCTGTCGATTTTTTTACAAGGGAACATCTTAACCCAATTTTGATTTCTTTGGGTTCAACTTGTACTTCTTGAACATGTCATCCTATGAATATGTGTGAATGACCTCTGATTGTTTCACACTTAATATCCACTTATATTGGGTGTATTTTTATTTCTCACACATAATTATGTGATAGATTTATCCTTTATTTAAGGATACCATCTTTATAATGGATTCCATCTCAATATACATTTCCATTGAGACTTAATTATTGTTATTCACCAATTCAATCTTATAGAGTGTGTATACTATCCTTTGAAATATTATATCATGAATCCCTTTATTTTTATGATATTATAAAGTTCGGATTAAAAGTTATTCCGCAACTATTTGTATTCAAGAGTCTCTCATTTTGTTTTATACACAACTTTCTTTTATACGGTGTATAAACCCCTTTGACTTTTACGCTTATTCAAAAGGAATCTTTTTTATAAGAAGCGTTTTACTAAACGACAAAAGGGAATGTTTTTCTTGTCGTACGTATGCGGCGACAATGACTTCTCCACCGCTGTGACCATTATTTGAGTTTCGGCTTCCTCTACAAGCCATACATTCTTTTTAAAAGAAAAATAAATACCATGTTTTACTTTTATTTTATTTTGGTATTGAAAATGGTTTTCATAATGTTATTATATCAATGTGTTGTATTGATATCTTGTGATTGAAAGGAGGAAATGTTATGTTTCCATTATGCATGTTTTATGTGATAAGATTATTTTATGGTTCTTGGGCATTGTTATGAATACAGGTGGTTCCGTGATAAACTAAGGGCGGGTGAGCCCGATATAGCTCTCCAATGCATTGGGTAACACGAAGGAGTGAAACGTTAAGGTTTCTCCGAAGAGATTTAGGGAATATACTGTGGTGGGTATTCCAAACGTAAACAAGAGGGTTACTCCCTACGTAAAAATGTTATGAATGCCTCAAGTCACCTTTTATGTCTTATGATTTCTATGATTTATTCATGATTTTATGAGGTATGTTAAAGTGCCTATGTTTTATGGGTGAAGTATGATTTCATTCTTATGTATATATGAACTCATGTTTTTTATAACCCTTACTGAGCTTTTTATGCTCATCCCATGTTTTTTTGAAATGTTTTTCACAGGACATAAAGTTGAATAGGGGTCAAGGATGGGAACAAGGAAATGTCAGGCTGTCTAAAATAAGGAACTAGACATGACTCTTTTGTTCAAGAGTTTTTATTTTTTGGAAAAAAATGGAAGCTGGGTAGATGTGTCTACATTGTAATCTTTGAAATGTAATAGTTATGTCCTAATTCTATAAAACTCTAAACCTGAAAAGATCCTTAATGTGTAATCTTGTAATAACTCAAGATTAAGTAAGGTTTAATACTGGGGCCTTACAGTTTGTATCAAAGGTCGGTTTAGATAACTTTAGAGGTTAGGGTATTCTTTAAGCATAAGTGACATTACCATAATGGTTAGGATTTTAGAAATAGTCATAGTTTTAGATAAAGTGAATGAGTAAGTATATCTTAGTGTTTATATTCCTCATTAGTACATGATGGTTTTGATGATATACTCACACTGACTTTTTTGGTTTTAGCAAATGGCTGGATCTAGCAAGCACCAAAGTAACAGTGGATGTGAAGGAAACTGTGATAGTTTTTTGAGCAATCAACTGAATGATATGATAGCTGCAATGAGAACTCTTGTGCTTATCCTCAACCAACTATCTGGAGTCATGATTGACCACCTACACCTTGGTGATTTTTATAAGGCATCATATATGCGAGAAACAAATCCCTACGGAACTACAAGTAACAATCATAAAGGTAAGTGTGTTCAAAAACCTACGTGTCAAAGATGTGGAAAGAAACACCTAGGAAAATGTTTCAAAGGGACAGAAATATGCTATAGATGTGGAAATGAAGGTCATAAAGCAAGAAACTGCCATGTAAAAAGGAAGCATCCAGTTGACTCGAGGAAAGGGAAAGAAGTTCTTTCTGAGGGATCAGTTGAATGTTTTAAATGTGGTGTGAATGGTCATTATGCAAACACATGTCCTATGAAGATTTTTTGTGAATGGGATCACCATGATCGTACAAATATTCGTTTACCAATACCTAATGCCATTCCGATTGAGGATGAAGAAACTGACAATGACCAATCAATGGAAAGAAGTATTTCAGAATAAGTTGGAAAGGAATGGTTAATGGATCATGAAGAATGTTGAATGAGTAAGAAGTCAACATATAAGGGCTTCAAGAGTTATGGTGAAATTCTTAAGAGTATTAAGTCTCTTTTGATGATGGGGTTACATTAGAAGACTTTTTATAGTATGTGTAACCCTAATGTTTAATATATAAAAATTTTATTCAAGGAATAGTTATCTGTTCTTTTGTGGACATAGTTATAAAGAACCATTTGGGTTTATATGATCCTTACTTTTGAGGTAATTATGGGTTACTATATGTTATGATGGAAGTGAAAGGCATGAGATTAAATTGAGGTTAAATTATTTTATGGTTATTTTTGATGATTTTATCTCTTTTTGGGAATGATTTGAGAATTATATAGTTTTGGAAAAAAGGACAACACGCAGACCGTGTGGCAACCCGTCGCATCAGACACAGCTGCTGGAATCGAACCCACAACCAAAGTGCAACTGGTATTTATCACCTACCACTGGACTACGTGAAGTCCCTGGTTAGTTTGACTGATTCATTTTAGTTAGATGATTTAATGAATTAAGAGTAAGTTTATTTTGGGTTATATATGGAAATTTGTTAACCTATCATGGAGGATATGTGATTAGGTTAATTAATTTTCAATACGAGACATTAAGAGCAACTGATGCTGTTTGGAGATAAATGTTACGATTTAACTTGGAAGACTACGTGACTAAATCCTTCAAATATTTGGGTTTTAATCTTAGTTTGGTTTAATTTGAAGAATTTTATGGACAAATTGTTTATCGAATGGTCCTCGTTGATCTTTGGGTTTTGTTGGACAAATTTTGGAGATTAAGAGTAGATTTTCTTTTTATAAAGGGTTATCCTTTTTTGGATTATCTGATCTTGTACTAACCTTTTTGGTTTTGTTTTTGGGTAAAGTCTAAAAACATGGGAAGTATATAATTATCTTTTGTGGATTAGGTGATTCTCTAGAAATTGATTATAGTACTCTTAATGAGAACAAGTCTTCTTAAATACTCGTCTTTTGGAGAAAATATGAGTTTGATTAAGGAATCTAGTAAAAGTTGAAAGTCTACATGACAAGTAAGTATGTATCATTATGATTTAGTTAAGCTCAAAAATAAATTCCTCAATGAAAAGTAACTTAAAACAAAAATGTTGTCTGTTAACTTTTCCTACTGGGGAATAGAATACCGTTTAACCCATCACAAGTTTTTGATTTTCTTATGGTTAACTTTCTCCTAGACATGTTTACTATCACTCTCCATCAGAACATGACCCTTTGTTTTTTCCTCCATGTCCATATTTTCATACTTGGAATCCTAGTATGGATTAACTCGGGTGACCTTTGTACTTATCTTTCTTTATTTTAAAGTGATTGTTTTACCGACTCTTGTTCTGATGTGGTATTTTCAATGAAGTTTCCAAGCCCAATTTTAAAATTGTGAGGTTGCAATTCCCAAAAGGGGGAAGGATGTAACACCCAAGGTAAATAAAGAATATGACATCTTTATATTTATCCATATTTGTGAATAAAATATTAATATTACTTTAAAAGGGATGCTATGCTCGATGGAGTACCTAATACGCAACAACGAGTTTCTTGGGAATCTTACGTTGCAATTTAATAATAAAATAATATTATTTTAAATGGTAGTTAATTCCTAGCCGTTGTAATGGCAGGAATTAATAGAACTAACTAAAAAATGATTATATATGTTTGTAAAATATTTTTACTCTTTACAATAAATGTTATAGGATAAAAAATATGAATGAATCCAATTTTAAGCGTAGACATTCTAATATTATTTAAAAGGTCGATTAACAACCTTTTGATGGAGAACCTCTTTTAAATACACTTTTTGAAAATTTTATGTGTTATATTTGACAAAATAAAATTCTTCTTTAGAATCGGGACATCAAAATTTACTTTGTGTAAATTTTTGGTATTTTTCTGAAAAAGTTCAATTTTTAATGAATAGTGAAAAATGTTGTATTTTAATTCAAAACATCTTTTTAGTCTAATTTATTTATATGATTAGATTATATTTTGAATTGGTTTTAAAGTGAAATTAGAATTCATTTTTACCATTTAATCAAATAGTGGTCATTGGAATTAATTTCACTTTGAAATTTGACTTAAACTAGTGTCAATCTTTTGATATATATTGTTTCATAAAAACACGCTATTTGTTCTGACAGTGGGAATTAATAATTAAATTAATTAATATAACTAATATGTTATGAATTTTGTAAAATATACATCATTTTTGTATGCAGAATATAAAATATAGCTTATGGTTAATTTTTGGTAATTTTCTGAAAAACTTCAATTTTTGATGAATAGTGAAACCACTAAGTGGTACTTCTAAAAACTGATTTTTCCACTTCAATGAAATTTTTCCATATCTGTGTTTTAAATTTCAAAAATCCGACATACATGGTTGTCATTAAGAAGTAAAATGTGGTTTAATAGGATTAAAATAATTTTTTGGTGAATAGTAACTTATTAAGTTTTTAATCGCGATTAGAGGTAATTAGTGTATTTTAACGTAAAAATAATATTTTTCATAATATGAAATGACCTAGAAACATGTCCTACCCCCATTGGATGTGTCATGTCTGACCAAGACAATCCATGGGTCAACTTGGGGACCCCATGGAGCCACTTTGGTTGGGAAATGACATAAATAACTTTTTATTTAATGTTAAAGTAAAAATGACACAAACATGAAATGTTTTACTAACACAATTTTAACATATTTTTGACTATAAATATTCATTGGAAAGCTAAAAAGATTTCCTAAAACATAATATTTTTTTTATAATTTTTAGACATTAAATAAATAAAATTATGTATGACATCATAATGATGTAGCGATTACCTCATTAATAAAGGATTTAAATAAAAAGAAAAGATAATATAAAATATATGACCAACACATGTCTAAAACCTATTGGGTGGGTATATTTCGAACCCTTATCACCTTATCCACGAATTATATCAATGTGGGACCTTTTAAATCCGAAACTCATTTTCAAATAAAGCAACAATTGCTTACTTTCCAAGAGTGCCCTTCTCTCCTCTTATAAAATGCCCCACCTATACCTCTTTATCCACACCTCCCAAGCCTTTGGCTCAGCCAACCCCTGCCCATTTTGCCTTTCCAAATCCCTATATTACTCCTAGAAGCCTCACTTTGGGCATAATTCTTCCCAAGGAACCCTTTGAGCTCAAATAAAAAAGAGTTACCCGATTTAAATGTAGTGTCTTCTCTTGTGTTCTTTTGTATTATTTTGCTTCTACAGCACCCTAAAATCTTTTTATTAATTTATTTTGTAACAACTCAAGTATACTCAATATACTAGGATGTTTTTATAAAAAGGATTCGAGCTACCCTTACACACACCTTCATCTAATGGTTAAAGAACATACTATTTCTGTGGATGGTGAATTTCTGCCTCACGAAACGATGATTGTTCAACACTCATATAACACCTTCAAAGGTGGACATTAAGATATAACTATATTTACATATGATATATAATATGTTTATGTTTTACTTAAGCTTCTTGTATTTTTAATTTTAGGCATACCTTTATGGTTTCCATTGCGGGTAAACATGATATCTTCATTTTAGGAAGTGCGGACTACCGCCCCCTCAAAGTGATTTGATTCGTTAATGCCATACATGGGATGTATAAAGGATGGATTTAAAATTATTATATATTATGTTATAATGGAATTATAATATACCTTTATATCATTATTATTTTCTTTCCATTAAAGTATGAGAATGAAATGAAAATAGCGTTCATGCGTACGTACGGCTTATCGTCTCCATGAATGGTGCATTTCATTTCTTACCTCTAGATGATTATGTAATATTATAAATACATGTATATGATGGATATATATGATATATATGATATCCAAATCATGAATATAATTCTTGAGATAATGGATATTTGACTACGTGAGCAACTTGTAAATATAAGAAGTTCACTTTTGACTCAAGTACCAAATATCGACAAAATGACTGTTATTAACTTAAATGATTACATAATGTTAATAACATGGTAATAAGTGATATAAAAGGAATAATGAACTTGAAAAAGGTTCTTAATAAATTATAAATTAACTCAAGTTTATTATTCAGGACATTATAGAATGACCGAGTCAAGTCGGACGCGAGGTAAGGGATCATACTCCTCTCTTTCTTTTTAAGTACACTCTTTTATGTCATTCTTTTTAAGCTCATATTTCTTATGATTGGGATGTTATTTTATATTACTCTTTCTGTAAATTTTATGTTAATATAACTATAGACCCTATTTTATCTCATCAACCCATTTTTGGAAGTTTTAAGTGGCGCCGTTAGGCTGTCGACTTTTCGTAAGAGATTTTTCATCTCACTTTTATTCCCATGAGACTTATGCTACATTTTCCACCATTTACATTTAGTGGTATATGTACTACCCATTATTATACTCTTTGTGTAATATACTTTCGTTAATGAGTATTTACATCAATGTTGTATGACCCATCTTCCATGGGGTGTGCGTTTGAAAAGTTACCCAACTCAGTAAGGGGACCTTTCACCCTCCTCTTTTTAAAAGGATTCTTTTGTTATGCCTTTTAATTTACATCTTATTTTGTTGGGATATGTTCTTCTATATCCTTATTGAGGTAAAGTTTATGTCAAATTGATGAGATACCATTCACTCTCTCATCGACTAATTTTCTGAATTTTAAAGTGACGCCGTAAGGCTGTCGAATTTTTTACAAGGGAACATCTTAACCCAATTTCGATTTCTTTGGGTTCAACTTGTACTTCTTGAAAATGTCATCCTATTAATATGTGTCAATGACCTCTGATTGTTTCACACTTAATATCCACTTATATTGGGTGTATTTTTATTTCTCACACATAATTATGTGATAGATTTATCCTTAATTTAAGGATACCATCTTTATAATGGATTCCATCTCAATTTACATTTCCATTGAGACTTCACTGTTGTTATGCACCAATTCACTCTTATAGGGTGTGTATACTATCCTTCTAAATATTATATCATGAATCCCTTTATTCTCATGATATTATAAAGTTCGGATTAAAAGTTATTCCGGAACTATTTGTATTCAAGAGTCTCTCATTTTGTTTTACACACAACTTTCTTTTATACGGTGTATAATCCCCTTTGACTTTTACGCTTATTCAAAAGGAATCTTTTTTATATGAAGCGTTTTACTAAATGACAAAAGGGAATGTTTTTATTGTCGTACGTATACGGTGACAACGACTTCTCCATCACTGTGACCATTATTTGAGTTTTGGCTTCCTCTACAAACCATACCTTCTTTTTAAAAGAAAAATAAATACCATGTTTTACTTTTATTTTATTTTGGTATTGAAAATGGTTTTCATAATGTTTTTTATATCAATGTGTTGTATTGATATCTTGTGATTGAAAGGTGGAAATGTTATGTTTCCTTTATGCATGTTTTATGTGATAAGATTATTTTATGGTTCTTGGGCATTGTTATGGATATGGGTGGTTCCATGATAAACTAAGGGCGGGTGAGCCCGATATAGCTCTCCAATGCATTGGGTAATGCGAAGGAGTGAAAAGTTAAGGTTTCTCCGAAGAGATTTAGGGAATATACTGTGGTGGGTATTCCAAATGTAACCAAGAGGGTTACTCCCTACGTAAGAATGTTATGAATGCCTCAAGTCACCTTTTATGTCTTATGATTTCTATGATTTATTCATGATTTTATGAGGTATGTTAAAGTGCCTATGTTTTATGGGTGAAGTATGATTTTATTCTTATGTATATATGAACTCATGTTTTTTTATAACCCTTACTGAGCTTTTTATGCTCAAACCATGTTTTTTTGAAATGTTTTTCACTGGACATAAAGTTGAATAGGGGTCAAAGATGGGAACAAGGAAATGTCAGGGTGTCTAAAACAAGGAACTAGACATGACTCTTTTGTTCAAGAGTTTTTATTTTTTGGAAAAAAATGGAAGCTGGGTAGATGTGTCTACTTTGTAATCTTTGAAATGTAATAGTTATGTCCTAATTCTCTAAAACTCTAAACCTGAAAAGATCCCCAATGTGTAATCTTGTAATAACTCAAGATTAAGTAAGGTTTAAGGCTGGGGCCTTATAACTATCAACGTCGAGTGAAACCTAAAAATAATAATTGTGTAATGGAAAAATTAATAATATATTTTATGTGATTAGATTATAGAGTTTTACATCTAAAATGTAGGCATCAAAAAGAGTCTTTTGTCTGATGCTTTTTTATGAAACACTTCAAGTAACTCATCTTTTTTATTCTCAATTGATTTCTCATTCAATGTATGTGTTAGCATAGAAATGATACAAGGATTAATGAATCCAAATCAATCTTTTCATGATCTTTCATTTATATAGTTGTGATAAAAATTCATATAAAAATATGAATAGTGATTAACTTTAATAAACATATTAGCTCACTATTTAGACAAACGTATTATGAAAATGTACCTTATGTATGTATTCACAACTGACACACCCATCCATTCATGCTTGAGAATATCATTTAGAGTCTCAAGACCAATTCTGTGTGTCAAAGAATCTACATATATTTATTTTTCATATTCAATGTAATACATAGTTTTAAATATAAATGTGGTCTCTGCAATAATTTTTAAGGATAATAATTTTTTTCTATTACTAGTGGGGAGAAGGTACTCTCAGAAAGTCATTTGGTTTTCTTGGTCGATTAACTAGATTTTATAGATTCGACCTTCCATTTACACACCGATTTCTAAATCCTTAATATCATACCTCACTTAAGACCTTTTATCATCAACTGTTACGTGTTTTTCATATGAAAATATTTGTTAAAAATGTACCTCAGGTATCTTTATAAGATTAGATGAGAATTCTATGAAATATCTAATAGTAGATTTGATCATTATAATATTCAGACCATTAAGTTGAACATGGAACTCAGTGGTTGGATCATAAGATACTTAAATACCCAATCTCAGGTGATCTTTTTGGAGGTATTTACTGTGTATATATTCTTTCAAGAAATTATACACTTTACCCATCACAACACAAAAATACGTGGTTGTTGACAGATAAAAATCACATACAACTATACCATTCAGAATTTTAGTAATATAAATTTATAAGAAGTTGTTTGAATCACATTTAAGAGAAATCGTAATGACAAATTTTATTAAACCAGGTAAGGTATGAGGTTTGGGATAATGACTAGCCTCAAAGCTAGTGGGATCATTTTGTTCGTGTGCGGATATTTGCTCCACCACTAATTCGGTTTGATCCTTTGTTATATACTGGTCTGCCAAACTAGACTGAAAAATAATATCTTTCAGTGAGTCTATTTGTTTCAATAATCATATCACCATATTATATATATCTTCATGTGGTTTTATCTTCTCAAAATATGTTTTAGTAGAGACTCCAAAACCTAATACTCTAACGTGACCATATTGTGTAGGCCGCATCAAAGCTATTGGAAGTAGATCTTCTTTCAGTACAGTTGTTGCTGATTCTTATATCTAAACCATATAAAAAATATGAACTTAAATAGATATTTTTATGAAATATTTTTATAAAGCATAAATAATCAAAATTATTTCATACATACACATGCTTCCCATAATATTTTTTTTCATCAACTAATTTACCCTCCTTATTTTCATGAGCCTCATTTCGTAGCACATGATGTGGGATGGAAGCGGATTTAGATTTTGATTCATTAATATATATATATATAAGGAACATATATTGTTTCATATCACATAATTAAATATTTATTTTTGATTTAAAATAAAAACCAATTTCTTCTCTAATGAAGCGTATCCCATCCTTCCTTTGCGATAGGGGTACATTGGTTTTAATGCACATTCTTTATTTTCAACACACTTTTACTATTTCACAAATTAACCATTTTGAATCAAGTTGGTTAAAATAAATAATTTCAAATAATATATTATTGACTACAATGAACCTAAAATGAGTTCTCATTATGATAATTGATGAATGTAGTCCATGTTTCCTACTTTATAATTTGTTCATAACTAATTGGTGGGTGGGGATTTATTTTCCCCTCAACATCCCTAAGATGTAACTTCATAAGAAGAGTCTGGAAGCCTCTATGGTATTTTCTAGAGGCTATTAAGACAAATTTATTATGGAAATCATCTAAAATAAATGAATTCTGAAAGGAATAATGAATATTAAATCAATGTTTCATTATATATTTTTTCAGTAAAATATATAATGTATATTGTAGCATTACCATTATATCATTACAAATGATTTCCTTTATTATAGGTTTTAAACAATACAATGAATCAATATAAATCGACATATTAATCCTCATTGGGATAACTAATGAATGTCGACTTATTGTGGTCAATAGGTTGGTAATGTTTATTCCAACCATCCTCAAATTTTATACCCTAACATATTTCCTTGATAATTATATTCAAAACTATGATGTTGTGTTATTGTTGTTTTTTTATCAACATGTTCTTAATCCCCTAATAATTCCCCAGTTTCATCATCAACAGTCTGTTCTTCCATAGGATTGGTAACATCATAATGTGTAGAATACATTTTATTCATGAGTATTGAAACATTTAATTTTCCTTAAATGACAAAAATATGATACATTACATGCATAAAAGTATAAATTTTTAGGCATATTGCATGAAAATTGTTATTTTCTTGAAAAAAGATATAATAATTCAATATTACAGTACAACTAACCTTCACTAACATTATTTAAAATGTCCTCAGACATTGATTTCCTTCTATCTCTTCATGATGTATTGGACTCCCTCTTTCAAACTTGCCTTCGTCCCATTATTATGGTTCCAAAGTTCCTTGATGACATACCTCCAAAAAATTTATTATTTCATTTTGTTTTTTGACATTTATCTCTTATATTTTGTAGACATCCACCTATGTTGCTTGAACTAAAATTACCAAAGTTCATTCCATACCATGTACTAGTGATCATTTTGGATAACTAATGCTTAGAGTAGTTCAAACAACATAGAAGAGATGGGGGATGAGCCTCCAGCAACCAAATGAATTAATAACTATTCAGGAGATAAAAGTCGGGTTTCCACTAAGGTTTAAAAATAACGTAAATGAAATTTTAATTATGAATTATATCATATTACGCTACAAAAATGAATGAATGAACATTAAAATACACACGAATCCCACTCATAGTCATTTAATTCCACTCAAAAACATTTATTGTTTTCCACTTCCTCTAAAATGTTTCTTTTTTCAGAAAACCTTAGAGGAGATATAAACCTTAGGTGCTATTGGTGTGAGGCGGATGGGAGATCTTGAGAAACATAAATTTCTACAAGATACCAAGAGAAATTATTCTGAAGATGAATCCAAAAATAGGGCTGGAGAGCTCTTCTCATTGTGGGAGTAATACCTTCGAGGGTCAGATTGGAACCCTTTTAAATTTATCAAGGTTGAAGGGGAAGAGAATAAAAAGGTGTGTTTGGATTTTTTTTCACACAAAAATGTGAATCATGATTATTTTCAGAAGGTCACTCATTGTGGTAGTATTCTCATCCAAGTATATTTAACCGGCACTAAAGCCTCAGCCCAGCTGGTGAGGACTTGACAAGTGCATCCAAGAGACCTGAGTTCAAAACCAGGTGGAGACATATTTCTAGGGTACTGTAGCAGTTCTGTAGAAGGTACTGTAGTAGGCACTGTTCGGTACTATAGCATCCAAGAATATTTATCTGTTTGGGCTTTTGGGCCACTGGTTTGGGCCTCGGGTCCATTAAGGCCTTTGGGCCTCCCAATTCCTTCGGGACAGTAAGGCTTTCAGGCCACCTCAAGGCCTTCGGGCCACCTCAAGGCCATTGGGCCACCTCAAGGCCTTTGGGCCACTGGAAATGGTGCTTAAATGATCAGACAAACTCTACAAGGAGCAGACTCCAGATGGGGAATCAGATCAAGCACATTCACCAGAGCAGAAGCTAAGAGGATTTGTCATAAAGATAGGGTATGGCATTTCCATTGGGACCAGCCAGTTCCTGCATGGGAAGCCTAACCGAACAACCATGCGAAGGTGGAGAGCTGATATCATGATGAAGAAGCTAGAAAGAGGATTTCCAAGTATAGTATGTATATTTCTTAAGACCTACAGGTCATGTAATCTCTGAGCCTACATGCCTTTTAAGGGTCCCCCCTCGTCCCTTGAAGGGGGGGGGGGGGTTTATCAAAAATCAATAAAAAAGAAGGCCTTTAGGCCATTCAAGAAAGTATGTTTAACTGTGGAGTTCTAATAGGATACAATGTGACTGCACTCAAAATAAAAGTAATTTTTAATGAAGTTTGTCATAATTAATCGAGTGAGTCATATAAGAAAATTCATATAAAGAAACTGAAAGGTGTTGTCGTGGGCACCCTCAAATGATTAATGGTTCTTGGGGTACTTATGTGCAGTTGAGTGGCTGACCAAGGTCATCTCTCAGAGAGGAAGTAATTGAATTAACTTATTAAATGTATTATGAAAATAAAATAAAAAAGAAGGAAACACACTATGTAAAAAGGATGAGGGATTTTTTTAACAATTATAATCCTTGGATATGATTTCTAGAAGAAGATTTTTTTTTTGTTTTTTTAAATTATGTTTGATTAAAATGACACAACAAGAAGATATTTTTTTAGAAAATATTTTTAAAAGACATAATCGATGTAACTCTACCTCTTTATTTATGTATTAATCATTATAATTTAAATTAATACCCACTTAATTATTATCACCTAATTTTTTAACCCTCGAACCCTACGAGAGTTAACATTACCACCGAGATGAAAAGAGTTAAACCCGAGGCTAGCTTCAGAACATGCAATCGTAGCACCCTACTTTGATTGATGTTCTAAATCTAGCTTATGGTCAATGGTAAATTAGGGAAAATATCAATTATATAAAAAGAGGATGAACCATGTTTAGGGATTATATTTTAACTCTACAAATTTATCCCATGTGCTCTTGTATTATCAATTAAGATCACGTTCTCACAATTCACAGAATACTCAAACTCACGTGTTTTTGTGTTAATTATTAAATTTCTTTTTAGTTTATTCTAATTTAAAAACTCAATTAATGGATCATATTAAGTAAATAAAATTATCTCAATGATTCAAAATAATTAAATAAAGAGGGTAAAAGATAGATCGATCACTAGGAAAACTACTCTTCCATGGGTAGTGTGGTCATCGTGGGGACGTTTTTCATGAGTGAAGGATTGAAAGGGTAGAACCCAATATTGTCTCCACTCTTGATTAAAACCCAAATAAGATGATTAAATAAGAATATAATTGAACAAAACAGAATAAAATAGAAGAAATAAAAGTGGAAATAATAATTATATTATGAAAACACAAACATTATAACATGAGGAAGAAGAAGAAGGCTTCGACGAAGGGAACTTTTCTTTAATAGCTAACCTTATTTAATTACTTGGATAATTGGAGTTAAACCACTTCTACTCTACCCTCAACTTCCTAATGCACTTCCCAAAACCTCAAAATGAGAAAAATAACAATTTATAGAGTGTTGGGGAGGCTAGGTTCAAAGTGGTTTCAAGTGTGAATGGGGAATCTCCACCAAATATTTTAATCCAAATTGAACCGCCCATTTGACCACCAAAACATGTGAATCAGCTGTCCTTACAGAAGTATGATTTTTTTAAAAATGAGTTCTAGACTTCCTATAAAACATTGTGCCTAATCCAACCAGTGATGAAAAAGTTATGGCCCATACAGAACCAATGTCCAATCTTGGGAGTCTATCCCAACATTTACTTTAGGGCCCATTTTAACCTACCAAATGCATGATTTAGCTCCAATGTACTAAAAGAAAGTTGTATCCCAATAATTTAGGAACAAATTAGAAATAAATTAAGTTCAAATAATATATATAAAAATATTTTTGTCTGAAATTCTACAGTGAATTTTAAAGTGTAAAAATGGAATTTTAATCAAATTTCCAAATGAATGATCTAAACCAAAATATTTCATAAATGAGAACATTTACCATAATGTGAGGAAATTATATCATTTATTATCTATAAAATATTCAATAAAAATTTGTTTTATCAACTCCCCCACACTTAACCTTTTTAAATCTTGGGGAAAACCTCATATCATGTATTCGAAAAAAATTATGACAAGATATGCATATTCAAATTTCTAAATCCACAGTGAAAATATAGGAAAAGTAATAATTTGATCAAGTGTCAATATAAATAAAATTTAAATTCATTGTTATATAAATTGTTTCAAAACAAAATCCAATGAGATTCATAACACTAATCATAGAAAAACAAGTCATGGGTCTTCTATGCCACTAAATCTCCACGTGTGTGTGCCAACCATTCCAAGCTCATAAATACACCCATTATTCAGTATATTCAGGTCAAGTAAAACAATTCTTCTTACCTAGTTTAATTCATACAACATTCTCTATATTCCTTTACAATTGAAATTCAATACCCACTCACTCAAGCCTTCCTAAAAGTCAAACCTTAATCTCTCAACCTAGATATCCCCATATGTTATACATTTTATACTCCCCTCATTTATTTTTTTTTGTTTTTTATGGTTCACTAGGAAAATATCTCACACTCAACTCTCAACCCATGTTTGATCTCCTCCCGATACTAATTGTAATAGTTATAACAAGATCAAAGGTTGATGAATAGTGGTTTTTTACCTATCCAAGACAGAACCCATATTATTTTGAGGGAGTGCAATAGTCGGATAACAGATACACACTCATAGGTCAATTCAGTACATTAACGAAACCAATCAGAAGAGAAATGAACATATGAATAAACCATTGAATTTTCCACCTAACTTGACTATACCTTCAATTGAGTAGTAAAATTTTCACAAGTCATGGTTGAGTGATTGTTTTTGTGGTGAAATCAATGACACAATTTACCATGAACACATATCACAAATAATGATGTCAAAATCTAAAAGGTTTTATAATGACACAATCATTCATATCATATAAAACTTCAATTTTTATAAAACTAAACCCTTGATGATGAAATATTACTCATGCTTATAATTATACCAATGAATTTTGAAAACATGAATTTTATATATGTTTCACATGAGAATTTCACATGATATATTTGTTTCTTTTTTACTAATTTTGTTTTTTTTTATGATTTTTTGTTTTTTTTGAAAATTTTAACCAAAAAATTTATAGAAAATACACACAAAACACACAAATGAAAATCCTAAATATCTACCCTAAAAATTTATCCCCTTCCCCACACTTAAAATATTGAATTGTCCTCAATGTGAACCTATGAGATGATATATGAACCTGAAATGTATAATTTTAAATAGGAAAATAATATAAAAGTGAAAGGGTTAGGAATAGCCTGATATGCTCAAGTGATGATCGGGCCATGCAGTGTGATGAAATCCACTACATCAGTTGGAATCTCCTCAATATATTTCTTCAAACGTTGCACATTGACTATAAAGCTCCTTCTAGTGTCCTCTTATGTGATCTCCACTACACCATAAGAAAAAACATTAGATAAAATATAGAGACCTAACCATCTGGAATGAAACTTACCAGGCATCAGATTCAATCTTGAAATGTAGAGAAGGAATTTATATCCAACATGAAATTCCATTTTCTGGATCATTTTTTCATGAGCTGCTTTGGAACTTTCCTTATAGATCCTTGATTTCTTAGATGAAGATAATTGAATCTCCTCAAGCTCTTGAATTTGCAGCTTCTGTTAAACTTAAACTTGGTCTAAATCCAGGTTTCATTTCTTTATAGCCCAATAAGCCTGATGCTCAACTTCCACGGGGAGATGACATGCTTTCCCAAAAAAATCCAAAATGGGGACATACTGATAGGTGTCTTGTATGCTGCCCTATAAGCCCATAATGCATCATCCAAGCACTTGATCCAATCCTTCCTATTCGGTTGCACGGTTTTCTCCAAAATCTGTTTCAACTCAAGATTTGAAACCTCAACCTTTCCATTTGTTTGGAGGCGGTATGGTGTTGATGTTTTGTGTGTAACCCCATACTTTCATAGAAGGGAACCAAGACTCTGATTGTAAAAGCATGTCCCTTGGTCACTGATGATGGCCTTCGATACTCCAAACCTGAAAAAAATCAGTTCTTTGATAAAGTCCACAACAATATTATAATCATCAGTCCTAGTGGCCTTAGCTTCCACCCATTTTCTCACATAATCAATGACAACCAAAATATATAGGAAACCAAGGGAACTAGAAAAAGCACTCATAAAATCAATTCCCCATTCATCAAAAATCTCACATAGTAATATGGGTTGTTGGGGTATCTCGTGTCTCCTAGAAATATTTCCAGTGTGTTGGCAATGTGAGAATGACTTATAAAACACATGAGAATCATGGAATAAAATAGGCTAATACAATCCAGAGTCCAAAACATTCCTAGTTTTTTGTTTGAGTCCAAAGTGTCCACCACAAGCATGTGTATGAAAAAATTGAAAAATTGACTCAAACTCATGATCATGAACACACCTCCTAATAACATTATCTCTACACATACTCCAGAGGTATGGATCATCCAAAACATAATACCGAGACTCAATTTTTAATTTTTGGACTTGATGTTTCTTTAAATTTTCAAGTATTTTGGATGCAACAATGTAGTTCACCAAAATTAGCATACCAAGGATGCATACCTAAGATGGAATACAGATGCTCATCAAGGAAAGTGTCCTGAAGTGGTACCTGGGCCAAGGTGTCAGCCTCTATTGTATGAGTAATCCTACTCATGTGGTCTACCACCAGGTTTTCTGACCCCTTGTTGTCCTTTATCTCAATATAAAATTCTTGAATAAGGAGAATCCATCGGATTAGCCTGGGCTTTGCATCAGGATTCTTCAAGAGGTACATCAGAGCTGCATTTTCAGAAAAAACAACTACTTTATAGCCCAATAAAAATGAATGGATTTTATCTAATAAAAATATGATGGAAATAAAATACTTTTATGTGGTTGTGTAGTTTGATTAGGATAAATCTAGTGTCCTTGACGTATAGGAAATCACATGTTAACATCCCTCCACCCTCTGAGATAATATATCTCCATCCATGAAGTTGGAGGTGTCACAAAAAATCTCAAAAGGACTATCCCGTTGTGGGGGATGTATGACCGGTGGAGTGGTCAGACACTTCTTCAGCTCATCAAATGCTACCCTACATGAATCATCAAACAAAAAATTAAAATCCTTTTGAAGTAATTGCAACAAAGGAATAGAAATCTTACTAAAATATTTGATGAAGCGCCGATAAAAGCTTATATTCCCAAAGAAATATCTAATATCACGCACACATAAAGGATAGGGTAAGGATGAAATAATTTCAATCTTGGATCTATCAACCTCTATCCCATGTTTTGACACTACATTCCCTAATACAATTCCATTCTCTACCACAAAATGACTCTTTTAAAAGTTCAAGAACAAATTCTTCTCAATACAACGATACAAAAACTTTCCCAAAATACTTATACATTCATAAAATAAGGATCCATACAATATAAAATCATCCATAAATACCTCTATGAAGGACTTAATAAAATCTAAAAAAATACTCACCATGCATCTCTAGAAGGTACTTGGGGTATTGAAAAGTCCAAATGAAATCCTTTGGTAGGAAAACATACCAAATGGACAAGTGAATGCTGTCTTCTCCTAATCCTACAGAGAAATAAGAACCTGAAAATATCTAGATAATCCATCCAAGAAACAATAGTGTGTTTTCCCAGTTAGTCTCTCAAGCATCTAATCAATAAATGGAAGGGGTAAATGGTCCTTGCGAGTAGATTGATTTAGTTTCCTATAATCAATATACACACATCAATTATTTTAAACCCTCATTGGAACTAACTTATCTTTATTATTTTTAACAATAGTAACACCACTTTTCTTAGGCACAACCAGAATAGGAATCACCCTCTAGGAATATGAAATGGGATAGATTATACCAGCCTTGATCAAATTTTCAAGAACTTTTTTAAAAACCTCCAAAAGTGTTGGATTGAGTCTCCTTTGTGGCTGCCTAACTGGTTTAGCCCCATACTCCACATAAATCCTATTCATGATAATGGAGGGGCTAATAATTGATATGTCAGCCAAGGTCCACCCAATTTCCATGATGTTTAACCTCAAAAGATTCAAAAAAAATTCTTCTTTATCAAAAGCAAGATTATTAGAAATGATAACAGGTAATATTTTACCACTCAACATGTGTAACTATTTGAGATTAGGTGGAAATGTCTTGAGTTAAAATATTGGGGGGTGGGTGTTGTATTGATGGAGACATTGAAGGAACTGAAATATGTATCCAAATAGTATCAGTATCAAAATAGACATCATCAAAATCAGATAATAGTTCATCAAATCAATCAACATACTCCACAACCATGTCATAATCAGAGTTCACATGATCAATATCAGAATATGAATCCATTTAAAAATCAAATCTGAGAGAGTATTTTTCATTAAAAATTGGTGTGGAAGTGCTATTAAACATAAAACTAGAACCAATAATCATATTATCCCTAATTATTCGACAATAAAATCTCATATGGTTTTTATTTGGTGGTTCAAAATGGGAGATAACAAAAGAAGAATGGTCCTCTAAGGGGTACTTTATTGTGTCCATAAGATTAAATATCAAAACTTCATCTCCAAAATCCATGGAAAGTGTACCCTCCTAGACATTTATGACCGTTTTAGTAGTTTTGAGGAAGGGTATACCTAAGATAATTGGAACATGAGAACTTACTTGATCATCCTCCATGTTAAGCATGTAGAAATCTGGTGTAAAGATCATGTCTCTTACCCGGAAAAGTGCATCCTGAAGGACTACCGCTGGATATGTTGTAGCTCTATATACCAACTGCACCACTACTCTCTTCAGTTTCAACTCAGCAACCTATAAAGAAGAAAATATAGAGTGAGACATTACATTTATAGAAGCTCTTAACTCACAAAGAGCATCATAAAATTACAACTCCCTTATGGCGCATGGGATGGTGAATGTCCCTGGATCCTTAGAATTTGTTGGAATTTCTAGAGTTGGTGTAATGAGTGATAACACATTTCTTCCAATATTGATCCTCTCATTTCCTTTGAGTCCTCTTCGATTGGTACGAAGTTCTTATAAAAATATGGCATATATTGGGATTTTCTTAATGGATTCAAGTAAATGGATGTTGATCTACACAGGATTGAATGTGTCCAAAACCTATTTTTGCATCACCTCCTCAGCCATCTTCTTCGTTTGAACAACCCTGTTTGGAAATTGAAGGGGTTTAGGAGGGAAATCATTAATCTTTTTATTACATTTATCTTTCTCATTGGGTTTCTCATTAGCTGGTTTTGAATGGGGCTTCTTCGGAGTTGAGGTGAATCTCGGTGGAACGATAGGTGAATATGTATCAGTTGTTTTCATCCCACTTCTATATGTGATGGAACTAAAATTCCCCTTGGGATTTGGAGTAGGTTGGGAAAGTAGATTTTCATAATTCTTTCTTACCAGTTCATGGAGGGGAGTGAAAATCTGGCTCATTTGAGTCTTCACCTCCCAAAGCTCCGAACCCTGACTCTTCTTCTAATTTTGTTGATTATGAACAATTTGCTTCAAAAGGTAATCAATGTTATATTCTACCTTATGTGGGGTAATCCCTTATTTCTGGCTTGTTTATGCTTGGGCTTCAAATCTCCTTTGTGGTTGTTGGAAACCTTGTTGGTAAGGTGGAGGCTGCTGAACGTTTTGTTGAAAAGGGGGCCTTTGTTGTTATCCAAAGCCATACCTCATGTCTGATTGATCCTTCCACCCTTGGATGTATATTGAGAAAAGGAATCAATCTTTTTTTGGGGAAATGGTTTTTGTTGCAGCTGATATGGTCTTCGAAGGAACACTACTGCACAATCTTCTATTTCTTACAGTTGGGGGAAACAGTCAGTTGGGTGTCTTGTCTTGGTGTAAATGCCACAAGGCCATGAAGGAAGGGGTTGGTATTTCTTTTGGGACTAAGAAATATGATTCACCATAGTGTTCAATTATTCCAACTTGGTATCAATTAAATGACTCTCAAGGGAAGAAGGATTTACCTGATGTACTTCCCTGACATGGGGTGTACCTCGTTTGCCAAATTTTTGGGAGTTTTGGGACATTTTTTCAATAAATGAACGTGCAACTTTTGGTGTCTTGTCCAGCAATTCTCCTCTAACCAGCGAATCCACAATGATCCTCTCCATATGTGTGAGTCCTTCAAAGAATTATTGGATAAGGAGTTTCTCACTGATTTGGTGATGGGGGAAGCATGTGCACAACTTCTTGAATCATTCACAGTACTCATACATTAACCCCACTTATGATTTCTTGATCCCTGATATCTCTTAATGAATGGAATTGGTCATTTATTCTGGAAAAAATCATTGTAAGAAAATATGTTTTAAATCATTCCAACAAGTTACATCTTTAGGTTGTAAATAATAAATTCAGTCTTTTGTAGCTCCATCAAGTGAAAATTGGAATTCCCTTAGTTTGATTTGATCTTTAGATAAATTTCATGGTTTAAGGTTTGATAACACAAAATTAAATTATTTAAGGTGTTTATTGGGATCCTCACCAGAGAGGCCATGAAATTTTGGAAGTAGATGAATTAACCCAGATTTCAGTTCAAAGTCTGATTCAAGATTTGGGTATGCAATTCAATTTGGTTAATAATTAATATCAGATGCAACCAATTCTCGAATGGTTCTATTAAGTTAATTTCCATTATTTTCAGCCATTGTGTCTTGTTTTATGATTTAATTTGAATTGATTCCAATTTCAATGTTATGAGGGTGGAGGAATTCTCCAACTGGTTGAACGTTGAAAATTCATGTAGAATGAGAATCTCTGATTCGAGCCCGAAGTCCATATTCAATATCAGGGTCAAGATCTAAAAGATAATCAGGATTAGTTAGTTTAATAAATCAAATAAATATAAAAAGAAGGAAATTAGACCATAGTAAAATAAAAATGATAAGTTTGAGTTGATGGTCCAAAAAAGAAGAAGAAGAAAATAAAAGAAGAAGAAAAAAAATTCAGATTGGGTAAAGAAGGAAGAAAGAAGAGAAGAAGAGAATAAAATGTAAAATAAAATAAATACCTATAATTGGTTGAAATAATTACTTGCCTCTATGAAAATCATTCCAATTTGAAAGGTGCTGTCTTGGGCACCCCCAAATTATTATTGTTTTTGGGGTACTTAAGTGTAGTTGAGTGACTGGAAAAGGTCGTCTCTCAGAGGCAGTAATTAAAACAACTTATTAAAGGTATTATGAAAATAAAATAAAAGAGAAGAAAACACAATACATAAAAATGATGGTGTATTTTTTTACCAATTATAAACCTTGATGAAGTTTTCTGTAAGAAGATTGTATTTTATTGATTTTATTTTTGAAATGAAGTTCAGTTAAAATGACACAACAAGAAGATGTTTTTTTAGAACATATTTTTAAAAGACGTAATCGATCTAACTATAAATCTTAATTTACTTATTAATAATTATAATTTAAATTAATAACCTCTTAATTATGATCCCATTATATTTTAACCATCGAACCCTATGATAGTTAACATTAACACCAAGATGAAAATAGTAAAACCCGAGGATAGCTTCGGAACATGAAATCATAGCACCCTCCTTTGATTGGTGTTCTAAATATAGCTTATGGTTAGTGGTAAATTATAGAACCTATCCATTCTAGAAAAAGAGGATGAATTGTTTTTATGAATTATATTTTAACTCTAAAAATTTATCCCGTGTGTTCTTGTATTACCGATTAAGATCGCGCTCTCACAATTCACACAATACTCAACCTCAGGTGTTTTTGTGTTAATTGTTCAATTTCTTACTTAGTTTCTTCAAATTTAAAAACTCAATTCATGGATCATATTTAGTTAATTACAGTATCTCAATGATTCAAATTAATTAAATTAATAGGGTAGAATGTAGATCAATCACTAAGAAAACTACTCTTCCATGGTTGGTGTGGTCATTGTGGAGACGTTTCAAACGAACAAAGGATTGAAAAGGTAGAAGCCAATATCATCTCCAATATTAATTAAAAATAAAATAGTATGACTAAAGAATAATGTAACTGAACAAAATAGAAGAAAATAGAATAAATAAAAGTATAACTAAAAAATATATTATAAAAACACAAACAGTTCCACATGAGGAAGAAGAATATGGCTTTGACGAAGGGATCCTTGATTAAAGAGATACCATTATTTAATTACTTGGATAATTTGAGTGAAACCACTTATCATCTTCCCTAAAATTCTTAATTCCCGTACCAACACCTCCAAATGAGAAAAAAACAAATTTATATAGTGGTGGGGGCTAGGTTCAAAGTGGTTTCAAGTGTGAATGGGGAATCTCAGAAAAATATTTTAAGTCCACTTGCACCGCCCATTTGACTACCAAAACGCATGAATCAGATGTCCTTACAGAAGGATGATTTGTGTGAAAATGGGTCCTAGATATTATCTTAAAATTTAGTCCTAATACAAGTAGGGATGAAGATGTTATGGCTTAAATACAGAACTGATGTCCAATCTGGCATGTCCATCTCAACTTTGACTTCATGGCCCATTTTCACCAACCAAATCATGATTTATCTCTAATGTTCTAAATGAAAGTTATATCCCATTATGTAAGGAAAATATTTATGAGATTTTATATTTCAATAGTATATATAAAAATATTTATGACAGAAATGCTACAACGAATTTTAAAGGGTAAAATGAGAATTTTCATCAAATTTTTAAATAAATGATCTAATCCAAAATATTTCATAAATGAAAACATTTACCACAATTTGAGGAAATTATATTGTTTATTATCAATAAAATATTCAATAAAAATGTTTTTTATCAACTCCACCACACTTACCCTTTTGAATTCCTGGAAAAAACCTCATATCATGTATTCGAAAAACAATTGTGACAAGATATGCATATTCAAATTTCTCAATCCACAGTGAAAATATAGGAAAAGTAAGAATCCCATCAAGATTAAATATCCAAAATTTTAAATTCATTGTATCATAAAATGTGTCAAAGAAAAATCCAAATATATTTATAACACTAATCATAGCGAAACAAGTCATGGGTCTTCCATGCCACTAAATATCCACGTGTGTGTGTGCCAACCCTTCCAAGCTCATTAATCCACCCATTATTCAGTATATTCTAGTCATGTAAAACAATTATTCTTACCAGGTTTAAGTCACCAAACATTCTCTACATTCCTTTTTAATTGAAATTCAATACCCACTCACTTAAGCATTCCCTAAAGTCAAAACATAAGCTCCCGACCTAGATATCCCCATATGTTGTATATTTCATCACTCCCCCCATTTATTAGTTTTTTTAAGTTTCACTAAGAAACAATCTCACACTCAACTTTTAACCCATGTTTGATATCCTCATGATACTAATTATAATAGTTATAAAAATATCAAAGGTCGATAAAGAGTGCTTTTTGACCTGCCTAAGGCACAACCCATATTTTTTTGAGGGCATACAACAGTCGGATAACAGGTACACATGCATAGGTCAATTTGGTACAGTAATGAAACCGATTGGAAGAGAAACAAATGTATGGATCAACCAATGATTTTTTACCTAACTTGACTATACATTCAAATGAGTAGGAAAAATTTTACAAGTCATGGTTGAGTGGAAATTTGTGTGGATAAATCATAGACACAATTTAACATGAACAAATATCACAAATAATGATGTCAAAATCTAAAAGGTTTTATAATGACACAATCATTCATATCATCGATGACTTGAATTTTTATAAAAATAAACCCTTGATGATGAAATATTACTCATTGTTATAATTATACCAATGAATTATGAAAACATGAATTTTCCATATGTTTCACATGAGAATGTTACATGATATATTTGTTTATTTGTTTATTGATTTTTTTGTTATTTTTTTGAAAATTTTAAAAAACAATTAATAGAAAATACACACAAATGAAAATCCTAAATATCTACCCCAAAATGTTTTCCCCTCCCCCACACTGAAAATATTTAATTTTTCTAAATGTGAACCTATTAGACGATATATGAACATGAAATGTATACTTTAAATAGAACAAAGAATATAAAAGTGAAAAGGTTAGGAACAACTTGATATGCTCAAGCGATGATGGGGTCATGTAGTGTGATGAAATCCATTACATTAGTTGGGAGCCCCTAAATATATTTCTTCAAACGTTTCCTATTGACTTTAAAGCTCATTCTAGTGTACTCTTTTGCGATCTCCACTGCACCATAAGGAAAAACATTAGATACAATATAAGGACCTAACCATCTGGAACACAACTTACTAGGCATCAACTTTAGTCGTGAACTGTAGAGAAAGACTTTCTCTCCAACATGAAATTCCATTTTCTAGATCATTTTGTCATGAGATGCTTTGGATCATTCCTTGTAAAATGCTTATTTCTCATTAGAAGATAATCAAATCTCTTTAAACTCTTGAATTTGTAGCTTCTGTTGAATTCTATCTTGGGACAAATCCATGTTGCATTTCTTTATATCCCAATAAGCCTGATGCTCAACTTCCACAGGGAGATGACATGCTTTCCCAAAAGCAATCCGAAATGGGTTCATACCGATAGGTGTCTTGTATGCTATCCTATAATACCATAACACATCATCCAAGCACTTGCTCCAATCCTTCCTATTTGGCTGCATGGTTTTCTCCAAAATGTGTTTCAACTCATGATTTGAAACCTCAGCCTGACCATTTTATTGGGGGTGGTATGGTGTTGATGTTTTGTGTGTCACACCCTACTTCAGAATAAGGGAAGCAAGATTCCAATTGTAGAAGTGTGTCCCTTGGTCACTGATGATGGCCTTTGGTACTCCAAACCTTCACAAAATCTAGACTTTGACAAAGTCCACAACAACATGAGAATCATCAGTCTTGGTGGACTTAGTCTCTACCAATTTGATCACATAATCAATGATAACAAAAATATATAGGAACCCAAATGAACTAGGAAAATGAAACATATAATCAATTCCTCATACATCAAAAATCTCATAGAATAATATGGGTTGTTAGGCATCTTGTTTCTCCTATAAATATTACCAGTGTGTTAGAAACGTGAAAATAACTTAAAAACACATGAGAATCCTAGAATAAACAAGGAAATACAAGCTAGAGTCTGAAAATTTCCTAGCTATCCATTGGAGTCCAAAGTGTCCACCACATGAAAGTGTATGAGAGAATTGAAAAACAGACTCAAACTCATGATCAGGAACACACCTCCTAATAAAATGATCACTACACATGTGCCAGAGGTATAGATCATCCTATACAGAATAATGAGACTCACTTTTAAATTTTTGGACATGATGTTTCTTTAAATTTGAAGGTATTTCGGATTCAATAATGCAGTTCACTAAATCAACATACCAAGGATGTGTACCTGAGATGGAATAAAGTTTCTCATTAGAGAAAGTGTCCTGAAGTGGTACATGGGACAAGGTGTCAACCTCTAGTGTTCAGTAATCCTACTCATGTGGTTCAAGACTAGGTTTTCTAACCCCTTCTTGTCCTTTATCTCAATATCAAACTCTTGAAGAAGGATCGACCATCAGATTATCTTGGGCTTTGTATCAGGATTCTTCAAGATGTACCTCAGAGCTACATGGTTATAAAAAACAACTACTTTAGAGACCAAAAAATATGAATAGAATTTATCTAAAGAAAATATGACAGGAAGAAACTCCTTTTACATGGTTGTGTAGTTTTATTGGGATGAATCTAGTGTCCTTTATGCATAGTAAATCACACGTGAACATCATTCCAACCTCTGAGATAAGACAGCTCCAACCTCGAAGTTGGAGGCGTCACACATAAACTTAAAAAGGAATGTACCATTGTAAGGGATGTATGATTAGTGGAGTGGTCAGACACTTCTTTCGCTCAACATATGATACCCTGCATGAATCATCAAACAATAACTTACAATCCTTTTGAAGTAATCACGACAAAGAAAGAAAAATCTTACTAAAATATTTGATGAAGCGCCGATAAAATATTGCATTCCCTAGGAAAGATATAACATCACACACACATTAAGGATAGGGTAAGGATGAAATAATGTCTATCTTAGATATATCAACCTCTATCAAATGTTTGAAAACTAAATTCCCTAAGACAAGGCCATACTATACCATGAAATGACAATTTTCAAAGTTCAAGGCCAGATTCTTCTCAATACAATGATTCAGCACCTTTTCTAAACTACTTATATTTTCATCAAATGAGGATCCATACAATGTAAAATCATACATAAATACCTCCATGCAGGTCTCAATAAAATTAGAAAAAATACTCACCATGCATCTCTGGAAGGTACGTAGGGCGTTGCAAAGTCCAAATGGAATCCTTTGGTAGGAAAACGTACCGAATGGACAAGTGAATGTTGTATTCTCCTGATACTTTAGAGCAATAGGAACCTAAAAATATCCACAAAATCCATCCATGAAATAATAGTGTGTTTTCCCAACTAGTCCCTCAAGCATCTGATCAATAAATGGGAGGGGGAAATGGTCTTTCCGAGTAGATTGATTTAGTTTCCTATAATCAATACAAAAATGCAAACTGTTTTCACCCTCATTGGAACTAACTCATCTTTGTCATTTTTAACAACAGTAACACCACTTTTCTTATGCAAAACCTGAATAGGACTCACCCATGGGAAATATGAAATGGGATATATTATACCTACCTCAATCAATTTTCCAACCTATTTTTTAACAACCTCCAAAAGTGTTGTATTGAGTCTCCTTTGTGGCTTCCTAACCGGTTATCACCATCCTATAAAAGAATCCTATGCATGCCAATAAAGGGGATAATACCTGATATGTCAACCATGGTCCACCCAATTTCCCTGATGTTCTCCCTCAAAATATTCAAAATATTTTCTTCATGTTCAAAAGGAATATTTTTAGCAATGATAACAGGTAACCTTTACCACTCAACAAGTATGAGTATTTGAGATTAGGTGAAAATGGATTGAGTTCCAATATAGGGGGTGTTGTATGGATGGAGACATTGAAGGAACTGAAATATGCGCACAAGGAGCATCAGTATGAGAATATGCATAATCAAAATCATTGAATTGTTTATCAAATCCAACAGCATACTCCATCACCATGTCATAATCAGAGTTCACATGATCAAAACCAGAATATGAATCCATTTAAAAATCAAATCTAAGAGAGTCTTGTTCATTAGAAACGGGTGCAGAAGTGCTCCTAGACATCAAAATAAAACCAATACTCATAATCTCTCTAAGAAAATGACAATAAAATTACTTGGGGTTTTTATTTGGTCGTTAAAAATGGGAGATAACAAAAGAAGAATGATCCTCTAAGGGGTAATTCATAGAGTCCATAAATTTAAATATAAAAAATTCATCTCTAAACTCCATGGAAAGTGTACCGTCATGGACATTTATGACCATTTTTTTAGTTTTGAGGAAGGGTCTAACTAAGATAATGGGATAATGATAACTTACATGATCATCATACATGTTAAGAACATAGAAATATGTAGGAAAGATCATGTCTATTACCTGGAAAAGTACATCCTCAAGGGCTCCTATTGGATATGTTGTAGCTCTATTTTCCAACTCCACAACTACTCTCGTCAGTTTCAACTCACCAACCTGTAAGGAATAAAATAAATAGTGATGCATTTCATTTATGGAAGCTCCTAAATCACAAAGAGCATCAGAAAAGTACAACTCCCCTTTGGTGCATGGGATGGTGAATGTCCCTAGATCCTTGCACTTTTTTTGGGAATTTCTAGAGTTGGTGTAATGAGTGTTGACACATTCCTTCCAAGATTTATCCTCTCATTTCCCTTAATACCTCTCCGATTGGTAAAATTTTATTTTAAAAATTTGGCATACCTTGGGATTTTCATAATGGATTCTAGTAAAGGGATGTTGATCTCCACATGCTTGAATATGTCCAAAACCTCTTTTGCATTGCCTCCTTAACCATATTCTTGGTTTGTAGAACCCTGTATTGAAAGGGAAGTGGTTTAGGAGGAACATAATTAATCTTTTTCTTACTATTATCATTCTCATTGGGTTGCTCATCAGCTCATTTTGAATGGGTATTCTCTGGAGTGGAGGTGAATCCTAATGGAACGATAGGTGCAGATGTATCAATAGTTTTCTTACCACTTCTCAATGTGATGTCACTGACATCCCCTTGGGATTTGGAGTTGGTTGGAAATTTAGATTTCCAGAGTTCTTACTTACCAGTTCATGGAGGGCAGTTCCAATCTGACTCATTTGAATCTTCAACTCCCTCAGCTCTGAACTTTGACTCTTCAGCTCATTCTATTGATTAATAACAATTTTCTTCAAAAGGCCATCAATATTAGATTCTACCTTGGGTGGGGGACTCCCTTGTAGATGGTTTTTTGATTATTGGTCTTCAAATATTCTTTGGAATTGTTGGAAACCCTACTGTTAAGGTAGAGGCTGCTGGAGATTTTATTGAAAAGGGGGACTTTGTTGTTGTCTAGATCCATACCTCATGTCTAATTGATACTTCCACCATTGGATGTATGTTGGAGAAAAGGAATAGAGATTATTTTAGGTAAATGTTTGTTGTTGCTACAGATATGGTATCCCATGGAACACTACTTCACAATCTTCTATTTCTTGCAGTTGGGGGCAACTGTCAGTTGGGCGGCTTGTCTCTGTGCAAATGCCCGAAGGCCTTGAGGGGGGGGGGGTTGTGATGTATTTTGAGCCAAAGAAATATGCCTCAACAAATTGGTCAATTATTTGAAATTGGTATCAATTAAATGACTCTCAAGAGAATACGGACTTACAAGATGTACTTCCTTGACATGCGATGTACCTCGATCACCAAATTTTTGGGAGTTTTGGGCCATTTTTTCAATGAATTCACATGAATCTACTAGTGTCTTGTACACCAATCCTCCTCTAGCTGTAGCATCCACCATGATCATATCTAATGGTGTGAGTCCTTCATAGAATTATTGGACGAGGATTTTTTCACTGATTTGGTGATGTGGGAAGCTTGCGCACAACTTCTTGAATCTTTCCCAGTACTCATACATTAACTCCCCTTATGATTTCTTGATCCCCGATATCTCCTTATGAATGGATGTGGTCCTTGATGCACGAAAAAATATTTGAAAGAAAATATGTTTTAAATCATTCCAACAAGTTACATCTTTAGGTTATAAATAATACATGCAGTCTTTTGCAGCTTCATTAAGTGAAAATGGGAATGCCCTTAGTTTGATTTTATCTTCAGATACATTTCTTGGTTTAAGTGTTGAGAAAACCACATTAATTTTTTAAGTTGTTTATTTGGATCCTCGTTAGAGAGGCCATGAAATTTTTGAAGCATGTGAATTAACCCAGATTACAAGAACATATTTAAAAAATTTTAAGTTTAAATAATACATATAAAAATATTTATGTCTGAAATTATACAGTAAATATTAAAGAGTAAAACATAAATTTTCATCAAATTTTATAATGAATGATCTAATCCCAAATATTTCATAAATGAACACATTTACCACAATGTGAGGAAATTGTATCGTTTATTATTAATAAAATATTCAATACTTTTTTTTATCACAAACCAAACAAATTCATTAATTATGTTTTGATTAATTTTTTAGTGTCATTTTTTTGTTCTCAGGAAGTAGTAAACGAGGAGGATGAAAGGATTAAAGAGTTGAAGAATATGTTTTGGACTTGAGGTATTCAATGCTATGGTAGTGGCTTTGATAGAGATTAATGAATAAAATCTGAGTGGGTGGTGTGTAATAAAGGAACACTGGAACCAAAATGATGGGAGGAAGGCTATTTTAAAAGATGTTGTCAAATCCATTATCAAGAAATAGAAGGAAATCAAGATTTTGAGGACAAATTACATAATGGTAGTGAAGTTCATTTGTACTATAGTGTTGAAGTACTATATCTATGTTCAAGATAGTAATAATTCTCATGAAAGATGCATTTAATTGTGGACTTTTATGGATGGTGTATATTTTATTGTATATCTATATTAGCAAATTGAATCCTTATTTATGAAGCCTTATTTGTGAAACCAATGGTCCCTTTTTTATGAAAATTTATTTATGTTGCTTATGACTATTATGTGTAGCATGCTTCTTTCACAACAGTGGATGGAGATGCAGTTCACAGTGGTCTCATATGAAAAATAAAATCAAAATACCTCATAATAATGATATAAAAATCATTAAATTGACCATAAATACCAATTATAATATAAAAATTTATAAATCTACCACATATTACATTCATATTATTTAGGTGTATCAATACTCATCAACTTTGAGGAAACTTTCAAATTCAATTCTAGAAGATATGACCACTTGTGCCTACCACTATTGTATAAAATTGACATTGATTACTCTTATTACATATGTTAACTTATATAGAATATTGATGTTAATAACTGTATTAATAAGTTCTAATCCCGATCCCATATTAAATATAAGATACCCATAAAAAAGTATAGGAAGCTTATGTTTCCTAAGACCATCAACAATAGTATAATATACTAAGATTGTACCTATCACTCTAGAAGAACCATATATTGCATCATCTATAAACTACATAGCCATAAACAATCTACCAATCATATCTAATGACCCTTTATAGATAGAAAAACTAAAAAGGTACATTGGAGGTTCCCCAACTGACCACATCGATAGAAATGTTTCACATCAATGAGGAAATAAGTATTAAAGTGTCATAGGAACCTATACTATTGGAATTACTCAAAAAAATCTTCTTAATTGAAGAGGAATTGGAATACCTCCACTCTAATGGTCTTGAAAAAATTAATCACACCCCACCTACATTTGACATCACTGCTGTCTACTCAAGGGTTTCTCACCTTCAAATTTTGGATATTTTTTAACCCCAATAAGATCCCTCCAATAACATACATCCCTTTAGAGGGTAAATTTTTTAACTTATTCTCAACATTTATCTTGATTTTTTACTCTTATAAATGAAATGAATCTATTCAATAAAATACTAAATTAATATTCTGATATATTACTATAAAACCATAGAGTAACCATAGGTACTATTTGTTCCCATCAATGAACATTATACCACAAAGCTTGATGTAGATATAAAATTAACTCTAGGACATGATGGTTAATATATGTTCTTGAATACAAGGATATTAATTGCCTCATTCCTATGGATATCTAGGGGTCAGAGTGGTGACATATTCTGTATTAATGTAGAGATTCACATAATTTTCCCCTTCCAAAAAACAATAATCTTTTAGAAATAGGCACAAAATAATCTATATTAAATGTGAACCCCCTACCCCTCTCTCTCATTCATTTCATTTTTAATAAGTCTTTTAATACCTTAAATATAATTTAAAATATGTTAGAATAATTTTTTTAAATATGGGAATCAAACAACTAACTAATAGTATCGATAACTGGGGTTATTAAAGAAACTCAATCAAATAATAAGTTATATAAAAATATTCATCACTAATAAGAAAATAAGAATGCACTATTTATTTATTATTAATGTTTCTATTAATATAAACTTACAATTGATTCTAGAAAAAAACAAACAAAGACACAAAAAAAAACATGTCATTTAAAATATTCTTACTGATTCCTACCTTTCAACTCCTAAATAAGAGGAATAAGGCTCGAGAAGATAGGTCAAGGAAAAAATAAACAAAAAACAACCTAGGCTTCATTTGGTAACTCAAGTATCCAAAATAATTATGTTATCCATGCATATTTATGGATTACTTCTTATGTCTGGAAGGTTTTTTTATTTGGATATAATCAATACCAATATCCCTAATTTCACACTCATTCCATTTTTTAACATTTTTGACCTAGTATACAAAAATGTTTCCTAATTTAGGTCAAAAAATCACCTCAGGCACACTTCCAGTCACTAAAGTCTTGTTTTAAGGATAAGGGATATGGATAATATGTTTTAAAAATGGGTTAAACTCTTCAATGTATAACTAAAATAAATTTGATCATTCTCTAAATCCATCATTACCTTTCCAGCAGCGTGTGGTGTAAAATCGATTTTAGTTTTCCATATAGGCCCATACACATGTGTTAACTGACCTTACCATATGAAAACATACTTCTGTTTCTTTGGAAACGTTTTCTATCAAGTAAAAGATAAAATATAACCACTTGTTGTATTTTAGTGGTGAGAAGATGAGATGTAGGGTTCATCAAGGTTATGAAAAGATCAAAAACTCAAAACTCAAAACCAAAAAAGTCAAACAAAAATAGAGGAAAAGTAGAAAGTAACATACATTGGATTCAAGCCTTGATTCATCCGAGGTAACGTAGAGGAGTCACACTAGTAGCAGAGGAGTTCTGTGAGAGCTTGATAATTACGAGTGACTGATTCATGATTAAGGTTCCTTTAAATAGAATACGGATTCTTTTAATAGCACTTTTAGAAAATCAATAATAAAATTACCTTTTATCAGTGCTAAATTGATAACCATTGAAAAAAGGAGATATTTTCAGCACTTTTTTAGCACTGAAAAAGATTTATTTTAACAATGCTTTTTATTGCTAATAAAGATCGATCTTTATCAGCGTTAAAAAAGCGCTGATAAATATTCATTTTATTAGCTCTAAAACTTTAGCCCTCATAAATGATTTATAATTATTATTATTTAAAAAAATTATTATAATTATTATAATTATTTAAATATATATAATTATTTATTTATAGTTATATAAAAACTTATATAAAAAATATTTATTATTTATTTATAATAATTAAAAAAATAAAAATTTATAAATATAGTAATTATACATTTATAAAAATATTTATTTATAAAAATTTATTAAAAAATATATTTTTAACATTATTAGTGGATATATAATCTTAAATACATGAATTTTATAAGTGAGTGAAATTAAATAATTCAAAATGAGTACACATTAAAAATATTTAAAAAATTAATATGTTTTATTAATTAAATGTAAATTTTTTAAAAAATATGAATATATATATTGAAGTAGAAGAATACATATTGAAAATAGAAAAACATGGTATATATATATAATAGAAAATGATTAAAAATTAAATAAATTAAAAAATAAAAAATTATTAGAAATGAATACCCAAATTCTAATAGTATTAAAAAAATTGACCGATTAAAAACATAATATGTTAAATGTATCATGTTATAATGAAATTCTAAATTATACTAAAATTTGAATAAATTGCAGAAATATTATGTGTATGTGTTTCTATATGTTTTATAAATATATTTGTGTGTGAATTTGTATATAAAAACACATTAATTACATATATGCATGTACATGAAATCGATTTAACACACTATGTTTGATATATGTTAAATTGAAAAATCAAATGAAATTAAAAATGTATAATACATTAATATGTTTTTAATTAACATTTTATTCATTATATATATATATATATTAATATTTATAATTATTAAAAATATATATATTATACTTATACATTTTTATTAATAATTGTTTCATTAATATTTTTTTTAAAAAGTGCAATTTATTCATTTTTAATTTTTTGTTTAATTATTACAATTTATTAATTTTATATATCTATATTTAATATATAATATTTATTAATATTTATAATCTATATATATGTGTATTAAATATATACATTTTTATTAATAATTTTTTTATTAATAAAATGTTTAATATTATTCTTAATTTACTAATTTTAAATTTTTATTTTTTTAATTATTTCATTTTATTCATTTTACATATCTATATATTTAATATATACTATTTATTCCTTTTTAAAATTTTTATATATATATTCAATTTATTGATTTTTAACAGTAATTATTTAATACATGAAATCGTTAAAAAAATTATTTTTCTTTGTTAAATTATTTCTCTTTATTCTGGAACTTTATCAGCACTAAAAAATGTGTTGATACAGTGTATCCTTTATCAGTGCTAAAAAAAGTGCTAATAATGGGTAACCTTTAGGAGCACAGAAATAAGCACTAATAAAGGGAGCCCTTTATTAGCACTAAAAAAAGGACCGATAAATGGTGCCCTTTATCGATGCTTTTTTCTAGCAATGATAAAGGGATCCCTTTATCAACAATTATTTTAGTATTGATAAAGATAGACATTATCAGTAGATTTTTCTAGTGCTTATAAAAGTTAGCGCTATTAAAGGTGTGTTTTGTAGTAGTAGTGATATTGAAGAAATAAAATATTTTAGTTTTTAGATCTAGAAAAGTACTTGATAATTGTTTTGAAGTATTAAGTAACATTCATAAATTACCAAATGTATTTTTTTGAGTTTATGAGTGGCTAAGATCATTTGGAGTCAAAGGGGAAGAGGCTTAGTTTTAAATGGATAAAATTTATAAAAATGGAAATGTTTGGATTCAATGTATGTAAATTATAGTGTATGAGAATTTCTATATAGCTGAATCCATGTATTCGATGTCCTAGATATTAAAATATTCTAAAATGTGAATAGATAAGTATTCCAATGAATCAATGTAAATGAATTTCCCACATAAGGTAATTTCATGGTGTAACCAAAATATATATAGTTAAATGATGATGCATATCTAAAATCAAATCCATGTATGTGAATGAAGACATGTAACATCCTGATTCTATAATCCACTGAGAGAAACCCCATACTTGGTTGGTTACATGGCCTCAAGTGCATTTCCCTGAACTCCAGAGGCTTCCGACTAGTAGCAAGGGCCTTGGGTGTGATAGTGGGGAAACTATGCCCTCATTGTAAGAGAAACACAACAGAATTAAAACATATAGCAATAGAGAAAGAAGTAATAATACCATACTACAGTAAACAGTAGAAAACTGGAAGTAATAACAACTAAGCACATATATATATATATGATTCATGATACATATGTCTAGGAAAGCAGCCAAACAAGTCATACTGTTGGAATACAATATTAAACCAAAGTACAAAGAAAAGAAAGTAAATAGATCCACAGTATCGCAAGCCTCAGCTTGGTCTCATGCTCCCCAGCTCCATAGCAATCAAGTACCTAAAGTAGAAGGGTGATTTTACATTTCTTTACCTACAAAAATATAATCTATTTGGGCCCAAAAGAATAACCCAAATAGAGTGTGAGATAAATCACAGTAGGAAACCACCCCAAGATCTGTTTTTAATAGTCAATGAATAGGTAACCCTTTGAGAATTACTCACAGCCTAACCACTCTGGTTCAACCAAACAACCACAAGAAACCCTTTGGGAAGTACACACAGTCTAACCCCTCTAGTTCCGCTTTAGCAAAGAATCTCTGAGAAAGAACTCACCATCAATTCCCTCTATAGTCTTGTATCGGTAACTAATAGGCACTCTGAGGAAGCACTCAACATCCAATTCCCCCTGTGGCCCATATAGAGGAACTACTGACACTCTAAGGGAGAACTTGCGTCCATCCCCCCTATGGTCTCACAACGTAAAAGTAAACAGACACTCTAGAGAATTCCTCAGCGTCCATTCTCCCTATGGTCTACTACACCAAGTTCCCACAACCCTATATAAGTCAATCATGCACAACAATATATGGAAGCCAAATTAAACCTTAATAAATCCCTTGCAAAACAATCTACAACATATCATAGCATGTCAGATAAAGTCACTCCATCATAAAATACTAGGAATGGAAAACAAGGAGCCTAACAGGAAAGCTAGACAAAATGGTAAAAACAATAAAGCATAGAAAAACATCTAGAGCATGGAAAAGTTAACCCTATTCACAAATAACCTCTATCAAAACAAACAAAGCATAGCAGGCATTAGCATAGCTAAAAATGATAAACACGCAATACCCTGAACAAGGGTATTGGGAAATTTCGCACATATAACTCAATTAATAACCATAGACAGGCACAAACCACCTATCTTGGTGTTGAATAGATGACATATGTGAACCACATGCCTAAAACCTCCCTAGAACTTCGTTGGTCTACAAGAATTCTAAAAATGTTCAATCGAGAATATCTTATGAAAGAGGATAAATCAGAAGATGAAGTTCAAGAAGAAAGGAGAAATCACTGATGTGATTTCAACACAATCTACGACGGTTGATTTGGAAAAGGTACGACGAGTCAAGGGCTCATAGAAGATTTGCGTCGTACTATCACTCCTAGACGAGATGGACGAAGATGAATACGGTTCTTTCAATTAGACGCGACCCCATTCCGTTTAATGAAATAAAAAAATTACACGGCATGTATTTTATAAGTATACATTGTTTACATGCCTTTACCGGGCCTTTCTTTAGGTGGTCTCTAGGTCACCACACACAACTGTGTGATCAACCATTACATGGCCAGCACACGTCTACATGCGATAACTGAGTACATGTCATGTACTTATAAGTACATGGCGTGTACTATAGAAATTTCTAGAAACTCATTTTTTTCTAAAAAACAACCAGAAATGAAAAACGTACATGAAAAGAAGATTTGAGTTCTTAAAAACTTCCCCCCTTAAAGAAATTAATCCCTGAATTTCCTAGAAATGTGGCGTAGAAGAAGAAACCTCGAACATCTCTGGCCACTATGATCATACATTGGCCTCCCTCTCCCAAGTCTCATCCTGTACTCACATGTGCTGCCATAGCAATTGTACTAGATGAATAGATCGGCCATGGAGAACCATCGCACATCGATCAACAATCTGGATATGACACTCCTCGAATGAGGCATCTACCTCAAGATCAACCTCCTCGGGTTAGAAAACATGAGATGGGTCTGAGAAGTAACGTCGTAGTTGATAAATGTGAAAGACATCGTGTATAGCCCGATACCTCTAAGGTAACTGTAGTCGATAGGCAACCAGCCTGACTCTCTCCAAAACCTCAAACGGATAGATGTTCCTAGACAAAAGCTTAGCCTGTCTCCTAATACTCATGTGTCCTATCCTCGGTGTGACATGCAGGGAAACCTGATCTCCAACCTCGAGCTCCGGAGGTTATCTCCGTCGATCAGCACACGACTTCTGTCGTGACTGTGCAGTAACCATCCTCTTCCGAATCGACTCTATCTGCTCAGTGGTCTCTTGGACAAGACGAGGTCCCAATATAACTGCCACTCCTGCCTCTAGCCAGCATAAGGGTGATCAGAATGTCCTACCATACAAAGCCTCTAAATGTTACATCTGAATAGTTGATTGAAAACTATTATTGTAGGCAAACTCCACCAGAGGTTTTTGCTTCCCCCAAGAACCTCCAAAATCCCAGATGCATTCTCTAAGCATGTCCTCAAGCACCTGAATCGTACGCTTGGACTGGAAATCTGTCTGGGGGTGGTATGTTGTATTCAGAAGTACCTGTGTACTCAGAGCCCCTTGTAATCCATGCCAGAACCGAGAAGTAAAACTTGTGTCCCTGTCTGAAACAATGGAGTGTGGAACCCCATATAGACATGAAATCTATTATATGTACAACCTCTTCATCTCATCAATTTTGAAAGTATCCTTGATCTATAAGAAGTGATCAATCTTCATGAGTCTGTTAATGACAACCCATACTACACCATTCCCTCAAGGAAGCCTTAGAAAACCTTTCACGAAATCCGTCGTGACATCATTCCACTTCCACTCAGGAATGGGTAACTACAGCAAAAGCACAGATGGTCACTGATTCTATACCATCACCTACTGACAACATGAACACCTCATGAAGAAACTAGAAACATATCCCTTGATACCTTTCCGCAAATACTGACGGTGAAGATAACAATACATCTTGGTGACACCAGGATGAACTGCCCAAACTGAGGAATGGAAGTCCCGCATCATCTCCTCGCGTATGTCTGCTAACACCCATACGCACCCATGAAAACACATGATCTCATCCTCACCTATGGTTCATCCCAAACTATGGTTCTCTGCTGACACACTCTCTCATAGGACTAGTCCTTCTGAATATGATAGCTTCCTCATTCGCACTTGATCAAGAAGAGTAGAGGTAACAACTACAAAAGAAATAAATGTTTTCCCCTGTCTGTCATGAACCTCCAAATGCATCTCAGAGAACATATCCATAAGCTTCCAATCACTACTGGAATCCTAAACTGCCTGTATCTAAGTCCTCCTGCTCAGTGCATCAATCACAGTGTTGCCTTTCCCTGATGTGTAGGAAATCTCAAAGTCAAAAGACTGAAGGTACTCAACCCACCTTCACTATCTCAAATTCAGGTTGCATTGTGTGAATATATACTTGAGACTTTTATGATCTGTGAAAACCACAAAATTATCTCCCAACATATAATGTCTCAAAAAATGTAGCGCATGAACAACTGCATCCATCTTGAGATCATGGGTCGGGTAATTCCTCTCATGTGGCCTCAACTGCTGAGAACCGTACACAATGACCCCTTCTCCCGACATAAGCACCGCTCCCAACCTGATACCGTAATCATCAAAATATAAAGAATAGATCTTTCATAACTCTGGGAATACTAGTATCGGTGTTGAAGTTGACCTCCCTTTCAGCTCCTAAAATGCTGACTCACAAGAATTTGACCACAAGTACTTTGCACCCTTCTTTGTCAGGCCCGTCAGTGGTGCTGCTAAGTATGAGAAGTCCAGTATGAAACATTTTTAGTAACCATACAACCCTATAAAACTCCATACCTCAAATAAATTATTCATCTTCTACTAAGAAACTACTACTCTCACTTTCTCTGGGTCTACTGATACTCCTATCTCTGGGATAACATGACCCAATAAGTGAATTTGGTCCATCCAAAAGTGTCACTTTGAGAGATTAGCATATAATTGATGCTCTCTTATTGTACTCAATATGATCTCAAGATGTGTAGCATGGTTGTGTTGAGTGTGAGAGTACACCAAGATATTTTCCATGAAGACTACCACAAAAGTATCCAAGTATGGATGGAACACTCAGTTCATCAGTTCCATGAAGACTGCAGGTGTGTTCGTGAGACCAATCGACATAACCACATACTTGTATAGACCATACCTTCTTTAGAAGGTTGTAATAGGTATATTAGATTTTCGAAAACACAAATGATGGTAACTAGACCTCAATTAAATCTTCAAGAAAACCTGGGCCCCCTGAATCTAATCAAAGAGATCATAAACCCTTGGAAAAGGATATAAGTTCTTGACCATCAACTAGTTCAACTTCTAATAATCCACAAAAATTATAACGGTACCATCTGCATTCTTCACAAATAGGACAAGAAACCCCCAAGGAGAAGTGATGGGTTGGATGAAACCCTTTGTCTGAAACTCCTCCAATGGATTCTTGAGCTCCTGCAACTCTGGTGTAGCCATCCTATATGGAGGAATGGAAACTTGTGCCACTCCTGGAACTAGCTCAATAGAAAAGTCCACCTCTCGCTCTGGTGGTAAAACTGAAAAGTCTTTTGGAAGTATATCCTTGAAATGATACGCCACTGGAAGAAAGTAAATATGTGAGGTCCCCTGGTCATCCATACATAGAATAGAAATCTGGGCTGTAAATCCTCCCAACCCATGATGCTCAGGTCACACTCTACTCGCTTGGACATCCCCTTATCCCTTATGAAGAAACAATCTGCCCTATGGTGATGTGAAACTCACCCTACGGTGATAGAAATAGAAAAATTCTTGGAAGGTAACTAACTTGTCCATTCCAAGGATAACATCATAGAATTCCATCTCTATGACATAGAGGTCCCATAAGAAGTGTCACCCACCTACCTCAAGAGGGAACTCTTTGCACTGACATACACTAGCTGTTCTAGTCCCCCACGAAGTGTCTAGCATCAAAATATCACCAGAGGAAAAGATATAGAGTCCAAGGCTCTCCATAACAGCAACATATATAAAGTTATGGGAAGCCCCTATGTCAAAAAGAGAAGAATCTAAAACTAAGGTAACTAGGATCATACCTCAAACTGTTGGGGGTCCAAGATCCTACTCTTGCTGGGTCTCCTCCACTGCAAAAGTCTAACCTGCTTCGCATCCTTATGACCATGCTTGACAACCCTGGGATGATCCACCCTACTGTTGTTCAAATCCTAGAGATTGGATACCACAACTGTGACCTCCACCTCAGCCTGAATGGCCAGAAGAACTCCAATTCCCAGACTGATGAGAAACTGGTGGTGCTGCTCCTGAATGAGGAGTCATAGAAAAACCCCTATCATCAGCTTACGGTGAGAAAAACTGCCAGAAATACAGAAGATGGCCCATTTTTTAATAAGATCAGAACTCCAATAGGTCTCTCAGGAAATGTGGCCTTGTATGCTCGCTCTTCCCTCACTAGTATCACACCACCTGGCTACCTGAAGATGTCTCTCACCTCCTTGGATCTCCACGTGAAGACTTCCTATGGAACTTCCTACTGTCAGTAGGAGGGATACTAACTCCGGATGTCAAACCACCCAGGCTCAAAACATCAGAATCCATCATATTGTGATCCGTGATCAACACCTAGTGGACTATATAAGTGATGGAATTCAACCTGAAGATGTTCACCTAAGATCAGATGTCATGCCTGAGACCATCCTAAAACTTCCTTGCTAGGAATAACTCATCACCTCCTAGAATGGGCGTGAAGGGTTGTAGCAATGTGAAGCGAGAAGAATACTCCATAACTGAAAGAGTACCCTACTCCAGACTCATGAAATCTCAGGATTGATTGTCCCTCAAAGTCCCTAGATAAATGTAACCATAGAAGGCATGCTGGAACTCATCCCATTCTATGACCTGTTGGTGTCCCGCCGGTAAGATCACATCAAATATCTCTTGGCAGAATCTTTTAGCATGTACGTATCAAGATTCACCCTCCTCTCTAGAGGTGTCTTCAGATGATCGAAGTTAGAAACCATGTATTCTAACCATGACATTACAACCTGTGGACCTCCATCCTCTATGAATGTGGAAGGATGATAATACTGAATGACCCATGTTAACTCTTCCATAGATGGGGCAGGATGCGGTACTCCTCGGAAGGTCTTAATAAACCTCATAAAGCCCTCTCACAACTATGCATCAGCACCTGTTTCTGGAATGACAGCTGGTGCCAAGACTGACACTATAGGAGGATCTGCTGGTAGTCCCTGATCAGCCATGTCCGGTGTCTGATCACTGCCATGTAACTGGAGGACAACCGGAGGACGTATTAGTGGAATGAATCTTCAAGGTCAAGCACACACCTTAGATAAATATTATCAAGGACTGAAACATAGAAGTGTTATATGGGAATAGGATAATGAAAACATTCAAGTATTTCAGAACATGGATACACGGTGTGTATAATTCCTACACTGTGTGTTCCTTTAATCCTTCACATGGGTGTGTACTTCTGCCAACCAAGGTCATGTAACACCCTAAACACACGACGTGTTGTCCAAACACACTGCATATTCTTGAGTCCACTTCCCCTACCAAGGTTCCCTTACATAGCTAAGCCACACAGTTCTCCTAGAAGAAGACTACATGGCTTGCTAGTTCCAGAAACGGTGTGCACTAGACGAACTTCATCAACCAGTGTTTTTAGTCACATATCCGGTTACACGGCTCACTCTACACAGCGTGTTTATGCCAGACACGGAATGAAATAGAAGGATTCCACCACCCCATGTTGTTCTTTACATGATCGGATACAAGGGTAATACTAAATGGCGTTTTCAAGCTTGACACAATGTGTATAACCTAAGTTTTATCCATCTGTTTTTTTAGTCACACATGTGTACAAATGGTCTACACAACACGACGTGTAAAACCGGCACACGGTGTGTTCCCCCAAATATTTCCCAACCCCATGTCTCTACCCACAAAGCCAGTGACACGGTTATAGACTAAACTAAATGTACATACAGTACACAATGTGTACTTAAGAAAAAAAATTCCTTCCCGAATAGAAGGACACATGGCGTTTATTCATCTTTACATGCTGTGTATTCTAGGTTTTTCTGGATAGTAAGCCTCATAAACTACTCTAGAACCTAGAAAAACACTGAAAAGAACATTAAAGTTCAAAATTCTAATCCGTGAGGGGCCATACTCCCTGCGAATCAAATCATGGAATCTCATACATGTCATATATAAGAAAACAAGGCAATGATCCACCAAATTATGATCCATGAGGGCACATAACACCTCAAGAACCAAAGTTTTCCATCCATTTAAATTAAACCTTACAATAATAAATACCCCATTAAAAGTAGTTATTCTGTCAAGGAATTTATCAAAACAACATTCATATCTAGCATGACATCTATCAAAACAACAAGAAATCACTAATACACCCCAAATGGCATGAAAGTAATGCAAGACATCTGATTTCTAACAAGTGACTATATGCTGCATAATATGTCATACTATCATATCATTGGGTGACAATAGAAATAGAACCTCAATATTATCAATAATAATAGCACAAAACATGTGAATCACCCAATGGTAAAATCAAATCAACTATAAAATTGAAAAACCATAAAAAATTGAAATAACAAGGTAAATTGGCTTTTCCCTATTCACAGGTTAGCTACTCATGGGCACAACATAATACAAAGTACCTATTTCCTTCCTATCCCTATCTGTAGGCTCTAAATAGTAAGTTAAGAAGAAAAGAATTCCTTTGATACCACTTTGTAACATCTCGGTTCTGGAAGCTACCCAGAGGCACCCCGTACCTGGTTGGTCACATAGACTCAAGTGCATTTTCTCAAATTTTAGAGGCTACCGACTAGTAGAAAGTGTCTTAGGTGTGATATTGGGGAAATAATTCCCTCATTGGTAGAGTAACATAGTGGAAGTAAAACATATAGCAATAGCAGAAGCAGTAATAATACCATACAATAGTAAACAATGGAAAATTGAATGTAATAACAACTGAGCACTTATATATATATATATGACGCATGATACATATGTCTAAGAAAGCAGCCAAACAAGTCACAATGCTGGAATAAAATACTAAACCAAAGTACAGAGAAAATAAAGTAAACATCTCCACAACATCGCAAGCCTCATCTTGGTCACATGCTCCCCAGCTCCATAACAATCAAGTACCTAATGTTGAAGGGTGATTTCCCTTATCTATACCTACAACAATATAATTTGTTTATGCCCAAAAGTATGACCCAAACAGGGTGTGAGATGAATCCCAGTAGGCAACCACCCAATGATCTGTGCCTAATAGTTAGTGAATATATATATGGCAGGAAATAATCAAAGAGAAGAAGTAAACAAGAAAGTACTCAAATGTAAACAATCCTATAGTTTCAATTTCATTAAATTTCATATATCAAGTAACAGATAATCAAAAATAGGTAACCCTATGGAATGTACTCATAGCCTAACCCCTCTTTTTCAACCAAACAACCACAAGCAAACCTCTGGGAAGTACACACAGTCTAACCCCTCTGGTTCAGCTTTAGAAAAGACTCTCTGAGGAAGAACTCATCTTCAATTCCCCCTATAGTCTCCTATTGGAAACTAATATTCACTCTGAGGAAGCACACAACATCCAAATCCCCATGTGGCCTGTATAGAGGAACTACAAAAACTCTAAGGGAGCACTTACGTCCATCCCCCCTATGGTCTCGCAACGTAAAAGTAAATAGACACTCTGAAGAAGCCCTCCACATCTATTCTCCCTGTGGTATACTAGACCAAGTTTCCAGAGCCCTTTGTATGTCAATATTGCACAATAATATATGGCATCCAAAGTAAACCATAAGAACTACTTGGCTATATAATGTACATCATATCACAACATGTGAGATAAAGTCACTCCATCCTAAAATACTAGGCATGGAAAACAAGCAGCCTAACAGGCAAGCTAGACCAAATGGTCAAAACAAGAAAATAAGGAAAAAAATCCATATCATGAAAAAGTTAACCCTATTAACAAATAATTAACCTCTATCCAAACAAACAAGGTATAGCAAGCATTATCAAGGCTAAAACCGTAAACACGGAATACCCCGAACAAGGGTATTGGGAAATGTTTCACATATAACTCAATGAATAACTACGGAAAGGCACAAACCACATACCTAGGGGTTGTACAGAAGATATACGTGAACCTCAGGCCTTAAATCTCTCTAGAATACCATAGATCTACAAAAATTATAGAAACGTTCAACTGAGAATATCTCATGAAAGAGGAGAAATCAGGAGATGAAGTTAAATAAGAAAGAAGAACTCACCGATACGATTCCAACACAATCGACGGTGGTCGATTTGGAGAACAGATGGCGAGTCAAGGCCTTGGAGAAGATCTGATCCGTACGGTCGCTCTTGGACAAGACAGATAAAGAAGAATAGATTTCTGTCGATTAGACGTGACCCTGGTCTATTTAATGAAATAAAAAAAGTACATGACATGTATTTTAAAAGTACATGGTGTGTACTTGACTTTATCGAGCACTACTTTTGGCAGTCTCTAGGTCACCACACACAGCTGTGTGCTCTACCATTACATGGCAAGCACACAACTATGTGCATCGACTAAGTACACGATTTTTACCTATAAGTACATGTCCTGTACTCTAAAAATTTTCAGAAACTTCATTTTTTCCCAAAAACAACTATAAAAGAAAAACATACCTAAAAAGAAGATCTGAGTTCATAAAAGACTCATGTTGGTGAATTGGTATAGGAGAACCACATTTGAAAATTAAGATATGTGAAACACAATGTAAGAGAATTACATGAGTAGTCGAGTATACGTATGAAAAAATGAATTTCACATAGCCGAATTTCCCTTACATACTAGGTGAAAATTATAGAATTCCAAAGAAAATTATTCTATATAAAAAATATTATGGTATGGTGAAAAGGTTATTCATTCATGGTATAAACATCACAAAACCTAGAAAGGGTTGTGATCCAAGCATGAGATTAAAGAAGAGTCGATCTTCATCCCTAGTAAAGGGAAGATCGAGGGAGATTAAAATATGAGCTTCCAAAATTATTTAATTACGAGGAAATAAAAATCAGTCAATTATTATGTTGTTCTATTAAGATAAAAAGCATGATTATTAGAGAACCCAAGATATGATACTAGTATAAGAATGAATGAATGAGAAGAATGACTGAATGTATCTCAGGATGCACAAAATAGAGTTATCTATTTTTCAAGAATAATGCTGATGAAGTTCAATCATACCTTAAGATAATGTTCATAAAATTATATATAATTTTTTTATAAGTATGTTTGATTGTTCATGATTACCTAGGATTAATTTTATGGTATTTCCTATTACTTGAGTAATAACAAGAATTGACATGTGTTGTGAGTAGTAAAAATGATTTCTACACAATATCTATTTTTTGTATTTTATAAAGCTATAGAGAAACTTAAATTATAGATTTTAATGGATTGTTTTGAGTAATTTGAATTTGGAATTAATGTATATATATTTTTAAGAACATATAGGTTGAGTTTCAAAAATTCACTGCATTTAATGTGGGTATTATGTGAATAACTCTTGAGTTGAAAAATAAATGAATGTGAATACATAGGATCCCAACAGGGGTGTTCTATTGTTGTGATTTTATGTTGAATGATAATTTCTTCCATAACATAATATTTTTGGGGATTGAAAATTAAAGGATAATTTAATGTATCCTCCCATGAATGTGATAAGGTTTAGAGGTCTTGGAGAGAAAATCTGAAAAGAAGAATCATTTGTTATTGGTGTGTGTTACAAGATTGGGTATTCGAGAGTTGTGTTTTTAGGCCACATATTAAGATCACTTGAAGATGAATGAACAAATTCATGTTGTAGTGAAAAAGGATAAGTAGAGTGGATTGACATTATTATGATATCATATTGAAGTATTCCTAAGTATTAAGTGGAAGAAAATCCTATGAAATCCTTGGTTTTAGAAGTTTTTTGAGGATATTCTAGGTTTGAATATCATAGGAGCTCACTGAATGAGATATCTGGGTGAATAGAATCAAATGTTCCATAAAATTGAGATATGAGTAGTGACTCAGCTACATATAATTCTAGAAGACCAGCTATAATGACTCGAATCCAGGTACCGCCCAAAGGTGCCCCAAACCCAGTTGGTTACATAACCTCAAGCGCATTTTCCCAAATGCTAGAGGCTGCCGACTAGAAGTGAGGGTCATGGTTTGATAATGGGAAAACAATGCCCTTATTGGTAGAGTATAAACAACAGAAAACAAATAGTAAACAATACCGGAAGTAGTAATACCATACAACAGAAGTAAATAGTGGAAAACTGATAATAATAAAACAACTGAAGCATATATATATATATATATAAATGATTCATGTCACATGTGTCTATAAAAGAATCCAAAATAGGTCCCAATGCTGGAAATACAATATAGATACCAAAGTACATAAAAACAGTAAAATCCAACAGTATCGCAAGCCTCATCTTGGTTCCAGGCTCTCCTACTCCAATAGTAATTAAGTACCTGATGAAGAAGGTCGCTTTCCCTTATCTATACCTACAATCATATAATCTGTTTGGGTCCAAAAGCATGACCCAAGTAGGGTGTGAGAAGAATCCCAGTAGGAAACCACCAAACGATCTGTGCCTATCTGTCAGTGAATATATATAGCAGGTAATAATCAAGAATGAAGAAATAAAATTGGAAGTACTCAAAAGTAAACAATCCTATAGTTTTCAATTACTTTCATTTAAGATTTAGTATTCATCCATTGAATCATGTAACCCTGGGATCTAGCCTAAGATCTATATTCCCTATGTAAAGTAAAAAAATATATGTCTCAAAAGACCATCTAAACAATAAAGTAAGACCGAATCCAAGCTTGTTCTTTGTCTTAGAAGATACGTCACAGTCATTTAACTCATCACAAATGACCCTTTAGGAAGGTTATCACAGTCTAACCCCTTTGGCCCCACATATAATCAACTAAATAAATAATGAACCTCTTGTAAAGATCTAATAATCTAACCCTTTGGTCCCACATAACATCAATTCAATAAATAAAGACCCTCTATGAAATCTCTCATGATCTATTCCCTTCTGGTCAATCATCAACACCAAGGATCTCATTTTCCTCTGTAAATAATATGGAAGTCCCCTTAGTCTTCCTTGTCCAAGTCTCTAATGGTCCATTAGAAAAACAACACGTATATTATATCAAAGAAACTCATGTAATTTGATACTACTACATGGATAAACATTCAAAATGCATACCATAGGCATTTCATATAATCAATCAAACTCAATACTAATCAAAAAGGCATTAAAGAAAAAGGTATGCCTCAAAGTAAACCTAGAACAAACAACCATAAACAATCAATCAAGGGGAAACACACCCATGGGGTTTCCCTTTGACAAGGTATCTAACCAGACGCATAAATAAAAACCCTTTTATTAACCAAATAAACCATAGCAGGTAATAAAAGGGATAAATTACAATTCAAGAAATACAAAAAATGTGGGAATCAATCACTTTTAGCATATATAATCCAAATAAAAACAATGAAATGAGAAAACCATCTACCTATATATTGTACAATCGATATACTTGAATGCCGGCCCTTGAATCGGCCTAGATTGGCGTAGATCAACAAAACGGTAATAACACCCAACCTTGAATAACTCACAAGAGAGGATGAATCAGGAATAAAGGTTATAGAGGGTTTGAGAACTCATAGGTGGGATTAGAATGCACCCGACAGTGTCTCAATTGGATCTTGGATGGAGACTTGAGGGTTCAGACTTCGTCCGTCATTCTGGGGTGCCACTATGTGAAACACGGGAAGAATAATGTGTTTCCAGACATGAGACGTGACCTTGATCTGATGTGTCAAATAAAAGAAAAACTACATGTAGTTTTCTTTAAAACTAAACACTTCATAGTATACTTAACAGGACCCCAACATAAATGGGTTTTCCAGGTCACCACCTGACCATGTATTCCGCCATTACACAGTCAAAACATGGCTTTATGCGGAAAGATAAGTACATGGAGTGTACTCAGAAGTACATGACATATACTTAGAAAATCCTCTTTTTCTTTCTTTTTCCTCAAAACAATCTGAGAAAAAGATCCATACCTAAAAAGAAGATCTAGTTTCTTATAAAATCTCCCCCCTTAAAGTAATTCATCCTTGAATTTCCCTTTCAACGATGGTTAAGAATAATATATAAATAAATTCATCCACTGTGATTGCACATCAACCTCCCTCTCCCAAGTCTCGTCATGCACTCATTCATGCTGCCATAACACCTATACGAGTGGAACAAACCAGCCATAGAGAACCTTTGTGTTGTGATTTACAATCTAAATAGGGTGATCCTCAAAAGATGCATCCACCTCTAACTAAACCTCCTCATGTTGAAAAACATGAGATGGGTTTGAAAAGTAATGGCAGAGCTTAGAAACCTGAAAGACATCATGTATATCCCAGTACTACCAAGGTAACTACAAATGATAGGCAACTGACCTGACACTCTCTGAGACCTCAAATGGCCCGACATATCTTGGGGAAATCTTCCCCTATCTCCCAATCCTCCTGTGTCCTAACCTCAGTGTGACATGCAAGAAAAACTGATCTCTGACCTCGAAATCCAGAGGTCATATCTGTCGATCATCATAAGATTTCTGGAAAGAATGTGCAGTAGCCATCTTCTTCCGAATCAACTCCACCGCTTAGTGGTATCCTCGACAAGAAAAGGTCCTTGCATAACTGCCTCTTCTTCCTCCTACCAATATAAGGGTTATTGACATGGCCTGCCATACAAAGCCTCATAAGGTTCCATCTAAATCATTTCCTAAAAACTATTATTATAGGCAAACTACACCAGGGGTATGTGTCTCTCCCAAAAGCCCCCAAAATCTAGGACGCATGACCGAAGTGTTTCTTCGAAAACCTAAATCATGTGATTGGATTAGACATCTATATGGGGATGGTAAGATGTACTCAGATGTACCTGTGTTCCAAATCCCTCAGTTGTCCCTACCCGACACAAGAAGTAAACCATGCATCCCAGTCTAAAATGTCAGAGTTCAAAACCCTATTCAAATGTATTATCTCTTGGATGTACAACCATCCATGCTCATCAACATTGAAGGTTTCATTTATTATCAAGAAATGTGAAAAATTCATGAGTATGTTGAAAAAAACCCAAACCACATCATTACATCAAGGTGACCTCGGTAAACCTATCACAAAATCCATCGTGACATCATTCAACTTCCACTTGAAAATGGGTAACTGCTGTAAAACCCCTACCAGTCACTAATGCTCCACCTTCACCTACTGATAGGTGGAACAACTTATAACAAAAACATCTATATCCCTCTTCATGCATGGCCACCAATACTGACAATACAGATCTTGATACATCTTGGCGATACCAAGATGGACTTCCCATATAGAGGCATGAAAATCTCACAACATCTCCTCACACATATCCAAAAATTCTAGAGGCTACTGAAAAGTAGCATGGGACAAGGTGTGATAATGGAGAAACTATTCTCTCATTGGTAGAGTATACATAGAGGAAAAATAAGTAAATAATAGAAGAAGCAGTAATACCATACAACAGAAGTAAACATTGGAACACTGATAGTAATAAATCAACTGAAATATATATATATATATATAAATGATTCATATCACATGTGTCTTGGAAAGAATCCAAAATAGGTCACAATTATATAAATACAATTCAGGAACCAAAGTATAGAACAACAGTAAATTCCAATAGCATCAAAACCCTCATCTTGGTCCCATGTTCTCTAGCTCTAACAACAATTAAGTTCCTGATAAAGAAGCTGATTTCCATTATCTATACCTGTAATCATATAATATGTTTAGGTCCAAAAGCATAACCCAAACTAGGTGCGAGACCAATCCCAGTAGGTAACCACCAATGATATGTGCGTAACTGTCAGTGAATATATATAGTAGGTAATATGAAAGAAGGAAGCAATAAACTAGGAAGTACTCAAAAGTAAAAAATCATATGGGTTTTAATTACAATCATTTATCATTTAATATTCATTAATTGAATCATGTAACCTAGGATCTTGCCTAAGCTCTATATCCCCAGTGTAAAGTAACAAAATAGATGTCTCAGAAGAACATCTAAACAATCATGTAAGACATAATCCAGGCTTGTGCTTTGTCTTGGTAGAAATGTCACAATCATTAAACTAATCACAAACAAACCTATGGGAAATATCTCATAGTCTAACCCCTTTTGTCCCATAGAGAATCAATTCAATAAATAACGCCCCTCTAGTAAATCTCTCACGGTCTAACCCCTTTGGTCCCACATAGAATCAATTCAATAAATAATGATCATCTGGGAAAGCTCTCATGGTCTATTCCTTTCAGGTCAATCATTTACACCAAGGATCTCACAGTCCTATGTAAATAATCTATAAGTCCCTCAGTCTTCCTAGTCCAAGGCTCTCATAGTCCATTGGAAAAATATAGTATCACACATATCATATCAAAGAAAATAATCTTGAACTCCCCTCATTCTTCATAGTCCAAGGCTCTCACAGTCCATTGGGAAAATAGTGCACAAATTATATCAAAGCATCTCATGTAATATGAAACTAATACATGGATAAACATTCACAATGAATATCACATGAATTTCATATAATCAATCTAACTACATCCTAATCAAACAAGGCATGGAAAACAAGGTATGCCTCATAGGAAACCTCGACCAAATGACCATAAACAATCTATCAATGGGAAACTCACCCATGGGGTGTCCCTTAGACAAGGTATCTAAACTCACAAAAAAGTAACAACTATTTTATCAATCAAATAAATCACATCAGGTAATAACATGGTTATATTCCAATTCAAGAAATACCCAAAACGTGGGCATGCATCACTTTTAGCATATATAATCCAAATACAAACCACCTACCTCGATGTCGTATGATCGACATACTTGAACGCTGGCCCTTGAATTAGCAAATATCGGCGTAGATCTACAAAACTGTGGAAACTGCCGACCTTGAATAACTCAAAAGAGAGGATAAATAAAAAAGAAAGTCTCTAGAGGGTTTAATAAATCACTGGTGGGATTCCAATGCACCTGAAAGTGTCTTGATCAAATCTCGGATAGAGAATCAGTGGTTTGTACTTTTTCCATCATATTGGAGAGGTCCTGTATGAAACACGGGAAGAAGAAAGTGTTTCTAGACATGAGACGTGACCCCCTTCTGATATATGAAATAAAAGAAAAACTACATGGAATGTTCTTTAAATATACATGTTGTGTAGTATCCTTAATCTTCCCTCAAATTAAGTGGGTCTTCTAGTTCACCACACACCTATGTATTTGGCCATTATATGGTCAAAATGCGGTTGTACACGGAAAGCTACGTACATGGCCTATACTCAAAAGTACATGGTGTGTACTTAGAAAATCATATTTTTCTTTCTTTTTACTAAAAACAACCTGAAGAAAAGATCCATACCTAAAAAAGAAGATATGGGTTCTTACAAACACCCCCCTTAAATCATTTCATCCCCGAATTTCCCTTCTAAGGGTGGTGAAGAAGAATCTATGAACAGCTCCAGCCACTGTGATTGCACATCAGTCTCCCTCATCACAAACCACCTACCTAGATGTTGTATGATCAATATACTTGAACGTCGGCCCTTGAATCATCTTATATTGGCATATATATACAAAAAGGTGAAAAGATACCAACCTTGAATAACTCACAAGAGAGTATTAATCAGTAAGAAAGGCTCTAGTGGATTTGAGAATTCACTGGTGGGATTCCAACGCACCTAACAGTGTCTTTATTGGATCTCAGATGAAGAATTGGGGGTACAGACTTTTCCCATCATTATGGGGTGCTCCTATAAAAAACATGGGAGGAAGAAGGTGTTTCTAGACATGATATGCAACCTCTCTCCAGTATATCGATTAAAGAAAAACTACATGGTGTTTTATTTAAAACTATGTGTTGTGTAGTAGTCTTAATCGGCCCCCGACTAAAGCAGGTCTTCCAGGTCACACACGACCATGTATCCAACCATTACATGGTCATAACTAGGATGTACCTGACAAGCTAGGTACATGACATGTACTCATAAGTATAAGGCATGTTCTTATAAAATTCTCTTTTTATTTCTTTTTCCTCAAAACAACCTGAAGACAAGATCCATACATAAAAAACAATCTGGGTTCTTACACCGGCTGGTATTCAAAGAAGTTTCTTATGAGAATAAGGAGATCAGTTTTATTAATAAAGATACATCCTATGCAAATATTTTGATCTACCTCAAAAGAGGAACTTAAAGGGAGAACTTGCATATACATGGTGGGACTCTGTGTAACCTGTGTGTCTCAGGGTATGAAATGATAACATTGTGATACTAAGTGAATACAGTGGAAATACATTGAAGAAGTTCAGTGGGATGTTTTCAAGAAAGTACTATGAGAGGTAAAAAAAGTGACTAGTGTGACTCTGAACAAGAGAATATCATTGGGTCTTTGATCAGGTTTTAGTGTTTGAACCACCCTCCACTTTTTTGTGATATTTTATTATAGTGAAGAATCATTGAGTGGTGCACTTAACCAATCATGGAAAGGAGTAGGTCTTTATCCCCAAAAATTTTGATCATTTTTTATTATGCATTTATTTACTACATTATACAAGTGATGCAATGAGACACACGAATGAGTGGATCAAGAATAAATAAGTCTTCAACTAAAGGTAAATATTCAAAAGAAATTACTGGCTAATGATTTAACCATCCTTTCATTGTGGTCCATCAACCCTCTTTGAGTTTTAGTAATAAATCAAATAAAAAGGGATTATCATAAGGGAATAAACCTAAAAAGATTCTTATATAAGTAAATAATTAATATAAGTATATTATAAAGTATTTAAAGAATGTACATGGTGATTCTAACTCAATGTAAGTGATTTATAATCTCAATTTCTTTTCATTGATACTTATGTCATTTGCACTACATGTTTTTTAGGGGAATATACAATCATATGGATATATTTTAACATTTATTTACCAATATTCAAGTAGTTTAAAAATCCTTTTAAAACTCTCTTCTTCAATGTCCTTTTGATTCAAAATTTTCCGTAGTGGTAAGAGATTTTATTTAAAACATTGCAATAAAACAATCTTATCAAAATATTCCACTTCTATATACTTATTCATTAAAAAAATTCATGAATTTTACTAAAACATGTTAAAAGATATTTTTAATTATCCCTGAATCTTTAAAAAAAATTAGAAATGAATATTTTAAATGTTTCTGGAATGGGTATCTTTTGACTCTTGTTACCAAACTTCAAAAGATTTCTTTTTATCTCTATAACATGAAATAATCTTCTAGTTATCATGTCCTTTCTTAAATACCAAGATTAATCTATAAGTTTCTATGTTTTCTCAATGAAGATAATTTTCCAGTTCTTTTGAAAATTTTAAGTTTTTAAATGTTTTCAAAAGAAACAGATACTTCTTCTCATTTTTATGAGAAAACATAATGTGATTTTTCTAACAGGATGAAATTCCAAGGTTATGGTTTTTATATTGAAATTTACACATTATAAAATGTGTTTATTTTAGAACATGACACGTGGGAATTATTAATCAATGTAGGAATGCAGAGTAAACTCAAACCCTTACAAAATTGTGTCCATTTATGATGGGTGGGTCTATTAAATCACTTCAATGCATTGGATAAAGTGCAGAGTTAACTAATGTAAGTAACTCTTAAGAGAATGTAGATGGTGTTAATTACTCTTATCAAGTGGAAGAGTTAGCTGATATATGCTCATGTTAAGATAATATTGGAGTTATCTTGATAGATAATTCCATGATGAAATTATGATGCCCCCTGTTTCCTTTATGTTTTATCTATTATTTTAAATAGGGTTTCATAGAAATCCATTGGATTTCAAAATGTAAACAATGAGTTTATGATTTCAAAGAAAGTTTATGATCTTCTAAATTTGAAAGGGTGGATTTCATGGTAAGATTTCATGAATTATAAAACTTTCTTTATGGTTCATTATTAAACGTTTCATGAAAAAATTGGACTATTTAATTTTATTTCACATGTAGGTTAATGAGTATTTTGAGCTCAAAATTTTATTAAGTAAATGGAAAACTTCCTTCTGGGGTTTTATCGATTTTATATGGATTAATGGGTTTCCTTCCTTTTTATATCCATTACTGTCATTTTTCTGCTCATCCAAAGTAATAAAATGTTTTTTATAGGGACGAAATATGATTAGTAACTATTATTAATTCTAGATCTGAATAAATAAAATATTCTAGAAAGTATGTTAGGAATGAAATAAGACAGTGAACTTAAAAATATAAATTTTATGGGGAAAAAATGAACACTGTATGTTAATATTCCATATGTAATGTAATGTATTTCTTAATTATCTAAATATATAAACCTAAATGATCATATTAATGTAATAAAATGAAACACATTTCCTAAATCAAGTAATTATGGGTTGATTAAGGTATGAAACCTTATAGTGGTGGTGCAGAAAAAACATTGATGTATCATGTGGGGACTGAGAGATGTATTAATCATGTACCATTGAATTCCAATCCTTGTAGTGTATCGGGCGACAAATGTTCTTATCAACTGCCTACCATGTGCATTATATTGGGGAAATTGATGTGTAATTCATCACATTCCAAGTCATGTATTCATTAAATGAACACAATATGTGTTTAGAAACTACACACTATATGATATTTTTCAACTCTTTGAAATCCCTAAATGTAAAAATAGTGAGACACAACATGTTCTCCATGGATACAAGCCATGTGATCACGTTCTTCTTCTTAGAAAATCTACCTACCTGATTTTATTATCACTACCCACACTGCTCGAATAAACACCTTTTCCAAATGGTCTCTCCCACCCCACCAGAGCCCATTATTCATCCTGAAAATCTGACTATATATGATGTCATTCCATTAAATGTCTTTTAATTAATTCATTCTAAGAACATTGCTTGGGACATCCATCATATGTCATCACCAGCATATCCTTGTAGATCGTTACCTCCCTTCACAATTACCATGGTCTGACCCCATCATGTCATCATTTTCCATTTATCTATAGTTCATTATAAGGACCATAGTTTGTTCACTCGACCATGAGGGATAATAGGAAGAGTTGGAGGAGGGAATATAATGGTCATCGATGGTTAGATTATTCCATCCTCCCTCATGATAACTAACATCGATCACTCCCAATAGATTTGATCCACACTGAATCATAAAAAATGTCGGGGAAAGGGTGGATAGAAATCCATCAACTGATCCATTCTTTAAAATTTATAATGTCAACATAAATAATTCAACTACAATGATAATAAAATGAGTGGAATTTTTTATAATTTTTTTTATAAACAAATAATTCCTGAAAAATATCTCAAATATATTTTATATGAAGAACAAAAAAATCCTACCTTAAATGATGATCAATGTTACATTTAAATCAATTATTCATCTATGATCTGATGGCATCCCCTTGATGAATCGCTCTAACCCTAATCTATGTTAAGGATGTATAGTGTCGATGGATAATCTATATTTAGAGGATTAGGGTGAAATTTAAAAATACAGGGTTAGGTTTTTCTTGGTCATTCCATTAAACTCCTGAAATGGTATATTTTAGGACCTGGATCACAAACATAAAAAACATATCTCCTAGGTAAACCCCTCATATTGAGTCAAACTTCTATGATAGATTTTCCATCTATGGTTCAGGTTATGATTTATAGATAATTTTTTCCATTTTCATGCATGGGATAAAAATTAAATATTTGAAATGTCAAATATTTTCTAAGGGCCAATGATGCTTTAAAAATGAACCGACCAAGATACTACATTATGAAAATATTATTAAATAATTATTTTAATGTATTCTACTAAAATATTGTTCTTTATAGAAATCATGGTTTTATCCAACCCTTTCCTAATCTCCTACAATACTTAGTGAAGTATTGGAGAAAAATAGTTAATGGATTTCACTTGGGAGAGGTGGAGGATGATAATTGGGCTTAGAGAACATATTATACTATTTAGAGTTAAGAAAATACCCAAGGAAAATCATTTAATGTGGATTTAGATTTATGAGAAAATACCACCGTCCCACTTTTAAAAAAGCCCAAATGGGCTCTACTGGGTACCCAATGGGGGACCACCGACCACTCGACAGCCAATGGGTACCTAGTGAACAATCATAAAGTACCCTTTAAAAGATCTAGTAGCACTTGTTGCTCCACCAGACACCATTGATTACTTTATGGACTTCAATTACTAAAAAATAATTGTATCACCCTTATTAATTTGTTATATTCATTATTTAAACAACCCCAAACTCCCAATTATTCAATATAGAATCTAAGTTAAAAAAATTACAATAAAACCCTAACCAAAATGACATAGTTTATTACGAAAGAATTGATAGTGATAATAGAATTAAATATAATAACTATTGAACATTATAATTTATTCAATAACTAGAGTGTTAAATATTTATAATTGCACAGAATTTAAGTTATCGATTTATTCATGGAGATGGGGATAAAGGGGAACAACTATTCTAGATTTGTGTACAAGTTATATTTGGTACATTCATTATAATGACTCATTAGGAATTTTTCTTTATGAATTTATGTTGAAGTAGTGATTGGAGGGATAAAAATAGGTAGTAATCCTTGGACTCGGTAGTGAAACAATCATAAAATTCATATTCACCCAACAATGCATATGTAAATTATTGGCACAACATTACATCATTAGTGTATGCTCCATAAATATATATATTTTTTTATGAAAGTAATAAAATATATTTTTTACTCCTACTTAAATTTCATTATTTGGATAATCTGCAATGTTTTATTTATTTGATAGATTTGAGAGTTCTTACTAATACAAGGACAATATTGATTTGGTGAGGAATTTTAGTTACCCTAATTCACCCCACTCTTAGTGTGAATAGGACCTTGGTGGTTGAAAAAAATATCTTTCAAATACCTTAGGATGAAAATTAAACATTAATGGGTTAATATCACCCTTTTTTAGTAAATTACACATCATTTTGATAACCTCACCCTTAGTTAGTAAATTACTTATCATTTTGATAGCCTCACCCTTGAGCATTAAATTAAATATTATTTACATAAAATCTCCATTATATAATAATTTTTACATTGATTAAATATTAACATATGTATCATGATTTCTATAGTTTAAAAATTCACTTATAACAACCTAACATGAACCAATTGATTCTAGACAGAGGGTCACCTGACCTCATGCACGAATCATCATATGCAAGTGGTCACCAACTAGTGGCAAGAACCTAAGAATACTTTTGGTCAGGTTGTACCCACTGTAATAGATAAAATATTAGAGCATGAAATAGAATAAATGATAATAAGAGTATATGGTGGAACAAAAAATTAAAAAGTTCATATAACATAAAAAATAACATCCAATGCTATAAAAATATGGCATACAATATATAGTTAAAAAATACATATAGGTATCCCCACATGTGGGAGATCCATATACAATAAATAGGGGAAAATAAAAAAAGATTAATCACTATTAAAAGATATTTGAGTCTATCCCAACATTACCTTGATCAACAAAATATTATTTAACTTCCCTAAGTAGGCCTACTTGACTCATCTAAAACCCTATCCATCAAATCGACACATGCACTGGGATTCTCATGCATGATTTTAGTATGAACCCAGTAGAAAACCATAAATGTTTCCTTAATAAAAAGATGCATCATGTATATATCATTACCATAATTTATTTATTTATTGAAAAAGGCATAGTACATGTAAGGAAACAAGGGAAAGATGAAATCAAAGAATCAAGGGGGCCTAAAATAGTGAACACCGATCACATCCCCTCTTACCAGATATTCTCCCTCAGATAGAAGAGAAGTCATGTAGTATGTAGTGGAGTCATCATGGACTAGCATAGAGGCAAAAAAATATACAACTTTATTTCCCTTGCACCCGGTGTGCAGGATGTGCATATGTTTCTTAATAAGATCCTGACATATTCTTATGATATATGAAGAAACCCATGGAGAGTTGCCCATGCCATGCAGAGAATCATGAAGAATTTTGGAATCCATTTCCACCCCTTCCAGACCAATGTTTCTTTTATTGCAGAGATGGCATATAATTAAGATAGCCATATATTCGTCCTGAAGGGACTAGCCATTCCCCAAGTGGGAAGAAAAGGAAATAATAAGGGACCCTCTATCATCTAGAACCACACTTCCTCCTCAGATAACCCCCATTCTACATGAGCCATCGGTTTTAAATTTAAAGCCTCTAGAATTGGGAATCCAATGCACCCATTTAGCCTACAAATCTCTATGATATTAGTGACTAGAATAAGAAAGAGACGGAAGGGGGATAAGTGTAAGGGTTGTGTACCAATTTTTATTCAACCAGATATGATAAACCATGAGATTCCTAGTGAGGGAAACAAAATATTTACTTAATTTGGTTGTTCCATCAAGGTGATCCCAACTTCTAGCTTTTTAGATAGTCCAGAAACCTTCCACCATCACCATGGCCCTAGCCTTGTGTTCCAACCCAGTCAAGCCTATACCATGGAACCAATGATCAAGAAAAGGCCTCCCTTGAAGATCCTGTAGAGAGAACCCCATACAGTTCCCAAAATCCTGCCAAATCATGTCTGCCTAGACCTCCTCGAAGAATAGTTGGACACTATTTTCATCATAATGAAAACTGAAACCTGATTACTTCGAATCCAAACTAATACAATTACGATTGATGTTTTTTCCAGTGGGAAGCACCCAATTTCTAACCCTCCAAAAAATAAAGTTGATCTTCATAGGTTTTTACTTACACTAGAAGAGGTCACAAAGTTATCAAAATGATCCAAATGAGATATTAATGTATATAAGTCCTCAAATAAGTCACCCAAAGATGATCTAGTGAAGATGCACTTATCTAGTTCATTGTTGATGACAATGAGATCAAACAAAACATGCTAATATTTTAATAGGACTATACTAATTTTTTTTGGCTATTTGAAATCTTCCCTGAAGGTGATATTAGTAATTGGGCATCCAAGGAATTCAAGTTTGGAGCCTTCCTATTTGTGGTTTCAAAAGGATAGGTCTCCCCTCTCCAAAATCCATTTTCTATGACATTTAAGAGATAGGATGATAGAGTAAACTAGGGACCATATATAAGATGCATACCCTCCTAAAGAAATATCTTCCCCAGTGCCCCTTTAACACATAAACATTACCCAAAGGGTGTATTACTCCACATTTTCCCAAGAAAGTTTATCATGCAAACCATAAATTCTGTCAGATATATTCCTAACATTGATTCTGCCCTCTTTAGTGGGTCCATCCATCCTAGTCTAGGAGGCCCAATGGTGTTTGCCTTCCTCATGAGCATCCAAGATGAACTTGGAAAGAATATTTTCAATGTTTGAGATGACAATTTTGGGGATCCTGATATCCAAGAGAGTATGAATTGGCATAAACAAGAGGATGCAATTAATCATAGAAATTCTACCACCAAAATAGAGGTATATTTTTTTTCCAGTTCATAATACGGCCCATGATACTCTCTCCAATATGATCAAAGTGGGAAAAATGAATCCTCATTGAGGAAATAGGGGAACCAATATTTTTCATGGGAAGGGACCCACACAGCATGTCCAAGCAAGAACTCAATGAATAACGATGACTATCAGTACATCTGTTAGAGATAAATAAATTTCTCTTTACACTATGGATGATTCCCCCACCACAGTTTCAATAGTCTTCAATAATTTTATTAAATATGTGAACTAATCTCTTTCATGAATTCCTAAAGATTATTATGTCATATTCAAACATAATATGGGAGAAATGGAGGGAGCGATGTAAACAATAGAATGGAATGATGTTTCCCATAAGGATATTCTTATTGATGATGCAGCTAAGGACATCCTAGGAGAGAATAAGGATTCTTGGGAAAATATTATCCCCCTACCTAAGGACCCACATTTATTTAATGAATCCAAATATCATTCACAAAAGGAGATAGATATCCATGATTAATAGACACACCTTAAAAATAGATCAACTAGGAAAGGAGAGAAACCCATGTTAGTCAGAACCGTGTTGACAAAGCCCCATTTGAGCCTATCATAATCCTTGTCCATGTTGATTTTTATGATAATGCTAGAACCTCAATCCCTATGATTTATGTCACTAACCATTTCCTAATCTTGAGAAATTACACCATGGATCAACCTCCATTTCACAAACCCATGTTTCTCCTCAGAAATCCAACAAGGAAGAAGATTCAAAAGCCTTCTATTAATAACAGTTTCTAGGATCTTATATGGGTAATTAAACATGCTGACAGGGAGATAATGATGAATGGAAGAGGGGTGATTAATCATAGTAATGAGATCTAAATAAGTAGCTAAAGCCACTCATGGATTGGTAAAACCTATGAAGAAGTCTTGTACATCCTTGATATTTTTCATCTTAATCAGATTCGAAGTATCCCTATAGAAATAACACGAAAATACATATGAACCCAATTCAATCTTTGGGTTAATACCATGAATTTCTTCATTTATCTCCTTATATTCAGGTATTGATTCAATGTCAGAATTGTAACTACTGGACACCAGATGAGGAACAATATAAATAATGATAAAATGCTCTCCTTTAAATCCATAATTAATGCAGGAATTAGGGACTGCAAGAAGAGATTTGAAATGGGATTAGACCAAATAACTAACAAAATCACATTCATTAGTGTAGGAACCATAATCTAGATGAATATTGGGTCTGTGGATATGTTGTTTCATGTTAATACAATCATGGAAAAAAGCAACGTTCCTCTCACCCTATAGAAGCCATTTGATTTTAGCCTGCTCATGAGCCAAGTGTTCTTTCATTATAATAATATCCTACATGAAATCATTCTTGAAACTAATCTCACTAAACACAAACTCATTCCACACATCTTCCAAACATGATTCCAATTGATCAATATCCAATTTCACTACATCCAAATCCTGGGTGTAAGGGGGTTGTTTATTAACCCAAGATAAAAGATCATGTTTATGACATATGAGTTTATTATGAGGAAAAATCCATAATATTCCTTGGGATGACTTACTCCAAGGGTCATTTACCTCTTTTATGAAGGTCAAATCCTCAATCTATAGGTGGGAGAATAGGAATTGAACACCTCCATCTTGTTTAGACTACAAAGAGACCAGGAGCGTGGAATGATCCGAGAGATTTAAAATGAGGCAAGTAACTTGTGAATTAGGGTGTATAGAGATATACCACACATTATAAAGATATATTTCAAGATGGAAATGGGTTGGAAGATTTTCTTTTCTGGTTATTAAACCTTGTATTTTTTTTTCTCCCATGGTAACCCAAGTCCATAAGGCCACTGCTTTTAATTAACTAAGAAAAATCCATACAACCATTTTTAGTAAATTCCCCTCTCTCATTCATCTTGTTTATAGATGAAAAAATTCTAAAATATCCACCTAAAAACCATGTGAGGTCTCTTGGATCAAGGTATCATAAATCATTCCATAGTGATTCCCTAAGTTGAGCATCACTATTACTATAAAAAAAGGATACAAAACAGTTATGGATGCCACTACATACCTTTGTGGTGATTTTTTTTTTCACATTTAGATATTATATAAAATAATATATAGGCATTATAGAAGATCCATATATGATTGTTTTTAGAACTTTCATATAGGAATGACCGCATATTCATCCTATGAGAAAACATAGAAATTCTAGAAGAGCATTATTTGTTTTTAAAGATAGAAATAAGAGAATCCTTATTCATCTAAAGCTCAGATGTGATATAGTTCACTTTGACTCGGGCACCCAAGCCTCAAGCATTCTAGATGATGAAAGAAAACATTAAACCAAGTGGCACCTAGTTTTGGGCCCATGAAACTTGGAACTTTTAAATTGTATTGGAGATCAGTCCTGAATGGTTTTGAGATGATATAGTGTGAAAAATATATTACACGTTGGAGTAAAAAAATCTACACAAGGAAGAGTAGGCATCAGAAGACTCACTTTTGAACCCCTTGTAAAAGATAATATTTTTGGAGAAAATCTAGAAGATGTATGTCTGAAGGTGATGGATTCTAGGTGAAAAGAAAAATTAAAATATATCTGAGAGGCCTTCCAAGAAGAAAGATATAGCTTGACTAGGATGAACATGAATTCCATCCAAAGAATTCTATTTTTCAAACACAAGAGAGGATACACAATTTTTTTGTGGGATGAATGTAGGACAACCGATCTGAATTCCCTAGATCATGTAGAATAAATACCACAACACCATTCCCACAATACTTCTGGAGATAAGTTGCACACTTAATTATTGGAATAGAATAAATGTTGGAAGTTAAAATTTATTTTTTTATGGACGTAACCTACCAAAAAATACTATGATGGAGGCTTGAAGAGTTCCAAAAAGATGACTTGATGTGTGAGGATATGATGGCTTGGGAGGAACCTTCTATAACAAAATGTAGACTTGTTTTCTATCTGTTTAACATCATTTGTTTTTTTTGTATTTTTATCCCTATAAATAGAGAGTATCATGTGTGTTGTAATATAAATTCTAGTGAGAAGAAATATATACCAATTTGTGTTACTCACTGCATTTGTGTTGTTGAGATCACCACCAGTGATCCACTACAAAAGATCCTCCATCAGTGGTATAGTATGAGGTTGAAGTAGAGAATTTGGGAGAAGTGCATGTGAGATTCGCTTTTGCTTCCGGTGCTAAAGACCACCTTCATTGGTATCAGATTCAAGTATGAAGGTGAGCTGAGCGGACATAGATCCATGGGTTGGGCCCCCAATCTGTCTGTTGCAGCACTGAGGGGGATCCGTGATATCCCCTTCAGATCAGTTGCAGTGGCTAATTGATGGAGAAGATGAATATTTCTTCTAAACCAAAATAATTGGAATGATATTTTTTATTTATTCCATTTTTTTTCCAATCTCTATTTTCCAATAAAACAAAAAGGGTTCTACTTTTTAATTTTGATAAAAACACTTTTTCTTTTGTTAAATTTATATCACCCTTTTTGAAAGTGGTTTCAATCCCACTTTTATGAATTTTTTGTCTCCTCTAACATTCACGTATCTTCCCCATTTGAAGGAAGAAATATCACAATTATTTTTGTTACTAATTCCCTCTGGCCTCTCTCTTCAATCTAAGATTAAAAAAAATTGCTAATGAATATCCAAAAAAACTTATTTCAATATGAAATTCAAAAAAAAATCCATTTAAACTATTTGAAAAAATGTTTTTCTTGGATATTTAATTCAATTTCATCAATGATCCCTTTGACTTATTTCCAGACATCGACGATGATGATGGAAACCCCCTGCCTTTATCTCTTCTTCTGAATCCAAATAAACTGTCTACACTAGAAGCTACAATATAAATGAAGTTTCTATCCGAGCTACATGCCTTCCCAAAAGGCACCGAAGAACATATGTTGATATCAAATTCAACAGTATTCCTGAAAGTCAAAACATCCATCGACGTAGTATCTGGAAAACCATCCATCAATTCAGGCTTCTTGAAGCATAAAATCCCTATGTCGGCTCCCCTGGTGAAGAATAGTGACATATCCATCTAGCGTGTCTAAGTACCGGTGGATTCACATAGAAAGGGGAGACATTTCGATGAACCTGAACCCAAGGAAGAGGATTACATAAACAATAATCTTTTACTAGAAGAGAAGTACAAGATGGAAGAATTCCAAATCGTAGAAACAAAATTCAGTTTGCTTCTTGATGATATGAGTTTTATCCTGAAATCACCTCCAGTGGTTTTCTTATCTTTTTTCATATGTGTTTTTGAATTTACTACAACTAATGACTATGATAAAGTCATTATACTTGTTGGTTACCCACCGAGAGATGATGAAAATGTATGGTTCATGAGAAAAACAAATTTAAGGGGGGGGGGGGGAATGTTGGAAGTTTAACTTGATTTTTCTATGGAGGACACCTACCATCCAATGCTGTGATAGAGGATTGAAGAGTTCCATGAAGACAAGTTGATGTTTGAGGATCTGGTGTCTTAGGTAGAACCTACAACAACCAACTGCAGACTTGTTTTATCTTTGTTTTATATCATTTGGTTTGATGTGTATTTGTGTCCCTATAAATAGGGAGTATCATGTGTGTTGTAATATGAATTCCATTAAGAATAAATAAATACAAGCGTGTGTTATCAATTCACGCTCAACTTTACCCAAGAGATGAAGGTAGAATGGTCCTTGTAGTTTAGATTGGGTTGTCAAATCCTTAGAGACCTAAGAAGAAACCTATAGACACGTACATTCTATTGATTTTTTTTGAATATGAAGTGGCCAACTTGGGTTGATTTAAGATGGTTTTAAATGAACCCTAATAGACTTAGGTGAATTCAATTTAAAAGAGTGATTTGATCCTAGGTTATCACTTGGGGTGGATTGGACGTATTTCCTTTTCAATGATTTCGATTTCTTATATTTGAGATGGGTTCATTTAAGGAGATAAAACAAAATAATAACTTACTAGTTTAATGCCTACACCCTTTAATACTAATCCCCTATACATTTTAAGGATCAAAGTTTTGATCACTTCATGGTAAAGGTTCGTATTAGCAATTTAAGTGTGTGGCCTTAAATTCAACAAGGATAATGGAGTTTAAAAATCATCAAATAAAAATCTAAATTAAAGAAGTTATAATACATTAATGGGGTGATAAATAACATCCAATCCATCCCCTTGATACTACCTTTGATTAACCCATAAGTGGGTTAGCCCTCCATTGATTATATGGTTTTAATGGAAGCGAGAAGTAGACTCATGAGGGAGGAATTGAAGAAGTAAAGAAAACAATAAAAAGAAAATGATCACTCCACCGTTGTGTGAATAATTTCAAAAGGTTTAGTGTGAATAAATTTACACCTTGAACCAAAGTTATCAAATTGATATGAATAACAACAAAATAAGAGAAAAGAAGATCTTTTATTGAGAAACTAAAGCGAATTGAACAACTTACATGTGAAAGACAAACTTGAGACAACAAAATCGCATCATAACATTACAATTGAACAAAGCACCAAAGATGATAAACTTCTCCACCACCACTACCTTAATAGAAATTTTTGAAGCCTTGGGTTGATAATCCAATAGTACAAAGCATACCACTTGATTATGGTAGGCCTAGGGTGGTGGAAAGCTTGTGGAACTTGGACTTTTCCACACTTGACCCGAGGTGGCATCCAGCTTTTATCCACCGAATAGATGCACTTGGAAGACCTTCTAGATGGCCTAATCAGAGTAGGCCATAAAAGAATAAAATTTATCTCCTTATTTCTCCTAAACACATATAAAATTATGTCCCATTTGGAGTTTTGTATTCTGAGATATGATCATATTGTTAGGATTTGTTTTTTGGGCCGCAGAATCTCGCCCAAAATTTTATCTTTAAATTGGGCCACCTTAATGACCACCATGGAGGCCGAATTAGCACTGACTCTTAAAGAATTATTTCTTCTTATATATGTCTTCTATTATATCACAAAATTTGGGCTTCATTGGGTTCGTAATGTGGGTCCCAAATTCTCATCTTTGGGATGGTATCCAATCTTCCTTCTCTAGAATCGCTTCCATTCATCTCCAAATATATCTATTATCCTTTTTGAATAATCCATTGACCCCTGAATGAAAAATGTTCATATTTAAGTGTAGATACAGTTACAAAAATATAAAATCAAAATATGTATAATTACCTTCCTTAAAATCAGATGAATCATTGGGTACTTTAAATGATGTTAAAAAATGTACCACATAATAGTGCATTTTAAGAAAGAATTAAAATCATAATGTGAAATGATGTTAAAAGTGTAAAATACACTAAAATGGTGTTTATTAATAATAATGAACATAAATATTATATATATTAATAATGAATATTAGCCTCATTTTGTGGATAATCAGTTACTCACTGCATTTTTGTTGTTGAGATCACCACCACTGATCCTCTGTAAAACATCCTCCATTAGTGGTATAAGAGGAGTTTGAAGTATAGAAGTTGAGAGAAGTGCATGTGAGATTTTCTTCTTCTTCTAGTTCTAAAACCTCCTTCAATTAGAAGAGACAAGAGAAGGTTGTTCCTGATATAGAACCAAATCCAAATAAGAGGATGTGCTCTCTTCTAGAGCGATTGGAGTTGGAAATTCTAGACCAAAGGGGAAAACATCTCGATTGGGGATAACTGATGAATAAAAGGAATCATATGGATAGAGAGACTTGGTATTTTACGATACAACTGCTTATTGGGGATCAGATCCTGATACTACAGTGGAAGCAGTCACACAAAACACACAAGAGAAGATTCACCTGAAGGCCTTTCATCACCCGAAGGCATTTTATCACCCAAATAAATTTTTATAACTCACCTGAAGGATTTATCTCTCTACACACTCGAAGTAATTTTTACACATCACCAAGGAATGTACTATTTTTATGTACCATTGATCATCAGAACCATGAATCTCTACTTGATCTCCACAACCAAGAGGACTTTCAATACATGGCATCATCATCATCACACGCCATCTTTGACACTTTCTTTCATCACCATCAACATGCCATCATTGACGTAATCAACATCTTCACATCCCATTGGTTACAGTAAATGATGCAACCCCTTACCAGTTCTCTCTCGTCGTCTACATCATTCGGCCACACCGTCCTGATTATCTCTTTCTAGATACATCTTGCCGACTCTGCATTCAAAAAAATGCTACGACATCCTCTTATATAGACACCGTGTCTATATCTCCATCAGTGTGGTAAAAACTACTGTCATAGAAGGGCCAATAGCCTTGTTTTTCTACTGTTGGTAAACCTACTCGCCCTGGGAACTTTTCCTACATACTGATATAGAGTGGCCATGTAGAGAATAAAAGGCCAGTACATGGGCCAAAACAGGTAGATGAGGTCCTAGGTCCATTTGAAGGCATCCTGATCATGAAGGCAGATGCAATCCATGAGAGGAAGAGACACAAATAATTCATCACATATCCAGAATATAGTTGAATCATTGAGCCGAGGGGTACAACCATCCACACATAGGAAGGATCCTAATGAGTTTCCAATATCCTTCATAATGGTTAGGTTCAATAAGTGAAGATGGAGCCATGGAAGGTAAATCCACACTGTCACTTGGGAGGATTCCTGACCACGGTGTCAATCCATCGACCAAGGGGAGAGACTGAACCTCCATATTCTCATTCACCTTGGGGTTGAGATCTAAGCCAACAAAAAATCCTCCATCGAACCCTAGGCCACACAGAAGGATTTACAATTCATATTAGAGATACATGTTAGAGAATCCAAACCCCAAGATTCCATGAAGTAGTGGAATGAGGAGAATGGAGTCTTAGTAGAATCAAAGTGCACCATAAGGATCCATTTGAGGAAATCTAATGCTTCTGCAAAATCAGTAGCGTGGATCTCCAAGATTGAGAAACATCCATACTGATGAGAAGATGGAACCTTCGAGGTGATCCCCAGAAAAAAGGAAGAAGAAGAACTATAATGAGGGATGCGGAGGGAATCCTTGAAGGAAATTCCAAGCCACATGGCCGCTCGTGGTAGAGAAGAGGGCCCACCAGGAGATGAAGTAGGGGCAGGGGATGTTGATGGAGAAAACACCGCCAGAGTAGGAGGAACCACTAGAGGTGGAGAGGGAACCACTGAAGGAGAATCAGCTGAAAAGGAGGGAACAATCAGAAAATTTTGAAAACAGTCGAGCGCGTGAAGTGCGTTCTATTGAATTCCAAAATCCATCCCTTTGTAATACCTTTTTCCATGTGGCTATATCATATATATATATAAAGGTGTATGTAATGACTTGAAATAAATCATAAATAAACATACAACCATCCAAGTCAATGTGAGATAAATAATATTTCATAAAACCCAATCCTACATACTTAGGCTCCATTAGAAGATAAGTCACATCTATCCCATCACATAATCTGAACAAGGTTGCCTGATTTAACCCATGACTCAATAATCTCATCTATGGATAGAAACAATGTAATAATTAAAACCGCATACGTTATTTTATGGATCAACTATCACATTGATGGATAACCAAAATATGCCCAACATGATCACACAAGTTACTCAATGACTTAACCGTCTCATTGATGAATAAACACGATATAGTCATCAAAAATAGCATATATCATCACACAATTCCTAATATGAGATCTTGATAGGCTACATAATCTCCCACATGCTAATAAAATATAACACAAAAGAGTTCTCAAAGGGTTACTCATGCACCCACATGCAAAACAAAACATGTATTAGAACTATCACAAGGCTACACACTCCCTCATATGCATGTAAAGTCATAAATATTTATATAATATATGTAACATGGTAAGTAATTCCAACCTCAAGCATTTTAGAACAAAAATTTCCAAGATCTATCAATTAAATTAGTCCCAATAAACAAAATTCCAAATGAAAATCAGATCAATGAACATATCTCAAATCGGCCAAGAGAGATGATGAAATTATTGAAGATTTGGGTTCTCCTCCTTTAATTTCAAGATTCAATGAGCCATGATTCAATAAAAATGAATTGAATATGAAAATTAATTTCAAAAATCACCCAAAGGAGTCTTTTGGTTGAAGAGCTCTAGACCCAGAATGAAGAATTATATATTTCAAGGAGGTTTCAGTTTAAAATTATAATTTTCAAAATAATTAATATCGTACACACAATTTGAAAAACCTTGAACCAATTGTGTGAATTATACTATGAAAAAACCAGGTCATACAATTGGGATATATAGTTTTTAAAAAAAAATGAAAAATGTGTAAACACTAATGTCTTCAAGGACTTTAAACACATGGTTATGTGGTTGATCGACATAATTTTTTCTTATGATTCACCCCTTAAGACACTTATAAAAACTATAAAAAACTACCAAGACTATTCTACCACAAATAAAATCTCAAAACCCACACAAATAATTTGAATAAACCCCCCCAAAATTCAAGATATAAATCTAAGTGGAATTAAAACTACTTCATATAGATATAACATAGAAACCACTACATTTCATACACAAAACACATCAATATACTCAAAAATTTAAACACCAGTACAAGAACATATGGTATATATAATCATAGTAAAACATTAAGCATTATAACATGTGATCAACATGAGATCTATTCACGATGACATAAACATATGGCATGGAATATATCTAATAAATTGAATAGGTGAACTAAAATAGCATATTTTTCATTTAATCAATATTTCAAGACAATTTTTATTAATAAAATAAATAAATCCATGACCCAGTGGGTAAATTAGTCATTGGGTGACATGATTAGTGTTTTTCCTAAAATAGAATGGACACCCAGGTTCCATTTAATGAAATGAATTTGTTTAGTAAAAACCAGACACCTAAAATACTCATTTCAGTTTCATTTCAAAACAAAATACTTTGAATCCAATGTGAAACATCACTATGGGGACCCAAAAAAAATCATTCTTCCCATGAAATAATGTTTGTTTCAATTATCTTATTATTTATAATTTATTTTATAAAATTTTTGCTACTCAGAGTACATGTTCAACACTATATTTTGATAAATTTAAATTGACTCTTTGGGTGATAATGACATTATATGATCCAAAAATTAAACAATACTCAATAAGTGATCACATTTTTCATCTTAGATGGTATTAATTTAATTAATAAAAAATTTGGTTCCCTAAAATTCTATTTGTTTTTTCATGTGTTCATATCCCACCCAGCCCTATACCAAACACATAAAAATTATGAAAGATAAAGAAAATAATTAGTGTCAATTGCATTTTATGTTGATTCATCAAATAAAAATTTTATTAATCAAGATAAATATGAAAGGTTGGATTAAAACATCCCAAATGGCATTTTTAATAAATCAAACAATAAGGGTGGGGGAATTTAATGACCTGATCCATACTAAGGCATGATCCATAACTACCCCAAGCCCGCCTCCAAGAACAGGGGATGGTGAATAACGCCGAAGGCACACCAAACTATGGGAGGTCTTTGCCTATGAACCTATACATAAATTCACAACCAAATCAATGGAAAAGGTATTGAGGGAAAAGAAAAAAATATTCAATACTACTATAAATTAACCAAATATACAAGAACTACCAAACAATACAAGTATGGTACAATAAACTGAAAGGAAAAAAGGAAAAAATACATGCACAACCAGAAAAGAGCCACAACCTGGAAGTAACTAAAAACGAGAAACAACTGAGAGAGCCCTGATCCTAAATCCCAAGCTGTGACCATTATATGTGGTCCAAGAATATGTATCCCTAAGTTCCTATGAATTCATGATCAACTTGTTTATCATCTACATAATACATAAAATGTGTGGGAAAAGCCCATGTAGGGGTGAGTATAAAAATTCTGAGCAGGACGTCCCAGAAAGGTGAAGGGGGTGTAATAGATACACTAAAGAGGAAAGTAGTATATAAACAAGGTATAGTAAAGAGTATAGCTTAGGCCAACAAGAGAGTGGAGTAAGCTCTTCTGAACGCAAGGAGCTATAAATAGAGATCAGAGGAATTTCTCATCGAGTCTTTTCTACCTATACTAAGAGAGTATACACATCCAACCATGAGAAGTATGACATGGAAAGCATGTGGCATACCCCATGCATCGTTGCCTCTCTCAGAATGAGAGTAACCAAAACCCAAGGAGTGGGTAATGAAATAGGATATATATATATCTATTCTCTATCAAAGAAACCCACATGAGAGAGTAAGTGGATCTCCATCTCACAGCTCACCCCAATAAAAGAGTAGTCAATTGTCCCAAAAGTACCACCATAGATTCCTAGCATCCCACACACATTCTATGAATTGTGAGTTAAAGGGACTCATTCACTACACCTTGATACTATCCAATTTGTGTAGCTCTGTCTCATCTACATGGTTTTAGTTTGCATCACTAGGATGCATCTAGGTGGGAAAAGTGTCCATCTTCCCTGTGAGTCCAAAGTCATGTCAAACCACATCTCATAATTGTGCCACACAGTTGATAGGTTGTGTATCAAGGTCGAGGAATCATGCCCAACACGGCTGGAGGTTTCAAATCTAGTCATCAGGTATCTCTGCCCCAGTACGTCGGGGGGATCATCACTTAGAAGTCCCTGGGGATCCACTTCTTAACCCCACCGAAGGGTACTGGATAAAAAGCATTATCGATGGGACCCACTACCCAGACCTACTGGAGGGAGGCCTAGAAATTACATCGGGGACAACTAACCAGCCCACCAGGAGGTAATCCAGGAATGACTCTGGCCATCCTGACAAGATAGTACCTCTCAGAAAGTATCGAGGAACAACACTAGCCACCCCTGTTGGATGGTACCTCTCAAAGAGCACTGAGGAACTACACAGGCCATCCTTGCTGGATGGTACCTCTTGGAGAGCACTGAGGAACTACGTTGGCCATCCCTGTTGGATTTTACCTCTTGGAGAGCACCGATGAACTACATTGGTCATCCTTAATGGATGGTAGCTCTCAGAGGAATATTGTAATAGACAGTATGTGCCACCCCAGATAGGCGTCACACCAGGAACATCTCGACTCACATATCTAAAGTCACTATACAAGGCACCATCATGTTATATGCAGAAAAACACCCAGGATACGCAACTCACAGGCCAAAATCTGATCCCTGAAGAAGGATATTTGGGAGTTAGAATATTTGTAATGGTACACATTCACTACTACAAAAACAGGTTTTATTAGAGCTCAAAACAGACTTTATCAGCACTAAGAAATTGCTGTAAAGATCATCACTAATAAAGGGGGGTCCCCTTTATCAGTGCTAAAAAGTGCGGATAAAATGTATATTTATCATCGCTTTTTTGGCGCTGATAAAGGCTTGTTTTATCAGTGCGAAAAAAGTATTGATAAATGCTCTGTCTGCTGCAAAAAAAATTCTGCAACAGCACACCCAAATAGCACCTACAAATAATTCAGCATCTCAATAAGTATAATCATACAAAATTAACACATAAATGATAAGCTAATTACACCAAGTATTCCCATACACCATTAATACATAATCCAGAAGTTAATTAAATACATACAGATTCTATTCAAAATTCAAGGGGTTGGGGAGGTTGTTCAGGGGTTTCGGGTGGCAGTCCAGGGGGGGTAGGTGTCCGGGGGGATGGGGGTGTCCAGGGGGTGGGGGCGGTCCAAGAGGTTGGGGGGATGTCCAAGGAGGGTGGTGGTGTCTAGGGGGTGGAGATGTCTAGGTGGTGGGGTGGTGTCAAGGAGGGGGTGTCCGGGTGAGGGGGGGGGGGGATGTCCAGGGGGTGGGCTAGTGTCCAGGGTGTCGGGGGGGGGGGGGGGGGCTTTCCCGGGGGTGGGTGGGGTGTATGGGGGGTGGGGGAGGTCCGGCGGGTTGGTGGGGCTGTCCAAGGGGGGGTGGGGTGGTGTCCAGGAGGGTGGGATGGGGGAGTCCGGGGGGATCGGGGTGTACAGGGGGTGGGGGGGGGTCCAGGGTGTTGGTAGGGCTTTCCAAGGGGGGCGGGGTGGTGTCCAAGGAGGGGGGTGTCCAGGTGGGGGGGGGGGGGTTGTGTATGGGGTGTCCATGGGGGTGGGCTGGTGTCCAAGGTGTCGTGGGGGGGGGGGGTTCTAGGGGGTGGGGGATGTCCAGGGAGGGGGGGAGTCTAGGGGGTTGGTGGGGCTGTCCAAGGGGGTGGGGGTGTCCGTCAATGGGTGGGGGTGTCCAGGGGGGTTGGGCGTATGTAGGTGGTGGGGTGGTGTGAAGTAGGGGTGGGGGTGTCGTCGGGGGGGGGGGGGGGTTTCTAGGGGTGGGGGTGTCTGCGGGGGGGGGGGGGGGGGGTCTGTCCATGGGCGTGTCCAGGGGGTGGGGGTGTCCAGGGGGTTGAGGGGGATTTCTAGGGGGTGGGGGTGCCAAGAGGGGAGGGGGGTGTCCTGGGGGTGGGTTGGTGTCCATGGGGTTGGTGGGGTTGACTCTTACACATCAAAAAGGACCCATGGATCATTTTCATAAAGAATCAAGACAATCTGAATGCATTTGGTCAGATTTCCGTAGGTCAGTTGTTTTTTTCACTTAAAATTATGTCCAATTTAAACAAAAGAGAGACCCTTTGAGTGGTACTGGCCACACCGTGCCTCGGATTGAGGCGGGGATGACACGTACACATCAAAAAGTACTCGTGGATTATTCTCCTAAAAGATCAAGACAATCCTAATGCATTGGGTCAAATTTCCATAGGTCAGTTGTTGTTTTCACTTAAAATTTTGTCAGTTTTAAACAAAAGTGAGACCCTTTGAGTGGTATCGTCCACACCATGCCTCAGATTGATGAGGGGATGACTCTTTCACATCAAAAAGGACCCGTGGATCGTTCTCCTAAAGGATCAAGACAATATGAATGCGTTTGTTCGGATTTCCATAGGTCAGTTGTTGTTTTCACTTAAACATTTGTCCATTTTAAACAAAAGAGAGACCCTTTGAGTGGTACTGACCACAAAATGCCTCAGATTGATGTGGGGATGACTCTTACATGTCAAAATAGACTCATGAATCAATCTCCTAAAAGATAAAGACAATCTAAATGCGTTTGGTCGAATTTTCGTAGGTCAGTTGTTGTTTTCACTTAAAAATTTGTCCATTTTAAACAGAAGAGAGACCCTTTGAGTGGTACCGGCCACACCGGGCCTCAGATTGAGGCGAGTATTACTCGTAAACGTCCCCAACGCACCCATGGATAATTATCTTAAAGTATCAAGTCAATACAAATTCTTTTGGTTGGATTTATATAGGTCAGTTGTTGTTTTCACTTAAAATTGTGACCATTTTAAAGAAAAGAGAGACCCTTTGAGTGGTACCGGCCACAACGTGCCTCAGATTGAGTCAGGGATGAGTAGAAAACATCGAAAGGACCCTTGGATCTTTATCCTAAAGGATAAATACAATCTAAATGTATTTGGTCAGATTTTCGTAGGTTAGTTGTTGTTTTCACTTAAAAATTTGTCCATTTTAAATAGAAGAGAGACCCTTTGAGTGGTACCAGCCACACCGTGCCTTGGATTTAAGCGGCTATGACATTTAAATGTCAAAAAGGACCCGTGGATCATTCTCCTAAAGGTTCAATACAATCCAGATGCGTTTGGTCAGATTTCCTTAGGTCAATTTTTGTGTTCACTTAAAATTGTGTCCATTTTAAACAAAAGAGAGACCCTTTGAGTGATACCGGCCACACCGTGACTCATATTGAGGTGGGGATGACTCTTACACATCAAAAGGACCCGTGTATCGTTATCATAAAGGATAAAAACAATCTAAATGAGTTTGGTCTAGTTTCCATAGGTAAGTTGTTGTTTTCACTTAAAAATTTGTCCATTTTAAACAAAAGTGAGACCCTTTGAGTGGTACCGGTCACACCATGACTCAGATTGAGGCAGGGATGACTCATGAACGTCACAAAGGACTGGTGGATTGTTATCCTAAAGGATAAAGACAATCCTAATGCATTTGGTCATATTTCCATAGGTCAGTTGTTGTTTTCACTTAAAAATTTGTCAATTTTAAACAAAAGAGAGACCCTTTGAGTGGTACCGGACACAACGTGCCTCGGATTAGGGTAGGGATGACTTTTACACATCAAAAATGACCCATGGATCATTATCCTAAAAGATAAAGACAATCAGAATGTGTTTGGTCAAATTCCCGTAGGTCAGTTGTTGTTTTCACTTAAAATTGTGTCGACTTTAAACAAAAGAGAGACCCTTTGAGTGGTACCGGCCCAAACATGCTCTGTATTGAGGTGGGGATGACTCATAAATGTCAAAAAGGACCTGTGGATCATTTTACTAAAATATTAAAACATTACAAATGTGTTTGGTTGAATTTTCGTAGGCCAGTTGTTGTTTTCACATAAAAATTTGTCCATTTTAAACAAAATTGAGACCATTTTAGTGGTACCAACCACACCATGCCTCAGATTGAGGAGGGGATGACTCGTTCATGTCACAAAGTACACTTGGATCATTCTCCTAAAGGATAAAGACAATATGAATGTTTTTGGTTGGATTTCCGTAGGTCAGTTGTTGTTTTCACTTAAATATTTGTCCATTTTTAACAAAAGAGAGACCCTTTGAGTGGTACCGGCCACACGTGCCTTGTATTGAGGCAGGGATGAATCTTACACATCAAAAAGGACACGTGGATCACTATACTAAAAGATCAAGACAATATGAATGCGTTTGGTCAAATTTGTGAAGGTCAGTTGTTGTTTTCACTTAAATATTTGTCCAATTTAAACATAAGAGAGACCCTTTAAAGAGGTACAGGCCACACCGTGCCTAGGATTGCTTTAGGTATTACTCTTAAACATCCCCAATGCACCCATGGATTGTTCTCTTAAAGGGTTAAGACAATATGAATGCATTTGATCGGATTTTCCATAGGTTAGTTGTTGTTTTCACTTAAAATTGTATCCATTTTAAAGAAAAGTGAGACCCTTTGAGTGGTACCGGCCACACCGTGCCTCGGATTGAGGCGGGGATGACTATTGAACATTACAAAGGACCTGGGGATCATTCTCCTAAAGGATTAATACAATCTGAATGTGTTTGGTCGGATTTCTGTTGGTCAGTTGTTGTTTTCACTTAAAAATTTGTCCATTTCAAACAGAAGAGAGACCCTTTGAGTGGTACCAGCCACACCATCCATCGAATTGAGGTGGGTATGACTCTTACACGTCACAAAGGACTCGTGGATCGTTCTCATAAAGGGTCAATACAATCCAAATGTGTTTGGTCAGATTTCCTTAGGTCAGTTGTCATTTTCACTTAAAATTGTGTCCATTTTAAACAAAAGAGAGACCCTTTGAGTGGTACCGGCCTCACCATTCCTCGTATTGATGCGGGGATGGATTTTTCACGTCACGAAGGACCTGTGGATCATTATCATAAAGTATCAACACAATCCGAATGTATTTGGTCAGATTTCCGTAGGTCTGTTGTTGTTTTCACTTGAAAATTTGTCCATTTTAAACAAAATGAGACACTTTGAGTGGTACCAGCCACACTATGCCTCTGATTGAGGCATGGATGACTATTTCACGTCAAAAAGGACCTATAGATCATTCTTCTAAAGTATCAAGACAATCCTAATGCGTTTGGTTGGATTTCCGTAGGTCAGTTACTGTTTTCACTTAAAAATTTTCCCATTTTAAACAAAAGAGAGACCCTTTAGTGATACCGGCCACACCGTGCCTCAGATTGAGGCAGGGACGAATCTTACACGTCAAAAAGGACCCAAGGATCATTCTCCTAAAAGATCAAGACAATCTGAATGCGTTTGGTCAAATATCCATAGGTCAGTTGTTGTTTTCACTTAAAATTGTGTCCACTTTGAACAAAAGAGAGACCCTTTGAGTGGTATCGGCCACATTGTGACTCAGATTGAGGAAAAGATGACTCATTCATGTCACAAGGCACCCGTGGATCATTCTCTTAAAAGATCAAGACAATATGAATGCATTTTTTTGGATTTCCGTAGGTTAGTTTTTGTTTTCACTTAAAATTGTGTCCATTTTAAAGAAAAGAGAGACCCTTTGAGTGGTACCGGCCACACCGTGCCTTAGATTGAGGTGAGAATTACTCTTGTACCTACCCAACACAACCTTGGATCATTATATAAAAGGATCAAGATAGTTAGAATATTTTTGGTTGAATTTTCGTAGGTCAGTTGTTGTTTTCACTTAAATATTTGTCCATTTTATATAGAAGAGAGAGCCTTTGAGTGGTACCAGCCACATCGTGCCTCTGATTGAGGTGGGGATTACTCGTTCATGTCAAAAAGGAACTTTGGATCATTCTCCTAAAGGATGAATACAATTTTAATGAGTTTAGTTGTATTTCCTTAGGTCAGTTGTTGTTTTCACTTAAAATTGTGTCCACTTTAAACAAAAGAGAGACCCTTTGAGTGGTATCGGACACACCGTGCCTCAGATTGAGGCGGGGATGACTCGTTCACATAAAAAAGGACCCGTAGATCATTCTACAAATTGTTCAATACAATTAGAATACATTTGGTCAGATTTCCTTAGGTCAGTTTTTTGTTTTCACTTAAAATTGTGTCCATTTTAAACAAAAGAGAGACCCTTTGAGTGGTACCGGCCACACCGTGCCTCGTATTGAGGCCAAGATTACTCATACACATCCCCAAAACACCCTTGTATCGTTCTATTAAAGGATAAATCTAATATGAATGTTTTTGGTCAGATTTCCATAGGTCATTTGTTGTTTTCACTTAAAATTGTGTCCATTTTAAAGAAAAGAGAGACCCTTTGAGTGGTACCGGCCACACTGTGCCTCAGATTGAGTTATTGATTACTCGTACACATCCCCAACACACCCATGGATAGTTATCTTAAATGATAAAGACAATTTGAATGTGTTTGGTCAGATTTATGTAGGTCAGTTGTTGTTTTCACTTAAAATTGTGACCATTTTAAAGAAAAGAGAGACCCTTTGAGTGGTACCGGCCACACCGTGTCTCAAATTGAGGAAGTTATTACTCATACACGTCCCCAACACACCCTTGGACTGTTATATAAAAGGATAAAGACAATCCGAATGCGTTTGGTCATATTTCCCTAGGTCAGTTGTTGTTTTCACTTAAAATTGTGTCCATTTTAAAGAAAAGAGAGACCCTTTGAGTGGTACTGGCCACACCGTGCCTCGGATTGAGGCGGGTATTACTTGTACACATACCCAACACACCCATGGATCTTTTTCTTAAAGTATCAAGACAATATGAATGTCTTTGGTTTGATTTCTGTAGGTCAGTTGTTGTTTTCACTTGAAATTGTGTCCATTTTAAAGAAAAGAGAGACCCTTTTAGTGGTACCGGCCACACCGTGCCTCGGATTGAGGCAGGGATGACTCATGCACATCCCCAACGCACTCGTGGATTTCTATCTTAAAGTATCAATACAATCCTAATGTGTTTTTCCAGATTTCCATAGGTCAGTTTTTGTTTTCACTTAAAATTGAATCCATTTTAAAGAAAAGAGAGACCCTTTGAGTGGTACCGGCCACACCGTTCCTCGGATTGAGGCGGGGATGAATCTTGAACGTCAAAAAGGACCCGTGTATCATTATACTAAAAGAACAAGACAATACAAATGTGTTTGGTCAAATTTCCGTAGGTTAGTTGTTGTTTTCACTTAAATATTTGTCCATTTTAAACCGAAGAGAGACCCTTTGAGTGGTACTGGCCACACCGTACCTAGGATTGAGGTGGAGATTAATCTTAAACATACCCAACACACAATTGGATTGTTATCTTAAAGTATCAATACAATCCAAATGATTTTGGTCGGATTTCCGTAGGTCAGTTGTTGTTTTCACTGAAAAATTTGTCCATTTTAAACAAAAAAAGACCCTTTGAGTGGTACCGGCCACAACGTGCCTTGGATTAAGGCGGGGTTGACTCGTATACATACCCAACACACCCTTTGATCATTATCTTAAAGGATCAAAACAATCCGAATGCGTTTGGTTGGATTTTCATAGGTCAGTTGTTGTTTTCACTTAAAAAATTTTCCATTTTAAACAAAAGAGAGACCCTTTGAGCGGTACCAGCCACATCGTGCCTCAGATTGAGGAGGGGTTGACTCGTACACATCCCCAACACACCCGTGGATCTTTATCTTAAAGGATCAAGACAATCAAAATGTGTTTGGTCATATTTTCGTTGGTCTGTTGTTGTTTTCACTTAAAAATTTTTCCAATTTAAAGAAAAGAGAGACCCTTTGAGTGGTACCGGCCACACCGTGCCTCAGATTTAGGTGTGGTTGACTCGTACACATCCCCAATGCACCATTGGATCATTCTCTTAAAGGATCGACACAATCCGAATGCATTTTATTGGATTTTCATAGGTCTGTTGTTGATTTCACTTAAAAATCTGTCCATTTTAAACAAAAGAGAGGCCCTTTGAGTGGTTCATCATTCCTTCATGTTGTTGGTGTATATCATCTGTTAAAATGGGAAATTGAATCATTAGAGAAAGGATGATTTATTTAATAATAATTACAATATTCCTATGAATATTTATATACAATAATGTGTCATCTTTTGATCCCCTAAACCCCTCTAAAAATTGACTGCCAATTGTACACGTCCCCAAGTCAGATCGTCATGTTATTTGTGTAAAATCTATCATCAGGTATGCGACCCACTCATTTATGAACATATCTATATCGTCTTGTGAGTATGAGGCTTTTCATCAGTCATAGTAGTATTGCAAAATATAAAAAATAAATAATTAATAAATAAAGTAAATGAACTAGTAGTTGTTTTTGAAAATACCTCTTTAGGGATGCTTGTTTCTTGATGAAAAATGATATCCTTCATAAATTTAGAAACATAATAACCGCAATTATTATCGTTTGTTTATTTTGGACCCTGCAAAAAAATTGATCAGTAGGAGAATAAGTAACTTGTGTTGAGATGTGTTTGGATAGTGAAATTGTATTATTTATACCATGATATTTGTCCAGACATAGTACTTGGTCAGATCCTTATGCTTATCCCCTGCCCTCATTCCTTTTTTTAGATGATAATGATACACCACCCTATCATAATAGAATCCTTAGTAAAAGATAATATAAATTATATTACTTGATGTTTTGACCTAAAACGTAGGATGTAGTGTCTTACAGATTCACAAACTCCATCATGTGTGGTTGGTTTGATGGATATCCTTGCTATGAATCCAGAAAATAAATATTAGGAGTATCCAAGTTCACCACAATTAGAATCCAATGTTTCCTAAAAACACAAAAAGGAATAAGTAATAAAAGAAGTCAAAATATAATTGATATGCTTTAATCGTAGAGATTTACCCCTACATGGTTGGTATTAAGAAGAGTCTATCATCTGTAATCTTACATTCAAATGTTTTTAGCAATCCATTCACTATTTCATTCTTTTTTGATGGATTTATTTTCTTTACATGTGATAATGTTGTATGAGGACTAACGAGTCCAAATTTTGGCTCATGGGAAAATTCCTTCAACTGTTTTTCATATATACATCTGTAAACAATATAAAATGCATTTACTCATATTTTTCACATTAGATCAGCTTTTAGAAAATCAATTCACAGAAACGTACCTCATATATATATATATATATTTACAATTGTGACATCTAGCCAACTGTTTTCAAGGATCTCATTTACATTTTCATCAGCAACAAAATCTTGACTTTCCACACTGTATATATTCTCTTCGAAAACCACTATATGACCACTACCACATATTAGCTTCATATCAACATGATTCTTCAATGATATTAAATGTGGATAGAGAACAGGTGGTGTTATTATGCTTTTAGTAGCTCCTTGGGATCGGTTGGTCGATCCTTTAGATGGTTTTGAGCTGACGTTTGTCACCCCCTTCCCTTTCTCTATCTATAATAACATTCATCGGTTCAGACCCTTTTTTCATTAATTTTTAAATGTTTATCTTGAAAAAAAGGAAATAAACACCTCTTTGGACGCATGTACTCTTACAAGTTGTGACGACCATGCAATTAATGTCCCAAAAGCCTTTTCGACCGTATGAATATCATCATCATCAAGTGGAATAGGTAGCTCTTTATTATGCTCATGAGCTACAATAATCGTCACTTTCATATGATCTTTCAGAAGTGGTCTATTATACAGCGTGTCATCTGGGATGTTGAACACTGTATCCCTCGCTACAAGGTGATAGGTGGGTGTTGATAGATATAAATTGCAATCATTATCACCATGTATAAGATCATTACAGGTAAAGTATCAGTGTTTGTCTGATTCACATTTCATGGGAACAATTATTAGAATATTGATTACCATGGCTAAGATAGCTCTTTGAGGGAAATGGCTCGCCTCAAAGCTAGTGGGGGGGGGGGGATCTTCATGTGCTGGTTGTTCCCGAGTGGTGTCTTATCCTTGATTCCCACCCATAAAAGTTGCTATCAACTCTCCCTGCCATTGCAATCTTTCTTAAAGGGTTGCTAGTTTTTCGCTCATTTGTTTCAATGTTTCATCTCTATCAGCTGTTTTTTTTCATCTTCTCAAAATATACTCAGCGTGTCACCCCAAGCCCCACACCCCTAACACGACTGTATTTTTCTAGCTACTTCAAAGCTATTGATAATAGGTCTGCATCCCCTACAGGAGTACCTGATTCTTGTGACTGTCGGATATAGGAAAATAACTAATTATTTTTATGTAATAGCAATTTAAAACAAATATTTTTATCATTGTGTCATACTTACACAAATTTCTCACACGTTTTGTGTGTTCTCATCTACTAGCTTCCCTTCTTTATTCACATGTGCCTCATTCCAAATCACATGATGTGGGATGGAAGTGTATTTGGTTTTAGACTCATCAATCTACATATTAAAATAGAAATATAATTATGATGTTGTTTGTTAAAACCTAACAATATTACTTTAAATTTAAAATATGTACCATTTTATTTTCTAGTGAAGCGTACCCCATCTTTGCTTTACGATATGGGTATGTTGGTTTTGATGCACGTTCCTTATTTTCTTTATAGAGTTTCTGTTTCATAAATGAAATATTGAAAATCTAAGTGATGAATACACGTATCCTTAAACAACGTATTATCACCCATAATGTACCTAAAACTTCTCATCCTCACGGCAACCAATAAATGCATCCCATGATTCTTGGGATATCAGGTGAGCGTAGAAAATGGGTGGGTGCGGGTTTATTTTACCTTTGGAATCATTTAGGTGACATCTAGTTAAAATAGTGCAAAAACCTCGATGAATACTTCCTGCAAGCCTTAGAACATAATCCTTGTGTGAATCGTCAACTATAAATGTATTCTTCAAGAGATTCAGAAGAGAAAGACATCGTTTCATTATTTTATTATCAAGTAAATTAAAGAAATAAATTCATAATGTTACCGTAATTTCTTCCCAGATCACAGCCTTTAGCCCAGACACAACATGGTGCCATGAATCTATGTCAATCGGCATGCGTTGCCGAGTGACAACTCCAATGTAACTACTAAACATAGCCTTGTTGGGATTCAAATGTTGGCCTCGTGCATTCCATCCAATATCAAATTTAATGCCTTTGCTTTTCACCTTAAGAACTTTGGCTAACACCGTCAAACTACGACGCACCTGTGTTTTCTACGACGTCGATCCTTCATTCCTAACCATTTCATCAACATCAACATCATCTATATATTCATCTGAAATGGTAGAAAAGGCATGTACTGATGGTTGTTGGACCTCAACACTAGGAGCAGCAGGAGCCACAGGAGCCGCAACAGTAGGAGCAGCAGGAGCAGCAGGAGTAGCAGCTGGAGTAGCAGGAGCAACAAGAGCAGTAACTGGAGCAGCAGCAGCCGCAGTGGCAGCCGCAACAACAGCTTGAGAGACTTGTTCATCGTCAAGGTTAGGAGCACCATAATGTGCCAAAGTCATTATCTGTAATAGTTATTGAAAAGTTAATTTAGATTACATAAATTTAGTAATGATTAGATAATAACACGAGATAATAAGATCTATATTACAGACAACATATAACCTGTTTATTGAACTCTATTTCTTTTTTTTGAAAGGCTGAAGGGATTTTACACCTCTATCGATTATCCAAATCCCTTCATTGTCGTCTCCTCTAACATACAAAACATCACTTACATTGGGACCGCTCCTAAATGATTGTGACGTACCACTGAAATGATCATCCTCAACTGAATTTTCATCGGAACGTTCAGTAGTTTTGGACGCTAATAGAACAATCGACCACTTTCGGTTTGCGGGATCTTGAACATAAAAAACTTATACCACTTGTGATGCCATTATAAACTGTTCAGCTTTGTACCCTTCTTTACTAACATAAACTTTCACAAATCCCCATTCATCTATTTTAACACCACTATTGTTATCAACCCATTTCCATTGAAAAATCGGCAATTGGAATGTTGTATAATCCAACTCCCATATTATTTTGATAATGCCAAAGTATAACATATTTGCATAAAATGAATTTCTGTTCTTACTACAAGAAACATGCATCGCTTCAGCCACTAGTGTAACTCCACTATTTTTCATGGTATTCTCTTCCTCATGTTCATTTGTATAGAATGTTTAACCATTAATTACATAACCACTATAAGATAATACATACACACTTGGTCCAACGGCTAGCCATCAAAGTCGTTCTGAAATTTAATTCGTATTTTCATCAAACTACTTAAAAATAAGGTCCAAAAACTATCCTATAAACTGGTGATTATGTGTATTAGATAACCATTTTTCATCCCTTGATGGATTCAACTACCTAAAAATTTCTTTTTGAGTTTCAATATATGGAGAAACCTCTAAACTGTTATATAAACATAAAGGTGGTCCTGCTCCCGAATTGTAATGCTGATTGTCACAACATCTCGTCCAGAAATTCCCCCACCCTCAATGCGTCCAGTGTGATGAGATTTCAGGAGACCAATTCTTTCTACATCAGATAGGTATTCGGTACAAAATTCAACAACTTCCTCAACAATATATCACTCCACTATACAACCCTTTGGCCGACTTCAATTTTTGACATACCCTTTCAAAATCTTCATATACCGCTCAGCAGGATACATCCATCTATAGTGCACAGGACCAAAAAGACGAATCTCTCTCACCAATTGAATCATCAAATGAACCATCATATCAAAGAATGTTGGCAGGAAGAACATTTCTAATTCACATAATATGATGACAATTTTTTTTGCAAAGCTGGAAATTTCAACGGGTCTAAAACTTTGATACATATTGCTTTGAAAAAGAAAAAAAAGTTTGGTTAATGTATGAATAATATTCTTGGGAAAAATTCAACGTAAATCTATAGGAATTAGATCTTGTATCAAAACATGGAAGTCATGTGATTTCAAACCTTTTAACTTCAAATCATTCATTGAAACAATGTTCTTGATATTTGATGAATACCCCTCTGGAACCTTTACATCATTAAAGAAGTTAAAAAACTGGTATATCTCCTCCCTAGAAAGAGTATAATCAGCTGGAGGAAGAAACTTTTGATTTTCACCCTTCACAGGAGCCAACTCTTCTTGTATTCCCATGTCAACCATGTCCAACCTTGCCTTAATTCCATCCTTTGTTTTTTTAGGGGTATTTAGCAATGTTTTGATAACACTGCCACATACATTTTTTTTACACATGCATCACATCAAGAAATTTTTTTACGTACAAACAATTCTAGTATGGTAATTAAAAAAACTGATCTCTATTTCCCACTGATTTTTGTAAGGTTTTTTGAAAATGTTTTACCAAAAACAGTGTTCACATCTTTTACTTTCTCAAACAGCTGATCACCTGTTATTGGAGACGATGTTGCACGTTGTTCTAAACTTCCATTTAATGATGTCATCGAAGATCAATACTTATTCTGACGAGGTAGAAATCTACGATATCCTAGAAACACAGATTTCGATTAATGTTTCAACCTAATTGAATCTGTATCTTCTTTCCACATGAGACACCCTTGAGTACCTTTAATTCTATAGCCTGAAAAATTTCCATAAGAAGGGAAATCATTTATTGTCCCATACAACATTGCTCTCAACGTGAAGTATTCAGTTTTATAAGTATCATACAATATAACACCTGAATACCACAATAACTTCAAATCATCGATAAAAGGAGCCAAATAAACATTAATATCATTACCTGGTTATTTTGGTCCTGAAATAAGCGTAGATAACATGATGAATTTCTACTTCATTCATAACCAGGGTGGCAAGTTATAATTTACCAACATAAAAATCCATGTACTATGAGTGCTGGTCTGAAAACCAAAAGGATTTACTCCATTTGTAGATAACTCAAGACGAAGGTTTCTCGAATCTTTTCCAAATTTTGGATACTCATGATCAGTTTTCTTCCATTGAGGAGAGTCGACTGGATGACATAATTTCCCATATTTATTTATTTTATCTACATTCCATGATAATTATCTTGCAGTTTCTTAACTTCCATATAGACGTCTAAACCTTGGAATGATTCGAAAGTACCATACAAATTATGTAGGATTGGATTAATCTTTCTTGTATTGAGAATCACCACACTTTGGGAATTCTGTAAGTGATTGTTTATCTTTGAGAAACAATATACAGTCTTTCAGACAGGCATGTATTTCTTCAGAAATCATACCCATCAAGCATAACATTCGTTTAGCTTCATATGTCCATCTTGGGAGCTTATTATCTTCAAGGATCATGTCATTCAAGAGAGCATGTAGTTTCATAAAACTGACATCACCCCATCTGTTGTCTGCTTTCAATTTATACAACTTCAGTACAGCTGAAAATGTTGTATACTTGGTGCAACCAGCATACAATGGCATATTTTCACAAATCTTTAACTTCTCAAAAATTTTTGGGTAATCACAGAGTTCATCTTCAACTACCTTTGTCATTTCCTCAATACAATATTCATCATCATTGACATATGTAATCACATCCTCCATACAGTCTTCTTCATTATCCATATTTGTATTCATATCTGATGATCCATAAAACGCAGTTTTATCCCAGCCAATAGCTACATTTTCTTTTTCTCCATGTTTATTCCAACATTTATAACTCCGATCTATTCTGTGACATATCAAATGTTCTTCCAACTCATCTGGAGTAAGTAGTCTAGAATAACAACAACGTAAACATAGAAAAAGGATTTGAGAAGGATCCTTTGCGTGATCCTTTGCAAATTTGATGAACTCTTTCACTTCGTTCTCGTACTCTATTGTCAAACGATTAGCATCCATCCAATATTTATTCATCTTAATACTATTTGAATATCAAATATTAGTATTTATAGTTCAAGTACACAAAAAAAGACTTCCAAATATATTAGAAGAGAACCACTTCCTTATAAAAAAATAGCTTAATAGAGCATAACCATTAGTATTTATTCATCTTTATTAAATATAATTACTTTAGATTCATTATAGTTTCCTCAAATCACCCAAGACCAAACAAAAGAATAATAAAGAATGATACATCTACCACTCCTAGGTCTCTGCCCTACATTCAATATCATCATGCCTAAATACCCATATATCCACACATACACATGTCACAGGCACATAAAAAACCATATCCACATCAGAACCAAAGTACCAATATGGTTTTCAATCAGGTTACTCGACTCAAGTGGTGGTGTATAAGAAATAATAAGAAAATAAAATAAGTATATAGTCACACATAAATCTAAAACTGGTGTTAATAATCCAATCAACCCAAGGTATCATTCCATCTATCAGAATACTCTGAAGGAGCCCATATGCGACCGTATTCCCAGGTGGTGAAGGTTCCTGAGAAGGAAGGGGCGAACACGCACCTATCGGGGTTCAAGGTCAGGTCACTGAGGTTGAAGGTGGCCCGATACTCCTATAAGGGTTCATTCCATATTTCAGACACCATGTCCTGGTACAAGGGTTCCTACAAGGGTTCCTGATGATCATGCCAAGAAGAAATAGAAACCAAGAGGGGGGAGTGGTTCAAAATACCTCAAGCAAGATGAAAAAACATGTTATTTGAGAATAGGTTAGTGGATTTTATGTTGGCAAGACACCTATCCAATAGACTCCACAAGTGGTGTTGGCCCCTGCAGTTGTTGCACCAGGTGAAACTGTCACCTGAGAAGCTGAGATAAATGAGGCCCTTCCCAGCCATGAACTAAACAACCTCCATGATGGCCTTCCTCTGAAATGGGCTTCTACCTTTCCTTTCCTTTGGGTTGGAAATGAAATTAATGTCACCCCCAACAAACAATGGATGGTGGCCGAGATCGAAGGTATTTTGTTCACTCCATAGAGATTCCCTTTGAAGAGGGTATAGCTTCCAAAAACAAAGTCATAAGGGATGAGGTGTCACCGTTGGACACCTCGAAAGTGATAAATTGATTGAAATCTTGAAGAGTCTCAACAACATATTTATTGTGCCAAAATACACATTTGTGTCTGTTGATAGGGTCAGAGTGTAGAAATCCATGCAACTTAATCTTCCAGGATAATTATATGATTATTATAGGGTTTTCTATGTTATTTGACAACAACAATAATGACAGTATGCTTTTTGATTTCTATGGTGATGAATTCTGATTTAACATGGGCACTAAGACCATGAGCATTACATATGAATAAAATAATAATGGGTAGACCGGGCTCTGGGATTGGATCTAGAGATAGTATCCTTATTGATGTGGGAGGATGATCTCTCATTAAGGTCCCTTGATTTTGAACATGTTCATAATTCCTTCTGGTTGGTAAGATTCATATGAGTGGGAGATGAGGATCCAAAGGGGTAGGGGAAGGATGGGTAATGAAACTTGGGGGCTATTGAGGGAGTTACCTCTAGATCAATAAGTATTTAGAGCTGGATGACAGGCTCAGAGCCAAGGAAGACAGAACAAACACTACTAGGAAGGGGCCTGGCCACTACAGAGAACCAGTCAGTAACCTCAGCGAGGGAGAAGGATAGAGATGGAGGTAGGGGTGGCAAGGCTAGAAAGCTTGGTGGTCTGGGCATCATGCCATACAAGTGCACTACCAGACAAAGTCACTTAGATAGCATGAAAGAAAGAAGGGGGGAACCCCTCAAAGAAAATAGGGTTCAAGCATTGAATGACCTAGAAATGCATCCGAACCGGGTGGTGCTGTCCTTAAAGAAAAAGGTTATACTTCATTCCTTACTTTACTGCGACATGGTGTTGGATATAAGGGAATCGATGATACCTAAGATGAATCTAATGAAACTGGAATCCAAGTGGGAAGGACCTTAAATTTTTCATAAACATCACTCTAATAGTGTAAACACATTTTTCGCCATTGATGATGAGCATATCAATATTTCCACCAATACTAGGTTTCTCAAGAGATATTTTACATGAATAAACCATCCCTTTAGTCTGAGATATATGGATTTGAACTAAAAATCCAACATCCTAGTTATATGTTGTTTCGTGTGGTGTTGAGCCGCCAGAAGCCCCTTCTTACATCAGGTCATTATTCTTGCATGACACGCCAAAAATTCTTGGACACACCCCCTTTGGTCAATGAATCATGAACTTATAACTTTTTCATCCTCTACCCATATTTCACATGGTGTAGGGACTCTATGAATGGAAAATTCACCTTACCCTCACTATATGTTCTAGTTTCATGATATGAAACTGTGTGACATTTTGGTAAAATATATTCAACCTTAAAATACCTTATCATAATCATAATCACAAGATATTAAAATGTGTGTCCAATGTTCTCATTGCATGAAGTTAAAACACATGGTTCATGTCCCTATTGTATGATATAAAACTTTGAAATGAATTTATCCTTCAACCGAGAGGGCTCCCTCTTTCTGATGCCGACCACTTACTGCTCATGTTGAAGAACTAAATAAGGATTGATTCCCATTTAATATCATGGGATATCAAGAGACTGAAAAATTATATATCATTGGCTCAGCTCACTCATTGAACTACCTCAACACATCCATTAATGAAAAAAAAATTCTCTCACTCACGGATGCACTCCATCTATTAAAAAATTTCATTCAATCTATTAAAAAAACAAAACATTATGGTCAACCATTTTTAAAAATATATATTTAGTTTTTTATAAATGAAAAAATTCACACGGAATTCTATTTTCCTAACCTAATCTAATTTTATAAAAAGAAAAACACACATATTAAGAAATCCCTTTTAATAAAAATCAACCCAGGTCAAACATTCCCCAAAGATTCCACATTTTTGATTTATAGTAAAAAAACTGTACTAATAGAAAATCCTAGAATAATGGAGTAATGATAAAAGAAAAAATAAATAATCACAGTTAGATAAAAACTAAAGTGTAGAAAAAGTAAATAATAAAGGTAATCAGTGGGAGTAACTTGTAATCACAAAATCATCCATTAAAATAATTATGGGAAAGAAACTAATTTTTATTGGAGAAACATATGATGATATCTGACCTATAGATTCTAATGGAAATTGACTCACTCGCGGAACACCACCTGGTTATGTGACCAGACAATAAATATAAAAGTGGCCTCTTGGGGACATCAAAAATAGACTTAAGTGATCACCTCATGGCTAACTAGAGTAGAACCCATTTGATTACTCATAAATCTAAGGTCTCCCATGTACCAACTACCAAACATAAAGCAAAGTATTCATCACAATCATCAATAGTAAAATCCCAAAATCAAAAAATGATTTGGAAAACATGCCTTAAACATAACATTAACTTATTTAAGTTATATCTAGAAACTTGTTTTGGTCTCCTTATATTTGGAGATTATCTAAAGATGTTTTGAGTGAATTTTGAGAAATTTTCGTGGTTTTGGGGGGGTGTTCACAGTTGGATCATTGTTAGGTAAAATCTTGTCCTTGGGATAAATAAGCCATTCATCCCATGATGAGAAACTATAAGAGGGTTCATAGATTTTTCAGACCATGAAAAGCGAAGATCAAAGGGCAGTAGAGGTCCGGCACGCAAAGCTCAACAGGCGGCGAAGGACCGGAAACACAAAGCTTGAGGGAGGCGGAGGTCCGGAAATGCAAAGCTCAGCGGGCAGCAGAGGTCTGGCAAAGCAAAGCTCGAGGGAAGTGGAGGTCTGGAAAAACGAAGCTCAGCAGGCGGCGGAGGTCCGGCAACAAGAAGATCGAGGGTGGCTGAGGTCCGGCAACGTGAAGCTCAGCAGGCAGCGGAGGGGAGTCGCAGAGTTCTAGTACTGTAAGAGCTTTAGGTCGCGATAAAACAAGGGAACTGTGAGACCAAATTTTTTAAAAAATGGACTACGGTTTTATCAGTGCTATCAAAGTGCTGATAAAGACTACCCTTCTGGCTTGCAGTCATCGCCACCTTCGACCTACTGTCCTCGTCAGACCACCCCCATCCACCTGTCGACCGTCAGTCACTCTGCCTGGCTGCGACATGGCTTCACCGTCAACCCCGTCTCCCATGATCCTGAAATCACTGCCCTGCTATGTCAGCTAACCACACCACCAGCCTCGACTTGCACCCAGACGCACTCCACTGCACCTCGCATGCCCAGCCACCTTGAACCACACATTTGTCATCACCTTAACCTACAGCCATTAAGGATGCCACCGTGAGCCAACGTCAGCACCACTGTACTAGACCGGCACCGCTTCCTCCTTTCGCATGCCATATTGACTCCTCTTATTTCTCAATCGTAGATATGAAAATGGATCTACAATACTCATGATGAAATTTTCACAGTGTCAGTCTCCGCTCTACTATCCATCAGTGGCTTGATGCATCCAAAAGTGGACGATAAATATCCCTGAAGAATGAATGGATTTTGGATAAATTTATAGGTTTAATCATGGATTGATGTTTTTGTTAGTTAAACCATCAATGATTGATAATAAAATTATAAAAAAACAATCATGAATGGGTTTCTAAAGTAAAACTTCAATGGGAAATCAATAGTGGAAGAATCATACCTCGATTCGATTGCTCGTCATTGACGACAAATCCAATGCGCTCCTATTTCGATCCAATGAGGTTCCGTTGAAGAAATCTCCTCTATTAGAAGAAGAACAGAGGATGAATGGTTTATAGGGTGAGAGAGATATTAGAAGAGAGAGAGAGAGAGATAGATATAGATAATTATGGGCTAACCATAATTTTAATTCTCTAAGTTCTTATTTAAAGAAAAACACTATAACCTCTTCCAACTGTCACAGAAATTCAAAACACCAACGCCTTCTCATTTTATGTCTCACTTTGGAAAAACACCCCATTTTGAACTCAATAGAGGTCTTGGATTTCCAATCCAGGTCACCAATCAAATGTTATTTGATATGACGTATGAGATAAAATAATTAAGTTTATCTATTTTATTTACAATTTTTCCATTGGGTGAAATTTCTCATATAAATCTCAAGCCAACAAAAGTTATGTGCCACATAGGGTAAACTCCACATTCCAAACACAATTATGGCCTTATATTTCTAAATTGAGTTACTATTTAGGACTTACCCATTTACTTCACATGCATTGCATAAAATATATAATATTATTAAAAAATTAATTCTGGGCACACTAGGTCTCGTAATTGCACGTCGTCTCAGCACCAGCTATGCAAATATTCCAAGAAATATTTTAAAATATTACATGAAAAAAACAAGTCTTTACGAAGAATCACACAATAAAATAAAATAAAAATTTTTATTAATGATAAAATATTATTATCATAGACAGGTCATCATTCTGACACATGGTGATTCCTTATTGGTAGAGAGAGGGGGGATATGAGAACCACCACTAGGTTAAGTTTCTCCATAGGTTTTCCCCTACTAATTTAAAACACAATCCAAGGGACAATACCAATATGGACCCTTAGAAAACCATCTAGTACCCCAAAGGTATCTAGTGATAGCTACAGTGGCTTAACCACATAGAAGTTTCAATTTGGTTTCTTATAAAAATATTCTAGGTATAATTTTAGGAAGGAAACATTCAAAGAAAAAAAATATTAATTACAACTTTATATTTTTTCATTAAAACATTAAAAATAAATTTTTATTGATCTCTACTTAATGATTCCAATAAAAAATAATGAAGTTTCACATACACATAAGTGTAATTTGACGGATTTTCATTGGAAGTGGAAAATTTCAAGTGGAATATTTTACAGGAAGGATAAACATGTTTTCAATGATAGTTTTAATAAAAAAATTAAATAAATTTATATCAACTTTCCAAATAAATATTAATTTCATGTTCCCCTAAAAGTTTGAGTGGAATTATTTACCTTATTTTGTATGTGATCAATAATTTTTATGCAGCAAAGGTCAAAAAAACAAAAGGTACTTTGTAGTGGTTAAAAATAGTATTATCAACTTTCATTTTTAATATAAAACTATAAATAATGAAAAAAATCTATGAATATATTATTTAGAAAAACTTTACATCCATAAATTCCAATTTGGAAGAACATGCATATATGAATATTGTTTCAATATTTCTATACATTCGAACTAAACCACCCATGACTGAAGCCTATAAGGGATACATAAATGGTTAGATATGAGGGATATGATAGTACCCACCCATGTGTAGGGATGGACATGACATTCATTATCCACAGTTTAGGATGGATGGACATGATTCCTGGTATCCTTGACTTGATATGATGGACATAAAGGTCCTTATTCTTGTCTGTGGTGTCAATATGACGATCTGGGCACTAATTCTTTTTTATATGGTATTAGAAAATTGTAACTACCCATGAACAACACTATATAAATGAAATAAAATATTAGTTAACCAATCGATATTATTGAAAATGGAAATGTAGAGCCTCAGATGAATAGAGGTGAATAATGAATGAAGGAATGAAGAGGTATTTTTAGGCGGTAATGTGACCATTGGCATAGTAATATGTCCTCAAAATAAAATTAATAATGGGTAATTTATGTTAATATAAATATTATAATTCCATTAAATATATATCATGATTAAAAACTCAAAAAAGTGTATTTTTAATAAACTATATTTAAAGATATTATGTAAAAAATCATATTTTTTATACTAAAAATTGAAATAACCAAATTTAGGAAATTATATTGATAAAATTTATTTCATATTTTAAATCACCATGCCTAAATTTTTAAAGGGTGATTCTTTGGTAAATTTTTGAAATACTTCAATTTTTAGTTGAATAGTAAAAATACATTTTTCAAGTAACCAGTGTATCTTGAATTACATCATAGAGGATGTAATAAAGACCTAATTATTTCTAGTAAATGAGTCTAAAATAAAAAATATTTAATTTTATGTAAAATTTATTAAAATAAAATAAACATGTTTCTTGAACCTAAAAATTACTTTCCAAATCCTAAAGTCAAAAGTATTCCATTAAAATAACAAATTTTCATTTTTTCCACTTTTCTTTTTAATAAACGAGTTAATTTTAATTATAAGGGAGTATAAAGTCCTAAAACTAATATATTGTATTTATTTATAATTAATTAGGTCAAAAATATCACCATTACATGTCTTATTGTTGATATAAAATTTTATTCCATATTTTATCTCAAAAATCTACCTCTACCCAAGTATAAAAAACCACTCTGCCTCTCCCTGGAAAACCAAACCTCCCTCACTTAACAAAGACAAGTATCTACAAAAATACTGTTTATTAATACCTTATTAATCTTTTAAGAGTTCTGGATTAAACCAACTCCATTCATCAAGGAATTCTACTATCGAACATGATAAGAAACATTGAGAAAAGAGTAAGTTTTTATCAATTATTCTCTTATTTACTTCCTCTATTCTACTTTTCTGAATTGCTTTCAAAACCAAATATTATAAAATTAATCATTATCTATGTTAAAATTATATTATTTATGTTAACCTATAGTGAAAATTATATTTTGTAAATATTTATAATTTCTACCACTCTTTCTCCTCATCTAGAAAACTTTCCCAATAATATTCAGTTAACCACCAATAAGAATGGTTCAAACTTATTTTATATGACCAAACATATATATTGTTATATTAAATTATTTAAAATATATATAAATGTATAAATATATGTATTTTAGGTTTTGGAATTGACACTACTTATGTATTAATTATGTTGAATAAAATAGAGAAATCAAAGAAAAATGGAAACTTTTTAAGGAAAACATGATATGAAAATGTTTCAAATTCAACAAAAGAAATTAATAAATATAATCCAATGATTATTATTAATAAATAGTGATAAACATTAAAATATTTCAATTCTGGTTCAATGTTTTAATAAATGTAAATTTATTATTCAAGAGACATAAAAGCGATGAAATAAAGTGAGATTTATGGAAATGGGATTCTCAAACCCAAACACTTTCTTTTGCATTATCTTTTATTTTACATTACTTTCAGTGTGAATGTTCTTATAAAATCAAAAAAAAATTCTTTTAAATATTCTATCACTAATATTTCAGGTTTATACATTTTTTTACCTTTCTAAAAAATGTTTTCTAATCCATTTGCAATGCGTTTTGAAAAATAAATCAATTCCAAAAAAATCTCTTGAATCCTCATGATTTGTTTATCCTTTCAAAGAAGAAAAAATCTATTTATTCCAAATTATGATCTCTATTTTTCATTTGGGAATCCCAAAGTTTATTCCATGATTTATTATATATTAAATCCTTTATGGAACCCATTCCTTTCCGTGGTTTTATTTCATTACTAATATTTTTATAACATATATGTGACATGCATGATTTATAAGAATTTATGATGTGATTGGTGGGCCTAAAATTATAAAACCCTCTAATGAATTCATTAATGGGATTTATATATTGTGATTATATTTAGTATGAATGAACATGATTCTAGATTTGTTCACAATGATGATGTTATGATTTATAAACATATGTTAGGCTTGGACATGTAGCTAGCATTGTTCACAACTATGTGTGATATGTGTTGTATTTGAAAACTATGTAATAATGTTTCATTATTATTCATATTCCACATTCCATGACTTCATTAAAATTTTCCATTATGACTATGATGATTATTCTTGTAATATTATGATGATTATTATACTCACCCATGTTTTATTGATCCATGTCCCTTATTACTCAATTTAATATGCTTTTATCTCACCCCTTTCTTTTATGTACATTCTCATGAGACGACATGTACTAAGGATAATGTGATATTTTAAAAGGATAAAGTATAATGAGTTAAATAAATGATTGTGTTTTATTATGTACAATTATTTTATGAGACTAATTCTCTTATGTCACTGAACCTTTGGATCTAAAATTTGTAACAATATTATGTTTTTTATCATAAAAATGATGTAATAGTCTTGTATTAAAAATTTGGGTCACTTTAGTTGGTGTTAGAATATAATTTAGTAAATTTTGGAATTAGGATCAGAAAACATTAGTGAAAACCATATGTACAAGTCTATATATAGGTAAACATCCTATAAGAATTATTTTAGAAAAGGATAAACATAGGGATCTGATATGATATTCCTATAAAATTTATTTTCACATAAGAATAAATTATTTATTCATGTTTTCTTAACTTATGTTTTGATAAAACCATTTATATTTTAGAAAATTGTTAGACCCATGAGAAACCAGACCAATAGCCAGTGTCAGGGATAATAGGATAATTATCTGGAAAAAAACTTCCCAATGCAATGGGTGATGGAGTTAAAATATTTATTGTAAGGAATCGACCCCAGTTTCGGAGAGATGGTGCTTTATTTTACTACATCACCATATAAACAGGGAATATTCATCCATAAGGACAGAGTAGTTTAGTATATTTTGAAATAAGATACATACCTAAGTTCAACATTACAACAAGAAATGAAAAAAAACAAATAAGTTTTGTTGGGAACATCCCCCACTCCCTGCAAGTAAATTTTAATATACCTCTTCATGTCCTGGGAAAGGGGATCATTTATTTTTGTCAAAGGGTTTTATTATATTATATAATTGTATGTATAATGATTTATATATATGTATATATATTTAAAGGTATATTAATTTATTTTAATAAATAAAAATGATTGGGCATTCATTTTCAATTCCATATGTAAAGGTTTCAAATTTTTCTTAGTCCTTCATTTTATGTTTTATATTTTATGTGTAAATTTTGTTTATAAATGATATTTGTTATCATTTTTTGGGATAATCCTAGAAAATTTATAATTACATGTGTGAAATTGTATCTTCACCCCTTGGTATATCATGCATTGTTCGTTATGGCTGTCATCTAAATTATAAATGAAATTCCATGCAATTTTTTAGATTAAATTTTCATTTATTTCATTATCAATTTTATTCATGATTTTTAAATAATGACAATTACTTCAAGTGTGACTATAAAGTGTGCCTATATTTTATTATCCATTTTATTTATAAAATTGAAAATATTATATAAATTTTCACACATGGTATTCTACTAAAAATGTTTTTATAAACTCTCATGGTTATGTTTAGGACATGTTATAAGAAATATTATTTTCTTTTTAAAGAAAATAATATTATGTATATATTTTTGAAATGTTTTGGGTTAGGATTGAGAAATACAGGTCCATTGAAAGTGTTTTAAAAAATTTTCACTAGTATGTTACGTGACATAATGGGGAGTAAACCCATAAGTACTAAGGGGACTTTTTTATATATTAGTTATGACTAGAAACCTTTTAGTTTTTATTATGGTTTTCCAAGTATCATAAATAAACCACTAGAAATTATAATTTTAAATAGAGAAATCCCAAATATCTTTTCAATTATAAGTATTTTTAGAAATTAATGGTTTTTTAATATATATATTTATATTTCAATGTTTTGGAAAACATAATTTTAGTTATATACATTTATTCCAAGGAAATATTTTAGAAGTATTTATTTATGGTTTTAAAACCCATTATTAGGAATTCTAAAAGCTCATTTTGTACATTTTTTTTTGTAATTGAATATTTTTATCTAATTATCCATAATATAGATCTGTAAAAGTTCATTAAAATATAAATTCTATGTGTATTTTTTGTTACCTTTTATAAAAAAACACAAAATTTTAAGCACTGAGTCTAGAAGCATAGGCTCATGCCGTTATAAACATCATATGGGTGGTAGTTAATCACCTTAAATAGTTGGAACATTTCATTTATATCAAGGAAGATTCATATCTTGACTAACATTCTAAGATATACATATAGTAAGTGGTAAGACTATATAGAGTTATACTCTCCATTATTTCAGATTGGGACCAAAGGTTTGCCTCGAGGTTTCAGATAAGCCTTAAGAAAGTATTGAATATAGAATTGAGATTTAGCATTACTTATCACCCTCAGAAAGATGGTTAATCTGAAAGGACCATTTAAACCCAGGAATATTAGATCAGATCATGATCAATAGATTTCCATGGATTTTGGGTTCAACACCATCCCTTGGTGAAGTTATCATATAAAAATAGCTTCTATTCTATCAATAAAATGGATTTTTGCGAATCTATGTATGGGGAATGGTGTTAGACTCCAATGTGTTGGGATGAAGTTGAAGAGTAGAATATTGTGGGACCTGATCTTGTCTAAGAGATGATATAAAGGGTTCAAACCATTCAACTTTATATTAAATCTACAAAAAGTTTTCAGAAAATATTTACAAAAAATTTCTATTGTGGTATATAGTATTAGGTTAGAGAAAAAGTGTTCCTTCACATATCAGTATAGAATAAATTCATGAGGTTTGGGAATAAGGTAAAGTTTAGTCCAAGATACATTAGCCCCTTTGAGATCTTCGATTTCATCAGAGATATGGTATATCTACTAGAACTCCCACCTAACCTATCTCACATACATGATATGATCCAAGTATACCTCTTGAAGAAGAACAGACCATACCACTCACATATATTGAATCCATTGGTGTTACAGTGAGAGAATGATATTTCATAAAAATAAGTAGCCGATGAAGATCTTAGATCATATAAACAATGTTCTATAGAACAAGACAACTCACCTAGTCAAAGTGTTTTGGCAGAACCACAAGTTTGAGAAAGTGACATGGGAACCAGAAAAGGTGATGATATAGAAGTAGCGTCATCAGTTTTTTCTATGTGACATAAAAATTTCAAGGGAGGAAATAATGTAATAACTTGATGTTTTATAAATGAAATACCCATTATTATTGAATTAAATTCCATATTATGTAATGTGGTTATAGAAAAAACTTCCACTTATTTGGATATATCCTATAAATTTTAAAATAATGTTAAGAATCATATCCATTGAATAATTTTCACATGATTAGTATATATTAAGGGTTCCCATGAAGTCCTATTAACACATACAAAATTAGAAATGACCTTTACCAATAGGATTCTACAATATAAAGCCTGTTTATCAAAGATTCTAAGGGAGATAAAATATTTTGGACTTTATCTTGATCATTCTCAATCCTTGATCCAACAACTAAAGAATGGTTGAAATTTATTATGGGAGAAGTTCAATATCATCGAGATCATGACACAAACCATGTTCACTAATCCAACCCATGAGAATCTCACCTTCACACACCCTACCCCTATATCATTCACTGGTTTAATTAAGGGATAGGCATCTTGAACCTAATAATATGAATATTTATATTTTATTTACAATTAAATAATTACTACATTTATTCTTTATTGTTTTTAATTTATAAATTATTATGTATTGAGTTTGATAAAAATTAGATTTAATATGGAAAAACTAAAATGAATTTTTGGGTAATAATAAATTTTGATTAATATATTCTATTTTATGAATTAAATATAGAAGGTATATTTTAATAAAATATTATTACTAAATTTTATATATTAAATATAATTGATAATATAATTTTATAAAGTTAAAATGCAATTTTTATAAGGGTCAGAAAACTGTTATTGTCAAAAAACCAAGTATTTTTCAATAAACATGGATTTTAATTTAAAAGTGAAATTTCTCATATTTAGTGATTTATTTTGATAAAATAAATATTATTTTTTGAATCATAATATTTGAATTTTATAAGGGTGAATTTTTCATAATTTTTTGAGAGAGTCGAATTTTCAGGTGAAATTTAAATAACGTATAGATATATGGTGTGTATTATGACAACACAAGGACACAAAATCGATGTGATATGTGACATAGATGTTATAAACGACCAAATATATGTTTTAACATTAATTTAATGCGTTTTTATGTCATTTTATTAATTTTATAAACCCTATATGAATCCACCAAAACCTATATTATATTTTAATGTTTTAAAATTAATTATTTGTAAATATAAATCACCTCCACATCAACAAGTGTATTATTTTTACTCGGTTCATGGAATCTCAAAATAATAAAAACGAATCCTCTTTGTATGAGTCCATGGAAAAAACCATTAGACGTTTTGTGTTTTTTTATTAATTGATTGTATATAGTTCTAACCTATGTTTGGAAAATAATATCGAACTACACTCTCTTTACCTATATAAACCCACCCAAGATCGAATTTTTGTTCACTCAAAACCATTTGAGAATGAATTTAATATCACCTTTCATCTATATACCCTCCCATAGTTCCCCCAATCTTTTAATATGATCCACCAATTATTTTAGAAATAGCCACTCAAAGCAAGGGACCTCTCCCTATTCTTTTCTATTCAAGCACCTTCATTGTATTTAGCCTTTAGAATCTGAATTGGATATATTTTAATTTATTTATAAATTTCCATTTACTATCCAATTTATTTTCTTATAATGATAGACCATTTATCCTTTCTTTTTATAACATTTACCTAAGTTGTTATTATTCCAAAGTAAGGGATCCTCTCCTTTTCGTTTTTATTCAAGCACCTTTTTTATGTAATGAATTTTTTCATTCAGTTTCTATTGGTGGGAAATGATTCTCCACATCACTATTACTACTGTTATGGTTTCTAAGTAATGATAAGAACATTTAACTCTCATTAATAACACTTATTATTCATTATGTACCCATTTTATGCTTCCGAAATTATCCTATAGTCTTCTCATGCCAATCCTTTATATTGTGAATTCCATCTCCATTTCCAATGAAGGGTACTCACCTAGACATACATGTCCATATTTTATTTAGGAATTAAATTTATTTATTCCACACCACTTAATTATATAATTAAATTTTATGAAATATGATCCTATGTTGAATGATCTATGTGGAGAAATTATGCATGAACATGATATGAAAGCGATGGGTGTGCCTAGAATTATATAGTTATCCAAGACATTGGGTAATGATTTAGTTGTAGGATCAAAATAATGATGTAGATGCTCAATATACAAGAGGGGGGTGGGGTGAATTGTATACTCTAAAAATTCCTTTTGAATCTTTAAAGTTAGTTACGAATAACTATGTTTTCCTTAAGCAAAGGATAGGGCTAAGTTTAACAAAGTTAAACTAAGTAAATTCACAACACCTCTAATACCAATTGATGAATTGGAATAATGAATGAAGTTATAAACATCAAGTTCTATGTACTTACTTTAAAACAGGAAAGAGATTACAAAAGTAGATTCCGGAAATATGGTTCCAGAAAGTAAAACTGAACTAAATATTACAAGATATGATTCTACCTTAAAGCATATAGAATCAAGATGAATCAGAGTACAAATAAAGAAGTATAAGAAAGTTATAATCTCCTTATAATACAATCTACAGTGGAAACAAATGAGATATAAATCTTTTAACCCAAAGAGAAGGGTATCCAACAACCTTGGATAAAGGTCCCTTGATTTATACTTTCAAGAAAGTCTGTCTTACCCACACCAGGGTAAGCCCTCGATAAGAATATCAGAATCTCTGTCTTGCTATCCCCGCAAGCCCTCAACTTTAAGGTAGTTGGCAACCTCTGTCTTCCTCAGCAAGGAAGCCATCGAGCTTTAAGGTAGTCGGCACCTCTGTCTTGCTATCCCCGCAAGTCCTCGAATGTAATCACCAATATTCGGAGTCGCACAAAGATTTGAGAGTTAATAAGATCCTCTCTCTCTATAAATCACTTCAAAAACATGTGTGTTCTATGTCGAATAAGTCATAATTCGTCAACAACCTTGAGCTCTTTCAAATGAGCTCCTATTTATAGGTAAGGTCAGCCTCCTTCCCAACGGTCATATTTTCCGTAAAATTCGGAGGGACCTGTACACGTGTGACTTAACCAACAGTTAGTTTAAAACAGAATAGACGACATCATTTTATAACAAAACAAGTGTAACATAAAGTACAACATCATTTTAAGACTAACACAAAAGTTCGATGTGAAAGTTCGGAGTGAAAGTTCGGAGTGTATAAAACAAAGATAATCAGATTCTGTTTAATAGGTGAATTTGGAATGCGAATTCGGAATGAGAGTTCAGAATGAGAATTAGTCATTAGAATTCGTAATGAGATTTAGTCATCAGAATTCATAATGGGAATTTGTCATCAGAATTCGTAATGAGAATTCGTCATCAGAATTCGTAATGAGAATTTGTCATCAGAATTCGTAACCTAAAACATAATGCTTTAAATAAAAGTTTTAATCAATTCCAAAAGTCTAGAAATGAATCCAAATTTTGTACTTAAGAAATATATGGATAAAAATATGATAAGGATAATTTTTCTTACGAAAGAGATTTTTCTTATAAAAGCCACTTTTCTTATAAAAGCAATTTTCCTTATAAAAGCATCTTTCTTATAAAAGCAATTTTCCTTATAAAATCATTTTTATTATAGAAGCAATTTTCCTTATAAAATCATTTTTCTTATAAAAGAAATTTTTTTATAAAATCTTTTTTCTTATAAAATAAATTTTCCTTATAAAATCATTTTTCCTATAAAATCAATTTTCCTTATAAAATCATTTTTCTTATAAAATCAATTTTCCTTATAAAAGCATTTTTCTTATAAAAGAAATTTTCTTAAAGATAAGGTGTTTGTGGTTTTCAAAACAAGAAGGAATGGAAAAGTCATTAGGAAAACCTTATTGAATCAACAATCTCCCCCTTTTTGGAAAGCACAAACATCCTTATGAAAAAGAAAGACTAAGAAGAAAAAATGAACACATTAAGGCTTATCTCCCTTTTCTTATGAAAGTTGATGAATACGACTAACTACCCCTTAGGCTTTGAGACTCTAAGGATCGTATTCTGATTTTCCGGAATGATATTTCCTTAAGAATAAGAAATTATTCTTTAGTGAATACTCCCCCTTAGATAAACTCTTTGTTAGGGTTCTTTTTCTTTCTTCCCTTTTGTTAGAGTTATTTTTTTCCTTAAGGATCTTTTCCTTCTCCCCCTTTGTGATTTTCAAAAAGAGTTCTAGGGAATGGAAAATATAGCAAAGTACCTAAAATATTACTACCAACAACAAAAGAAATGGGCAAGAAAATTTTTTATTAAGTTTGAAAGTTCAACAACAAAGAAGTTAAGATACAACGAAAGATTGGATCTGTCTATTTTGGATCTTTTTCCTTCGTCATGAGACCCTTAAGAATAGTCTTGATCTTCTTTAGGTCTTTATGATCTTCTTCAGCTTGCTTCTCTAACACAACAATTCTTGCATTTTTTTCTTCAATCTTTTCTTCCTGGGAAAAAAGTTTTTCTTCATGAGCCTGAAGTTTTTCTTCCTGAGCTTTCAAGATTTGTTCTTGCTTTAACAAATTTTCTTGAAACTCAATCTGATGATCCCTTTCATACTTCTAGTTTTGAGAAATAGAGTTTACATTTCCATTCAGATCTCTGACTTCTTGATTCCGGGAATTCTTCTTAGCTGTCAATTTCTCTTTAAAGGATGAAGACAGTTCATTTAGCTTTTTGTCTTCTGTCTCAAAGGAATCCTTAACATTATCTTGAAATTCATCAAAAAGTCTCATCTCATCAATTGTCTTCTTCGACCAGCTTGTTATGTTCTTGCAAGATCTTTTGCGTGCTTCATATCCAACAAGAAAATATTTGAATTCAGCTTCTATTTCAACACACTTATCCATAACCGTGGATACGGAGTCTGATTTCTGATTCAGAGCATATTGGAGCATCTGGAATCTTGAATATATAGTGGAGATGGTTGGAATGGAACCTACCAACTTCCTCAAAGATTAGACAACAAAGTCATGCCCCAACGAGGATGACTCCGAATCTGAAATCTTTCTTGGAGAATTTTCTTCCTTAATAAGCTCAAGCTTTCTCTTCGAAGAACTAGCAACTTCCCTCTTATTTTTAACTACTGAACTCGGGGTATCAACAACAAGTTTCTTTTCTTTGTCCTTTTCCGGAATGGTTTGTTGTTCAGGAGTCTTCTGTTCACTAACATAAACTTGAACAACATTGTCTTCCTCATCAACAATTTTCGGAGCACCATCATCTACCTTTTTCATTTGAGCAATATCATGTAGAATTTGTTCTTCTTCTGCATGATAAGCTACTTCTTCTTCACCTTTCTCCTCATCCACCGCTGGAGTGACTAACATGGATGATTAAGCTTCTGAAGTACGGAGTGATAAATGTTCTGAGGGTGTTCCCTTATATTCATCTACTTACTTCAAAATGTCTCTGGTCTCACCTCTATTTTCAGCAGCTACTTCTTCCTCTTCTACTTGTTCAATATGCTCAACTTCCTCATCATACTCTGCAACTGCCTCTTCCGGAATATCAAGGTTTCTTCCTGGAGTCTCAGGTAGAGATTCCAAAGAGAAAGATCTCGGTACGGGAGTGTTTGTTGAAACCATCTCATTAAACTTCAACAAAGTCTGAGCTACCTCAGCTTCAGACATCTTCTTCTTGAACTTCTTTTCTTTGACTTGCTTTTCTAGTTCATCCGTAGTTCTTTCCTTTAGGGCATTAGCCTCTGCAGGATCCAAGCCAAACTGAGGCTCCCCTTGCACTCTCTTTTCTTTGATTTATCTCCACTTAGCAACGACCTCATCTGGGTAATCTTTCTTCTTTTTCAGTTTTGGAGGTGCGGAATGAACTTCCTTATATTTGGTATCTTCTGCTTCAGCTGCAACTTCTTTCATCTTCCTCTTCTTTACTGGCATAGATGATTCTGGTTCAACAACTTTCAGAATCGTTTCTTCAGTAGGTAAATCAATAAACTGACCAGTCTTTTTGTCGAAGACTACATCCATTCTTTTGAGTGTGCCATCACTCACCAACATAATCTTGAAAACTCTTGGCTTAGACTTGCAAGCCTCCTTGAAGGATTCAAGGCACCAAACTATCAACTTTGAGAGAATTGCTGGATACATTAGGATTTGAGCTCTCAAATTTCCTTTCTTAACATTCTCAAGAGTAATAAGAATGTGTTTCATCAGATTAAACTTCCTCAGATTTATCATAAAATCTAGGATGTAGATCTCACTTTTCTTCAAACTATATTTGTCACCCTTTTTTGGTACGATAAGACCTTGTACCCATAATTCGAGAATCTAGAAATTTGTAGATAGAGAAGCAATATTTGGAGCCTTATCATCTGATTGTCTGAGAGTTTCTAATACTTTTTCCTTGTCGAAGATACCCTTTGAATCCAGCAACACATGAGATATGAATTTGGCTTCACCTTCATTGTTCAGCCCTACCAAGCTGGCTGCCTTGGCATATGAAAGCTTATAAGTCTTACTATAAGACTTAAAAGACAACTTATCCCTTCCATCTTCCTTAAGAAAGGAAACTGTTTCATAGAATTCTATAAGAAAATCTGAATACTCTTCATCTTGATTCCTAGGTTTTGACAACGCAACATCTTCCCATCCATTCAGTTTAATATTCTTGGAAATAAGAGAGTCATACTTGTTGAAGAAATCAGGATGGACCAGCCTCTCTTTATATACTAACCACTTTGAAATCGTCTTAGAGGAAGACATGTCTTGAGAAGCTGCTTCCATAGACATTCGGATTTGAAGACCTCTGAGAAGTTCGGAATGGAGAAAGCTGAGGTTTGGAACGGTCTTAAAATAGTGAGGCAGAGTTTAAGGATGCGAGAGCTTAAAAACCGATGTGGGACAACCATTTGGGTCCCCTTTATATAGGCAACGAGACGACAGTTCAACTTCCTCGGTTGATCGAACAGTTGTTATAAGCTAAGATCAGATCTGATGGTTGAAATCCAATTGAAAGGAAAACATGAATCCGATCTTTTGAGGTTTTTATTAAAACAAGGTTTTAAGGAAACTATAAACCGAGAACAAAATATAAGAAAATATCATCAAGTAAAGTGTGATTACGAAAACTTGAGTAAGAAAATCATACCTTTCGGATTGGCTAAGGAGAATTATTCGTAATGGGTACTATTTTTCTTGAAGGGAAAAAAATGACTACGAAAAATAAGTTCACAAAACTCACTACGATAAACTCAACAACAAAAAAAAATTCAGCATGAAAATTTCATTACTAAAGTTTGACAAAGAAAAAAAAATCGTGAAAGTTTCAGTATTAAAATTTTGTTACAAAAACACCAATACGAATGATTCAGTACGAAGGATTCAGTATGAAAGTTTTCATTCCAGAAGTTTTCAAAACAAAAATTTCTATTCCAGATGTTTTCTCTACGAAAATATCCATTCTGGAAAATTTCTATTCCGGAAATTCCATTCCGGAAATTTAGTTTCGAAAAGTTTGAAAAAAAAAGTTTTTCTAACAACGAAATGTACCCCCCTATGAAAAGGAGTTTATTACTATAAGGAGATTTTTTCAAAAGAAATTTAATTTAAGAAATATTACCTTACGGTTATCATTCTTAACTTCTGTTTAATGTATTCAAATCTATCAGATGGCAAGGATTTTGTGAAAATATCAGCAAGTTGATCTTGCGTTCCGATAAACTGAAGAATAATATCTCTTTTAATTGTGTGATCCCTAAGAAAGTGATGCCTAATATCTATGTGTTTTGCAGGAGAGTGATGTGCATGGTTCTTACTTAAGGCAATGGCACTTTTGTTATCACACATAATTTGAGTTTTAGTAAAACTCATGCCATAATCTGTGAGTGTGTGTTGCATCCACAACACTTGAGAACAACAACTTCAACTGCTACATATTCAACTTTAGCAGTGGAAAGTGCTACAGAATGTTGGTTCTTGCAAGACCAAGAAACTAACGAATCTCCTAATAAATGACAAGTTCCGTATGTACTTTTTCTATCCATTCTACATCCACCAAAGTCAGCATCTGAAAAGCTTTTTAGAACAAAATCATTTCCAGAGGTATAAAATTATCCTAGATCCATGGTTCCATTAAGGTAGCGAAAAATTCTTTTTTACTTCCTTTAAGTGAGATTCCTTAGGATTGGATTGATATCTTTCACATAAGCATACTAAAAACATTAAGTCTGGTCGACTAGCTGTTAAGTAAAGTAAGCTCCCTATCATACCTCTAAAAGATGTTTGATCTATTGGTTTCCCAGCTTCATCAAGATCTAGAGTTTTTGATGTACTAATGGGAGTACATATACTCTCAGTGTTGTCATAACCATACTTTTTATGAAGATCTTTAATATACTTATGTTGAGATATATAGGTTCCTTATGGTTTTTGAGAAATTTTAAATCCAAGGAAAAAGGTTAACTCACCCATCATACTCATTTCAAACTCAGATTTCATTAGACTTGCAAAAGAGTCGGTTAAAGATTGCTGAGTTGAACCAAATATGATGTCATCAACATAAATTTGAATAATAAAAACATTTTTCTTATCTTTATTTATAAAAAGAGTTGGATCTGCATTTCCCTTAACATAGTTATTTTGAAGCAAAAATCCTGTTAGTCTATCATACTAAGCTCATGGGGCTTGTTTAAAACCATACAAAGCTTTGGTATGTCTAAAAACATGATCAGGATATTTTGTATCTTCAAATCCAGGAGGTTGTTTAACGAAAACTTCCTCTTGAACATAACCATTAAGAAAAGTGCAATTCACATCCATTTGAAAAAGTTTGAAATTAAAGAATTTTTCAAAGGCAAGTAGAATACGGATAGATTCAAGTCTAGCTACTGGAGCATAGGTTTCTTCATAGTCTATTCCCTCTTGCTGATTATAGCCTTTAGCAACAAGTCTAGCTTTATTTCTAACAATGACTCAATTTTCATCACATTTATTTCTGAAGAACCATTTTACTCCAATAACATATGTTTCCTTAGGTCTTTCAACCAAGGTCCAAGCTTTGTTCCTTTCAAATTCATTTAGTTCATCTTGCATAGCTTTGATCCAATCATCATCACCCAAAGCTTCATCAGTGCTTTTTGGTTCTAATTGGGAAAGAAATGCTAGATGTTCTACTTCATTTCTTAAATAACTTTTAGTCCTTACAGGTTGATTTACATCACCAATGATACTATCAATGGGATGATTCTTAAGAAACGTCTAATTTGGGTTTTGTAAAACCTGTTCATCAACATAGGCTAGAAAGTCTTCTGGGGTAAATGTTTCAGAAGTATCTTCTTGAATATTTTCCTTATCAGAAGGTTATTCTATAAAAGGTTGATAATCAGTTTTTGAAAACACATCTGAGGATGTTGGTTGAGGTGGTTTAAAAACAAAAGGATCTGATTCATCAAATTTTACATGCACTGTTTCTTAAACAATACAAGTATTTTTATTAAAAACTCTATAAGCCTTAGAGGTTGTGGAATAACCTAAGAAAATTACTTCATCAGAATTTGGTGTGAATTTATGTATTTTATCTTTAGTATTCAGAATGAATACTTTGCAACCAAATACATTTAAGTAGGATAGTCTTGGTTTTATACCATTCCATAACTCATAAGGGGTTTTTATTAAGAAAAGGTCTAATCAAAACTTGATTTATAGTATAACAGGCAGTACTTACAGCTTCAGCCCAGAAATGTCTAGCTATATAATATTCACTCAACATGGTTCTAGTTATATCTTGAATAATTCTATTTCTTCTTTCAACTACACCATTTTATTGAGGAGTTATAGGTGCTGAAAAATTGTGAGTAATACCATTTTTACTACAAAAAGTTTCAAAATCAGAATTTTGAAATTCTCCTCCATGATCACTATGAATAGTTTTTAGTGGAAGGTTTTTATCATTTTTAACTTGGGCTATAAAACTTTTGAAATAAGAAAAATATTCATACTTCTTTGATAGAAAATAGACCCATGTAAATCTAGTGTAATCATCAACTAGAACAAATACATAGTATTTTCCTCCAATACTTCCAGTTTGTGTTGGACCAAAGAGATCCATGTGCACTAATTATAATTCATCCATTGTTGAGACTTCACCGATTTATTTAAAAATAGATTTATGTTGTTTTCCATATTGACAAGGATCACAAACTTTAGAAGATTCGAATCTAAGTTCTGGTAGATCCTTAACTAGTTTCTTCTTAGAAAGTTTACATAAGTTCCTAAGGTTACAGTGTCCTAGCCTTCTATTCCATAGCCAGGAATGATCTTCCATTGCACTTAGGCAAGGTAAATATTGGCTTCTAAGGTCTTCTAGGTTCAAAATGTAAAAATTCTCTTGCCTATTGGCTGAGAGAATAAATTATTCCTTGTAATTGTGAACTAAGAACTTATCATTCATAAAATTCAAAAGGTATCCTTCATCACATAACTGAATTATGCTAATGAGGTTGTGATTAAGACCCTTAGCAAAAAGAACATTTGAAATCAAGGTTTTACCAAGAAGAACAATATTACCAATACCAATAATCTCTCCCTTAGCATTATCTCCGAAAGATACCTTTCCTACTTTCGTTTTGATAATCTTTTCAAAATAGATTTTGTTACCAGTCATGTGCCGGGATCATCCACTATCCATGTACCATGTATTGTTGCTGGTATTTCCTTTGTTCTCCTGCAATCAAGATAAGAGTTAGATTTTCGGAATCCAAACTTGTTTGGATCCGAGATTTCCAGATAACAATATTTTAGGTACCCACATCTTCTTAGAGAAATAAGCTTTGTGAAATCCTAAAGATTGGGTTTTGTTTAAAGAAAATTTTTTTGTCCAGTGACCACCACATTGACATTTGGTACAAAATGGGGCACTTTGAGGAACAAAAGAATTGTTACTGAAAATAGGTTTTGCATGGGTATAACCAAATCCAGATTTATTTCTTAAAGGTTGTATTTGAGAATACATTTTATCAAAATTTTCCTTACCATGGAAAAAGTTTGATAAACACTTCTTTAAGGAAAAAATTTCGGACTTGAGTTTTATAACCAAGTTTTTATCAAAATCATTAGATTTAGAACTAGAGTTAGACTCAAAAACATTTTTCTTAGAAATTACTTTTTCTAATTCTTTTGAAAGTTTTTCCATCTTAGAACTTACTTCCTCAAGTTTTTTTGAAATACTTTCAAAATAAGAATTTTTCTTATCAAGATCTTTAGAAAGATCTGATATTTCTTCTGTAAGAATATAATTCCTAGAGTTTTCCTTATCAAGTTTTTTACTGAGTTTGGAATTCTCAATTTCAAGAAGTTCAGCAAACCTAGAAACTTCTTCATAAGTAGGCAGATTATTATCTTCATCAGAAGAAGATTCTTCATCAGAAGAGTTATAATATTTACTATCATTAGGGTTTAAAGAAACATTGGTCAATGATTCAGCATTTCGTACCATAGCTATAAAACAATGATTGTCAATAGGTAGTCTGGCTATAAGACCAGGATTCTTCTGTCCTGAAGATTCATAATCAGAAGATTCATTTGAAGAGTCACCACCACTGGCACTCTAGGTATCATTTTCTTTCAATACATTCTTAGCTTTGGCTTTATAATACTTCTTTCTGTTCATGTCTGAATGTCTTTCTTACTTTTCTTTCTTTTTGAGCAAGGGGCAGTCTGGTCTAATATGTCCATCTCTTTTTCATTCATAACAAGTAACTTCTCCTTCTTTCCTATATTTCCTTTCCTTTTTCTTATACTTGGATTGGAAATTTTTCTGGCCAGCTATCTTGTTCATCCTTTGAGCAATATTTTCTAATTCATTTTAAGAAACTTCACTTTCACTAGATTCTGATTGGAAAATAACTTTCTTGGACTTGGATCTGGTTACTCTCTCAGGAGTCTTAGCTTTCATCTGATTTGAAGTTTTTGTAAAAGCAACAGTACCATTTCCATTTTTCTTATTGATGTTGTCAGCATCTCTCTTCATTCTGGATTCATGTTGGAGAAGAGTTCCAAATAGCTCATTAAGAGAAATCTGTGTGACCTTCCTTTTCTCATATATAGAAATTCTCTTGGATTCTCACTCATTGGGCATAATATCAATTATTTTATCCACAAGAGCTTCATCATATAATCCTTTCTCTCCCATAGACTGTAAGCTGTTGACGATGGTCATAAATATCTGTTGAACTTTACAGATTGGTTCACCATAAAGAAAATTGAATCCATGGTATTCAGCTCTAAGCATAGCTCTTCTTGTTTCAATCACTTTAGAAGTTCCAAAATGTGTAACTTCTAATTTCTTCCAGATACAATTAGCTGTTTCAAAAGAAGATATTTGTCTATATATATTACGAGTCATTGAACAAAGTAAGGTGTTGCGTACCTTATAATTGAGTTGATATTCTTGTTTTTCCTGGTTAGTGAAAGTTCTGATTTCCTTTTCAGGAATCTTATAATCACCAGTAAGCATAACAAAGTTTTCCACTCCAGTATTAATAATAAAAATCTTCATTCGATCTCTCCAATACTCATAGTCATTACCATCAAAGATCGGTGGTCTTGTAGGATTTAGATTATCAATGGAACCAACATTGATTCCTTCCATACTTAAACAAACTTGTGCAACAAAACTTGTTAATAGAAAAAAAATTCGTAATCACAAAATTTGGAATGAAATTTTTTGGAATGAGAAAGTATAAAAAATATGAGCATGAAAAACTTGTACGTGAGTATAAGTATTTCAGAAACCGCCTCTGATACCAATTGTAGGATCGAAATAATGATGTAGATGCTCAATATACAAGAGGGGGGGGGGGGTGAATTGTATACTTTAAAAATTCCTTTTGAATCTTTAAAGTTAGTGACGAATAACTATGTTTTCCTTAAGCAAAGGATAGGGCTAAGTTTAGAAAAGTTAAACTAAGTAAATTCACAACACCTCTAATACCAATTGATGAATTGGAATAATGAATGAAGTTATAAACTTCATATTCTATGTACTTGCTTTAAAACTGGAAAGAGATTACAAAAGTAGATTCTGGAAATATGGTTCTGTAAAGTAAAACTGAACTAAAGATTACAAGATATGATTCTACCTTACAACGTATAGAATCAAGATGAATCAGAGTACAAATAAGGAAGTATAAGAAAGGTATACTCTACTTATAATACAAACTACAGTGGAAACAAATGAGATATAAATCTTTTAACCCAAAGAGAAGGGTATCAAACAACCTTGGATAAAGGTCCCTTGATTTATACTTTCAAGAAAGTCTGTCTTACCCACACCAGGGTAAGCCCTCGATAAGAATATCGGAATCTATGTCTTGATATCCCTGCAAGCCCTCAACTTTAAGGTAGTTGACAACCTCTGTCTTCCTCAGCAAGGAAGCCCTCGAGCTTTAAGGTAGTCGGCACCTCTGTCTTTCTATCCCCATAAGTCCTCGAATGTAATCACCAACATTTGGAGTCGCACAAAGCTTTGAGAGTTAATAAGAGCCTCTCTCTCTAGAAATCACTTCAACAGCATGTGTGTTCTATATTGAAGAAGTAATCATTCATCAACAACCTTGAGCTCTTTCAAATGAGATCCTATTTATAGGTAAGGTCGGCCTCCTTCCCAATGGTCATATTTTCCTTAAAATTCAGAGGGACCTGTACACGTTTCACTTAACAAACGGTTAGTTTAAAACAGAATAGACGACATCGTTTTATAACAAAACAAGTGTAACATAAAGTACGACATCGTTTTAAGACTAACACAAAAGTTCGAAGTGAAAGTTCGAAGTGAAATTTTGGAGTGTATAAAATAAAGATAATCAGATTCTGATTAATAGGTGAATTTGGAATGCGAATTCGAAATGATAATTCGGAATGAGAATTAGTCATTAGAATTCATAATGAGATTTAGTCATCAGAATTCGTAATGGGAATTTGTCATCAGAATTCTTAATGAGAATTCGTCATCAGAATTCGTAATGAGAATTCGTCATCAGAATTTGTAACCTAAAACAGAATTCTTTAAATCAAAGTTTTAATCAATTCCGAGAGTCTAGAAATGAATCCGAATTTTTTACTTATGAAATATATGGATGAAAATATGATAAGGATAATTTTTCTTACAAAAGCGATTTTTCTTATAAAATCCACTTTTCTTATAAAATCAATTTTCCTTATAAAAGCATCTTTCTTATAAAATTAATTTTCCTTATAAAATCATTTTTCTTATAGAATCAATTTTCCTTATAAAAGCATTTTTCTTTTAAAAGCAATTTTCCTTATAAAAGCATTTTTCTTATAAAAGCAATTTTGCTTATAAAATCATTTTTCTTATAAAAGCAATTTTCCTTATAAAATCATTTTTCTTATAAAAGCAATTTTCCTTATAAAAGCATTTTTCATATAAAAAATTTTTTCTTAAAGATAAGGTGTTTGTGATTTTCAAAACAAGAAGGAATGGAAAAGTCATAAGGAAAACCTTATTGACTCAACATTAGTCTCATGAGATTTCATTTATGGGATTAGGGAGTGAACCTAATACATTTTGTAAATTCTCCCCATATTTTATAATATCTTGGTGGTTATATTTGACATTGGTTGATGATATCATGTTTAATGTTATTTCCACATTCCCATATTTCATTTATGCAATAATGTTATAACATGCCTCATTATTCATGATTGTGATTCTCATCCATTTTATTTACCATAGAAATTACTATTGAATAATATATAATAATTTTATCATGTTATTATTTTTTATTCCCTTACTAGGCTTTATGTAATGCCCCGACCCCAGTTACCCAGAGTCGGTGAATTATTACATAACATTGACATGATCACAAAAGATCAAGTCTTGAAAGACTGATTAGTTTATTAGCCTTGGAAGTACTAGATACATTCATACATTTTACATTACATTATGAAATGAAAACCAACAACATAGTCTCTATAGGCCACACTCATATCCCATAGATTATCCCAGCAGGTCAGTCATAATATACTTTTTTGCATCTTGGAAAAAATAAAACATATAAAGGGGTGATCTCAGATGCTCAGGCTGGTCCCTATGGAAATGTTATACCCTCTCTTTCTGACAAATCCTCTTAGCTTCTGCTCTGGTGAATGTACCTACTCTGAATCCCCATCTGTAGTGTGCTCCTTATAAAGTTTGTCTGATCATTTAAGCACCATTTCAGGCGGCCCAAAGGCCTTGAGGTGACCCGAAGGCCTTGAGGTGGCCCGAAGACCTTGAGGTGACCTGAAAGCCTTACTGGTCTGAAGGCCTTGGGTGGCCCGAAGGCCTTAATGGTCCCAAGGCCCAAACTGGTGGCCTGAAAGCACAAATGGATGAATAGTCTCAGTTTCTACAGTACTGAATAGTGCCTGCTACAGCGCCTGCTACAGTACTGCTATAGTACCCCCAGAAATATGTCTCCACACAGTTTTGAACTTGGGCCTCTTAGATGCATATGAAATGCAAATACTTTATCCATAAACTATGAATGTGGTCATAATAACACATTTACAGTCAAACATATCACAAAACCTTCAATACAATATGCAAGTTTTTTATCATAATAAATCAACTTCAAATAAGCTTAAAATATAGAAAAAGATGTCGACATAGATGAAATCAAATCTTTTTTTAGAGAAATATTTCTTTTTATTTTTGAAATCATTTAAAAGTCATATAATTATAAAAGAAAACATTTATTTTGAAAATATTCTTATAAGCTTGTAAGGGAAGCTTCGATGGTGTTATAACAGGGTAAAATAGCTGCACCCGCCGTATAAGTTAAAAAGACATTCTTACCTTAATTTTGTTGAAATGGTCATAAAGTACATTCTTTGGAAAATGATGGAAAGATTCCTTTAAAAAACATATATGATCAAATAAGGGTATAAATGAATTTAACCCATTGTCTATTAAATAGTAAATATGTTTTGAAATACATTTTTAAAAAACACGGATGTGGATGATAAAGAGGTCTCAGTAGATACTCACATATAAAACAACCTCGGATAATAAAGAGATTGTGAAATTAACTCTTACCTTGTACTTTTCCTTGGTCGAGGGTAGGTTAACCTCCTATATAATGGTGAAATAATTGTTATTAAATTATAAAAAATCCATATACTTTAATATGATATCATATATGATATTCTAATATTGTTTTGTTAATGATATTTCAAAAGTATCATCGTTTCAGATGATAACTGATTCGTTTTCCTTTATATGATTTGTTGCATAAGTAATGTTAGTTATGGATAGGATGTATCTTATTAATATTTAGAATTATATTAAGTCCTTTTTCATTATTTTTCATCATCAAATGAAAATTATTCTTGAATGGATACGATGGGGAATGAATCTCATCGCGTTCGTGGAGACGGTAATCCATACGTATGCACGAGCGACAATATCATCATTTTGATATTAAAATCATTTATAATTGGATGGTATATCATATATGCAGAATAATTATAATTTTATATTTATTATTTACATTAGTTATACTCATTATTATACCCATCCAAATGATGAAGTGTTTGAATAACAAACTACATCACGACATGGAGATGGTAATCCGTGCGTACACACGTATGGTGACTTTGTCATTTATAGGATGGATAGAATAATGAATAGGGTTGTACCATTTTTATAATAACATCACAGTATATAGAATATACTGTAGTTCTTATTTTAGAATGGAAACAACAAAGAAAGTGGAAGTGGAAGAAGAAAAGAACTTGAAAGAGGTGATGAAATATTTACCTCTTCTTCAGGTTCTTCCATTTGATTTGATCAAAAAGGATACTTAGGTTAGATTTATGACTAAATTAAGGACTCTAGGATGAAGGGATGATAGTTTACAGGATATTTGGGCAGGTTTTGGTCGAGCATAAGGGATTTGAAGGTGTGAATTTGAGATAAGGGGAAGTGCCCTTTAATAAGAGAGGTGAGGGTCACTTCATGAAAAGCTTGAAATATTTTTTTATAATAAAACAATTTTCAGTTTATAATGGCTCAAAAATAAATTTTTTATAGGATAAGGATGGTATGGGTATAACACCACTCAAAAAATAGGTTTTAGATAGGTTTGGGTCACTGTATTAACCTTATCTTTTAGATTTAACTCTTAGTTAAATTGGTTGACATTTACCATGTCTCTTTGTATTTTTATATTATATGTTTAATAAAATTACTATAAACTTCAAAGAGAAAATCAAGTGGTTCATTAACGAAATATATAATATTCTTTAATCCCTTTCTTTGATCCTTATATTTTTAGGAATAGAATATCAATTAATAATATAATATTTGTTTTAAAAACTCTTTTATGTCAATTTTGACACTATTTGGTATTTTGTTTTTTTTAAGTTCATAACAGCATTATTACTTTAAAAAAATTTATTTAACGAAATCTAACATGTCATATTAACCTATAAAATTAGTGGAATTCATTAAAATTTTCAAATTATATTTATTTTAATATTTATAATATCAATTATTTTAATAATTCATTAATAAGGTAATTACTGCATCATCATTGTGTTATAAATAAATTTAATTATTTAATGTATAAAAATAATAAATAAAATACAGTTATATAGGAATTGTTTTATCTTTATAATAAATATTTATTGTCAAATTTATCATAAAACCCTATATTAAAAATGGTTTAGTTATTAAACTTTTATTTTAACTCTTTTAACTCTTCTTTAAATAAAATAATAATAAATGTCCTAATCTTATCCAAGTGGACCATAGGGGATCATATTTTATTCCTAATGTTTTTTTTGGTATATTTATACTTATACAATATAATTAGTACATGTTTTAGGGTAATTATGATATCATTTTTACCCTTAATTACCCTATTTACTTTTAACCGTGGTAAATAATAGACAAAAGTTACTATTCACCAAAAAATTATTTTCATCTTATTGAACCACTTTTTTCTTATTGATATTAACTGTTTCTATTGTAATTTTTAAATTCAACTCACAAAATTGGTAAAATTAAGTTTCATACAAATTTGCAAATGCTCTTAAGAGGTGAGTAAAAGACGTTAAAAAGTTCGATAAAATTTATATATCTAAACTTATTATACTATTAATCCAATGAATTAAGTTGAACTTATATAGGTATTATATATCTATTTTGATCTAAAATAAATTAAAATAAAATAAATAATTATTTGAATAAAAAGTCATTTTTAACCAATAACGCAGTTTTTTTTAACTATTCATCAAAAATTGAATGTTTTCTAAAAAATAACAAAAATTCACCCTAAGATAAATTAGATATTCTAAATCCGAAAATGAAGTCCATTTTGAAAGATAAAATTTATAAAATTTCAAAAAGTTGGTTTTAATATTTATAATGGTTAGTTTGATTAGTCATGGTGTGTTAAAACTCCAAGTAGCGTACAATGCAATGTATTGCATTATTCAAAGGGAAATTTATCGTGGAAGCTTGGGGTGTTACATTATCCCCTCCTTCAAATAATTTCATCCTCAAAATTTATAGAATATTACTGCATAAAAAGATTTGGGTGGTTCTTCATTATAAGTTTCTCAGGTTCGCACGTTGCCTCTTCCATATTATGGTTTCTCCATATAACTTTCACCAGACGAGTCGTCTGGTTTCTCAACACCTGTTCTCTTGTATCAAGAATCTTGAAAGACTCTTTACAATAAGACATATCAGGTTCCAGTTTTATTTTTTCATAGGTGAGTACATGCGTAGGGTCAGGAATGTATTTCCTCAATAGTGATACGTGGAACACATCATGAACTTTGGAGAGACTTGGAGGTATTGCAAAATAGTAAGCTATATCCCCAATTCATTATAGAATTTTGAAAGGTCCGATGTACTTGGGACTCAATTTACCCTTATTACCGAATTGTATAATTCCCTTCCATGGAGATACCTTCAAGAAAACATGATCTCCTACCTGAAATTCCAAATCCTTCCTTTGGTTATCATCACAGTTATTCTGCCTTCTTTGAGTTGCTTTGATGTGGGTTTGGATTACCTTCATCTTTTCCATCGTTTCCTCAACAAGTTCTGGGCCTATGAGTTTCCTTTCACCAACATCATCCCAACAAGTTGGTGTGAGACATCTCTTTCTATATTACACTTCATATGGTGCCATCTGAATACTTGATTGGAAGCTATTGTTATAGGAAATTTATACCATAGGTAAATATTGATCCCACATACCTTAAAAGTCAAGTGAGAAAGATCTCAACATGTCTTCTGAGGTTTGAATAGTCCATTCTAATTTTCAATCAGTTTGAGGGTGGTAGGTAGTGCTCAAACGAAGTTCAGTATCCAGGGATTTCTGAAGACTTTTTCCAAAATCTTGATGTAAAACTGGGATCACGATCAGAATCAATCGATATGGGTACTAAATGAAGTCTTACAACTTCATTAATATATATTCTTGCCATATTTTCAAGTGGTAAATCTTCTATTATAGCAAGAAAATATGCAGACTTGGTAAGACGGTCAACAATGACCCATATTGCATCATTACTTCTAGGAGTCTTTGGTAGCCCCATGAAAAAGTCCATCATAATATTATCCCATTTCCACTTAGGTATAGGAAGAGGTTTCATAAATCCTCCAGATTGTTGCCTTACAGCTTTCACTTGTTGAAAAACCATAAATCTGAACACAAAATCAGCAATCTCCCTCTTCATGTTGTCCCACCAAAAATGTTCTTTCAAATCTCTATATGTCTTAGTGCTACCAGGGTGTATAGAGAAATTGGAGCTATGAGCATCATCCAACAATTCCCTTTTTAGATCATGTATATCAGAAACACAAAGTCTCTACCCAAATTTCATAATTCCATATTTATATACGAAGTCGATCAATCTCCCATTGTTTACAGCTTTAATTTTCTTTTAAAATTCCTCATCATTAGTCTGAGAACTTTTTATCCTTTATAGTAAAGATGGTTTGGCAACCATTTGAAAAATAATTGATGCTTCACCTTCAATGGTTATTCCTATATCCATCTTTACTAGATCCACAAAAATAGGATCCTTTTCAACTCTCATCTTCTTCAAAACCCCCTGATATTTTCTGATCAAAGCATCTACCACCTTATTTTCCTTCCCTGGGTGGTAGTGTATTATGAGATCATAATCCTTGAGTAGTTCAAGCCATCTCCTTTTCCTCATGTTGATTTATTTTTGTGAGAAAATATACTTCAAACTCTTGTGATCGGTATAAATCTCACATTTTCACCATATAGATAATGTCTCCATATATTCAAAGTAAGGATTATAGCTTCTAACTCAATATCATGAGTAGGATAGTTTTTCTTGTGAATTTTTAGTTGTCGTGATGCATAGGAAATAACCATATCATTCTGCATAAGGACACAACCAAGTCCTTTCTTTGATGCATCACTATAAATAACAAACCCATCATTCCCCAATCGTAGAATCAAGATAGGAGCATTGACTAGTTTTCTCTTCAATTCTTCAAAACATTCTTCACACTCTTTTATCCAAAAAAATTTAACCCCTTTACGTGTGAGCTTGGTCAATGGGTTATCCAATCATGAAAAATTATAGATGAAATGTTGATAATAACCTTCTAAAACAATAAAATTGCAGACCTCAGTTATACTCGTCAATACTGAACATTCTTGGATTTCTCTTGTCATAGAAGGATCCACATAGATTCCATCCTTAGAGACAATATGGTTAAGAAAAGAAATATCCTAAAGCCATAATTCACACTTTCTAAACTTCCCATATAATTCATTTCTTCTAAGGGTTTTCAAAATGGTGCATAAGTGTTTTTTGTGATCCTCTTAGCTTTTTTAGTATACCAAGATATCATCAATAAATACCACTACAAAGTCATCAAGATATTCCTTGAAAACTCTGTTCATTAGATCCATGAAAACAGAGGGTGCATTAGTCAATCCAAAAGGCATTACTATAAACTCCTAATTCCCGTACCTAGTTCGAAATGCTTTTTTTGGAATGTCTTCCTTTCTCACACACAACTTATGATATCCATATCACAGGTCAATCATTGAAAAATATTGAGCTCCATGAAGTTGGTCAAATAAATAATCAATTCATGATAGGGGATACTTGTTAATTATTGTTATATCATTGATATCCCTGTATTCAACACACTACCTCATAGATCCATCTTTATTTTTAACAAAAAGGATAAGTGCTCGCCGTGGAGAAACACTAGGGAAAATAAATCCCTTGTTACTCAATTCCTCTAGTTTTTTCTTTAGTTCCACTAATTCCATAGTGACCATTCTATAAGGGGTCTTTGATATGGGTATTGAACCAGGAATTAAATCAATGGAAAACTCAACTTATCATTCTAGAGGATGTCCAGGTAAATATTATGGAAACACATCAACATATTCTTGCATAATTGGTACGTTCTCTATTTGAACATTCCTTTCCTTACCCACAATTATATCATTCTCTTTCTCCCCAATAATTGAATTTATTTGAGCTACTATGGGTGGATCTAGATTAGAATTAGATGGTGATGTTTCTGCTCTAAAGATAAGGTACTCTTTATCATCATAAAAAATTGTAACCTTCTTCTTATTACAATAAATTTTTGCATCATGGTATGAAAAACAATCCATAATGATGATTATATCTAATTAAATAATGTTTATGACTATGAGATCAGAAGATAAATAACATTTATATTCCTTAATTGGGAACAAATTCACAAAACATTATTGTAATGATACTTCCCCTATGAGTTTTAACTGACAACTCCCTTGTCAAATAAAATTGGAAATATCTAATTTTCTTAGCAAACTGGGAAGATATGAAACAATTCGATGATCTAGAATCAAATAAAGCATTATCTAAACTTGAGGTAACCATTAAATTACCTGCCACTATGTCTTTCGAAGCTTCAAACTCAGCAGTATAGATAACATAATCTTGTCCTTGATCCCTTGGTGTTTTCTATGTTAATTTTCTTTGGCGCTTAGGAAATTCATTTGCATAATTCCCCCTTTATCTACAATTGTAGCATTCAACATTGAAAACCTCTTTCTTCCTCTTGAAATCATGAGCTTGGTGGCCTTTTTCACCACACTTGTAAGAGACACCCATTCCCTTCAGGAAATTACTAGGGTTTTTCTTCCCACATTTACCGTATGATGGATATTCAACTTTTTCCTTATTCCCCATATTTCCATTTCCAGAGTGTTTAGTAGATCTCTTATTCTTCTACTTTGCTTTAAATTCGTAAGACTTAGATAGTTATTTTTCTGTCTTGATAGCACAAGAGACAATATCTTCGTATGATTAGAAGGATTGTTAGACTAACGATCGCCAGAGAAATGGTTTTAACCCATCAAAGAATTCATCAATCGTACTCATTGGGTTACGTATATAATATGCAGTATGCCTTGATAACCTTGTAAGTTAGCCTCATATTTTGCGACATTATCTTCCTTTTTTTTCCTCAGACTCAGAAATTGCCTTTCCATATCCTTTCGATGGTCATGAGGAAAGTATTTTTCTAAGAAAATTTCTTTAAACTCCCTCCATTCCATATTAGATACTTCATCATCTTCCTTTGTGTTTTGAATCAATGACCACCATTGATCTTCATCAACCTTGAGGCGATAAAATGCCATGAAATGTTTTTCCCTTTTGCTACTCCCCAAAGCGTGAAATATTTTCTCTAAGAAATTTATCCATTTCTCAGCTACTAATGGATTTTTAATCCCATTGAATGTGGGTGGTTGTTTTCTCATGAAGCTTTCTAACATTGATCCTCTACATTGTGGATCAGGGTTCTCTATAAGGGTAAGGTTATTATTCATAACCTAAGTGATTTGTATTAGTATGGTGATTAGCAGATTAGTACCAGTTGTATCACTAGATCCATTATAATTATCTTAAGTAGGAGGGAAATCCCTACTGGGATTACATGCATTGATACGGTTTCTATTGCATCTAATAAGAACTATTTCTAAACAATGGCATACAATAGATTAGTTTATGAATCGCAAAACATAATTCCAAATTTGTAAAAAACTTAATATAAATTGAACAGTTTATGGATATAATCCATAATCATAAAAATGTTTTCTTTGAGAAAGTATATAATCATAAACCCTTTATAATGGTTTGTAAAGAAAATGATAATTATCCTAAGCATATCCCCTGGGAGTGTCGTAAGCAAGAGTGCAGCAAGACCCATTATTATGCACCAGTTCTCATTCAAGTCTAGATCAAAGAGGTGTTTTTGGGTTTTACCCCTAGGTACATCTATTCCAGATCCACGTCTACCTACTCATATCCAGAAAGGGATGTATTTCTTGGAAAACTCAAAAAATTTCAACAGTACCAAATTTCTAGGAAGTTCTTCTATACTAATCTTCAAAGTCGATCTTAGGGTAGTGTTATCTAATCAAAGTTTTTATAAATCTAGCATCCAAGGTTTGTACTAAACTTCCTTTGATACCAACTGTAATGCCCTGACACCAGTTACCTAGAGTCGGTGCATTATTACATAACATTTTCCTGATCACAAAAGATCAAGTCGCAAAAGACTGATTAGTTTATTTTCCTTGGAAGTACTAGATATATTCATAAGTTTTACATTACATTATAAAATGAAATACTAAAACAACATAGTCTCCATAGGACACACTCATATCCCTTATAATATCCTTGAAGGTCAATCATAATATACTTCTTTGCATCTTGGGAAAAATAAAACATAAAAAGGGTTGAGCTCAGATGCTCAGTAAGGATAACAATATAGCAGAATCTTTTATAAATAAGCATAAACATTTAAGGAAATGTAAAGACTAAAAAAAAAATCATTTTAAACATGAACTTCAGAAAAATATAGAAAAGATAAAATCAAATAATTCCATTTACTTATTCACATTTATATTCTACTAGTTGAATAATCACATGCAATATCAATAGCCACATTCATAATGATGGAATGCATAATGCCAGACTTCATAACCACATAGTCAAGGCCTTGTTCCAAGAATACAAATAAGATTTTGTCAAGGCCTTGTGCCAAGATACTCGTTTGTCTCATGATACCTACCGATGCATTGGGGAGCTATAGTTGTCTCCACCCATCACTTACTAAGTCCAATGCATTCTTCATATGAAAAAGTTTAAACATAACCTAAACATTCGTATTAAAACTAGCATACGAAATTTCAATACTTTATCCATAAACCATGAATGGTGTAAAAATAACACATCGACATTCAAACATATCACAAAACCTTTAATACAATATGGAAGGTTTTTATCATGATAAATCAACTTCAAATAAGTTTAAAATCCATCGAAGGATGTTGACATAGATGAAATGAAAACTTTTTTTAGAGAAATATCTCTTTCTATTTTGAAATAATTTAAAAGTCATATAATTATAAAAGAGAACATTTATTTTGAAAATATTCTTATAATCTTGTAAGGGAATATTTGATGATTTTATAGAGGTGGGAAATATCCGCACCCACCATATAAGTTAAAAAACTTTCTTACCTTAATGTTGTCGAAAAGGTCATAAAGTACCATTTTTGGAAAATGATGGAAAGATTCCTTTAAAAAACATATAAGGTAAAATAAGGGTATAAATTACTTTAAACGATTGTCTATTAAATAGTAAAAAAATTTTGAAATACATTTTTAGGAAACACATATGTGGATGATAAAGAGGTCTCAGTAGATACTCATGTATAAAACAACCTCGAATAATAAAGAGATTGTGAAATTAACCCTTAACTTGTACTTTTACTTGGTAGAGGTTAGGTTAACCTCCTGTATAATAGTGAAATAATTGTTATTAAATTATATAAGAACCATATAAATTAATATTATATCATATATTATCTTCTAATATTGCTTTGTTAATGATATTTCCGTAGTATCATTGTTTCGGGTGTTAAATGATTCATTTTCCTTTATATGATTTTCTATGTAAGTAATATTTGTTATGGATAAAATGTATATTATTCATATTAATAATGATATTAAGTACTTAAACATTATTTTTAATCATCAAATTAAAATTAGTCTTGAATGGATATGATGGGCAATGAATCTCATCGCGTTAGTGGAGACGGTAATCCATACGTACACACGACTGACAATATCATTCTTTTGATATTAAAATCATATATAATTGGATGTTATATCATATATAAAGAATAATTATCATTTTATATTTATTATTTACATTAGTTATACTCATTATTATACCCATTCAAATTATGAAGTGTGTGAATAACAAACTACACCACAACGTGGAGACGGTAATCCGTACGTACGCACGTATGGTGACATTGTCATTTGTAGGATTCATAGAATAATTAATAGGGTTTTAACATTTTTATAATAACATAACAGTATATATAAGATACTGGATTTATTATTTTAGAATTTAAACAATAAATAAATAGGAAGTGGAAGAAGAAAATAACTTGAAAGAGGTGATGACATATTTTCCTCTTCTTCGGGTTCTTCCTTTTTATTTGATCAAAAGGGGTCCTTAGGTTGAATTTATGACTAAAGTAATCCCTCTAGGATAAATAGAGGGAATTTTATAGGATATTTGGGTAGGGTTCGGCCGATCCAAATGGATTTGAAGGTCTAAATTTGAGAGAAGGGAAGTTACCTTTTATAAGAGAGGTGAGGGTCACTTTAGAAAAAGCTTGAAATATTATTTTATAATAAAATAATTTTTGATTTCTAATGGCTAAAAAATAAATTATTTAAAGGATAAAGTGGTTATGGGTCGAAAAAAACTCATCCAATATGTTTTAGACAGGTTTGGGTCACTATATTAACCTTATCTTTTATATTTAACTCTTAGTAAAATATTTTGACATTTACCATGTCTCTTTGTATTTTTCTATTATATTGTTAATAAACTTACTATAAACTGCCAAGAAAACCTCAAGTGGTTCATTAATGACATATATAATATTATTTAAGCCATTCGGATGAAACATAGATTTTTAGGAATAGAATATCAATTAATAATATAATATTTGTTACAAAAACTCTTTTGTGTCAATTTTGTCACTATTTGGTATTTTGTTTTTATTAAATTTATAAAAGCATTATTAATTTCAAAAAAATTAATTTAATCAACCCTAACATGTAATATTAACCTATAAAATTATTTTAATTTATTAAAAGTCTCAAATTAGATTTATTTTAATATTTATTATGTCAATTATTTTAATCTTTCATTAATAAGGTAATTATTGCATCATCATTGTGTCTTAAATAACATTAATTATTTAATGTATAAAAATTATAAATAAAATACCATTATGTAGGAAATCTTTTTATATTTCTAATTAATATTTATATCTTAATTTATCTTATGTATTACCATATATTAAAAATGGTTTAGTTATTAAACTTTGATTTTAACTCTTTTTACTCTTCTTTAAATAAAATAATAATAAATGTCTTAATCTAATACAAGTGGACCGAAGGGGATCATATTGTATTCCTAAGGTTTTTTTGGTTTAATTATACTTATCCAATAGAATTAGGACATGTTTTAGGGTAATTATGATATCATTTTTACCCTTAATTACCCAATTTACTTTTAATCGTGGTAAATAAAAGTCCAAAGTTACTATTCACCAAAAAAATATTTTTCATCTTATTTAACCACATTTTAAATAATTATATTAACCATGTTTCTTGGATTTTTGAAATTCAAATCACAGAAGTGGTAAAATTAAGTTTTATACAAATTTTCAAATGCTCCTAGGAGGTGGGTAATAGACGGTAAAAAGTTCGATAAACTTTTATATATCTAAACTTATTATATAATGACTCCAATGAATTACATTAAACATATATAGGTATTATGTATCTATTTTGACCAAAAATAAATTAAATTAAAGTAACTAATTATTTGAATAAAAATTCAGTTTTAACCAATAATGTAGTGTTTTTTCACTATTCATCAAAAATTGAAGGTTTTCATAAAAATACCAAAAAATCACCCTAAGCTAAATTCGATATTACAAATCTAAAAATGAAGTCCATATTGAAAGATAAAATTTATAAAATTTCAAAAAGTGGATATTACTAATTTTAATGGCTATTTTGATTGGTCGTGGTGTGTTAAAACTCCAAGTAGCGTAAAACGCAAGCTATTGCATTATTCAAAGGGAAACGTATCATGGAAGCTTGGGGTGTTACACTTTATATCTCACCCCTTTATTATGATTGTTCTCAGGTTATCCCGTATAGTTTTCAAATCTATGGAATTTTAGAAGCATGTTAAGGAAGCTTCCAATAATGTTGTTGTATCCATGTATCAAGTTGATGTTATATGTACATAATATCCAAAATAAACTAGGATTATTGATCTGGTGGGGTTTAATAAGTGTTATTTAATGTAATAAATCCGGAAATCAAGTTTTTTAAATAAATTTATTTTCATTTTGAAGAAGGAATATATTTATAAAAATTATTTACAAACAATTTATGGATACTATGAGTTCATAGTGATGCCCTTAGAGTTTAATAATTCCCCTAAAATCTTCATGGAGTATATGAATATAGTATTTGGATACTACCTTGAAATTTTTTTCGTAGCCTTCATCGATGATATTCTCATTAACTCCAAGAGAAAGGAGGAGTATGAATAGCATCTAAGGATTGTGCTAGCGATATTAAGAAATTATAAAATGTATGGTACATTTAGAAAGTGTGGATTTTGGATGTAAAAGGTCATATTATTGGGGAACTTAATAAAAATTGAGGTAATTTATAGGGGCAGTTAAAATACAATGGATTTTAATGAATGGCCTAGATGCACTAGTGTCAAGGAAATTCATAGTTTTCTTTGTTTAGTTGGGTATTATAGACCTTTTATTAGAAATTTCACATGATTTTCTAGCCTACTAAATAAGTTAACAAGGAAGGGTGAAAAGTATTTTTGGACAAATGAATGTGAGGAATTCTTTATAGAGATCAATAATAGGCTAATCGTTGCACTTTTACTCACACTACCATTAAGTGGAGAAGGTTTTGTGATATATAGTGATGCTTCATAGAAATTATTGGGTTGTGTACTCATGTAGAACAAAAAATTGATATCATATGCCTCATGAAAATTAATGATCCATGAGAAGAACTACTTGATGCATGATCTAGAGTTAGCAGCTATGATCTTTTCCTTAAAGATTTGGTGACACTACCTCTATGGTTAGATGTATGACATATGTACATATCACTTGAGTCTAAAGTAAATATTAACATAGACAAATATCGATATGAATTAAATAATATCATTAAAGATAATCAACGAATATTATTTATATAATCACTACCATCCAGCTAATCCAAAAAAGGTAGTTGATGCCCTTAGTAGAAAATAACTCGCTACTCTATTCATGATGTGGATTGAGAAAGACCATATCTTCACGGATATGTAAAGGATGGATATATAAATAATAATGGTAGAGAAAACACTATACCTTTACCAAAATTTTTCCCAACCATATTTCCAAGAGATAATCAAGGATTCATAAAGGGATGATCTAGTGCTTCAAAAAATAGTGAAAGAAGTAAAGGAAGGTAAGCTTCATGAGTTCCACATCAATGAAGATGGTGTCACTCAGTTTTGAACTAGGAATTTTGTTCTTTTATCACCCAAAATAAATAAGGAGATATTGTATAATGCACCTAGACCAACTTTACCATAAATCCTAAAATCACCAAGATATATCATTACCTCATGGATCACTTTTGGTGGGACAAAATAAAGAAGGTGATTATTGAGTATATCTAAGGATGCTCAGTATGTCAGTAAGTTGAAGCAGATAGACAAAAGTCCAAGGGGATGATGCAACCATTTCCTATACCATATGAAAATAAAATAACATCACATTGGAATTTTTCACTGGTCTCCTAATGAAATTCAAAGGAAACCGTGTGATATTGGTTTTGGTGGATCGACTCACCAAGAATTCCCACTTCATTGCTATTTGGGAAGATTTATAACTTGAAAAAAATTCTATGATATACCTAAAGGAAGTGGTGATACTACATGGGGTTCCAATTTTAATAATATTTTATCATGATTTAAGGTTGACTTATAAATTCTCGATAAATAATTAACATGATCTAAATACTGAATTGAATTTTAGTGTGACCTGTCACCCCTAAATTGATGTCAAATATTAAAGGAATATTTAGATACTTGTGGACTTGAAAACATCTTGCACAATGGAATTTAAAGGAGTATGAGATCAATATCTCCAATTATTTGAGTTATCGTACAATAACAACTTCCACTAATGTATTCAAATGGATCTATATGGATCTCTATATGGGAAAAGATTTAAAACACCTAATTGTTGGTATGGTGTTTTTGAATGAAAGATACTTGGAAATGATCTTGTGCAAGATATGGTGGAGAAGATTCCAGCCATCCAACAACATATTAAAGATTATTATTGTTAGAAGAATATATATAATGACAACTATCGATGGTAATTTTAGTTTTAGTTTGGAGATAAAGGTTTCCTTTTAATATCACCATGGAATTGAGTCATGTAGTTTGGAAATAAAGGTAAGATTAACCCTTGGTACATTAGACCCTTTGAGACCCTTGACCTCATGGGAGTAGTGGATTATCAACATTCACTTACACCAGATATGGCTCATGATAATAATTGTTTCCTTGTATATCTCCTAACGAAGTACATAACTAACCCCACACATGTACCAAATCTAGAGGTGGTACAACTGGAGAATAACTTGTCTTATCTGGAGTAGTAGATGAAGGTCATGGACTAAAGAGACAATGTTTGATGAAAAAAGAGAACCCACGTTGCCAAATTTTTATGGCGAAACCTTAAGTATGAATAAGAGAAATGAGAACCATAGTAAATAATAAACCATATTTATCCTCATATATTCTCAACTGAGAATATGATTTGAAATTTTAATGATGACATTTCTAAAGGGGAGAAATGTAATGACCCATCATTTTTAAATGAATATTTTTTACTAAATAAATTTGTGTTATATTATATAATATAAGTATTGTACACATATACAACATATATTAACAAATAACAACCTAATTTATTAATGAAAATCATTACATTATTCAATTAATAAACTTGTTAAAATTCCAAACATTACCAGGGGATAAAAATAGAAAATATAAAAACTATAGTGGAAATATTCTGATCACCCTAGTCAGCTAGAATAATCCCTCCCATGAAAAATACTATATAAATGAAACCAAATATTATTAAAGCAATATACATTATAAAAATGGTAACGTAGATCCTTGATATGAATTGAGGTGAATAATTAATGAAGGAATGAAGAGGTATTTAAAAGAGGTAATGTGACTGTTGGAATAAAAATTAGACCTAAAAATAATTAAATGTAATATAAATAAAATTTATCATGAGTAAATAATGTAAATTTAAATATTATAATTCCATAACATATACATCTTGATTAAAAACTCAAAGAAAATATATATATATATTTTTAATAAAATGTATTTTAAGGTATTCCATAAAAATATATATTATAAATTTAAATAATCTAATTTACAATATTGTTCTATGAAAATTAATATTCTCCTTATAATTAAAATGTTTAATTTTTTCAAGGGTTATTTTTTATTAATTTCTTGAAATAATCTAATTTTTAAGTAAATAGTAAAAATATAGTTTTTTTCGTAACTGGTGAATCTTGAATTACATCATTTATGATGTAATAATGACCTAATTATTTTAAAACATGAGCCTCAACCAAAACATCTTCAACATTATAAATGATTCATTAAAATACAATAAACATGTTTTCCAAACCTAAAAATTACTTTCTAAATCCCAAAGTCAAAAATATTCCATTAATATAACAAATCTTCATTTTTCCACATTCCTTTTTAATAAAAATGAGATTTAGAATTATAAATGGATTTAAAGTAAAAAAACCAATATAATATATTTATTTATAATTCATTATTTCAATAATATAACTATTACAAGTCTCACCTCGCACATAGTATTTTATTCAATATTTTAACTCAATAATACTCCTCTCCCTAGGTATAAATAACCCTTCTCCCTCCTCTTTTAAATCCACTCTTCCCTTACATAACGAAGCCTAATATATTCCCAAATCCATTATCTTAAAACCTTATCAACTTAGGGATTTTTTAGATTAAAAAAAATCCATTCAGCAAATAATTCTAGTGTCATACAAGAGAAGGAACACCAATAAAAGAGTATGTTTTTTTATCAACTCTTCTCTCATTTTCTACCTCTCTTCTATTTTTCCTAATTAATTTAAAAACCAAATATTCTAATTTTAATTAGGTAGTATTTTAAAATTATATTAATTATTTTAACCAAAAATAAAAAATTTATTTTTGAACTATTTATATTTTATACGTATCTTTCTCCTTTATTGGACAATGTTTGTGATAACAGTTGTTTAACCACCAATGAGGATGTTACCAACTTCTTTTATACCACCACCCTTATGAATATTTATACATAAATATTTATAATAAATAAATTTATAAATAAATTTATTTTAAACTTCTTAAATTATCATTACTTATGTATTAATTACCATGAACTAAATAGAAAAATCAAATAAAATGGGAATTTTTAAGGGAAATCTGATATCAAAATGCATAAAATTAAAAAAAAAACATAAGAAATATAATCCAATGATTGAAATTGATAAATAGTTATATAAATTAAAATAATTCACTTATGGTTCAATTTTTTTTAATAAACCTATGTTTATTATTTAGGAGGCATAAAAATGATGAAATAAACAGGATTTATGGTAAGGGAATTCTCAAACTCAGGCTATTTATTTTAGGTTATCTCTTATTTCAAATTTATTTGATTATAAATGTTTCTTGAATATCCAAAATATCTCTTTTAAATATTTACTCTCTTTTATTTTTAGCATATACATGTTTCTACCCTTCTAAAATGTTTTTTGATCCATTAACAATACTTTATCAAAAAGTCTTCAATTTTCAAAACATCTCTTGAATCCTCTTGAGTTGTTTCTAATTTAAAAGAATAAAATGATCATTTATAAAAATTTATGATATCCCTTTTCCATTTTGGAATCCCAATGGATATTCCATGATGCATGATATGTGAAATCCATTATAAAACTCATTCCTTTCCATGGGTTTTTTTCATGACTATGATTATTATACATTCTATCTAGCATGCTGATTTATGAGCATTTATGATGTGATGAGTGGGAATGAAATTATATATCCCTTTAATTAATTAGGTAATATGATGTATCTCATGATATTATGTGTATTATAAATGAACATGATGCTATATTTTTTCAAAATTATGATGTTATGAATTATGCACATATGTTATGTGTAAGAATGATGTTATCTGTTTTCACAAAATTGTGTTGTATTTGGATAATATGTTATGATTTTTCATTATTATAGATATACCATAATCCGTACCTTTATCAAAATTTCCCTTGTTTTTATTAGGATGAAATTTTACTTATGATATGATGATGATTACTATGCGCATCTATGTTCAATTAATTCATTTCCCTTATTCATTCTCCTACTAGGATTTTATCTCACCCCTTTCATTGATATATATACTCTGGTGACTACATGAACTAAGGAGAATGTGATATTCTATAATAAAAATAGAAATATTTAAATATAGGTTTATGATTTATTTTTAATTTTTTTTATGATCCTACTTTTCCCAATACACTAAAACTTTGGATCTTGGATTTGCAACACTACTACGTTTTTTATTATAAAAATGTTTTTATAGTCATGTAAAAAAAATTCAGGATACCATTTAAATAGACTAGTGAACCTTGGTAATTATAATTGAAATGTATAATTATTTACCCTTTTTATTTAAAGTGTTAAACATCTGTGTTTGATGGTATAAACTTCCATCATGTCTTAGGTTGGTTTAGTGGATTGAGGGTTATAGTAAAACTAAAGAAGATAAACAGCTAATTGACATTTGAATAATTGTGATACTTGATTACATTTTTTGTTCTGATTATTATTATTTTGTACTTATATATAAAATATTATAAGACTAGATAGTTCTTTATACACCATTGGTGATGAACTGATGATTTGTACTCACACTTAGCTCGAGCCACCATTGGTATCCGAGAATATTTCATGGTATCAGGTCAAGATAAGGGAAAAGGCCCTATGATATATGGTTGATTCAAAATTTTGGGATTTATAATGTATTAGGATACTAGAATAATGTCAAGACCCATTTTAGGGATATCCATTATTTATTTATTTTGGGTTTCCTTTGACACATGACACTACTATGACATAACATGTTTAATGTATTCGGTTCGTGGGTATTTACCTAGTTTGGGGAAATGATTACATGTTGTATGGTCATTAATCATTATTCCTTTGATTATTTTTATTTTATTTGTGAAGGTGTGCTACTCTGGTAAAGAGGGTATAATATCTTTAGGTGACTTATTAGACCCCTACTACTAGTCGGCAGCCTTAGGCGTATGGGGAGGCATGTTTGAGGTCACATAACGAACTGGCTCAGGGAACCGATTTAGTGGAATCCAGTATAAGATGTTATAAAAACTTGAAAACATGTGTGTTATATTCACATATATATAAAATGGCCTCAAAATGATTTGAAATTGTGGTAAAATAGTAATTTAATAATTTTTATGTGTACAAGAAAAGGAAACATCAAACTGATGTGTGGTGTGCTTAGGATGACTAAATAAGTAGTTATTAAAGATAATATTCATTAAAAAATTTGTGCGACCAAGGAAACAACCTTGAATTGTATTAAAATCATAATATAATGACCATAGAGTGTTTTATTAAATATAGGAACCAACTCCATATCAAAGTCTTTAAAAATAGTTTATTGAGTCATTTTTAGCACACCAAACATCAGGTTAAAAACTACTTATATTGTTATAGACTCTTTTATTTTTAGTTTTTAGAGTTGAATCATATCTTAGATAAGTAATTTTAAATTTTAAAAGTGTTCTAGGTGAGTTTTGAGGCTTAATTATCTAGGTACTTTTCATATTCTCGTGTTTTTGTGTTATATAGGCTAATGCACTAGTTGTTTGGTATTGAAATAGATAAGCTTGATTAACAAAATGACAAATGTTATGTACATAATTATGGATATATTTTTTTCTATTATATTTTATATTCCTTTTCTTAAATTTAATGTTTCTATATTGAAGGTAACAAATGCAATAAGTATGTAGGAGGTAGACCATTCTAATCCATGAAACTCTTTATAAGGAAGTTGTTATGGTTTATTGTTTTTATTTTATAGTTAATCATTATCATAGATTCTATTATAATAAATATTTTTTATGTTATGTTTCACTGATTTATATCACATTTTTTAAATTGATATGATTTTGATGTTGTCTTTTCTTACAAGACTTACTTTTCCCCTCAGGTAGTCAGATGCATTGGAGGTAGAGAGATGGATGTTTCAGTTTCATGTATAACGAGATTACCTATGGATGTGTTTGAATTCAATGAAGGTGGAGATATAGAAATTATGGGTTGAGTGTGGGTATTGGACTTATTTTTTTATGTATATGATGACTGAGTTTGTGACTCATTATTGTGAATTTATATATTGGAGGAGGAGAGATAATTGGGAGTGAATAACCACCCCTTAGGTTGTCTTCCTATCTTTCCATCCCTAAAAAAATAGGTTCCAACACTATTGAAAGTTTATTTAAAACAAAATTCAATAATTTACATATAGTGGAAACTTTTAGGTGGAATCTTTTACAAGGAGTTAAAACATGTTTTCAATAAATGTTTTAATTATATGTTTTTAGTGGAATTATTTATATTAATAATCCAGAGAAATTTTAATTTTAAGTTTCCCTTAATGTTTGAGTGGAGTTATTTATCGTATTTTATATGTTCTCTATAAATATGATGTGGAAAATTTAAAAATTTTAGGATTATAATAATTGGAACTTCGGTAACAAATTAATTTCATGATGAAAATAATGTGAAAAGATGTGGAAATAAAATGAACATGGGTTGTCACATGAACCCCCCCTCCAATGAAAGGGGTAAAACCTGATGGTAAAATAGAAGGATCTCACAAGGGTAAAATAAAGGTATAGATTCTCTCTTAGTTGTAAGTAAAAAAACACTCAAAATATTTTCTCTTGAATATATGGAGAAACACCTCACAAAATACTACACTAAAAATGGATTATGTGTATCTTGAGAAGCTGATGATGAAAAAAGTTGTGGGAGATCCCCTTTTATAGCCTTCATTCACCCTTATTTGGTATCCCATTAAATAAATTCCTTTACCCAACTTAAATAAGGGAATAAAGGTAGGGTTACACCATCCTTGGATTAATTTAATGTGGAAACCATTATTATTATTTTCTCTCAAAAATTCATCCAAAATATCTCTCATTTTGAAATTTTATTAAGTACCAATCACATCTTCACACGTCCTTTCTGTCTTATAGACATTCTTCTCATGTCTATACAAGACTGCTCATGGATCTACACCATCTAAAATTATTATATCTAATCACTTACTTCAGTAAATATGATAGATTTTATTTAGTGTGAATTTTATCTATATCCACACTTCCTTCATCGACCACATCTCAAAAAAATGATATTATACTCCAATTTTCTTCATCCTAGAATGAAAATATCAAATACATAAAATTTGAAAGGAAATTTGATGTCAAAAAATAATAAAATATGCTCATGTTTGTGCCTAATTTCTACTAAATACCTTTTCATCCAAATCACCTCTTTTCAAGCCCATGTAGCTTCCATATACTATACCTAATTCTTTGAAAAGTCCATAATAGGATGTAATTTTGAAATCTATCCCATAGCTCCCCCTATAATTGTAAACACATAAACATTAGTGGATTTCATCTGGTCAGAATCAACTGAAAAATATGAATCAAAATAGAATCTAATAGTAATATCTGATCCTCCATAACATAATTTTGTATCAGAGGTATCCTTGATATATCTCAGGATACACTTCATCGTGTTTCAATGAACCTATCCTATATTCACCATGTACTAACTAATTATTACCACTAAATGTAAAATTTTAGGTCTAGTAGAAACCATATAAAATATTATAATCCCTATTACTGATGAATATTACACTCAAGAAATTTCTATCCTCTATGATTAACTTCTAGGAATCATCATAGAGGATAGCTTGAAATTAATGGGAAGAGGGGTAGAGATTTCTTATAGTCTTACAAGTTGAATCATTTCAAGACTCTCCTCAAGTAATTCTCCAATGATATCCAAATAATATTATTATTTATATCTCAATAGTTCTACATCCAAATAATCTTGGGTATGGGTCCCAAGTCCTTTATATGAAACTCCATAGCCAATTATTCTGTTATTTATTGGATTTGATCATTATTAGGGCCTACAACAAATATTTAATCCACATAAAATAGTATAATTATAAAATAATTACCATCTAGACCTTTTAAAATTGACAACGATATAAATTATGTCTTTCGAATCCATGTCTCATGATATAGTAATCAAATATCTTTTACCAATACCTCAGTACCAATTTGAGACTGTACAAAGATTTATTAAAATTGAAAACCAAGCTCTCATTACCTTATTTGATAAAACCTTCTGGTAAGTATATAAATTTATTCATTAGTATCACCATAGAGAAAATTTGTTTTCACATATAGTTTATCTATATCTACAGTGTATGTAGAAAATATTTCTAGAACTACCTGAATAGTCATCAGTATAACAACAAGATAAAATATTTCATTAAAATAAATACATTCCTTCTGAGCATATCCTTTGACCACGAGTGTCTCAAGATATATTTTCACCTTGTCGGTTTTATCTTGATTAATCTTGTAGACCCATTTGTTCCCAGTGGCCATCCTTCTAGGAAGTAATGGAATAATATCTTAAGTATTGTTTTTGTATAGGGATTCATGTTTTTCCTACATCACCCCCATCTATTAAGATATGTACAGACTCTGGGTTCCCCAAAAATAGAATATGGTTCTACATCATCTATTAATTATAATAAAAAACTGATCTTTGAGATGTAATATGATTTATATATTGGTGGTATTTTCTCTTTATTTTACCATCGTAGTCTAGGATCATCTGATACTTCATCATTATGCTCTAGTAATGCCTATGAGGAATCTTGTTCTTACTTTGTTTATTCCTCCACCATAAATTTTGTAGTTTATATACTCTTTTTCTTCATGTCTTTATCAATAATCATTTTTAGAAAGTCTTTAAAAAAATTACATATCTACTGATGGTAATTTTTTGGGAATAAGGATCCCACAAATGATACCCCTTTTCACTATCATCATATCCCAAGAAGATATATTTATTTGATCTTGATTATAACTTTTATCTTTCATGGTCATTAAATAGTCCATATACAGGACATACAAAAGTATTAAATTGAGAATAGTTTTCAAGTTTACCAATCCCCATCTTCATTTATGTCTTTAGATAAATTTTCATTTAAGGGTGTCGATTGATCACATAGTAGGTGGTATTCACTACTTCTGACAAAAAATTCTTGGAAACTCCAATAGTCTTCATCATTTCACTTATTCAATTCAATATGATTTTATTCATCCACTCTTCTTCATAATTCTGTTAAAGAGTGTATGACATTGTGAACCTTCTCTTTATATTTCATATTGAAAAAATAATTAAACACCAAGCTTATATATTCTCTATCATTGGAAACCCTCAAACAATTAATCTTATTTTCATATTAAAGATCCTTTTGTGTATTTAATGTTTTAAAGAATTCAAATACATCCTCTTTCCTCTTTATTGGAGACATGAAAAATAACCTAAAATAGTCATCAATGAAAGATAAAAAGTACTTTTATCCACCTATCAATACAACTGGTGCTTTCCAAATGTCAGAATGGATCAAATCCAAGATCTCTTATCTCCTTTCCATTAACATTAAAACATAAACCTCTGTTGCTTACTCAAAAAATAATTCTAAAAAATTATTAAGGATAACTTCGTAAGCCGAGATAGAAATATCGCATCATAAAAAATATGTTGTCCTGATTCATAAATATGGACAGGATTTTGATGGCATAACATCAATAATTCTTCCACCAAGGTACTTGATACGGAAAACTATCTTTGATTCCTTGTACATTTTACTTTTATAAATGTACAAGTTCTTTGATATATTCTCTTCCATCATAACCAAAAGAGTTCCATTCAAAATCCTCATCATCCCTTTCTTCTTGTGTGTCTTTCATCCGATGACATCAAATTGTCCCATGAAAAAGGTCCTTCTTGAGGCCCTTTAGATAGTGTACTCCTTGAATAGTTTGATCTATGTTATCATGCATTATCAGTTTGATGGTTTCGACTCCAATGATCTTCAAGGTATGATTGTTCCCCGTGTAAAATAAATCAGTTAGGGATAATTTCATATTGATGAAACCATTATCATTGAGATATCATGTACCATGTTTCTCCTGAGTCTATAATCATTTCATCATTGAGATGTTGTCTACCTTCAGTATTAGTTGTCGCTTCACTGACCAGTACATCTCTATTTCTAGTTGTACATACGACATTTCCTTTTGTGTTCTTCTCACCCCCATTATTATTCCAACATTATTTTCTAACATTACTCCTCTTACAATAATTATAACATGTGAATTTTTTTTATGATCTTAGTTTAGACCTTTGATGATTTTGGCTCTAACCAGAATCACGCTCCACCATTATTCCTCTTTTCATTGATAGAGATTCCACTTGGTATAAAATGTTTTATCTACATTACTTATTTTTTCATTGTATTTATTCTTAAATGACCATATCTACAACATAATTAAATTGAAACATATATATTAGAATATTATTTGTTAGTTTGGTAATAAGTTGATCATACGAATTTGGAAAACTCTGGACAAGAATATATGCACATTCAGTATCCAAAATTTTATATCCCAACATCATAAGAAGATAAAATAGGGTATTGATGTTTTTGATGTTGTATTTCACCAATGATTACTCCACCATTTGAATATTATGTAATATTATTATCAGGAAATTTTTTGTGGGGTTACTTTGCCTTATACAACTTTGTCAAAGTATTCCAAAAAAATTTGTCTTTTTTTCTATAATTATTGATAGTAATTCATTAGGAAAATGAAACTGGATGTCAGAAATAGAATTCATGTTCATTTCATTTAATTTATCTTCTGTCACACCCACTAGTTTTTTTCAATTCTCTTATAGGGAATTATCTTTCCATATCACCTCTAACATATTCATTTTCCACAATGAAAAATCATTTCCATTGAATTTTTCAATCTTGAATTTCAATACAATTTGGACATTCAATTAGTCTAGAATTAAAATAGTCTAAAACTTCCCCCATGATACAACATTTTATGATTAGAAATAATTATCCCTTCAGTACAATGATAATTGTGAGATAAAAATAATGTTATAAAATGTGGAAATAAAATAAACACTGGATCAAATGTGGAACCCCCCCCAATGAAATGGGTAAAACCCATGTGAAAATAGAAGGAAATCACTATTGTAAAATGTTGTTACATTATCTCTCTCAAAAAACAATGATAAAACACTCAAAATATTCTCCCTTAAATATATGGAGTAACACCTAACAAAATATAATGATGTGTTGATAGAGAATATAATGATAAAAATTGTTTAGGGAGATACCCTTTTATATCCATTCCTCTCCATCCTATGGTGTCCCCTCAAATAAATTCTTTTAAGAAAATTAAATGGTGTAATAAATATAGGGTGCGACCCTCAATGAGTGAATTGAATATGGTGCCCATTATAATTATATTATCTCTCCAAAATTCTTCCAATAAAAAAATACTTAGTAGCAATCACAACCAACCCTTTCATCATTATATTTGAATGAGAATAAATAAATAAATAAATAAATCTATAAATATATTTTTAGAGAATCTTTTCACCCAAAGTTTACAATTTTCAAGAATAGGTATTTATGAATATAGTGTTAATATTTTTTTTATATTCAAATAGGCCCTCCCATGAACGTAGCCTCGAGGGGATGTTGATCCCTTCTAGATGGAATGAAATATAGTTTGCTCAAAAAGTTGAAACCATGTGGCAGTATCTCATTTCTTGTGATATCTGCCACTCCAATCAAAGCTATTAATAGAAATTTGAAATAAATGCCTTCGACCTCTAGCTGATGTCCCAGTCATCACTGCCACCATCCCCAATCCCCTCCCCAATCCCTATACCACCTCCGCTCAACTGAAATATTCCTACCTGGTCATTGCAGCTCATCTGGCAAGGTGAGGGGTGACCACCTCCACCCACTTAGTATTCAAGGATCAAAGGTAGGTATCACCTTCAAGTGTTGAAAATGAACATGAACTGAACCTTATTCACCACTATCTTCAAACACCATATGATAGACCAACTCCTGTGATTTTTTTATGTGTTTTCTATTTTTTGAAAAAAAAATCTAGGTTAAAAAATATTTTTTTAATTTCAGAATGGAGGGAGGGACCCTACAACCTTTCAGATGAGTCAAAAGTTTATAGAGGCCCTACCTCCTTTCAGAAAAAATAAAAATAAAAATATGATTATATATATTTTTATATTTATAAATATATATGTTTTTATGTTATGATTTATATATATTGTTTGTTTTATTTTTTAGAATTATTTCATTAATATTTGAAAGTGAAAATGTTATGTTTTTATAAAATAGAATTTGTGAAATTTCAATATGCTTTTACTTATTATATTTTTGATTTTTTTATTTTCAAGTATATTACCATCTGTATCGTTACTTGCTAATATAACTAATCTGATAATTTATTTTCCTATGTATCTTGTCAAAAATTACTTATAAATGGTTTTATTCTTCATTTCCTTTGGATAAATACTACATTTTTATCACTATAACATAACTATAATATTACTATTCATTATAAATATATAAATTATAAATATATATATATATATATATTGTTTTTTATATACTTAATGTATTTTTTTATTTCAATCTTTCTATTCATTTTATTCAATAGAACTCATAAGAAAGTAACATGGGACTTGAATGAAGGACATGTGAGCTATGGATTTTTTATACATCCACAAATTCTATAGGACTGCAAGTTATCTTTTCTTGAGGTCTTTTTTTATTTTTTTCATGACTATTATTATGTTATATTAATCCCTTTTTGAATTTTGTAAGTTAATCTATTCTATATAATTAGAATATACTTGTAAAAAGTGGAGATTGAGTAGAAAGTATTCATTTTATTGGAGTTCAATATCTAGGGTTAGTTTGAATCTATAATCATGGAACATCATCAATATTTTCTTCAAAATTGATTTTAGTATTGTTTTAAACCATTAAAATGGTATTTATAATCTATTTTTACATTCATTTATGTTTCAATTATTTATTATATTTATGAAATTAGTTGTATTTTTTATAACTTTTTAGATTCTTAGGTTATATTTTAAGATATATTTAGATTGTTTGTAAAGTTTATATTGTATACTATTTTAAGGTTCTCTACTATAAATTTAATAAGTTTTCCTATGTTCCATGTAGTCGACTTTGAAAGCATAAAAAATATAATCTATGACTAAAATATAAATAGAAATTGAAACAATGGATAAAAATACAAAAATGGTTGATAGGAAAAAAAACTTCAATTTAATAGACATAAAACATATACATGAATGAGTACAATCAATGTCTATGGTGAGTTTTTGTCCCACACGCTGGTGTGAGAATGTGATGCCTGTATCGAGATCAATAAGCTCCGTGATGGGTTAGATTCTAATGAATTGGGTAGGGATGGTCCTCAGGCCTGGGAATGTCAACTGTCGGATGCTCTTCCTATGTATTAGTGGGAGGAGGTGTCAACTGCATGTTGTCCTACGCACCAGATCCTTCTCCCACTAGGGTTGTAGAAGGACCCTCCATCATCACTGGGGGGGACCAGATAGGCTGTGAAAGATCTCGAACCTAAGATGGATAAAACTCTGGATATACTATAAAGAAATATACATCCCATGACTCCTGATACACTCCCCCAATCGACTGATGTTGGACTACTAGAGTGGCGATCTCTGCCTATGGAACGGGTGATAGCTCACATGCAACCTGACGTGGTCTACATCATCATCATCATGGATCTTCAACATCATCATATATTGAAGGAGGTTCCTAAGTAGGAACCTCCACTCCATGGGTAGGAATGTCATATCCCTGGGGTGGAAGATCAAAAATACTATCATGAATTGGTTGATAAGCTGACATCATGCCCTGAATTGTAGCATGGATCATATCCAGGCAAGAAACCTACTCCTCCTCTAAATTATTCATGTGAATAATCCTATTTTTTATAGTATAGTCTAATGATATTAATTTTTTTTTAAAAAATAGTACAATAAATAAATTAATGGAAATTTATTAAATTACCATATCCTGAAGCTCTCTACCATGTTGAGTATGATATAGTATAGACTTCAGTCTATACCAAGGGACATACTCAACTTGATCTGAAAGACAGAATCACATCATAGGTGTACCCTGTATATGAAGCACTGATCATCTTACCTAGAGTTCAAGATATTGGGCATTTCGTCGGTGTTAGTCCTCATCCTACCTCCCTGTCAGCATCAAGTCATGATGTTTTCATGTATATCTCAGTAGAAATGGAATGGTATGAACACAACCAAATTGCTGCATGACTCTATCAGGCTAGTGCCACTGAGTAATATGAAAGTGAATGAGAATAACTACATCCCCATCATCAATAATTACATCAGTGCAATTTGAATTTAACAGGTCCAATAAATCCTATAATGGAATCCATGAAATCTCAAATGAAATGTGAGATTTTAAAAAAAAAATATAAAAACTAAAAATGTTGCAATTATAAAATTTATTTATACAGTAAAAGATTGTATATACTTACCACGTCAGGTAAGAGACTATTGTATATGAGATGGTATGCACCCAAATGGTGTTTCAAATCCTTGACTAAGTGGTGAGTCTAAATCCACCTCTAAAATATAACATCAAAAGTGATAAATAATAAGAAAATTAATTCAATAAATCTCATTGAAATCAAAAACTAATAGAGATGAGTGATCATACCAGCATCTACATGGAGCTTCATGTAGCACCTCTATAGGTAGTGGCTGTCCAACAAGATCAAGGAATATTGAGGGGTTTCTCTCCCATTCCCACATTTAAAGATGGATTATGCTTCCCCTATGATCTGTGTGGTCTTCTTGGATTTCCATGCATAATTATTTTTATGTGTAATCCAAGCATGAAGATCCCCAGGTATATGTATTGGCCCAAAAAAAGTCCTCTAGTAGCCCTAAATACATCATGCGCACATTCTTACTCGATTGATCAGTGCACAATGTCCCTCTAATTATCCGTAATATTTAGGCATGAGCAATATGCATGATAGTCAGCTCATCAGAATTATGGGGTAAATGTGAAATGTGCACCTCAAGACATCCCATAGATATCAAACCTCTATCTATAGTAGCATCATTGTCCAAAATGTTTATTATAAGAAATCTCTAAACAATATCAAGACAATACGTATGGGTTAGTCCAATAACAGCTTCCCGATGTATAGGAAGACGAAAAATAACTACCACATCCTTGAGGTTGATATTAATCTCTCTCTCAGGAATATGGAATGTTTGTGTCTCTGGTATCCACCTCTCCAAGAGGGATGCAAGTAGGTGATGATAAAAAAATGTAAAATTAGATATCGTAATGTCATAAAAGACAGCACAATATTGGTGTGGTGTAATGGTGAGTGGAGGCAGCTTGTGATGATGATGGTGCACTAGATGAACCCTGATACAATGACCATGATAACCCTCTATCACAGAATGGAAAAAATGCATAGCCTTCTCAGTGAGTAGTCTAGTATCCACCATATGTATGTAAAAAAATGAAATAAGTCATAAGTGTAAAATGTAAATATAACGTTGTGGTCAGAAGAATGTTATAACTTGTAGAATGTAAGATTTGACATGTTTATTCCCATTGTTTTATGAAATTTATTTTTTACCAAAAGATATGTTTGTGTCTTCATGTTTCTCAAAGCATATTTCTAAAGTGTTTTGGGATATATTTTTAAATATTAATGGGTGTTTTTAAGATATGGTTTCATATATTTATATATTTATATATTTTTTATCTGTTATATAAACATTTATTAGTAAATGGTGTGATTTTTAATTTATGTATGATTTATTACATGATGGTATGTTTCATGATTATTTTCTCACATGATTTCTTTATAGTTTATCCCTGAAAAAATTTAATATGATTTCATGTCACCTCACATGCACTTTTCATATTCCTTTTAATGCGAATATAAAAGAATTTTTGTAATTTAATGGTAAAAGTATTCGAAGATGTCATTAAATTCTACATAATGAAGGATCTTATATTAAAACCATATAATTAACAATATGAAAAGATCACATTGAAGACAATACATCATTGTGGTTGAGAGTGTGACCTTGATCCAGCAGTATTAGGGAATCATTTCTGATTATTAACTTCTTGATAGAATATGTTTCATATAAAACTTTTCACATGTTCTTGAGGCCTTTCCATCTCATTCCATACCCTACTAGACTTAGTTCACCCTTTATTAAGCAACCTATTGATATTAGGTATCAATATTGGCTAGTCTTTGGGAATTGGAAAATATCAAAACTCTCTAATAGGTGTCCATGTTGCAATATAACAGTTAGAAATGGTGTTCATTTGGTACACATGATCAATATATGATTCACATGATATTTTTATAGAGTCACATTTTCTAATTGTGTGTGTGTGTGGAAACCATAATTCATGGAATATTCTACATTGACATTGCCTTGATTCCAGTAATGACACCAATTTTTCACCGACGATATTTGTGATGCGGTCTGAACACTCTAGAACTTCAAACCGGAAGTATTCTCAGTGAAAAAGGAACACATGATAACCAAAATATTCTTTAATGTTCTTTTCAATATCTCATTTAATATACCTTCTGTACCTTATCCCTCTTTGAATCCTATCTGAGGCTAGTTTTTGTCTATCAATGAATTACTTCATGTAATGATAAAATGTCTCCTGGACTAGTGAATTTATAGGTAACTTGAGAAGCCCATTTAATACACCATTGATGCACTCCAAAATATTTGTGTTCACGTGTCCATACCTCCTCCCCCCATTATATTTCAATGTCCATTTTTCTTTTAGAATACACATTATATAATCATACACTTCATCATTATCCTTGAATATTTTTTCAAAATGTTCTTTAAACTTCCATTGATCCCTATCATATGATACATATAAGTGATCATATTTCACATAAATTTATTTTATCTTTACGTTGAAATAGTAAAAAAATGAAAAATACATTTCATACCAATACTCATGAATGTATTCTTCATTGGTTCATTATGGAATGCTCTTCTCATATTTCTAGAAATGTTTCTGATGTAGTACTGATGATGTGCATTTGGGGGTCTTCTTATATTCGGATCCACATTTATTGACTCATTGATTTCTTGAAGCCAATCAGATATCAAATAGAAACCCTGAATGTGGTTGAAATGGTTGTTGAAACATTCCAAAAACCAACTCCATGGTTCGTAGTTTTACTTCTTCACAATGGAAAATGAAAGTGGGGGAGGGAGAGGTTAATGGTTACCATCTTGGGTTGCACAATAAATAATATACCCTTGTATTTACCGTCTAGAAACATTCTGTCAATCTGTATGAACTATTTACTAAAACAAAATGCAAAAAAATAGGGGAGGAATGCCCAGGACCAACGATGAAATTGAACATGAGATGGATCAAGTTAGTTATCTTGAGACACATGTTATTTAGTATGAATATGGAATAAAACATGGTCTTTTTGACTTAGTATGGAAAGAAATTGTTGTAACACCTGATATGAGTCATTACAATCACCATAGGCCATCAAAATTTCCATCTTTTTAACCATCCATTCCTTTTTATTTGAGATATTATAACTGAATATTTGTTGTATCCTCTCTTAAAAAATGGATACAGGAACATATTGGTAGGTTCTAATCATCTCAACAATAATGGATGACACAAATTCATCATCCAATGAGTTATGATCATGTGTCAGGTCTGGTTGAATTCAAGTATGAGCTTCCTTAATCTTTTAAATTCTTCTTCCTACAAATGAAATGTCTAGAATCTCCCTCAAGTAAAATCTACAGTCATCCCCATACTTTTCACATTCTATTATTTATTTTTTACAGCCTTATTCTATAAATAAATATCTACAATGCCTCTCAATGTGAAATATTTTAAGCATGTCTTTTAATCAATATTTACTTGGAAAATCCCTCTGAACATATAAGGTTTTTTTCCATATCACTGAACATATCTGGTATAACTCTAGGAAACTCAGTTACGGGAGTTAGAACACTATAGTCAAATTTAGTCACACGTTCCATTGCTTTTGAATAAGATAAAAAGAGTGTTGGATGATTTATTTTGGGTTGAGGCTTCTGTACAACTACTGGATATCTAGAAACTTCCTCCCCAACATCTTCTACTCCCTCATTATCACCACTATTGTATCTATCTATTCCATCATTACAAAAATCATCCTTGAAAGTTGGATTCACATGTATATCCAATATATCATCAAGGATTTCCTCTTCCATATCATATAGAATGGCCTCAATATATTGCGGAAGACCTTCTCCAAAAACATGTGTAAGTCTATATCTCCATAGATTGGATGTTTTTGTTGTACTATAGAAACATCAACATATAATTCCATCATGGTACCATCTTAGGACTGGAAAAATAAATTTGTTGTTTGGACCCAATTTACATCAGTAATCAAAGGACAAGCTGGATGTCATAATATAGCTAGGAATTGAAAATTTATATAACTCATAAACATGATCTCCAAATCAGGTCATAGAATTAAGGAACCAGGAATTATATCTTGAAGTTTACTTAGGGTTACACATTCAAATGTACTAACCACTGTTGTTGGTTTTTTACTATAAGAAGCCCCATTCACAATTTGAATAACCTCTCCGTAGTATTAGACATAAGAAAACATGAATCTCTACATCAAAAATATTTTTTGATCAAGATTTTGATAGTGTAACTAATATTGAAAATGATGGTTGGCTATATAATATTTATTGTACTTAAATTTTAGAACATCAATTTATAATTTAAAATATGATACTAATGTTTTGTTATACAAATTTTTATTAGAATATAAGTCATAGAATATTTTATAAACTGAGGTAAAATGAAGATAAAACACCAAATCATTTCATTTATCATTGATAAAAATAAAATAATGATCATATAAAGTGAAATAGAGAAGAACAAGCACATTGAATAACACTTGAATTCTTTACTAAAAAACAAGAAATACCTTGGAATTTTTCAATACAATAGAGATTTGATGAGATGAGCCTATCTTCTGAAGAGAGGTAAAATATATCTTATGTTTAAGTGGTAGCTTAATATCATCTTCTAAAGGAATTTATATAAATTTTTAATTTTAAAAATATTTCAGACATCTAATAACATATCTTATATGTTATCTTACATTTCATTAGAGGGATGAAATTTTTTGAAAATTAAAAAGTTATGAACATGCCTTTGGAATTTGTCATTAACATAGCACATGAAAATAATCTAGATTTTATCTCACTTTTGTAGTCGGGTTCATCTCATCCAAATTCTATTCTATTGAAAATTTCCAAGGTATTTCGTGTTTTTTGTAAACCATTATTTTTTATTTAATGTGTTTATCCTTGTCCATTTAACACTATATGATCATAATTTTAATTTTATAAATGTTAAATAAACTAATTTCATGTTATCTTTTATTTTTCCTCATTTTCCAAAACATTCTATGAATACTGTTGATAATGTGGTTTGAACATATAATATTTATGATACTGAAATTTTAGAACATCTTCTTGTATCCTAAAATATGAAACTAATGTTACATAGTATAGTTTTTAATCTTCCCCAAGGTATTTTAGTAGTTTATAAAGAAAATATGAATCATCTAAAGAATATCCCCTTGGAGTATGAAACTAGGTGTGTAACAAGGCTTGTTTTCATGTACCGGGTTAACTCAAATCTGGATCGGGACACCTTTTCGGAGTTGTTACTTCTAGGTACATTTGTACCATAGCCACATCCACTTGTAGTATCCAGAAAGATATTTTATTTCTTATATAACCACATAATCTTTATGATATCAAAAAAAAATTTAATCATTTTTTAATCAATCTTTAATCATTCCTCAATCATTCCTTAATCATTCTTTAATCAATACTTAATAATTCTTTAATCTTTATTTAATCAATTAATAATTACTTAATAAATATTTAATCATTAGTTAACCATTACATAACCATTAGTTAATCATTCTTTATTTGTTATTTAATTACCACTTAATCATTATTTAATCATTAGTTAATCGTTACTTCTTTATTCATTCCTTATTTCAAACATTAATCATTACTAAATCATAATTTAATCAATACTTAATCATTATTTAATCATTACTAAATAATTATTTAAACCTTTTATAATAATTAGTTAAAAATTACATAATCATTAATTAATTATACCTTAATAATAATGTAATCATATGATATTCATTAGTTAATTATTATGATCTAATCATTATATGTAATCATTTTTTAATCCTAATATAATCATTTTTTAATCTATACACAAATAATAATAATTATTTCTAAAATATATATAACTAACTAAACTTCTTAATAAATATCATATTTTGATCTAACTAAAAATAATTCAATTAAATTTATAAATAACATTAAATTAAATATGAAAAAATACATTTATGTCATGCTTCACAAAAAACTGAGACTTCTTTTATACCATCAGATCCATCATGCATGAATAAGATGTATTATATATAGATAGACATTGGAATGTTGAGAGAAGAGTTAATTTTGAAATGAGTAGAAGGGGGTATGGGTGCCTTTTTATATGAAGTTGAGAGAAAGGTGGAAGGTGGCACCTTTCACCTAACATAAAGGTGAAAGGAAGCTCTCCCACTTGCCTTTATCTTTTTCTCTAGGTGAAAGGTGGCCACCCCATCCACCTTTTCCATATCACCAATCTTGGGAAAAGCGGTAGGGGTCTACTGACTTTCAATTAATTCGAAATGCGACCAAACCCTTTCCCCCTTTCTGACACATAATTTTTTTAACCTAGCCATTTTTTTTCAAAAAAATAGAAACCACATAAATAAAACTCACCTCCTACTCAACTATTTCTTATTCTCCATGTATAATTGATGTTTTACAGTAACAATTTTGGATGGGAATCATTCTTAGGGAAATATATATATCTACACTAATGGATGATTCACAAATGAGAAACTTCTCATGGAAGAAATCACGTTTCAAGAATCAATTTATGTTTGTGATACATGTATCTTTTTGGATTAACCTCTTATTTATTTATTTATATTTTATTATTATCATTATAGAGTAAACAAAGTCATGGGTTGAGTCCCCCAACCTAAAAATCAAAAAAATATTACTACATATTATTAAAATAATGATGATGGAAGAACACATCCCTCCAGTGTTTCTTGCCCATGGGCCAATGAAAGTGATGGTGTTTGATTCAATTATATAAAAGAGATGAATACATAGGATATGTTAAATAAGATGAGTCAAAGTTATTGTAATTATAAGATCAATGACCTACAATCATTATTCATGGAAGAGGGAAAAAGAGTTGGGGTTATTGCTTGAAGAACATGTGTGAACAGATTCAAGAAACTTGGATACATGATGATTGATGTACGGATCTTTAACTAAAGGTTAGTATTGATGGTGAGAGTCCCAACTAAAAAATTTGATTTAAGTTTTAATTTTCTGGAGATTAATTTGAATAATTCTCCAATTTATATGTCTTGTAAATTTTTAAAAGTCCAAACAAAATAAGGATAAACTCCCACAACATATGGATGAAATCCATGAATGTAAATGTCATGTATAACTTCATAAGGTTCATACATGAATTCATAAAGATCATTCTATAGACTGTATAAATTTGTAAAATTATAGAAAACATATGGATAAAATCCTCCTTCATATAGATGAAACCCATTAATGTAAATATGATGTCTAACTTCATAAGGGTCATCCATCACTTCGTAATGATCCTTCAAGACTTTATAATGATAATTCTAAATTTATTAAAGTTGAAACATGAGTTCATAAATATCATTTTAGAGTTTGTAAATATAAACTCTAAATTCATAAAGATATATATACAATGTAAGGTTCACACATCTCTATATAAAGGTCATATAGACCAATGTAAAGGTAAAAATGAAAACCCAAATGTTATGTAAAGGTAAAACTAAAAAACAAGGTGCTTAATAATGGTATTTTGTTTTTCATGAATTAATTTATAATGTATAAGTGTGGGGAACCGGAGCCGGATACCCTCTCAAATTGGTACCTGAACCAAATTTCCATATACCCGAATGGCATTCCTGATCCCCATGGGTTGATGACTAGAACTCAGGCATCAACAATAACTAGAGGGAATGATTTCTCCCAATCTGAAGTTGAAAACATTGCATATATATATATATATACATGATGGAAAGAAATAGTGGAATAATAAAAAAGTATATATGTCATTAAATAAAGGTGAAAATAAGAAGTGACATGACTCAAAATTGTCTAAATAAACTCCAAGATGCAATTCCAATATAAAAGGAAGACAAAAACCAAAATAGATACACCATATGATAGCATGGGAAACTCCCAACATCTCACCAATAGCTACTCATAATTGGATGGTATAAACATTACCACCTCACAGTGGTGTCTTTCCTTTCCCTACATCGAAATAAATACAATGTTTTATAAACCACTGAAGGGTTGCACATGATATGAGCTAACAAGATCAACAAGATCTCACCTAGGTGTTCTATAATAAGTATTTGTATAAAAATATGAACATGTTAAACTTAAAAAAAATTATGATAAATTTATAAAATTTTTTTTTATCAAAGGCATGATAAAAAATTTAATTTTCTATTTTTCACATTCCTAAAATAATCAAGGTAAAACAGTCTCAAAACATTTACTATACATAAAAGCGGTAAAATTAAATCAAATCATGCATCAAATATCATATCAAATACAATAAAATAGAAGAAAATGTTATATAACACCAAGGATCACTATATTTCAATCTAGTAGACTAATAATACCATAATCCATGACTAGGGAACACTCAATCCCTTAGAACACAGGTCTAAGGAACATTGAAACATCCTATGAGTGAACCCCCAAAAATTTCAGTCAATTCCCTAGAAAAATGGTCCTAGGGAAAAGAGGAACACCCCATGAGTGAACCCCCTATATATACATGGATGATATCCCTAAGATATAACTTTAACCAAAGTACCCAAGTATTCCCATGTGTAACATTTTCTAAACCATTTCATCAAAATTATTCTTTTGAAACCCATTTCATAAATACATTTCACAATGCATTGAAAATACCTATTATTTTACCAAAATAAGAGAAAAACTTTATTTTCTAAAAAAATTATTTTCACACACACAAATCAATCATGAAAATTATTTTATAAAATTATTTATAAAATCATAACAATACATCTCATCTAACATAGGCTGGAGACAAAACCACCTACCTCAAACTCAGGTCGCACATGCCCGCAACAGGATCCACCAACCAGAAAGAAACAAAATTTCAACAATGGAGGCCCTGATATTGATTTTAATATCTTAAAATAACATCCCAAAATAAAAGAATACGTTAGAAAGGAAAGATCATGACAAACCTTAAAGAACACACATCCACCACACCACAACCAAAAAAAGGATAGTCCCTAGAAAGAATATCACAAAGTAGATCTAGAAATGATTGGAATGATTATCATCATAGATCAATGGACCCAAAAAATCAACCCAATAGTTCTATTGTGTTCAATGGTAATAAAGAAGAATAAGGATCTCATACCCATAGATACAAAAAAACCAAAATTATGATCAATCACTGAATTATGCAATATTGATGAGAATATGTCTCAAAAATCACATGGAAGAGCTCCTAGGTTGAGAGAGAATGGGTTCCACTTGAATAAAAATATGAACTTGTCATGAAATGATGAAAACCTATAGGACATGAGAATTGCACACTGTAAAATATCATTTCACGCCGTGTAATCTGTGAAACCAAAAAATTCCAAAAAAAGGTGTCACCTTGGATAAAAAAACAAGATTTTTACCATTTATAGATGTTTAATATTCTGACGGAGTGTAAAAACTTCACACCGTGAACCAATTCATAGATTCATACATTATAAAACATGAACATGATTCAAAATGATTGAACCATTAACGCCTTGTACTAGTTCACAACATATTCCTAGTGACCAATACATGATTTGAACACTTTACACTACATGTAAAACATTCAGAACATGAAATCATTTCATAGTGTGAAATCATCCAGACCACCGTAAAAACTCCATATTCTCCTAAAAAACCAAACCAACACTAGCATTCTCTGAACTCAGGGGGAACCCTGCAAATCCTCTACCACTATTATACCCAAATTATGTTAATTCAAATAAATATGGATCCTTTAACTTTAGGATATTTTCCTTATAAAAGACACTCCATCATTAAGAGTCCCACAATGCACCCAAATAATGATGGAAATAAAAAGAGTGATTAGAAACTCTTGAATATGGGCAATGTTATGTAACAAACCCCTATACATAATAATTTTTAAACCCAAGAAATCATATTGATGAACGATGTCCAAAAATAACTGAGGTCGCTACTCCCTCATCAATGAATCATTCTCTAACATATCATGAGTATATAATCTATGTCACCATAACACTTGGACCAACAGAGTTGACTTCCCACAATATACATTCACATAATAGTTAAAGATCTTATCTAGCTACTCCATAATATAAATTTATCTCTCCAACTCAAACTCTCCCCAGCTCAAAATGTGAGAGGGATCAGGATGGTATTTCTCAAGTTGTGGTATGTGGAAAATATCATGAATTCTCATCAACTGAATCGAAAATTTCAACTGATAAGAAACATATCCAAGATGATCATAGACCTTAAATGGAACAAAATATCTCATATCCAACTTTCCCTATTTTCTAAGATGATGGTTACCCAATTGAAAAGAAACATTCAAGAAAACCTAGTCACCAATGGAAAACTCCAACAAATGACATCATTGATATGCATGCAATTTTCATTGACTCTGAACTATAACCAGTAGCTGATGTATATCATGAATCCTCACTGATGTCTCCTAAATGAGACTTGGTCCCACAAAAGATGCATTTTCTACCTCTTCTTAACAAAGAAGTGATCTCCATGAGAGATAATACAAAGCCTATAAGGGATAAATTATGATCTCTGATTGATAACTATTATTGTAAGAGAACTCAAACAGTTCCAGATATCTATCCAATGATCTACCAAAGTTCAAGACATTGACACAAATAATATCCTCCAAAATCTGAGCAAAACACTCCATCTGACTATATTTCTATGGATGATTTTTTATACTCAACTTGGATTAACTCCCCATCAGCTCCTAGAGACTCCTCTAGAATCATGAGGTAAACCTACGATTCTTATAAAAACTAATGACAGATGAGAACCCATTTAACCTCATGATCTCATACACATACATATTACCCAGGTATTCAAATTTAGTTGTGTCCTTGATCAGAATAAAGTGATCCAAATTTTTCAATCACTCAATCACCCCTAAATATAATTCCCCCCCCAATGATTCCATGTTAGTCTAACAAAAAATTATACAGAAACCTCATCCCATTTTTAAACTGGAACCCATAGAGTCAAGATAAAACCAAAAGGTTTTAGATTCTCTACCTTTAACTATTATTAGGTATAATAGTGGGACACATAATCAGTAATGTCATGATTCATACTTGGCCACCAGAATCACCATCTCATGTCATAATACATTTTCTTAGTGCAATGATGAATGTGACACAAATATACATGAAAATAAAACATAAATGATCTCCTTACTAATACTGGAGTGATATACTAATCCCCAAAATAGAGAATACAATCTGAGGAGAGAGACCAACAAGAAATGGTCTCCCCCCATAAAGGGTTTCTCAAATTTCTATGAACTTGTCTTCCTACTGCTTACTCTACATAATAGACTCAAGGAGTGATGATGATAACTAAAAACTATTTAGAACTATACCTAAAACATCCTTTTGAGCCTCCAGGTGAAACTAAACAAAGAGACCCATAAGTTTCCACTCTTTCTTCAATTCTAGAATAGCCTATGATGGTATGTTTCTATTAAGAACATATATAGTGATAGTCCCCTTTATTAGGGTGTTGGTGGTGTCAAAGTAACACGTCTAAAGGTATTCCACCACTACATATCTCTATGATTCTATTCCTTATTATAAAAGATATAACTCATACACTTAGGGTCAGAAAAGTATATTAACCTTTCCCCAAAAGATAGTGACACCAACACTTATGTGAAAGAATAATTGAATAAAGCTCTAAATCATGAGTGGGGTAATTCTTATCATGCAGTTGAAGCTAGTGATAGTCCTAAGCCACTACATTACCATCCTTCCTAAGAACGCAACCCAAACTATCACTATAAGTGTCACAAAAAACACATACCCTTTATGAGGCTTGGGTAAGATCAAAACATGATCCAATTTAAGAATTCTTTTAGCTCATATAAATATTAATAACACTTTATATTACATATGAATTTCTCGCCTTTTCTAGTAAGAGTAGTCATAGGTCTTAATGAATTTCAGAAATCCTTGATGAACCATTGATAATATCCAAAAAACAAGGAATATCCAAATATCAATGACATTATGTGGTTCTTCCCATGAAAATACAACATTCACATTCTTAAGATCAATTGATAATACATTCTAAGAAATCATGTGCCATGAGAACTTCACTTCATGGATCAAGAAATATCATTTCAAAATATTCCCATACAAATAGTGAATCCTCAAGATTTTCCAAAAAAACATGAATGGTGCACGTTCTCATGCTTGAATCATTAATAAACCAAGATCTAATCTATAAAAACTACCATAAAAATCAATATTCTCAATGAACATACAATTCAGGAATTCCATGAAAAATGTAGGAGTTTTAGTCAGAAAAAACAATGTCACAAGATATTCATAATTGATATACATTCCCTTGAAATTTGTCATCATTATACCAGACTCCCAAATTTTGAAATGATGTTAACCGAAAAAAATATCAATCTTAAAAAAACCACTTTCCCCTTTAACTGATCAAACAAATCATCTATATGAGGAAAAGGAGACTTGTTCTTAACTGTTACCTAGTTCAACTTTTCATAGTCAAAACACAATCAGAGTGAACCATATTCCTTCATGGAAAGGTTCAATAGGGCTACCCAAGGTGAAACACTATGGATAAAAAAATTCCTTCAGATCATCCAACTTGATCTTGATCACTATTAGCTCCGCCAGTTCCATATAATAAGAAGGTATTGAGACCAATGGCATAATTGGAACCAAGTAAATCATAAAATATACCTATATTACTTGATAAAGACCATAGAAATCATCAGGGAAAACATCATGAAAGTCTTAAAAACAATGGTAAAATGTATAATAGAATAAATTTCATTGGGATCAACTACTAAAACTAAAAAAAAGACATGAACTCAGGACGGGAAGGTCCTGCATAAGCAAAACTCATATTCCACACACCATGAAACACCCAAGAGCACCCATCACCAATAATAAACGAGACACACTAATGATAATGATCATCCTTATCATTATTAGAGACAATTAAATATATCCTGATGATGAGATAAAATAGATCCAAATAAAGAATGAGGAAATCCCTGATTAACTTCACCTCATCTATCGATAGAAAACAAGGACACTGAAACCTCTACTCATTTCTATTCCCAAGAGGTGTCACTAAATACATAACAAAAGGAATGAGATCAATTTTAATTTTAATCATATCAACAAAATGTCAAGATATAATTGAGTGAGTGGAACTTGTATCAAATAAATTAGTCACTACAAAAATGAAATAAAGATAGTACCTCTCAATGCTGCTGGACCCGCATCTACCTCTATAGAAAACTCATCTACTGTATAAATTTGATTCACTCCTAAGGCATGTGGTTGGATCCCTATAGTCATTGAAACATATGGCTACACTACAATAACATTTTGAGTCAACTATCCCTTACCATAATGAAACATATACATACCCTGATAGAAATTCTAAAGATGACCATAATGTCTGCAACTATTTCACATAGTTACAGGTGATGAACAATAATTTTAGGTGTGAATAACCTTACAACACTGGTTTTGAGTTAATAGAACCCTAATAGCTATATCTGAAGGTCAAGAGGTGTCCTACCAATGAGAATGACCTACACCACTCCAATGATGATCTTTCCACTTCCTCTTTTTACCTTGTATGATGCTGAAGCTTCCACTGGGTATAAGAGAATATGATAAATAACCTAACCTACATTCCAGATTCATATATTCCATAATTTACCTATCTACCATCTCCAAATATTTTAAAAGTATATAAATAAATACATATGATCTGATATCTGATGACAAACCCTATAGGTACTTCAAAGCCTTTAGTTGGTCATTCTTTACTACCTCTATAGAAAAATGAACCACCTCAGCAAACCGATTGGCATATGTTGACACTTAACACTATACGTACTATAATGTGAGGAAATCTAGAGACATCACCATAATTAGTGACTCTAGAAAGTACTTCAGAAAGAATAGAGTCTTAAAACCCTTCCAGTATAAGCCCATATGTCTATCTTCATGTACCATGGAATCCCGCTATCACTTGATGGAACACTCAAGTCTAAACACCACACACTTACCCTTAATACCCTCCGGTTTATCAAGAATATTGAACATATAATTCATCTTTTCTAGTCGGTCGTCTCCATCTTGAGGTTTATTCATACCCTTAAAGTATGATGGATCATCGCATGAAAAATTCCATGATCGATCCATGTCTCCTCCAGCTCATAGTTATACCTTTAAAACTGTGTTATGAACATTTATATTCTATTGATCAATAATAAGAACTTCAATAATGATATCCTCATTAAGACTCTAAACTATAGGTGGATTCCCTTGGGGATCATTCATTGCACACTCCTGAGGAACTTGTGGAAGACATCTTAGAGGCATATCGTTGCACACTAATTTTGAATAAATGATCAGAAAAAAATAATATCATTTAAAACCAAGAGAAAGATAATAGAAAAATTGATATTAAGATCAAAAACTCAAACCATGAGATACAAATCCCAACATCCCATGGTAACTTGAGTATCTTACTGGAAATATCTAGCCAATCACTCACCAAAACCTACCTGTCATGTACCGATAATCCTATATCCAGTCTACCAAACATCCTAAGGCAAGTACTCTTGAGTAAAAACCACATTTGATACCAAATTGTGGTGAACTCGACCAAGATACCCTCTCAGACTAGTACCCAACATTAATTTCATGATACATAATGTGAATTATCAATCTCCATGTGTTGTTGACTAGAACCTGGTTATCAACAATAGCCAGAGGGAATGATTTCACCAAAGCTAAAGCAGACATCATGAAATATATATACACACGAAGAAAAGAAATAGAGTAGGAATAAACAAGTAAATATGTCATTAAAAAAAGTAAAATAAAAAAAATCAATACAACTTGAAAATAGATAAATATACTCCAAGATACAAGTAAACCAGAAAAGGACAAAAAAACAAAAAAAATACACCATGTGATATCATGGTTAACTCCCATAATTTCACCACTAGATACCTAGAATCGGCTAATATAAACCTCACTACCTCATTGTATTTCCTTTACGTTCCTTATAATGAAATACATAAAAAGGTCTATTCTACATTGAAGGGATGCACATGATGTGAGCTAATGGGATTAGTAAGATCCCACCTAGGTGTTCCATAATAAGTATATGTACAACAATATTATAATACTAAAATTTAAACAAAACAAGACATGATAAATGTATAAATATTTTTTTTATATAAAAATCATGGTAAAACATTTAATTTCACCTTTTCAAAGTTACCAAAATAATCTAGGTAAAATATTTTCAAAACATTAAATGTACATCAGAGAAGTGAAATCAAATCAAAGAATGTATCACATATCATATCAAATATAATAGAAAACATAAGAATAGGTGACGTCAAACCAATTATAACTATATGTTAGGATAAAAAACTACTCATAACAAAATCAATGACTAGTTTACACTCATGTCCTTAGAACACATACCTAAGGAACAGAGGAACACCCCATGAGTTAACCCCCAAAAATTTCAATTGAGTCCCAAGAATAATGGGCCTAGGGAGTAGAGGAACACCCAATGAGTGAACACCCCAACTATACATGGATGATGGACCTAAGATAAAACTTCGACATAAGTACCTAACATCTCTCATTTACTACATTTTCCAAACCATTTCATCAAAATGATTCTTGGAAAACCATTGCATAAATCCATTTCACAATGCTTCAAAAATAAATTTTCATTGAAAAAAAACAAGGGGGAAAACATAATTTTCTAAAAATTACATTTATAAAAACAAAAATCAATCAAGATAATTCATTTAATAAAAAAATTTATAAAACCAAAGAAATACAGTTCATTCAACATAGGCTAGAAAGGGAACCACCAAAATCAAACTTAGGTCACACATGACCGCATTAGGATACACCAACTAGAAAGGAACACAAGGTCTTATAAATAGGCCCTGAGATTGATTATCATATCTTATAATCACATCCCAAAAGTAAATAAGATCACAGAAAGGGTACATCATGAAAACCTCAAATAATGTGCACCTTCCACACCACAAATAACAAAGGATAGGTCCCCAAAAGATGATTGCATAGTGTATCTAGAAAGGATCAAGAATATTATCATCACAAATCAACAAACCTAATAATGTAGAACAACAGTGCTACTACGATCAATGAAAATGAATAAACAAAAGGATCTCATACCTAAAGAGACGAACCATAACCACAATGATGATCAATTTCTTAATGAAGAGATCTGGAAAGATTAGTGGTCTACAAAATCACCTAGGATATCTCCTAGGTTGAGAGATAAAGTGTATCATGTTAATGAAAATAGAACTTTTTGTACAATTCTTAAAACCTATATATAGAAATAATTACATGACTTGAAAGCTCATTTCACTTTGTGTAATCCTAAAAACCCAAAAATGATAAAAAACACATCATCTAGGATTAAAAATTCAAATTTTTTCCATTTCACGATAAGTAAAATTTTAATGGTGTATAAACCCTTCATGATATGAACCAATTCACGGTTTCATACATTACATGAAATGAACCCAATTCTTGGCATGTAAGCCTTTCATGCCTTGTACTGATTCACAACATCTACCCTGTGAAAAATACATGATGTGAATACTTTATATTGTGTGAAAAAGATTCAAGACAAGAAATCATTACACAGTGTGAATTTATCAAAATAGATAGCAAAAACTTCAGATTATCATAAAAAACCCAAACCAACACCAATATTCTCTAGAATCAAGAAGAACCCCATAAATCTATTAAAAAGATTATACCTAGACTCTATTAATTTAAAAAAACATACATCCCCAAACATTAGGTTATTTTCCCAAGAAATTTCTCTCTATCCTTAGGGGTCCCAAAATGATCCCAAATAAAGATGAAAATGAAAAGAGAGAAGATAAATTTTTAAAAGTGGGTAATGAGATGTTACAAGAATAGAATCTAATTTAAATGATGGTTGTATTAATCCTCATGGTTTTAAATATCAAAATTACTCTGATTATAATTATAATATATGATAAGTTAACAACATTAATTTGAAGGTGATGTTGTGAAGTAATAGGTAGTCACTCCATGAGGAGATAGTTGCACCGTGATGAATATTAATATGAGTTCCATGCCTCAAGTGAATATGTCATGTCTTGGAGGATTCTTGAGATTATGCATTCTTACTTGGAATATTTTGAAATAATTAAAGGAGTTTTTACTTTGGAGTTTGAAGCTATTATATTTCTAATATTTCTTGAGGAAGGAAAGTCCTTATTTTTTGTAATTTAATGGAGGATGAAAATGAGTTCTAAATTAAGAAGATAATACAGTGATAATTCAAAATTGTGTGAAGTAAACCATCTGAGTCTACCAGAGATATTATTAAAACTAAAATTTCTTTCAATAATTTTCAAATGATTAGATATGAAACATAACTCAAAGTGTACTAATCATGGGTAAAATATTCAAATGGTTTCATAAATATATATATTAGTGTTTGATAAGAATAAAATTATGAGAGAACCCTTTGAAAATTCATTATAAAGATACCGAAACCCATTGAAAAAGGGATAATTAAGATCTCATTACTGTAAAACATATTGAATTTTTTATTACTGAATTAGATAAAAAAGAAGATATCTAGATCACATCAATGAGAGATTTTGGATCAAATATATAGGAAAGAAATAGATTTCTTCTTAGATCTCTCATGAATCGATGAATTTTAGAATATAAACATCATTAAATTTTTTTTCACAGAGTGAAAAAAATAATCAATATGAATAATAAAAAAGAATGATAGACATGTCGACATGAGGAGAACAAGGCTGAAACACTCTTCAATAGGAGACAAGAGCATTTGAATAAAAATTATGGAATTATTTTTGGAGGAAACTTGAAGAACTATTTGAAGACAGTCTAAAGACCCTACCAAGAGGTGGGAAGAATCTTTTTAGGAGATAGCTTCAATTGGTGAGATCCAGTATAATGAACCCATGAAGAGATGACTTCTTTGAGAAATATAGACCAAGCATTTTGAGGGATAATCTTAAAGTATTTTTGAGATATAGATTGTACTTTTAATCATTTTTAGCTTTATAGTGGGTATATTGGTTCTTAGAAAATTACTAAAACCTGTAAAGAAGTAGGATTTCAAGCTCTAACCATCTAAATACTCTTGTTATTTCTTTTCATACGTCTTCATTCATACCAAAAAGGGTTTGATAATAATAATAATAGGTGAATAAAGGCTTTAACAAGATATGGAGGTTGATTACAAAAGAAGAAATCCTTAAAAAATGGACCACTTATGTATCCTCCCTCTTAGTGATCACACCTGACCTATGAAATTCAAGTTGTATTAGAGTTACTCTAGATTCCCTCTGAATGATCTGACCTTGATTGAGAATCATACATGGAGTACCTAAAATTGTTAAATTATAGGGTTGTTCCAATATTTTATGTCAATAATTACCATATAAGAAAGAATATAATTATTCCATATCTCCTATCATCATTACTAGAAGAAAAAGATGATGCTTTGATTGGTTTTACTTCAATTAAGAAGGATTCTATTTTTATTTTTATAGATAAACAGAATATGGATTTAGATTGTCAATCCATGAATGTTTTCTTTGTGTCCAAATCTTAAAAAGTCTACACATTGTTTATGAAACTTTACACTACCTAGTAAATATAGTACAACCTTGAAAATTTGTTTGAAGTAAATTTCAAATAGAAGGAAAACAAAATTAAATTTTGGGGGAAATAATCTCAATATAATCATTTGGATAATGTTAAATGTTTCAATTTAGCTTTACTTCTGTAAACAAGGCAATGAGTCATATAAGATGTTTTTCTAACACTCTAGAAGAAAAAAATTTGCTAACAAATTTATGAGCAATTTCTGGATATATTTGACCCAAAAATATAATCCATTAATGAAATTGAAAACTTGTCCCTTGATAAAAAACATAAACACTTCTATATTATGAGACGAGGAAGGATTTAATACTCATGATCAGGTGCATGAATTAGAACCCAAAAATACTAATTTACTTTATTAAGGATGATATGTCTACCAATGATGATGGTAGAATTCATCCCACCCATGTTCCTCTCCCATGGGCTAGCCAAAATGATGGTGTTCGATGAATTTCTAAAAAAACATTAAAATAAAATAAATATATAATTACGAAGGTAACAATAAATGGTCCAAACCGTCCAGTTTCAATTATGAACAAGTGAACTAACCAGATGATTGTCCAATGTACTCCTCCATGGAGTATTTATCATCTCGAATAAAGGGAGTGGAAATTAATTTTATTTAGTTCATTTTGAGGATTACTAAAAACACACATACAATACTCTTCCATGGTATAATTCACTAAAGAGAAAATTCATTGAACTTTAGAAAATTAATCATCTTCACCCACAAAATTATTTATCATCAACTAGAATTCATGAAACACTTACAAATATGTATAAATAATAAAAAATATCAATTATAAAATTATAAAATATTTAGAATTAAATTCATGATTTAAGTTTAATTTGGATAACTACTTGAACATCATTAAAAAACTTCAAAAAAATATTTTAAGAATAAAAACACCCTTGGGAAAATATTTGATAATGGAAAAATACCAAATTCTAGATCATAAATATCAACTTGAAAAAAAACATGAATCTTGGGGTTCAGTTTGAGAACTTCATTGTAGAAAAAATCAGTCACAAACACTAGAAGTGGCATGGTTCAACCTAGGATCACTTCACCAAAGAAATCTAAAACTTTATTATTGTATCCAAAATTATTAATATCTCTATGTGATATCATCTCTCAGACATGTTGAGTCTCTCACACCTAAAAGAATTTTATCACACACTCACATGATTGAACCATCTTGTGTACCATCGATCTTCATAACCAACATATTTCATCATATTTTTACTATCAGGAAGACTTTTGATACATAGAATATCTATGGATCTCTTTTTATGACATCATCAACACTTCATTCATTGTTCTCAATGTTGCAGTACCCATGTGATTTGAAGTTTAATTTATTATAAATAAGTTGGTAAATAAGTTTAGTCATATTTTTTATAATGAGAATATGAGTGAGCTCCTACCATTATACTTGGAAAAGGAAAAATAGATTTGGAGTCATTTCTTGAACAACATGTGTCACTACGCCAAAAGGCCATTTAACAGTGGATTTTTTCAATTCAATAATGGTTCAAATAGCTAATAAATAGATTCATTATGGTTATTCAAACTATCATGTAATGTGATTTCATGATACATTTCATGATGGTTTTTTGAATTGTTTTAGGTCATTTAGAGGTGGTTTTTCTTTTTAAATTTTTTATTTACATAAGTAATTAATTAATGATTTATTCATTATTATTATTTATTTTTTATTTTTTCTTTTTTATTATATATTATTATTTATTTACTTATTATATATCTTAGAATTCATGTATATGGAATGAATTTCATGTATAAATTCAACATATATACGATTTGGGTGAGATTTAAACTCCTCGCCTCTTGGTTATTCTCTAAAGGCATTACTTTTGACTACCTATCCTATAAACAATCTAAACATAGGGGAACTAAAATTCTTTAACTCTAGAATCGCCTTTATCACCTCTGCTTCATTCTTCCCTCATATCCCTTGGTCATACTTCTATTTCCAATAGTGTTAATTAATGGTAAATAGAAAAAATTAGCAGTAAATAGAAAACAAATTATTGGTAATTTTTGAAATTATAAAAAATTTGCTGTAATTAGAAAAAATTAGTGGTATTAAAATAGAATTGATTATATATACAAGTATTTTTTAATTTTTTTTCTAATTTTTTTATTATTACTTCCTTATATCATATTAATCATAAACCAATTTTTTTATTTTTTAAAAAAACATGGAACAAGTATACGAGAAAATTTATTACATGATTTTAATTGGTTGAATCATCATAGGAATCCAAATGGGTTTGCTATAAATATTGAATATATTGAGGGTGTTGAATATTTTTTATCATTTATATCATTAGAACTATAATTGTTTTCATAAGTGATAATTAATTTCCCATATAAGAAATGTGATTTGAGGATATTTTAAACCTTTGACAACATTGGGTATCATCTTTTTCGTTTTTTTAGAAATATTATGTAATTTTGTATCGACATAGTGAATGGAGTTCCAGATAAGATACTAATAATTTGGTTCTAAATCCTTCATGATTTCAAACCTCAGTACATGAGGTATCCAGTCCATATTTTTAACAAACAAAAACTCATAATGATATATATTTTACACTAGAGTTAGAACCATATTGATTTTATGAGTTGATGAAGTCTTTTTATGATTCCTTATATCATAACTGAAAGATAAGAAAATTTAAAGTTGTTGCGAAATTTATTTCAATTAAGTTAGATAATGAAATTTTTAATGGTTGTTTTGATCATATATTCTTATTAACTAAATCACGGTTACCTAAATGAAATGATTTTTCTACCAATATCTATAAAAGAAAGAGGATGGTTAAAAATTAGAGTCTTGTTTATCATAATATTTATGCATGTTCAAATGATTTCATCTTATATTATGGGGAAAATGAGTCATTAGTTATTTTTCCTACATGTGTATAGTTGAGGTAGAAAGAGGCTCAATAATGGAAGTCTGGATTGGTTCCCATTAAACAATTGAGTTATTTCCTTCTTACACCCATTTTTTAGTATTTATTTATGTCTCAAAACAAAGCATCATTGATATCATGGCACAAATATAATATACCAACTAGTAAAAGATAAAATAATTCTTATGATGGTGATTCATGGAAATATATTGACCAAGTACATCTATCTTATTCTTTATAATCCAATAAATTATGATTGTTTCTTTCTACTAGTGGTGTATTTCCATTTGGTTGTTACGGTAGTCATTATTTCAGTTGGCCCATATTTTTAAATCCGTACAACTTACCCCCTTGGATATTGATGAATGATCCATATATCTTTTTGACATTTTTAATTCTCGTATATCCAAAAAATAAAATTGATGTTTATTTGAATCAGTTGATTGATTAATTAAATTTATTGTGGAGTAATGGTGTCAGTACATATGATTTTTTCCAGAAAGAACCTTTCCTAAGGAAAGTTTCATTAATGTAGACAATTAACAACTTCCTAGTATATGAAATGTTATCTGGATGAAGTACACATGGCCCAAAATCATGTATATGTTGTATGAGTGACATTAAAGGGTTTATTATCAGTAAAGGTAGAAAACCTTATTTTTTACTATCATTACATATTTATTTATATTGATAAACCTATTCAAAGTAATCAAAATCATTTCAAAAATGGTGTTATTGAAAGATATGGACCTCCAACAATGATATCAGGTATTGATTTAAAATATGTTATTTCTTTATTACCTCCCATTACATTTGGAATGACTATCAACCAACAAAAAATATATGGATTTGGGAAATATCCAAATTATAATAAATGGAATATTTTTTGGGATTTCCATATTGGTATAGTTTTTTGGTATGTCACATGTTTGATGTCATACATATTGAGTAGAACAATTTTCAAAACATATTTTATAATGTTTTGGACACACCAGGTAAGACAAAAGGCAATGTAAAGTCATGATTAGATCTTTCTCAAATTTGTAGGTCACTAAAACATGAGTTACATGAAAATTACATATCATAGAAGTTAATGAATCCAAAAGTAGCTAATATAGTTTCCAAAGAAAATCGTTCATTAGGTTTTCAGAAGATTTTGGATTTGAGGCTCTCAGATATTTATTTTTCCAATTTTTATAGATATTTTAGAAACATTCATATTAACATATTAAAAGGGAATTATTTTCAGGTTCTATAGGAAATAATTCTATCAATTGGATTTAGAGGTTTCTTGAATTCTTCAATTTTGGATATGCTAACAGAAATATCATTTTTGTTTTTATATTTTTGTGCAGAAAAAACAGATTATGATAGACTTAATAGACTTCAAAAAGATGTTGTTTTAATTATATTTGAACTAGAAAACAATCAATCAAATTTTTTTGATTTAATGGAACATTTGATATTACATTTTCTACTTGAATAAACATTTGTAGAGATTGTACAGTTCCGATGGATATACCCATTTGACAGATGCATGTAGAAATTAAAGAAAAAAGAATACTGTGAAGTATCAGTTGCAGGGCTAATTGGAGAAGATTATTAGTATGCAGAAATTTTTTTCTTCTATAATTATTTGGAGCCTGAATATCCTTCAAAACATAATTTAATGAGCTATAATGAGGAAAATTTTGATGATGCAATGATAATTCAATTATCATTTTTTAATCATCCTATACTTGTATTTGGTAGAGTTTATAATCAATAGATTTTAGATGAAAAACCTCAAAAGGATCATACATATGTTCTTCTCAACTATGAATAAATGACATTATTTGACCAATGAGTGATATAATCAAATATTCATTAATTATTTTAAAAAATTAAGTTTATTTTATTTTATTTTTAGATTATATGATGTTCATATCAAGAAATAGTTTCCACAAATTACACTAGATACCCATGAAGAACGTCAGCAATATAATTTTTTGAACTGGTTTCAGATACTGGTAAAGTTAATTTTTTATGGATTGGATTATGCAATCAGATTATTATTTGTTATATTGCAGATTGTTTTTCAATTTTTCAAGAATTTCAACATGCTGATAAAATTGATAATTGATTATGTGTATTGAGTAACCCACTTTTAAAAATGGTTAAATCTTATAATATATATGTGGTGAATGGTTTTTTATTTCATGCATGTGCATATGGTGAATCAAAAAAACAATGAATATTGGTGCTTTCTTGGGAGGATCTCATCATAGGGAAAGTGAAGTTTAATTTTATGGAATAATTGATGAAATAATTGAACTATGTTATGTGACAGATAATTATGTAATGATGTTTAAATGTTATTAGCTTGATAATTATAGAGGCTTGTTTGTTCATATGATCCATGGAATTATCAATGTTAAATATAAAATCCTTATTTCATTAAAAGAATCATTTTTGTTGGCTCATCAAGCACACCAAATTTATTTTGAAAATTATTGTTTTGCTTTAGGAGATTTAATAGATTGAGGGAGAATTATAAAAATGAAATGTCATGAAAATTAGTTTATGTAAAGTGAAGGTGATTCTATTAAAGTTCAAGGAAGTTAAATTCTTCAATATATAGCTCTAAATATATCTTTTTAATGAAGATACATGAATATGAATGATGACACTCTAGAGTTACGGGTTGATGGTGACATTATTATTGATTATGTAACAAATGATATTAAAATAACAAGAGATGCTAAAACTGAAACTCCTATGGAAATTAATGATACTTTAGAGGAAGATTAAGATAATGACACTATTGTATATGAAGATGAATATGAAGATGAATAATGACACAATTTTATGTTGTTTTTAGTCATAATTAAAATATATATATATATATATATATATTACTCATTCTCAATTATTTGTTGACAACATTATTCTTGTGTTTCTGATGGATGGTGGGACTTTTAATAAGTTTCTCCGTATCCTTGATGAGGTTATGCTTCCTTGTGATGAGCTTGATGCTTTGTCATATGACCCTTAGGTTGTAGGTAATTCACGACTTAGAGGGTTCATGGTCTAGAAAGATTGGTGATTCATTACCCTAACCACGAGTGAAGTTCACATCTTGACTTCGATCCACGCATGTAGAGGTATGCTTAGTTGAGTATTTTAGTTAATTTTCATTAATTATTATAAGGCCCCAGCCTTAAACCATACTTAATCTTGAGTTATTACAAGATTACACATTGAGGATCTTTTCAGGTTTAGAGTTTTAGAGAATTAAGACATAACTATTACATCTCAAAAGATTAAAAAGTAGACACTTCTACCAAGTTTCCATAAAATAAAAACTCCTAAAAAGAAACATGTCTAGTTCCATGTTTTAGACAGCCAGACATTTCCTTGATCCCATCCTTGACCCAATTCCACTTTAAGTCCTGTGAAAAACATTTCAAAAACTTGGGGTGAGCATAAAAAGCTCAGTAAGGGTTATAAAAATATGGAAAAGAAACATGAGTTCATATATACATAAGAATGAAATCATACTTTACCCATAAAACATAGGCACTTTAACATACCTCATCAAATCATGAATAAATCATAGAAATCATAAGACATAAAGGTATCTTGAGGCATTCATAACATTCTTACGTAGGGAGTAACCCTCTTGGTTACGTTTGGAATACCCATCACAGTATATTCCCTAAATCTCTATGGAGAAACCCTAACGTTTCACTCCTTCGCATTTCCCAATGCATTGGAGAGCTATATCAGGCTCACCCGCCCTTAGTTTATCACGGAACCACCCGTCTTCATAACAATTCCCAAGAACCATTACATAATCGTACCACATAATACATGCATAAAGGAAACATAACATTTCCATATTTCAATCACAAGATATCAATAAAACACATTGATATAAAAAAAATTATGAAAACCATTTTCAATACCAAAATAAAAGAAAAGTAAAACATGGTATTTATTTTCCTTTTAAAAAGACGGTATGGCTTGTAGAGGGAGCCGAAACTCAAATAATAGTCACGGCGGCGGAGAAGTCGTTGTCACCGCATACGTACGACAAAAACATTCCCTTTTGTCGTTTAGTAAAACGCCTCGTATAAAAATGGTTCCTTTTTAGATAAATGTAAAAGTCAAAGGGGTTTATACAACATATAAAAGAAGGTTGTATATAAAACAAAATATTCCTCAACGAATGGAGATTGATACGAAGTCCCTTACAAAGACGGTATCCTTGGTTTAAGGATAAATCAATTACATTATTATGTGTGACAAACGAATACACCGAATATAAGTGGATATTAAGTGTAAAAAAATCAGAGTTTATTCACACATATTCATAGAACGACATATTCAAGGAGTACAAGTTTATCCCAAAGAATCAAATTTGGGTTAAGAAGTTCCCTTGAAAAAATTTGACAGCCTGAAGGCGTCACTACAAAATTCAGAAAATGAGTTGATGAGAGATAAAAAGGGTATCTCATCACAGGGAAAAAAAAATTTAAATCAATAAGGATATAAAATAACATATCCCAACATAATAGTATGTGAATTAAAAGACATAACAAAATAATTCTTTTAAAAAGAGGAGGGTGAAAGGTTCTCTTACCGACATGGGTATCTTTCGAATCATACACCCCATGAAAGAAGGACAATACAACATTGATATAAATACTCATAAATGAAATTATATTACACCATGAGTAAAATAATGGGCAGTACATACACCAATCAGAGGAAATTATGAAAAATTTAGCATAAATATCACGGGAATAAAAGTGAGATGAAAAATCCCTTACGAAAACTCGACAGCCTAGCGGCGCCACTTAAAACTTACAAAAATGGATTGATGAGATCAAATAGGTTCTCTCATAATATTAACATAAAGTTTACAGAAAGATGAATATAAAAGAACATCCCCCAACATAACGAAGAGGAGCTTAAAATAAGTGACATGAAGGAGAGTACTTAAAAAGAAAGAGAGAGGTTAGATCTCTTATGAAAATTCGGCAGCCTAATGGCGCCACTCAAAACTTCCAAAATAGATTGATGAGAGAGAATAGGGTATCTCACCATATGAACATAAAAATTAGAGTAAGAGTAATATAAAAGAAAATCCCAATAACAAGAAATATGAGATTTAAAATGAATGACATAAAAGAGTGTACTTAAAAAGAAAGAGAGGAGTAGGATCCCTTACCTCGGGTCTGACTTGACTCGATCATTCTTTAATCTCCTGAATAATAAACTTGAGTTAATTTCTACTTCCTTAAGAACCTTTTTCAAGTTCATTATTCCTTTTATATCACTTATTACCATGTCATGAACACTATGTTATTATTTAAGATAATAACGGCCGTTTTAACAATCATTGGCACTTGATCCAAAAATAAACTCTTTATAATTACAAGTTGTTCATGTGGTAAAATATCCATTTTATCCAGAATTGTATTCATGATTTATATATATCATATATATCCAGTATATTCATGCATTTATAATATTACATAACATTTAGAGTTAAGAAATGAAATGCATCGTTCATGGAGACGGTAAGCCGTACGTACGCATGAACGCTAATTCCATTTCTATTTCATATTTAATGGAATAAAATGATGATACATAATAGTTTTTTAATTCCAGTATGGTATCATATATAATATCATTAAATATATCCTTTATACATACCACATATGGTAATAATGAATCAAACCAATTTGAGGGGGCAGTAGTCCGCACTTCCTAAAATGAAGATATCGCGTATACCCATAATGGAAGCCATAAAGGTATTCCATAAATGAAAAATTAAGAAGCATAAGTAAAACATAAACATATAATATATCATATATAAATATAGTTAAATCTTGATGGACACCTTTTAAGGTGTTATATGAGTGCTGAACAATCATCATTTCGTGAGGCAGAAATTCACCATCCACAAAAACAATATGTTCTTTAACCATTAGATGAAGGTGTGTATAAGTGTAGCTAGAATCCTTGTTATAAAAAAATCCTAGTATATTGAAGATACTGGAGTTGTTACAAAAGAAATGAAGAAAAATATTTTAGGGGGTTGGAGAAGTAAAATAAAACAAAAGAGCACAAGTGAAGATGTTACCTTAAAATCGGGTAACTCCCTTTGGTTTGAACCAAAAGGGTTTCTTGAAGAGCTTACTGCCTAAGTTAAGGATTCTAGGATGAGGAGAGGGATGTGTAGAGACAAAATTTGCAGGGTTTGGCCGAGCCAAAGGCTTTGTAAGTGTGGGTAAGGAGGTATAGGCGGGGACCTTTTATAAGAGGAGAGGAGGGCCACTCTTGGAAAGTAAAGAAATGTTACTTTATTTTAGAAAGAGTTTTGGATTTTAATGGTCCCACATGGATTTTTTTCAAGGATAAGGTGATAAGGGTTCGAAATCCACCAATCCAATAGGTTTTGGACATGTTTAGGTTTTATATTTTACATTATCTTTCCATTTTATTTAAATCGTTAAATAATGAGGTCATCGCTACATCATCATGATGTCATAAATAATTTAATTTATTTAATGTCTGAAAATTATAAAAAAAATACTATGATGTAGGAAATATTTTGAGATTTCCAATGAGTATTTATAGTCAAAAATATGACTTGTATAACCCCATGTAAAATTTTTTTTAGTAAAACAACTCATGTTTGTGACATTTTTATTTTAACTTTAAATAAAAGGCATAAATGTCATTATCATACCCAAGTGGCTCCATGGGGTACCCCAAATCGACCCATGGGTTGTTTTGGTCGGAAATAACTCATAAAATAGGGTTAGGACATGTGTAAATATATTTTCATTTTATTATAATATCATTTTTACGTTAAATCACACTAATCACCTTTAATCGCGATTAATAAAACTTAAAAGTTACTTTTCATCAAAAAATTATTTTCATCCCATTGAACCAAATTTTACTTAATAATGAAAATCATTAAAATTTGATTTTTGAAATTCAAATCACAGAAGTGGTAAAGTCCCATTTAAACGAAGAATCAAATTTTGTAACCACAACTTTGTGATTTCACTATTCATCAAAAATTTAAGTTTTTCAGAAAAATATCAAAAATTTACCCTAAGCTATATTTGATATTCCGAATTAAAAAATGATGTATATTTTACCAAATTAATAACATAGAAGTTGAATTAATTAATTTTATAACTAATTCCCGCTGTCAGATTAAATAGCATGTTTTTATGAAACAATAAGTATCAAAAGATTGACACTAGTTTAAGTCCAATTTCAAAGTGAAATTAATTCCAATGACCACTATTGAATTAAATGGTAAAAATATATTCTAATTTTACTTTAAAAAAATCCAAAATATAATATAATCATATAAATAAATTAGATTAAAAAGATGTTTTGAATTAAAATACAACATTTTTCACTATTTATTAAAAAATGAACTTTATCAGAAAGATACCAAAAATTTACACAAAGTAAATTTTGATGTCCCGATTCTAAATAATAATTTTATTTTGACAAATATAACACATAAAATTGTCAAAAAGTGGATTTAAAATAGGTTCTCTTTCAAAAGGCGGTTAATCGACCTTTTAAAGAATATTAGAATGTCTATGCTTAAAATTGGATTCATTCGCATTTTTAATCCTCTAACATTTATTGTGAAGAGTAAAAATATTTGACAAACATATATAATCATTTTGTAGTTAGTTCTGTTCATTTCTGCCATTACAACGGCTACAAATTAACTACCATTTAAAATAATATTATTTTATTATTATAGTGCAATGTAAGATTCCCAAGAAACTCATTGTTGCGTATTGGGTACGCCATCGAGCATGACATCCCCTTTAAAGTAATATTAATATTTTATTCACAAATATGGATAAATATAAAAATGTCATATTCTTTATTTACCTGGGGTGTTACATCCTTCTTCCCTTTTGGGAATTGCATCCTCGCAATTTTAAAATTGAGCTTGGAAACATCCTTGAAAGTCCCACATCGGAACAAGAGTCGGTAAAACAATCACTTTAAAATAAAGAAAGATAAGTACAGAGGTCACCCGAGATAACCCATACTAGGATTCCATGTAGGAAAACATGGACATGGAAGAGAAAACATAGGGTCGTGTTCTGATGGAGAGTGATAGAAAACATGTTTAGGAGAAAGTTAACCACATGAAAATCACAAACTAGTGATGGGTTAAAAAGTATTCAATTCCCCAGTAGGAAAAGTTAATAGACAACATTTTTGTTTTAAGTTAATTTTTATTAAGGAATTTATTCATAAGGAAACATAATCACTAATCATGTTTACTTTCAACTTTTATTAGATTCCTTACACAAACTCATATTTTCTCCAAAAGATGAGTATTTAGGAAGACTTGTTCACATTAAGAGTACTATAATCAACTTCTACAGAATCACCTAATCCGCAAAAGAGAACTATATACTTCCCATGTCTTTAGAATTTAACCAAAACCAAAACCAAAAAGGTTAGTACAAGATCAGATAATCCAGAAAAGGATAACCCTTTATAAAAAGAAAATCTATTCTTAATCTCCAAAATTTGTCCAACAAAACCCAAAGTTCAACGAGGACCATTCGATAAACAATTTGTCCATAAAAGTCTGCAAAGTAAACCAAAATAATATTGAAACCCAAATATTTTAAGGATTTATTCACATAGTCTTTCAAGTTAAATTGTAACATTTATCTCCAAACAACATCAGTTTCTCTTAATGTCTCGTATTGAAAAGTAATTAACCTAATCACATATCCTCCATGATAGGTTAATAAATTTCCATAGATAACCCAAAATCAACTTACTCATAATTCATAAAATAATCTAACTAAAAATAACAATTCATACTAACCAAGGACTTCACGTAGTCCAGTGGTAGGTGATAAATACCAGTTGCACTTTGGTTGTGCGTTTGATTCCCAAAGCTTTGTCCGACGCGATAGGTTGTCACACGGTCTGCGTGTTGTCCTTTTTATAAAACTCCAAAAATAACCCTAACATGTTTTAACCTCAATAGTTTCCTTATACCTCTCATTTTCATCCAAATTCGTTATGATCTCAACATCTTAATTCTTGAAGTCTTACTTCACCACCATAAGATAAAATAAAACGATTCCCAAAATGAGTAACATCATACCTCGATCATGGCATCCACTCAGTTTCATCATCATCTTGCTCACGTTGGTAGAAGTACCATGCATTACAAAAATGATTTAGAGATCCCTCAAAATCATTTGCTTCCTCCATCCAAATACACCTTGTACAACATGGGTCATATGGGTGTTCACAGAAAAACAGTTTTGGAAAATAATCATGTATGACATATAATTCCAAAACATCTGATAAAACATGATTTCTATAAAATAGTCGGACAGAATTTGAGATGAAACTTTCTATTATTGGTCCTTTTAAAATACCATATGTATGTGCTGAGAGACTATATTTTAAAAGAAAATATAAATAGGTTGGGCAAGGGTCTCCTTCCTCAGCACCATTTTTAAAATCATAATATGCTTCAAATTCTTAGGATAAGGTAAAATATTTGAAAATACCTTGATAATATTTACCTTTATTGAAAATATGAGAATATTGTGAAAATATTATTTGTCTAAAAACAACCCATGATCCACAATGATAACGAGGTTTAGTGGAGGTTTTTGATATCCCAAACAACTTCTTGCAAGTGATTTGTACGCTAGAAAAAGTTTCACAATTATCCGAACATAACTTTTCAATAATTATTGCAAGCATGTCATCAGGAAGAGATAGGAATTTCATTTTAGATCCTTCTCCTTCCATTCGTAACCGAATTTACTTGACTTGAAAAAAGTTATAAAACATTGATTTAACTGAAATAATATATATAGGGACTAATCATGTGTCTAAAAAAAACTCTTAATCCCTAAAGTTGTCTAAACTTACCTCTGATACCAACTATAAGGCCATAGCCTTAAACCTTACATAATCTTGAGTTATTACAAGATTACACATTGAGTATCTTTTCAGGTTTAGAGTTTTAGAGAATTAGGACATAACTATTACATCTCAAAAGATTACAAAGTAGACACTTCTACCAAGTTTCCATAAAATAAAAACTCTTAAAAAGAAACATGTCTAATTCCATGTTTTAGACAGCCTGACATTTCCTTGACCCCATCCTTGACCCTATTCCACTTTAAGTCTGGTGAAAAAAATTTCAAAAACTTGGGGTGAGCATAAAAAGATTAGTAAGGGTTATAAAAATATGGAAAAGAAACATGAGTTCATATATACATAAGAATGAAATCATACTTTACCCATAAAACATAGGCACTTTAACATACCTCATCAAATCATGAATAAATCATAGAAATCATAAGACATAAAGGTAACTTGAGGCATTCATAACATTCTTACATAGGGAGTAACCCTCTTGGTTACGTTTGGAATACCCATCACAGTATATTCCCTAAATCTCTTCAGAGAAACCTTAATATTTCACTCCTTCGCATTACCCAATGCATTGGAGAGCTATATCGGGCTCACCCTCCCTTATTTTATCATGGAACCACCCGTCTTCATAACAATGCCCAACAACCATAACATAATAGTACCACATAATACATACATAAAGGAAACATAACATTACCATATTTCAATCACAAGATATCAATAAAACACATTGATATAAAAAACATTATGAAAACCATTTTCAATACCAAAATAAAATAAAAGTAAAACATGGTATTTATTTTTCTTTTAAAAAGAAGGTATGGCTTATAGAGGAAGCCGAAACTCAAATAATGGTCACAGCGGCGGAGAAGTCATTGTCGCCGCATACGTACGACAAAAACATTCCCTTTTGTCGTTTAGTAAAACGCTTCATATAAAAAATATTCCTTTTTAGATAAATGTAAAAGTCAAATGGGTTTATACACCGTATAAAATAAGGTTTTGTATAAAACAAAATATGCCTCAATGAATGTAGATTGAGACGAAGTCCCTTACAATGACGGTATCCTTGGTTTAGGGATAAATCAATTACATAATTATGTGTGACAAAATAATACATCAAATATAAGTGGATATTAAGTGTAAAAAATCAGTGGGTATTCACACATATTCATAGAACGACATATTCAAGGAGTACAAGTTTATCCCAAAGAATCAAATTTGGGTTAAGAAGTTCCCTTGCAAATATTTGACAGCCTGACGGCGTCACTACAAAATTCAGAAAATGAGTTGATGAGAGATAAAAAGGGTATCTCATCACAGGGAGATAAAATTTAAATCAATAAGGATATAGAAGAATATATCCCAACATAATAGTATGTGAATTAAAAGACATAACAAAAGAAGTCTTTTAAAAAGAGGAGGGTGAAAGGTTCCCTTACCGACATGGGTATCTTTCGAAACATACACCCCGTGAAAGAAAGACAATACAAAATTGATGTAAATACTCATGAATGAAAGTATATTACACCATGAGTAAAATAATGGGTAGTAAATACACCAATCAAAGGAAATTGTGGTAAATTTAGCATAAATCTCACGGGAATAAAAGTGAGATGAAAAATCCCTTACAAAAACTCGGCAGCCAAACCGCGCCACTTAAAACTTACAAAAATGGATTGATGAGATCAGATAGGGTCTCTCATCATATTAACATAAAGTTTACAGAAAGTTGAATATAAAATAACATCCCCCAACATAACATAGGATCTTAAAAAAAGTGACATGAAGGAGATTACTTAAAAAGAAAGAGAGAGGTTAGATCTCTTACGAAAATTCGGCAGCCTAACTGCGCCACTCAAAACATCCAAAATGGATTGATGAGAGAGAATTGGGTCTCTCATCATATGAAGATAAAAATTATAGTAAGATTAGTATAAAAGAACATCCCAATAACAAGAATGATTAGCTTTAAAAGGAATGACATAAAAAAGTGTACTTAAAAAAGAAAGAGAGGAGTAGGATCCCTTACCATGGGTCTGACTTGACTCGATCGTTCTTTAATCTCCTGAATAATAAACTTGAGTTAATTTATACTTTCTTAAGAACCTTTTTCAAGTTCATTATTCCTTTTATATCACTTATTACCATATCATGAACACTATGTTATTATTTAAGCTAATAACGGTCGTTTTAACGATCATTGTTACTTGAGTCAAAAATAAACTCTTTATAATTACAAGTTGTTCATGTGGTAAAATATCCATTTTATCCAGAATTTAATTCATGATGTAGATATCATATATATCATATATATCCATTATATTCATGCATTTATAATATTACATAACATTTAGAGGTAAGAAATGAAATGCACCGTTCATGGAGACGGTAAGCCGTACGTACAAATGAACGCTACTTCCATTTCTATTTCATATTTAATGGAATAACGTAATGATACATAATAGTATTTTAATTCCAGTATGGTATCATATATAATATCATTAAATATTTCCTTTATACGTACCATATATGGTAATAACGAATCAAACCACTTTGAGGGGGTGGTAGTCCGCACTTCCTAAAATGAAGATATTGCATATACCCATAATGGAAGCCATAAGGGTATGCCATAAATGAAAAATACAGAAGATTAAGTAAAACCTAAACATATTATATATCATATATAAACATAGTGACATATTAATGGCCACCTTTGAAGGTGTTATATGAGTGCTGAACAATCATCGTTTCGTGAGGCAGAAATTCGCCATCCACAGAAACAGTATGTTCTTTAACCATTAGATGAAGGTGTGTGTAAGTGTAGCTCGAATAGTTATTATAAAAACATCCTAGTATATTTAAGATACTTGATTTGTTACAAAATAAATTAATAAAAAGAGTTTAGGGGGTTGAGAAGCAAAATAAAACAAAAGAGCACAAGTGAAGACGTTACCTTAAAATCGGGTATGTCCCTTTGGTTTGAACCAAAAGGGTTTATTGAAGAGATTACTTCCTAAGTTAAGGATTCTAGGATGAGGAGAGGGATTTGGATAGAAAAAATGGGTAGGTTTTGGCCGAGCCAAAGGCTTTGGAAGTGTGGGTAAGGAGGTAGAGGTGGGGTCCTTTTATAAGAGGAGAGAAGGGACACTCTTGGAAAATAAAGAAATGTTACTTTATTTTAGAATGAGTTTCGGATTTTAATGGTCCCACATGGATTTTTTTCGAGGATAAGGTGATAAGGGTTCGAGATCCACCCATCCAATAGGTTTTGGACATGTCTAGGTTTTATATGTTACATTATCTTTCCATTTTATTTAAATCGTTAAATAATGAGGTCATCGCTACATCATCATGATGTCATAAATAATTTAATTTATTTAATGTCTAAAAATTATAAAACAAATTCTATGATGTAGGAAATATTTTTATCTTTCCAATGACTATTTATAGTCAAAAATCTGACTTGTATAACCCCATGTAAAAATTGTTTTAGTAAAACGACTCATGTTTGTGATATTTTTATTTTAACTTTAAATAAAAGGCATAAATGTCATTATCATACCTAAGTGGCTCCATGGGGTACCAAAAATCGACCCATGGGTTGTCTTGGTTGGCCATAACTCATCTAATTGGGTTATGACATGTGTAAATATATTTTAATTTTATTATAATATCATTTTTACCTTAAATCACACTAATCACCTTTAATCACGATTAATAAAACTTAAAAGTTACTTTTCATCAAAAAATTATTTTCATCCCATTGAACCAAATTTTAATTAATAATGAAAATCATTTAAATTTGATTTTATAAATTAAAATCACAGAAGTGGTAAAGTCCCATTTAAACGAAAAATCAAATTTTGTAACCACCACTTTGTGGTTTCATTATTCATCAAAAATTGATGTTTTTCAAAAAAATACCAAAAATTAACCCTAAGATATATTTGATATTCCAAATTCAAAAGTGATGTATATTTTACCAAATTCATAACATAGAAGTTTCACTAATTAATTTTATAATTAATTCCCGCTGTCAGAGCAAATAGCGTGTTTTTATGAAACAATAAGTATCTAAAGATTGACACTAGTTTAAGTCTAATTTCAAATTGAAATTAACTCAAATGACCACTATTGGATTAAATGGTAAAAATATATTCTAATTTTACTTTAAAAACAATCAAAAGATAATATAATCATATAAATAAATTAGATTAAAAATAGGTTTTGAATTAAAATACAACATTTTTCACTATTCATTAAAAAATGAACTTTATCGGAAAGATACCAAAAATTTACACAAAGTAAATTTTGATGTCCCGATTCTAAATAAGAATTTTATTTTGTCAAATATAACACATAAAATTGTCAAAAAGTGGATTTAAAAGAGGTTCTCCTTCAAAAGGCGGTTAATCGACCTTTTAATGAATATTATAATGTCTATGCTTAAAATTGGATTCATTCGTATTTTTAATCCTCTAACATTTATTGTAAAGAGTAAAAATATTTGACAAACATATATAATCATTTTTTAGTTAGTTCTGTTCATTCCCACCATTACAACGGCTAGGCATTAACTACCATTTAAAATAATATTATTTTATTATTAGAGTGCAACGTAAGATTTCCAAGAAACTCATTGTTGCGTATTGGGTATGCCATCGAGCATAACATCCCCTTTAAAGTAATATTAATATTTTATTCACAAATATGGATAAATATAAAAATTTCATATTCTTTATTTACCTGGGGTGTTACAATTATCATTAATTTTAATTTATTTATTTATGCACTAATTTATTGGTTATTTTCATTGTTTTCCCATATTGTTTTAAATATAACTGTTAGACAAGGGAGTCCTATTTTGTAGAATTATTTTTCTAGAGAATGGGTGCCATTAGATCATATTCCCATTGATGTTCAACACTGCATTTTTTATTATTGGATGGTATGTAATAAATAATAGTTATTTATAAATTTATTTAATTATTAAACTTCTATAATTAATTATTTTTTGGGTTTATGGTATCTCATCGAAGATAGAATGATGAACTTTATCTGGGAGTCCTTAGAGGTTTTTTTGACAAATCCTTGGAGGTTTGTATGTGTGAACATTGTCATCAATTTTTCTATAATATGATAAAGATGACCATGAAGAAACACGAAGTAGAATTTTTTATCAGTCTATAACCATTGACCTGACTTCATCTCCTCTCATGTTTGGGATGGATTGTGCTTATACTCTATAAGAGATAGTTTTCAGATAAGATCATCATCAAGTCGGTAGAACCTAGAGAGGTAGGAGGTCACGTACAGAGATGATATTCATATGTTTACTACTCATTGAAGACATATGGAAAGAGGTTTTATTTAATAATTTATGTAACTTTAAATTTAACTAATTATTTTATAGTCATATAGTCAATTGAGTATCCTAATATTATAGAGTATGATATTTATTAAAGGATGTACACTAATATTATCACTAAATAGATTACTGGTGGTTGAATGCATCAGATTGGTGTTAGTATAATTTTTTGTGGTTTAAAATTAACAGAAAATAATATTTTAATTGTTTTAATTTCACATTGCACTTGTAAGAGATATATATGGCTATAAATTCTCTCATACATGATGAGAGTCAAGCCAAGACTGAGGTTCAATCTACTAGTGCATCAGGATTTGATGATGGAGCATGGATGTAGGAGACTCAGTATACTTTCAAGAAAGGACGAGTTCTTGGTTTTGATTCTTTATTGATGCTTACAAGTTAGTATGGTACTGTTGTGTGCTTGTTTTCCAGCTCAAGGTGAGCTCTTGGACAATCATCATCATTCACTGTAGAGTAAGAGGAGAAGAAGTGAGATGAGAATGAGGTTATAAAGACCATGTATAGGGAGAAAAAATAGCTTCATCGACATCAATTATAGGAGGAGCAGTGTCGATGGCAGGAGCCGTAGCGCGACCAGATGATGAAGTACATGTGACGCCTGGCGTAGGGTATAGGGATGAAGTTCCCTCCACCTCCTACTTTAGATTCTCTTCCCCCTCCTCAGAGATTAAATTATTTTTTGACACATTTGTTATGATAAATATTTGAATAAATACATTATCTGTAAGATTGTAATTAATTTAGTTTTCTATAGTTTTATATTTTTTTATATTATTTTGATGTTTTTTATTTATTTCTTTATTTTTAAATTTTTTGATTTTTTTTAAAATTATTTGTGATGGGTAAATAATATCATCTGAAATTTTGATGTATATATAACCAGTAAAACATTTTGTTGATGGAGGATTTATCCATCATAAATTAAATTATGTGACGGATCGTCACACACAGTAGTTTTTGTGAGGTGTTTTTCAGGTACTGGTCATTTTTGATGGGAACCCCTCACAAATGACTATATACAACGGGTTCTCTTCACACATGACCCTTCCCAAATAATTCATATTCCAAAAGTGGTATACATAAATAATAATATTAAATAATACTAATAAAAGTAAATATTAATTAATAAAAAACAAATAATACATAACAGATAAATATTAACAAATAATTAATAATTAATATTTAATATAAAAACAACCAAAAAAAAATAAATAATAAATTATAAATTAGAATTAATGAATAAATAAATAATACATTTATAAATAATTAATAATTAAATATCAAATAAATAAAATAAAATAATAATAAGTAAATAAAAAATGATACATAAATAATTTATACTTAATAATTAACTAATAAATAAATAAATAATTAATAATTAATTAATGATAAATTAGAAATAAATTAATAATAAATTATAAATAAATATATGATAAATAAATATTAATTAATTGATCAATTAAAAAAATGATAAATAATAAATAATAAATGAATATCTAATAAATAATTAATAAATAATATGTTAATAATAAACTAGTAATAATGAATAATAAATTAAAAATGAATAAAAAATTAATATATAATAAAAAGTATTAAATATATAATAAATTAAAGTAAAATTAATAATTACTAAATAAATAAGTAATGAATAAAAAATAATAAAAAAATAAATAAATAAATAATAAATAATAAATGGTGAGGGAGGGATGCGGGTCTGGGACCTCTTACAAGGTAGATACAATAGTGTCTAGGGTTCTTCAACATTTATGGCTATTCTATATTTCTTTGGATTCAATCAGTTCTTTGGAGGGCCTTCTAAGGTTGTGCCTTTGGTCACCAAATATGATATGATGTCCTTTGCATGCATTTTGACTATGGATGGTAGATCAGGTGTGCTCGTGGATATGAAAAATAATGATGGTAGGTGACAATTAGCTTCATTCAGAGACTCCTCCACTCGTACGATCCGTATAACAGGCCTATTGGCCCATATTGAGGCTTATTTGGAGGCTTTTTCTAGGAGGGTGTCCATGGGTAAATATTCCATTTTCGTGAGGCTTGTTCTCCCAAAAGGTGAGGAGACATGTTGGATTGTAGATATTGTATGTATGATCTATATCATATAGGGTTTCTTAGATTAAAAGTGTGTTTCTTTAGGTTATGGTTTTCCCACTCCATTTTTCCTTCTAAATAATTCATGCTACAAGAACGGTGTTCTGGTTCCCAATTCATGAAGCCCCACTCGCTTCACATTCAAAAATGGTCCTTGGATTTTAATGTGTTGCAGTATAGAAATCCATTTTCATAGGAATGGATCAGGATACATTGTCTTAATTAGATATTGTGGACAGCATAAGGATAGATCGTACTTTATGTGGATGGAACCCATGAATGTAAGGATCATGTCAGAATTCATAAGGGTAATCCATCACTTTGACAGAAGGCCTCATCTCAAACTAATCATTGGATTATAAGTTTAACTTTCAAGGATAACCTAAAAAACTAATCTGCAATGGAACCATTAAAGATAATCAACTTTGTAAATATTCCAGGGTGGAAAGTGGGAGTGAGGTTTAAAAAAGATATAAGAAAATATGAATGTTTGTAATACTGGTCACGATTCCAATTTAAGGAGTGAAATGTAGTCTAAGTTGATCTTTAAAGAGAGTTTTGGGAGTCCTTATAACTGGGATCAGGGTTTAAATAAAACTGTGAGTCTATCTTAATAGAAAAAACCAATAAATTCAACTAGAAAAAAAATGAAAATATTGATGACTTAATAAAATCTAATGGTAGTCAGAGTGAATGAAAGTGAGGTAAAGATAAATAACACATTGAAAAGAAAAAATAACTTGATAACTGTAACAGAATTTTAAATAAAAGTGAATGGAATCCCCAGTAGGGTGAGTAGGAGAAATTAACTATTATGAGTGAAATTTTACAGAATTGGGGTACTGCAAATGAAAAAATTATTGAATTAACCAACTTAAATAATACATTTTTATGGAATTTTTTACTAAAAAATCGAAAAATTACCAATCTTTATTTTAATATATCATTATAATTACAAGACCAAAAAATTAGATAAAAATTAAACTAAGACACATATATTAAAAAAAAATTTAAAATTTAAATAAATGTTTAAAGAAAAGTTATTTCACATATTTATTAAAATCATATGCATAATCCAGGTATTTATTTATTTTAAAATATATTGTTTCAATTTATAAATAATAATTAATTTAAATTAATTTTTAAACCTTTAAATTTCAACAACTATCAAAATTATTTACACATAAATTTTAAAATATTTACACACAAATTATTTATATACATATATTTAAAATTATTTTTAAATTAAACTAAATTTAGAAGAAAAAAGTTATTTGTTATAATTATTTATCATGGTCTAGATTGTCACAACCCGTCCCCCGGGGCCTGTGTCGTGACAACCCAAAGCTCGCCTTCCATAAGCCCGGGGCTAGTGACTAACACTGCAAAGGCATAACCTTAAAACCAGGAAGGCATTGCCTTTATAACCTGTAAACTCACACAACCAAGAACACATCAAGATACGAGAACGAAGTAAACTATATTTTAAAAATGGTGTGTATAGTAAGTAAAGGGGGCCAGAATACAAGCCCAACTGGTAAGTACAAGTAAAACTGAAAATAACTCCTGTGAAAACCCACCAAGTATCTTACATGAAGGGTAGGTACATCTCTCGTATAATTTCCACCTCCGAGTAGCCTCCAGTCCTGGTTACCTCATCCTCGGTCAGCGTTGTCCATCATCTGCACAAGACATGGCAAGGTGCGGGCGAACCCCATGCAGGGGTGAGTATAACGACACTTAGTAGGGACCCAAAGACCCTTGAAGGTCTTTTAGAATCCACAAAGGATAAACCATAGAGCAATGCAGAAATCACCAAGTATGAAAACAAAATTCAACCCTACTTAGTTATATGCCCATACATATACCCAAGTTATCAAGTATACCTATCTCATTCAAGAGGAAACACAAGGCCTAACTCTTTAGCCAAAAGAACAATTGTTCCACGAAGGAAAGAATACCATGAAGGTAACACCACAAAGGTATGTACCACAAAGGTAACACCACATAGATTAATAACACAAATGTATCCCCATGAAGGTAAGTTACACAAATGTATGCCACATTGAAGAATACCACTAAGGTAAAGACTCAACTACCACTAGGTATAACTTATGTACAGTAGATTAGATGATTAGTTGTATCGCTAGATCATCTTAATTTGTCAAGAAGCTATAATGTTGACCCACACATGATCGAAGATGAACCACACAAGATCTGATGATGACCTACAAAAGATATAGAGATGAACCACACAGGATCTAAGGATGACCCACATAGGATCTGGAGATGCTGGCTTACACAAGATCAGAAGATGACTGACACGAGATCTGAAGACTTCTCAAGTATAGCCAGCCATAAGGTTCCCACACTAAGCATGATTGATTTTGGGAAGTTCAACTCCTCAAGCCATCATTCGATACTTAAACTACTACTAAGTCCCACAAGGAAGTATCCAAAGGTCTGCTGCATCATAAGGGACCCAATGCAACTGATGGTGCGTCAATCGAATGCTCGGTCTGTATGTTATTAGTGTTTCCGTTCTGGGGGCCCGGTTGAATTTAGGATCGATCCAACTTGTCCATAATCCAAATTTGTCCAAAAATCAAGTTTAGTATACCAAAAAGGACCATCTTGATCTAAGGATTATGGTAACATAGACGGTTCGTCAAACGTACACCCGGTTCTCAAGATATGGAAAAAAATGTGTATATGGGTCCAGAAGGGCCCGGGTCCGGACCGACCCCGCCTGGGCTGACTCGAATTGGTTCAGGTCGCCCGCCCAATCTGTGTTGGGCCCAGATGGACATGGAAATGGTGGTTCTGGCCTGCTGGGTCGCAGACCGGTTTGACCCGTAAAGGGGGTGGTCGGCCCCGTTGGGTGCGGCCCGCTCGGCTGGTGCGGTCCGCCGTGGAGGGGCCCACCTAGATGCTACCCAGGAGTTGCCCCCAGTATTATGAATGGTTCCTGGACAATTTGGCTGGCGCCTGCTGGCGTGCGGGACCCACTGGAGCGGTCCCGCTCAGCGAGACGCGGCTGACCGTAGGGGACAACTCTCCTCCGAGTGGAGCAGTCGTGCGCCGCTGCTCTACCATGGTCAGCTGGAATGTTGGCCGCCCCATGATCTCCACCGCAGCCAAGCGGTCATGGTCTCCAGCTCCGGTGGTGCGAACTTGCGCTGTCGCTTCACCACGTGGTTGTCCAGCGTGACAGCTATCGTTCCCTTCTCCACCATAGCCGACAGGCCACCACCTCCTCTGCTACAGTCGGTGCAGATGCACTCCTCCCTAGTTCTACGTGGCTGGTTGGCGTGTCAGCCACCACCACCCTCCGCCGTGGATGATGGGTCGTGAATTCCTTCACTACCGGAAGTGTGGAAATTTCCCACCCTAGTTCTATGAGGTCGTCCAGTGTGTCGGTTGCGATCCTTCCACTGCCGGTGAAGAACACGTCATATCACAAAGAATTTACAGAGGGATCGGGCTATGTTTGTTTGGTCCGCCCCCTCCGTGTTAGACTAAAAGCAGACGGTTCATGAGGATGGAAACAATGTGGAACTACAAAGAACAAACAAGAACAACCAAATTCAAAACCCCTACCTCAATCGTTGGAGATGGTGTGAGGAAGAATATGAAGACAATGAAGATGCTGATGTTCGTCACTCCCACATCCCGCTCCGGATTTGAGCTCATGCGTCATCTTCGTCGAAGGTTCATTCTTCTTTGGAGGATGCTCTCCAAGGCTCTCCCAAGCCTCCACTTTCCAATGATTTTCCCAACCTCTAGAGAGGTGAGGATCCATATTAATAAATTAAGTTTATTAATTAAGAAATTAAATTTGGCTCATTAAATTGGGGAAAACCCAAGAGTTTTCCCACATTAAAGGGGTGTTCAGGTGGTCCCCACCACCAAGAATTCAAATGGGAGGTTTCAAATAAAAATAAAAGTTATTTGTTTAATTTTTAATATTTTTTTAACACTCCCACAAAAAACCGAAAAACCAACATCCACCCCTGACCTACTGCAGTCAATGTAAAGATCTCCTTAAGCGAATATCGACACTACGAGTTCAACGGTGTCCTCAAATTTCAATTCCAAGAACCAGTTCAAAAGTTACAAAACAACGCTCACACGTTTGTTGAACGTACCTGAAAAAAAGTTCAGAAATTCATTCCAGGCACACCGGGCCTCTAAATCACTTTCTGTCAATTTTCACAGACTCATAATATTTATATATATTTTAAAAAAAATACATAGAAAATCCTGGTACTTTACATTCTCCCCACCTCAGAGCTTTGTGTCCCCAAAAGCCACAACACAAAATTGGGAAACTAGTGGGGGTACTGAGCACGAATTTGATCCTCCTACTCCCATGTGCTCTCATAGATGTTCCCATGCTTCCAACGAATGTGCACCAGAGGTATAAACTTCCCAATAAGGATCCGCTCATGTAGATCCTCAATCTCCCGTGGAACCTCTGAAATCGTCGCCCTGTAGTCGATGTCTAGCTCGCCCCATTCAATGATGTGTGAAGGATCATGTACATATCTCCTCACCTGGGATACGTGCATAACGTCATGCACCAGGTGCAACTGAGAGAGAAGAGTTGGATGGTATTCCACCTCGCTAACTCTGTTAAGGACCTGAAAGCGTCTGATGAACCTTGGAGATAACTTGCCGCCCATACCAAATATCATCAGACCTCGTCGAGGTGATACCTGTAGAAAGACATGGTCTCCATCCACAAACTCAAGATGTATTTTTCTCCTATCAGTATAAGACTTCTACCTGATCTTTGAAGTCTTCATCCACTCTTGGATGATCTGCACCTTCTTCATGGTAGCTCGTACCATCTCTGGTCCCATGAGTGCTGACTCCCCAGTGTCAGTCCAGCACAGAGGTGATCTACAAGTTTGACCGTACAATGCCTCAAATGGTGCCATGCCAATAGTGGAGTGATAGATGTTGTTGTATGAGATCTCCACCAAAGTCAAGTGATCCTCCCAGCTACGGCTGAAATCTATGATGCAAGCAGGCATCATGTCCTCAAGGGTCTGAATGGTCCACTCTGTCTGACCATATGTCTATGGATTAAAGGTTGTGCTCAATCAAAGCTGAGTCCTGAATGCCTCCTGAAACCCCTTCCAAAACTAAGAAGTAAAACGTGCATCACGATCGGATACAATCATTGAAGGAACTCCATGAATCCATATAATATTTTATATGTAGAGGCATCCAAATCCCTCAATTGATCCCTGATCTTTGATAGGTAGGAAGTGGGTTGAATTGGTGAGTCGTTCAATGATCACCCAGATAGAATAATGACCCCAGGATGTGTGTGGGAGTCCTGTCATGAAGTCCATGTAAATTCCATCCCACTTCCAATTTGGAACCTCTAGTGGGTGGACTAAACCCGCTGGAACCTAATGATATGCCTTCACTTCCTGACAAGTGAGGCACTGTGAGAAAAACTCTACCACTACTTTCTTCATTCCCGGACACCAGTGCTAATGCTGGAGGTCCTGGTACATCTTTTCCACTCCTGTATGTACCTCTAGAGGGTACGTATAGAACTCCCTCAACACTTACTCTCATAGTTCCACTGGTACCATAGTACGTCCTATAAAAATTATGATGTGCTCCCCACCTTTAGAAAATCCACCTGGTGATTGTCCTGTGGATATCTGAGCACGTCAAGCCCCACAGTCTGTGTCCCTAAGATGTGCCTCTGAACTTGCTAAAGGAGTGGGGGAGTGACTGTCAGAGACTAAAGGTAACTTGCTCCATCTCGATCCACATGGGATATCTATAAAGCAGCTATCTGCTCCGTCACCTCACTCAAAAATTGTATACCAAATATCCTGTTGAGTGCATCTACCACCACATTACCCTTCCCAGGAGTATAGACTATCTCAAAGTCATAGTCCTGGAGGAACTCAAGCCAATGCCACAGTATCCGGTTCAGGTCCTTCTGAGAGAAGATATACCTGAGACTCTTTTGATCAGAGTAGACTATAAAACATTTTCCCATCAAGTAATGTCGCCACATCTTCATGGAGAACACCACTGCTGCTAACTCTAAGTCATGGGTAGCATAGTTCTTCTCATTCTGTATTAGCTTTCAAGAACCATACACAACCACTGCTCACTCCTACATCAAGACACATCCAAGCCTGGTCCCTGATGTGTTGCAGTAGACTACATACCCAACACCCTTCTCTGGTAACCTCAAGATGGTGGAAATCAACAGTATCTACCTCAGCTCTTGGAAACTCTGCTGGAATCTCTCAAACCACACAAAGGATTTCCCCTTCTTAATCAATGCTAGTAAGGGTGTCGAAACTCTAAAAAAGTTAGGCACAAACCTCCGGTAGTAATCGGTCAAACCCAGGAAACTCTGCACCTCTGTCACACTCTTGTGTGGCTCCAAAACAAGCGCAACCACAATCTTCACTGGATCCACCACAACTCCAACATCTGAGATGACGTATCCCAGAAAGTGTGCCTCTTGGATATAGAACTGGAACATCGAGAGCCTACCATAAATTTGGTGCTCTCATAGTGTGTCCAGAACTATCTGCAGATGATAGGCATGACCCTTTTCTATAGCTGAGTATATCAATATGTTGTTGATGAAGACTACTACAAAGCGATCAAGGTATGACTAGAATATCCTGTTCATGAGTCCCATGAACACAGCTAGGTCCTTGGTCACACAAAATGGCATAACCAAGAACTAATAGTGGACATACCGATATCTTAAATCCATCTTCTGGACATCCTCATCTTGTACCCTGAGCTGGTGATAGCCTGATCTGAGGTCTATCTTCAAAAACCACCATGATCCCTTCAGATGATCAAAGAGATTGTCAATCCTTGGAAATGGGTACTTGTTCTTCACGGTCACTTGGTTTAGGAGCCTATAATCCACACAGAGTCTTAAAATCCCATCCACCTTCTTAGTGAACAAAATTGGGGATGCACAAGGAGAAACACTAGGCCTAATGAATCCCTTGCTCTATAAGTCCTCCAACTCTACTCACAGCTCTTAAAGCTCCACAAAATCCATCTGATATGATGGTGTAGATATATGTGTTGTCCTGGGGTACAATTTGATGTAAAAGTCCACCTTTCTGTGAGGAGGTAGACCCGAAACATCATCAGGGAAAACATCAGCATACTGGTCCACTACTACAGGATATCTCGGACTCTCAACATCAATCGCTCTGAGGGTAAGGCTAGCCAACAGATGTGTGATCAGTTGCACCCTCCTCCAGGTAAGTCCATCCTATGCTACAAAGCTTCCCTTATCACTGATGAAGGAAAACTTGGTCCTATTCTCAGAGACACACCACACTTTGTGCCTAATAATGTCAATCTGAGCATGGACTATAGATAATCAGTCCATACCCAAGATGATGTTGTAAGGTCTTGACGCCCATACTACAAGATCCCAACTAAATCTCTCGCCTCCTAGAGTAATCTCAAACTTCCGGAATGAGTGTGTAATCATATAATCCTCTATAGTAGAAGTCTCTAACTATAAAGATCAAGCCAACGACTCCACCATAATATCTGAGCTCTGAACAAGGGTCCTGGCAATAAAAGAGTGACTGGAACATATGTCTATATGTACTGCAACTAAGGTGGAGTAGACACAGATCGTACCTTGTATCATCTCCAGAGCATCATGGTCGTAGGCCTCAACTTCCTGGAGCTAAGCTCGTCCCTGTCCACCTGCTCCGTGTGGTCGGGGTAGACCACCTAGAGGTGATGGCGGTAGAATCTTGAATCGCCGCCCACCGCCTATTGTACGGCCTGCTCCTCTGCCACGTCCACCTACTGCATGCGGACTTCTTTGATTGAATCTTTGTCTTGGTCCAGGAGGTCCCTTGACCATCTGATAGTTGTCTGTACAGTGGGTCGGTTAGTCACGAGCCATGTGACCCTACCCACGGCACGAGTAACACTTCCTGCTCCTCGCCTATCCTGCTCTGTCTTGAGAGCCCCACACAACCGACCCTGTATCCTACGGTCTTACACCTGTAGGTATGGTTTTCTTGAACCTCTACGTCACATGTTTACTACAATCTATAGATTACTCTTCTACCGGACGTCTTGTGGTGGGCCTCACTACTGGTGACTACTCATCAAGGAAGATCTCCACTAAGAGTGCTCGCTCAAACACCCCTGACTCCATTGGGATACTAAGAGAAATAATCGAAGCACTAATATTGCATCTGAGCCCCTTCTTGATGGTATGAACCCTAAAGAAAGGGTCCTGCACCATTTCAATGGAGTAGCATGAGAGGTCGGTGAACCTTGTTGAATATTGATCCATGATCATGCTACCCTGCTGCAAGTGGAGAAGCTCGTGTATACGTATAGAGCATAAGTTCGCTGGGATGAACTCTTCCCTGAAAAGGATCTCAAAGTCCACCCATATGAGAGTGACCTCATCATGAACCTGGAGCATCAAGCTCCATCATCTTCCTGCTGCAGCCTGAAGAAGGCTGGCGAAAAGGATCACCATGAGATCAGCTGGTGTCCCTACCAGTCGAAAAACTCTAACCACAGCCTCCATCCAATCCTCAGTCACCTGTGGATTGGTCTCTCCCCCGAACCTCGGTGGCCTCTGGTATTGAAACTCATGCAGCACACTCAATTGGCATGCACCCTCTGCTACTGGGTCTGGTGGCATTGGCTTTCCAATAGGTAGTGGTGTTGTTGGTACACCACCCAATGGTACAACGGTCGAAAGGGGGCCCTGCACCGAAGCCTCATCGCTCAGTGGGATGTCATCACGTATTCTACCTGGAACCCGGATTGGTTATCTTCATGGAGGCATCCTAAAAGAAACAGGTGTTCCAAAGTCAATAAATTATACCTGGTGAGCTGGCTAAATAGTTTACAAAGAAAAATTTTCAATAACACAAATGCAATTAGTGTTTTCATGTACTGAGTTGGAAATCAGAAGTTCGGGACCTGGTGTATGGATACGTCGGCCTCCGCACCCACACTGGGTTCCCCAAACTGAAAACCATACTCATCACACTTAACACTATTGCTACATAGAAAATATCAGTGTCCTAGTTCTTCAGTAGAACTGACTCCTCTAATACCACTTTGTCAGGACCCGTCCCCCAGGTCCCGTGCAATGACTACCCCAAGCCCGCCTCCCATAGGCTAGGGGATGGTGACTAGAACTAGAAAGGAATATTCCTAAAATAGGGAAGGCATTGCCTTTATAACCTGTAAACTCAAACAACCAAGTACATAGTAAGATATGAGCACAATGTAAACTATATAGTAAAAAGGGTGTGTACAGTATTTAAAGGGGGCCAGAATACAATCCCAACTGGAAAGTACAAGTAAAACTTAAAACAGCTCCTATGAACACCCTCCAAGTATCCTACCTGAAGGGTTGGTACAGTTATCATCTAATGTCCACCTCCGAGTAGCCTCTAGTCCTGGTACCCTCACCCTCGGTCAGCGTTTCCCATCTTCTTCACAATACACAACAAGGTGCAGGTGAAGCCCGTGTAGGGGTGAGTATAACGATACTCAGTAGGGACCCCGAGACCCCTGAAGGTCTCTTAGAATCCACAATGGATAAACCATAGAGAAATAAAGAAATCACCAATCATGGACACAACAGTCAGTCCTACTTAGGTATATACCCATACATATACCTAAGTTATCAAGTATACCCATCTCATTCAAGAGGAAACACAAGGCCCAACTCTTTAGCCAAAAGCACAACTATTCCATGAAAGAAAGAATACCATGAAGGTAACACCAGAAAGGTAATGCCACAGAGAAGAATACCACAAAGGAATCACTACGAAGGTAAGTACCACAAAGGTACGCCACATAGAAGAATACAACTAAGGTAAAGACTTAACTCACACTAGGTATAATTTAATTACAGTAGTATAGATGATTAGTTGTATTGCTAGATCATGTTACTTCGTTGAGAAGCTCTGCTGTTGACCCACACAGGATCGAAGATTACCCACACAAGATCTGAAGACGATCCACACATGATCTAGAGATGACCCACAAAGGATCTGAAGATGACCCACACAGGATTTGAAGATGCTGACCCATACAGGATCCAAAGATGACCCACACAAGATTTGAATACTTCTCAAGTACAGCCTACCAAAGGGTTCCCGCACTAAGCATTCTTGATTCTAGGAGGTTCCACTCCTCAATCCATCAGTAAATACTTAAACTGTCGTTAAGTCCCACAAAAAGTATCCAAAAGGGCCACCACATCATAAGGGACCCAAAGCAATAGACGACACGTCAATCAGACACACGGTCTGTATGTTATTAGCGTTTCCGTTCTGGGGGCCCGGTTGGATTCAGGTTTTATACAACCCTTCCATACTCCAACTTCAACCAAAACTCAAGTGGAGTTTACCAAAAAGGATCATCTCGATCCAAGGAGTCCAACACTATAGACGGTTCGTCAAACGGATGTCTGGTTCTCAAGATATGACCAAAAAGGTGTATCTGGGTCCAGATGGGCCTGGGTCCAGTTTGAATGAGTCAAAACAACCCAGCCCGGATGGGCTGGACCACGGCGAGTCTAGCCTGTGGGGCCATAGACCGGCCTGGCCACAAAGGGGGCGGCTCAGACCATTGGGCGCGACCCGCTTGGCACGACCCGAGGGGCACGGCCCGCTCGGCACGACCCGAGGAGCGCGGCCTGCTCGGTACGGCTCGAGAGACATGTCCCACTTGACGAGGCTTGCGGGGGTGTGGCCCGCTTGGATGGTGCAGCTTTTGGTGGCGGGGCCCACCCTAACCGCTACTAGGGGCGCCCCAGGTATTTTGAATGGTCCGTGTACTGTTCAGCTGGGGCCTTTCAGTACGCGGGACCCGCAGGAGCGGTCCCACTCAGTGTGACGTGGCCGGCTGGCCATACTCCCAGTAGCTCGGACATGCGCTGCTACTCCACCGTGGCCGGCTGGAATGTTGTCTACCCTCTAATCTCCATCACGGCCAAGCGGTCATGGTCTCCTGCTCCTGCAGCACGGACATGTGCAGCCTCTTCCCCATGCGGCTGACCAGCATGTCGGCCGTCATCCCCTTCTCTGCTGCGGCCGACGGGCCGGGGCCTCCTCTGCTACCGGTGGCACAAGTGCACACAGCCTCGGTTCCATGCAGCCAACTGGGGTTCTGGCCGCCACCACCCTCCGCCATAGTTGATGGTTCATGACCTCATACGCTACTGGCGGCGCGAACGCATGCCGCCCTAGTTCTGTGTGCCGGCCGCCATCCTTTAACTACTAGTGAAGAACACGTCATATCACGAAAAATTTACGGAGGGATCGGGCCATGTTTTTTTTTCTCCCCCTCTGTGTTAGACCTAAAGCAGTCAGTTCATGAGGATGGAAACAACATGAATCCACGAAGAACAAACAATAACAACCAAATTCAAAACCCCTACCTTGATTGTTGGAGACGGTGTGAGGAAGAAGATGAAGATGATGAAGACGTTGACGTTCGTTGCTCTCGCAACACGCTCCTGATCAGAGCTTGTGCATCGTCTTCATCGGAGGTTGATTCTTCATTGGAGGATGCTCTCCAAAGCTCTCCCAAGCCTCCCCTTGCCAACGATTTTCCCAACCTCAAGAAAGGTTAAGATCTAACTAAATAAATTAAGTTTATTAATTAATCAATTAAAGTTGGCTCATTAAATTGGGGAAAAAGCAAGAGTTTCCCCACATTAAAGGGGAGTTTGGGTGGTCCCCACCATCAAGAATTCAAATGGGAGGATTCAAATAAAAATAAAAGTTATTTGTTTTATTTTTATTATTTTTTTAACTCTCCCATGAAAAATCAGAAAACCAACATCCACCCCCAACCTACTATGGTCGAGATGAAGGTCTCCTTAAGAAAATATCAGAGCTACGAGTTCAATGGTGTCCTTGGATTTAAATTCCGAGCACCGGTTCAAAAGTTACAAGACACCGCTTGTGCGTTTACTGAATGTACCCAAAAAATGTTCAAAAATTCATTCTGAGAACACCGAGCCTTGGAATCACGCGGTTTCAATTTTTTTCGAAATTGTAATATTTCCATATATTTAAAAAATAGATTGAAAATCCTGGGTCTTTACACAGATACAGGGATCAATAAAAATCCAACAAATTGATAGGAAATAATTCAAAAAGACTCATACCTAAGACCTTATCAATACGCATATCACTAAATTGGGTAAAAGTTAAGGGTACAAGTTCAATAAAATAAAATATAGATTGGGTAAATATAAGAAATTTTAAAATATTTTCATTTGTTCATTTGTTTCCTTCCAAATTGCCTAAATTTTGGGGTTATTTGCAATCTTCAATCTAGGAGAAACTGATTTTAACCATTTTCTACACAAAGGATTACTCTTCATCCAACATAACCTCACCAAATTGGGGAGATGAGTTTAAATCAACCCATTTTGTTTTTTATCTCCAAATAGGAACTATAAAACATGAAAACTTATGGCAACAAATTTCTCATAGAGTTTTGATCACACCATGACATTCTCATTTGTGTTCTGACCTAGCTACCAAAATATATCCATTTCAAAGGTGAAGGAATGTTCAAGGATCATGATTAAATAATATCTTGAACAACGTGAAGGATATGAGCATGCATATCGAGTGATGTAAGGTCAATTAAAGAGGAGTAGAAATAACCAAATACCTTAGCTTTTGATAGTATCTAATCATCTGAGAAGTTCAAGAAAGAGTGGTGGTAGAGGTCCACTTCCATCGAGCTTAAAATTCATGTGGAAGAAAGTTATGTTAGGCTTAGAATTTATAATAACGAAATATTTTATCAGAAACTTCCAAAAAGAACTGATAAAGATTAGTTTTATCAGTATTAAAAAAATAAACAATTATAAAAGTTATTTTTATCGTCACTTTTTTAGAACTCATAAAGCTGCATCTTTATCAGTGTTAAAAAGCAGTGATAAAAACTATCTTTATTGATGTTATAATTGTAGCGTGGATAAAACCTATCCTTATCAGCATTATAATTATACCACTAATAATGATACCATTTATAAGTGCTAATTATATTATCATGGAGAAAATTTATATTTATCAGTGCTTTTATAAGTGTCGATAAATGATGCTTAAAAAATTTTAAAAAATTAAATGAATATATATTAAATATGAAAAAATTATAAAAAAAAGGTAAAAAAAATTAACATTATTTATGAATATATAATCATAAAGGAATGTTAAAATGAGTGAAATTGAGTAATTAAAAATTAATATACTTCAAAAATATTAAAAATTGGATAAGTTTTAATTATTATAAAACTTATTAAAAAATGAAAAATGAATAAATATTAAAATGATACATGTTGAAAACATAAAAAAAAAATTAAACACATAAAAAATTTAATTGATAAGATTAATTACATAAATTGTAAACACAAACCGACAAAATATGAAAAAAATATTAATAACCCATTTAAATAAAAAAATTATATTAATTTCTATCATTTATGAAATATTACAACTTAATAATTAAAATTGAATGAATATTAATCAAATAAATTTATAAAATATTAAAAATATTTAAACCTATAAATAATTATGTATGATTTTTAAGATTAATTACATTAATTAATTGTAAACACATAAAAAATGAATAGGATATTAAAAATACATTTATACAAATTAATTACATAAATTTCAAACAATTTAAAAATATTTTAGTGTAATAAATTAAATTGAATAAATTTTAATAGTAAAAAATAAAAATATATTAAGAATATTAAAACTTAATAAATAGTTATGTGTAAATAATATTTATAAATGAATAAATTCCAAGAAATTAAAAATTAATAAATATTAAAAATGAATTAATAATAATAAATGAAATAATATTAAAAATGTATAAATAAATTAAATATATTAGAAAAATATTTAAAAATATTATTTTGTAACATTTACGTGAATTACCAACATATAAAAAAATTAAAAAAAATGAATTAAGAGATAATACTAATTATATAAATAATAAATTTATTAAAAATAATTTATATTGACTACAAAAAATTAAATAATTAAACTAAATAAAATTAGGTAAAATTCAATTAAATTAAATACACACACAAATATTTCTGATGAATAAAATAAAATAAATATGTATTAAAAATGAATATATATTAAAAATAAAAAAATTATAGGAAATACCCAAAATTGAGAAATATTAAAAAGGAATAAATAAAATTAAAAAAATAAACAGACATGCACACACATAAATATACATGACATAGAAAATGGGGTAGAGGTCAATTGGTGACATGTACCCGTTAGTGGCATCCAACGGGTGTGGGGTTTAACTCCCACCAGCAGCTGGTATTTGCCACCATTTAGGGGTGGGGCGACTATGATATGTCAATGATGGCCTTCTAGTCGGTTGTGTCGTGGGGGAAAGCAGGGTACACTGTTGATCTGGTTTCATTGTAAGTGGATGGCCGACAACCCTTCGAGGGTGGAGTAACAGGCAAATTCAAGACCATTGTGGATTGGGATGGTCGACGGCTGGTTGGTATGATGGTGGGGAAAAGGAAAGGTCATTGGAGTGTTGATGGTATCGATCTGCTACTGCGGGGAAAATGGTATCGATGGGAGACATATATGAAAGTGTGATGTTGTGGAGGCAGTTGCGATGTGGTGGCCCCTGACAAAAGATGGGTGAAGGATGAAGAAGAACAGAAGTCCTCAGTGATGTACGAACGATGTGGAGGACAACCCCATGGCTGATGGACGACGGGGACAGAGGTGGCATTAAAAATGAGCCATTGACTATGACGGCAGATTGGGTTGTCATGGGTTTAATACCCATTGGTCCAATGGGCCACATACTAAAAATATAAAAGGCTTGATGTGTGGGTTATCCCCTATGGTCTTCCCTTCCAGTCTGTGTGTGAGATGTGTTTGTGATTCAATATAATTTCCCCCTGAAACACCTAATATATATATACATGACATATTTACATATGTACTCATATGCATATACTCACACACACACACACACACACTGACATAGATATATATACATATATATATACATACACAAACATAAATACACAAAGACAGTTATACAGGTACTTATATTTTAAATTCTCTAATATCAATATAAATATAAATTTAAATAAATATATTCATTTAATTATATAATTTTTGAAATAAAATATTATTATATTATATTTACTTTAATTATATACAAAATTTTTAATTAATGTATATAAATATACTATTAAACATTTTAACTAATATAAATTTGATAATTTATATATATATTTATTTATTTACTTATTTATTTATGAAAGAAATATTCATTTTCTTAAAAGCAATATAAGTCATTTGGGTTTCATCGTAATGCCTTTATTTTTGAAAACATTGTCAAAGACGATAGAGTGTGTCTTTCTAGGATTAAACACTTGGGATCTCAATTGATGTATGTTGAGGGGGGTTTTTCTCCTATGTTTGATCATACTCCTTAGGCTAGATGGATCCCTCCCAACCTAGGTGTTCTCAAACATAATTATGATGCAGCAATTCCTGGAGACGGTTTGATTGGACTTGGGGCAGTTCTCTAGGATCATGATGGCTCTACTATTGTGTCTTTTCATTCCACGTACATTGAATGTTGGTCTCCTCTGGTGGCTAAGGCTGTGTCAATTTGGAAGGGTATGAAGTTCATCTCATCTCTTGGCTAGAACAATATTTTCGTTGAATATTACTATCATGTTTTTATCAACGCTTTGAAGGTGGAAGGAGGCACCCACCAAGCTTTGTCTATATCACTAAAACCATCAAATATTTTGTTCCCTCCTTTTTGTCATGCTATTTTTTCTTTGTTGGGGGAGAGGGTAACCGTGTGACTCATTTTATGGCTGCTTTCAGGAATGGTCAGGGGTCTTGCAGTTGGCTTGCATCCTTTCCCTCAATGTTATATTCTTTGGCTTTGGCTGATATCTAAGTTGAGATTTGTCTTAATATATATATATATATATATATATATCAAATTTATATAAATCTTATTTAAAATATATAAATATTTATATATAAATTAAACTACACACTATTTCCTTTATTACAACTAAACAAGAAGTGATTATAAAGGTGTGAAATTTATCAGTGCTAAAAATGATGATAAAGGTGTGAATTTTTTTATGTTGGAAAATATAATTAACAAAGTATACCATTTTATTAGAATTTTTTTGAGCAATGATAAAAGTTAACTTTATCAGTGCTTTTTGCAAGCACTGATAAAAGTCTCCCACTTTATCAGTGTTTTTGGTCTAGTACTCATCAATTTCACTGTCGAATATTGTGCAATATGTGATATTTCATATTATTTTATATTTATGTTTTAAATTAATTAGTATTTAGCTACATTGTATGTAGTATTTTTTTTAAAATATTGTATTTATTTATATGTTTCTATTTTAAATTATTAATGGAGGTTTTCTGTTTAATTCTTAGATTTTTTAATTATTTTTTTGCTTAGTGGTGGTTTTAGTAAACCTTCTCGAAATAAAATCTCCAAAAAATAATTTTTCTATTGTTAGTTAATTTTTCCCCATTAATTAAATAAAATAATTACAATAGAAACTGAAAAAAATATACATAACCAATTCAAATCTAATCTATCACAAAATAAATCCAAACCGTCATAATTTTATTATCGATATTGAAATACAAATTGATTTAAATACTTATGGTTTGTCTATGGTTTAAAAGGTTATAATGGAATAAATAATTGATGTTATAAATTGTTTTTCTTATAGTGGTGGATTAGAGGATGAGAGAGAAATGGGAGTGAAGAATGAATTGTGTGTATTTGTTTCCCTTTAAAAATATTTGTTAACACTATTAAAAGGTTCCACTAAAAAATGTCGATATTTGAAATATAGTGGAAACTTATAAGTAGAAACTTATAAGGGAATGTAACACATGTTTTCAATTGGAATTTTTTAGAAGAACTTTTCAATGAAATTTATCTTTGAAGTTTCCTTAAAGTTGGAGTGGATGTATTTACTTGATTTTGTTTGTGCCCTATAATTTTTATGTGGAAAAGTTAAAAAAAACGTAGTAGTAGTCACAGCCAGTCTTGTTTAAATTTAAATGGAAAACTATAAATAAGGAAAAAATATATGAATATATTATTTATAGAGGGTTTATAGACACAGTTTCCAATTTTGAATCATATGAATTTATGAATATAGTTTTAATATTTCAATATATTCAAACTGGCCCTCCCATGACTGGAGGCTACAGGTATGTTGATCCCTGATTTGAAGATGAGTAGCTCGCAAAGCTACTCCCCATGTGGTAGTACCACATTTCCAACGACATCTGCCGCTCCAAACAAAGTTGTCGACAGAAATTCACAATGAACGCCTTTGATCTCCGATTGATGTCCCACTCATATATTTTTCACCATCCCCAATCCCCTCTTCGATCCCTCCACCACCATTTCTTAGCTGACGGAGCCCTAGCCAATTGTTGAAGCTCATCTGGTGAGGTGAGGGGCCACCTCCTCCACCCACAAAGTAGTGAAGGATCGATGGCAGGTATCGCCACCATCTAGTGCCGAAGGTGAAGATGAACCAAACCTTATTCACCACCTTCTTCAGACACCAGAGAAGAGACTGCTTCCTCTTGCTCCTCTCTTCCTTGACTACCATGTATCATTGATGCCATCTAGTAAAAAACCGAGGATGGGAATAATTTTCCTAGGAAAATATATCTATACCAAGAGATGCTTCACAAACGAGAAAACTTCTTAGAGATGAATTCTTCATTCAAGAAGAGATTTATGTTTGTGATACATGACTCTTTTAAGCTAATTTTTTAGAAAGGGATATTTAATTTATTTTATTAAAAGTGATAGGGTTTATGTTTTATTTAAAGGTTTGGAAATGGTGAACTCTTTCACACTTCTCCATTCCAGGAGAGAAGTTTGAACCCTATTCAAGCCTTTTTCTTTATATATATATTATCATTAACATGATATAATATTTATTATTAATATTAATTTCTCTCAATTTTAGTTATAAATATTTGTTAAATTTTTCATTGATATAAAATATTATAAGATTGTTGATAAATTATATATTTAGAAATAATTAATAGTATTTTTTATTATTAGTTAATATTATATTATTATGTTACTAATTAATTAATAGTAAAAAACTAATATGAATAAGATTTTAATTATTAATCTTCATTTAATTTTTTGTTGATATAATAATTATTAATATTTTAAAATGTAATTTTTTTTAAAATATCAATTGTATTATTTGTTAATAATTAATACAGTATAATTAATAGAATTATATAAATTTTTTTATAATGATATAAATAAAAAAACTGTGTATTAAAAATATGTACTAATTAATAATTATATTTCTCTTAATATGTTATTTTGTACAGTTATATAATTAATTTTATAAAAAATAAGATAATATTTATTATTAATATTAATTATAATTATAGACCTGAAAATGATAATAATAATAATATTACTATTTAATAATTAATTTAAGATGAGTATTAATTATATTAATAGGTTGTATTATAAGCCATATTATATATAATAAATAATCATCAGAAATTAATTATTAAATATGAATAATACTTGTTGAATTCAAAATAATAATTTGATTAATATTTAATAATAAATTTAATAATATTATTTATTATACATAATATGGATAATAATACTAAGTATTAATATGAATAACAAATAGTAATTCTTAGTTTTACCAATGTAATTATTAATATTAATGTTGTTTATTCTTTGAAAACTATTTTTATGAATTTCAGTTATATTAATTAATTTATTTATACAACATTATTTAATATAAGAGTATGTTTTTAAATAACGTAAAAATAATTATTTCAAAAAAAAACATGTATCATCAATATAATCTGCGTCTTTGGCATGGATGCTCCTTTGTGTCACAGTTAGGTGTCTATATTATGTGTCCACATCTTCTCTTTCTACGTCTCTACTCTAGAGCACGATAATGCTATATATCATCACTATTACAATCATGACCTTTAGCAGCCGCCATAAGATATCACTAAAGGTATATAGTGGCCACCTAGCATCCGCCAAACGGTGGCCCCTTTTGGACCTTCGTTGTTGCTATCAGCAACCTCCTTTTGGCAAACACTGTAGGCAACCCAGAATGGGCTACAGCGGCCACTACAGGTTGTGATGGAATCACCTACATTGGCTGCCAAATGGAGACCGCTTTAGATTTTAAATTTTTTTTTAAAAAATATAAATAACACGATAAAATATACCCACATAAATCTCATCAGTCATCTCCAAGCTCCACATCCATCATCAAATATAACTGTATAACACAATTTAATAACAAAATTAGTACTGAATAAAACCTATAAACAAATAATTGAAACAAATTAACATATTTCAATTCAAACTTACTGTAATAGATTGAAAGTATTTTATTTTCAAAATATATTCAAAATTTTGATTACCATTTTAAAAAATTATAATCATTAATTCTATGGTTCTAATTAGATTGTTTCCCTATGATTTCAGGTCAATCCGATGTGGTCCACTATTAATTTTACTATTAAACGCTCGTTTTGGCCATTTATGACACCAGAATTGCGTTCTCGGTCACTGCGGGCACACAGTACCTCTGATTGATGTTCCATCTACGTGACCACTTCAAAATTCACTCACCCGTTGTTGTCGTCTGATTTCAGGTCATTCTGACATCGTTCGGCCCATTTGGACCCCCACACGCGTTTATGAAGCACACCCAACACTTAAAAAAAGCATATTGAGCTGTACCGTGCAAACTACAAGTCCGATTGACATTCAATATTCTTGTACACATCATGGATAATAATTATATTGTTTCCTTGTGATTTTAGGTCAATATGATGTCGTCCTCTATTAATTTGACCGTTAAACGACCATTTTGGCAGTTTATGACACCAGAACTGCGTTCTCAGTCACCGCGGTCACACAACACCTTTGATCAACGTTATGTCTATTAAACAACTTCACAATTCACTCACCCATTGTTTTCGTCTAATTTCTGGTCATTATGACTTCGTTCGTCCTGTTTGGACCCCCCACGTGCGTTTATGAAGTCCGCCCAACACTTAAAAAAATGCATATTGAGTCATACCACACAAACCGCACGTTCGATTGATGTTCTGTCTATGAAACCACTTCACAATTCACTCACCCATTGTTGTCGTCTGATTTTAGGCCATTCCAACAACGTTCGGCCCATTTGGACCCCCACCCCCCCACGCATTTATGAAGCGCGCCCAACAATTAAAAAATGCATATTGATTCATACTACGCAAACCACACATTTGATTGAAGTGATATCTTATCGTACACGTCATGAATAATAATTATATCATTTCCCTGTGATTTCAGGATAATCAGATGTCGTCCGCTCTGAATTTGACCGTTAAACGCCCGTTTCGGCCGTTTATGACACCAGAACTGCATTCTCGGTTACTACAGGCACACAAAACCTCTGATTGACATGACGTCTATGAGACCACTTAAAAATTAACTCAACCGTTCTTGTCATCTAATTTCAGGACATTCCGACTTCGTTCGGCCGGTTTGGACCCCCCACGCGTGTTTATAAAGCTCACCGAACACTTAAACACGCATATTGAGCAATACCAGGCAAACCACATGCCCGATTGACATGATTTCTCCTCGTACACATCAAGAATAATAATTATATTGTCTTCATGTGATTTCAGGTCAATCCGATGTCATCCGATATGAATTTGACTCTTAAATGTCCGTTTTGGCCGTTTGTGACACCAGAAGTGCGTTCTCGGTCACTGCTGGCACACAACACCTCTGATTGACGTGCCATTTGCTCGACCACTTCACAATTCACTCAACTATTATTGTCGTCTGATTTCAGGTCATTACGACTTCGTTTTGTCGATTTGGACTCCCTACGCGCATTTATGAAACGCGCCCAACACTTAAAAAATTCATATTGAGCAGTACCGCGCAAACCGCATGTCCAATTGACGTTTTGTCTACTTATACATGTCACGAATAATAATTAGACTGTTTCTCTATGATTTCAGGTCAATCTGATGTCTTCCGCTATTAATTTGACTGTTAAACACCCGTTTTGGCCGTTTATGACACCATAAGTGTGTTCTCGGTCACCGTGGGAACACGACACCTCTGATTGACATGCCGTCTATGCGAGCACTTCACAATTTACCCACCCATTGTTGTCGTTTGATTTCAGGCCACTCTGACTTTGTTCTGCCAATTTGAATCCCCCCACGCATGTTTATAAAGCGCGCCCAACACTTAAAAATCACATACTGAGCCATATGGTGCAAACTGCACGTCTGATTGACGTATCGTCTCCTTGTACACGTCACGAATAATAATTATATTGTTTAACTATGATTTCTGGTCTATCTGATGTCGTCTGATAGGAATTTGATATCTAAACACCTGTTTTGGCCATTTATGACACCAGAAGTGCATTCTCAGTCACCGCAGGCACACGACACCTCATATTGATGTGCTGTCTACACGACCACTTCACAATTCACTCACCCATTGTTTTCATCTGATTTGAGGCCATTCTGACTTCATTCTGCCTATTTGGACCCCCTACGCGCGTTTATGAAGCGCGCCCAACACATAAAAATGCATATTGAGCCATACCTCACAAACCACACTTCTGATAGATGTTCCATCTCCTTGTACACATCATGAATAATAATTAGATTGTTTCCCTGTGATTTAAGGTCAATCCAATTTCGTCCGCTATGAATTTGACCGTTAAACGCCCGTTTTGGCCGTTTATGACACCAGAAGTGAGTTCTCGGTCACTGTGGGCACACGGAACCTCTGATAGACGCGTCATCTAAGCGACCACTTCACAATTCACTCAACCATTTTTTTCATTTGATTTCAGGCCATTCTTACTTCATTCTTCCCATTTGGACCCCCCCACGCGCATTTAGGAAGCGCACCCAACACATAAAAAACGTATATTGATCCGTACCACACAAACCACATGTATGATTGGCATAACGTCTACTCTTACCCATCAAAAATATTAATTAGATTTTTTACCTATGATTTTAGGTCAATCTGATGTCGTCCACTATGAATTTGACCGTTAAATGCCCGTTTTGGCCGTTTCTGACACCAGAAGTGCATTCTCGGTTACCGCGGGCACACGGCACGTCCAATTTATGTGCCGTCTTCCCGAAAACTTCACAATTCACTCACCTATTATTGTCATCTGATTTAAGGCCATTCCAACATCGTTCTTTCCATTTGGACCCCCCCCCCACATGCATTTATGAAGCGCGCCCAACACTTAAAAAATGCATATTGAGTCGTACCGCGCAAAACGCATGTCCGATTGGCGTTTCGTCTCCTCGTACATGTCAAAAATAATAATTATATTGTTACCCTATTATTTAAGGTTAGTATGATGTCGTCTGCTATGAATTTTACCGTTAAATGCCAGTTTTGGCCGTTTATGACACCAGAACTACGTTCTTGGTCACCACGGGCACACGACACCTCCGATTGACATTTTGTCTACGCTACCACTTCAAAATTCACTCATCCTTTCTTTTTGTCTAATTTCAGGCCATTACAACTTCGTTCTTCCCATTTGGACTCCTTCGAGTCGTGTTTATGAAGCACACCCAACACATAAAAAACACATATTGAGTCGTACCGTGCAAACCGCACGTCCGATTGACATTATGTCACCTCGTACATGTCAAAAATAATAACTAGATTGTTTACCTATTATTTCAGATCAATCTGATGTCGTCTGCTATGAATTTGACCGTTAAATGCCCGTTTTGGCTGTTTATGACACCAGAAGTGCGTTATCTGTCACCGCGGGCACACAAAACCTTCGATTGAAATTTCGTCTACGTGACCACTTTAAAATTCACCCACCCATTGTTGTCGTCTAATTTCATTCTATTCCATCTTTTTTCTTCCCATTTGGATCCCCCCCATGTGCATTTATGAAGCGCGCCCAACACTTAAAAAACACATATTGAGTTGTACCGCACAAAATGCATGTCCGATTGATGTGTCTTCTCCTCGTACACATTAAGAATAATAATTAGATTTTAAAACTATGATTTTAGGTCAATATGATGTCTTCTGCTATGAATTTGACCGTCAAACGCCCTTATTGGCCGTTTATGACACCAGAAGTGCGTTCTCGGTCACCGCGGGCACGTGGCATGTCTGATTGACGTGCAGTCTGCCCGAATGCTTCACAATTCAATTACCTATTATTTTCATCTAATTATAGGCCATTCTGACTTTGTTATTCCCATTTGGACCCCCCAACGCGCATTTTTTGAAGTGCTCCCAACACTTAAAAAACGCATATTGATCCATACCATGAAAATTGCACATTCGATTGACATTTCGTATCCTCTTACACATCAAGAATAATAATTAGATTGTTTCCCTATGATTTCAGGTCCCTCTGATGTCATCCTCTATGAATTTGACCGTTAAACACCTGTTTTGGCCATTTATGACACCAGAAGTGTGTTCTCGGTCACTACGGGCACACGATAACTCCAATTGACGGGTGGTCTACTCGACCACTTCATAATTCAATCACCCATTGTTTTCGTCTGATTTCAGGCCACTCCAACTTTAGTCGGCATGTTTGGACCCCCCCATGCTCGTTTCTATAGCACGCCCAACAGTTAAAAAACGTATATTGAGTTGTACCGCGCAAATTGCATGTCCGATTGATGTTACATCTACGTGAACACGTCACAATTCACTCACCCATTATTGTCGTCTGATTTCAGAACATTTTGACATCGTTCTGCCTGTTTGGACCCCCCCCCCACGAGCGTTTATGAAGCACCCCCAACACGTAGAAAACACATATTGAGTCGTACCACACAAACCACATATCCAATTGATGTTTCATATCCTCGTACACATCACGAATAATAATTATATTATTTCCTTGTGATTTCAGGTTAGTCTGATGTCATCCGCTATGAATTTGACTGCTAAACGCCCTTTTTGGCCGTTTCTGACACAGGAACTGTGTTCTTGGTCATCGCGGGCACACAGCACATCCGATTGACGTGAAATCTGTGAGAACACTTCACAATTCACTCATCCATTATTTTCATCTGATTTCAGTCCATTCAAACTTCTTTGGGCCCATTTGGACCCCCCCATGCGCGTTTATGATGTGCGCCCAACACTTAAAAAAACTCATTTTGAGTCATACCGCGCAAACTGCACATCTGATTGACATGTAATCTCCTCATACATGTATCAAATAATAATTAGATTTTTTTCCTGTGATTTAAGGTCAATTTGATGTCGTCCGCAATGAATTGGACCATTAAACGCCCGTTTTGGCCATTTATGACTCCAGAAGTGCATTCTCGATCACTGCGGGCACACAGCACCTCCGGTTGACTTTCCATATGCATGACCACTTCAAAATTCACTCACCTATTGTTGTAGTCTGATTTCAGGCTATTCTGACTTCGTTCTGTCTATTTGGACCCCCCACGCGCGTTTGTGATGCCCGCCCAACACTTAAAAAACACATATTGAGTCGTACCGTGCAAACCGCACGTCTGATTGACGTTTCATATCCTCATACACATCAAAAATAATAATTAGATTTTTTTCTTGTGATTTCAGGTCAATCTGATGTCTTCTGATATAAATTTGACTGTTAAACGCTCGTTTTGGCTGTTTATGGCACCAGAAGTGCGTTCTCAGTCACCGTGGGCACACGCCAGATCTGATTGATGTGTTGTCTACCCGACCACATTAAAATTCACTCAACCATTGTTTTTTTCTGATTTTAGGACATTCTAACAGTTTTCATTCCATTTGGACCCCCCACCCCACACGCGTTTATAAAGCGCGCCCAACACTTAAAAAATGCATATTGAGTTGTATCACACAAACCACATGTCTGATTGACATGTCGTCTCCCCATACACATCACGAATAATAATTATATTTTTGACCTATGATTTTAGATCAGTACGATGTCATTAGCTATGAATTTGACTGTTAAATGCTCGTTTTGGCCGTTTATGACACCAGAACTGCGTTCTCAGTTATCGCGGGCACACGACACCTCCGATTGACGTGCTGTCTATGCGACCACTTCAAAATTCACTAATTTGTTCTTTTCATATGATTTCAGGCCATTATGACTTCATTCTACCCGTTTAGATCCCCCCCACGCGCATTTATGAAGCATGCCCAACACTTAAAAAATGCATTTTGAACCGTACCGCGCAAACTGCATGTCCGATTGATGTGCCGTCTGCACGACCACTTAACAATTCACTCACCCTAGAAAGATACAAATATCCAAAGAGTTCTTGGGCTTCTCCCAAGAAACAACTGCCTGAAGTTTGTCTCCATCCACTGACACACCTTCCTCTGAGATTATTTGACCCAATAACTATACCTAGTCAATACAAAAATGACATATATTTAGCTTGGAATATAGTCGATTCTTTATAAGTGTAATCTGGATGATGTCAAGATATTGGGTATGATCATCATCAGCCTTGGAGTGCATGAATATTTCATCCAAAATTACTAAAACAAACCAATCTAGGTAAAAATGGAAGATTTCATTCATCAAGTATATAAAAACTTCTATAGAATTCATTAACACAAATGAAATTACCTCATGCATGGGGTTCATTATCATCTGGATCACCAATATCACTGCGATGTCCACCAGCTGTATTCGATGCCTACAATATATATCAATATTATGTATCTTAAACATATCAATAAAAGTCAATCTTAGTATGGTTTGTTTTATTTTTTACCTATGACGCCACTTTTTGCATCGTTATTTCATCGATACGTGCTGACATCTGTGAAAACCTCTCCTCATACTCTACACGTAACTGCTGAAACTGTGCATCAAAATTACGCTACATATCCTTCATGGAAGCATCTATCTCAGTCTGTGTGTGCATCCCGAAATCTTTTCATGCACACATTGCATCTGCTCTAACAACTGGATGTTATGGGACACCACTATAGGATCTAAATGGTGATGTAGATGCTCAATTTACAAGAGGGGGGGGGGGTGAATTGTACACTTTAAAAATTCCTTTGGAACCTTTAAAGTTAGTTAAGAATAACTATGTTTTCCTTAAGAAAAGGAAAGGGCTAAGTTTAACCAAGATAAACTTAAGCAAATTCACAACACCTCTAATACCAAACAAAACTTGGAAATAGATTCCAAAAGAAGGTTCCAAAAATATGGTTTCGGAAATAGAACCTTAACAAAATATTACAATATGAGATTCTACCTTAAAGCGTATAGAATCTGAATGAAACAGAGTACAAATAGGGAAGTATAAGAAAGTTATACTTTCCTTACAATACAATATACAGCGGAATATAAACTAGTAGTAGAACAACAAGTAACAAGATATAAGTCTTTTATCCCAAAGAGAAGGGTATCCAAAAACCTTGGATAAAGGTCCCTTGATTTATACTTTCAAGCAAGTCTGTCTTACCCACAGTAGGGTAAGAGCTTGATACGAAGATCAGAGTCTCTGTCTTGCTATCCCCGTAAGCCCTCATCTTCAAGGTAGTTGGAAACCTCGGTCTTCGTCAGCAAGGAAGCCCTCAAACTTCAAGGTAGTCGTCACCTATGTCTTACTATCCCCGGAAGCCCTCGAATGTAATCACCAACATTCGGAGTCGCACGAAGCTTTGAGAGTTAATAAGATACTCTCTCTCTAGAAATCACTTCAACAGCATTTATGCACAATAACCAAATTGTTCATCCATCAGTTGTGAGCTCTTTCAAATGAGCTCCTATTTATAGGTAAGGTTGACCTCCTTTCCAACGGTCATATTTTCCTTAATAATCAGAGGGCCCTGTATACGTGTCACTTAGACAACGGTTAGTTTATAACAATATAGACGACATCGTTTTATAACAAAACATGTGTAACAGAATGTACGACATCGTTTAAAATCTTAACTAAAAAGTTCGGAATGAAAACTTCGGAGTGAAAGTTCGGAGTGTAAATAAATACGGAGTGTACAAAACAAAGATGATCAGATTCTGTTTCATAGGTGAATTCGGAATGAGAATTTGGAATGAGAATTCATCATTAGAATTCGTAATGATAATTCTTTATCAGAATTCGTAATGAGAATTCTTAATCAGAATTCGGAATGAGAATTCGTCATCCGAATTCAGAATGAGAATTCTTCATTATAATTCGTAATGAGAATTCGTTGTCGAACTTCATAAGGATTCATATCCTGAGTCTGGAGTAGAAATTAACCAGAGTTCGTATCCGGAATTCAGAATGAAACTTCCTTACAGTTCTCATCCAGAATTCAGATCCTAAAACAGAATGCTTCATATCAAAGTTTCAACGATTCCGAGAAAATAGAAATGAATCTGAATCTCATACTTAAGAAATAAAATATGATAAGGATAATTTTTCTTATAAAAGCAATTTTCCTTATAAAATCAATTTTCCTTATAAAAGCAATTTTTATTATAAAAGCAACTTTCCAAAAGATAATGTGTTTGTGATTTTGAAAATAAGAAGGAATGGAAATGTCATAAGGAAAACCTTATTGACTCAACAATCTCCCCCTTTTTGGAAAGCACAAACATCCTTACGAAAAAGAAATTCTAAGAAGAAAAAAAATCTTATCTCCCTGTTTTAAGGATATAGATGAATACGACTAACTCCCCCTTAGGCTTTGAAACTCTAAGGATCGTATTCTAGATTTCCAGAGTGATATTTCATTTATGAATAAGAAAGTCTTCTTTAATGAAAAACTCCCCCTTAGATAAACTTCTATTAGAGTTCCTTTTCCTTAAGGATCTTTTCCTTCTCCCCCTTAGATAAACTCTTTTTAGAGTTCTTCTTTTTCTTAAGGATCTTTTCCTTCTCCCCCTTTGTGATTTTCAAAAATAATTCGAAAGAATGGAAAGAATAACAAAGTACCTGAAAAATTAGTAATAACAAAAATAGAAACGAGAAGCACAATTTTCATTAGATTTGAAATGTCGGCAAAAAATAAAATTATTTACAACAAAAAGATTGGATCTAGTTATTTCGGATCTTTTTCCTTCGACATGAGCCCCTTAAGAATAGTCTTGATCTTCTTCAGGTCTTTATGATCTTCTTCAGATTGCTTCTCTAAGACCACTATTCTTGCAGATTGAGCTTCAATATTTTCTTCCCGGGCTTTCAGTTTTTCTTCCTGATCTTTAATTTTCTGTTCAAACTCAATCCGATGATCTCTTTCAAATTTCCAGTTCTGAGAAACGGAATTCAGCTTCCCATTTAGATCTCTGACTTCTCGAATCCGGAAGTTCTTTTCATCTGTCAGCTTCTCTTCGAAGTATGAAGTTAACTCATTTATCTTCCTGTCCTCAGTCTCAATGGCATCTTTAACATTGTCTTGAAACTCTTCGAATAGCCTCATCTCTTCCACAGTCTTCCTCGACCAGCTTGTCATTCTCTTGCAAGATATTTTATGTGCTTCATAGCCAACAAGAAAAGATTTGAACTCAGCTTCAAACTCGACACACTTATCCATAACCAAGGATACAGAATCTGATTTCTGATTCAGAGAATGTTGGAGCATTTGGCATCTTGAGTGTATAGTCGAGATGGTCGGAATGGAACCAACTAACTTCCTCAAAGATTGAACAACAAAGTCATGTCCCAACGAGGATGACTCCGAATCTGAAACTTTATTTGGAGAAGTTTCTTCCTCAATAAGCTCCAACTTCATTTTAGACGAATCAACAAATTCTCTTTTCTTTCTTGCCACTGATTTGGGAGTCTCAACAAGGAGTTGCTTTCCCTTGTCTTTTTTCAGAATAGAATCCTGATCAGGAGTTTTATGCTCGCTAGTAGATACTTGAATAACATCATCAACAACTTTTTGGACAACATCTTCTTCAATATTATCCTTCTCTGGAGTTACTAACTTAGAGGATTCAGCCTCTGAAGTTTGGAGTGACAGATGTTCTGAAGGTGACCCTTTATAATCATCTACTTGTTTCAAAAGATCTCCTGTTTCATCACTTCCTTCAACAACTACTTCTTCGTCTCCCACTTGCTGAATCTACTCAAGTTGCTTAATATGATCGGCTCTAGTCTCTTCCGGAAAATCAAGGTTTCTTCCTGGAGTCTCAGGTAGAGATTCCAAGGAGAAAGATCTCGGAACTGGAATGCTTCCGGATACCATCTCATTAAACTTTAACAAATCTTGGACTGCCTTGGCTTCTTTCATCTTCTTCTTGATCTTCTTTTCCTTTACTAGTTTTTCAAGCTCATCAGCAGTTCTCTCCTTCAATGCCTTAGCCTCCATAGGGTCTAATCCGAACTGCAGATCCCCTTCTTTCATATTCTCTTTATCTGCTCCCCACTTCGCAACAACTTCATCAGGATAGGCTTTCTTCTTCTTTGGTTTGGGAGGTGCGGTTTGAGCTTCCTTAGATTTTGGATCCTCAACTTCAGCTGCAAATTCTTTCAACTTTCTTTTCTTTACTGGCTTAGATGATTCCGGTTCAGCAGCCTTCGGAGCCACTTCTTCTTGACTAGGCAGATCGAAGAACTCACCAGTCTCCTTGTTGAAAGCCACATCCATCCTCTTAAGGGTATCATCACTGACCAATAAAATTTTACAAACCCTTGGCTTATATCTGCAAGCTTCCTTGAATGACTCAAGGCACCGAACTATCAAATTTGATAATATTGCTGGATACATTACGATCTGGGCTCTGAGATTTCCTTTCTTAAGATTCTCAATGGTTATAAGAATGTGCCTCACGAAGTTAAACTTCCTTATATTTATTAGGAAATCTAAGATGTAGATCTCACTCTTCTTCAGGCTATCTTTATCACCTTTCCTTGGTATGCTAATCCCTTGTACCCACAACTCTAGAATCCAGAAATTTGTAGGCAAACTAGCAATCTTCGGAGCTTTGTCATCTGAGAGTCTGAGAGTTTTCAGGTCTTTTTCTTTGTCGAAGCTACCCTTAGAATCCGGCAAAACTTGAGATATAAACTCGGCTTCTCCTTCATAGGATAGCCCAACCAAGATTGCTACCTTGGTATAAGAAAGCTTGTAAGTATTACCATAAGACTTAAAAGAAAATTTCTCCCTATTATCTTCCTTAAAGAAGGAAACCGATTCATAGAACTCAACAAGTAACTCCGAAAAGACATCATCTTGATTCCCCGTTTTGGACACAAAAATATCTTCCCAGCCATTCAACTTAATGTTCTTTGAAATAAGAGAATCATAGTTATTGAAGAAATCTGGATGTACTACCCTTTCTCTGTAAACTAACCATTATGAAATAGGCTTGGAGGAAGACATTTCTTGAGAAGCTAACTCCGCAGACATTCGGATTTGAAGTCCTCTGAAAAGTTCGGAACGGAGAAAACTGAAGTACAGAATGGCTTTAAAACAGAGAGGTAGAGATTGGGGACGCGAGAGCTTGAAATCGATGTGGGATGAGTATTTGGGTCCCCTTTATATAGGCAATGGAACGATGGTTCAACTTCCTCATTTCATCTAACAGTTGGGATAAGCTGAGATCAGATCTGACGGTTGAAAACTTGAATCCGATCTTTTTGAGGTTTTTATTAAAACAAAGAATTAAGAAAACTATAATCCGAAAACATAATACAAGAAAATTCCAGCAAGAAAAAAATGACTATGAAAACGTGAGTAAGGAAATCATACCTTTCGGATTGGCTGAGCAGGATTATTCGTAATGGGTATTATAAAAATGACTACGAAAAAATATTTATTATGAAAAGACAAAGTTCGCAAAAACATTACTACAGAAAACAAACTTAGTACGAAAAACTAAATATGAAACACAAACTCAGTATGAAAAACAAACTCAGTACGAAAAACAAATTCAGTACGAAAAACAAACTACGAAAAACAAACTCAGTATGAAAAACAAATTTAGTACGAAAAACGAACTATGAAAAACAAACTCAGTACAAAAAACATATTCAGTACCAAAAACAAATTCAGTACGAAAAACAAACTATGAAAAACAAAATCAGTACGAAAAACAAATTACGAAAAACAAACTCAGTATGAAAAACAAATTCAGTACGAAAAAAAAACTACGAAAAACAAACTCAGTACGAAAAACAAATTCAGTACGAAAAACAAATTCAGTACGAAAAACAAACTATGAAAAACAAACTCAGTACGAAAAAAAATTTACCAAAAACAAACTCAGTACGAAAAACAAATTCAGTATGAAAAACAAACTACAAAAAACAAACTCAGTACGAAAAAAAACTTAGTACGGAAAATTACATTAAAAAAAACAGTACAAAATTTTCCATTCCAGATGTTTTCAATACAAACACTTCAATTCTAGAAGTATTTTGTACGAAAATGTCCATTCTGGAAAATTGTAGTTTTGGAAATTCCATTCCAGAAATCTTCGTTCCGAAAAGTTTGAAAACAAATTTTGAAAAACTTTGCTATTCTAACAAACAAATTTACTCCCCCTATGAAAAGGAGTGTATTACTGTAAAGAGGCTTTTTCAACAGAAAGTTAATTAAGGAGGATTACCTTACATTTATCATTCTTAACTTCTGTTTAATATATTCAAATCTATCAGAAGGCAAAGATTTTGTGAAAATATCAGCAAGTTGATCTTGCGTTCCAATAAACTAAAGAATAATATCTCCTTTAAGTGTGTGATCCCTAAGAAAGTGATGCCTAATATCTATGTGTTTTTCATCGGAGTGATGTGCAGGGTTCTTACTAAGGGCAATGGCACTTGTGTTATCACACAAAATTTGAGTTTTACTAAAACTCAAGCCATAGTCTGTGAGTGTGTGTTGCATCCAGAACACTTGAGCACAACAACTTCCAGCTGCTACATATTCAGCTTCAGCAGTGGAAAGTGCTACAAAATGTTGCTTCTTGCAGGACCAAGAAACTAATGAATCTCCTAATAAATGAAAAGTTCTAGATGTACTTTTTCTATCCATTATACATCCACCAAAGTCAGAATCAGAAAAGATTTTTAGAACAAAATCATTTCTAGAAGTATAAAATAATCCTAGATCCATGGTTCCCTTAAGGTAGCGAAATATTCTTTTTACCGCCTTTAAGTGAGATTCCTTAGGTTTGGATTGATATCTTGCACATAAGCATACTGAAAACATCAAGTCTGGTCGACTAGCTGTTAAGTAAAGTAAACTTCCTATCATACCTCTAAAATATGTTTGATCTACAGGTTTCCTAGCTTTATCAAGATCTAAAGAGTTTGAGGTACCAATAGGAGTACTTATACTTTTAGTATTGTCATAACCATACTTTTTAAGAATATATTTAATATACTTATTTTGATATATGTAGGTTCCTTCTGGTTTTTGAGAAATTTGAAAACCAAGGAAAAATGTTAATTCACCCATCATACTCATTTCAAACTCATATTTCATTAGACTAACAAAAGAGTTAGTCAAAGATTGCTGAGTTGAACCAAATATAATGTCATCAACATAAATTTGAACAATCAAAACATTTTTCTTATCTTTCTTTATAAAAAGGGTTAGATCTGCATTTCCCTTAACATAGTTATTTTGAAGAAAAAATCCAGTGAGTCTATCATACCATGCTCGTGGAGCTTGATTAAGACCATACAAATCCTTGGTAAGTCTAAAAACATGATCAGGATATTTTGTGTCTTCAAAACCAGGAGGTTGTTCAACAAAAACTTCCTCTTGAACATAACCGTTAAGAAAAGCACATTTCACATCCATTTGAAAAAGTTTGAAATTAAAGAATGCTGCAAAAGCAAGTAGAATACGGATAGATTCAAGTCTGGATATTGGAGCATAGGTTTCTTCATAGTCTATTCCCTCTTGCTGATTATAGCCTTTTGCAACAAGTCTAGATTTATTTCTAACAATGACTCCATTTTCATCACATTTATTTCTGAAAACCCATTTTACTCCAATAACAGAGGTTTCCTTAGGTCTTTCAACCAAGGTCCAGACTTTATTCCTTTCGAATTCGTTTAGTTCATCTTGCATTGCTTTGATCCAATCATCATCACCTAAAGCTTCATCAGTGCTTTTTTGTTCTAATTGGGAAAGAAATGCTAGATGTTCTACTTCATTTCTTAAGGAACTTCTAGTCCTTAAAGGTTGATTTACATCACCAATGATTCTATCACTGGGATGATTCTTAAGAAACACCTGATTTGGGTTTTGTAAAACCTATTTATCAACATAGGGTAGAAAATCTTCTAGGGTAAATGTTTCAGAAGTATCTTTTAGAACATTATCCTTATCAGAAGGATCTTCTATCGAAGGTTGACAATCAGTTTTTGAAAACACATATGAGGATGTAGGCTGTGATGGTTTGAAAACAAAAGGATCTGACTTATCAAATTTTACATGTACTGTTTCCTCAACAGTGCAAGTATTTTTATGAAAAACTCTATAAGCCTTAGAGGTTGTGGAATAGCCTAAGAAAACCCCTTCATCAGATTTTGGTGCGAATTTATGTAGGTTATCTTTAGTATTTAGAATGAATACCTTGCAACCAAAAACCTTGAAGTAAGATAATCTTGGTTTTCTGCCATTCCATAACTCATAAAGAATTTTATTAATAAAAGGTCTAATCAAAACTTGATTTATAGTATAACAAGCAGTACTTACAGCTTCAGCCTAGAAATGTCTAGCTATTGAATATTCACTCAACATGGTTCTAGTTATCTCTTGAATAATTCTATTTCTTCTTTCAACTACACCATTCTGTTGAGGAGTTCTAGGTGATGAAAAATTGTGAGTTATACCTTTCTTACTACAAAAAGTTTCAAAATCAGAATTTTGAAATTCTCCTCCAGGATCACTATGAATAGTTTTCAATGGAAGGTTTTTCTCATTTTTAACTTGAGCTTTAAAACTTTTGAAATAGGAAAAAGCTTCAGATTTTTTTGCTAGAAAATAGACCCAAGTAAATCTATTGTAATCATCAACTAGAACAAACACATAGTATTTGCCTCCAATACTTCCAGTTTGTGTTGGACCAAAAAGATCCATGTGCACTAACTGTAATGCATTGGTTGTTGAGACTTCACCAATTAACTTAAAACTATATTTATGTTTCTTTCCATATTGACAAGAATCAAAAACTTTAGAAGAATCAAATCTAATCTCCGGTAGATCCTTGACTAGTTTCTTCTTAGAGAGTTTACATAGGTTTCTGAGATTACAGTGTCCTAGTCTTCTATGCCATAACCAGGAATGATCTTCCATTGCACTTAAGCAAGGTAAATCTTGACTCCTGAGGTCTTCTAGGTTCAAAGTGTAGACATTATCTTGCCTATTGGCTGAGAGAATAAATTCTTCCTTGGAATTGTGAACTAAACACTTGTCATTCCAAAAATTCACAAGGTAACCTTCATCACATAACTAACTTATGCTAATGAGGTTGTGCTTAAGACCTTTAACAAAAATAACATTTGAAATCAAGGTTTTACCAAGAAGAACAATATTACCAATACCAAGAATCTCTCCCTTAGCATTATCTCTGAAAGTTACTTTTCCTCCTTTCGTTTTTATAATCTTTTCAAAATAGATTTTGTTACCAGTCATGTGTCGGGAACACCCACTATCCATGTACCATGTATTGTTGCTGGTACTCTCTTTATTTTCTTGAAATCAAGAAGAGAATTATACTTTCGGAATCCAAACTTGCTTGGATCCGAGATTTCCAGACAATAAATTTTTTGGAACCCACATCTTCTTAGAAAAGTAAGATTTGTGAAATCCAAAAGATTGGGTTTTGTTTAAAGAACAATTCTTTGCCCAATGACCAGCACATTGACATTTAGTACAAAATGGGGCACTTAGAGGAACAAAATAATTGTTACTAATAATTGGTTTTGCATGGGTATAACCAAATCCGGATTTATTTCTTAAAGGTCGTATTTGGGAATACATTTTATCAAAATTTGCCTTACCATGGGCAAAGTTTGATAAACACTTATTTAAGGAAAAAATTTCAGACTTGAGTTTTAAAACCAAGTTTTTATCCTCAAAATCATTAGTTTTTGAACTAGAGTTAGGCTCGAAAACATTTTTCTTAGAAATTACTTTTTCTAATTCTTTAGAAAGTTTGTTCTTTTCTGAACTTACTTCCTCAAGATTTTTTGAAATACTTTCAAAATCAGCATTCTTCTTATCAAGATCTTTAGAAAGATCTGATATCTCTTTCGTAAGAATAGAATTCCTAGAGTTTGCTTTATCATGTTTCTTGTTGAGTTTGGAATTCTCAATGTCAAGAAGTTCAGAAAACCTAGACACTTCTTCATAAGTAGGTAATGTATTTTCATCATCAGAAGAAGATTCTTCATCAGAAGAGTTATAATACTTACTATCATTAGAATTTAAAGAAACATTGGTCAATGATTCAGCATTTCGTACCTTAGCCATAAAAAAATGATTATCAATAGGTAATCTGGCTATAAGACCAATATTCTTCTGTCCTGAAGATTCATAATCAGAAGATTCATCTGAAGAGTCACCACCACTGGCACTCCAGGTGTCATTAGCTTTCAGAACATTCTTAGCTTTGGCTTTATAATACTTCTTTCTGTTTCTGTCTGAATTCCTTTCTTTCCTTTCTTTCATTTTGAGCATAGGGCAATCTGGTCTTATATGTCCAGCTCTCTTGCACTCATAACAAGTAACTTCTCCATCTTTCTTGTCTTTCCTTCCCTTTTTCTTATACTTGGATTGAAAATTTCTCTGTCCAGCTATCTTGTTCATCCTTCGAGCAAGATTTTCTAACTCATTTTCAGAGACTTCACTCTCACTAGAATCGGATTGGAAAATAACTTTCTTAGACTTGGATCTGGTTACTCTCTCAGGAGTTTTTACTTTCATCTGATTTGAAGTTGTTGTAAAATCAACAGTACCATTTCCATTCTTCTTGATGTTGTCATCATATCTCTTCATTCTTGTTTCATGTTGTAGAAGAGTTCCATATAGCTCATCAAGAGTAATTTGAGTGACCTTCCTATTCTCATCTATAGCTGTTCTCTTGGACTCCCACTCATTGGGAATAATATCAATTATCTTATCCACAAGAGCTTCATCATCTATACCTTTATCTCCCATAGACTGTAGACTGTTGACTATAGTCATAAATCTCTATTGAACTTTATAGATAGGTTCTCCATAAGGAAAATTGAAGCCATGATATTCTGCTCTAAGCATAGCTCTTCTAGTCTCAATCACCTTAGAAGTACCAAAGTGTGTAACTTCTAACTTCTTCCAGATACGGTTAGATGCTTCAGAAGAAGAAATTTGGCTATATATATTTCTATTCATTGAACAAAGTAAAGTATTGCGTACCTTATAATTGAGTTGATATTCTTTCTTTTCCTGATTAGTAAAAGTTCTGACTTCCTTGTCGGGAATTTTATAATCACCAGTAAGAATAACAAAGTTGTCTACTCCAGTATTGATAATAAAAGTCTCCATACGATCTCTCCAGTATTCATAATCATTACCATCAAAGATAGGTGGTCTTGTAGGATTTGTATTATCAATTGAACCAACATTGACTCCTGCCATACTTAAAATAACTTTGCACACAAACTTGTTAGTAGAAAAGTTCGGAACAACAAAGTTAGGAATGGGAAAGTTCGGAATGAAAAAGTTTGGAATGAAAAAAAGCAAGAAAAACCTATTCGCGAGTATAAGTATTTCAGAGACCTCCTCTGATACCAATTGTAGGATCGAAATGGTGATGTAGATGCTCAATTTACAAGAGGGGGGGGGGGTGAATTGTACACTTTAAAAATTCCTTTGGAACCTTTAAAGTTAGTTAAGAATAACTATGTTTTCCTTAAGAAAAGGAAAGGGCTATGTTTAACAAAGTTAAACTTAAGAAAATTCACAACACCTCTAATACCAAACAAAACATGGAAAGAGATTCCAAAAGAAGGTTCCAGAAATATGGTTCTGGAAATATAACCTTAACAAAAGATTACAATATGAGATTCTACCTTAAAGTGTATAGAATCTGAATGAAACAAAGTACAAATAGGGAAGTATAAGAAAGTTATAATTTCCTTACAATACAATATGCAGCGGAATATAAACTAGTAGTAGAACTACAAGTAACAAGATATAAGTCTTTTAACCCAAAGAGAAGGGTATCCAACAACCTTGGATAAAGGTCCCATGATTTATACTTTCAAGCAAGTCTGTCTTACCCACACCAGGGTAAGCCCTCGATACGAAGATCAGAGTCTCTGTCTCGCTATCCCCGCAAGCCCTCAACTTCAAGGTAGTTTGCAACCTCTGTCTTCCTCAGCAAGGAAGCCCTCGAACTTCAAGGTAGTCGGCACCTCTATCTTCCGATCCCCAGAAGCCCTCGAATGTAATCACCAACATTCGGAGTCGCATGAAGCTTTGAGAGTTAATAAGATCCTCTCTCTCTAGAAATCACTTCAACAGCATGTATAAACAATAACCAAATTGGTCATCCATCAGTTGTGAGCTCTTTCAAATGAGATCCTATTTATAGGTAAGGTCGGCCTCTTTTCCAACGGTCATATTTTCATTAATAATCGGAGGGCCCTGTATACGTGTCACTTAGACAACGGTTAGTTTATAACAAAATAGTCGATATCGTTTTATAACAAAACAAGTGTAACAAAATGTACGACATAATTTAAAATCTTAACTAAAAAGTTCGGAATGAAAACTTCAGAGTGAAAGTTTAGAGTGTAAATAAATACGGAGTGTAAAAAACAAAGATGATCAGATTCTGTTTCGTAGGTGAATTCGGAATGAGAATTCAGAATGAGAATTCGTCATTAGAATTCGTAATGAGAATTCTTTATCAAAATTCTTAATGAGAATTCCTCATCAGAATTCGGAATGAGAATTCGTCATCCGAATTCGGAATGATAATTCTTCATTGGAATTCGTAATGAGAATTCTTTGTCGAACTTCATAAGGATTCATATCCTGATTCTGGAGTAGAACTTAACCAGAGTTCGTATCCAGAATTCAGAATGAAACTTCGTTACAGTTCTCATCCAGAATTCGGATCCTAAAATAGAATGCTTCATATCAAAATTTCAACGATTCCGAGAAAATAGAAATGAATCCGAATCTCATACTTAAGAAAGAAAATATGATAAGGATATTTTTTCTTATAAAAGAAATTTTCCTTATAAAAGCAATTTTCCTTATAAAAGCAATTTTCCTTATAAAAGAAATTTTCCTTATAAAAGCAATTTTCCTTATAAAATAAATTTTCCTTATAAAAAAAATTTTCCTTATACAAGCAATTTTTCAAAAGATAAGGTGTTTGTGATTTTCAAAACAAGAAGGAATTTAAAAGTCATAAGGAAAACCTTATTGACTCAACAACCACTGCCATAAGTTAAAGAATAACCATGATCATCACGCCCTAAGACATAGTGAAATATTTCATCTCTACGCATAGTACTACAACGTCGCTCCTCTAGTAACTCAGCTAACTTAACATCAAACTGATCATGTATCATATAATGAATCAATGAATAAATATAAATAATTTATATAAAATAAAAATACATTTATTAGTAAATAATTTGCTTACTATAACACCAACAACATCAGGATCACCCGCCCTATGAGTCCTCACCCTTATATACATTTGATCGATCATCTTGCCATGTTTGTGTAACTATAATAAAGGGGTTCACCATGTTATACTACAATATTTTTAAAATATGAATTAATGGTGAATTCTAAACTTACATCAGGTATGAGCTGTGACACATGTCGAGTTCCAAGTCTGGAAGGCGTGCCCTGCATCACCTGATTATGTGAATGACAAGCAGACTCAGTATACATTCAACGTATTTACTTAATATACATTTAAAAAATTAGTCATTTATAGATTAAAAGTAATAAATATTACCATCGCCGCCTCACTCGTCCAAAACAAAACCAAATCCTGTCTCTACGTAGGAAGAATGCCCGGAGGGACTCACTTTAGAATGTCTGGCACACCCGCAAATGGTGTCTAGTGATCTCTCCTAACACTTGACTTGTAATCCTTCTATAATTTTTGGAATTTGGATATACATACAGCCTGAAACTCATCTGGACAGGATGTAAAATTATCCTGTTAAAAACAATTGTCAGTAGATGGGACAATAATAATAACAATATCATGAAAAATTAAACATTGAATTTACCTAAACCTTCCTCCATAATATGTCCATCGTATCCTGGGGGAAAGAACTCCATTCAAGAGTCGTCAGAGGGAATCTATGTGAGTCTCGTATCATATGCCCAAACTGACGACTCAATACAGTAGCACCTTCTCCAACTGGATGAAATGTGTCATCAAATAACACATCCAATCGGGCTCTAGAGTTCCAAGATTTAACCCCTCTACCAGGACTCCTACGTCTACTAGAAGATGCACTAGATCCTGATAAACATAAATTCATAATTCAATTACAATATAAATTTATTATTAGAAACAGTTAGGGAAATATACACAGAAAATTACAATCAATTAATTTAGAAAAATGAAAACATACATACCAACAACATTTGGTGAACCACTATGACCACCCTGTTACATACATACATTAAAAGAAATTATAGTTAAATTAAGGAATTTATGTACATATATAACTCATAAGTATTTTTACAAAAAAATAACAGGGGATATAATTAGAATTTTCACAAATCATGCAAGTCTATCATATCTCCTTCAACTGTCTCTCTGGCACATTGTATATCTTCATCTCATATAGCTACTATTGTTCGGTTTCATCAGGAAATGCGAAAAATTCAGGTTCCTCTTATTCAATCAGAAAAACCCACCTTATAGACATTTTAACCACAACTTTCCAATCAGAATCAATGCTGACAAAGTAAACTTGTTCTACCTGCGATGTCAGTATGAATGGATCATTTCTTACTCGGTCATATTTATATAGCCTATTGTAAATGTTTAATAATGTAAATTGGAAGTTATTAACTTTCGTTCCATGAACTGGATCGACCCAATCAAACCTTAACAATATGTGTTTTAATCCATAACCATAAATAACATCAATAATATCTCTCAGTAATCCATAATAATAACCCACACCAACAGAAGAATAATCAACACCACTATTTTGTGTGGCTCGGTTCATGTCAACATCGCTAATACAAAATTGGAATTCGTTAGCATCCAAAGACTTGTAGTGATGAGCTATAACAAGTGGACCATCAACAAGTTGGTTGAGTTCTTCACACACATGATGGGTTAAATCACATAACTTTTGAATCATAAAATTTCACATATATAGTTTAATGGATAAAGGATTTTGAAAATAAAACTAAGTTTCACTATAAAAATATTAAATCAATTATACGTACATGAGTCTTGAACCACTCATTAAATGTGTTGAAATGGTGTTTTTGGATTTGATAGTCAGTTGGATGGGGCCTTTCATGTTTCAACTCAGTGATATGCATCCTAAATCACAACCCAATATAAGGTAAGAAATAAAATAAATATAGAAACAAAATACACATCAACTATGAAACTTACTGTATCAATGGAATAACTGATGGAGTTTTGAACAACACATATCGATGTGCTTGAACCCACTCGTCGTTCCGCATATCAAACATTATTACTTCTCCAATTGGACCCTCATCATTCTGGGAGGGTTTATCTATATTTTTTTCAACCTCATCAATATATGAACCACAGAATTTAGTACACTCATCCATTAAATACACCTTGTAAATTGAGGCTTCCGGACGAGCTTTGTTGCACACATACCATTTCAATGTATTTAAATATTGTTCTATTGGATACATCCACCTGAATTGCACGAGACCACCTGCAATGACTTCACCAGTTAAATGAACGGTCAAGTAAACCATGACATCAAAAAAATATGATAGATATAGTTTTTCTAGGTGACATAGTGCAAGTAAAATCTTATCCTGTATCTTTTTTTAAATCACTCATGTGATGATTCCTAGAACAGATCTGTCTGAAAAAATTAGAAACTCCAATCAACAGCTCAACAACCTGGGTAGGTAAGCAATCATGAATTGCTATAGGAATTAACTGTTGAAGCATAATATGATTATCATGATTTTTCAAACCCTGTAATGTCATGCTCGTCATATTCACACACTTCGAAATATTATAAAAATAACCATTTGGAAACTTAACGGTCTTCAAAATGGATAGAAATGTTTATTTCTATTTTTTAATCATTGTGTACTGTGCAGCAGACATGTATGCCCAATTACCTTCACCCAGATGTAAATGTAAAGGTTTTCTCAATCCCATTTCTTACAAATCACGTTGAGCATTAGAAATGTCCTTTGATTTCCCCTAAACACCTAAAATGGTGCACAGTATATTATCACATACATTTTTTTCAATGTGCATCACATCCAAATTATGTCTTAAAATATTATATTTCCAATAAGGCAATTCAAAAAAAATATTATGTTTCTTCTAATTATGACTTCACTATCTATTTACAGCAGGAATAGAAGGACATGCAGGAACCAATAAATATTGACAATCATACTTGTATGGATGTTTTCTTGATCAAGTTGTGCACAAATTTCAACCCTAGACTGTATTTGTGGTGATGGGTCATACTCTCTATTCCCATCAAACGATACACGGTCTTATCTGAACCTGTGCAATGGAGGAACAAAGAGTCTGTGACCAAGATATGCCCACTTTCTATAGTGCTTAAGCCATATAGATTTCTTACTCTTATTACAATAAGGGAAAGAAAATTCTCCTTTTGTACTCCAACCTGATAAGTTAGCATACACTGGGAAATCATTAATTGTCTATAAAAAAGTGGCCCGAAGTCTAAAAAGTTCATTAGCTTCCGATTCAAAATTCATTACACCATCAGCCCAAAATTCTTTCAGCTCATCAATCAAAGGTTGCATATAAAGATCTATTTTATCACCAGGTCCTCTTGGTCCATCAATTAGAATTGACAGTAACAAAAAAGGTTGCTTCATACATATCCATGGGGTAATGTTGTATGGAACCAACACCATTGTCCATGTACTATGTGTCGCACCAACCATGTCCTAAATGGGTTAAAACCATATGCTGCGAAACCTAGTTGAATATTACGATCATCTCGGGAAAATTCTGGGTGTCTTTGATCAAACTCTTTCTATGCCAAAGCATCTGCTGGGTGAGTTAATTTATCAACCTCTTTCTTTCTCTATGAATGCCAAGTCATCAATTTAGCAATTTTAGTGGACAAGAATAATCTCTCCAGTCTTGGTTTCAGTGGGAAATAATGCATCTATTTAGCAGCAACTTGTTTCCCTTGATTCAAGACTCTCCCAGGAAGAATCTGACTACCTTGATTAATCTAATTGGTCTTCCACCTCGATATATAGAAAACATTACAAATATTTAATTGTGCATTTTCTTTTCTAAACAACATAAAATTATTTTGACACACATCAATTTTATCATATGTAAAACCAAGATCATCGTTCAACTTGCGAGCTTGATAGAATGACTTTGGAATCTTTGCTCTAGCAGGGAGTACCTTCTTCAACAATACCAAAAATATGTCAGAATGAGGTGTCTGAATACTGGTTCAAGGCCTTCAGGTGTAAGAATTCAATGATGAATGACAATTTACTAAATTTAGTGCATCCAATATATAATTCAGTATGCACATCATCAAGAATTTCAAATAATTTCAATGCCTCTTCATCTGTAGAAGAATAGGGATTACTAAATCCAACATCGTCATTTATGACATTATTATCTTCAGGTTGAAACTAATGCATAATATCATTTAGAATTATGTTTATCAGATCAACTGTTATCAAATCAAAATTCATATGAATACTTTATGGGCGATGACATGAAACATAATCTTCTCCATGACGTGTCCATGTCTTATAGTTTTTCAAAAACCGATTCAAAAAAATGTTCTCTAACACTATATCGTTTGAAGAGATATCTATTTTCACATATTTTTCAAGTAAAACTAATCATATCGCTTAGAAATCTGTTGGTGAAATTCATAAATTTCTTAATCCCCTCATAATATTCAGCTGAAAACCTATCTTTCATATCAATCCAGCTTCTATCCATATCTGTATTTAATATAAATCAAAAGTGAAATTTCTTATTTAAATTCTAAAAAACACATATCATTAAAATTTAAAAACCAAATTTGAAGGATAAAACACATTACCTATAGAGGACTCGACCATGGGTAATGGGGTGTGACTCGATTACGGATCCATGACGACGCATCGACTTGACGAGAGGGGTTCGACGACTAGACTCGAAAGGGGCAGAATCGGTGGACGAAGCATGGGATGGTTCTACATGACAGGGTACAATGGACCAGGAGGGTCCAACAGAGGTAGGAGGACTTACCGAATGGATGTAGTGGGGTCGAGAGGGGACGATAGTGGTGGGACTGTCTGAAGGTGCAGTGTAGAGGAAAGGGGTGGGGGTTGCCGGGTAGCGGGGGTGTCGGGGTCGCGAGGTGCGCAGTGTGGAGGCAAGGCGATGGGGGTCACCAGGGTTGTGGGTGGAACAACATGGAGAAAATGTGGTGGGGGTTGCCAGGGGTGGAGGTCACTAGGGGTCAGGGTTGTTGGGGGTTTCCGGGGTCGCCAGGAATCACCTGGGGTCGGGGGTCACTGGGGGTCGGGGTCACCGGAGGTCGGGGGTCGGGGTCATCGGTGGTCGGGGAGGGGTCACCGGGGGTCGGGGTCACCGGGGTTCGGGGTCGTGGGGTCAGGGAGGGTTGGGCCGCGAGGTCAGGGTGAGGAAAATGGGGTTGCGGGATTGGGGAGGGGAAAATTATGGTTTTTGGTGTATTAAAATGCAGCGACCACCATTTGGCAACCGTTGTTGATAGTATTAGCGACCGCCAAATGGAGGTCGCTATACGTCTCCCACCTGAAAAGCTAAAAACTCTAGTAGTGAATCACTAACACTCGCCTCCACATCATCTTGTGTGGCAGGATATTTATGTATAGTCTCAATGCATGTACCATGTTCTACCTCCAAGGATAGTGGATTTTTCTAGCTGGAACTCTTGATAACAAATGAACAGTATGACTATTGTGTTGTAGATGTCTCTAAATCAGTGGATGATAAAGCATTCAGCATAGACCTATAGTTGTTTATTTTTGCAACAAAATATGACATTCTAACTACCCATGTTTGTGCCTGTATCTCTGGTTGAGGTTGTGGCACATTTTTAGTAGGAGCTGGAGGAGCGTCTACCTGATCATGATGAACACCCTCCTCCTATGCCACATCAGCATCTATAATAGGGTCGTCACCCCCTAACACATCTATATCATGATCATCATCCTTAGAATCGCATAGAAGATCAAAGAAAATCTTATGATAAATCTTATCCATGGGAGGAAGCATCTCCATCATATCTCTATGGAAATATGCTGAGTCAAGTTCACTTCCCTCTACTAAATTAGAGATGTGAATAAGATGGGTGGTACGATCATCCTAAGAAAAAAATTGTGTTGTTAAGTAATGTTAATAAAAAATATGTTCAATAGTGGAAGGAATAATTATTACCATGTAATGAAAGCCCCAACCGTGTCATGTAATAAATCTGACTAGGGTCCTATAGTACCAGGGCGCATAATCCAACTGATAGAATAAATGCACGTGTACTATGTCTTACCCTCATAATTGGGAATCTTTTCATCTATCCCACATATCAATATATCAGGCATGATACCTGCTTCAATAAAAGTCTCGCTTCTATGATATCTTTAGGGAATGAAGTGAAGGTAACTAACTGGGCACAAGTGAAGAATGGGCTTACAGAATCCAAACTGCCTCATAACCCTATCAATCTAATGCCAGTCAATAATATGAAAATAAATCAAAGGAACAATGTAGGATCTTACAACAAGCATCATCGTACAATATAGTGGAATACATTAGATGATATCATCAATATATAACATCTATGAAATCTAACAAAATGAATAACCAATTAATAAATGAAGAAATGTACAATAAAGAATAAATATTTAACTACATAAATAATATCCACTTACATCTTCTGGCCAATGATTGTCCAGTATAAGTCTGTAAGTGTGGACATTGTGTCTGGCTGTATGTGAATGTCGATGTGCCTGAATCCACCTATAGAAAACATTGTTATAGTTATATGTCATAATATAAAGTTATACATTTTATTTAGACATTATAAATAAGGAATAACATACCATCATCCATACGGATACTCTACTATAATAGCAGGAGGTAATGGATCATTCTTATGAAGAGATAATCAATGGATGTTCTCCCATATCCACATCTGAATAAAAATAATGCATCCCATGATATGCATATTATCGATGTGACATACACCACATAATGATCTTTATGTATATTCAAGATATGTATACCCCCAGCTATATTGTCCTACCTGATCCAAGTCCTCAAACAATGGTAAATACAATTAATGTTCCAATGTGGAGGAATGATCAACAAATATCATGCCACTAATCAGCCTCAAAATATATTCTTGTAAAAATATCAACACGGTGATCTCATCGGCATCATCTTATAGATGAGTGAAGTGCTAGTCTATCTATGACATGCGTAATATACTAGTGACGATGGTCCTGCCATTATCATGGTCCAAAATTCCTAGTAATCTATGAACTAGTTCAAACCAATCTGCTTCGACTTGGCCTATTATAGCTGCACCGTCGTTGTAGAGGCCCAACATAATGGACACATCCTATAGTGTAATTGTCATATCCCCCTCTGTAAAATGGATTGTATGTTTATCTGGCCTCCGTCTCTCTACTAGCACAGTAACGAGCCAATGATAAACAAAGGTGAAGTCATACAATGCTACGCCATATAACTCAGCATGATAAAGATGGGGGATGATATCTGTAAGTGGTGAAACCTAATGGAAATAAGGATACCTCCATACACTCAAAGGAGACACTAGACGTCCCTCTAAAACCAACTAGGAAACATGCCTATCTAGGAATGTTGGCAATGGAGGGCCTTCAATCTATACATTTGACATAATCGTTACTTATTTATAGTTAATTAAATAAAATTTGTAAATTTATGTTTAAAAAAACAATAATAACGAAAATTAGCTAGACAATTTGCATGTATAATTCAGTAATTTGATGGGAAAAGGTGTAAAAAAATATATGTGGCCGATGTTTTTGGTTTAGTCTATGAATATCTTCAATTTATTGATCACTAATAAAGTTTAATCTATTATAAATATTTTTATATAAACATACATGATGAAAACCCAGTTTAGAACATTCGGATTCATGATATATTCATCTTCATTGTCTGTTTATTTTTTTTATAGTTATAGTATCAGAAAAATATTTATGATAGAATCTAGAAAGGAAAAAAACAAGAGTTGAAACTTGTCACAAATAGGGCAAGTCAGAAATAAAAGGATTAAATAATGAAACGTCTGCATATGAAAAAAATAAATACACATTCATGATAAAATACATATAATCATTCATGGATGATGGGAAGTGGAGCTATATCCTTCCACTTGGGGATAACTCTTATGAGTAGTCCCTTATGCATGAAAAATGTTGCATCGTAGTCCCCCTCTTCATTGTTGAGGCTAGTCCATCACATTTATGATTTGATTAGACTTTGGTCTTCCCTAGGGAAATCACTTACTAATACCCAACCAATAATTTAAAATACAATAAAAATGAAAAAAAAACATAAATGAAGAAAAAAAATTACGAAACCTAAAAATATCAGGGATGATAGTTGGTTTATTAGTAGGTAATGTGATAGAATTAAAGTCACCAACAGGCATCCAAGATGCACTATAATAGTTAACCAAAGTTCTCATGTGACACACTCGGTCAACATAGGGATTCCATGATATGTCTACCAATGCACAAGTTGCAACAACTTGTGTACAGTGATATGTCAATTCCTAGAAGCTACTATAATAAAAATACTTGCTATTGAATATTACAACCATCACTTTACCATTGTTTCATGTAACCTGGTCATAGAACTCTCTTACCTAAAAGCGGATATGTACTCAATAAAAGGCTAGAAAATGCAATCCTGATGTGTCATGTAGTATCTGATCAATGTCACTTTGGAAATGCTGAGTAAAATGAATTCCATTTTCCTTCCACTGATAGGCATGTACTATTCATAAATTAGTGCACACATATATAAAATATCTCTTCCACTGAACTTGTGATTGGTAATTTTTTCACAATATTTAGGACCCTGTTTACGAACTTCACTATATTAGTGATCATATGGCCATATCTTCTGCCACTATCATATGTTAATGACCATTTATCCTCTGAAATTTTTATCATATATTCATACACATCTTCGTTATACCTTTAAATGTATTCAATATATTGATAAATCCTTTCTTGTTGGGCCTCATATTCTGAAACCATAAGAAAATAATGTATTTAAAAGGTTATCAAATTTTTGTTCAGAAACATTAAGTTTAGAAAAACATACCCAACTTGAGGATCACCTTCTTTGTAGCCTCATTCTGAAGAAAAAATTGAATATATTTGTTTTTCAAGAATAATTTATATGAAGTATCAACAAACCTTGAGTTTTTTATCATATAATTCTACATTAGTTTATTCCAGGGAAATTCGAGGGTACTTGAGTAATTGAGATTATAGTGTATGAATTTTCCCAAGACTTGAGTGATGAGAAGAATTCTTGTGTGTTACTAGTAGTAAAAAATATTTCCACATTGTACCTATTTTCAATGTATTTTATAGAGTTCTGGAGATTTTTTAATTTTAGATTTTAGTAGATTTTTCTAAAGATGATGATCTCATGTCTACTGTAGATATTTTTTTATGATCTTATGGGCCGAGTTTCAAAATTATGAAGCATTTAATGAAGGTATTCTAGGAATACATTTTGAGTTAAAAAATAGCACACGAGAATACATGGGAACCCAAAATGGGTATTCTATTATTTTTATTTTTTGATGGATTCTACCCCCCCACAATATAGAATTAAGAGGGATTGAAAAATAAAAGATCATTTAATGTATCTTCCCATACATGTGAATAAAATTTAGAGATTAAAAAGAATAAACAAAAAATAAATAAGCATCTATTGCTGGTGTGTGCTCTATGACTGGGTATCCAAGAGTTGTGCCACTGGGAAACATCTGAGGATCTCTCAAGGTAAAAGGAATAAATACATGTTATAGAGAAGAATAAGAATAAATGGAATTATCCATAATTCTAATATCATATTAATGTATGCTAAAGTATTGAGATGAAGAATATCTCATGATATCCTTTATTGAAGAATTTTTCTACGGAGTCATTGGTTTTGAATATCATAGAAGATCATTGGGTGAGATAGTTAGGTGAATATATTCAGAATTTCTATAAAGAAGATTTTTGAGAAGTTACCAAGTTACATATTTTTCTTGAAGACCTATAATAATTTTAAGGATCTTATTTTGAGAATGAAAAGATATGTCTTATAGATGCAGAGATATCCTATGTAGAGATCTTAATTTACAAACAAAAAGGAACTTAAAGGGATAACTGACATGTATATGGTGGGACTCTTTAGAACATGTGTGACTTAAGGTATAAAAGGATATCATCGTGTAAATTAGTGAAAAATAGTGGGATGCTGTTGAATAATTCTAATCGGTAGCTAGTAAGTCAAGTCCTTTGAGACGTAGGAAAAGTGTATGTTAAACTATATCCAATAGAATATCAATGAGACTCAGATCCAACTAAGGTTTTTGAAGAACTCTCTACTAGTAATTGTTATATTTAATTATAGTGTAGAATCCTTGATTGGGTTGCATATCCATTCTAGGAAAGGAGTAGGTCTTTGAATTGAAACTTGTAAATTAGTTTGTTCTTATGACATCATTTGATGCATTATATGGGTGAGGTTGTGAGACATAAGGTGCTGATCTATAACAACCCTTCTCTTTATTTCACATTAATAGTTGATTTATTACACAATAATACACTTAATATAACCTAGATGATCGAGAAGTCTAGTGTATTTGGGAATTAGGTACATTTCATGACAAGTAATATCATGGAATACAACAAAATCCTTATTGAATTTTTTTTAGCATGATCAAAACATTCCTTCGTACTTAACACAACATGGGATAACATGATTACATACATAAGAAAGGGGTGAGCTATAAATCCTAGTAAGGGAATAAACAAGGCATAACATTAAGATGATAATGCATGTAAGATAATAGGCATATCATTTTGGCATAAAAGGTAACATGAATAAATTGAAAACATATATTTGGACTTTTAACCCATTTATATTACTTATTAGATCACTTTTGGTTCATTTTGATGTCATAAAACACAAAGTATATTTATATGGTATTTAATTTTTACCTGAAAATTCGATTCTCTCTGAAAATTATGAAAAATTCACCATTGGATAATTTTGACATCTTGATTCTGTAAATAATATTAATTTTATCTAAATAATTTTATAAATCTCTGAATTTTCACTTTTAAAATAAAAACCTACATTAATTGAGAAATGTTGGGTTTTTGACAATAACAGTTTTTCAAACCCTTATAAAAATTAAATATGACTTCATAAAAATTATATGATCATTTAATTTTTAAAGAAATTATTTAATAATAATATTTTAAAATATTATTTATTTCAAAAATACCTTAATTAATTAAAAAAAATCCCTTAATTGAATTTGAATATTAACCAGAATTATAATTCTTCTTTATTGTATCAAAATAAAAATCATTTATAAATTAAAAATAATGTGATGAAAATATATTCATTAATATATAAAATTTAATGTTCATATTAATATTACTAGGTTATTGATACATATCCATTTAATACAGTAGTAAAAACCCTAGGAGTATGGTGTGCAATGTTGGGACTTTTATGGGGTGCATCGGCGAACATGGTTTTGGTTGTCATTTCAATGTACTTGAACTTATCCCATATATAGTTTCTATCATACTTAATTTTTAGGATCTCATCATGGGCTTGGTCAAAGGAAAATCCCCTAAATTATATCTCCCTAAAAAGATCCAATAAATGGGATTTATAGGGTATTATCCTTCTAGTTTAGGTAATCGCTTCCTTTTTTGTGAAAATTGGATTTGTTAAAACCCTAAATTTATACTAATCATCTGGTCATTGTTCAACTGATATGTTATCAATGGTAAATATGCTAAAAAGTATTTTAAATCCAATAGGATATAATAAAACCAAAATATTTCATGTGTTTTCTATAACCATCTTACATAATAAGACATTTAAATATATCAAAAATGTGAATATTATTTATGATATTTTGGTTAATTATAGGATTGACACTGAATAAGTCTAGGAAGTGAAAATAAAGTTAATAATTCAAAAAGGTTTTATATGACTACTGATTCACCCCACCCCTCATAGTGGTCCATTGAACCCGTATGCATTTTAAGTGTTATAAAAGGTATAGGTTACCTATAAAAAGATTTTAATGAATTTTTTATTTTTAATACTTGAATATGAGTCTCGTATCAAGATTTTTTCATTATATCCCTTAAATCAGATATGGGAACCTCATCGAAGATGCTAAAAATGGGTTAAAAAAGGAGAGAAGAAAGCTAACAGATATCTCAAAGAAGAAATGGGAAATACCATTATCTTAAGTTAATAAACAAAATTAAGGATTTAACTCATAAATATATTTATTTCCATTCCTATAATGATTCATGTTCAAGAGATGAAGGATGTGAGGAAAATAGGGACATTTGAATAGTTGAATATTATTACTTTCATATTAAAAAGAGTTTAAAAAAGGTTTTTACTGAGGTTGTTACCTATATATTAAATTTAATCAAGGAACTATTTGATTAAAACCCATAGATATAAGAATAGGATCATGAAAAATTCATTGTCTAAATAAGTTGTAAAATATAACACTCTCACAAAGCTTTTAAAAGACATGGAAGAATATGTCACACTTTGAAATGAAATAGTTTATTTAACTGATTAAGAATTAAAATTATTTATTCTGTATAAATAGGTTCTTAAAAGTTATTTGGAAGTCATGTTGAGATCAATGTAATATTATAATATCACCTTTAACATGAAGTGTTTAGTGTTGGAAGTAAAACTAAATGATATTGAATGAAAACTAGTTGGAGCTCCCCAAAGAGATGAAAAGAAAGATACTGCCACAAATACATTGGTATGATTCCTATATCAATTTAGTATCACAATTTTGGACCAAATATCTTTACATAATGTACATATTCATCTACCTTTAGCTCATGGAAAGAGGTAACCTAGAGTGTAGATAAAGTGGGTTGCACCAAATCTAAAATTTATGGGAATATGGGAAAAAAAATAAAAATCAATAAAAATATATGAGGAAAATTTTTGGAAACCTTCCAAGAAATATTGTTTAGATATATATATGTCCCATAGGAGAATCTCTACAATCCTACCACAAAATGTTGGTGAAAATGTCAAAAACATTATGCATGTCTTGCTGGAAAACTTGTCTCTATAGTGAAAAGGATAATAATTATCAGAATTTGTTGGTACTTCATGGGATTCGAGCATAGGTATATTGATTTCAAGAATAATATTAAAACATATGGATTTCAAATAATCTCTATATCAAGGGGTTTCATGGATGATTAAAGAATATAACCAACTACTACAATGAATCAGATCTCATAGAAAGTGATATATCTTCTTCTAAAGAACATATTTGAAATATTGAAGAACATATATGATTTATTCAATATTAGGGGTGAAAAATATGAGTTATTATATAAAAATAATTAAAGGTACCATTTTATTATATAAAATAAAATAGAAAAACAATATTATAAGAATAATGAGAACAAAATAAGTGACTTGGACTTGGGAGGAAAGTCTGTGAAGATAAAAACCGAATCATCTACTTCCAAGAAGAAATAAAAGACAGTTGGGAAAGACATTAAAACTACTAGAATGATATGTGTCTACTATGAAAAGAGTGGAAACATCATGAATCAATGAAAAATTATCATGAATGATAAGAAAAATGGGAGCAAGCTGGAGAGAGGAAAAGAATCTATCCTTGTGAGAGATTCTAGGATTGGATTAGTGGATGAATCTCCTAGTGAGGAAGTGAAGAAGATGACGAATAAGGTAAAAGACAGAAATGATAATGTTTTGTGTGGAAGGTGTAAGAAATTAGGTTATATTTTGGTCAGATATATGACACGACTACATCAACATGAAAATTTATTTAACAAAAAGGAAAACACTTATGAGCTCAAGCTCAATAATTGTTTCTAAAGAGATGTACACACCCATGAATAAGGTGAAAACCATGTTTCCAAAATTTGAACATACCTAGAAACCTAATGGTGTAAGCCTAAAGAAGACTAGAACTACTTTAATGGGTTAGGAAATTTCTCTCAAACCTCCTAATCATATTGAAAAGTTATTCTGTGATCCACCACCACCCAAAATTTGTTTAATATTATTAAATTATTTAAGGGTGTGATAGTGAGAGTTTTTGAGTATTAATTAATGGGGAGCTCCAATAATGAATGAATCTGCCATAATTTATCTATCAGCTTGAATATATAAATTTGGATAGCCCTTCAAATTTGAAGCATGATGTATGGGTTTCATTATCCCACTTTTTTCTAACGTGTACATATTATTTTCATTATAAAAACCCTATATTTTATTACATATATATTTCATCTTAATATATGAATATTAAATTAATTATACAAAAACATGCATGAGGATCATAAAGGTTTAGTTTATTTGGAAAATTACATACATAAGCACCAGGTTCATATGAGAACTATAATATCTCCCATTAATTTCTTCATAAATAAAACCCTTATTATACATATCATAATTAATATATTTTTTCATAAAATAGGGAAAGAAAACATAATAAAGGGTGAGCTCATATACTCACTAAGGGTAAAAAGAGAGATACTAATGATCACATAGGAATAAAATGAGCATAATGGTTTGAAGAACATGAGCATAACATTCATAAAATCATACCCTCTATAACGGAGATTATAATCTTGAGTCATGGAATAAATCATGGTAGTTTATAAGACATGAATCATAATGTAATCAAATAAGATGATCCATGAGAACATAACATTGGAATATAGCACAGGTCTGTGGCGTACACATAAGAAAATAAAATCATTTCATTATTAGTCAACACTCATTTACAAGACTATTATAGTGAAATTGGTTCACTCCAAAAACTATTGTAGTTATCAAGGTTCACTCCAAATACTATCATAGTGGACAAAGTCCCTTAATGAACTCAGTTTACTCCCTATTCTTGTCTAGTTCATCTCATGAGACATCCATCTTTACCCAATGCATTGAAGGGCTATATAATTCTGGGCCTGCCTACCACAAAATGAAAATCATACATATCTGTACCAAAATATCATAAAAGATTCTCCATATAATAACCCATAAAAAATAAATAGGATTCATAAACACTTCATCATATATTAACCTATGGGGAAGAAATAGGTTTCATAATAATTTCATCAATTCTTCATATCATAACTCATGGAAGAGGAATGAGTTTCATAGACATGTTTTCATCATAATCCTAAACCATATAGATAAATAATAATTATGATATCACTATATTATATCCCCAATAAATGTTCATAAATTTAAATGGAATTATTCTTATATGGAAATTTATTTTTAACAGATTACTTGGAAAAAAATGGAGTAAAATACTCTCTATGCTTGGAAAATCAATTTTTAAAATCTAAAATATTTCCAAACATGGAAGAAAAATTTTTATTTTCAAATAACCTTGGAAATTTATAAAATAATATTTAAATTGTTGATAGGTCATGACGGTGGTAAATCTCATTCATGTCATAAATTTTAAAACAATGATTGGTTTCACATTTTTGGTAAAAATACAAAAGTAACTCATTCGAAAAATAAAAAGAAGAATAATTTTAAATTTTTTAAAAAATTAAAATAAGGGTAAAAATTAATTTAAATAGTCAATTTATAATAGTAAAAACATTATTTCAAACATTTTTATAAAAAATGGAGATGTAATGGAAAAGAGTTTCGACTGAACGTAGAATTAAGGTATGTTTTAATTAAAAAATTATTTAGGGGATCATGAGTACATAAATTGATGAAAATTAAATGAAAACATGAAATATCCATAAATAATAGTATTGGAATAAAATTATTGAGTTTTTTATATGTATATAATAATATTTCTTCATTAAAATCATAATTGGAGTCTTGATAAACAATGAGATTGTAACATAAAAAACCCATACCACTTTGGAAACTTTTGAATGATAAGACTAATAAAGGAATAACATCAATTGAAACATTATATATCATGAAAATAATTAAATTCATGATATAAAATTACAAATGGTCAGTATATACACCATATAAAACAAACAAGTGGTGAATAGGAATGTGTCCCATGGAAATAAAAGTGAGACAAAAATCTGTTGCCTCGAGTCTCGATTATAATTATACACACTCGAAACTCATGTATAATAAATATAATTTTATTATTAATATATTATAGAGCTATAATAATATGTATAATACCACATATTATATACTTATAACTTTTTATCACCCATTTATTAATAATTCTTTATTACAATCACTCTTTTTGGTAATAATTAATTTGTTTTTTATATATGTTTTGGTTCGATAGTTTTGGTCCTTGTACTTTGATCATGGTTAAATTTTATCAAAAAATTTAAATAATGTCATTAATTGATTCTATATTAATTATATTTATATTTATATTCATCCATAAAAGTAGAGATAGAAAAATTAATTACACTATTCGCGGAGAGGGTAGGTCATATATACGCATGAATGTTGTTTGCATTTGATGGATGAAATGAAAGAAAGGTAAATAACATTTAAACTATATATAATCATTTTTATATCGTATATATTATATATATTTATTAAATCTATCCTTATTCCTATCAATGTCAAAATAAAATTAAAAATCTATCACACCGCTTTGTGGAGGTGGTAGTTCACACATAAGCACAAGCGACGTTATCATTTTCCAAGGGATTTTAAGGTAAGAATGTAGATGTTATATTATATATCTAGAATTATAATTATGTCAAAAATATCATATATAAACATTAAATCCATAATTTTATCCATTCTCGATAGGCGGTGATGGAAAATGAATTACATTAGTTCGTGAGGAGGTAGTCCGCCATAAACCTGATTGGCAGTTTAGTTTCCCATTTGATAGAAGAGGAGATGGATATAGGATATACCATTGATATAATAATGTCTTAGTATATGGGAGATGAAAATTTTATTATATAAAAATGGTTAAATAATATTTTATGTTGGTGTAATAATAAATTAAACAAAAATTCATAGTTAAGAATTATACCACTTCTTCGAACAACCTCTTTATGTTTTTACCAAGAGATTCCCAAGGGTGGTTTTCTGATCAAACCAGGGGATCTAGGTGAGGGTTATGGATGTAAGTACAGGTTTTAGGTAGGTAATGTTAAAATAAAAAGTCTCTTTAATTATGGGGATTAAAGGATAAGGGTCAACCATTTATAATTTAGGGAGAGGAAGGAAATGAAATTTCGGAATATAATAAAATATACCCATGTTTTACACACAAAAAATGGGTCCAAAATGGAGCATTACATAACCTTAGATGATATAAGGTCAAAATATGTCCATATAATAGGAATTTTATATGTTATTAGGTTATTTTAATCCTTATATATTATGTTTAACCCTCACTAAACTTGTTTTAACCATAACCACAGTAACATATTTTTACTGTTTTTACTATTCATTATTGTTTCATCAATATAGATGGAAATTATAAATAGATGGGAAGTGAATATTTTTTAAAAAAATTTAAAGACAAAAAAATAATATTTTGAAAAAATAAATATCTTTAGTGAGTGTAGTGTTCATGAAATGTAGTGCAAAGGAAATAAAAAATGAAATAACACCAATATTTAAAGTGGTTCAGATCACAAAGATCCTAGTCCACTACTCAACCTTCTCTACTCCTCGAGAATAATATTACCCACTAATAAACTAAATTTTAAATGTGTGAGAACACTATTATAGACACTACCTTTTACAAGAACCCAAATGCACAACCCATTCTCTTACATGATACTCAACCTAGTCTATTTACCTAACATTTGATCAGGAGTCACAACCCAGACTTCCTTTTGGGTGGTGGAATAACCAAACAATGAAAGAATTTATTTTTATTGGAAAAATCATCAAACAAAATTGAATAAATACAAACTAAAAAAATAAATATTACATGAATACGAAAAATATAGAGAAACTAGTAGATGATAAAAAAAGGTTGAAGATGATAAAGATTTATGATTGTTGATCACTTAAATGGAACAATGTCGAAAGTTGAATTTATACTATGATCGTAATGTTATAATAGAAGTAAAAATAGTTTTTCCATGAATAAAAGAACCAAGAATTATGTTTAAGTTTTATTAGTGAGTATATGTCGAATGATCTGTGTTGTAATTTTTTTTATGCCTTGATGATGTCTCTCAGACCATTAGAAAAAGAAATTCTAGGATCATGTCTATGTCCAATAACTACATGACACTAGTTAGATTATAATAATAAAATAATATTACGATTACATTCATTTGTAAAATTCAAGCTATATAAAAAAAAACTATGATCCTCTATTTTTTCATGATATGTTAGAATAAAACATTTAATATTTTATGGATAACAATTGTAATAAATTCATAATTACACAACGGTTAAAAACATAATGGATAAACTTCTAGTTTAAAAAGACAGTAAAATGTTGTAAAATGGATCATTATAAAAAATAAAATATGCCTGTATATGTGTACATAAAATATTCTTATAATTAATTTTTACCAAACAAAAAAAAATTTATTTCAAAAAATAATATAAAACCTTAAAAAAATATTTAGTCTAAAAATTAAAATTAAAATTAGTGAATGAAAATTTTAGAAATAATATTTTTGAACTAATGGTGGATTAAAAATCCTGATAGTTGATTGATCTACCATTGGTATCTAATGGTGGATTGTTCTACCATTCTTGTCTAATTATGTATTGTTCTACCATTGCTTTCCAATGTTATATCAATCTACCATTGGTATAAAGAAGATTAAACAAAGTAAAAAAAAAATAAACTGTTGAAATAAGAAAAAACTCATAATATTAAAATAACCTACTATAGACGATGAGAAGAAATAAAGAAATAATCTACCGATGGATAATAATATACTGGTGGAAAAATAATCTATTGATGGAGAATAAACTACCAGTGTACTATGACCCGCCAATGAGAAATGATTATTTCATCATGTAGTAAACATATCAACGAGTACAAGGATGAATAGGAGACCTACTACTATAATGTAGTGAAAAAGAAGAAACAAAAAGAAGTAAATTAGAAGAACAATTGGATAGCCAACCCTTGAAAAAAGATCCATCGGTGAATGAGATCTACCAGCGATGAAACAACTATCGGTAAGAAAAAAGATTTATTGGTGAAGTTAAGAAGCATGTTATATAATTGTTGATGCAACAAGAGGAGGATTAAAACATGTACTGAATGCTGAGATGAAGCATATAGTGTGATATATCGGTGTAGTTCGATAGTTTCCACTAAAATAAAATTGTTGAGTAGTCATGGTTTTTTTATTTGGAGGCAGTTTAAACTGACACTACATTGTTCTGTAATGGTTTGAAAAAACTGTCGCTAAATCATGTGTTAGGATCCAATACATGGTGATTTCTTCCATTTAGTATAAATTTTTGATAAGTTTCATAGAAATCATATTTAACAGTAGTTATTTTCATTTTTATGGTGGTTTCTAGGGGGTGAGGATTTATCAGTGGCTTTAAACCACTGATAAATCCTAAAAAAATACCCAACAAAACTATCGCTAAAATGATTGAAACTGCTACTAAGTAATAGTGTGCCACAATTATTAGCAGTTTTAACCACTGAAATAAAAACATCTTATAGCAGAGATTTGAACCACTACAAAGAAAAATATTCCATATGTAGTGGTGGGTTAAAGCACTACTAAATGTTGAATTACAAAAAAAATTCTAGTTGTAGATTCTTCTGTGTAAAGACCCATAAATTTCAAGGAAAATGTTTTCTTAAATTCTTTGGGTTTTTACGAGTATGCAGTTTCTGAAGGAACCTGATTCCGAGGCCCGGTGTGCCTGGAATCAATTTCTGAAGTTTATCTCGGGTACGTTCAGTGAACGAACGAGTGGGTTCTTCTAACTTTTGAACCAGTGCTCGGAATCAAAATCTGAGGGCACCGATGAAACCGTAGTGCTGGTAATTGCTTAAGAAGACCTTTATTGGAGTTGCATTTTCTCATGAATAGTTGTTTAAAAAAATGTGGATTATGTTTCGAGAGAAATAAAATTGTGTTAAAAATTTTATTTCACTTATAAGTGGTTAAACCCATGTGTGGGAGTTGGGGTAGGACCCACCAAAAATTCTAACTCCTCTTGATAGGATATTAGTGAGGTGGGGCCCACACGAGCCCCAACCCTTCAATTTCCCTAACTCCTCTAAACCTCCCCTCTTAAATTATGTGACTCTCCCTCACATTAATGTTTCCAACTTAGCACAACATTAATTTTGACAACATAAAATTAATTAGGTGAATTCAACTGTTGAAGTTTGAAATTGTTGGCATAAGTAAATAAAATAAGGCAATGTCTTATTTTATCTTTTTTTGGCTTTTTCTGTGCGAAGAAAAGGAGAGAGCGCTTGTGTTGTTCCTTTTAAGAGCTTCAACATTGCGCGAAGAACAATACTTTTCATCAAAGAACGCCGATAGTGCAGGAATAGATTGACGCGTCGTTCCTTCTCCTCTCCGCAGCCTTTGTGAGACGTCATTTCCTCCTCGGACGTCCTCCGTCGACGTATACAGAGCCACACCCCACGACGCTGTTTTCCGCAACGCTGATTCCGAAAACAACTTTGAGTTAGGGGTTGTTTCACTGTTCAAGGATTATTATTTTGACGTTCATCATTATTTCTTGGATGCTTGTTATCAATATAACGGGAGGAGGTCAGACCGCACAAACACGGCTGACCCTCCACCCCCTTTGTTGTTGGTCTTCATTGTGGTTTGGAACAGGGGCGACGCGGTGTTGTTGCACCACGCGGGAACGAGAGAACCATGGCCGGAGCGGGCCACGACAAAGGAGCGTGGCGCCGTCGCACTGTGCCGGTGAAGCTGAAGGTGGCCGCGACCAAGTGTGGGCCGCGACAGAGGGGCGCGACATCGTCGCGCCGCGCCAGAGCACTAGGAGGCCGCGGCCGGGGCGGGCCGCGGTGGAGGGACGTGAGGCGGTCGCGCCACGCTGGTTGGACAGGGACCACGGCCTTCTACCACAGCGGAGAAGTAGGAGGCGGCCAGCCAAGCTGTCCGTCGGCGTTAAAGGAGGAGAGATCCCCCGCGGGCCCCGCATTGCACAACCAGCCAGCCGTAATGGCCGGTCGTTTCCAAGAAATCCGGGGGTTTGAAACCCCCGGAAGCCAACGAGGGCAGACCCCATAGTGGTCCGCCGTTTCGGGAGAGCATGGGGTGCCCCCCCCCCCCTCCGCGTCCAGCTCAACCTCGAGCCGAGCCACAGCCCGCGCTGGGCCGGACCGCCCACGTCGGGCCGGACCGCCCACGAAGGGCCGCACCAGCCAGGTCGGGCCACGCCCTAATGGGCCGGACCCAAACCCGGGTCGGGTCGACCCAGCTCGGGCCGCCTAAGGGTATCGGGCCGGGTCGGACCGGGCCCGAACACCCCGAATTCTGGACAGATCTGTTCAAACGCCCGTAACATGGGCTACGGACCTCCGATCAATGCACTGTTAGTTGCGTAGCGATCCTTGGATTGAGACAGTCATTTTGGTATATTACAGTCAAGGTTTAGAAGAACATTCGGTATGGCCGGGTTGTTTCCAACACGAAACCAACCGGTCCCTTGGAACAAAAACACTTATAACTTGAGCTCTAGACGTCCAATTGACGTGTCGTCGACCTTATTGTATTCCTCTTAGTGAGATGGTTTTTTTGGATTACTCCACTTGAGGTTTGGATGCTGTTGGAGTACGGTCGGGTTGGTTTTTCCTTAAAAACCAACTGGGCCCCTGGGGCGAAAAAGCCAATAACTCTCAGACCGGGCGTCCGATTGACGTGTTGTGTGTCGCGTTGAGTTCCTTTTGTAAAAGTGGAACTTTGTGATACATCATTTCTGGACTTTGTGACAGTTGATGTATCGACCCCTTGGATTGTGGAGCGGACCCTCCTAGAATCGAGCGTGCTGTGTGCGAGAACCTTAGAGCTGGCTGCGACTACGACGACGATGACGACTGTACTGGGATCCTCCGTGGGTTCGGCAGCGACGATGACCATACTGGAATCCTCTGTGGGTTCGACGGTGATGACTACAGTTCTTTTATCCATTGTGGGTCTGGCAGTATTTGACTGTTGTTCTTGTATCCTATGTGGGTCTGATAGTATTTGACTATGTACTTTTATGCTATGTGGGTCCAGCAGAGTAGCTAGTCTTGTATCCTTTGTGGGTCTGACAGCTTAGCTGTTCTTGTATCCTATGTGGGTCTGACAGCTTAGATGAATTAGTGGCTACATATGATCATCTCTATCATCTTACGAAGTGTATACCTGTGTTAGTTGAGTCTTAACTTACAATCATTACCATCGATATGATTTTTGTGCATTCCTGTGCGGATTGGGTTGTGCTTTCCTGTGTGGATTGGGTTGTGAATTCCTATGTGGAATAGGTTATGTTTTCCTGAGTGGACTGGGTTGTACTTGGGCTCGTGTGCTGGAGCTGAGCTGGAATTGATGACTTAGGTATATGTATTGGAATATACCTAAGTAGAGTTTGTTGTTACTTATTTATTGTATCTTTCCTTTGTGGTTTATCCTTCGTTGATTCTGGGAGACCTTCAGGGGTCACGGGGTCCCTACTGAGTATCGTATACTCACCCCTGCACGGGCTATGCCCGCACTACATTGTGTTGGATGCAAATGATGGGCAACTCTGATTGAGGTGGAGGCTCATGGAGCTGGAGGGTACCTGGAGGTGGATCACTGGATGGGGCGTACACGGAGCGGACAGCCGGAGCCGAGGAGTAGAGGAGACTATCTGTACCCACCCTTCAGGTGGGATTTCCAGAGGATGGCTCGGACTCACTGCTTTACTTTTCAGTTGTTGTAATTTTATTTTAGTTGTACTTTACTTTCAGTTGGATTTGTATTCTGGCCCATTTACTTTCCAGCACTTACTTTTGTACTCAGTTTACTTAGTGTTTACTTCATCTTGCGTACTCTGTGGTGTTTGTTTACTTTATAAAGGAAATTCCTTCCCTTTTATTGGGATTTACACCATTGGTGCTAGTCGCCAGCCCCTGGCCTATGGAAGGAGGGCTTGGGGTAGTCATGGCACGGGCCCCGAGGATGCGTCATGACAAATTGGTTTAAAAGGAGTTCAGATCTACCACAGAACTCAGGACTCTGATCATTCTTCTATGTGAAGCAATAATGTTAAGGGTATTGAGTGTGGTTATCAGTCCAGGGAGTCCAGTGTTTGTGCAGCGGTCTATGTATCCATACACTAGGACCCTGACTTCTGATTTCCGACTCAATGCATGAAAATATTGATTGCATGTGTGTTTCAAAAGTTTTCTTTGTGATTACTTTATGTCAGCTCACCAGGTATTCTGTATTGACAGTGGCACACCTGTTTCTTTTCAGGATGGCCCCACGATGGCAGCTAGATAGGGTTCTGAGCTTTGTGCGAGACGGTATCCCACCAAGTGACGAGGCCTCGGTACAGGGCCCCTTTACAACAGAGGCACCAGTGGTACCTCTACCCACCGAGCCACTGATTCCTCCAGCCACAACATCTGAGAGTGCACATCGCCTTAGTGCACTGCATGCGTTTCAGCATCAGAGACCACCCAAGTTCCGCTGTGAGACAGACCCTCAGGAAGCTGAGGATTGGCTAGAGGCTGTTGTTCATGTTTTTAGAATAGTAGGGACACTAGCTGACCTCATGGTGATCCTTGTGGTGAGTCTATTGCAAGCGGTGACAGATGGATGGTGGAGCGTGACTCTCCAGGTATACGACGAGGCATCTCTTATTTGGACAAACTTCGAGAGCCTCTTCCGCTCGGAGTTTGTTCCAGCCACCCTCCATGTGGTGCACATTCAGGAGCTCCTACAACTACGGTAGGGTAGCATGACAGTAGACTAGTACTCGGTGAGATTTACCGACCTCTTGCGCTACTCCACGGACATGGTACGAGACCCATTCTTTCGGGCCCGGACCTTCGATCAGGGACTGCGGCATGAGATCAGGGCATCGATGATCTCCCTCAGCATTCTGACGCAAGAAGGAGTACTGGAGCGAGCCCTTCTTATAGAGAGCTTTCTTGCTGTGCCTACACCAGCAGTGAGACCTACCATAGGGCGGCACGTTGCGGAGTCTTCAGTAGCTGGCAGTTGACGGATGTCAAAGGGGTCCAAGTGGACCAGACCATCAGGCGGACAACCTCAGGATACTAGCATAGAGGTGCAGGGCACATGGTGTAGAGCCAGCCTTATGAGGAGCAGACAATGCTATGCATGCAGCGGGTAGGGCCACATGGCTCATGAATGCCAGACCCACCGTGTAGAGGAGAAGTAGATGGTTGAGGGACCACCCAGGAAGAGGCAGAGGTTTGACCATGCTGGTCCATAGGGAGGAGGAGGATAAGACAGAGGAGCTTCCCAAGCGGCAGGTGGTGGACGACGTTTTGAGGCTCTACCACCACCACCACCAAGAGGTCCACCCTGACCATAGGGAGCTGGCGGACAGAGACAGACCCAACTATAGGTAGTGGAGGCCTACGACCACGGTGCACCAGAGATGATTCGAGGTACTATCTTTGTCTACTCCACCCAAGCTGCAATTCTTATAGACACAGGAGATAGTCATTCTTTCATTTTCACTGCCCTTGTTCAGAGCTCGGAGATTCCAACGGAGCCATTGGCTCGATCCTTTTGGCTAGAGACTCCTACGGGAGCAGACTCAACAATTACACATTGGTGCCGGCAGTGTGAGCTTACTCTAGGAGGCAAGATCTTTGGCTGGGATCTTATTGTAGCAACATCGAGGCCTTACGACATCATCTTGGGCATGGATTGGTTATCTACGGTCCATGCTCAGATCAACTGTATTAGGCGCAAGGTGCAGTGTGTCTGCACCAATGGGAGAAGGTTCACCTTCACCAGCAAGAAGAAATCCTTTGAAGCGTAGTATGGACTCATGTAGAAGAGAGGAAAGCCAATCACTCATCAGTTGGCTAGCTTCAACCTAGGGGCAGTGGACGTGCGGAGTCTGAGTTTTCCTGTAGTGGTGGATTAGTATGTGGACGTCTTTCTTGACAATGTTCCAAGACTACCTATTCACAGAGAGGTAGAATTTTATATTGAACTATACCCCGAGACAGCCCCGATATCTACTCCAACATATCGGATGTCTCCCGCTGAGCTTCGAGAGCTATGTGTACAGCTGGAGGACATGCAAGGCAGAGGATTCATTCGACCCAGTGTTTCACCCAGGGATTCACTGATTTTGTTCACCAAGAAGGCGTACAAGAGCTTGCAATTGTTTGTCAATTACCGTTGCCTGAATCAGGTGATCGTGAAGAACAAGTATCCACTTCTGAGGATTGACGACCTCTTAGATCAGTTCAAGGGAGCACGGTGGTTCTGAAAGATAGACCTCAGGTCAACCTATCATCAGCTCAGAGTTCGAGATGAGGATGTGCAGAAGACGACCTTCAGGTGTCGGTATGGCCACTATGAGTTCTTGGTTATGCCTTTTGGCATAACCAATGCTCCAGCAGTGTTCGTGAGTCTCATGAACAGGATCTTACAGCCTTACCTCGATCGATTCGTCGTAGTACTCATCGACGATATATTGATTTACTCGACTGCTGAGGAGGAGCACACCTACCACTTGTGGGTTGTATTGGATACACTCCGAGAGAACCAGCATTATGGTAAGCTCTTGAAGTGTCTGTTCTGAATTCGAGAAGTCCACTTCTTGGGTCACGTCATCTCTGAGGCGGGAGTTTCGGTGGATCCTGATAAGATCGAGGAAGTGATAGCTTGAGAGCCACCCAGGAGCGTGATGAAGGTGCGGAGTTTCCTAGGTCTAGCTGGGTACTATCAGAGATTTGTGCCAGACTTCTCCAAATTTGTTGCGCTGCTTTTAGCTTTAACGAAGAAGGGGAAACCCTTCATGTGGTCATATAGATGTCAGCAGATCTTCCAGGAGCTGAGACAGAGATTAACCAACGCCCCCATATTAAGGCTACCAGAGAAGGGAGTAGGGTACGTAGTCTACTGTGATTCATCAGGGACCGGACTAGGGTGTTTCCTAATGCAGGAGCGGGCAGTTATTGCCTATGGATCACAACAGTTGAGGCAACACGATTAGAACTACACTACCCATGAACTGGATTTAGCAGCAGTGGTCTTTGCCCTGAAGATGTGGTGGCACTATCTGATGGGTGAGTGCTTTACATTCTACTATGACCACCAGAGTCTCAGGTACATCTTCACGCAGAAGGACCTAAACCTGAGACAATAGCGATGGCTTGAGTTCCTCCAGGACCATGACTTTGAGATAGTCTATACTCTTGGGAAGGGGAACGTGGTATCTGATGCTCTCTGTAGGAGGACAGGCATTCAGCTACTTGGAGAGGTGACAGAGCAGGTAGCCGCTTTGTAGATATCCTACATGGATAGAGAAGGAATAGACTTTCTTCAGTCACTCAAAGTCACTCCTCCACTTCTTCAATGGGTTAGAGAGGCACATAGTGGGGACATTGACTGTGAGATGCGGTGTGCACAAATTTCCTCAGTACAGGAACATGATAGATTCTCTATAGGAGGAGAGCACGTCGTCCTTTTTAGAGGACGTACCATGGTACCAGCTGCTTTACAGGAGGAGGTGCTAAGAGATTTTCACACTTTCCCATTAGTGGTACATCTAGGAGTAGCGAAGATGTACCAGGATCTCAGATGACATCACTGGTGGCCGGGCATGAAGAAAGTTGTGGAAGAGTTCGTTTCTCGATGCCTCACCTGCCAGTAGGTGAAGGCAGAGCACCAAGTACCATTAGGCTTGGTATAACCCTTGGAGGTCCCGGAGTGGAATTCGTATGGGATATCTATGGATTTCTTGACTGGACTTCCACGTACTTCCAGAGGACACGACTCCATTTGGGTGATCGTCGACCGACTCACCAAGTCAGCCCACTTCTTACCTATCAGAGAGCAGAGCTCAGTGGAGAGTTTGGGACGCCTCTACGTTCAGGAGATCGTACGACTTTATGGGGTGACATCATCTATCGTCTCTGATCAAGATGCTCGTTTTACTTCCTGACTTTTGAAGGGGTTTTAGGAGGCATCTGGGATGCATCTACGCCTGAGCACCACCTTTCACCCACAAACGAATGGTCTGATGGAGAGGACCATTTAGAATCTAGAGGACATGCTCCGTGCATGTGTACTTGACTTTCATCATAGCTGGGAGGATCAGCTACCCTTGGTGGAGTTTACGTACAACAACAGCTACCACTCCACCATCAAGATGGCACTATATGAGGCACTGTACGTCTGACCTTGCAGATCACCTCTGTGCTAGAAAGACACTAGGGATTCAGCACTTGTAGGACCAGTGATGGTCCAGGCCACCATTGAGAAGGTTCAAATCATCCAGGATTGGATGAGGACAGCTCAGAGCTGACAGAAGTCTTATACTGATAGGAGGCGGAGACCACTAGAGTTCGAGGATGATGATCACATTTTCTTATGGGTCTCACCTCGGTGTCGATTACGGAGATTTGGCCAGGGTGGAAAGTTATCTCTGCGCTTCATCGGACCATTACAGGTTATCAGCAGGATAGTCGAGGTGGCTTATCTCATGGCACTTCCACCTTAGTTGCACCGGGTACATGACGTCTTCCACGTATCTCAGCTAAAGAGATACGTGTATGACCCGACATATATCATCAACCATGGGGAGCTGGACATTGATGATGGGGAAACCTTTGCGGAGGTCCCAGTGGAGATCGAGGATTGACAGGAGTGGGTCCTACGTGGGTGGTCAATCCCTTTATTGTGCATCAAGTGGAAGCACGGGAACCTCCAGGAGATCACTTGGGAGTGGGAAGCTCAGATGCGCACATAGTATTGTCATTTTTCCCTAGTTTGTGATGTATCTTTATGGGGACGTAAATCCCTGAGGTGGGAGTAATGTAAAGACCCGTAAATTTCAAGAAATTTTTTTTCTTAAATTCTTTTGGTTTTTACGAGTACATAGTTTCTGACGACACCTGATTCCGAGTCCCAGTGTGCCCAGAATCAATTTCTGATGTTTAGCTCGGGTACGTTCAGTGAACAAAAGAGCAGGTTTTTCTAACTTTTGAACCAGTGCTCAGAATCGAAATCCGAGCGCACCAATGAAACTGCAGCACCAGTAATTTCTTAATAATACCTTTATTGGAGGTGTGTTTTCTCGGGAAGAGTTGTTTCAAAAAATGTGGATTAAGTATAAAGAGAAATAAAATTGTGTTACAAATTTTATTTCACTTATAAGTGGTTAAACCCATGTGTGGGAGTTGGGGTGGGACACACAATAAATTCTTACTCCTCTTGATAGGATATTAGTGAGGTGTGCCCACACGATCCCCACCCCTTCAATTTACCTAACTCCTCTAAACCTCCCCTCTTAAATTATGTGACTCTCCCTCACATTAATGTTTCCAACTTAGCACACCATTAATTTTGACAACTCAAAATTAATCATGTGAATTCAACTTTTGAAATTTGAAATTATTGTCATAAGTAAATAAAATAAGGAAAAGCCTTATTTTATCTTTGTTTGTCTTTTTCAGTGCAAAGAGAAGGAGAGAGCCCTTTTGTTGTTCCTTTGAAGATCTTCAACCTTCCACGAAGAACAACACTCTTCGTCGAATAACGCTGACACCACAAGAAGAGATCGACGCACCGTTCCTTCTCTTCTCCGCAGCTGGTGTGAGACATCATTTCCTCCTCGGACGTCCTCCATCGACGTATACAGAGCCACACCCCGCTATGACGTTTTCCACGATGCTAGCTTTCACGAACAACTTTGAGGTGGGGGTTGTTTCATTGTTCAAGGATTATTATTTTGACATTCATTGTTATTTCTTGGATGCTTGTTATCAATATAACGGCAGGACGTCAAACCGCACGAACACGGCCGACCCTTCTCCCCCTTTGTTGTTGGTCTTTGTTGTGGTTTGGAACAGGGGTGACGTGGTGCCGTCGCACCGCGTGGGAATGAGAGAACCGCGACCGGAGCGGGTTGTGGCGAAGGAGCACGGAGCCGTTGCACGACACCGATAAAGCCGAAGGTGGCCGCGACCAAGTGCGGGCCACGACAGAGCAGCGCAGTGTTGTTGCGCCACGCCGGAACACTAGGAGGCCGCGACCGGGGCGGGCCGTGGCGGAGGGGCATGGCACCGTCAGGTCACACCGGTCGGATAGGGGCCGCGGCCTTCGGCCATGGCGGAGCAGCAAGAGATGACCGACCAAGCCAGCCGCTTGCATTCAAGGAGGTGGGACCCTACGCGGGTCCCACGTGGCACAACCGGTCGGCCATAATGGTCGGCTGTTTTGAAGAAAGCTGGGGGTTTGAAAACTCCGGAAGCCACCTAAGGCGGACCCCACAGGGGTCTGCTATTTTGGGAAAAAAGGGAGGGCAGCGCCCCCCCCCCCCCCCCCTCCGCGTCCAGCTCGGCCTCGAGCCGAGCTGCGGCCCGTGCTGGGCCAGACTGCTCATGCCGGGCCGGACCGCCCGCGCCGGGCAGGGCCACCCATGCTGGGTTGGGCCGGGCCAGCCGGGCCACACCACGCCCTAACGGTCCGGACCTGGCTCGGGCCAACCCAGGGGTATCGGGCCGGGTCAGACTGGGCCCGAACCCCCTGAATTACGGAAAGATCCATTCAAATGCCCATAACATGGGCTACTGACCTCCAATAGATACTCCGTCAGTTGCATGGCGATCCTTGGACCGAGACGGTCGTTTTGGAATATCACACTCAAGGTTTTAGAGAACTTTGGTTACAGCCAGGTTGGTTCGAACACGAAACCAATCGGGCCCTCAAAGTAGAAACGATTATAACTTGAGCTCCGGACGTCCGACTGATGTGTCGTTGACCTTTTTGGATTCCTCTTAGTGATACGGTTCTTTTGGCTTACTCTGCTCGAGATTTGGACACATTTGGAGTATGGTCGGGTTGGTTTTGGCTTAAAAACCAACTGGGTTCTTAGGACAAAAAAGCCAATAACTCTCAGACCGGGCGGCTGATTGACACACCGTCTGTCGTGTTAAGTTCCTTTTGATGAGGGGGAACTTTTTGATACATCAAATCTGGACTTTGTGATAGTTGATGTATCGAACCCTTGGCTCGTGGAGTGGAGCCTCCTGGAATCGAGCGTGCTGTGTGTGGGAACCCTAGAGCTGGTTGTGACTGCGACGACGATGAGGACTGTACTAGGATCCTCCGTGGGTTTGATAGCGACGAAGACTATACTAGAATCCACCATGGGTTCGATGGTGATGACTATTTTTCTTGTATCCTATGTGGGTCCGACAGTATTTGACTATTGTTGTTGTATCCTATGTGGGTCCGACAATATTTGACTCTGTACTTGTATCCTATGTGGGTCCAACAGAGTAGCTGGTCTTGTATCCTTTGTGGGTCCAACAGCTTAGCTGTTCTTGTATCCTATGTGGGTCCGACAGCTTAGATGAATCAGTGGATAAATCTAATCATCTCGATCGTCTTAAAAAGTGTATACCTGTGTGAGCTGAGTTTTAACTTACAATCATTATCATCTATATGATTGTTGTGTTTTCCTGTTTGGATTGGGTTGTGCATTTCTGTGTGGATTAGGTTGTGAATTCCTATGTGGAATGGGTTATGTTTTTCTGAGTGGACTGGGTTGTACTTGGGCTCGTATGCTAGAGCCGAGTTGGAATCGATGACTTAGGTATATGTATGGGCCTATACCTAAGTAGAGTTGGTTGTTACTTCGTTATTGTATCTTTCCTTTGTGGTTTATCCTTCGTGGATTCTGGGAGACCTTCGGGGGTCTTGGGTTCCCTACTGAGTATCGTATACTCACCCCTACACAGGCTATTCCCGCACTACATTATGTTGGATGCAGACGATGGACAATGCTAATCGAGGTGGAGGCTCATGGAGCTGGACAGTATCTAGAGGTGGATCACTGGATGGGGCGTACACAGAGCAGAAAGCTGGAGCCGAGGATCAGAGGAGACTATCTATACCCACCCTTCAGGTGGGATTTCTAGAGGATGGCTCAGACTCGCTGCTTTACTTTTCAGTTGTTGTACTTTCATTTCAGTTGTACTTTTCTTTCAGTTGGGTTTGTATTCTGTCCCATTTACTTTCCAACACTTACTTTTGTACTCAGTTTACTTAGTGTTTACTTCAGCTTGTGTACTCTGTGGTGTTTGTTTCCTTTATAAAGGAATTACCTTCCCTTTCATCGGGATTTAAGCCTTTGGTGCTAGTCGCCAACCCCTAGCTTATGGAAGGCGGGCTTGGGGTAGTCACAGCACGGGCCCCGAGGACGAGTCGTGAAATTTTTCCCCAGAACAACCCTAAACAAAAAAAATTAAAACCAAGTGTATCACCTATCAGTAGCAAACAAAATCCCTATTAGAATCCCACAAAATCACACATATATAAAAAATATGGAATTAACAAAAAAGTATATTATTTTACATACAACCATAAATAGGACCAAGTCTATGTCATGAATAATACCTCAACAAACCCTCTTATTCCATATTAGTCCAAGACATTAAAAACCCCACTAATCACTATCAGATGAACTTTACTCATCACCCTCTCCATCTCCATCTCCATATTCATCTCTATCTTTACTTATTGCTACCATCACCTCTAAGACAATTATATTGAAAATTAAATAGTGTTTTTTTATATTTCAACTTAAAACCAATAAAAGTTTGTGAACTAAATGATTTTGATGTTTTGTGATTTACCTTATTACCACCAATCATTAAAGTTGTGTCATTTATGAACATACATGTCATTAAAACCATTTTATAAGAAATTTATTAATAGTTTTTGTTATATATTTCTCTTTTTGTGTTCGAACTATCATTCTTATCTATGCTTCTATCATCATTACTTCAATAAATGGATCTACAATTCCTCTATTCTATAGTACATATCTTTGTTCCTATGGTAATTCCATTATTGATAGTGTAACATTTGAGCTCTTCCCAACTGATCGTCCAATAGTAGAAAATATTTTCGATTACCTAGATTGATTTGATGTGTCGTCAACACATCCAACTCTATTGAATCTTGTCTCGGTATCATCAAAGTATCTAGAAAAAAAGGTAAGACACTCCTCTTCCAAATAGAATTTATAATTTGAGCCTTTAGGCTAAGCTTTATTTATCACATATGATTTCAAATGCCAAAGATATCTGTGAAATAAAAAAACATAATTTTGTAATTAATTAATTTCCAAAAATTGTATTCTTAAATAAAAAAACATATAAATAAAGTACCTATAAAGAGGATACATCCATCGATAAGGTATTAGGCCTCCTAATTTAACTTCCTTAACCAAATGAATATCTAAATGCATCATGATAGTAAAAAAAATGAAGGAAAGATCATCTCCATTGCACAAAGTGTCAATAAAACTCTCTTCTGAAGGTTTTCAAACTCAAATGGTTGTAGTGTTTTCTCACATAGTTTTTTTAAGAATGTGAAAAATTAGACTGCAATAGGAGTAACCTTTTCAGGTAAAAATGTACGCAATGACAATGGTAGCAACTGTTGTAATAAAATATGTGAATAGTGACATTTCAATCTGTTTAACCTATAATTATTTATGTTAAAACAACTTGAGAAGTTACTTAAATACCCATCAGATACCTTCAAATGTTTTAAAAATCAATGAAATGTATCTTTATCCCTATTTTTCATTGCAAAAATTACTAGCGCATACTTTCTATTCTCATCGGGCCAAAGATCACCCTTTATGTTCATTTCTTGTATGTTTTTTCGAGCATTGAGATGATCCTTCGATTTTCCATTCTCAATATGCAATATGAATATCAGATTGTCACAAAAATTATTCTCAATATAAATCACATCAATATTATTCTGCAACAAATTAAATTCACAATACAGAAGTTTGAAGAATATGTTTTTTATTCCATTTTTTCATTTTGAATTCACTTGATGATTCACTTCGACTCATCTCTCACTATCATTCAAATAATACACCTTACCAAATTCCATTTCACCATTTCCTAGTTTTCCCAATATTTTAGAACCTATCAACAACTTTAGATGTGGTCTATGATCAACAGAACCATTGAATTCTGACTTGTTCAACCAAAATCTATGAGATGCATCAAGAAATCTTTAATGACATAAGAAGCACCATTTTCTATTGTGAGGTAGTTATTCGGGATCAAAATCAAAGTTACAAACTAGACAAGCCAAACCCATGTAATTGTTCCAACCCGCTAAATTCCCAAGTCTAGGGAAGTCACTAATGTCCCACATTAGAGTAGCTTGTATTTTGAACATTTTTATAGAAGATTCATCATATGTCTCAACCCTGTTTTTTCATAAATCATGTAATTTTTCAATTAAATAAGTATACATAAATATCATTTCTAGGAATTTTTTCTAATAATTTTCATTGAAATTATAAAATAAATCTATTGCATACACAACCATGGGGGCAGATTATACGGGATCAAAACAACCTGCCAAATGCTATAATTGGTACTCAAAGTCCCAAATGGGTTGAATCCATCAGCAACCAATCCCAATCATACATTCCTTAGATCAGATTAGAAATATTTATATAATGAATCAAATTTCTTCAACAATTTTGAATCACGTATATTTCATATTAACCCATAAGTGTTATTATTTATAGAATGCCACTTAATGTGTTCAACATTTTTTTATGACATGAATAATCTTTATAATTGTGGATTTAAAGGAAAGTAATGCAAAACATTTGCAGGTGTGTTCATTCTCTTCTTATATATATTAGTATATTGATTCAGACTTCCAACATCACTCATTGTCTTCCATCTAGAAGTAGAACATTTTTTTTCAATCATGTTTGCTTGAATCCTCTCCCCAATAAAGCATACAATCATTGGGACATGCATGTATTTTTGTATAAATTAGACCATGCATGTTAATAACTTTTTTCATATCATAAAAAGAATCAATAATCCATACTTTAAGAAATTCATCATGCAACAATTCCAATATCATGTACATCACCTTATTTGTAATCCCACATGTGCATTTGATATGGTACAACTTCAGAATTTTTTTTTGAATATTTCAAACATACCCACTACACAACTCATGATTTCCATTGTCAACTAAACCATGAAATGAATATGTATGATCAGTGAAGTTCCCTCTTAAATTAGTCTCAATAGAATCAAGAGGAGGATCCAATGATGTGTTACAATCTTGATCTAGTTGTCTTATAGTATCAAAATCATCATCTGTCACGTTGTTATTTGTAACACCCTCAAATGGTTCTTCTGATATGTTATGATGTTTATTTTGATGTCTCCAAATGCTGAATGCATCATTAATAAGATCTTTCATTTCATTTTCAATTGTTGATGAATATGGGAGCTCATTTTATCAATTTATGTTAGTACTCAATGTTTGGGTAATGTAATATTCTTCGTTCCAAATCTAACACAAATATAGAGTAGGGAATTGCTTCAATATCAAGTGTTCATAAACATTATCTCTCTTCAACCATCTTCTAAATTTACATTTAGTACATGGAAATATTATTCTCCCATCAACAAATTGATTGGAAATTATAAAATAAAAAAACTCCTTCAAACCCTTATCATATTGAGGTGTGTTCCTCAGTAATGTGATCCATATTTTATCCATATATATCACAATGTTCCTACACATTATTAAAAAAATACATAACTATTACTAAAAATGAAAAGAGATAAATGGAAGTAAAATAACCAAAACCCATGTACTTATAATAAGAGTCATATAAGAAGATTCATACAAGTACTTGAGGGGATGTGTAATAATACTTCACTAGCATTGCTAGTGGTGGAGGAACTCATGAAATAATCACTTAAATTTTCTAGTTTAACAACATACTTTGTGTTAGTCATCATTAAATTTCCTATATATGTAACTAGATGTTCTTTTACTAAATTTTTATTATTAAATCCTGAATTTATCATAATATGATAACTTAATACTTAGTAAATTATGCGTTTATTATATATCATGCTCTAAAAATTACCTCTACCAATATAACTAGTCTAAGAACATTAGTGTAGGTTAAATGGTTAAATTTAAATACTTATATAAATGTATTCTATAAATTAATGCCCAGATCAATAAGTTTTCTAAATATTAATAATTAACATATCCAAGAGGAAAATAAATATCAATACTATTTGAGAGAAAATCGTGTTAAAGAAAAATTCTCAATAATTTATCAGGGTGATCAAATGAATTCAACTAAACGTAAAAAAATGGATATAATTTTTAATGTCTATTTAATGATACTTTATTTTAGGATGATTGATTATTCCTATTCCAAAAAAATATATAGTACTATGTGATCCTATTCCAAAACTATACATAGAACTATGTGATCCTATTAAAACATATGATAAATAATGAAGTATTTTAAAAACGATAATTAAAATCCATAAATCCTAATTGTCAAGAAAATGGTGTGTAAAAGAGTTACATTTTTTATTTAAACCCCATAAAGAGACCCTGGAAGAAAAATACATGTTGAAATCCATTTTTAATAAAAATATTCTTGTAAAAAATCAATTAAAAAAGTATCATTGTCCAATGTCAATAATTGATATTGAAGCTATGAGTATGTACTATGTACCTATGATGAATACATAATATCAAGGAAGGTACATTGGTAAAAAAATATACCACATAACAATCAAAGAAATATAACAAAGGAGTTCAAATGTGGAAATTCTAGTGTCGAGTAACTATCAAGTGATAAAAGATACATAAAACCTACCATAGCCAAGTGTCGAGGTCATATATAATTGTATAGTCCTAGGTATATTATTGATACCATCAAAGACAAGAAAAATATAAAAATGACATTCTATATTCAAATTTTGTATCTACAATGTTCACAAGTTTACTGACCCAGGGAACACTTGCTTCCTCATTCAATGTACCTAGCATAAATTAAAATTTCTAGGTTGATTATAATTGGGGTTTGAGTCTGTAAAATCCTATAATAAATATACAATTTCTCATCATTCTACCACAAATTCCCCTTGACCAATCAAAGTGGTGAGTGATATTTCAAGAAACAGGGATCCCAATAATGATCATCAATGGAATAACTATAAACAATCAACATTCTATTGGATACAAAATTCCAATAACTCCCCACCCCCAAGATCCCTCAATGACCAAAACCCCTATTTAAAAAACCATTATCTTTTTCACCAACAACCATCCATCAAGGAAAATCCTAATAAAATGATTCATCGAGAATTTAACAAATAAGATAACTTACATTAAAAATTTCTAAATGGTCTTTAATGGAAAACCTTATTGGTAAAAAATTCCTTCATCAATAAAATAAAACATTTAATTAAACCATTAATCTTATAAAATCCAATCATACTCATATTTTTTAAAATTGAATTTAATGTTTTGAAAGGGAATTTGAGGAAAGAATATGAAAACTCTATGAAATGCCTTCAATGTTTTGAAATATCATATAATAAACCATTCAAAATAAATAATTGAATGTTTTTCTTCAAATCATTCCAAAACACATTTAAAGGCAACAAACACATTAAAGCATGTAGAATTAACATCAGTGAATAAATATAATTTTATTACAAAAAAAATTTATATTTTGATATTTAAATCCACTGAGATTAGTGAAAAAACAAATATCATTTCAAAACAAAGGATTAAATCACTATATGAATGCAACCACGTCAAACACAATTTTCTTAAAAATGGGCCATTTTGGTTAAAAATCGATAAATTAGGTTTATCTAATCTCAAATGTAATAAATTAGAATTCTATCATTAAATGAATCAAAATAATAAGAAATTAAATAAAAACACCTACCTCAATATTGGTATAATAACACGTTAATGATCTAGAACCAATGAGGAGGAAGGATCCTATAGCAGCAAGTGAAGTTGGGGGACCAAAAATAGGGCGATGACAAGGGGGAGCAGTGGTAACGATAGTTAGAGGGAGAGAGAGATTTGTGGGTAAGGATCGGGATTGGGGGATTAGGGGTGTGGGTGAGGGGGTGTCTCCGAGGGTGTGCTTTTCAGCGGATCAAGATCAGGATCCAGAGTTGGTGGGGGAAGTGGGTATCGGCAGCTCGTGATCAGACCGATGGTGAGGGTGTATGGCTCAAGGGGATCAGGGGGGCTTAGGGGTGGGCATTTTAGATTGGAGGGGGTGAGGGTTTTTGGGTGGAATAAGTGTCTTGTTTTAAAAAAAATCTAACAGTTTTAGGAGTAGTTCTAAAAAAACCATCATTAAATTATTTTAAAAAAAAGTTAGTGTCTGTTTCTTAAACCACAACTAAAAAACTATCACAAATTTCTGATTTTGATGTAGTCTGCAAGCCTGCTAGGCTGAGTGAACTAGTGAATTAGAGATTAAAGAAGAGGAATAAGATGAATCCATGAGAAATGGTGCAGTTCTACAAATCAAATAAAATAAGCGATGAATGAAAACAAGATCGAATAGAGGAAATAGATTTGAACCAACGGTCGAGCTCATGTTAATGTTTTAAAATAGGATGAACAAAAATGTTAGTTCACTATCCCACATCGATTCCATGAAGCGGCGATCGAGTGTTATAAAAAATAACTCACAGATTCTCAATATTCGAGTTGGTTATCGAGGATTATCATTGGTTACACTATCACACACATGGGCTTCATCCCTACAGACTTACCAAGCCCAAACCATGTTCCTTCTAGGCACATTATGTTGGCCTTATACACATGCCCGGTCGTAGGATTACCTTCCTCTATGTAGGATTTAAAGGTTGGACCTCCCCAAAGTAGACTAGGGGTCTCCTAAGAGTGGTTGTAGGGATGAATGAATAGGATTTTACAGAAGGGCTCATTTATTTTATGAAATACTTGATAAAAATATTAATAAATAAAAACATAATTTAGAAATATAAAAAACATTAAAAAATTAACATGATGAAATTTTTTTCATAAGAAATAAAAATTTCAAATTTTAAAATATAATTATGTAAATATAAAAAGATTTATTTTTTATATCAAATATTAATTTTAACTAAATGTAATGAAATAATAATTTATCAAAAAAATAGCACCGTTAAATTATTAAAACTAATTTAAAATTATAAAAAAAATTTAAAAAAAATTTAAATTATTACATAATATTAATTATCATGATTTCAAATATGTAATCCATTTTATCAAATTCAATTAAAATAATTGGAAAATTTTCATTTAAAATTAAACCTACAATGCGATGGAAAAACAGTTTTCCAAAGAAAAGTTTTTATAACTATAAAACATTTTCATATAAAAATTGAACATAAAATTGACTATGATAACATAAATTGGATTTATAATTTTATAATTGAAATATTTTTAACTTAAAAACCATTTACAAAAATAAACTTTTAAATCCTTTAAATGAAAATATATTTTAAAAAAATTGTTATTTTTTCACCATTTATCAAAAAATTAACATTTTCATAAAATTCTAAAAAAAATATTCTAAGATAATTTTTACATGATTATTTAAAAAATAATTCCACATTTTTATATAAATTTTATAAATATTTTAAAAAATAATTTTAAAATAACTTTGTAAAATGTGAAAGATATTTTTTCAGGAAAAATACATTTTTTAAGGAAATGATGCTTTTACCTTAACTTTATGACTTGTAATATTAATTATATGAATATAAATTAATGAGTTTAGATATATAATATATAAATTTCATTTAAATAACTCATCATTACGAGTTATTTTAATTAATTAAAATGTTAAGACATTATGCCCTTAAAAAATAATCTCAGAAAAGATATCTTTTTATGAATAAAAATATATTTATATCTGAATCATGAAAATTACTGATTAAAATGAAATTAGTTAAATTATTAAAAATAAAATGGATCATATATAAATTTTACACCAAATACAAAATATAATCAGATATTAAATTACTTGATTTAATGAAAGGAAATGATAGTCTTACAAAAATTGATATTTTCACAGAAATCCAAATCATTTCAAAAAAATATAAAAATTTCACTCTAATAAAATTATGATATGATGATTTAAAAAATGAGATGATTTTTATAAAATAAAATTACTAAAATTTTTAGAAGTAAATTATATTTTTGACCCACAAAAACTAATAGAATTCATTTTCAAATAAAACATATTTTTGAAGAATAAAATGAATTTATAGAAAATTATTCCTTTATTTCTTAAAAGTTAATCAAAAAATTTGTATTTATCAAGACCCTTGTATATATTTATATCTCATAATGTGGTTAATCCTATTTATACCCACCAATTTAATAATTATGTTATAGCTATCATATTAAAATAATAATATTTCAATAGTATAATGTGGTTTATCAAAACTTCGGGTTTCATGTAACGGAAGATAATAAAGAAATAAAATTTATTATAGAGAGATATATTATGATATATCATGGTGTTACTTCCCCCCCCCTCAATAAATTTTTTACTCATAATTTATAATTTTTCTCAGTAATCAAGGGTTTGACATTTGAAAATTCTATTGTAGAAAACCCACATAGTAAAAAGGGTCAATAAAATAACCACTTAAAAATTAGGAAAGAGGATTAGGAAGGTAATGTAGAATAAAAGAAAAAATGTTTTGAAATGGAATAACATTAATTGGATGTGAAAATATGGACATAGAGGAGAAAAATAACACCCAAGGACTAAGTGAGAGTTATAGATAACATGGTCAAAATAATTTAAATGACCAAAAGGCCATAAATATGTGATGTGTGAAAAGACCATTCATTCATTCAAAATTAATATAAAAGTATAAAATTTTATTTCAAGATACTTTTCCTAATGTTTAATGATTATTTTATTATCATGATAGTGAATATAATAAAATATACTTCATTTCTTTCCATATTATATATACAATTTTATCCTTTGGTTGTTCTTCAATCAATTTCCAATTCATTTATTACTACATGAAATGAATATGAAAATAGAATTTTTTTTATTCTTGAATCTCTAAAATTGGATTTTATTAGATCATAATATCAATAGAATATTGAAAAGTCCTTCCATATGTTTTTAAATATTTATAGAAATAAAAATTGTTAGCACAAGTTATCCAATATAATATATTAATTTATAAACCCCAACAATAACACAAAAATTTCAACTTAATATTTATACAGAAAATAATTTAAGTAAAAAAACATAATAATCAGTACATCACATAGGCCAGTTCTTCAGCCTTATCGCCCTTCAGTTGTTGGTTGAAGCCCTATGACCTTCCCTGATGTGATGGGTTGTCGGCCTACATGTGGGTTGTCCTTTTTTAAAACCATATTAATACAATTCTTATAATGTTCCCAAAAATATGATGAGTATCCTCAAAAATAACATTAATCATCAAATCAATTTTTAACCACTAAGGTTTTTTATACGACTTGTTTTTCCATAGTATCAAATAATATTAATTTAATATTACTGATTTAACATAAATGATGTTATTAACCCTAAATTTTATTAATTCAATATGAAAAGAGTATTCTTCCTCAAATAAAACATCATGTTGAACTTTAGGGTTACGTATAACTTGACCTAGTAAAAAATCTCACAAAATTTCATTAATCACTTGAAAATCCCATCACTTATAACCTAAAAGGGTTGTCTAAGTCTTTAAACTTATGATCAACCTTAAACTAATAAACTCATAATGGTATCCAAAAATCTTAATAAAATATATAAGAATACATATATGATTCTAAAAATTAATTAAATCCTTAGATGTATCATGGTTATTCTAACCAAAATATAATTGATACAACACTTCTGCAACATAATCCTAAAATCCCAATTTTAAAAAACATATATCTTTCATATTCATTCTTAAACCATTAAACGTGATTTATCATATTATTACATAATACTTCTTTCCTATAACATTAAATGTGAATCGTGTATTAAGATTAATCAACCTAAATATTATCATGCTTCTTTAATAAAAAAAATACTGTTAAAATAGCACATACCTTTTATATGTCATTCGTAGTCTCTTGATCATAAATAGTAAATCCATTACTCGTATAACCTTGATGATTATTTTATTGATCTCTCCCTCAGGGACATCAATTTTCATAATGTCCATACTTTCAAAATTTAAAACATTAAACTATCTATGATAACCTAGGGAAACCATTATTCTTGTCCATTTATTTAATAAAAAATTTCATTTTTCCTTGATAATTACTTGTTTTGTGTCCTTAATTTACACTCTCAAAACATCTTCTTGTTCCTATGAGATATTTACTTGATTGATTCTTCCAACATTCCAGGCACGTTGGAATCTAACTATTATTTCCTTGATGGCCTTTATGAAAGTCTATCTTTATCTTATTAGGTGTGTCATTAAACTCACCAAATTGACATTGTTAATCATATAATGAGATAGATGATTAAGAATAATCACAAGGCTTCACATTCCAGATCTTATTTCACTTGGTTTCTCATGAGGACAATCATTCCATTAACCATCACATTCAATATTTACATGATTCTTTTGGGTTCTATCCATTGAATAAAACCAAAAAAAGTGTGAGAAATAATAATCATAATGGGAAACTACATAGTTTGGAAAAATCATTTATAAAATTCCTAAATCATGACAACCATTTTTTAATCTATGACACATTAGGTTTTTCCTAGGTCATTCATAATCATTATTAAAATCCTTCATGATGTTTAGTAAAGAGTTTGTGAATTTAAAAAACATATCTCCTGGGAGTGTCAAACCATGTGTGTAAAAAGGCCTGTTATTGTGCACCAGGTGATGCTTTAATCAGATCCCAATGCTCCCTTTTTAGAGTGATTCCCTGTAGGTACAACTTTTACAAAGTGATATCCACTTATAGTATCCATATAGGGATGAAATAACTTGGAAACCACTTTAACTATCCTTAATTAATGTTATAATATATTTTCCAATACTTATAATTATCCTTATACATATGCATATGGTTTTCACAAAATTTTTATCATCCTAGTTCCAAAGGTTAACTAAACCTTTCCTATGATACCGACTATAGTGACCCTATATTTTCATACATCAAAATTGCATCTTAATATATGAATATTAAATTAATTAAAAAAACATGCACGAGGAATATAAAGGTTTAGTGTCTTTGTAAACATGGATACATATACAATGGGTTCATAAGTGAACTACATCATTTATCACTAAGTTATTCATAAATAAAACCCTTCATAGACATATCATACTTACCTTTTCTCATAACCTAGGGAAATAAAACATAATATAGGGTGAGTGTAGTACCCCTGGTTTCTGGTACATAACCCTTTACTTGTGATTTTATGGATATCAAATATAAGGTTGAAATTTGGGAGATTTTGGTGAAATTTCAATAAGTTTTGGGGGCTAAAGAGGAGGCACACGTGTTGCGCACAGTTTATCAAAACTGTATGGAAATTCTAGGAGAAACTGTACGCAATAACAGGTTTGAGGAAGGGTGATTTTTTATGGTGTGTTTATAGTTAATGAGACAATGGGATAATTCCATGTGAGGGTTTCCAAAAGAAAGTATCTAGTGCATGGTTAGTGCATGGTTTTTCTAACTATGCAGTCAAACCCTGCGCAGAGACAAAAGCTATATCCTGTTTTTTATGATCTTACTCATTTTTTCAATAATTATATATATTTTTAATTAAAAACGCCCCTAAATTTATATTTCACTCAAATGGAGGATGTATAACCTCTCCCAATATAATTGTAATCAATCCAGATTCCTCCCTTGGTGTTTTCAGGCCTGATTCTTGAGGTATCTCTTCTGTCTTCGTCGTTCCACTCATGCTTTCTTAGGTCTAATTAAATCTTCTTCTCTGATCCTATTTATTTTTCATATCTAAACCTATTATAAATAGATATATATTTTTTAATGTCAATAAATTGAGCTTTGGTCAATATTTTAAGAGAAGATGAGATCTAAGGTTGTTTCTTGGAGAATTGACCTGGCTTTTTGTGCATTCTTCGTCTGTTGTCTATTTTCATCAAAACCTTTGAGGTAAGTGGCTTCAATATCATATCCTATTGATAGAATTGATTGTATTAGTTTCAAAGTGATTTAATTGAATGAAATTTATTGTTAAATCTTAGTTCAATCATGGAATAAATCTTCTTTAGTGACTATTTGTCGTTTTTAGGAAATTGTGAAATCTTGATGAATTGTTCTGAAAATTGCTTTAGCTTCTTGAGTTTAAAATGGTCATTTTAAATTATATATTTTCTATAATTTATAAATGGTTTTCTGTAAATGGTTTTATACATAAAAATTTCATTTTATTGAAATGGTTTGTCTTTGGGATGGTTTTGATGGAGAACAGTTTTCAATAAAAAGGTGATTTTATTGAAAATGAATTTTTGGCATGATCATTGGGAATATTTGTGCATGAGTTCATATTGAATATGTGGGGAATGGTTTAAAGATGACCTTTTTATTGGTTTAAAAGGTTTAATGTCACATGGGATATAATTACCATGTGACGACTTGGTAGATCGATGAGAAATCGCTCATGAGTGTGGAACTGTTATAATGAAGCATGCATGTTTGATATATGAATGTGTGGAATGGTTCGGGTATGAAACAAATGATACTGTGAAATGGTTTTAAATATTTATTAGTGTTTTTATGGAATTATAACTTTCTGTAAAATTATTTTTAATAACACTTGTTTACTTTTGGTTGCAATAGTTTTTGGGACTTGTTTATATTTGTTTATAAACTATTTTGGGAAATTGTTTTATATAAACTATTTTATATTAATTTTTATAACTCTTCTATCCTATTGGAGTGAGTAGGTAAGTCATTGGGGAAAGACTACTTTGTTTTATACTCACACATTCATTGGAACTTTGGTGATTTTTTAGATGTTACCTTCCAGGATTGGGGAAAAGGTAATGTTTCACAAGTTCTTAGCACCACTTCATGATACTCGGGTTGTTTGGTGATATTCGGTCATAGAGCTTGGGGAGAATGAACTCATTTATTATACATGGAGTTTTTAGTTTTACTTATCATATTTACATTGATAGTTGGTTTGTCTTTCATTGTTTCACACTTTGAAGTTGTTTTATCATGAATAAAGTTGTTATGTTCTCTTGCTTTTTCTCATGAATCATTTTGTGAACATTTTGGTTATGGTTTGTTGATTTAGTTGTTTTTTTCTTTAAGGTTAAATCATCCCCCACTTGTATTTTAAACACTTAAGCATTTATTTCTAGCCATTGGAATCTTTGGGATATCTCTTAAGGCTAGTAATGATTCATTGTATTCTCAAGAAAATTAGAATAAGCGGGCCAATAGAAATGGTATCAGCTCATTTGGTTCTTTCCTAACAAGTAGTTTTCAGTGTTCTTGATCATGGAGTTGAAATTAATTCTTTTATATTCCTTGGATATATATCATATAAAGGATTAGGATTATCAGAACAAGAAATGTATACCATAAAACTACGTAGCTAACTCTTTTATGTTGAACTTCATGTTACCAGGGAGTTGGGTACATAAGTGTTTGGAGACACTTCGAGGATTTTGAAATCTCATTTTCATGAGTTTAACCAATGATACAAGCATGCCATGCATTAAAGTAATAAATTTTCACTAGGAGTGCATACATCATTTGAAGTAATGATTTATGTTGTGTAAAATTGTTGATTTTTGAAAGAGTGTGAAATTTGTTTTCAAATAAAAAATGTTGAAAAAGGAGATGGTTATGGAATTTTGAAAATGGTTAAATATTTAAAAGTAAGAATTGAATTTTTGAAAAGGTTTGAACATGAAAATTTTTGTTTTTGAATAAAAATGTTGTGATAGTTGATGTGATATAATTTTAAATGCAAATCCATCAGTTTTTAGAGAGTGAGACTTAAATATTTTATTGTTTGTTTAGAAAATGGCACCTGGTAGGCAGTGTAGAAACCAACTGTAAGAAGCTGTAGAGAACATGGTTTCACCTGAGCCATAAGTGATCCAAGAGCTAGTTCATTGTACCATTTAGGGGTTTTGGCCTGTGGATATGGGGAACTAGAGGGATGAGCCAAGAGACATGGATCATTCCATCCAGTTCATGAAGTAGAATCCACCCATCTTCTGGGGTGATTATAAACTAGAAAAGGTAGGGGTGTGGTTGAACATGATGAATCCTATCTTCTAATTCATCAACACACCATCAGATCTAAAAGTTAACCTAGCCACATATATTCTCAAGGATATTTCACACCAATGGTGGGAATTGGTACTTCATGCTAAAGAGAATCAAGGCCTTACTTGGGACGATTTTGAGGAATTGTTTAACAAAAAATTATATCCTCACATGTTACGGATCTAGGGGATGATATAATTATTTAGCCTAAAGTATGAAAATATCTATGTCACAAATTATCTAGCTAAATTCATGCATTTAGTGCACTTTTCACCTGAAGTTGCAGAAAGCATGACCTTGAAGGTATGAATATTCGAATCAGGGATAAGGAAATAAATTTGATTGAAGATTTCAATGATTGGTATTAAAGATTATATAGAGATGGTGAATAGGGAAACAATGTTTGAGAGGGACATATCTGGAGCTATGGTAGGAGGAAGTATGATGATCCCTACTATAAATGGTGAAACTCCAATGTTGGGAGAAAGCGAAAGAGAGACACCTATTTCCAAGGTGGGAGCAGGAATCATAATATGACATCTAGATCGATAAATCTTTCTCCATGAACAAAGATCCATGATGGATGCTACCAATGTTGTTCCTTTGACCACATAAAGTAAGAGTGTATGACACCACCAAGAGCATTCCACAATTGAAACAAGATGGGACACCTTATGATCTTTTCTCACATTCCTCTGAGGTCTGATACTTGAGACACTTCTCAGGTGTCACAAGAATCATATGCTTTGATAGAACAAGGCCAGTAGAATCATTCTCATCAGCAGAGAAAAGCTATCCATGGTTATTCTTAGAATACCATGACTCTTAAACAAGGGAAATCTCGGCAAGGAAACATGGATTAGAGTACAGTGATGAAGAAACTATATGGAGTTGAGTAGATGATTTTTGATGATTAGGCTGGACCATCTACAGTGATAGGTATGATTCTTTTGAATTCTACCTTTGTGAAAGTATTATTTAATACCAGCGCATCACATTCCTTCATTTATTTTCATTTTTTTGACCTTCTATGTTAAAAACATGAAATTATTCCCTCTGTGATAAAACTAAAAACTCCCCTCAGTGAAATAGAATGTAAATCCTTTGTGTGTAGGGAATGTGCTATAACTGTTGGTAGTGATGTGCTGAAATGATACTTCTTGATATTTTAAATGGATGTCTATGATGTAATCCTGGGTATGGATTGGTTGAAAATTTTCAAATCTCACACCGACTGTTATAGAAGAACAGTTAGTTCACATCTAAGGATGGCATCAAGCATCTCTTCAATGGAGGTAAGGGTGTGAAGAAGGGTGAAATGGGATTTTTGGAACTAGTAGGGAGAATGAACTCTTACCAGTTGGTGGATTTGACTTTATCATCGATGGAAGAGATCCAAGATGTCAGTTTTCGTGTAGTGGTGGATCAATTTACTTAGGTCTCTCCTGATAAATTTTCAGGGCTACCACCTATAAGAGAATTAGAGTTTAGTATTGATCTCCTTTTGGGGACCAGTTATATTTCCCTTTTTTCTAATAGGATGAAATCAATAGAGTTAAGGGAATTAAATATGCAGTTGGAGGAGTTTGAAAGCAAGGGTTTCATTTGGAAAAGTATGCCTTTGTGGGAAACACCAGTCTTGTTCACGAAGAAAGCATATGAAACTCTTAGACATTGTATCGATTATCGTAAGATTAACAAAGTTATACTAAATAATCAAAATCCACTTCAACACATTGATGATATGTTTGATCAGTTAAGGGGAGATTAGTGGTTCACTAAAATTGAATTACGATCCAGATATCATCAACTGTGAGTTTGGAAGGAAGAAATTCCAAAGATATCTTTCAGAATTAGATATGGTACAAATATGTAGTTATGACTTTTGGTCTAACAAATTAACTAGTAGTCTTCATGGATTTGATGAATCATATATTTTAGTTATATCTGGATTCTTTTGTTATGGTGTTTTTGGATGACATATTGGTGTATTCAAAGACAAGGGATGAACATGAGAATCACTTGTCAACAGTGTTAGAATTCTTGAGAGACCACCGTTTGTATTCCAATTATCTAAGTGATATTTTTGGATACAAGAGGTATGCTTTCTTGGCCATTTGATTTATAAAAAAGGTGTTTTAGTGGATCTTAAAAGGATTGAAGCTGCTATCTCATGGTAACCACCTAATAATTTCTTTGAGATAGGATTTTTTCTATGTCTAGGTGGTTATTACTGATGATTTTTTGCATAAATTCTCATGGCTAGCCTCTCTAATGAAATATTTGAAAAAGAATAATTCTCCCTTCCAATGGATAGAGGAATGGTAAAAGTCTTTCTCGGAGCTGAAAGTTTGTCTTACTTCGGAACCTATCTTGATTTTTCCAAAATTAGGATAGGGATATGTGGTGTATTATGATGCTTCAAGATTGGGTCCGGGATATGTTTTTATGCAAGGAGACCATGTTATGGATTATGGTTCAAAGCAGTTGAGAGTACATGGGAAGAACCACCCAACACACTATTTGGATCTATCTACAGCCATCTGTGCTTTGAAGACTAAATTTCATTATCTCTTTGGTGAGAAATTCACTATGTTTACAGATCATAAAACCTTGGAACACATTTTCACACAGCGATATTTAAATCTGATGCAAAACATATGGATAGAGTATCTCTAAATGTTTGAATTTTACTCTATGTGTACACCGAGAAAATGGAATTTGGTGGAGGATACTTTGAATAGAAATTCATATGCTCAGTTGGTAAAAGAAGCTTTAGAGGAATAGTAGTTGATGTTGGTATTATCCAACATGCATGTGGAATGTGAAGACCAATGTGATGTTGCGGTTTTATTTTTTGATACGCTTGTTCTTGATTTGGTAAAGGTGACCAAGGAGGCACAAACATCTGATGCAGAATGCTTGGTTATGAGTTCAAAACTAAATGGTGGGGAGAAAATTTAAAGCTGGAAACTTGATGGGATTTCAGTTTTGTGTTTCAAAGATTGGATGGTTTTACCAAAGGCATTTCAGGAAAAACTCATTCATTATTACCACCATTCGATATGGGTTGTATATCTTGGAACATAGAATATGTATAAGGCATTGAAGTTGTAGTTTTGGTGGAGCAGAATATAACATTAAGGTGTTTGATTTTGTCTCGCGGTGCTTAACTTTTTAGTATGTTAAAGCAGAGCATCGTAGACCAGCAGGTATGTTGCAGTCTTTACCAATTCTAGTGTGGAAATGGGAGCATATAGATATGGATTTTGTTACAGGTCTCCAAAGTATATTCTATAAACACGATTCCATATGGGTGATAGTGGATTGTCTTAGCACATCGTCCTATTTCATTCCAATTCATGAAACTCATACAGTGGAGGATCTGTCTAAAATCCATATCCAATAATTGGTAAAGAGGCATGGATTACCGATGTCAATTGTATCAGACAATGATTTGAGGTTCACATCTCGTTTCTAGAAATAAATAAAGAAATCCATTTTCACTCAGTTGAATATGACCACGGCGTATCATCCTCAGATGGATGGGAAATCTGAACGGATGATGCAAATTTTGGAATACATGTTGCAAGATTGTGTAATAGATTTTGGTGTCCCATGGGAAGAGCATATAACCTTAGTGTAGTTCTCATATAATAATAGTTATCATGTCTCAATACATATGGATCTGTTTGTAGAATTGTAAGGGCATCCTTGTCATTCTACACTGTGTTGGGTGGAAATAGGTGAAACTTTACTAGTCAAGATGAGCCTTATCCAAGAAACAACAGAGGAAATTCAATTTATTGGAAGGAGGAAAAAGGAAGCTCAAACTCATTAGCAATCTTATGAAGAACATCATCGATGGTCATTTTCATTTTTTGTTAGTGATCGTGTGTTCTTGAGGATTTCTCCAAGGCTTAGACCTTTTCATTTTGGGATGCATGGAAAGTTATATTCTCAATATATTGGCCTTTTTGAGATACTGTAATGGGTTGGAGAGGTGGAATATTGGTTGGAATTTCCACCATGATTCATTTCAGTGCATAATACGTTCCATGTATCTTAGTTGAAAAAGTATTAGCTTGATCCTGACCACGTGATTAGATGGAATCATGTTGACCTAGGTCCAGATGCTTCATTGGTACATATACCAATGTAAATTGTGGATAGGTAAGAGAAGGTACTGAGTGGGTAAATCATTGGTCTAGTGCAGGTTGTTTGGCAGCATGGTTTGATTAAGGAAGAGACATGGGAATGTGAGAAGGAAATTAAAGATCAATGGTCGGAACTACTTAAGGGAAAGGATGGTTTTCTACTTTCCAAAAGATAAATGGTGGGGAGAATTTAGTGCCCCCTATTTATAGTATGCAACCCTTTCTATGTTTTTTTATGGATATAACGTATAAGGGTAAAAGTTGGTAGAGTTTGGTAAACTTTCAATAAGTTTTGGGGGCTAAAGGAGAGGCACACAGGTTGCGCACGGTTTATCCAAACCATGTGGAAATCCTTGGAGAAACTGTGTGCAATAGCAGGTTTGAGGCAGATAGCATCAAAATAGTGTGCACACAATTAAGGATACTATGTGAGGAGTCCATGTGAGGGTTTCCAAAAGGAATTAGATAGCACACAATTAGTGCACGATTTTTCTAACCATGTGGTCAAACCATGAGCACAGTTAAAAGCTAGATCCTATTTTTTAGGATCTTACTCGTTTCTTCTCTAATTAGCTCTTTTTGGCTTCAAAATTTCCATAAATAAATATTTCTATCCATTAAAGGCTGTATAGCCTCTCCCAAGTGAATTGTAATCAATCTAGAGCCCTCCCTTGGTGTTTTCAAGCCTGATTCTTAAAGTATGTCTTCATTCATTGTCGTTCCTCTCACGCTTTCTTATATCTAATTAGATATTCCTCTTCGATCCTCTTTCTATTTTAGATATTCACCTATTATGGGTAGATATATTTTTTGGTTTTTCAAATAAATTTATGTTTTTTCATGATTTTTATAGAATAATATATCTAAGGTTGTTCCATGGATAATTGACCCGGCTTCTTGTGCGTTCTTCGTTCATTGTTGAGTTCCACAAAATCCTTTGAGGTGGGTGGCTGCACTCTCATATCCTATTACTAGAATTCATTAGATTAGTTTAAAATTGTTTAAACTGAAAGAAATTGATTATGAAATCTTGTTTCAATTCATGGAATAAATATTATTTACTAATGATTTATTGTTTTTATGAAATTGTGAAATCTTGATGAACTGTTCTGAAAATTGTTTTAGCTTATTGAGTTTAAAATGGTGATTTTAAATTATGAATTTGATGGAACTTCTAAATGTTTTGTTGGAAAGGGGGTTCTCAATAAAAAAGGGGTTTTTTATTTAAATGGTTTGTCTTTGGGATGGTTTTTATGGAGAACAATTTTCAATAAAAAGGTAATTTTATTGAAAAGGCATTTTTGGCATGATCCTTTAGCACCACTTCCTAATAATCAGGTTGTTTGTTGATCTTGGATTATGAAGACTAGGGAGCATGGAGTCATTTAGTCTTCTTGGAGTCTTTAGTTTTCCTTATTCTTTTTACTTTTATAGTTGGTTTTTATTCCACTATTTCACACATTGAAGTTGTTTTATCATGAATAAAGTAGTTATGTTGTCTTGCTTTTGCTCATTCTTCATTTAGTGAACGGTTTTTTGTTATGGTTTTTTGGTTTAGTGGTTTTTTTATTTAAGGGTTAATAATCCCACACTTTTATTTTAAACCCTTTGTAATTTATTAACAACCTTTGGCATCTTGGGGATGCCACTAAAGGCCAAGTAATTATTCATTGTATTCTCAATCCAATGAGAATAAGCGGGTCATTATAGTGAGATTATATACTTAGTAAGGTAAAATAAGGGATATATCCATGATCAGATAAGTGTAACATGAGAATAAGTGTCTGATAACATGATTATAACATTTAAAGAATAGGAATCTATATAAAATAGATCATAATCTTGAGTCATGACATAAATCATGGAAGTCCAAAAGACATGAATCATAATTGAATCAAAGATCATGATCCAAAAGAATATGACTTTGTAATAAGATGTAGACTTTTGGCATAAACGTGAGTATAGAAAATCATTTTTTTAATAGTAAAGGATCATTTCCAAGAAAATCATAGTGGAATGATTTCACCCCCAAAACCATATAGATAAATAATAAGTATGGTATCATTGGATCATATCCTAGTAAATTTTATAAAATTTAAATGGATGTTATATTAGATGGAAAAGTATTTTTAAAAGATCACTTGGAACATTTATTGAGGAAAATACCTTTTCCAATTTAAAAATAAAATATTAAAATATAAAAAAAGTCCAATTATTTTAAAATATTTTTTAATAATTAAAAAAATGGTAAAAATAACATTAAAAATTATTTTTATAATTTTAAAAACATTCTTTATAACATTTTTAGAAAACATGGAAATGGTAGAGAAAGTATTTTCGATAGAAGAGAGAAATAAAGTCAGGTTTCCTTAAAAAACATTTTATATTATTAAGTATACAAATAGAGAAAAATTAAAAGAAAACACGTAATTTCTATAAATAACCATAGGATAAGGAAACATAGGAGTTTCTTGATGTTTTAATCAAAATATTTCATCATCAGAATCATAATCACAAACAATCGTGATAAATAGCGAGATTATAACATAAAAGGCCTTACCACTTTTTTAACTTTTTAATCATAATATTAAAGAAGGAATAAATTCAACTAAAACTTTAAATATCTTTAAAATAAGTTTATTTCTAATATAACCAGTCCTAGTGTTAGTATTTACACCATATAAAATTAATGATTTGTGAATATGGCATGTGTCCGATGGAAATAAAATTGAGAAAAAAATATTTTACCTCAAGTATAAAATTTCTTCTTACACATTAAAAAATTCTGTATAATAAATATAAGAATATTATAAATATATTAAATAACCATAATATTATGTATATAATACCATATATTATTTACTTAAATTGTTTTATCACCTATTTATTAACAATTATTTGTTAAAACCATTGTTTTGGGTAATAACTGCTTCACTTTCCATGTATGTTTTAGTTCGATAGATTTGGTCCATGTAATTTGATCATGGATAATTCATATCCATAAATTTAATAATTATATAAATTTAATATATCATAATTATATAAATATTTATACTCATCCATAAAAGTACATATAGAAAAAATAAGTACACCGTTTAGGGTGACAACAGCTTTTAGATACGCATAAACATTGTTTTAATTTTTTGATGGATGTAATAAAAGAAAGTTAAATAATATTTCACCTATATAGAATCATTTTTATATCATATATATTATATAATTAATTAAATAAATCCTTATTACCATCAAAGTCAAAATAAAATGCAAAATGCATCACATCACTTCGTTGAGGCAGTAGTCTGAACGTTCACATGAGCAAAGTTATCATTTTCCAATGGATTGGAGGGTAAGAAAGTAGATGTAATATTATAATTATATAAGTATAATTATTTCATAAATATCATATATAAATATTAAATCCTTAATTATATTCATCTTTGAGAGGTATTTATGGAAAATTAATTCCATCAATTTGTAAGGTGGTAGTCCACTGTACACATGATTGATGATTTTGTTTCCCATTTTATGGAAGAGGATATGGATATAGGTTATTATATTAAAATAATAAAATATAATTATATGAAATATATTTATATTAACATATCATAATTTTTTAATAATATTTTTATAATGTGGAAGTATAAATAAAACAAAAACGCATGTTTAATAATTATAGCTATTCTTCAGACAACATCTTTATGTTTATACCTAAATCCTTACTAAAATGGTTTTATAATAAAAACAAGGTATATAGGTCATTTAAATGTATGTAATTAAAGTTTTTTTGTAGGTATATTTTGAGCCAAAAGTCTCTTTAATTTTGGGGATGAAAGGATAAAGGTGTCCTTTTATAAGTGGGGGAGGTGACACACTAGGAATTTTGAAAAGAATGAAATATATCCACATTTCACACACACAAATTGAATAAAAATGGACCATAAAAAATAACTAGATGAGATAAGTTATAAATATTTAAATAAAATAGAAATTAGACATTCTTTAAGATCATTTTAACCCTTATCCTTTTATTTTAACCCTCTAGTAAACTTGTTTCATTTTTAACTGTGGAAACTGATTTTTATTGTTTTCACTATTCCCTTTGAAAAAAATTAAGTTGATTTTATTTTATTATATTTGATTATTATTATTCAAAATAATTAATATATTTTATAAAATTAATTTCACATAAGTGGTATAATTTAATCCAAAATTTAACCCGCAGATGTGACAAAAAAGTAGTTCTCCAATGAAAAATCTTCCTAAGTATAAAAACATATCATATAAAAATTGATCATAAAATTAATTAAAATAACATAAATTAGATTACTAATAATATAATTGAACTCATTTTACTTTTAAAACTGTTTAAAACAATATTTTTGTACATTATTTAAATGAAAAGAAAATTTTAATAAAAATCACTATTTTTAACTATTCATTGAAAAATTATTCCTTTTAAAAAATTATAAAAAATTAACTCTAAGATAATTTTTAATTGTTTAATTTAAAAATTAATTTCATTTTTTCATTTATATTTTCTAAAATTGGAAAATTTTTATTTTAAACTAAATTTTCAAAACATGATGAATGACAATTTTTAGGAAAAATGCATTTTCGTGTAAAAGATGATTATAGGTTAACTCCATGGAAGTAATATTGATTTTAAGAATTTAAATTAATATAGATATATACATAATATACAAATATCATCTAAATCATTACTCATTATGATTTATTTAAATTATCAAAAATGGGAATACATTTTTCATTTAAAAATATCTTTCAAAAAAGATGTTCTTTTAAGCATAAAAAGAATTTTATAGAACAATCATGAAAATATATGTTTAAAATGAAATTAATTAAAATTTTTTTAAATAAAATGGGTAATATTTAAATTTAATAACAAATCCAATATATATTCAGGCTTTAAATTACTCTATCTAATGAATGGAAATGAGAATTTTACCAAACTCAATATCATCACTGAAAATCCAAACTTTTTAGAAAAATTTGAAAATTTACCCATAAGATAATTTTGATATGATGATTGAAAAAATAATATATATTTTATAAAATAAAATTAATAAAAGTTTTATAAATTAATTATTTTATTTTTTGTATGAATATTAATAAAAATAATTTTTATAGAAAATGTATTTCTAAAGAATAAAAATACTTTAGTGAAACTTTTGTGCATATTTAACAAGAATTAATTAGTAAATTTGTATTTATTAATAAACACACACACACACACACAAATATATATATATATATCATAATTTTTTTAATTTTATTTATATATATTTAAATAATAATAAATTAATAGTATAATGTGGTATGTTAAAACTCAATGTTGTGTGTAAAACACTCTATCTATGTAATATCAAAAATATAAATATAAATATATTCAAAAAAAATTGGGTGAAACATTTTTCAATTGAGTGTTTAACTAACAACTAGGGTAGACCTAGCACTTGAAAGCATCTAATGTATTTGTTCAAGTGAGAAGAGATTCCAAATTATTTCTTTAAAATCAGTATATACTTCACCTAAATGTTAAAATGATTAAACAGGTATCATATGTGAAAATTTGAGCTTTTTTTTGTCTAAAATTATGAACCTTATTTTCTATAAAGGTTTTGACCACATAGACCTAGATTTGATTTTTATGGTTCATCATAAAGATAAATTTTATTTCAAGATAATTCAGATAATTCCTTGTTGATGTTTAGTTCCTACAATCACTTTAACAAAAAATTTGTGATTCTTGTCGAATTTATTATCTCATGGATTTTATGAAGATGTATATACCCATAAGGATAAAAGATGTTGATGAAATTATCATGGAATAAAATTATTATAAGGAAATGAATTTGAAAATGTTTCTCCCCATGATTTTTAAAAAGTGGTATTAGTTTTCATATCAATTGGTATTTTAAGTGGTATAATATTCCAATTAGTATCATCTCTCAAGTGATATTAAACATGGTTGGGGAGAAGAACTCGAAAGTTGAGGAAGTTCTCCCATACACCCAACTTGAAAATAAGGAGGAGAGGAATGTGACCCTTATATTTAAGGGGGATAATTTCCTTCCCTTTTAATACATTTTCCATTAAGGGGAGTTAAATTACATTGACCAATAGTGACTATCTGGAATTGATTGGTATAGGGAAGTGATTATAATTGACCATAAACTGAAATGTGGATATCTAAGCACCCAAAGGTGTTTGGTTGTATTTTTTTGTAAGTTTGGTTTTCAATGTAACAAATGAAAAGATGAGAAGTTTTGGGTGACAGATAAAGTTTCCACTCAATGTATGAAGAAGAGATGGTGCCCATATACCATGGGTAAAGGAGTATGATGATTTATACACTGTTTAATACCTAGATGAACCGATTAAAGTGGGTATCCCATTACATATTATGATTCAAAGAGCTAAAATTTATAAAAGAACATGACATGTGTTGAAGAAGGAGTTATAATACTATCTAAAATAGTTAATAAAAACAAGACCGCTAACTACAGTGAATAGTTTTAAGAACTTTTATAATTAGTGGTAAAATGACTATCTGATTAGAGTTTAAAAAACCACTAGTTATGAGAAGGCCATACTTACATGTGGTTATATATGGATGATAACAACCATGATAATAATCATAGATGAATGTGAAAATATAGTTTTAGGTTGTTTGAAATATGAAGTGCATCGCACGATATTAAAGAACTCAAAGATTTTAATTTTCATATGTTGGAAAGTCCTTGAGAGTCATTTTTAAGTGATAAGTAAGGTTTATAAATTCCAAAATGTATTTTGAGGAATTTAGGATTGGCTGATATCATATAGAGTCGAAGTGGAGGAGTCATGTTTCAAAATGGATAGAAATATTGAAAAATGGATAAGTCCATATTCTATGTAGTTGAATTCTATTATAAGAGAATATACGAATAGTTGAATCTATATAGCCAAAGTTCAGCATATGTAAATATTCTCATATGTTTATATTCATGTGTGTTAATTTAGTGAAGTAGCTAAATTCCTTACATAAGGTATTTCTATGGCGTAACCAAAATCGGTATCACCAAATGTTGTTGTCTATCTAAAATCAGATCCACATAAACAAATAAATACTCACATAGGTGATTTGGAATAGGAGAACTAAATATCCAACTTTTTATATATGAAGAACCACATAAGGTAATTATTTGCGTAGATGAGTCTGTATCTGAAAAAATGAATTTCACATTGCCAAATTTTCCTTTCATGCTCTATGAAAATTAAATAATTCCAAAAAATATATTCTAAAGAAAAACTCATATGTCATGATGAAAGGGTTATTCATTAATGGTATAAACATCACAAAAGCCTAAAAAGTATTGATATCTAGTGATTATAATGAATAGTAGATAATCTTAATCTATAGTAAATGGAAGATAGAGGGGATATTAAAATAGAAGTTTCCAAAATTATTTAATTATGTAAAAATACAAATCAGTCGATGAAGATGTTTTTCTATCAAGATCAAAAAATCATGATTCTTAGAGAATACATGAAATAATCATAGTATTATAAATAATTAAGGAGGATAATTTATACATGCTTCTCTTTTAGAAGAAAAATAAAGTTATCGGGTTTTCAAGAATAATGAAGATAAAGTTCTATCAAACCTTGAACTAATGTTTATAAAAGTCTGCATCATTTTGTTTGGAGGTTGTTATATTATTCATGAGTACATGGGATTGAAGTTAAGTAATTTTCCCAATACCTAATTAATGATAAGAACTGATGTGTTTTACCCGTAATAAAAAATATTTCTACACCTCATCTGTTTGTCGTGTATTTTATACAACTATGGAAATTTGTAAAGTATAGATTTTAGGGGATTTTTTTGAGGAAGTTGAAGTTATTCCTATTATATATTTTTTATGATATTATAGTCTAAGTTTCAAAAATGAGATTAATTTAATGAGGGTATTCTAGGAATACATTTTGGTATGAAAAAGAAATGCACATGAATACATGGGAACCCAAAAGGGGTATTCTATTATCGTACTTTTGTGATGGATACTACTTTTTTTACCTCGATGTGACATTTATAGGGATTGAAAATTAAAGGATCATTTAATGTTTCATCACATTCATTTGGTAATTTTTAGAGATTTAGGGGAATAAATTTGAATATAATAATCACCTTTAGTTGGTTTGTGTTTCAATATTTAGTATCCAAGGATTTTGTTGTTGGATGAAATCTGAGGATATCATAGGGAAGAATGAACCATTTCATGTTATAGAAAATAGTAATACTAATAGGTATTGGTCATCATTATGAGATCAAATTGAAGTTTTACTAATTATTGATAAGTATAAGAACCTATGACATCCTCTTTTATAGAAGTTTTCTAAGGAGCTGTTGGGTTTTTATATCATAAGAGCTCGTTAATTAAGACAACCAAGTTAATAGACTCAATATATCTATCAAACTAGGCTATGAGTAGTGATCAAGCTATAAATTATACTAGAAGACAAACTGACATTCAAATAAGTTTTTTATAAGAAATATATGATCATTCTTATTAATACAGAGACATCATATGTGGAGATTATGAACTAATTCCAAAGAGAAAATTCAAGGGAGAACTTGCATATACATGGTGGGAATTTGTGGAAACTATGTGACATAGGGTATTCAAGGGAAACACTATGGTAATAAATGAATACAATGTAAATACAATGAAGAATTTAATTTTTAAGCTTTAAAGACAAGTCATGTGAGAGGCATGCCAAGTGGCTAGTTTGACTCTAGATAAGAGAAGATTATTAATACCGTGATCTAGTTTTGATGTGTGAATCACCCAATACTTATAATTGTGATATTTTATTATAGTGTACAATAGTTGAGTGGTTCACATAACTAACCAAAAAAAGTATTATGTCTTTTTCCCAAACCTTGTTATTTTTTGTTCTTATTCCTTTATTTACTGCATTATACGGGTGAGGCTATGATACCTATGAAAGAGTGGATCATGACTAAATAAGTCTATAAGGATTAATTAATGGGAATAAGTCATAAAAATTTTAAGTGAAAACCAATTCACCCCTCCTCTCATAGTTTCCCATCATCGCCCAGTGCATTTTAGTAATAATGAAATTAAATGAATCATGATAAGGGAATAAACCTGAAAAAATTTCTTAAGTAGGAAAATAATTAATTTAATTTTATTATACATGAGTTAAATTATGTACATGGTGAGTAAGACTCGAGGTAAGAGATTTACCATATTAATATCCCTTCATTAGGACATAAAAATGTTTTTTTAATGATTTATATACTACTATATGGATTTCTTTGGTCATTTATTTTCTGATATTCAAGTGGTTTAAAAATGATTTCAAAATTATCTTCTTCGGTTAACTTTTGATTCAAAAGTTTCCAAAGCTCTAAGATATTTTATTTAATACTTTGGTATAAAATTAACTTATTAAAAATATTCTATTATATATAATTATTCTTTAAAATAATTCAATAATTTATTTAAATATTATCAAAGGAAAATTTTAACTATCCTCGAATCTATAATGTTTTTATAATGTAATATTTTAAATGTTTTTGGAATGGCTAACTTTTTACTCTTTCTACCAAATTTCAAAAGAATTTTTTTTCTAATGTATATGAGATGAATTAATTTTCCTAATGACATGTCTGTTATTCATTATCAAGCTTCCTCAACAAGTTTACAAGGTTTTTCAAAGATGATACTTTTCCCATTATTTTAGAAATTTCTTGTTTCTAAATGTTTTCAGAAGAAAAGGATATTTCATCACATTTTTATTAGATAAATAAAAGTGATTTTTATTATTGTTTGAAATTCTAATTTTATGGGTTTTATGATGAAAAGTGAAAGTTATGTGATGTTTTGGTTTTAAAATATAACACTTGGGAATTATTAAATAAAGTTGGAATGGGGAGTAAAACTAATACCTTATGAGATTATGTCCATTATATGATGGGTGGGTTTGTTAAACACCTATAATTAATTGGGAAAAGCAATATAGTTAACTAATGTATATTACTATTATGAGAATGCAGATGGACTTAATTAATACTATGAAGTTCCAGAGTTAAATGATATAGGTTCCTCCTAAGAGAATGTTGGAATTGTCCTTTTAGGTGATTCCATTATGAAATTATGATTCCCCAAGTTTCCTATATGTTTTATCTATGCTTGTAAATGGGTTTTATAGAAATGTTTTTATTTAAAAAGATAAATAATTAGTTTATTATTTAAAGGAATTTTTGTGATATTATAATGGTGAAAGGTTTGTTTTCATTGTAATATTTTATGAATTATGATTTTAGCATTAAGTTTTCTTGTAAAATGTTTCATGAAATATTTGGGCTTTGAAGTTTATTTCACAAGGAGGTAAATGAGTATTTTGAGATCAAAATTTTATTATGTAAAAAATAAAACTTACTTATGGGTATTTATAGTTTTCAAACGGGTTAATGTGTTTCCTTTATTTTTATTTCTCTCACTAAAATGTTTTTTCTCATTCCAAGTTTTCAAAAAAATCATAGGTCCTATAGATGAGTAGGAACTATTATGAATTCTATCTCTAAATATGGGAAATTTTCCATGAAGGAATCAAGTGTTTCTTGAATGAAATTGGATTTTGATATTAAATACCAGTTTTTTTGCGTGGGGGGAATGTACACTGTATTTCAAGGTTCCAGATCTAATGTTATGGTTTTCATAATTCTATAAAACTCCTAACCTAAAATAGGCATGTAATAATTTGAAAATATTTTCATAAATAAAGTAATAATGTGTTGATTAAGGTATGAATCATTATTGTAGTGGTGAATAAAAATAGTGACTCAATTTGTGGGAATTGAAATATAACCTAAGAATGTACCATTGATATCAGATCCATATTGTGTATAGGGTGACACGTGTTCTTATCAACTAAGTTCCTTGTGCATTTGACTAGGGTAATTAATGTGTAATTCATTGCATTCTGATCAATTTATCTAATAAACAAACAAAAAAAGTGTTTAGAAACTACATGCTATATGATATTTTTCATTTTTTGAAGACTCTAGATATCACAGTAGTGATACACAACATGTACTCCATGGATATAAGCCATGTGAACACATCATTATTCCTAGAAACCCAATCCACACGGTATTATTGATTCTATCCACACTACATAGATCACCACCTTAACCATACTGTCTCTGTAACCAAACTAGAGGCCAAAATTTGACCTAAACATATGACCATACATGATGTCATGTTATCCAATATCCCATCATCAATCCATGAAAATAGAAATATTTGGACCCCCTGTCACATGTTATTACCAACATAACCTTACAGATCATCACCTCCCTTCACCACTACCATGCTTAGACCTCTTCATTTCATTATTGTCCTTCGATCCACTAACTTCTACAAGGAAAAGAGTTTTTTTACCCATATGTGAGGGATAAGAGGAAGATATGAAAGATTGATGGGTGGGATAAGGGTCATTGATGGAAAAATCGTCCCATAATCCATTGTGAGAATCACTATCGGACACTATCAGTCACCTTGTTCCACACCGAAGCATACAAAATGTGGGGGAAATTGTGGAAATAAATCTATTTAGTCACCCATTCATCAAAGGTTATAGTGTAGACAAAAATAATCCAACAATAATAACATGATAATGAGAGGATTTTTTACAATGTTTTTCATAAAAATAATTCAAGAAAAGTATCTAAAATATCTTTTGTAGGAAGAGAAGAATAAAATAATAATAAAGTTCTACCTAAGATGATAATAATTGTCACATTTAGATATATTCTTCCTCTAAGATCTAACAACACCCCTTAATGAATCTCTCCAACCCTATTGTCCTCTTGGGATTTTTATTGTTTATGGATAAACCCATATTTAGAGGATTGGTTTTAAATTTATAATGATAGGGTTAGGTTTTTCTTATGTATTACATTTTAAAATTTGAAAATGGTCTATTTTAGGGATCCAATCCGAAAGACGAAAAACACCTCTCCTAGGTAAACCCCCCTCATACTAAGTCAAATTGGAGTGATATATTTTCCATATGGGTATCTATTTACTAGTTATAGATAACTTATCTCATTTAAATGCATGGGTTAAAAATAAAAATATTTAAAATATCAAATATTTTCAGAGGGCCTATGATGGTTTAAAAAAGAACCTTCCATGAAACCAATCAATGAAAATATTATTAAATGATATTTTAAAGGACTCAACTAAAATATAGGTCACTAAAAAATAATTTTTATATCTAAGACTCCCTAAAGCTCTTATAGCACTTAGTGAAGGGTCCAAGATTAATATAAGATAGATTTCACTTGGAAGAACAGGAGGATAATAAGAAGTCATGAAAAAGTTCTTCAACTATACAGAGTGAATAAAACATGAAAGGAAATTCATTTAATAAGTATTTATGTTTAAGTGAAAATACCATCATCCCCCATTTAAAAAATCTCGAATGTGATCTACCGGGTACCTGGTGGGGGACTACCAACCAATCAGTAGCCACTAGGCACCAAGTGAAATGTCATTGGGTACACATTATAAGACCTAGTAGCTCTTGTAAATCCCCCAAACACTACTGAGTACTTTATGGACTTCCCACACTAAAAATTAATTTTATCTAAATCCATACTTCATTATATTTCTTCTTTAAACAACCCCAAAATCCTAGTTATTCAACATAGAAACTAAAGTACACAAAAAATTAAAATAAAACACAAACCTAAATGACATGGGTTATTAAAAATGAATTTAAATATAGAATAATAAAAAATAAATTAACTATTTCAATTTATTATTTATGTGATAAATATTGTGTCAAATATATAAAATTGCACAAAATTGATGATATGTATCTATTCATAGAGATAGAGATAGGGATAAAAAATATTTCTAAATTATTGTGCCAATTATATTTGATACTTTCATTTTAATGACTCATGAGTCATTTTTCTTTATTTCTTTATTCTAAATTAGTGAGTGGAGGGATAGCAATATGTAGTGATTTGGGGACTCGATAGTGAGGTGATCAAAGAATTCATATTCAGTAAACAATTCATAAGTAAATTCAAGGTAAATCATCACATAATCGATGTATATTCCTTGTACGTAAATATTTTTGAATAAATTTAATAAAAAAATTATATGCTTCTACTGTAATTTCATTATGTAGACGTCGTGTTATGTTTAATTGATTTGACATATTTGAGAGTTCATTCTAACACAAGAATGATATCCAATTGGGGAGTAAATTTAATTAACCTAATTCACCCCCCTCTAAGGTTGATTTAGACATTAGTTGTTATAAAAAATATCATTTTAATAAATTATTCCTTAGGCATAAAATTAAACAGTGCATGGTTAAACACCTTTTTTTAGTAAATTATACATCATTTAGATAACATCAACCTATGGTGGTAAATTACTAATCATTTTGATAACCACACCCTTCAGTATTAAATTACATATTATTTACATAACCTTTTCCTTATACATTATATCTCATGTTGATTAAATATTAAAAGATACATGAAATACCTATAATCATAAAACCTATAGTTTAACAATTTACTTATAACATCCTGACCTGAATCACCTAGTTCAGGTCAAAAGGTAACATGACCTCATGTGTGCCTCCCTGTATGCAAGAGTTTTTTGACTAGTTTAAAGGAAAAAAGTGGCACCATGGGGAGAATATTCCCTCGGTAATAGATAAATACATAGAGTACACAATAGTGGAAATGATAATTAGAGTATACAATAGAACTAAAAATAAATAAGATCATAAATCAAAAACAAAAAACAACAGCATCCCATGTTATAACAATATGGAATAAAATATCTTATAAAAAATCATATAGGAATCCCCCTATGTGGAAGATCCATATATAATAAAAAAGGGAAAATAAATAAAGAGTCATCTTTGCAATATGATATTGAAGTTTCCTGACATCACCTTGATTAACCTAATCCTCCAGTAAAACTACCACAAGTAGGGCCACTATCCTCATCTAAAACCCTAACCATAAAGTCTACACTCAAATTAAGATTCCCATTATGTTTTTGAGTATAAACCTAGTAGGACTCTACCAATGTAACCTTAACAAAATTTATTCACATATATATAAAGTTGTATGCAATGACTGAAATTAAATCATAAATAAATATACAATCATCATTATTTTTGTGTGCTAACCAGTATGTCATGAACCCCAGTCCTACCTGCTTTGGCTCCATTAGAAGATAAAACACATGTAGCCATTCACATAATCCAAACAAGGTCACCTGATTCTTCCCATGACTAAACCATCCCACCGATGGATAGCCATAATATACTCATCACAAAAGCATAAGTTATTCCTTAACTCAACCACCTCTTCAACAGATAACCACAATATTCCCAGTATGATAAAACAAGTTACTCAATGACTTAACCATATCATAAATGGGTATCCACCATATGTTCAGTATAAAAAGAACATATCATCAGACCAAGCTAAATAAGACTTCTCAATAGGATACACAGGCTCCCACATGCTAATCGAATAGCGTGACAGAATTCCCACAAGGTACTCACACATCCACATGAAAACCAAAATAAGTAGTAGAGTTATCACAAGGCTACACACACACCCACATGTAAGCCAAGTCATTTATTTTAATATAAAATATTTTACATGGAACAGACTTCCTATCTCAAGCATATCAGAAATTAACATTCCAAGATCCATCACTTGAATCATGCCCATTATATAAAATCCCACGAAGAAACCATCATAATGAATGGGTCTAAAATAATCTAGGATAGGTAAGGAGATTATGGTGAATTTAGGTTAACCTAATTTTATTTATATATCCAATTATCTAATATCCAATCAAAATTAATTTCAAATGGAAATCAATTTCTAAAATAACTTAAAGGAGTCCCTGGTTTAAGATCCATATCCCCAGGAATAATAATGTTAGTTTTTAGTGAGTTTTTATGCTTAAATTATAATTTTTATATTAATTAATAGCACAAGAATAATTTTAAATACAATTCTAAAATTTTACAGATTATATTTTCCAAAATCAAAATCATGCAGTTGGGACAGATGGTTTGGTTAACCATTAGCTAATCGTTCAAACGACACTGTCTTCAAGGACTCTTATTGCATAATGAAATGGGTAATCAATATGGTTTCTCCTAAAAAGGAAACCCCTAAATTTCTTCCAAAAATTCCTAAAAATGTATAAACTTACCAATACCATACCCCCAATAAACCATAGCACAAAACCCAAAAAGATAAGTTTTAAAAAATCAAACAAAATGCACCATACAAATCCCAGGGGCATTGAAATTAAATCATATGCATATAATATAAAAACAAAAAATACATTGTATACAAAAAACAAATCACCATTTTGGAAAATTTAAACACTATTACAAGAACATATAGTATATACCATCATGGTAAAAAATTAAGAATCATGGCATGAGATCATTAGGAGATCTATTCATGATGAAAGAAAAATATTACATAACATATATCCAATACATGGAATAAGTAAATTATAATATCATATTTATCATTTATTAAATATTTAAAAAATATCATTAATAAAATAAATAACTCCATGACCCAATGGGTAACCTAGTCATTGGGTGATATGATTAGTGTTTCACATGAAATAAAACAATCGCCCAGGTTCCATTCAATGGAATGAATTTATTTACTAAAAATCAGACACTTAAAATAATAATTTGGGTTTCATATTTCAAAAAAACCTTTAACACCAATGTGAAACATCATCATAATGCCTTAAAAAAATTATTTTCCCCATGAAAAAACATTGGTTTTAGTTATATTATTTTTTATTTTTTATTTCATAAAAAATTTTCTACTCAGGGTACCTATTCAAAACTCATTTTTTGATAAATTTATATTAAATATTTAGGTGAAAATGACTCCATATTTTCTAAAAAATAATTATTATTTAAGAACTAATCACATTTTACATCTTATATAATATAAATTTAATTAAAAAAAATTGGTACCCTAAACTTCCATTTGGGGTCCCTTGAGTTTGCAAACCATCCTCCCCTAGACCAAACACATCCAAAACATGAAATATAAAGAAAATAGTTAGGGTCACTTGTCTTGTTTGTCATTACATAAAATACCAATATTCTTAATCAAGCTAAATCTAAAAAAATGGATTAAAATACCCAAAATAGAATTTTTAATGTTTAAAACAAGAATGATGGAGAATCACCTAATAAAATCAAACAAAACTTTGTATCATTTAGAAAAGCATAATATCATATATGGGTTATCATTATAACACATGATTATTATATATGTGGGTGAGAGGGAAAAGGGAGATGAGAACCAAATTTAGGTTGAATTCCTCCATAGTTTGACTCCTCCCAATTTAAAAAAAACATTCAGGATGGGGGATCACCAATATGTCCCCTTAAAAATCAGCTAAAACCCCAATGGTTTCTAGTGATAGGGACAATGTCTTAATTAATTAGAAGATTCAAATAGTTTTCTTATCAAATAATCCAAAATTTAATTCCAAGGAGAAAAATTTAAAAGATAAAAAAACAATAATTTATACTTTACATTTATACATAAAAACATTAAAATTATAATGCTAATGAGATATACTAAATGGTTTCACTAAAAAATAATGATGTTTCACATACACATGAGTACGTGAAATTTGATGGATTTTTATAGGAAGTGGAAATGTTCTGGTGGAACCTTTTATAGGAAGGTAACACATTTTTTCAATGAAATTTTTAATTAAATGTCGTACTTTAAATTTTTTAGATGATCTTTCAAAATAAATTTCAATTTTCATTTCCCCTTAATGTTTTAGTGGAAATATTTTTTGGATTTTTAATGTGCTTTATAATTTTTATGAGGAAGTTTTCATAAAAAACACACTTAATAATGTTCACAACCATTCTTGATATGTTTCAATTTGAATTTAAAACTAAAAATAAATAAAAATAATATGAATATATTGTTTAGATAAAGTTTACATCCACAATCTCCAATTTGGAAGAACATGAATATATAAATATTTCTTTAATATTTCTATATATTCAAACTGAACCTACCATGAATAGAGATTATAGGGGATGTAGAAATGGTTAATGATGAGGGACACAATGGTTCCCACCAATCATTATCCTTAGTGGGGATACTTTACACAACATTCATTATCCTTGAAATAGGATGGATGAATATGATGTTTGCTGTAATTGAATTGGTATGTTTGGCACTATATTCATTATTATTAGTAAGGGTGTAGGAATTATGATTGAGAAACTAATGTCATTTGATATGGTATGGGTAAATAGACTAGTTCACTATGGTAGTTATAATTTAAATTATTAATGATTGCCCATTTTGTTTAAAGTTACCTTTATACTTTATGGCTTAGACTACCATCATGGATGATATAGTTTTTGTTGATTGGGGTTCACATTAAAACCAAATGTGATAAATGGTTAACTGAAAACTAAATAATTGTGAAATCTATTTACTATTTATTCTCTAATTATTGTTATTTTGAACTTACACATACACTATTTTTAGACTAGATATTTCTTTAAATACTATTGGTGGTGGATTACTAAGTTATACTCACACCTTGCTCAGGCCTCCATTAGTAACCAATTAAATTTTATTATTTCAATTCAGGATAAGGGAAAAGGCGCTATGGTAGATGGATGAGATGGGATTTTGGGATAGAGAATGGATGAGGGAATCTGACTGATGTCGAGACCCATTTTGGCGATTTTCAATGTGGATTTATTTTTGGTTTCCATTGACATATAAAACTATAATGATATGACATGTACAGTGTATTTGGTTTATGGGAATTTACCCAATTTTTGGAATTAATTTCATAATTCATTGTTAATGATCATTATTCCTTTGGTTATTATTATTTTGATTTATTTTGTTGTGATACTCTAGTAAATACGGTATAGTATATTTATGTTCCTTATAAGACCCTCACTACAAGTCGGCAGCCTTTGGCATATAGGGAGGTGTGCTTGAGGTCATGTAACAAACTGGATCAAGGAACCAGGGGAACATGGGTCAGGATGTTACAAAAACTCATAAAACATGTGTGTAATGGTGAGAACCATAGAAAAAACCTTGTAATCACATGAAATATTGGGAAAACTATTATTTAATTATTTATGTTTTTTTGAGTACAGGACATGTAAAACCAATGTGTAGTTTCCTCAAGATGACTCAATAAGTAGTTTTTAAAGATACTAAAGTCATTAAAATAGGTTTTGGGGGTCAAAACCAATAAAAAACCTCATATTATCATAAAATCCTAAGATAATTATTTTAGAGTGATTAAAGAAATTTAGGAACTAATTCCATATCAATGTCTTTAAATACAACTTATTAGGTCATTTTGAGCACACCACACGTCTGGTTAAGACTACTTATATTTTTATAATCTCATCAATTTCATGTTTTTATTATTGATTCATTTTTTGAATAAGTAATTTTAAAATTTAAAAGTTTTCTCAGGGATTTTGGAGTATTAATTATCTAGAAAATTTTCATATCTTTATTTTATCTGTGATATATTGTATGATATATCATTTATTTTATTTTGAAATTTCTTATGTTTGATTAAAAAATGATAATTTTTATGGGAAAAATTTTGAATATATTTTTTTCCTATTATATTTAGTGTTCCTTTTCTTAAATGTTCTATTTTTGTATTGTAGGAAATAGATTCAAGACATATGTTGGAGGTTTACTATTTTGATCCATTACACTCTTTAGAAGATAGTCATGAATGTTTATAGTTTTTATGGTATGCTTAAGAATTAACGTGGATTCTACTATAATGATTATTTTTTATGTTTAGTTACTCTACTTTATATCTTGTTTTTTTAGTCAATAGGATAGTGATGTGGTCAGTTTTGTGTATGATGATCTTAGCTATGGAGTTGGTTGGATATAATGGAGGTGGAGAGATGGATGTGTTAGTTTCATATATGATGAGCCTACCTATGGAGGTGGTTGGATGTAGTGAAGTTGGTGATATGGACATGATTGGATGAGGGTGGTTGTTAGACTTATTCTATATATATATATATATATGATGAATGAGTTTGTGACTGATAGTTGTGGACTTATGGAGTGAAGTTTGAGATGGATTTATGTTGTATATAAGTGTTGTTCATACACTACTACAAATTAGGCTATAGTTAAAGCTAAAAAATCCTTTATTAGTGCTAAAAAGCAGTGTTGTTATAAGCATCATTAAACGGGGGCACTTTTATCAGAACTTGAAAAGTGCTGATAAAGGACCATTTTATTAGAGCTAAAAATAATGCTGATAAAGGTCATACTGCTAAAGTCTCCTATTAAGATTACAACACACTGAATCAGTAAATACATTCATATGAAAAATTCATAATTTAATTGAAATAAAAATTACATCACAGATATGAGAAAAAAAACTCTATATTATAGACATTTAAAACATTTTTTTGTAGGATTAAGTTATAAAGTAGAATTTATCACAAACATTAAAAAACATTAATGGTTTTATTGACTTTAGCACCATACCCCCTTTTTAAAAAGCATGATCATGGTATTAGTTAATAAGAAAACTAACCCATCTTGAGAAAAATAATCTACATATATAATAAAACAAATATTATGTTAGAAATACTATAAAGAAAAAAATTAAACATAAATATGAAAAAAATACATTAATAAAATGTCATTTTTAAATTGAAACCATATAATTTGAGTCTTAATAGTCACACCACGTATCAGATTGAGGTGTGGCTGATTTCTATATGTCACAAATGACTTATGGATTATTTTCTAAAATTATTAAAATATTTTAAATTCATTTTATCAATTTTGAGTATTTCATGTGTGTTTTGAACTAAAATGTCAATTTAAAACACAATTTGAGTAATACTAGATTTAACATGTGTCTGATTGAGGTTAAAATTATTCATAAATGTTACAAATGACTTATGGATCATTTTCCTAAAGTATCAAAACAATCCAAATGTTATTCCTCATTTTTTAGTATGTGATTTGTGTTTTAAACTAAAATATCAATTTGAAATAAAAAGGCACACTTGGAGTCATACCGGTCACATGGTGGATAAGATTGACAAGAGGTGGATTCCTACACTTCACAAATGACTTAAGGATAATTTTCTTAAAGTATAAAAATAATAAAAATGTGTTTTCTTGGTTTTGTTTATGTCATGTGTCTTTTTTACTAAAATGTCAATTTAAACTAAAAACACACACATTGAGTCATATTAGTCATACCATGTGTTGGCTTGATGTTAGAATGATTCCTTTAAATCACAAATGACTTATAAATATTTTACCTAAAGTATAAAGATAACTTTAGTGTGTTTTCTTAGTTTTCAATGGGTGACCCACGTTTTGAACTAAAATGTCAATTTTAATCTCATAACAAACAATTTAATTCATACTGGGAACACTATGTATCAGATTTAGGTGAATCTGATTCATACTTGTCACAAATGACTTATGTATACTTTTAATAATGTATCAAAAAAATCCAAATTTATTTTCATAGTTTTGATTATGTGATGTGTGAATTAAAATGTCAATTTTAAATAAAAATACACACTTGGAGTCATATTGGTCACAGAATGCTTCAGATTAATGTTAATTTGATTCTTATATATCAAAAATGACATAAGGATCATTTTCTGAAGTATCAAAACAATCTGAATGTGATTTCTCAATTTTGAAAATTTTACATGTCTTTTTTACTAAAATATTAATTTAAACTAAAAAATGCACATTGAGACATACCTGTCACATCATGTGTTGGTCTGATGTGAGAAAAATTATTACACGTCAAAAAATGAATTATGAATCATTTTTATAATGTATAAAGGAAATGTGAGTGTTTTTACTTGGTTTTTAGTGAGTGACACACATTTTGAACTAAAATGTCGATTTTAAAATTCAAACAGACACTTTGGGTCATATTAGGAACACTGTGTATCGAATTGAGGTATAGATGATTCTTATACTTCAAAAATTACTTATGAATAATTTTAAAAAAGTATCAAAATAATATAAATGTGTTTTATTAGTTTTGAGTGTGTGATGTCTGTTTTTAACTAAAATGTCAATTTTAAATGAAAAGATGCACTTAGAGTCATACTGGTCACACGATGCATCTAATTTATGTGTGGTTTTTTATACGCATAAAAAATAATGTAAAGATCATTTTATGATATTATTTAATTAATATGAATGTTTTTTCTTGGTTTTGAGTTTGTCAGGTGTCTTTTTTACAAAAATTTCAATTTAAACTGATAACATGCACAATGAGCCTTTCTAGTCACATCATGTGTTGGTTTGATGTGATTTTGATTCCAAAACATCAAAAATGTATTATGAATCGCTTTCGTTAAGTATCAATATAATATGAGCATTTTTCTCATTTTTCAATGAGTGACACATGTTTTGAACTAAAATGTCAATTTTAAAATGATAACAGGAACCTTAAGCCACATAGTGCACATTGTGTATTAGATTGAGGTGTGGCTGATTCTTATACATCAAAAATTACTTATAGATATTTTTCCTAATTTATCAAAACAATCTGAATTTGATTTCTTAGTTTTGAGTGTGTGATGTGTATTTTAAACTAAAATGTGCATTTTAAATAAGAATACACCATTTGAGTCATACCGGTTGCACCATATGTCAAAATGGCGTGTGGTTAATTCTTATATGTCATAACTAACATACGGATCATTTAACTAAATTATCAAAACAATAAAAATGTTTTTTTTCAGTTTTGGTTATGTCACATGTCTTTTTTACTGAAATGTCAATTTAAATTGAAAACATTCACTTTGATTCATACAGGCTACATCATGTGTCAGTTTGATGAGAGACTGGATCCTACAAGTCAAAATGATTTATAAATCATTTTCCTAATGTATCAGGAAAATATGTGTGTGTTTTCTCATTTTTCAATGAGTGAAATGTATTATTAACTAAAATGTCAATTTTAGACTGATAATTGACACTTTGAGTCATAATAGGCACACCATGAATCAGATTGAGGTGAAACTGATTCTCATAAATCAAAAATAATGTATGGATCATTTTCCTAAATTTTTAGAATAATTTTAATGCATTTAATTATTTTTGAGTATGTGATGTGTGTTTTGAACTAAAATGTCAATTTTAAATAAAAATACACACTTAAAGTCATACCAGTCACAATGTACATCGGATTTACATTCGATTGATTATTACATATAAAAATGACTTATGGATATTTTTTCTAAAGTATAATTATAATAATAATTTTATTTCTTGGTTTTTAAGAGGTCACATGTCTGTTTTACTAAAATGAAAATTTAAACTAAAATCACACAATTTGAGTCATAACTTTCACATTTTATGACAGTTTTATTTGAAACTAATTCTCACACATAGATAATGACTTATGAATCATTTTCCTAAATTATCAGGACAATATGACCATTATATAACATTTTTAGTGAGTGACACGTGTTTTGAACTAAAATGTCAATTTTAAAAAGATAACAAACACTTTGAGTCATACTAGGCACACCATGTATTAGATTGAGGTATGATTGACTACCACACATCAAAAATGATGTATGAATCATTTCCCTAATGTATGAAAACAATACAACTATGTTTTCTATATTTTGATCATGAAACATGTGTATTGAACTAATGTTTAAATTTTAATCTAAAAACAAACACTTTGAGTCATAACGGGCACACCATTTATTATATTAAGGGATGGTTCATTTCTACACATCAAAAATGACTTATGAATCATTTTTCTAAAGTATCTAAATAGTATATAATTATTTTATTATATTTGAGTATGTAATGTTTTTTTTGAACTAAAATGTCAATTTTTATCTAAAAACATAAACTTTGATTCATACTGGGTATACTATGAACCAGATTGAGGTGTGGTTGATTTATACACATCACACTATCTTTTTTCTATAATACATTCAACAATAGAGGTTATCTAATAATATTTTTTTATAAGACATAATGTTGAATGAATTCTAGAATAAAAATAAAAGTAAATCATCATGAGTGAAACATTCTTCCTGAGTGCATGATCACAGTAGATGAGTGAATCATCCTTGTTGAATAATTTTTCTATAATTTTTTTCCTTTGATCATTTTTTAATCCTAATAGAGCACAAAATTCCCAAAGTAAAAAAATATTGACAATTTCATTTCTTCATGATGACTACAAAAATTAAAAAAATTATTAGATAAAAATTATTAGGGAATTAACTAAAAAAGTAGATAAATTTTTATAATATTAAATAAATAAGTGATATGAAGTGAAATATACATGTTGTTTATATACATTATGACATAATGTATTCTTCCCATTTGTTTCTAAACAAATGTATTTCTTATTTTGAATATGAGGACTTTCAACAGTCCTTGTAGTACTAGAAAAATATTAATAAACAAAGGATTAATAGATATTTTAATTGAAATTGTAATTGTCATTTGAAATACCTCTTTGAAGGTGTTAGTTTTTTGATGAAATAGGATATAATTCAAAAAAAATCAAACATAATAACAAAAATCTTTTCCACTAGTTTTTATTATCATTGTAGAAACATTGAAAAAATAAGTAATTTTTTATATATATTTTGATAGTGAAATATTATTAGACATACCCTAATAATTATCTATGTTTAGAAGTCGTTAGTCTTTCAATGCTCATGGACTATCCTCATGCGATGATTTTGATGACATTTAAACACCACCATATCATAATATAATCATTATTAAAACATAATATAAAAGGTATAACTTGGTTTTTATTTTTAAATTATTGCATGTATTGTATTACAAATTGATAAATTTCATCATGTGTGGTCGGTTTGTTAGGTATCCATGATTTGAATCCAGAAAATAAACCTTTGGAGTATCCAAATTGATTACAATGTGTAAATAATGATTCCTAAAAAATAAAGGATTTAGGAATGAAAATAATGAAAATATATTTGATATGATTAAATTATAGAGTTTCCCCCCCTTCATTATGGGTACTAAAAGATTTTCTCATCTATAAGTTTTCTTTCAAACATTTCAGGCAGTTTTTCCGTTATTACATCACATTTCTTTGGTTCAAATTAGAATAGTTGGGTACAATTGATGTGAGGAATAATGATAAAAAATTTCTATTCATAGTGTTTTACACTCAAATATTATTCATATATATACCTGAAAAATATATGAATAGAATTTAGTCATAATTAACATAGTAGATCATATGTTACACAAACAAATCATGAAACCACACCTCATGTATACATTTAAAAATAAGATTCATAGCCATTCATTCTTGATTATTTCATTTACATTCTTATGAAAAATATATTCTATAATGGCCTCTGCATAAATTTGTTCTTAAAAATAAATTATAGTTGTATCACTACTTTTTAACATTATATCCATATAATTTTTCTTCGGTGGTGGTGCAGTGGTGAAGGAGAGGGGTACAACAATGCTGTTCATTGGGAGGCACAAAGTTCAAATCTTGGGAGTCATATTTTAGGGTGAACCACTTCCCTAGGATCCACTCACCTTTCTAGGTCACCCGGTTTTTGAATGGGAGGGTAAAATGAGGGAAAACCCACCCATGATGAAATATTTCTTGACAACCCCTCATTGTCCGAGTTGTTTCCCTCTATGACACTCTTCCATCTCGTCTGGAAAAGGATCCTTCCCATCTGGGGCTCTCTCCAGAGTAACCTCTTCATGGGGACGAGGGTTTACTTGTGTGGAGGTTTCTAAAAGGACACACATGAGAATTCCCTTTTTCAAAGAAATAAATAAAACATTGTATCCGTATAAACCTTTAACATTAGTAAATTCGAAAGTTGAATAGTTGGGGTAAAGGTACTTTCTAAATATATTTTTGATTGGTTAGTTTATCCATTTAATTGTTTTTATTTTACCTTACATTTCACCCATTCCCTTACCCTATTTGTAATAACATTCATCGTTTCATGACTTTTTCATTAATAGTTAAAGGTTTTCCATAAAAAATAAATTGGAAGAGAATACCTCTTTTTATACCATGTATTTTTACAAGATCAAATGGTCATTCCATGAAAGTTCCAATAGAAAGCTTGACCATATTAATATCTATATCATCAAGTGGAGTAGGTATATTAGTGATCGAATCATGAACTATGTGAATCCCAACACTCACATGACATATTAGAATTTTTTGTTGTGTATAATATCACTTTGAATAATGTAAAAAATACCCCTCAAAACATGTCGATGGGTGGTTGTTGATAGATATAAATTAAAATCATTTCCAACCTATAGAATATCAGTATGGGAAAGATATAAATGTATACCTATTTCACATTTCATAGAAAAAATTATAACAAAATTTATTAATTCCTCTAGGACAACCTTTTGAGGGTAATGGCTCACCATAAAGTTACTAGGGTGGGGTTTCTTCACATAGTGGTTGTTTTTGGGTTGGTTCTTATCTTTTATTCATTCCCATTACATTTTATAACAACTCAAAGTATTAATTAAGGTTTTCTTCGATAGAATTGAATCATGTAGGAATCTCTTCAATTTTTTATCTTTATCCCCCTATTCATTTCTTTTCATAATATATGTTCAGGGTGACACCCCAAAACCACACCTCTGACGTAGACATACTATTATACTTACTTCAAGGCCATTGATATTATCTATTCATTGAGTATATATGATGATGATTCATATGTCTAATTCAGATAAAAAATATTGTAAAATAAGTAATAATTGTTATGTAATACACATTTAAATAAAAATAAATTTTTATTATTTTGTACAAACATATGATTCCCATATTTTTTTTATTTTTTTCATCTATTGGTATCCCATATTTATTTACACAAGCTTCCTTCCAGAGCACGTGATGTGGGATAGAAGTGTCTTTGGATTTTTATTCATCAATCTGGATATAAATAAAAGATAATAATTATTTGTTTATTTCATTTCACAAAAAAAATTATTGTATATATTTATAATACATACCATTTTTTCAAGTGTAGCATACCCCATCATTGTTTTAGGGTAAGAGTACAGTGGTTTTTCTGCACATTTATTATTTTTAGCACTAATTTATTGTTTGATAAATTAACAGTTCTTAATTAAAGTGATTAATACATGTATTATCAATAAATGTATTACCACTCAAAATGTAACTACAGAAATATCTCCTCACGATAACTAATAAATACATCACATATTTGTAGGTTTATCAGGTGTGCATAATTTTTTTGGGTTCATCTATCTATTCAGAATATTTGAGACTGTTCTTCATAAGAATTATCTGAAAGCCCCTATGAGCCTTTATAGTGGGAATTTATAAGAAATTAATTTAGTACTCATCTAATATTGATGCACTTTGGTAGGGATAATGAAGAGTAAATCAACGTTTCATTTTATATACTAAAATAAAGATATTATATCAATATGTAATCCTAATATCTTCCCAAATTAGTACCTTAATATTGGGAACAACATTTTTTCATGAATCTACATCAACTATAATGTGAATTAGAGTGGTTATCCCAATGTAACAATTGAACATGGACTTATTGGGGTTAAAATTTTGTTCGTATACATTCCATCCAACTTTAAATTTGATTCATTTTTCCCTCTCCTTCATATCTTTTGGTAACATCATCACACTACGGTGATCCTATTCTTTTGGGAAACAGGTTTATCACTTTCTACTATTTCCATGGCTTCAACATTATTAGTGTGTTGTTCCTCTAGATTGGTATTATTGACATGTGTAGAATCTTATTGTTCATCTACATTGGGATAATCAATATTTTGAGATGTTAGGTCCACAAGGCTGAATACCCTGAGAGTGGGGTGAATCAGGGTATGACTAATTTAAAATTAACGCCCGTTCTGATCTTGTTTCGCTGTTGAGCAAAATTTCCTTCTCTCTTTTTCCTATTGCACAAATTAAATAGAAAGAGAAGTATGCACAGGACACAACAATTTTACTTGGTTCACCACAGAGGGCTAAGTCCAAGGAGCATATGCTGATAAGTTTCCGGTCGTACAAAATTCCACTAATCTTCACTAGCTATGGTTTACAAGGTTCGGGCTAGATCACTTCTAAGCCCAAGCTCACTGCCTTTACAAGTATTGGGTCAGCTCACTACTTTCCCAAGGGTCACTCCCTGTTTCTCTCTCTCTGGCTCACTGCCGGTGGAGAGGATCACCTTATTTCTCTTTCTAAGCTCACTGCTCTGGAAGGAACCCACTCACAGTTTATAGACCTGTAGGTCTCTTCATTTTCATGAATGAATTCATCTTTCTCTGTATGTAGATGCTCTGTTAAAGTAAAAATTTCACCTGTAGATGAATATCTTTTTGTTCTGAAGGTATCAGACAAACTTCCAGCTTCCACGCAGTCCAAAAATCACTACTGGAAAAAAACCTTACTTGGCGCGCAAGTCAATCTCGGCGCGCAAGTATCGGCGCGCAAGTCACAACGGGCACGCAAGTTCACCTCAGACACTTGCGTGACACAATCTTCCCCAACACCAAACTTGCACGAATCTCTCCCTTTTATGCCCAAGACAATATTGGCGCACAACTACCAACTGGCGCGCAACTTCAACCACTGGTGCACAACTTCACTTGTGCGACTAACACTCACCACTTACGCGACTACCACACCTACGCGACGGGAGATCTTATTTCACATAGTGTTGAACTCCGGTAAGAAGGAGGAGGGGTGGTCCAGTATTTATAGGCAATCTGACCACCCTGCACGACGGCGCGCAAGTCACCTGTGCGACCCAGTTTCGGCACGCAAGTCCCCTGTCATTTAGACACTTGCGCGACCAACTCCCAAACTTGCGCGAACCTTTTTCCTTAGCCATATTTTGATCTTATGATGTTGAAAAACATATGGTGCGCAAGTTTCCTATACTTCAAGTCCTCGGCATGCAAGTCCTTTTGCTTAAAACACTTTTCTTCATTTGCCGATTTTCAGGCCCAAAAATTTGGCAAACACTAGAAAATGGTGCCAACTTGTATCTGTTCTTTTGTACCGCCTCCAGATCATCAATTCCTTTTATCGACGTTCTTGAATCAAACAAGGATCATTGACATCAGCTCTTGAACTCGACATTCCATCATGAAATCATCTTTGTCAATGAATTTGTATTTCATTATTTTTCTTTGTCAACAATCACCACTCAGATTTCCACTTTTTCAACAAACACAATCACCTAAAAAATGCTTCAATGATACCTTGAGGGATTTTTTCCCAACAATCTCCCCCTTTGGGATTGTTGACAACTCTTCCATAATAAGATACGTCGTTGATTCGTCATCCACCATTCGCCTCATTGCGATTCTGATAGCAATCAATGATTTACTCAACACATACTCTAAGCCCACATGAGCAATGCTCGGCGTGAGAAACAAGAGTAAATGAAAAGTTCATCAATGAATCACTTCATCTCTGATAGCCACTGTTGACACCAAACTGATACCAATTTGTACTAAACTGATACCAATTGTTGATGGGCTTGTAGGAAGACCAATGTTTGGTTTGGAAATATTCTTACCACTTTCCAACACCACTCTTCTGCTTTTATCACGATCCTCAGCTGTCGTGATCTTTATTCTGTGATCGATCACTTCTAGAATTTTCAAATTTAATACGCTCCCCCTTTCACATTTCTCCCCCTATCTGGATGCTCCACTGGTCAGCTTCTCCCTGTATCTGTAATGATTTCTCGTATAGCCACACTGTCTCCCCCTCTTGAACAATCACTATTTTCTCCCCCTTTGTCAAGGAACCCAAAGGTCACTCCTTTGTAGTCTGGAACATAGTAGAGAACACATATCAGCACATTTAGGGAAAAACACATCATACCTCGAGGAGTGGGGGAGGTTTCACATCTACACTATTTCAATTATAGGAAATCGACCGAACTCTCAGAGCCAGTCGATGCCTCTCAAAAGATTCCTTGGGTAAGGCCTTTGTCAGAATGTCTGCAACCTATAGCTCTGTAGGCACATACTCCAACTTCACGATTCCCTGCTCAACCTTCTCCTTGATGAAATGATACTTGAACTCAGTGTGCTTTGTCCTGGATTGATGGACATGATTTTTGCTAAGATTTATAGCACATGAGTTGTCACATTGGATTCCGATCAAGGACTTCACTCCAACTCCCATATCTTCAAGCTGGTGCTTCATCCACAATAACTGTGTGCATGCTTGAGTGGCTTCAATATACTTAGCTTCTACGGTGCTTAATGAAATGAAATCTTGTTTCTTTCTCAACCAAGAAATACATAGTCCGCCAAGATAAAATGCACCTCTAGATGTTGATTTTCTGTCATCCGCTGAACTGGCCCAGTCTACATCAACATATCCCAATAACTCTGTCTGAGACTTGTCGTTATATGTCAGCCCAAAGTCCACTATGCCCTTGATATACCGAAGTATTCTTTTCACTGCGAGCATGTGACTTTCCTTGGGATTACTTTTATATCTCGCTGCTTGCATGTGGAGAAAACAATATCAGGCCTTGTCGCGTTCAAGTACAACAGACTTTTGATAATTTGCCTATATTCTATGATATTAACTGCCTTTCCATCCTCATCTTTTGATAATCTCATCCGGGTAGAAACCGGAGTCTTCATCTCCTTGGAATTATCCATTCCAAACCTTCATAGAACCTCCTTGGAATATTTGGATTGAGAAATAAAAGTGCCATTATTTCCTTGTGTCACTTGTAAACCAAGGAAAAATGTTAGCTCTCCAATCATTGACATTTCAAAATCATTTTTCATGAATTTGGAGAACTGTCTGCATTGAGCTTCATCTGATCCGCTGAATATTATGTCGTCAACATAGACCAGCACCATCATCCATTGATTACTGTCATTACTAACATAGATATTGTAATCAACTCCTCCACGCTGAAAACCAAGCTTCTTCAAATACTGATCAAGCCTTGAGTACCATGCTTGTGGTGATTGTTTCATCCCATACAATGCCTTCTTCAGCCTGCAGACTTTGTTCTCATCCTCATGAATGAGAAAACCATCTGGCTGTTTAATGTACACCTCTTCTTCCAGAACCCCATTCAAGAAAGCGGATTTGACATACATCTGGAACACTTTAAACTTTCTTTGCACTGTTATGGCCAAAAATAATCTGATTCTCTCCAGCCTTGAAACTAGTGAAAATGTCTCATCAACATCTATTCCTTCGATTTGGGAGTACCCCTTTCACACTAGTCGTGCTTTGTTTCGAATCACAGTTCCATCTTCATTCATCTTGTTGCGATAGACCCATTTAGTCCCAATAATATTCTTGTCTGCTGGTCTCGAAACAATCTCCCACGTCTGGTTATTCTCAATCTGATCAAGCTCTTCATTCATAGCTTGAACCCAGTTTTCATCTTCAGCTGCATCAGAAAAAACTTTCGGCTCCACCTGAGATAAAAACGATGTCTGCTTTAATGACTTCATTCTTCGAGTCTGAACTGGTGCTATCTGATCACCAATGATATTCTGCCTATCAATTTCAGCTCGACTCTTTGGCTTCCTTGCAGATATAGACTTGACACTTTCTTGTTCATCATCAGTATCTTCTTCTGAGTCAGCCTCTGTGACTTTTTCTCCCCCTGTGTTGCTTTCCTCATCATCACTTTCATCCACGAATTGTTCAGTGGATCGATGAGTATTCTGTTCATTTTCAACTATAGTGACATCATTGCTCTCAACAATTTTTCCCAGCCTCTGGATGAAGCATTTATATGATTTTCTTTTCCCTGAGTAGCCAAGGAATATCCCTTCATCTCCTCATGCCTCAAACTTCCTATGATTTTCTTTGTTGAGAATGAAACACTTACTTCCAAAGATTCGAAAGTATTTCAATATTGGATTCTTTCCGTACCATAGTTCATACGGATTCTTTCCTTGCTTTGGACACAACAGAGACCTGTTTGAAACATAGACCGATGTTAAAACTACTTCCTTCCAAAATTTCTCGGGTACGTCCTTATCAATAAGCATTATTTCGGCCATGTTGTTGATGATCCGATTTCTTCTTTCAACCACTCCATTCTGTTGGGGAGTTCTTACTGATGATACTTGATTCCTTATCCCATGTTTCTCGAGATAGTTTTCAACTTGACTGTTTGTAAATTCTGTACCGTTATCAGTATGAAATTTCAGGATTTTTTTCCCAAGCATCTTTTCTGATTCCCTCCTATACTGTTTTATACAACTGAACACCTCTGTCTTGTGGGTAATGATGAATACCCAGGCCATTCTTCTATAATAATCAATGAAGAGAACATAGTACCTTTTCCCATTTATAGCTCATGGTGAGATAGGTCCATATACATCAGCATGAACCAGTTCGAGCACTCTAGTTGATTTCTATTCTTTTGGCTTGTATGTATTTCTGATGATCATACCTTGTTGGAAAGCATCACACGTATGAGTGCGATCACGTGATAGTTTGGGAAGGTCTCTAGAAGCATCACACTTTACAAGATCCTCCATAGATGGTTGGCATAGATAACCAAGTCACTTATGCCACAGCTGGTTTTCTTCCTCTCTGGATAAAAGACATGTATCTTCTTCCCCACTTACAAGGTAGAGATTCCCCTTTGACCTTTTTCCATGCAGAACAGCTGCTCCATATTTTCCTTTCACAACACACATCTTCTTGGTAAATCCGATAGAGTGCCCAGAGTCACATAGTTGACTGACACTGAGTAAGTTATGACTGAGACCCTCTACTACCAAGACATCATCACGTCTCATCTTTTTGCCCCCAAACTTGGCTTTCCCTGAGCCAACAATCTTCAGGCCTTCATCATTTCCAAATTTGACAACTCCTTCTTTGTCATATTTGATGCCTGTAACAAGATCCTTATTACCCGTCATGTGGGATGTGCAACCACTATCAAGGATCCAAACACCAGATCGATCTGATGCTTTAAGGGAAATCTCCAACACAACGGCCTTCTCATTTTTCTTCTTCTTAGTCCATACTTTTTCTTTCACACTCGGCATGGATTGAGACTTCTGTTCTTTCTCAGTGTATGATGGACCAGCCTAATCTTGCAAAGCTGCAAATCTATTCTGCATTTTTAACTCACCTTTCAGTTTGTTGACCTGCTTCTTGCGAACGTTTTGATTCTGCTTTGGCACATTTCTCTAAATGGTCGATGTACAGTACCTTGCCATATGCCCAATACCAAAAATAGTGCCCTTTAAAATATGTTCTGGAAATCCATTCTCTGTTTGGCTCTTATCTCTGTTCTTGTTCCCTTCGATATCTTTTGGCTATGGAACATACATACTGTGAATGTCCCATCTTTCCACAACAATAACACCTGATATAAGGTGCATTCCTTCGTGTTACTTCAACACTACGAGTTTCCCCTTGGGATCTCTGAATATTCTAATTCATCTTTGTGACCAAATCCACCTTCAATCTCGGGACGGTTGCTTGCGGTATGACTTCAACTACCATAGATTTTTGTTTCTAATTAAGCCATGAATCAACCTTAACTTCTGAGCTCAATTGTGGCTTCATTCCTGCTGAACTACTAGGATCTGCTTTCATCTTCTCTGTCTTCTGAATGGCCTGCTTTTCTAATATCACATTGGGGGTCAAGAGTTTTTCTTGATCCTTAATTTTTTGTCGCAGACTGACCACTTCTTCTTCAATCTATTTAATACATCTAACCTTCTTCTTTCCTATGTTAGTCAAACAATCAATTTCCTTCTTTTGTTCCTCAATTTTAAGCTTATACTCAACAATATTTTCTGAGCTCTCTGGTGTTGAGGATTTTAGTCTTTCAATTTCTTCTAACAGCTCAGAATTTTCTTCATCCTGTTGTTGCATATAGAGTTTGGAATCACGAACCACTTTATTGTCTTTCTTTGTTTTGGCTCTCCAAACATCTATCTCCTCAAGAGCTGCTTCCAATTTGGCTTCCATATCAACTCTCCCTTCAATTTCTTCTTCCTCTTTAGCATCAGCTTCTTCTCCCTTTTGAGAACTACCAACAATTGCCACCAAGGCATTTACCCCACGATCTCTGCAATTTTCTATTTCCTCAACATCTTCATCCTCAATATCATTTGAACTTTCAAATTCTTGTGAATAAAGATTCTTTTTCTTGAATAAATTTCTCTTGAATTGCTTCTTCCCTTTCACAAAAGCTGAAGTCTTCTTCTTGGGAATTTCAACGTCATCATCATCATCATCATCTTGAAACTTCTTGGGGAATCTTGCCGCAAGATGACCAACCTTTCCACATCTAAATCATGCTAGTGGAAGTTTACCTTTAAACTTTACTCTTCCTCTTTGTAGATTTGAAGAAAGGAATGACATCACCTCATTTGTCTCTTCTTCTTCATTAGAATCTTTAACGGTGAGCTTCTTCATGGCCTTAAATGACACCTCTTTAGACTTCCCCTTTTCCAAAGCCTCATTATCATCGTTCCTCATTTCATATGCAACCAAGGTACTGTGAAAATTGTCTAATGTCAGCTCTTTTGGATCTTTATCTTCTAGTACTGAAACTTTCGGATTGAACCGAGGTGGAAGTTTCCTCAAAATGCGCTTTACAATCTTTATGTATTCAATGAATTCTCCAAGACCTCGCATATCTTCCACAACAATGTTTAACCTATCAAAGAATGTGTCAACAGACTCATTCGGGTTCATTTTTAAATCGTCATATTTGTTCCACAACACCTGCAGCTTTGCCTCTCTGACTTTTGTGTCCCCTTCATATATATTCAAAAGCTTTTCCCACATGGCTTGTGACGTTTTACATGACATCACCTTCATGTATATGGGATTGGAAAGGGATACCCCTAAGGCATTGATTGCTTTGGAATCAGCATCCAACTCTCTATGCTCAGCTTCTGATAAAACACCACTATTAATATCAGCTGTGATACCATGCATAACTGCTGAAAACACATCCATTCCCAAGGATCAGAAATAGTGTTGCATCCTATTCTTCCATATCTGAAAATTATATCCGTCGAAGAACGGAATCCCTTTATTATTTGTGACCTCCATTGAGAGAAGAACAACATTCAACCTCCCTCTGATACCAATTGTTAGGTCCACAAGGATGAATACCCTGAGAGGGGGGTGAATCAGGGTATGACTAATTTAAAATTAACGCCCGTTCTGATCTTGTTTTGTTGTTGAGAAAAACTCCCTTCTCTCCTTTTCCATTTTGGACAAAGTAAATAGAAAGCGAAGTATGCATAAGACACATCAATTTTACTTGGTTCATCGCAAAGGGTTGTGTCCAAGGAGCATACGCCGACAAGTTGCCGGTCATACCAAATTCCACTAATCTTCTCTAGCTGTGGATTACAAGGTTCGGGATAGATCACTTCTAAGCCTAGACTCACTGCCTTTATAAGTTTAGGGTCAGCTCACTGCTTTCCCAAGGGTCACTCCCTATTTCTCTCTCTCTGGATCACTGCCGGTGGAGAGGATCACCTTCTTTCTCTTCCTAAGCTCACTGCTCTGGAAGGAATCCACTCATAGTTTATAGACCTGTAGGTCTCCCCATTTTCATGAATGAATGCATCTTTCTCTGTATGTAGATGCTCTGTTGAAGTACAAATTTCACCTGTAGATGAATATCTTTTTGTTCGGAAGGTATCAAACAAACTTCTAGCTTCCACGCAGTCTGAAAATCACTACTGGAAGAAAACCTTACTTGGCGCGCAAGTCAATCTCCGCGCGCAAGTATCGGCGCGCAAGTCACAACGGGCGCACAAGTTCACCTCAGACACTTGCGCGACACAATCTTCCCCAACACCAAACTTGCGCGACTCTCTTCCTTTTAAGCCCAAGATAATATTGACGTGAAACTACTAACTGGCGCGCAACTTCAACCACTGGCGCGCAACTTCACTTGCGTGACTCAGACTCACCACTTGCGCGACTACCACACCTACGCGACGGGAGCTCTGATTTATCAAAGTGTTGAACTCTGGTAAGAATGAAGAGGGGTGGTCCAGTATTTATAGGCAATCTGACCACCCTGCGCAATGGCTCACAAGTCACATGCGCGACCCAGTTTCGGCGCGCAAGTCCCCTGTCATTTAGACACTTGCGCGACCAACTCCCAAACTTGCGCGAACCTTTTTCCTTGGCCATATTTTGATCTTCTGATCTTGAAAAACATATGGCGCGCAAGTTTCCTATACTCCAAGTCCTCGGCGCGCAAGTCCTTTTTCCAAAAAAACTTTTCTTCATTTGCCGATTTTCAGGCCCAAAAATTTGGCAAACACTAGAAAATGGAACCACCTTGTATCTGTTCTTTTGTACCGCCTCCAGATCATTCATTCCTTTTATCGACGTTCTTGAAACCAACATGGATTGTTGACCTCAGCTCTTGAACTCGACATTCCATCATGAAATCCTCTTTGTCAACGAATTTTTATTTCATTGATTTTCTTTTTCATCAATCACCACTCAGATGTCCACTTTTTCAACAAACACAATCACCTCAAAAATGCTTCAATGATACCTTGAGGGATTTTTGCTCAACATGAGAAATCACTTATTTCTTAGGATTGGGAGAATCAACATGTGCATAATTCATTATCTATATAAGCAGGTGAACATTTAATTTAGATTATGTAAATGCAGTAGTTATTAGATAATAATATGGGGTAACACAATGTATATTACAAAAAATACATGATTATAAAAATCTATTTTTTAAAGGTTGAAGGGATTTTACCCCTTTATCGAGTATTCAAATCCCCTCATTGTGGTATCTTATAACATAGAATTAACTGTATGCATTGGGAACACTATGAAATGATTACTATATCCAATTAAAGGGTCATACTTAGTTGAACTGACCTATGACCCTATAGTGGTTTAGGTCAACAATAGAATAATTGACCACTTTTGGTTGGCAAGATCTAGAGCATAAAATAATTGTACTTCAGGTGATTCCATTATAAATTGTTTCTATTTTTACTCTTTCTTACTGAAATACACTATTATGAATCCCAATTCATCTATTTTAATTAAAATCCTATTATCATCCCACTTGTAATAAAAAATAATCACTTGAAATTTTGTGTAATCCAACTCCCATATTTATTGGATGATACCAAAGTATTACATATTCACATAAATTAGATTTTTTTCCTTAGTACCAGATACATATATCTCATTAACCACAAGTGTAACTCTTCTATTTTTAATTGTAATTTGGTCATCATGTTCATTTGAATAAAATGTATAACAATTAATTATATAACCATTATAAGATAATACATGCACACATCGTCCTCTAGCTATCCATAAAATTCATTATAAAATTGAATCTAGATTTGTATTGAATCATTAGAAACATAGCCTCAAAACCATTCTATAAATTATTGATTATGTGAATTTGACATTCATATTTATGAATTTATTAATTCAAATGACTAAGAATTATGGATTTTGTGTATTTGATAACCAACAATAATGTCAAATATTTTATCAATAGATCCAAATAAACATAAATATCATTACCCAATTGTGTTGGCCCTGATATAAGAATAGATAACATTATATATATTCATTTAATACATAAATATGGTTAAAAGTTATAATTTACCAACATAATCATCCTTGTACTATGAGTACTTCTTTTAAAACCTAATGGATTCAATCCATTTATAGATAGAACACGACAATGGTTAATCAATGTGTTTCCAAATTTAGGATACTCATGATCAATTTTCTTCCACTGAGGAGAGTAATTTGAGTAACAAAGTGTCCCATATTTATTTCTTATGCCTCCATGCCACGTCAACTGCCTGGTAGTCTACTCAATTCCATATATGTTCCTAAACCTTGGAATGATTGGAATGTACCAACTTACATAGAACATGATTCATATTTCTTCTATTGAGATGCACCACACTTTGGGTATTTTTAAGTGATTCATGGGCCTTGTGAAACTATATACAGTCATTTGGATATACATGTATTCTTTGAATGATCATACCCATTGAAGATCACATTATTTTAGCATCATATGTTCAGAAAGGAAGATCGTTATCTTCTAGAAACATATGATTAAATAGTGCAAGTAGTTCAGTAAAGCTGGAGGCACTCTATTAATTATGAGATTTTATATAATATAGATTTAGTATGGGATAACAATGTTTTATATTTAGTAAAACTAGAATACAATAGAGTCTTTACACTAATAAATAACTTATAAAACAATTTTGGACAATCAAGAAGTTTATATTTAATTATGATTGTCATTTTATGAATACGATCCTCATCATCATTCAAATCTATAATCATACCATTGATATCGTCTTCATAATTTTTCACACATGTAGTCATATAAAATGATCCATAAAACATATTTTTATCCTAGTCACTAGATACAATAATTTTTTCCTAGTGTTTAGTCCAACATTTATAACAGCAATCTATTCTATGGTAGATCAAGTGTTCTTCTAACTGCTATGGACTTATTAGTCTTGAATAAAAAATATTTAGACACAAAAAAAGGATTTGAGAAGGGTTAAATGAATGATCTTGTGCCAACATTATGAAAATGTTACCCCATCCTCATACTATTCTTTCATAAGATTGACATCCTTTCATTTTCAATTCATATCCATCTTATTTTTTTCCACAATATTAACATTTAATAAAATACATAGATAGTATGAGAGGGGAACCCATAAAAGGCCATTCTTAAAGAATCATTTAAAAAACATTAATCCATTTCTCTAAGATAATAATAGTTGAATGTTTCATAGTGAGATTTTTTTGCAGTGGTGGAAATCATTAAATGAAAGAAATGTGTGATATTTATAAATTACGATGTTTATATTTAAATTTTCATTTATTGTTAAAAAAAGATCAATGATGATTTCTATAACTTTTATAGGTGGGAATAAAACATGAGGGAGTGGTTAATATTTAGTTATTTCTTAAATTCATACGTGGAAGTCCAAGTGGTGTTTCAATGATAGGATGATTAAGAGATGATTTTTATCTTTTATCAGATGATGAAAACATTGATAGGGCCTAATCACATGGTCTTGAGAAACTAACATCTTAATAAACTATAGAATTTAGATCAAATGAACCAAAATTCTTGTGATGGGGTTATCAAGCTACTAGAAAAAGAGAAGAACAATCTATTTGGGGTTTCACAAATTCTTCAAATGTAAACAATTCACATATATGGGATGAAGACTCAAATAATAACAACACAAATACTTATTGGGGTAGAAAGTAACAATCAACTTCTACACAAGTTGAAGAATTTTCCTAGTGGGATAAGAAAAAGTATCATCTCAAAAAAACAATTGGATTATAAGCCCAACTACCTAGGATAACCTAAAAACAAAACTCACCCTCATTGGAACCAACAAAGAGAATCAACTGTGGAAAAATAAAAGAGTGGAAACTTGAAATGAGGTGTAAATAAGATAGTAGAAGATGTCATGACCTATCCCCCAGGCCCGTGTCCTGACTCCCCTAAGCCCTCCTCCCAATGTCTAGGGGTTTATGAATAGTACTGAAGGAATCAACCTACAAGTGGGAGGCATTTTCTTGAGCACCTATACACATGCACATACAACCATGTCCCAAGAAAACTAGAAAAGAGAACATGCATGCTACTAAAAACCATTGAGTGTAAAGGTACAACTGAAAGTGAATGGGCCAGAATACAAACCCAAGAATAGAGAATTATAACAAGAGAAAGTATAGGATTGATGGAAATCCATATGCTGAATACCCCACCTAATGGAGTACTCCTCCCCAATGAGTACCATGGGTATGCTAGGTCACACAAAGCCTCTCCCCATCATGGGCTTATCAGGTCACATAGAGTCTCTTCCCCTTATCCTTCGACTAATATGTTACTCATCCTTGATTAGTACCGTGGGTATGTTGGGTCACACAGAGCTAATCCCACTATGGGCATTCCGGCACTACTGGAAACCCCATTTTTACCAACGCTTATATCCCAACGGTTTATCAAACCATTGGGAATGGTTATGTATACCAACAGTTTTAAGAAAACCGTTGGTATAGAGGCTTTTATGAAGAAATTTACCAACTGTTTGTAAAACCGTTGGTATAGGCCTCTTTTACCAACGTTTATCGAACGGTTTTTTAAAACCATTGGGAATGTTTCCCCCTAAATCTAGTTCGGGTGTCCAGTAGCCCATCTACTCGATTGTAGTCCCCCTCCGCTCGACTGAAGCCCTAAATTTATGGTCTCTCGACGCTCTCTCTTTACCCAGTCTCCAAAACTCCATCCATCCTCTTTATTCAAACAATTTTTCTGTTCTACTCTTCAAATATGTAATTTCTACCTCAGTTATAATGTTCTTCATCTATTTTTTTTATTTCCTATTTTGATTTGACCTAAACGTCTGGGATCTCTCTGTACAAAGACTCAGAAACTCATTCCACTCACAGATCCATCATAAATCAAACAATTTTGTAGTTCTACACTCTAAATCTGTATGTACTACCTTAGTTTTAATGTTTTGCATCTATTATTTTTGTTTTCTGTTTTAATTTGGTATAAACTAGGTTGTGTTGTTTATGGAATGTGAAGGATAGTGATATTGAGGATGAATTGGATGTTGGTTGGGTGATGGATTGGAATTGTGATATTTTTTGGATTATGTTTAGTTAATTTTCAATGAATTATTTGGGGATTTCCTCCATTTAACAGATCCCCCACTCCTCATGGACCCTGGACACCCCCCCTCTTGGACCATGGACAGTCCCCCCTCCTGGAACTTGGACAGCCTGGCCCCCCTCTTTCTTGAAACTTGGACAGCCCCCCTTCTAGACCTTGGACAACCCCCCTTCACCCTCCTCTCAGAACCTTGTATAGTCACCCTCCTTCCTAGACCCTAGTAAGCCCCCCACCCTCCACCCTGGACCCTAGATAGTCTCCCTCCTCGATGGACCCTGGACAGCCCCCCTCCTTCCTGGACCATGGACAATCCCTTCTCCCCTTCTCCTTGACCCTAGACAGCCCCCACCCCCATTCCTAGACCCTGGATATCCCCCCACCCCTCCTCTTAGACCTTGAACATCCCCCTCATCCCCCTCCTCAACCACTAAATACCCCCCACTTCAAAACTTTTACCACCAAACATGGACATGCTGGATTTTCTCTAAAAAGTTAGATTTGATCTTCAAACCACCTCAATAATATCCTAAACAATGCTTATAATGTGGTTTTAACCACATATTATCCAATTGTATTCCAAGTCACTAGTCTATCCTCCCTTGGCTAGATTTTACAAAAAGCGTTCAACCTTAAGGATCCAAATAAAAATAAATTGATATAAGACATTTGATAATGGATTAAAATTTCAAATTGGGATCCAATGAGGAATATTTGAGATATTATGCATCATGTCCATGAGTAAATCCATTTTTATATATCCGATAAGTTATTTTTAAAAAATTTCACATATTAATTGTTTTTAAAAAGGGGAAAAACATTTATAAAGGTTATAATATATAAAAATGAATCTATTTGTGGATGCAGCTTAACCAACAATGTCTAGCTTGTCTGCCTCTTCCATGATCATCGATGTGCACGTCTCGTCTCCATCTGACCTCGCACGACGGGTGACTCAGCATCTGGCTGATGAATAGTGCCATATTCGCTTACTTCCACACCATATTCACGCTCGCTACACTCCTGAAGTGATCAATCCCACTAAGCGTCCCTGTGAGCTTGATGACGCGGCCACCAGTTCTTGTAAGAGGCAGAGGAGTTCTGAGCTGATGGACCAAGACGATTGGCCAGTTCCCATCCATCTGGCTAAAGACGTAAAACATAGCACTTCATGGGAGGCAACCCATGTTCTAGAGTTTCATCATTTTGCTTTTTTTACTTGGTTTTAGGAAATAAACATGGCATGTATGCCACAATTTTTTAGCTGCTTTTGATCTGTATGTGCACTTGTCATTACTCTGCATGACTGCTTCTATTTTGTCTAATTCTTAGTGTTATTTTTTATGACATTATGCGGCTATGTTCTGTCTATGTGTAGATTTTACAGGTACATAAGTATGTGCACTTTTCATTATTCCATTCTTTCAGTGCTTAGGCCGATGGTACGAGGGAGGTTCGTACCAGAGGTAGACGAGCATATCCGCGTACCCAACTAGACCTTTCCCCTCCGACTAAACAAATTCTTATTCTATTGAAATTTAATGGAAACGATCCACGGGTCAGATGTGACGTGTATAAGTCAACCCCACCTCAATAAAAGGCACGGTGTGGCCAGGATCACTCAAACTGCCTCTCTTTTATTCAAAATTGACTTATTTTTAAGTGAAATCAACAACTGGCATATGGGAAACCAACCAAAGGCCTTCCGATTGTGTTGAAACTTTAGGAAAACGATCCATGGGTCATATTTGACATGTAAAAGTCAACTCCGCCTCAATACGATGCACGGTGTGGCCAGTATCACTCAAAGTGTATGTATTTTGTTTAAAATGGAAAATATTTTACGTACATACGCCAATACAATCAAACAGATTTTGATTGTGTTGATACTTTTTCACAATTATCCATGAATCATATTTGTCATTTAAGAGTCAACCCCACCTCAATTTGTGGCTCGGTGTGGCCGATACCACTCAAAGTGCCTCTGTTTTGTTAAAAATGGACTTAATTTTAAGTGAAATCAACAACTGACATACGGAAAACCGACCAAACACATTTGGATTCTATTTAAACTTAAGTAAAACGATCCATGAGTCAAATTTGACATTTATGTGTCAACTACTCCTCAATACGAGGCTCGGTGTGGAAGACACCACTCAAAATGCCTCTGTTTTGTTAAAAATGGACTTAATTTTAAGTGAAATCGACAACTGACATATAGTAAACCAACCAAACACATTTTTATTCGGATTATACTACAGGAAAATGATAAATGGGTAATATGTGACATGTACGAGTCAACACCTCTTTAATATGAGGCACGGTGTGGACGGTACCATTGAAAATGTCACTTTTTTGTTCAAAATGACTTTAATTTTAAGTGAAAACAACAACTGGCATACAGAAAACTGACCAAATGCGTTCCAAATCTGTTGAAACTTTAGAAAAATGATCCATGGGTAATATGTGACGTGTATGAGTCAACCCCGCCTCAATCCAAGGAACGGTGTGGCCGGAACCACCCAAACTGTCCCTCTTTTGTTTAAAATGGACAATATTTTACGTACATACGCCAAACCGATCAAACAGATTCTGATTGTGTTGATACTTTTTAACAACAATCCATGACTCATATATTATGTTTAAGAGTCAACCCCACCTCAATTAGAGGCCCGGTGTGGCCGACACTACTCAAAGTGCCTCTGTTTTGTTAAAAATGGACTTAATTTTAAGTGAAATCAACAACTGACATACAAGAAAACTGACCAAATGCATTCGAATTATATTTAAACATAAGGAAAACAATACATGAATCAAATGTGATGTGTACGAGTAATCCCCGACTCAATAAGAGGCTCAGTGTGGCCAACACCACTCAAAATGCCTTTGTTTTGTTAAAAATAGACTTAATTTTAAGTGAAATCAACAACTGACATACGGTAAACCAACCAAACGCATTCAGATTCTATTGATACTACATGAAAATGATCCACGGGTCATATGTGACGTTTAAGATTTAACTCCGCCTTAATCCGAGGTGTGGTGTGGACGGTACCATTCAAAATGTCTCTCTTTTGTTCAAAATGACTTTAATTTTAAGTGAAAACAACAATTGACATACCAAGAACCGACCAAATGCATTCCGAATCTGTTTAAACTTTATGAAAATGATCCATAGGTCATATGTGACATTTATGAGTCAACCTTGCCTCAATCTGAGGTGCGGTGTGTCCAGAACCACCCAAACTGTCCCTCTTTTGTTTAAAATGGACAATATTTTACGTACATACGTCAAACCAATAAAACGGCTTCTGATTGTGTTGATACTTTTTAACAACGATACATGACTCATATGTGATGTGTACGAGTAAACCCAGCCTCAATTGGAGACCTAGTGTGGTCGACACCACTCAAAGTGCCTCTGTTTTGTTAAAAATGGACTTAATTTTAAGTGAAATCAACAACTGACATACGGAAAACGGACCAAACACATTCAGATTATATTGAAACTTAAGGAAAACTATCCATGAGTCAAATGTGACGTGTAAGAGTAAACCCTACCTAAATAAGAGGCTCGGTGTGGCCAACACCCCTCAAAATTCCTCTGTTTTGTTAAAAATGGACTTAATTTTAAGTGAAATCAACAACTGCCATAGAGTAAACCGACCAAACGCATTTGGATTCTAATGATACTACAGGAAAACGATCCATGGGTAATATGCGACGTGTAAGAGTCAACCCCGCATTAATCTGAGGCACGGTGTGGACAGTACCATTCAAAATGTCTCTCTTTTGTTCAAAATGACTTTAATTTTAAGTGAAAACAACAACTGGCATACGAAAAACTGACCAAATGCATTCTGAATCTATTGAAACTTTAGGAAAACAATCCATGGGACATTTTTGATGTGTATGAGCGAATATCTCCTCAATACAATCCTCGGTGTGGCCGCCACGACTCAAAGTGACTCACTTTTCTTTGAAATGGAAAACATTTTAAGTGAAAACAACAACTGACATACTGAAACCCCACAAAATGCATTTGGATTCCATTTAAACTTTACGAAAACAATCCATGGTTCATTTTTTATCTTTAAGAGTGAACCGCGACTCAATCCAAGCCTTGGTGTGGCCAGGACAACACAATGTGACTCACTTTTCTTTGAATTGGAAAACATTTTAAGTGAAAACAACAACTGACATACTGAAAACCAAACAAACGCATTAGGATTCCATTTAAACTTTATGAAAACAATCCATGGGTCATTTGTGACGTGTACGAGTCAACCCCACCTCAATCCAAGGTGCGGTGAGTCCGGAACCACTCGAAGTGTCTCCTTTTTGTTTCAAAAGGACATCAATTTTAGTGAAAACAACAACTAACAAAAAGATAACTGACCAAATGCATTATTATTACATTAAAGTGTTAGGAAAACAATCCATGAGTAATATTTGACGTGTACGAGTCAACCCCACCTCAATCTGAGGAGTGGTGTGGCCGGAACCACTCGAAGTGTATCTCTATAGTTTAAAATGGACTTCATTTTAAGTGAAAAGAACAACTGACATACGGAAAACTTACCAAACACATTAGGATTCTATTGATACTTAAGTAAAAGGATCCATGGGTCATTTGTGACGTGTATGAGTCAACCACGCCTCAATCCAATACTCGGTGTGGCCGCCACGACTCAAAGTGACTCACTTTTCTTTGAAATGGAAAACATTTTAAGTGAAAACAACAACTGACATACTGAAACCCCAACAAACGCATTTGGATTCTATTGAAACTTTAGGAAAACAATCCATGGTTCATTTTTTATGTTTATGAGTCAACCTCGCCTCAATCTGATCCTTGTTGTGGCCGGGACAACTCAAAGTGACTCACTTTTCTTTGAATTGGAAAACATTTTAAGTGAAAACAACAACTGACATACTGAAAACCAACTAAACGCATTAATATTCCATTGAAACATTAGAAAAACTATCCATTGGTCATTTTTGACATGTAATAGTAAACCCCACCTCAATACGAGTCGCGGTGTGGCCGAGATCACTCTAAGTGTCTCTCTATAGTTTAAAATGGACTTCATTTTAAGTGAAAAGAACAACTGACATATAGAAAACTGACCAAACACATTCGGATTGTGTTGATACTTTAGGACAAGGATCCATGGGTCATTTGTGATGTGTACGAATCAACTGCGCCTCAATCTAAGCCTCAGTGTTGCTGCCACAACTCAAAGTGGATCAATTTTATTTGAAATGGAAAGCACTTTAATGAAAACAACAACTGACATACGAAAAACTGACCAAACGCATTAGGATTCTATTGAAACTTTAGGAAAACAATCCATGGGTTATTTGTGACGTTTATGAGTCAACCCCGCCTCAATATGATTCACGGTGTGGCGGGGATCACTCAAAAATGTCATTTTTTTAAATGAACCACATTTTAAGTGATAATAACTGGCATACAGAAAACCAACAAAACCCTTTCAGAATATGTTGATACTTTAGGAAAATGATCAATGGGTCATGTGTGACGTTCACTATTTAATCATTCCTCAATACGAGGCATGGTGTGACCGGTACTACTCCAATTGCATGCATTTTGTTTAAAATGGATATCATATATAGTAAAAACAGCTGTATACGAAAAACCGATCAAATTATGAATTGAATTCCAAATTCCACATATAATTGTCTTCTAAATTTGAAATTGAATTCTAAATGAATTTTAAAATGAATTCTAAATTAATTCTAAATTAATTTTAAAATGAATTCTAAATGAATTCTAAATTATGTATCTTTATAATTACGTTATGAATTCTGATTTAATTCTGAATGTGTATAGTTTCAGGATGTATTATATGTTAAATGTATATGAATTTGTTCTATATATGTATATGTTAGTTGGTTATTGTAGGTAAAGGAGAGGGATTGAAGAATCATAGGTGAATGGAGACCCTGCTCCTCCCCTCCCCTGTGCAAATTGCAGGCTGTTGTGCAATTTGCACAGCATAGGCTATGCCAACGGTTTGAAACTGTTGGAATAGTATTATAAGGAGGATTATACCAATGGTTCAGATGGAACCGTTGGTATAAACTCTTTCCCAACGGTTTCAAACCGTTGGGAAAAGATGCATAGTTGGATTTTTCCCAACGGTTTTGAGTGAACCGTTGGGAAAAGCTAGAGATTTTGTTGGGTTTTCCCAACAGTTTACTTAAAACCGTTGGGAAAACATATACCAATGGTTAATGTAAACTATTGGGATAGGTTGATTTTTCTGACCTATCCCAACTGTTCTTTGTAAACTGTTGGGAAAAATTTTCCCAACGGATTACTTCCCCATGGTTTGCAGAACCGTTGGGATAGATATTCCCAACAGTTTTGGGGCCTTTCCCAATGGTTGGGAACCATTGGGAATGCCTCTTTTTCCAGTAGTGAGGGTCACATAGAGTTGTTTCCAAGCTTGGACATCAGACTGAGGTACTCATCCCCGTCGAGTATTGTGGGTCTGTTGGGTCACACAGAGCTTTTCCCCACCGTGGGCCAACTGGGTCACACAGAGTCAATTCCCACTGGGCCATCATGGTTGTTCCACATAGGGTTGCTTTTCAGCAGTTTTCATGTCTCAGTCAGCTCTAAGATCTCTGAACGTAGTGCGCTGGATTTCTTAAAAACAACTCCTCAAGTCATTCTTCATATTTCAACTTCCATGAAAGCCTTTTTTGATTATTCTAAAATATCTCCCTCATAATTAGGGTTCCAACACTGAAAATGACACTTTAATCAAATGCCTAGTTTGAATGATATAGTAGTTTTTCCAAAAAGGGTCCGATAGGGTCAGGGGTCCGGTCTGACCCGGTCGGATCGAACCGACCCGACCTGGGTCTACTGACCCAACCTGGATCAGGCCTGGCTTGGGTTTGACCTAGTGGGGTGGCCCATGCCCTTCCTGGTCTGCCATAGGCAGATCAGTTTCCTCCTCCAGCCCGTACGCATAGTGTATCCAGGGTGTGCCGTCACAATGCTGGTCAAACCCAGTTTTCCGAGTTATCCACACATGGTTAGGTGACTAAGTTCCATGATGATTTGTAGCCTGTGGCTGTGGTCCACTTCCCTGTTGCCAAATGAAATCTCCTGGCACTTTGTCATGGCCTGAGCTGGTCGTGGCAGCTACCACTAGCACGTTGTCAGGGATCACTATCATGGTGCGCCACTACCAGCCTGCGACCACCATCATGGGCCACCATCGGCATGCTCGCGGGTTCTTCCATGAACCACTAGGTCTACTATGGTGATCCGTTCTTCATGTCGTCTGTTCCTCTAGCCTTCATGGGGCACAACCTTCTCTACAAAGACCTCAAAAGCTTCTTACTTCCATTTCAAAAGTTCGGCCACAATGAACACATAAGATGGAGGGGTGTGTGCTTTATTTGTGTGGTCCAACACCCTCCACATTAGATTTTAAACATGGGGAGGCTTGAGATTTAAGTTTTACACAAAAATAAAAATTAATCATGGTGTAAAACCCCAAGGAAACCACCCTCCCACAAGGATGAGCCATCTACAGATCAACCTGTTTGTAGGTTGATCTACATTCATCATTTTAGATCAATGAATCGGAAAAAGGAAATTATAACAAACACAACCTCTACCTAGAGTAGTTTCTTTATTGGAAAGGATTTTTGTTGTATATTTTTCATATAAATTATACCATTTGATCTTGACTTATCCAATTGTGTTAACCTATTAAAAGAAAACACATCGCAACATTTCTGTTACATTGCGTCATCATGTCATTATGCTGTTTCATTTATGAAACAATGTTTCTGTTATGATTCATTTAATGTGTTGTTACACTTCCTATTTATGAGGCATCATTGAGCTTCATTTAATGAGACTCATCATTGATTTATCGCTGCACCATAGCGCCGTTGTGCAACCGCCCAATTGTTGAGAAAAAACAAATAAAATAACTTTTTAAGTTATTTTATTTTTTTTCCCAAAATATCTGAAAATTAAATTTTCTGGTTGACCCTCACCTATCAAAGTTATGTCCTTTCAAAGTGAATCCTAAAGTACTAAATTCAATGTTTCCCTTGGATTTTTGATCCGAGCATCGATTTAAAAGTAAGAAAAACTCGCACACATGTTTACTTAAATGAACTTAAAAAAAGGTCAAAATTCTATTATAGGATCACTGGGCCTCAGAATCAGGTGCTGTCAAAGTGTCTGGTCTCGAAATAATCCCATATAATTTAAAAAAAATACATCGAATTTCTAGGACATTACATTACCCCCGCCTTTAGGAATTCACATCCCAGTAAGTCACAACAAAGATAAAAGAACAAAAGGGGGTACTAAGAATGAATCTGAGCCTCCTGCTCCCATGTGATCTCATGGAGGTTCCCATGCTACCACTAAACGTGAAACATAGGAATTGACTATCCATGAAGGACATGATCCTATTGATTATCTATCTCCATCTGGAACTCCACAAACATTATTCCATCATCAATGTCCAACTCACCCCAGTCGATCATGTGTGATAGATCATGCATGTACCTCCTCAACTGTGACTCATAGAAAACATCGTGCACCCGGTGCATCTGTGGAGGGGAAAGCTAGGTGGTATGCCACCTCACCAACTCTGCTCAGAATCTGGAAAGGTCTGATGAACCTCGAAGATAACCTGTCACATGTCCAAATCTCTACAATCCCCATCAGGGTGATACCTGAAGGAAAACATGGTCTCCCTCCTCAAACTCTAAGGGCCTCCATCTCTTATACGCAAATGATTTATGTCTACTATCTGCAGTCCTCATCCTCTCTTGGATAATCTGCACCTTTTCAATGGTATCCCGTACCAACTCTGGACCCATGAGTGTTAATTCACCTGGGTTTTTCCATCATAGATGTGATTTGCATGGCCTCTAGTACAAGGCCTCAAATGGTGTCATTCTAATGGTAGAGTGATATTTATTGTTGTATGTAAGCTCTACCAGTGGAAGATAGTTCTCCCAACTATGACCAAAATCAAGGACGTAAGCATGAAGCATGTCCTCTGAGGTCTGTATTGTCTGCTCTGTCTGACCATTTTTCTGAGGGTGAGAAGCTATTCTCAAGCACAAGTGAGTCCCAAACACCTCCTGTAAAACCTTCTATAGTCGGGATGTAAATCGAACCTCACATTCTATTATGATTGTCTATGTCACCCCCATATAGTCACACTATCTCCTGGACGTAGAGGCATCCCAATCCCTATACCGATCCTTGCTTCCAAATGGGTAGGAAGTGATCCAACTTAGTGAGTCGGTCAACGATTACATAGATATAATCGTGTCCCTTGGACATGCATGGAAATCCCATCATGAATTCCCTCGAGATATCATCCCAATTATACTTTGGTACCTCAAGTGTTTGTTCCAAGCCTTATATAACTTGATACTCAGCATTCACTTACTGACAAGTGTGGCATCATGAAACAAACTCTGCAGCAGCTTTCTTCATCCCTGGCCACTAGTACTGATGTTGGAGGTCCGGTTACATCTTCAACACACTAGGATGTACTTCCAAAGAGGATTTATAGAACTCCCACAACACCTCCTCCCAGAGTGTCACTAGTACTATGTCACACACTCTAAAAAGGATGACGTTCTCCCCACCTATAGAAAATATATCAGGTGCATATCTTGAGGATAACTGAGCACGTTGGGACTCACAATCAACATCCACAAGCTATGCCTCCTGGACTCATTTTAAGAGTGGATGTGTGACAGTAATTTACTGAAGGTAAGGTACTCCATCATCATCCATGAATGATATCTGCATTGCGACTAACTAATCGATCGCCTCACTCAGTAGCTACAAACCTGACCTCCTACTGAGCATGTCTACCACCACATTCCCCTTCCCAGGAGTATAGACTATCTTGAAGTCATATTCCTGGAGTAACTCTTGCCATCGTTACTCCCTTAAGTTCAGGTCATTATGTGAGAAGATATACCTGAGACTCTTGTTGTCAAAGTAGACTCTAAATCATTCACCCATCTAGTAGTTTCGCCACATCTTCAAAGCAAAGGCCACTGTTTCTAACTCCAGGTCATGGGTTTCTTAGCTCTAATCATGTTTCCCCAACTTCCGTGAGTCATAGGTGATCAATTCTCACTTCTGCATTAGGATACAACCCAGTTTGGTCCTTGATTCATCGCTGAAGACTATATACCCAACACCCTCTTCTAGTAGTCTCAAGCTGGGGGCCCTTGTCAGTCTCCACCTCAGCTCCTGGAAACTCTACTGAAAGTTATCTATCCACATGAAGGGATTTAACTTATTTTTCAAATTAAATAATGGTTTTTCTACTTTAGAAAAGTTGGGAACAAACCTTCAGTAGTATCCAGCCAACCCCATGAAACTATGCACCTCAATCACGCTCCTGGGTGGCTCCCAAGAAAGCACTAACTCTATATTTTCCAGATCCACTAAAACTATAGCCTATGAGATGACATGTCCCAAAAAATAGACCTCCCAAATCTAGAACTGGCACTTTGAGAGCTTCCCATAAAGTTGGTGCTCTCAGAGTGTATCTAGGACTATCTGTAGGTGTGTAGCGAGCTCCTCTTCTAACACCGAGTACACCAAGATGTCATAAATGAAGACCACCATGAAGAGATCGAGGTAAGGCTAGAAGTGTAAGAGTTTGTGTCCTAGAACCAACTAGTTTTACTTTTATTACATGCATATTTAATGTATTATTACATATTGTTCATTTTTCTGCATGATTATGATGTAATAATTTCCTAGATTATTTGTTGCATTGATAAGGTCATGGTGGTTCCCCACTATGATAAGAACATTGAAATGATATAACAATATTCTTAAATATAGTTCTGTGGAAAATGGCACCCCAATCTCCCATCTCCCCTCTCCTCTCTCGGGTCCCCTCCTAGTGTTTCTAAAGCCTTCCTTGGCGGTGATGGATCTCCACTGCAGACTTTCTCCTTTCCATCACTTCCCTTTTCTTTGTTCTCCTTCTTCGTGGAGGTTCCCTTATTCTTTGGTTTTTCTCCTTATTTGTTGTGATGATCGATGTTTTGGATCTTCTTCTTCGACTCTTTCGGTCTTCCCGTCGATGGTTTCTTCCTATGGATCCCTAGGCCGCTCAATCCTTGCTCTAGACTCAAGTTCCTCTAAGCCTTTCCTGATCAGATAAGGAGTAGTGGTAACAAAGAGGTTTTGGGTTATGCGGATCGACATTCTTCATATCTTTAGGTGTTCCCTGATCTGGCCTGTATTTGTTCTGCTACTACTGGATTTATGCTGCTTTGATGATGCTGGTGTTCAGAGTCCATTGCCACTCAAAGTCCTACTCTAACCTTGATTTCCTCTGTACCTTTTCTAGTCAGATCTCGATTAGTGGTTACTTGAGGCTTTGGGATGTGTGGATCAGTGGCTGTTGGTCCTCTAGGTGTAGCTTTAATGGGGTTTCTCCTTCGAATTTGTGTATCTGGTTTTGGTGGTTTTGTTGTTTTTGATGCGGTGATGATGAAGGCATAACGACGAAGGTGCAGATGTTTTCTGTGATGGTTAGAGACAACAGAAAATTGATGATGTTTTTACGATGGGTCGATGTTCTTCGACAGTCCTCCAGATGAAGGTTGTTGATGAGAATGGTTGTAGGATGTTTTTTTTGCTCTGGTGAATGGATACAACATCGGTGATGGTTTCCTTCATTGATGATGGAAATGACAGGTGACGTACTATGGAAGACAGTGATGTGATGATGGTGGTGGTGATGATGCGATGGTGCCATGGATTATTGGGAAGATCATGTGATTTGCTGTTTTACGTTGATTTGCGTGATTTGTGGTTTTTGAATTTTGAATATCCCACTGAACAGTGTACTCGGTCAGTTCCCACTACCCTAAAGTGGCTTCTATGAAAATAAAAAATATTATTTGTAGTAAATATAGTTCTTTGGTTGGATGACATGCTATGATGAGACACATAGCATGCATACCGTCAGGTACGAGTACTAGTAAGCGGATGAGACTTCCTCTCATGAAGTTTGCACTTGGTAATCTCCAAGATAGGAGATTATGAGAACAGACCCGCTAGTAGGAATTCTGTATGTTTTGGTGTCATCAGATATTTCTATCTGCGAGCATTTGTAATGATCCATAGATGTTAAGATAATCATTAATATGTGTCACGACTTACACACTTTGATTTAATGATGAAAATTGTCACGTAGATAGTTGGTGAGAAGTAGGGTATGTTGGGTGGGTCACGAGTGGCATGTTTTTAATGGATAAGTCGAGGAAGGATTTTTCCCTTCCATTTATGGAAGTTGATATCTCATCCCTTTAATTAAAATAGAATCGTCGCACAAAATTCCATGGCCATGGTGTAACAACGAGTTTATTTCAGGTAGTCAAAGAATGATGTATCAAGCATAAAAGTTGATGACGCAGTCATGAAACCTAATTGATGAGATATTGCGACAAAGGGATTATATTACACAATGAGCGTTCGTATTTGGATGTCATTGTTGCAACTTTACGTCCTTTCTCTTGGGTTCCTTGACCTATTTATAGATAGTACTCTTGGACTTTAGGCAATCCCACCTAATGCCAATGAGAAATAATCCTAGAGGGTCACACACTATGTTTGTTTTGTGGTCTCAGTTAAATTCTATTTGAATTTAATTAATGAAATAAATATTATTATCAAGACCTTGGAATGATTTTATTCAAGTTAAAATGGTCACATAAATTAAATTAAATATATTTAATTTATTGAACATTTAATAAATATTTATTTACTAGTTTGTAAATAAAATATTTATTTAAGAGAATAAATTATTTATTTATTTATTCATGTGTTCAATAAATGGAAGTGGAGTTCAAGAAGAACATGGTCGGTCCAGCAGTAAAATAATTATTTGCAAGATGGTAAATAATTATTTAACTAGTTGTAACAAATTAAAACATTGCTTCTATTATTTTGTGATGTGGAATTTTATTTATAATTCAGTTTTTTGCAAGTTGGCGCACCATAAATAATGACGCGGTATTAATATTAAATGCATGGGTTTTATCTAAGTTCATAAATGTATTTAATTGTTTCTATGAAATTAAATATTGTAACTAAAATTTCATGTATATAAATTGGTAAGTATGCCTATTATTCAATACACCACACCACATGCCTGCTGAATTTAGAATTGTTAAGCCAAACAATTTCTCTCTCGAATCCTCTTCTCTCCCCTCTTAAGAATGAGAGACGTTCTTCAAGGTTGAATAATAGTCGATCAATAACGACCCACAAAAGACACTCGATTCGCCACGCTAGCACCCGGAGAACGAACAATGTCGATCGGAGGCTGTCAGAGCACATGTGGATCACTGCTATAGGGATTCTAGTTTGGATATTTACAAGCACAATGAGATAATTTGGAAGGGTAATTACGTAAAATCAACATCATCAACGAAGAAAAATATCAAAGATCGAGGTATTATTTTTCTTTATGAAATTAATTAAATTAATTATAAACATGATGTGCAAGATCCTCTCAAAAGGTTTTGGGCCTCTTCCTTATTTATCTAAATATTTGATTATATTCCATGGAAACTGGTGTTCATCATCATATTGATCCCAGAATAATCATTGATCATGGTAAAAAACAATATTGGGTGACGTTCCAACCATGCTTTCATTGTGCCCGTAACCTTCAAGTGGTATCAAAGCAGTTACATCATAGTTTATAATTATTTATATATTTCATTGATGACATACACATTTAATAATTTAGTTGTTTCAATTCAAGTTAACCGTTCTGCAAATCTAAATCTTGAGATCTATTCCCCCTCTTTCATTTCTCATTCACCTTACATAAATGATATTTTCTTTTAATTTTTATTAAAATAAAATAGAGGATCTCATCCAGAGGTTCCAAAGCTTCCTGGCTGTACAACACCAGAACACACGGTGTGTATTCAGCAGTACATGCCATGTAGTCAAGATTCAATTCATCGTACCGGTCTTCCAAACCAAGTTGTGTGTTAGAGTCTTTCTAAGTCTTAAATGAATCCTTGTGTTGACCAATAATAGGTGGCATGCGGTTTCTGGATTACACGTTTTGTGGCCCAATGGACACGACATGTAGTCCCCTCCGGGCTAGGGTTGGACCGCGTACCTCATACACGGTTTTCCCAGCTGGAGACCATGTAATGAGGAACTACATGACGTGTGTCCCACTGGACATGTTTTGTACTCCAAATATTTCTGAAGTATACTCACACGTCGTTTCCCCGGGCGTGTACTTCGGATAGACAGTGAAAATAGTACACATCGTGTAGTTGGAACTACACGTTGTGTACTCATCCAAATTATGAATATTTATTAAATTTTATTATTATATTATTCAAACCCTTGAGACATGTACCATCGTGCGGTCGTAAAGATGAGGCACATCATGTGATAGGTGTTTTATATATATGTGTTTAATTTAACATCTGCGTAATGTTTATTTCTACTCATTGGGTAGTTATGAATAGGAATTCATCGTGTTGTCTCCATGGTAAAAGTTACGTACAAAGATAATTTTAAATTAATTTATTTGTTTAAAATTATGATGGATTAGATTCTCAAGGAAATTTAGAAAAGGGTTTAAGATAAAAGTATTGATTAATGTAAGATGATAACTAATTGATTCGAGTGTGATTTATCTTAAACAAGAATGATTAAAGAATTGATTGCTAGTTTTATTTATTCTTAAATATCATTGCATGTATGGATGATCATGAGCTAGACCAAGACATTTATATGTGGATGGTTTCTTTTAATTTATTTATTTGAATTAAATTTGTTGGCCTACGAGCCTTCTCCTCATTAATATGTAGGGAATGTGTGCCCAATGTTTCTTTTATGTAAAACCCATTTTTACCCCTCACATACATATGAGTTAAAAAAGGGCATATGTAATGGATGGAAATCCCAAGCTAGTGGAGGTGGTTCAAGCTGGATTCAAGATAAAACCAATCCAAGGAGATACAAAGGTGCAAAGATGGAAGCTGTAAACATAAACCCAAAAGGTTCAAGGTGTTTCTCCCCTGGTTCAGGGTTATTTTATCAATCTCTTGATAAACTAACCATTATAAAAGCTCGTGATCATTCCATTTACATTATTTTATTCTTGTTAGTTTCATGGTTTATCATTATGGATGTGTTGTCATGATTCCATAATTAATGAATTAAACAAGCATGCAAGATGGAACTAAAATAAACCAGACTTATGTGTAAATATTTTTAAGACATGGTTAATCACTTAAGTAAGTTCCAATTAATATTAACAAGTGTTTGATAATGATAATAAGAAATTCACACATAAAAGATAAAAATCCATCAAATAAAATAAGTCAGAAAAATCTTTTCATTACTTGATTAATGGAAAAACTCAATAAAACTATGTGTTTGACCAACCCTTTTTGGGACACTTACTTTTATACAGGAAGCACTTATGAAATTTTTCGGGTTAACTTAACCCTATTACATCAATAGGAGTAAGCCTTGCTAGACTTGGCATAATATTGGAGGCAAGAGTTGAGGAAATCCAAATTCATGATTTCAGGATTGGGGAGTCCACTCAACATATCAAGGAGCTGCAATCCCATAGGTGTCAAAGACCTACCTACCTAAATACCTTATAATAGCTTGACCAACCCTTTTTGGGTTTATGCGAAGTGGAATATAGATCCTTTCCACTAGAATGTCATGGAAACTAGAAATTCCGAGTTTAATGGTGAGGGATATTAGGGCTTGATAAAATAGTGGGAGACTTAATAAAATTTATTATTTCTTATAAAATGTAATCAAGAATGTACTAATGATCTAATCTTTTAATTTTATGATAAAAATAACAAACTCTTCAACCACACTATCCCTACGATCAATTCTGGATAAAGACAACATCCTCACCGGTAATAACTTCTAGGAATGTTTTAGAAGACTTAGGGTTATCCTATGCCATGAATGGAAGTCTTACATACTGGAGTCAGCATTACCTGATCCGCCTTCCAAAGAGGAGAGTGATGAGGATTTCCTGGTCTATGATAAACATATGAACAATGTGGTCAACGTTCAATGTTTGATGTTATCATCAATGTCTAGTGATCTCATGAAGTCTCATGAAAACATAGATTCTAATATCATGCTCGAGCACCTCCATGGTCTTTACCAGAAGAGAGAAAGACATGAAAGGTTTGAGATCTCTAAGGAACTATTTCAAAGTAATCTTGGAGAAGGTTCCCTAGCTGGGCCTCATGTAGTCAATCTCATTGGCTACATTGAGCACCTAGAGGTTCTAGGGTTTAAACTCCCCAAATAACTGGTCATTGATCTCATTATCGCATCACTCCCTGAGAGATTCTATAACTTTTTTATCAATTTCACTATGAACAACATTGAGAAGTTTATATTTAATCTTCTTATCCTCATTCACCAAGTGGATAAAGATATGAAGCACGAAAAGCCTTCTATTGTTATGGTGATTAAGAGGAAAGGGAAGGCGAAGAGCTTTAATCCCAAATATTCTTCATAGCCTTCAATGAAAATAAATATCAAAGGGGAGGCAAGGTAATAGAAGGTTGTTTGTTTCGCATGTGGAAAGAAGGGCCACTGGAAGAAGAATTACACCTAACCTAAGAAGCAAGGGGAAGCTTCAGGTGCGTTTGTTATCGAATGCAATCTATCTGTTTCTAAAAATTGGGTATTAGATACAGCTTGTGGTGCTCACATATGTATCCAAATATAGGAACCAAGTAGATTCAGTAAGATTGATCGAGGAGAGGTAGATCTAAGAGCAGCCAACGGAGCCAGACTTGTTGTTGTAGCTATTGGGTACTGCCACCTCACATTGCCAACTGGGATGATCTTGGTGTTAAAGGGTTGTTTTTATGTTCCTTCTGTAACCAAAAACATAATTTCTATATCCATAATAGTTATAGATGGTTTTTTTTCAAGATTGGAAATTAATGTTGCATATTTTATAAAGATATCATTTGTTTTTGTAGGGTGCATTTATACAATGGTCTTTATGTATTGGATTACACAAATCAGGTAATGGAAATCGATGACAATGATACTTCACATGACTCATACCACACCAAATTTTGGCATCACCAGATAGGTCATGTAAATGAGAAACACTTGACAAAGTTACATCAAGATGGATATTTATATATTTTTTGAACTAAAACCACTTGGCATATGTCATGCATGTTTACAAGGAAAAATGACCAAAGCCCTATTTGGTGGGAAAGGTGAGAGGGATAAATAACTTCTTGAATTGGTTCATACCGATGTGTGTGGACCATTTCCAGTTGAAGAAAGGGGAGGGTACTCATACTTCATAACTTTTACTGATGATTTTTGTAGATATGGATATATCTACTTAATGAGGTATAAGTCAGATTCTTTTGATAAGTTCAAAGAATACAAGAATTATGTTGAGAACCATCTTGGTAAGAAGATTAAGAAACTCCACTCAGAACATGGTTTAGAATATCTTAATCAAGACTCCATTGATTACTTATGGGAGTTTGGGATCCTATCCCAACTCACTCCTCCAAACACGCCCTAGTGGAATGGTGTGAGAGAAAGGAGGAACCACACCATGCTGTACATGGTAAGATTAATGATGATTCATGCGAGTATTCCATTATCGTTTTGGGGATATGAGTTAAAAACAGTGGCACACATACTAAACCAAGTACCAACTAAATTGATAAATGGTATTCCATACGAGTTCTAGAGTGGAAGAAAATCCATTTTATTGAATTTACATGTGTGGGGTAGTGAAGCGTTTGTTAAGGCCTTTTCAGGTAACAAACTCGCACCCCGAGGCACAAAGTGTACCTTTATAGGATACCTCATGAAAACAAGGGGATATTACCTATACATCCCCCTTAGACAAAAAGGTTATAGTGGAAAGACATTCCATATTCCTTGAGAGGGAGAACATCTCCAAAAGAGATAGTGGGAGCGAGATAGACTTCGATGAAGTCGAGGCTCAAGGTACACAAGAGTTGGTTTAGAAACAAATTCCACAAAGCCCCATGGAAGAAGAATCTGTTCCAAAGACACAAGTACTACATAGGATTACAAGAGAAGATAGAGAACCAGAATGGTATGGTTTTCTACTTAGTGAGGATGGTGACTCGTTATTAGTTGATAGTAATGATCCTCTAACCTACAAGGAAGAAGTAAGTGGCACAGACTTTGCCAAGTGGAAAGAAGGCATGAATTCTAAAACGGATTCCATGTACCAAAACCAAGTATGGATTTTGGTAGATCCTCCAGTTGATGTAAATACTATTGGTTATAAATGTGTATTCAAGAAGAAACTGGACATGGAAGGAAAATTCAGTACCTATAAGGAATGACTGGTTTCAAAAGGTTTTAAATTGCATCAAGGAATTGACTACGATGAAACCTTCTTACCAGTTTCAATGCTGAGATCCATCATAATTCTGCTTTCCATTACAGCTTACAATGACTATGATATTTGGAAAATGGATGTCAAAACAGCATTCCTTAATAGGAACCTCCTTGAAGATGTCTACATGACACAACCTGAAGGGTTTGTGACTCCAAAGGATTCCAATAAGGTATGCAAGTTTAAAAAATCCATTTATGGATTAAAGAAAGCATTCAGGTTATAGAACAATATTTTGGATGAAGCCATAAAATAATTTGGTTTTATCAATAATGAATGTGATCCTTGTGTATACAAATGGTTTAGTGGGAGTGAAGACGTTTTCTTAATAGTATATGTTGATTACATATTACTTATTGGAAATGAGATACCAGTCTTACATTCTGTTAAGGAATGGTTGAATCAACGATTCTCCATGAAAGACTTGGGTGAAGTAGCATATCTTCTTGGGATCAAGATATATCGTGAAAGATCCAAGAGATTTTTGGGCCTAATTCAAAGTACATACATTGATAAGATACTAAAAAGATTTAGTATGGAACAATCCAAGAGGGTAATGTTGCCAGCATCACATGGCATTCATCTTTCTAAGAAAATATATCTTCACACACATGAAGAAAGAAAGATAATATCAAGGAATCCATATGTATCAGTGATTGGGTCAGTCTTGTATACCATGCTATGTACTAGGATAAATGTCACCTACGCATTGAGTGCGGTAGGCAGATATCAAGCTGACCCAAGTGACCACCATTGGATGGAAGTCAAGACCATCCTAAAGTATCTGAGGCATACTAAGGATATGTTCCTAGTTTATAGAGGATATGAGGAACTAATCATCAGATGATATGTAGATGCTAGTTTATAGACTAATCAAGATGACATGAAGTTGCAAACGGGATACATATTCACTTTGAATAGAGGTGCAGTGAGCTGGAAGAGCTCAAAGCAGAGTGAGCTCGCAGATTCTACAGTAGAGTCTGAGTATATCGTAGCTTCTGAGATAGATAATGAAGCAGTTTGGATGTGGATCTTTTTCCAGGAGCTAGATGTGATACCTAGCAGTAAAGATCCCATCACACTGTACTGTGATAATACTGTAGTGGTGGATCTCTCAAAAGAGTCAAGGTCACATTTGCAGACAAAGCACATACTTCAGAAGTATCATCTCTTGAGGTATTTTTCTCAGAGAGGTGAAGTTTCAGTGAGCAGTATTTCAATAGAAGAAAACATGGTGGACCCCTTGACTAAATACTTGACTTAGAAGAAACATGATCATCATGTGAGGTCTAGCGAATTGAAAGTCATAGGAATTTGAATCTAGTCCATGTGGGAGTTTGTAAGAGTTGGTGTCCTGGAACCAATTGGTTTTACATTGATTACATGGTTATTTAATGTATTATTACATATTTTTCATTGTTCTATGTGATTATGATGTAATAATGTCCTGGAGTATTTGTTGCATTGATAAGGTCATGGCAGTTCCCCGCTATGATGAGAACCTTGATGTAACACCCCAAGCTTCCACGGTACGTTTCACTTCGAATAATGCAATAGCGTGTGTTGTACGCAACCTCGAGCTCTAACACACACCACAACGAATTAAACTAGCCGTTTTGAATATTAATACCTGCTTTTTTAAATTTTAAAAATTTTATTTATGAAAATGGACTTCATTTTTGGATTCGGAATATCGAAATTAGCCTATGTTGAATTTTTGGTATTTTTCTGAGAACTTCTATTTTTTATGAATAGTGAAAAATACTTAAAACAACTTTTTTAATCAAAATAATTTATAGTGATAAATTATACTATTGAGTTGTTTTAAAGTATAATTAGAATATATTTTTACCATTTTATCCAATGGTGGTCATTAGAATTAATTTAACATTGAAATTGGACATAAACAATTTCCAATCTTTTGATATAAATTGTTTCTTAAAAACACGCTATTTGTTGTGACAGCGGGAATTAAATATAAAATTAATTAATGCAACTTATATGTTTGGAATTTTGTAAAATAGACATCATTTTTGAATTTGGAATATCAATTATAGCTTAGGGTGAAATTTTGGTGTTGTTCTGAAAAACTTCAATTTTTGATGAATAGTGAAACCACTAAGTGGTAGTTAAATAACTGATTTTTCGTTTAAATGAAATATTACCACTTCTGTGATTTGATTTTCAAAAATCCGACATACATGGTTGTCATTAAGAAGTAAAATGTGGTTCAATGAGATTAAAATAATTTTTTGGTGAATAGTAACTTTTAAGTTCTTAATCGCGATTAGAGGTAATTAGTGTAGTTTAAGGTACAAATAATGTTTTAATAATATGAGATGAGCATGACACTTGTCCTACTCCTATTGGATGAGTCATGGCCGACCAAGACAACCCATGGGTCAACTTGGGGACCCCATGGAGCCACTTTAGTTGGAAAATGACATTAATATATATTTATTTAATGTTAAAATTAAATTGACACAAACATGAGTTGTTTTACTAAAACAGTTTATAAGTGGGGTTACACAAGTCCAAATTTTGACTATAAATATTAATTAGAAAGATAAAAAGATTTCCTACATCATAGGATTTTTTTATAATTTTTAAACGTTAAATAAATTAAATTATTTATGACATCATTATGATGTAGCGATGACCTCATTATTTAACGATTTAAACAAAATGAGAAGATAATGCAAACGCCAAGGCATAAACTTGTCCAAAGCCTATTGGATGAGGATATTTAGAACCCTTATCACCTTATCCACGAATTATATATGTTTGGGACCTTTAGAATCCGAAAAGCATTGTATAATAATGTAACATTTTAATCTTTCCAAAAGAGCCCCTCCTCTCCACTTATAAAAGGCCCCCACCTCTACCACCTCATTCACACTTTCAAGCCATTTGGCTCGGCAAAACTCTGCCCAAATACTCTCCCAAATTTCCCCTATTACTCCTATAAGCCTCACTTTGGGCAGAATTCTTCCCAAGGAAGCCTTTGGCTCAAATCAAAAAGAGTTACCCGATTTTTAAGGTAATGTCTTCTCTAATGTTGTTTTGTTTTACTTTGCTTCTCCAACCCCTTAAACTATTTTCATTCCTTTCTTTTGTAACAACAACAGTATATAAAATATACTAGGATGTTGTTATAATAAGTATTTGGTTTACACTTACACCCACCTTCGTCTAATGGTTAAAGAACATACTGTTTCTGTGGGTGGCGAAATACTGCCTCACGAAACGATGATTGTTCAAATTATTTTAACACCTATAATGGTGGACATTTTGATGAAACTATTTTCATATATGATATATATATTATGTTTATGTTTTCCTTATGCTTCTGTATTTCTCATTTATGGCATACTTTATGATTTCCATTATGGGTAAACACGATAATTTCATTTTAGGAAGTGCGGACTACCGCCCCCTCAAAGTGATTTGAATCGTTAATGCCATATGTGGGATGTATAAAGGATAAATTAAATGGTGTTATACACTATATTATACTGTAATTATATTATAAATTTATATCATTATGATTTCATTCCATTAAATGCGGAATAGAAATGAAAGTAGCGTTCATGCGTACGTACGGCTTACCGTCTCCATGAACGGTGCATTTCATTTCTTACCTCTAAATGTTACGTGACATTATGAATGAATGTATATACTGTATATATATGATATCTACATCATGAATATAACTCTGGATATAATGGATATTTCACCACATGAACAACTTGTAATTATAAGAAGTTTATTTTTGACTCAAGTACCAAAGATCGACAAAATGACCGTTATTAACATAAATAATTAAATAATGTTCATAACATGGTAATAAGTGATATAAATGGAATAATGAACATGAAAAAGGTTCTTAAGTAAATATAAATTAACTCTAGGTTATCATTCAGGAGGTTAAAGAACGGTCGGGTCAGGACATGACGCAAGGTAAGGGAACTTCTTAACCCAATTTCTATTCTTTGGGTTAATCTCCTACTTTCAAATTATGTCTTGATATTATTATGTCCTTTTTTTATTTTTACGTTCTTTATGTGTACCTATAGTGAATACACATAATAGATCTATTTTATTTTAAAAATGATCTTTTTAAGGACTTCGTCTCAATCTCCTTTCATTGAGGCATATTTGGTTTTATACACAAATTTCTTTTATTCGGTGTATAAACCCATTTGACTTTTACGTATATTCAAAAGGAATCTTTTTTATACGAAATGTTTACTAAACTACAAAAGGGAATATTTTTGTCGTACGTATGCGGCGAAAACGAATTCTCCACCGCCGTGACCACTATTTGAGTTTCGGCTTCCTCTACAAGCCATCATTTTTTTAATGAAAAATAAATACAAAGTTTTAACTTTCTTTTATTATGGAATTGAAAATGGTTTTGAAATCATTTTTATTATATCAATGTGTTGTATTGATATCTTGTGATTGAAATGTGGAAATTTTATGTTTCCTTTATGCATGTTTTTATGGATTATGATATGCTTAAACCTATTCATATGAGGAATGCATTGCACTTAATAAGTGACGGGTGGAGCCCGCTATAGCTCCTCGATGCATCGGCGGGTCTCATGAGACAAACTAGTGTCTTGGAATGAGGCCTTGACAAAATCTTATTTGTGGTCTTGGCACGAGGCCTTGACTACGTGGTTATGATAGTCTGGCATTATGCATTCCATCATTATGAAAGTGGTTACTGATATTGCATGTGATTATTCGACCAGTAGAATATCCATGTGAAGACGTGAATGGCATTGTCTCATTTTACTTTTTCCATACTATGTTGAAGTTCATGTTTAAAAGGCTTTTGTTTTAGTTATACATTGCCTTAAATGTTAATGTTTATTTATGAAAGATTTCGCTATATTGTTAACCTTACTGAGCATCTGAGCTCACCCCTTTCAATGTTTTAATATTTTTCCAGGATGTGAAGAAGTATTTTATGAATGACCTGCAGGGGTAGTCAGAAAGGGATATGAGTGTGGACTATGAAGACCATGTTATTGTAGTTTGTTTACTTTTTGATGTAATGAAAGACTTATGAATGTATCTAGTGTTTCCAAGGCTACTAAACTAATCTGTCTTTCGAGACTTGATCTTTTGTGATCATGCCAATGTTACGAACTAATGCACCGACTCTGGGTAGCTGGGGTCGGGGCGTTACACTTGAAATTTTGTAACAATATTCTTAAATATAGTTTTTCTATTAGATGACATGCTATGATGGGACACATAGCATGTAGACCGTTAGGTGCGAGTACTCGTAAGCCGATGAGACTTACTCTCATGAAGTTTACACTTGGTAATCTCCAAGATAGGATATTATGTGAATAGACCTGCTATTAGGAATTACGCATGTTTTGGTGTCATAAGATATTTCTATCTGTGAGATTGTGTAATGATCCTTAGAATTTAAGATTATCATTAATACGTGTGACGACTTACGCACTTTGATTTACTGATGAAAACCGTCATGCATGCAGTCGGAGGGAAGTAGGGTACGTTGGGTGCGTCACCAGTGCCATGTTATTAATGGATAACTCGAGGAAGGATTTGTCCCTTCTATTTATGGAAGTTGATATCTCATCCCTTTGATTGAAATAGAACTGTTGTGTGAAATTTCATAGCCATGGTCTAATGATGAGTTTATTTTAGGTAGTCAAAGAATGACGTATCAAGCATAAAATTTGATGATAAAGTCATGAAACCTCCTTGATGAGATATTGCGACAAAGGGATTATATTACAAAGTGAGCATTCATATGTGGATGTCATTTTTGCGAATTTACATTCTTTCTCTTGGGTGTCTTGACCCGTTTCTAGATAATACTCTTTGAATTTAGGCAATCCCACCTAATGCCAATGAGAAAGAATCCTAGAGGGTCACATACTAAGTGTTTTTGGTGGTCTCGGTTAAATTATATTTGAATTTAATAAATTAAATAAATATTATTCTTAAGACCATAGAATAATTTTATTCAATTTAAAATTATCTCATAAATTAAATTAAATATATTAATTTTATTGAACATTTAATAAGTATTTATTTACTAGTTTCTAAATGAAATATTTATTTAAGATAATAAAATATTTAATTATTTATTCGGGTGTTCAATAAATGAAAGTGGAGTTCAAGCAGACCATGTTCGGTCTGGTTGTAAAATAATTATTTGCGATATGGTAAATAATTATTTAATTATTTGAAAAAAATTAAAATAATGCACTGATTATTTTGTGACATGGAATTTTATTTAGAATTCTGTTTTGCACAAGTTGGAACACCATCAATACGGACGTGGTATTATTAAATGCATGGGTTTTCTCTATGTTCATGAATGTATTTAATTTTTGCTATGCAATTAAATATTGTAACTGAAATTCCATGTATATAAATAGGAAAGTATGCCTATTGTTCCATGCACCACACCACATGCCTGGTGAATTGATAATTGTTGAGCCAAAAAATTTCTCTCTTGAATCCTCTTCTCTCCCCTCTCAAGAACAAGAGACGTTCTTCAAGGATAAATAATAGGCGATCAAGAACGACTGACATAAGACACTCGATTTTCCGCGCTAGCACACGGAGAATGAATAGTGTCGATCGGAGGCCATTAGAGCATGTGTGGATCACCATTAGAGGGATTCTAGTTTGGATCCATACAAGTGAAAGGAGATAATAAATAAGGGTCATTCTAGATGATCAACATCATCAAAAAAGAAAAATACCAAAAATATAAGTATTATTTTTCTGTATGAAATTAATTAAATTAATTTTAAACATGATGTGCAAGATCCTCTCTAAAGGTTTTGGGACTCTTTCTTATTTATCTAAATATTTAATTATATTTTGTGGAGACTGGCATTCATCGTCATATTAATCCTGAAATAATCATTGATCATGGTAAAAATCAAAATTGGGTGTCATTCCAACCATGCTTCCACTGCGCTCGGAACCTTCAAGAAGAACATATTCATGAATCCCATAAACATTGTTGGGGAATTGGTCATATCGAAGGGAATCACTAAGAACTCATAGTGGCCATACCGTCATATAAAGGTTGTCTTTGGTACATCCTCATTTCGTAGCTGAAGCTGGTGATAGCAATATTTGAGGTCTATCTTTGAGAACCACCTTGCTCCCTTCAGCTGGTCAAAGAGGTCATAAATTCTCAGCAACCGTTATTTTTTATTCACGGTCGCCTGGTTCAGGCACTGTAAGTCCCTGAATATCCTCATGCTTTACTATTCCTTCTTAGAAAACAACATTGGGGCTACCCAGGGTGAAACTTTGTGCCTCACGAAGCACTTATCCAACAAGTCCTCCAGGTGTACCCTTAATTCACGAAGCTCTACAAGATCCATCTGGTATACTGGTGTGAATATTGGTGTCATCATGGGGAATAGATCGATACATAAGTCTACCTCCCTGCGGGGAGGTAGCCCCAGAACATCCTCAAGAAAGACGTCTCCATACCCTTCCACCGCACCGAGGGTGAGGATAGCCAGTTGGTGAGTGATCGGTTTCACCCTCCTCTGATAAAGTTTTCCATGCGCTGTAAGAGTCCCCTTCTCACCAGTGAAGGAAATATTGGTCCCATATTCATGGATACACTGCACTCAACACCTAATATAGTTGATCTGAGCATGAACTATGGATAACCATTCTATACCCAAGATGACATCGTAAGGCCTCAACACCGATACTAGGAGATCCCATCCAAAGCACTCACCTCCAAGAGTAACCTCACACTATCAACACCATTATGTAATCATCGAATCCTCTCTTGTAGGACTCTTTAATCTTAAGGATCGAGCCAATGGCTCCACTGAAATCTCTGAGCCTCAAATGAGGTATGTGGCAAGGAAAGAGTGACTGGAACCTGTGTCAATAAGAACTGCATCTAAGGTGGAGAAGAAACAGATCGTACCTATAATCATCTTCAAAGTGTCTTGGTCATAGGCCTCCAGTGCCTAAAGCTGAGATCACCCATGTACACCTGCTCCCTGAGGTTGGGGTTGACCACCTGTGGGTGGTGGTGGTAGTACCTAAAACTATCACCCACCACCTGGTGCTCGGCCTGCTCCCGTACCATGTTTACCTCCCCGCGGACCTCATTTCTTGATCCTTATCCTCTTCCTTGGTGGTCCCTCGATTGTCTACTAATTGTTTGTGCGGCGGGTCAGGCAGTAATGAGCCTTATGTCTCTGCCTGTCGCACGAGTAGAACTTCTTGTTCCTCTACTGACCTCCACTACCCTACTGGCATTTCACAACTAATCCTATGTCCTGGGGTCATCCCTCGGATGATCTGGCCCACTTGGACCTCTGCATAATCTATCAGTTGCCTGCCATGGATGACTTGGCCACCTGTCGCCTGGTGGTAGCTCCAACCGTCGGTGCCCGCTCTACGAGGAAGCTCTCTACTAGAAGATCTCTCTCTAGCACTCCATCCTGAGTGGGGATGCTGAGGGAAATCATAGACTCCCTTCTATCCCATCAGAGTCCCTTATCAATGTTTCGATCCCTAAAGAATGGTTCTCGCACTATGTCTATAGAGTAGTGGGAGAGGTCTGTAAACCTCGCAGAGTACTCATCCACTGAAATGTTTCCCTACTATAGGTGAAGGAGCTCCTATATGCGCACTGAGAAGAAGATCACTGGGAAGAACTCCTCCCACAAAAGCCTCTCAAAGTCAGCCTAGGAGAGGTTTGCCTCATCATGATTTTGAATGGTCAAACAACACCATCTCCCTGTCGATCCCTGAAGAAGGATCATGGAATAGATCACCATCTGGTCAAGTGGAGTCCTCACTAAGCGAAAGAACCGCATCACCGCCTCCAGCAAATCCTTAGAGGCCTGAGGGTCTGTCTCTCCCCTAAACCTGGGAGGTATCTTTCTCTGTAACTCATGAAAGGTGCTGAGCCTGCGTTCATCCTCTACTGGTAACGTCAGTAGTAAATTCTGATCAACGGGTGGTGGTAACCCCGGTGCACCACCCGACGTGGATATCTATAGCACTGGTCCCATAACCGACGCATCATCATTAGGAGGGATATCCTCACAACTAGGTATCAGAATCCTGGCTGGTTATCCACCTGGAGGCATCCTGAAATGAATCATGATGGACCACAATCAATATATTATACCTGGTGAACTGAATCTTATTCAAGAAGAACTTAAGGATACACTCAATTCCAATATGAGGAATGAAACCCATGTTTTTATGTATAAAGCCAGAAAAATCGAATTCAAGGTCTTGGTGTATGGATACGTCAGCTACCGCACCAACACTGGACTCCCTGAATATTAATGTAGAACTCGAAACGTTTAACACTATTTCCCAAATACAAAACAACAGACTCATGGTCTTTGAGGTAGAACTGACCACCTCTGATACCACATTGTCACGACCCATACCCTAAGCCTGTGTCATGGCTCCCCCATTCCCACCTCTCGAAGGCCAGGGGTTGGTGACTAGCTCAGAAGGCATCAACCTCAAAGTGGGAGACATTTTCCTGAGTACCTATACACACGCACATACAACCACGTCCCAAGAAAACTGGAAAAGAGAACATGCATGATACTAAATAACCACTGAGTGTAAATGTACAACTGGAAGTAAATGGGCCAGAATATAATCCTATCAAAAGACAATTGTAACAATATTAAGTACAAGATCGATGGAAATACATCCGCTGAATACCCCACCTGATGGGTAAGTATAGAGTATCTACTGGAAGCTATAGAAGCATGTCATGCCTGCCCGATCTCACATGGCATCGCCTGGTCTTAGGCTACCAAGTCCTTTGCCAAGTCATCGGTCATCTACACCAGACACAACATGTGCGGGCGAATCCCGTGCAGGGGTGAGTAATAGAATACTCAGTAGGGACCCCAAACCAACAAGGAAAGACCAAAAAGCAATCCACAAGAAAACCACGAGGCATGATCACGAAGCATGATCACGAATCAAGATAGATCACACCCAGTATAATCTAGAGTAATAAAAGTAAGACAAACAGTCACATCACTGAACCCCTTGGGTTGCTGGAGTACTCCTCCCCAATGAGTACCGTTGGTATACTGGGTAACACAGATCCGCTCCCCACTGTGGGCCTGCCGGGTCACACAAAGCCACTTCCCCTTAACCTTGGACTATAGTGGTACTCATCCTTTATGAGTATTGTGGGTATGCTGGGTCACACAGATCCGTTCTCCACCATAGGCATGTCAGGTCACACAGAGCTACTTCCCACCTTAGCCATCATACTGAGGTACTCCTCCCCGTCGAGTATTTTCGGTCTGTCGGGTCACACAGAGACGCTCCCCACCATGGGTCTGTCAGGTCACAGAGAGCCGCTCCCCATTGGGATATCATAGCTAATCCACACAGTATCTCTTGTCAGTAGTCTTTAGGTCTCAGTCAGCTGTAGGATCTCTGCACGTAGTGCACTTGATTCTAGGAGAACACATCCTCATTCCATTCATCGTATTCCAACTTCCATGAAAGCCTCCTTATATTAATCCAAAGTATTTTCATCATCGCGAGGGTTCCAACACCGCAAACGGCTTGTCAATCGGACACCCAGGTTTAACGATATAGCTATTTTTCTGAAAAGGGGTCGGTTGGGTCCGGGTCCGGTCTGACCTGGTCGGACCGACCCGACTCGGATCTGGCCCATCCTAGGTTTGGCCCACTGGTGCAGCTTGTGCCCTACTTGGTCCGCCATACCCAGTCCGGTTTCCTCCTCACCCCGAACGCATAGCGTATCCAGGACGCGCCGTCACTCGGCCAGTCAAACATGGCCACCTGAGTTTTCCTCACGTGGTCATTGGACCACGTGCCGCAAGGAGTGGAGGCTCACAGCTTCAGGCCACTCCACTAATGCGGATGAGGGTCATGTCCCTACTGCCAGCTACCATCCAGAGCACTGGTGGCTCCTGTCACTTCATCACGGCCCGGGCGGGCCGTGGCTGCCACCTCCAGCGCGCTGGAGGGTTTTTTCACGAACCACCGGGTCCGCTCCGATGGTTCATTCTTCATGTCTTCTACACCTATGGCCTTCACAGGGTGCTTCTTTTTCTGCTAAGGCCTTAAAACCTTCTTACCACTATTTCAAAAGTTCAACCACGAAGAACATACAAGACAGAGGGGCCCAGGACTTGTTCGTGTCGGCACGCACCCTACGCATTAGAGTTTAAAGATATGGATTATTGAGATTGAAATCCTATCCAACAAAAATAATTAATCCCGGTGCAAAACCCCAAGGAAAGCACCCTCCCACAAGGATGAGTGATCTCCAAATCAACCTATTCATGGGTTGATTTGCCTTTGTCATTTTAGATCAAGGAACGGGAAAAAGGAAATTAAAACAAACACAACCCCTACCTGGAGGAGGTTCATTTAATGTGACTAGTCGTCGCTTTGTTGCTGCACCATAGCACCGCCGAACCACTTCCCAACCATTGGGAAAAACAAATATAATAACTTTTTTAGGTTATTTTTTTTTCTGAAAATTACGAAAATTAACTTTTGTAGTCGACCATCGCCAGTCGAAGTTAAGTCATTTCTAGAAGAACCCCAATGTTTTTGAGTTCAAGGGTGCCCACATATTTTTTATCTGAGCACCATTTTAAAAGTTAGAAAAACCTGGTCACACATTTACTTAAATGAACTTAAAAAAAGTTCAAAATTATATTTTGAGCTCAACGGGCCTTAGAATACGTTGTCATCAAAGCGTCTAGTCTCGAAATAATCCCATATAATTTTTAAAAAAATTACATGGAATTTCCAGGACATTACAGAAGATAAGGGTGTTTTGAATGCTGGTCACAATTTAAATTTAAGGAGTAAAATACAATCTGAGTGGAGATTTAAAAAGATTTATGGGAGTCCTCGTTACTGAGATCAGGGTTAAAATAAAAATATGGGTTTGTCTCAATGGGATAAACCAATAAAGTCATCTAGAAAAAAGATCAAAATATTAATAAGTTAAAGAAATCTAATGGTGGTCGGAATGAGTGCAAGTGGGGCAAAGTGTAAGAACACACTGAAAAAAAAAGACTCATTTTCTAATTAGAACCGAGGAAGAAAAGAAAGTGGAAAGAATCCTCAATGGTGTAAGCAGGGGGAAGCAAGTATTGTGAGTGTATATTTAAAAAATTGGGGCACTATGAATGAAAAAAGTGTTGAATTCACCTATTTAAATAATACATTTTTATCACATTTTTTACTAACATATCATAAATAATAATTTTTATTTTAATATATCCTTATAATTTGACGACAACAAAATTAGATAAACTTTAAACTAAAACAAAAATATTAGTAAAAATTTTAAAATCTGAAAAAATGTTTAAACAAAAGTGATTTCACATATTCATTATAATCATTTTCATAATCCATATATTTATTTATTTTAAAATATATAGTTTAAATTTCTACATAATCCTTAGCATAAATTAATTTTTAAGCCTTTAAATTTCAACGACTATCAAAATTATTTACATAAAAAATTTAAAATATTTACACATGATTATTTATATACAAATAATTAAAATTATTTATAAATTACACTGAATTCAGAAAAATAATTATTTGTTATATCTATTTACAATGGTCCATAAAGAGGGATCCATAAAATCCTACAAAATGATAGGAAATAATTCTACAAGACTCATACCCAATACCTTACAAGTCTCCTGTCACTAAATTGGGTGCAAGCTAAGCTTTGGGGATCAATAAAATAAAATATGGATAGGGGTAATATAGGACATTTGAAAATAATAGCATTGTTCAATTTGTTTCCTTCTAAATCACCCTGATTTTGGGGAGATTTGAAATTTTCAATCAGGGAGAAACCAATTTCTCCAAATTTCTACCTGAAGGACCTATTTCCGTCTAACATAACCTTTCTAAATAGGGGAGATGAGTTTAAATCGCTCCATTTCATTTCTTTTCTCCCAAAATTACCACTTCAAAACGAGAAACCTAGTGGTAACAAATTTTTCATGGATTTTGGATCGTATAATGATGTTCTCATTCGTGAAACGACCCAGCTAACAAAATAAATCCATTTTGAAGGTGAGGGAAAGATCAAGGATCACGATTAAAGGGGATCTTGAATGGAATGAATTAGATGAGCATGCATATAGAGTGACGTAAGATCGATTAAAGAGGATTATAAATAATTACATGCCACAACATTTGAGAGGATCAATTTATCCAAGAAGTTTTAGCAAGAGTGATGGTAGAGGATGACTTCTACGGGAGATTAAAAGTCATGAGGACGAAATTTTTGTTAGGGTTAGAATTTATATGATCAGGAAATATTTTATCAGCGGTTTCCCAAAAACACAGATAAAACATATCTTTATCAATGATAAAATTATAGCACGGATAAAACTTAACTTTATCAGCACAATAATTATAGCACTAATAACGGTACATTTTATCACCACTTCTTTTTTAGTGGTGAAAATATTTATATTTATCAACGCTTTTATAAGCACATATAATTGGTGCCCAAAATAAAATACAAAAAAAATGAATGTATATTAAAAACGAATAAATGATAAAAAAAGTAAAAAATATATAACATTATTAATGAATATATAATTTTAAATGAATGTTAAAAATGAGTGAAATTAAATAATTAAAAATTAATATACTTTAAATATATTAAAAAATGGATAAGATTTATCAATTATATAGATTATTTAAAAAAATAAAAAATGAAAAAAAAATTAAAATGATACATATTAAAAATATTAAAACATAGTAAACACGTACAGAAAAATGAATTCAGGAGATTAATCACATAAATTGATAACACATACATAAAAAATATGAAGAAAATATTAAAAATTCATTTAAATAAATCTATTGAATGGATTTCAAAAAATTTAAAAAATATAAAAAATTAATAAATAAAATTGAATGAATATTGATCATATTAATCAAAAACATATTAACAATATTAAAACCTTGTAAATAATTATTTGTGATTTGTAAATTAATTACATTAATTAATTGAAAACACATACAAAAATGAAGGGAATATTAAAAAAATGCAGTTAAATAAATTAATTATACAAATTTCAACCATTTTAAGAATATTACAGCTTAATAAATGAAATTGAATAAATATAAATCATCTAAATTAAACAAATATTGAGAATATTATAACATAGTAAATAACATTGTATAAATAAATATTTAAAAATGATTAAATACCAAAAAAAAATTTAAATTAATAAATATCACAAATGAATAAAATATAATATATGAAATAATATTAAAAATAAAATAAAATAAAATAATTATATAAAAAATTGAATTTGTAACATTTACATGATTTACAGACACACACAAAATGAATAAAAATGAATAAATTAATAATATTATTTATATAAATAACAAAATTATTAAAATTGAATTATATTGACTATATAAAAATAGTAATAATTAAATTGAAACAAATTAAATAAAATAAAACAAAAGTAAATACACACACATATAGTCAAGATGAGTAAATTAAAATAAATATATATTAAAAATGAATAAATGTTTAAAATGAATAAATTACAAAAAATAATAAAAATTGAGAGATTAAAAAAGAATAAATAATATTAAATCAACAAAAATACATATTCACACACATACTTAAACATATGACATACAAACATATATACACATAAAAATATACTTAGATGCGCGCGCACACACATACAGACACACACAGACACACCACATACATACATACACATAAGTAGATTTTCCTTTGTTTATCCCCCCTCCCCTGACCATTGTAATAATAAGATCTATATATTATACTTACATACATATACTTTTTGTAATATAAATCCTATTTAAAAAATATATATAAACGATAATAAATATATTGTTTAGAGAAATTTTAGAGCCACATTTCCCAATTTGGAAGAACAGACATTTATGAATGCAGTTTAAATACTTCAATAGATTCGAACTGACCCTACCGTAGTACCGTGACTGGAGGCTGCAGGGTATGGTGATCCCTTCAGGAGGGTGTGGAAGACGAGTGGGTGGTAAAGCTTCTCCCCCTGCGGTAGTAACACTTTTCCACCGACAACTGCCGCTCCAATCGAAGCTGCTGATAGAAATTGGCAATGAACGCCTCCGATCTCCGATCGATGTTCCACTCATCGCCGCCGCCGTCCCCAGTCCCCTCGCCGATCACTCCGCCGCCGCGGCTCAAGTGACGCAGCCCTGGCCGATCGTTGAAGCTGATCCGGCGAGGTGAGGGGCCGCCTCCTCCACCCGACGAGCAGCGGAAGTTCGACGGCAGGTATCGCCAGTGTCGGGCGCTGAAGGTGAAGACGAACCGAACTTTGTGCACCACCTTCTTGAGACGCCCCAGAAGAGACCGCCTCCCCCTGCCCCACTCTTCCTTCACCGCCATGGATCCTCGATGTTGTCCACTAACAACTGAGGATGGGAATCAGTTTCCAGAGTATATATATCTATACCCAGAGATGCTTCCCAAACAAGAAACTTCTCGTAGAAGAAAGGCTGTTTCAAGAAGCCATTTTTGTTTGTGAAATTGTGATGCACGTTTCTATTTTATATATTTATACTTTATTATTACAGTAGAGAGTGGACGAGGTCGCGGGGCCGAGTCCCCCGACCCAAAAATCCAAAAATTGACAATATATATTATTACAGAGTGGACGGCTGTAGATGAGGACGGCGGAACGCGTCCCTCCCACGCGTTCGTGCCCATGGGCCAGCCAAAACCATGGTGTTAGATACATTTCTCAAAAAACATTAAAATAAAATAAATATATAATTATCAATTTAATCATAACCGGACCAAAACGGCTGATTCTATTCATGAACCCGTGATTTGACCGGATGATTGGCCAACTTACCCTTCCATGGGGTATCCTCTCCCGTAAAGGTAGAGGAAAGTAATTTTATTTAGTTCATTTTGAGGATAACTACAAACTCTAACAGATGTCATCACTCACACTATTACACATATCACTTTTAACACCGCATAAAAATCCATTTAACACTGTTGTTAATCACAACACTGATAAAGAACGTCCTTTATCCGCATTAAAAAAACACCGATAAAGGTCTCATTTATCGACATTAGAAATAGATAAAGACCTAGTTTGATGAAATGTGGTTTTAATATAACACCACACTCAGAAAAAACATGTAATTTCAAAGAATGATATATACATTTAATTGAAATCATGAATAAAAAATGTAATCATATATACAAAAAAACATTGCGATATACATTTCAAACAATATTTTATATAATTACATTTACAATTATCCAACAAACATTTAAAAAAATTAATGTTTCATCTTTTGACGTTCGTGACCCCCTCTCAAAAATGTCCATTCACTGTATCAGTTGCCAAATAAATCATCTCAACCAAATAAAAATATTCCACCTATATAAGAAATCAAATATTATGTTAGTAATACTATACAGAAATAAATTAAGCATTAATATGAAAGAATACATTAATAAAATGACATTTTTTAATAAAAAAGACACATTTGGAGTTATACTAGTCACACTGTGAATCGTATTGAGGTGAGGTTGATTGATACACGTCACAAATGATTTATGAATCGTAATCCTAAAATATCAACACACGCTACAATAGATCCGAATAAGGGATGTGTCGTCCTTTCTCAGTGCTAAGCAAAAATAACAGATAAAAGGGGGGGGGGGTCTTTATGAGTGCTAGCTAAAAACACAGATAAATATTTTTTTTATCAGTGCTAAAAAAAGCGTTGATAAATCTATATCCTTTATCATCGATGTTATTAATGATGATAAAAGTTTTGGGTAAAAAATATTATTAATTTATCTAAAATTATTATATTTATATTCAAAAATAATGTTTATTTGTATACAACAAATAAAAACACATGTTTATAATTAATATATATATATATACATATATTAATAATTCAAATATATATATATATATATATAATGTTTAAAAAATAGAATTTATAAGATTATAAATAAATAAATATATATTGAAATAATTATAAGATTATAATAAATTCAATTAAATAATAAATATATTTATTACATATATAATTATATATTTATAATTGTATACAAATACTTTTTAAACATATATATTTATAATTATAATTACAAATACATAAATAAATATTTAAATAAATATATGTTTCCAATGAATTTGATCAATAAATATATTAGTACGTGAGTATAATTGACGTGCACATATGTTATATATTCATCATGAATGTTCATTTATACAGTACACCTTTTTTATTATTCATGTTGTCCATACATGATGACTCGTTTTTTATTATCTATACTTTACTAGGTATAAGGTTCTTGTGACAACTCGAAATTCTTTGGGATGTTGCTTCTGCTACAGGTGTGCCAATCAAGCTTGAAAGGGAGACAAAACATGCCAGACATGGGAGGTTTGCAAGAGTTCTTGTTGTGGTTGACCTCTCGATCACTCTGATTCAATCGACCATTCTGGTTGCAGCATGGCACCGATTTGAGGTTTCAATTGAATATGAAAGGAAGCCAATTCTTTATACTACTTGCAATGCTATTGGGATTTTGTCTAATAAATGCCGGAAAAATTTGATATGTTCTTTCTGTAAGAGATCTAGCCACGTCTATGGTGATTGCAGGTTCAAGCGTGCATCAGACACGGGAACCTTGGCTGCGGCTATAGGTGTGGGTCCCATGCAGGTAGTTTCCTTGGACGCTGATGCACTTAAGAAGGTTGGGAGTCCTAGAAGGCCTATTGCTTGAAAAAAAATGCACGGGTTTCCCTCCTCTATTGAGAGCATGAATTCTAATAGGGTGTAGCACCACGTTGCAATGGTTAATGGTCGATCTGATGCTAATAGGGGTAAATAAGGGCAGATTGATGTTTTTTTTCTGAACAATCTGATGAGGTCATTGTTTAGAGGGATGCGGTTTATGAATTGAGGTAAGAGATCCAACCGGTTGATAAAAGAGGCAAGGCTAAATTGGTGGATGAGAAGAAGCTATGGTCAGAGATTGTTGCTCATGAAATCTCATCTCATGATGATCATGGAATGAATGCAATGAAGATTTGTTCTAAAGGAATCTACTAAGATGCTCAGAAGCATGATATCTGAGAGATTAGAACGCATGATATGGATGATGTACGAACCATAAATGAACAACTGGCCTCAAGAGGTAGTCAAGGTAAGATCACCACTCATGATAAAATTACTAATTTGGGGAGGGATGAAACAGAAGGGGCATGGCAGCATCCCAAGTCTTGGAAACGAGGACGCCATCCAAAATATCGTGGTCAAGGGTGTGATGATGCAACACGGGGGGGCTTGGTCATTCTACGAGACAACTAACTATGGAGCAGCAAAAGCTCAGGGAGAAGTACCCTGTGCTCTTCGACCAGAGGAATTCACAATCAGAGTGGGAATCTACTGATAATACGTCTGATCATGATTATAGAGACGGTCATGATTCCCTTCATCTGTAGTTTTCTTTTTTTGGACGAGGGCGTGTCACTTTGTTTTGATCGCATCATTTCTCCCTTTTCCATCTTTATTTTTCTAATAAATTTTTAAGAGTGGGCTTGCCCTGAAGATTTTCAGTATATATATATATTTAAATATATTTATAATTATATAAAAACATTTATAAAAATACTTATTTACAGTTATAATTATAAATATATATATGTAAATAATTATAAAATTATAATAAATATATTCATTATACTTATAAAGTTATAAACATATATATAATTAAATAAATATATTTATAAATATATACAAATATTTATAAATAAATACAAATAGTTATAATTATAATTCTAAATAAATATAGATATATTTAAATAATTATAAAATTATAATAAATATATTAATTATATATATATATATACAATTATAAATATAATCAATATATTTGTTCTAATTTTATAATCATTTAAATATATATATATATATATATAATTATAAAGTTATAAAAATATATATTTATTATTCTTATAATGTTATACATATATATAATTAAATAAATATATTTATAAATATATAAAAATATTTATAAATAAATGAAAATATTTATAATTATAATTATAAATAAATACAGAGATATTTAAATAATTATAAAATTATATTAATTATATATATTAATAAAATAATAAATATCATAAATATATTTGTTATAATTTTATAATTATTTAAATAAATAAATAAATATTTATTTATTTATAGTTATAATTATAAATAAATATATATTTATTCAAATAATTATAAAATTATAATAAATATATTTATAATATTTATAAACTTATGAATATATATAATTTATATATTAGTTATATAAATTTATAAAATTATAAATATAAGGAAAATAGTTATTACAATATTATAATTATTTAAATAAATACATATAAATTTATAGTTATAAATATAAATAAATATATATTTTTATAATTATTTATAATTATTTATAATAAATATATTATTTATATATATTTATTATGTATAATTATAAATATAATAAATATATTCATTAAAATTTTATAATTATAAATATATATATATATATATATTATATAACTTTATAAATATATATAATAATATAAAGAAATTATTAACATTATATCTTTGTTAGTACTGATAAAGATATGAATTTATAAGCGCTAAAAACAACGCAGATAAAATGTATTTTTATCAACAATATAATTTTAGCACTGATAAAGGCTTATCTTTAACTGCGCTAAAAAAAACTTTTAAAGGTAGGGTTTATCTACGCTTTCTATTTTAGTGTTGATAAAACATACCTTAAACAATTGTTTTTAAGTAGTACTGATAAAAGCTTTAACTGATTTTATAAATGAACCCTAACAGTCGACTTCTTCTCTAGCACACCTCAAACTCTTGCAGAAGCCAATCTCTACCGCCACCGAACCCCTCCTCTACCGCCGCTAACCCCTCCGCCACTGCTGAACCCTTCCTCTGCCGACACTACTACTGTTGGTGTCGACTGTTCTGCTACTGCTACCAACCGCTCCGCTGCCATCGAACCCTACCGCTGTCGCTGAACTCCCTCCAAGCTAAGGTATTCCCCCTTCCCTTTCTTGGGTATTTTGATGTATAGGGATTGTAGACATCATCCTCACCATTTTTTGGGCTTCTCATGTTATAGGAGATTAGTTCCTTTTCATTATAAGGCACTTGCTTCTATGTAATCCTTTTTTTGACATGTATTGGATGTTTGTGTTTCTTTAAAATCGTTTCCTTTCAAATTATAACTATATATTGTTCCCCTCACTACTACAAATATGGATTTTATCAGCGCTATAAAAGTGCATTAACATCACTAAAAAAATGCTGTTAATCGAGGCGAAGATAGGTGGTCCCTTTTATCAGCGCTCAGAAAAGCACTGATAAAGGGGTCTTTTATCAACACTAAAAAAAGCGTTGATAAAAGTAAAAAAAAAATAAAAAAAATATATATATTTCGGGGGGGGGGGAGCTTTTAACAGCGCTTGACCCCTTTATCATCGCTAGGTGGACCACTCCCGTGCGTTGTCCTTGCCCGCGCGTCCAATACATGCCCCCCACGCGCACCTCCTTGATTCCACCAGAACTCAAACCCGCGACCTCCCCCTTGCGCGCATGCACCTTTACCACTAAGCCATTTCATTTTTTTTCTATTTAATTATATATCAATTTATTTATATATATATAGTTATATTTATTCATATATTAATATAGATTCATATTAATATAAATATATTTAGTTATATTAATACATACATATTTATTCATATATTAATATATATTTATGTTTATTTATATATATATAGTTATATTTATTCATATAATAATATACATTCATATTAATATAAATATATTTAGTTATATTAATACATATATATTTATTCATATATTATTATATATATATATATTTATTCGTATATTAATTTATATTTATATTTATTTATATATATAGTTTTAGTTTAAATTTTTATCCATATATTTATTTGTATAATAATATATATTTCTAAGATTAGTGTTAAATACATTTATAAAATATGTTTTTTATGTGTGTTTATAAATAAATAAATAAATACATATATACATACATACATACAACACACACACACACATTTACGAATAAATACATATATATGTGTATTTGAAAAGCCATAGAATGTTAAAAAGACCATAACTTATAATCCAGAAGCCTGTTTCAAATCCACAGCCAGTAAAATCGAAGAAAATGAAACAATCTTCGATATGATATGTGGTACATGCCTAACAGACATCCAGATCAGAAGTTTTACTTGTTTGAATGTTAACAAATCAGGGTATCCCGACTCAAAACTCAGTTTTGGAGGCCATCTGGGCCTTTTGAGGCATTGAAAAATGTGAGAGAAGCTTTTCTTGGGTTACTGGTGTGTAGAGCTCATCACAGGCTTCAATTTGATATTTGTAGAGCTCAAACAAACACTCAGATCAAAAGTTATGACCGTTTGAAGTTTGAGTTACATTTTCAACTTATTTTAGATCATTTATTTTTTTTGATTTTTTGTGTCTTCAAATTGTTATTAAATGATTTTTAATCGATGATAATTAGCAAATTATTAATTAATTGTATTTTTTAAAATATTTTAAATCCATTTTCACTAAATTTATTATATATTAAATGTAATAGTCTATTTATACATATCTAAAACATATTTAAAAAATATATATTATATTTATATGTATATAAATATACTTATATAACAATATATTATTTTTCATGAATTTTTTTTTTGAAACATAAAATTTATCAGTGATAAGATAAAGCACTAATAAATCCCTCCTTTATCAGAGCTACAAAAATAAGCACTGATCAAGGGGTCCCCTTTAACAGCGCAAAGAAAAAGCGCTGATAAAGGGGGGGGGGGCTTTATAAGCGCAAAAAAAAATCTGATAAATGGTCACTTTTAACAGCGCTTTTTTTTAGTGCTGTTAAAAGTTCCCCTTTATCAGCACTTTTTTAGCACTGATAAAAGGTTACCGCTTCCCTTGCACATTTTTGTAGTAGTGCTTGATGAGTTTCAAATGTTTTTCAAGGAATTTATCACTTGGAACATATGATTCTCTATGGTTTCTTGTTTTAACTCTTAAAATTGTATGTTTTGGAATGCCAAGTAAATATGTAAATTCCCTAGGGGTCATTTTAAAATGAATATAGAATTTTAAAGGGTTGTTTGAAACCAGTGTGAGTTTCTTATGATGTTATTTTAAAAAAATAAAGAGAGGTTTGGTTTTTGAATGAACCTTAAATGGGGAAGATTCTTGATTTCAAAGTGGTTTTTGTGTTTGAAATGGTTTCTATGAGAGGTTTTAATTTCTAAATTTTCTTTTAAAGTACATTTTAAAGAAATATATATTTAAATCTTGGTTTTATAACTTTGTATCGCAAACTATATTTCTAAGGATCATTTTTCACTTCCAAAAAGGAATTTAAATTAATGTTTGTCAAACCCTCAAAATTGGTCCCCTTGTTTGATATGTCTATTTAGGCCTCTTCCTTCATAGGGATGCAATTGATTATTAATATGAAATGCTTGATGCTTATTCATGGATGTGAAAATGGTCTCTTTCTTGCGGGTGTTAGAGTTGACATGTGGTTTACTACTTATATTATATTTATTCATGTGATGATCATTGGATTTTTGTTTCTCACTTCAACTTTTTTTTGCCACATGGGAACCCTAGGAATTAAGAAATAAGTCTATATGTATACTACACTAGTTAGCTCCCACACTAGCTAGTTTTCCCTAGTTGTATGATTTTATTAGTATATAGGAATGTCCCTAACAAATAATATGTGGGTATGTCGGGTGGATTTTCTATTTTTTTAGGATTCAACATAGACTGACTATTGGCCTCATTGTAGTGTGAGTACAAAAAGAAGGAAGAATTGAATTCCCTATATGACTTTGATACATTAAAGATAATAAAATTGGAACCAGGAAAGAGGGATCTATAAAACAATTAGATTTATCATATAAATTAGAAAGACGATGATAGGAAATAGTGTATGGTTTCCCTAGTTGTAAATGTATTTCAATAATTTGAAGGATTAGATTTCAGTTAGATTTTTTCTCCTACAGTAAAGCATATAATAATTCAGATGGTTTTTGACTTGGTTTCTATTAAAGGTTTATTTCTAGAACAAATGGATTTCTTGATTATTTTATTTTATGTAGATTCAGAGGAAGAGATCTAAATAGATAACTTGGTAGGTTTCATGCTAAATGGAATGGAAGGTTCAGTTCTAGTCTCAAATGGAGTTTTTGTGGGCTTAAGTAAGCACCGACACAGTGCAACTGGAATTTCAATTCTTTCATGGTAGAATTAATGTTCATATAATGTAATGTAAATAATTACTACTATATGAAGGTGTATTATGATGGGAGTTTTTTTATTTTACTTCTTTATGTGGATAAATTTCTCCACGTTATACTGATGAAGGAAAGGCTAGAAGAGCTGAAGATTGATTTATCTATAAGATCCCAAATAAAGGAACTTGAATCTGAAAGTGGATATTGGGGATAAATATTGAAAGAGACTTAAAATCTATAAATTTTTCCCTGAATTAGTTAGATTATATCTAGAAGGTGTTGAAAATATTCAGAATGAGCGAGGTAAAACCTATGAGAACTCCTTTAGATGGAAATTTAAAACATTTAAAGGAGGAGTCACATGAAATAAATGATGAGTTAAAGTTAATAGAAAGGTTCTATATTCATTAGTTATAGCTTGTTTGAAGTACATCATAATGTGTATAAGACCTGATATCATTTATGAGGTTGTTTTAGTTAAAAGATTAATGGTGAATCTAGGGAAGGATTACTGGAAGGTTGTTAATTAGTTTTTTTGATATCTCAATGGTTTAGTGGAGCTAAAACTCTATTTCAAAATGGATGATCCATTAAATGGGTTTTTGGATTTGAAGTTCATATGATATAAAAACTCACTGTAGAGCACTACTAACCAAGAAGAATCAGTGGTAATCACTAACTTGATGTTTAAAAAATTATTCTTATGTTAATTGGATTTCAAACCAAGAGTTTGGGTGATTTGAATGTTTTAAATTTTTTGGAAAATGTTGTTTTATTTTTAAAGAGGCGAGTTAACCCTTGTGATTTATATTTTAAACCACTTTTTTAAGCTTTGGATAATTTTTATATCAATGTTTGGTGTATTTATTTTTTTAAATATTAATACTACTGAATCAAATAGGATGGATATGAATAAATAATGGATGTATTTCAATCATATCACAAAAGCATATGATGATAGAGTGAAAGAGTTTAGCAAGTTTTCAAAAGACCATTCATATGACCCTTATCAAATCCTTTGTTCTTATTTAAGTTGTTGTTATTCAAGACTAATTAGTCCATACACTACTGGAAAATGGGCCTATACCCACAATTTTATTTTGTACTATGGGTATAGGGAACCCTTATACCAACGGTTTTGGAAAACCGTCGGTGAAGGTATAGTATGGGACCCTATACCCACGGTTTCCCAAAACGTTGGGTATAGGTCACCTATAACCATGGTTTCCCCTAAAACTATGGGGATAAAGTTTTTTTTTGAAGACGTATACCCACGGTTTTGGAAAACTGTGGGTATAGGCATTGTTTTTCAAGGCCTATACCCACGGTTTTTAAAAAGCTGTGGGTACATGGTTTTTTTCCAAGACCTATACCCATGGTTTTCCAAAATCGTGGGTATAGCTTATAGCGGGGAAAAAAATCTGCAGGACAAAAAAAATTATTTGGTGGGAAGACAGTCTGGATTAATATAATTAGGAGGATAGAAATATTACATAACAAAAACATCGTAGCTCAGTTGGTTAGGCCGTAGTTGGTTATATTTAGTGGTCCTGTGATCAAATCCTGCTGTCATTTTTATTTCTAATAAAAAACTAATATTAATATAAGTAGATTAATATATATAAATTTAATAAAAAGTTCGGTAGATTGGTTGGTTCGGTGCGGGTTCTCTCTTCAACAGGTCGCTGGTTCGAGACTCCATGTTTTCAATTTTTTAATTTAGTCGCTAAAATTAATATATTAATTAAAACGTACATATACAAACATGTATAAGAAGTAACATGAGTGGTCGAGTAGGTTAGATAGATTGAAGAGGGCATGGGTTTGAAACCCATGCGAGATTTTATTGTTTTTTTAAATACCCACGGTTTGAAAACCATGGGTATAATTCATTGACACAGTGGTGATATACTTATTACACGGTGTCAATATCTATACCCACGGTTCTCCAAAACCCTGGGTATAGGCTGAGACCCCTATTGCGACGCCTTTCCAGCCCACGGTTCCCAAAACTGTGGGTATAGGTCATTTTTTCAGTAGTGATATGAGTTGAAAAAACACTTGATTATTCATGGAATCGATTAAAGTTATAGATGTTGGAATAAAAATGGGGAAAAGAGAATGTTGCTAGTGGAAGGGATGACACTGCATTTTGTGGATCATCTAATATGATTACATGTATGGAAAATGAAGAAGACCATATCAAGGATGTGATTACAGATTTGAATAATGATGTAGATTATATTGATTAAATGACAAAGACAATTGAAGATGAGCTTCGTGATTGCCCAAAATTGTTCTATAAGTTAAAGAGTTGTGCAAAGATGTCATTGTATGCTGGTTTCACTAAATATACAACATTATTAGCCATACTAAAGTTGTATAATTTTAAAGTAGGAAACATATGGAGTGATGCCGGTTTTATGGAACTTCTTTCTCTCTTGAGTGAAATGATCCCAAAAGATAATGATCTCCCAAGCCGAACATATGATGAAACACAATTTCTACACTCGATGGGTATGATCTATGAAAGAATACACACCTTCCCAAATGACTACATACTATTTATCGAGGACCAGAAATCACTTACAAAATTCTTAAAGTGTGGTTCTTCTTGATACAAGAAAGATGAATCTATTCCTACAAAATTGTATGGTACTTTCTAATCATTCCAATGTTTAAACATCTATATGGAAGTGGTGAGACTGTAGGGAAATTGGCATGAAACGAAGATACAAGAAATAAAGATGGGAAACTACATCCCCAAACAGACTCTCCTTAGTGGAAGAGAATTGATCATGAGTATCATGAATTTTGAAATGAGTCAAGAAACCTTTGTCTTGTGTTATTTATAGATGGAGTGAATCCTTTTGGTTTTCAAAGTAGCACTCACAGTACATGGCTAGTTATGTTGGTAAATTATAACTTGGTACCATGATTATGCATGAAATGAAAATACATCATGTTATCTATGCTTATATCAGGACCAAAAAAAACATGTAATGATATTAATGTTTATTTGGATCCATTAATATAGGATTTGAAATTATTGTGGGATTTAGGTGTTACATTGTATGATGCTTACAAAAATGAAGATTTCAAATTGAGATCCAGGTTGTACGGGATGATAAATGAATTTTCTTCTTATGGAAATTTGTCATGATATAGCATTAAAGGAAGTCAAGGGTGTCCTATTTTTAAACAAGGTACACATTCAATTAGGTTGAAACATTCCTGAAAAACTATGTTTCTAGGACATCATGGATTTCTACCCAAATAACATAAGTACTGATCTTAGACGACATCATTCAATGGAAGTTCAGAAGAACGCACAACACCGTATCCACTAACATGTGATCAACTGTTTGAGAAAGTAAAAGATGTGGAAACTACTTTTGGAAAACCATTTTTTAAAAAACCTTTTGAAAACCAGTTGGAAATAGAGATACAATTTTTTTAATTATCATACTGGAATTGTCTATATGTCAAAACTTTTCTTGATGTAATGCATGTTGAAAAAAAAATGTATGTGATAGTGTCAATAGAACTTTGCTAAATGAACCCGACAAAAATAGGATAAAATTAAGTCTAGGTTGGACATGGATGACATGGGAATATGAGAATAGTTTTTCCATTGAAGGGTGAAAAATAACTTTTCTTCCTCCAGCTACTTAAAATATTTCCAAGCCGGAGAGATATCAGTTTTGAAACTTCTTGAATGACGTAAATGTAACGACCCAATGTTTTATCAATGGAAATTCCCTTCTTATAATTATGTCATATAATCACATGAAATCAAAAAAAATTAAATACTAAGTACTATGAGACCTTTAAACATAATATTTTCGTTTTTGTGATTTAAATTTTGAAAATTTGACATACACGATTGCGTTCAGGGTTAATTTTGGGGTCTAATGGAACATACTTATTTTTTTGGTGAATAGTAACCTACCCTTGTGAATAGTAACCTACCCTTATGAATAGTAATATGACCCTTATGAATATTAAATCATCCAAAAGAATAGTAACCTCACCCTTTAATATATATATATAAAATTTAGGTATCTTATAAGTGATAATATGAGCATAGTAAAAGTATTGGTATTTTTGCAAGTCATAAATAATTAATTACAAATAATTAATTAATTTAAAAGAAAATGTATTTTCCTAAAAGGTTTTTATAAATTAAAAATTTTATGTCTTCTGGTTTTATGGTAATTTTATAAGACCATATGTAATTTTTGAAAGCATTATAAAATCAGTTATAGTTTTAAAATCTGTATTTTTCAGGTAAATTATGATTTTAATTAAAAATTAAATTAATCATATTTAGAAAATTATTTTTAAAAAATGGATTTCATTTTTGGATTCTACATTTCAAAAAATGGTTAGGGTGAACTTTTGGGATTTTTCTGAAATACATGAGTTTTTGATGAATAGTGAAATACGATAATTTACAAAAATAAGCTAAATACATTACTTATTGAGTCATGGGTGATGTTATACTGATGTTATCACCTTTGGTTCAAACTCACATGAACTTATTACGATTTTTTTTCATTTAATAATCACTATTTCTTGTCTTATGGAAAAATAATAAACTAATAATTAAAATATTAAGAAAACCCTCCTCCCCTTCACTATAAAAACCACCCACACTCCCCTCTACTCTTCACTCCTCTCAAGACTCGTGCCTTTCCTAAATTCTAGTCAAATCACTCCCCAAGATCCACCCCATTTCCATCAGCCTGTGGTCTCCTCAAAAGGCCAAATCCTCTCCCCTTACGAGACTCTTAAGGAAGATTAAATCAAGAGGTAAATTCCTCTTTTCTTTTCTTTTATTTTCTTTTCATGTTCCTTTGTTATCTTTTCTTTCCTAACCTCTCATCATCCATATGTTATGAAAAATTAATTACCATAAATTTACTATAATTATAATATTCTAATGGGATAATTCATTATCATCTCTTCTTTCCCCTTCTTTTATACGAAAGAAACGAAAACACTGTCCGAGATGTGTTAATTCATCACATTCAAGGACAATGGGTTGAAAATTTCTATTACCATATTAAATTCTGTTCATGAAACAATTTTTATGGTTGAATCATACTGTTAAATATTTATTTTATTTTATGTGATGTTCTGTAATCCTTATTCTCACATAATGTAAAATAATAGTACAAAACAAGTTAATTATGAGAAAAATTGCCAAATTAATCCAAGCATTTATCATTAATGTTTTACAAAATGATTCACCTTCACTAAAAATAACCAAATGAATTTTATAAACATTTAATCTTATTTATTTTCACTAATTTCATATAAATTCAATTTTGTACAACCATTCTCATCATACATGTTTATCTGAACCTGAATATTAGTGAACCGATCATTAAAACCAAGGAAGCAAATGATCCCAAACAATGAAATTGAACCTCTTAAATCATAAAAAAATACATGAATGAAATTAATAAGTTTATAATAAATAAATAAAATTTAGTTTATGTTATGTAATTTTTAATTAATCAACCTAATTTGGTTATTCAGGTCAATAAGATCAAGCTAAGAACACCACCGTATTTGAGGTAAGGGATCCTCTCTATCTCACTCTTATTCAAGAATGTCCTCTATGTTTTGGCATTTTATGTGTAATTAATAATTATAGGGTAAAATTTCACACCTTCAAAATACGTCCCTCATGATGTATAAAAGATTAGAAACCCATTTATCTCTCATTAAACCCTCTTAAGTACACCCGATACCATGCAATATTTTGTAAGAGATTCTACCTGAACCTCCTATATTCCTTCGGGTTGCTCTATCTTTCTTTTTACCAAAATGAAGTTTTATTTTAATTTTATGTAAAACTTATAAATAATTTACATATTCTCCGAACTCATGTTTCAAGATCCACCCCTTATTCTATTTTAGGGATATACATGTTTTTAAATGATTCCCTCCTCATGATTTCCTGATAAGCAAACCCGTTTTAAGGAAACTTCCCAAATTATTACCCAGTTTCAAGTACACTATACAATATATTTTTAAGAAGAAATTTTATTTATAAAACCAATATTTTTATCATGAAAACCTTTTTGGTTCACTTCTGGTTTTATATAAAAGTTTATTCCCTTTTCTATTTTAAATGATCTTTGATATTTTCATTAAACCGCACTAAAATGTTTAAATTTTAAAGTTTCTTAAAAACTATTTTACATGTTATCACTTAAATTTGGAATAACTTATTATGATATATTCCCATTTTACCTTATTAATTTTCATTCTTTATCTAATTCCTTTTCTTTCATAGACACTTGTATGATACGCCCATTAAATTATGCTTTATTCCTTGATTACGATACCCATTTCTTTCCATGGGTACCCTTATGATTATGTATGATTGATTAAGTATGATTATTTATGTTTCAAGAATATTAATGAACATATTAATATGGGTGAACCCATATATCGATCCATTACATTGGGTAAATTTGAGTCTCATGAGACATTATGTGCAACAGTTTTGGCGGTTAGCCTTGACTCATGCTACCATGGGTAACGGTCTTGGTGGTTAAACTTTAATTGTGATCAGATATGTCAAATGAGAATTGAATCATTCTAAATTCATGTTTTATGTTTATTCCAAATTATTATGACTCCATTTTTATATGATCTTATGTTTATATGTTATGATTTCACATGTTCCATGACTTTTTATATCATTATGACATGCCTTCTAACCCATGTGCTAAAACATTATTACTATGTTTTTCCCTTGCTGGGATTTTGGATCATCCCTTTGTTCATGTTATCCCCAGGTTATCCTATGATGATGTATGAGACAATGGAAGATTGGAGCTCATTAGAGAGATTAAATTAATTTTTTTTATAATGTTTGATTATGTACCTAGTCTTCCAAGACACTAGACTTCACAATCCTTGGCTTGTAATTTGATGTTTAATTATGCTTAAAATCATGTAATGATATATGTAAAAGTCTTGGGTAACTATAGTAAAGGTTCTGGTGGGGTATTCATCGAATATCAAGATCATCATGTCAATGACCGATTTAAAGTTAACGTTTATGAAATCACATGACTACCATGTATTGATTCACGATCTAATTCCTATAGATTTATGTTGATTTTTTTCCCAAGAATGTCTATCATAACTTAACCAAAATCTATTTTTTCTTCAAATATATATGTAGAAAAGTTATAGACCTAGTGAAATTTCCGACTATGAAAAGATAAATTTCTGTCACATTATGTGAATTGGAAATGTTCTTTTTACCGACATTCTTTGATATAATGGTTCATTTTATGGTTCACTTGGTGAAAGATATTCGATTATATGGTCATGTACACTATAGATGCATGTACCCCATTGAATGGTATCTGAATATTTTGAAAGGGTATGTCAAAAATCAAAGTTTTCCAGAGAGTTTTATTGTAGAGTGATATATTATTGAAGAATCCATTTAATTATGTACCAAATACCTGTCCGGTATGGAAAACATTGGTCTACCAAAATCTTGTCACACTTGGAGTCTTGCGGGTGAAAGACTTTCTAGGGGATATATTGTCATAATCAATATTAAAGATTGCGAGTGGACCTAACTTTATGTTTTGAATAAAATCTTGAGGGTTTTCCCATACGTTGAAACCCACAAAGAAATTATTAGGCATTTGAACCCATAAATGGCTAAAATATGGATATCAAATACACATATCAACAATTTATAGAAAGGTTTCAGGAGCATAATTTTAAGGATTCAAATGAAAACATGGATTCAATTTCATAACGAATTCAATTGATAGCTGGAGGACCAACTTTGTATGTATTATATTATAATGGTTATGTAATTACTGGTTTTATATTCTATAAAAATGAACATGATGAAGATAGTACCATGAAAATTAGTGGAGTAACACTTGTGGCTGAAGAGATAAAGGTTTCTAGTACTAAGGATAGAAATATAATTTACATGAATATGTCATACTTTTGAATCATCAAACAAATATTGGAGCTAGATTATACAACATTCCAAGTGTCGATTTTTCAATGCAAGTGGGTTGTTAAAAGTAGTGCTATTAAAATAGATGAATTGGGATTCATGAAAGTTGGTTTCAGTATGGAAGGGTACAAAGAAGAACCATTCATAATGGAATTATAGGTAGTACAATTACTTTATGTTCTAGATCCCATAAACCAAAAGTGGTCAATTGTTCTATTATCAACCAAAACCACTGAAGGGTCAGATGAAAATTCAACTAAGGATGAACCTTTCATTGGGAGGTCACAATCATTTCACAGTGATCCCAATATAGATAGATTTTTTTATGTCAGAGGAGACCATGATGAAGGGATTTGGATAGTTGATAGAGGGGTCAAATCCCTTCATCCTTTTAAAAAAATATAGTTCAATAATCAAGTTATATTTTTTGTAATATACATCAGGTTACCTCATTTTATTAAGCATTCGCTGCTGTATTTATGTAATATAAATTAAATGTTAAACCACTTCTGAAGATAATGAATTATGAATGTGTTGGTGCTCCCAATCTCGAGGCACAACAAGCCTCTTAACCTGCTGCTACTCACAATGCAGAGGTAAAATGACATTCTGCACATGTTGGTGCTTCCAATCTTAAGGAACAATAGGTTTCTCAACCTATTACTACTCCTAGTGCATAGGTACAATGACCATCTAAACATGATAATGCTATCTCTCCAGAGGAACATATTGATGATGTTGAATCCAAGAAATGGTAGGAGACGAAGGACCAACGATGTAGAAAAAATAGGAGTGCCATAGTTTGACAGTGTTAGAAAAAATCGTTAAGGCAAAAATTAAAGACATCAAATATGAGGTCGAATGGAATGTGTGGGGCCAACATGTTAACCCCAACAAGGCCATGTTTAGTAGTTATATTAGAATCATTAGTCAGTAATGCATGCTAATTGATGTAGATTCATGGAACCATGTTGTGCCCACTCTTAAGATACCAATGTGGTAAGATATTATGATAACATTATGATATCATTTTTTATTTTACTAAAATAATAATGAAACATTGAGTTAATCTTTATAATACCTTATAGACTGAATTTATAGTAGATGAATCCCACAAGAAATATGAATTAATTTTTACTGGAAGGATTCATAGAGGATATCATACAATTATAATGAGACATCATCTTAAAGATGTTGAAGGGGAAATAAAACCACACCAACTTCTTATCTATGCACACATGATAACTCAAGAAGTGTGGGATGCATTACTAGTCATTGTGCGGATGTGACTTTTCAGGTACATTATGTCTATTAATACATTGTTTATGAAATATGTATTCATCACTTTGATTAACATATTTTTATTTATGAAACAACAAATGAGTGTTGAAAACAAGGAATGGGAAGAAAAAGTAATGTACCCCTACCATATATCAAATATGAGGTATGCTTTATTTGAAAAAAATGGTACATATTTTAAATATACTGTAATACTTTTATGTGACATGAAACAACACCCTAATGATGTTAATATATTTATATAAATATATATGGCTCCAAATACAAGGACACTTATATCCCAAACCATGTGCTATGTGTTGGTCATGTATTGTCTCAATAGTACTCTATAAATATTATTGATTTTGATGCTCACAAATACCATTGTTTGTTTTAATAATGATCCTTTTTAAGTGTATTTTAGGAAGTTTATATTATTTATAATTATTATTTTGCAATAATATTCAAGTATTTAATTGTGAGAAATATTTGATAAAGTGTTCGAAACACTTTTAAGTGTATTCTGGAAACACTGTTCATGGATTGTCATTTTTTGGAATCACTGTTCATTCCATATGCTGAAGAACGTAATGTAAGGATCATACCCTACATCTGTATTAAATATTATGATAAAGGATTAGCACTTATGTTTTATTAACCATAAGTTTTAAAAACCGTATGGTTAAAGAACATTACGTTTGAATGAAACCTTAGCTTTGTCAAGGAGAAAAAGTATGGTTAAAGAACCCTACGTAAGTATGGAACCCTACGTTTGAGAAGAAAATGTATGGATCATCAACCTTATTTTTTTGATCAACCTTATGTTGTCAAACATACATTCTAAGAATGAATTCTACGTAGTTGGACCCTATGTTTGGTGTTTTGTTGTTTTGTGATCAACCTTATGTTTGACTTTTCAATGCCAGAGTTTTGAATTTACGACTTTATAAGAGTTTTCTATAACAGTCTTTCTTGAATATTAAAGCAATTTAAAGATCAATTTCAACTGATTAAAATCTTGTCTTAAATGATTTAAAGATACATTTACAATGGATATTTTATCTTCTATTATTAATGGAAGTTACGAAGACTCTGAGCTATATTTTTTAATTTGAATTCTCCTGATTTATTAGGCGTATTTTGTGGATTTGAAATCTTACTGCAAGATATATCGTTATATATATCTATTCTCTATGGATGTTCTGGATATCTATATACATCTCTCTCATCTATGTTGATAATTTTTATTCTTTGGGGTTTCTTGTTAAAATTAATTTACAGTTCTATAGTGATCAAGCATCTCAAAAACGAGGACTATATTTTGGAGATATACATGTTCAATCCTAGAAGTGCGACACTCTGTTTTTTTGTTGATCTTAAAATAAAATATCTCTTGTGCAACCAAATATCTTTAGACATATTTCAAATATTATTCTTCTTCTGAAGATGAAGATCCAACTTCTTTCAGTTTAGTGCTACTACAATTGTGAAGTTTAAACTGTTTTATCAAATCAATCTCTATTGATTCTTTTGAGTATCAGCTGCTTGGTTTTAGTCATGGTGGAGTATCATCCTATCGTGATAAGCTAGAGATATTTTTATTCTCTATTTAAGGAACCATAAGGCTCTATTTTTAGCCTTGTTTGTAAGGGTGAAAACTGCCTCCACTCAGTTGTGGATTGGTCTTATGAGAAGAGGACCTGACTAGTGAAATTCACCAAGCCTATAGAGAGGGTGATTGGTGGAGTGGACTAGGGGATATTCTTGCCACGAACCACTATAAATTTCTCTGCTCTGTTTTCTATTTTTCCACTGCATATACTCTCATACAGAAATTCTTCCATTTCTATCTACTGCTGATATGAAATGACAGAATTGTGTAAATTTTTAAAAGGACACAATTCACCCCCTCTTGTGTCTTCATCATAGACTTTCCAACATAAAACTATGGAAGGTGGAACATGTAAATAAATATGAGATACTTATAGATGAAAATGCACCAAAATTGTGGGAAACATGTGTAAGTATGACATAATAAAAATTTGTTTTGATTTAAATCAATATTATATAAAAATTATTACTTATTTTCCTATACTTTCTATCCGACATAGTCACAAGAATCAGCAACACCTGTATCGGATGAATACATACTATTAGTGGCCTTGAAGTTCCCATAAAATCATAGACAGGTCAAAGGTGCGGGTTTTGGGGTGACACCGAGAACATATTTTGAGAAAAAAACAATAGGAGGATATAGGTGAAGAAATTAAATAGATGATATAAAGACCAACTAACCTTGAAGAAAAATTACAATGGTAGAGAGAGATACTAGAAACTTTTATTGGGGGGGGGAGAAAATAAAACAAACTACTGAACAACCATCAGGTGAAGATCCTGCCCCACCCCACTAGCTTTGAGGCAAGCTATTCCTCTCAAAGAACTATCTTAGCTGAGGTAATCCATGGTCTAATAATTGTTTTTAATGAAATGTGAATCAGATAGACATTGATACCTTTAAATTACTTATATTATATAGGGTGATAATTATTTTGATTTATATCTATCAACACCAACCCATCACCTTTTAGCATGGTCTATGGTGTTCAATATCGAAAATGATATGCTACACAACATACCACATCCAACATGTCATGTGTTAGTGTCGATTATCGTAGCCTATGAGACGAGCATCGTGCTACCTGTTCCAATTGATGAAGAATATATTCATACAGTCGAACAAGCTATTTGAAAATTCATCACATAGATGTCATATTTTGTTAAATAAACATGTCCAAAAGGAGGTATTTATTTCCATTTTAGTTTTCAAGCTAAACCATTAACAATTAATGAAAAAGGTCTAAACCGCTGAATGTTGTTATAGATAGACAAAGGGAAGGGGTGAGATGAGAGACCCACTAAAAAACATATAAAGGATCGACCAACCGATCAAAAATATCTATCGAAATCACCTTTACACCCCCATTATATATCAAAATTTATAGCATTAGAGGTTCATGTGGATACAAAGTTAAAATATGGTAGTAGTAACATACTTTGTTTTGAATAAAATATGCATCGAGGGGATGTTGGAGAAAACATTGGTGTTGAGAATGTAAATGAAATACACAACTATGATTGTCTTGGTGTCTCAGTTGTAAATGTATACATGAGGTATGTTTTCATGATTTGATTTCCCAAAAGCTGATATAATGTGTTAATTATGACTAAATACATTTCATGTTTTTGGAAGGTGTATATAAGAAAAACAACTAAAGGGATTTTCCCATTATTTTTTTGGACTTGTTAGTCCTCACACCACCTATAAAGAACAAAAAAAATAGAATCCCAAAAAAGGATGAAATAGTGGCAGGACTAGTAAAATAATTTAAAAGTAAACTTATGGATGATAGACTCTTCTTAAAGCCAATGATGTAGGGGTAAAACTATAAAATTTAATCATAAATAACATATTTTTATATCATTCATTACTTATTCCTTTTTAAGTTTTTACGCAACATTGGATGCTCATTGGAGTCAATTTGAATACTCTAAAAAATTAGTTCCTGGATTAAATGCAAGGATATCCAGAAAACCAACCACACATGATGGCATTTTTCAATTTTTTAATACACTACATCCTACATTTTAGAACTAAAAATAAAGTTATATAATTTATATTCTCTTTTAATGAGGATTCTGTTATGATAGGGTGATACATTAATATCATGAAAAATAAGGAATGAGGCCAGGGGATAAGCATGAGGACCCAAACAAGTTCTATTACTGGAAATGTATCAGAATATATATAAAAAGATTTCAATATAAAAAACATATAAAAAATTACTTATTCTCCTCAAGGTTTCTTCAGTGTCTAAAACAAAAAAATGGAAAATATTGTGGTTATTATGTTTGTAAATTTATGATAGAGATCATATTCCATGAACAAACTATCATCCCTGAAGTGGTATTTTTAAAGATAATTACTATTTGATTTAAAATATTTATTAATCCTTTGTGTATTTATATTTTTTTGGTACTACTATGACTATATAAAAGACTCATATCCACAAAACAATATAGATTTTCTTTGAAATGAATGTGAATCATACCTGATGGAAGAATGTACAAAAATAGCATGAAGATGTGACTTTTATAGAAGTAGTGAATTGTTTCATATTTATGTTTAATTTAACTCTTTTAAGTATTAATCACATAAGATTTTTTTTCTTATATAGGTGGATTCATTTGTTCAAGTTGGGGTGGTTTGTTTGAAGATACTCATTCTCACGAGAGATAGGGATTCGAGGCTACAACTGTGATAATGAAAACAAATAAATGGGTCAAGAATGTATATAACCATCATGAAAAGTTGAATGACTATTGCTTATATAATTAATTTTTTCATCATTTTATCTATAATTTATAATTTAAATTCCTTATCATTTTTATCTAACACTAATTTATTTTTTTCATTGATCTTTATGTTTTCCTTTGCTTCTCTATGTCAAGTTTCCAACAATATATAAATTCAATGTCATTTGGTGGAAAAATCTTTCTTGTTCAAATCAAGGAGAGTAAAGGAAGATCATGTGTTCATTTCGGTGACTTCTTATGATATAATTGGAACACTATCTCCCTCCACTCTCTTGGATTCCAACAATGAGAAAGGTTTTTTTGCTAATAAAATTGAGTCAATATGCAGTGTTTATAGTTTGATAAAGAAAGGAAAAATAAATTGTGATAACATTGGAAGTTACGGTTTTTTTGAGACTTTGGGATGTGTATAATTCAGCTGCACCTCAATATGAAATATGGTGTGATATGTATGACTCCAAGTGATTTTTTCTATTTAAATTTGACATAAATTTTAGTAAAAAGGATAACTGACATACTCAAAACCAATAAAACTTATTCAAATTATTTTGATACTTTAGGAAAATGGTCCATAAGTCATTTTTCACATGTTGGAATCAGTGCCACCTCAATCTGATACACAATGTGCCTAGTATGACTCAAAGTGTCTCTTTTTATTTAAAATTGACATCAATTTTAATGAAAATAACAACCAGCATACTAAAAACAGAAGAAAATGCATTCGTATTGTTTTGATACTTTAGGAAAAAGATCTATAAGTAATTTCTGACATGTAAGAATCAACCACACCTCAATATAATGCACAGTGTAACTGGTATAACTTAATGTGTATCTTTTTATTTTAAATTGACATTAATTTTAGTAAAAAGAACAAGTGACATACTGAAAACCAATAAAACGCATTTATAATATTTTGATAATTTATAAAAACAATCCATGAGTCATTTATGACATGTAGGACTCAACCTCACCTCAATATGATGCACGGTGTGATTTGTATGACTCAAAGTGAGTATTTTTATTTAAAATTGACATTAATTTAAGTAAAGAGAAAAAGTGACATACTTGAAACCTATCAAACACATTTAGATTGTTTCGATACTTTAGGAAAATGATTCATGAGTCATTTTTGACATGTAGGAATCAACCTCACCTCAAACTGACACATGTTGTGACTAGTATGACTAAAAGTGTCCATTATCAGTTTAAAATTGACATTTTCATTCAAAACATGTCACTCACTAAAAACTAAGAAAACATGCTCTTATTTTCTTGATAATTTAGGACAACAATTCAAAAGTCATTTGTGATGTGTATGAAGTAGTATCAAATCAAACCAATGCATGATATGACCAATATGACTCAAAATGCGTGTTTCCAGTTCGAAATGAAATTTTAGTAAAAAAACACAACTGTCATACTGAAAATTGAGCAAACACATTCGAATAGACCACTGCCTCCTGCTCCCATCTTCCTTGAGTACCATGGATCGTTGATTGTTTCTACTAAAAACTAATGATGGAAATCATTCTACAGGGCATAAATATATTTACTGGGAGATGCTTCACAAGCGATAAACTTCTCGGAGCAGAATGGCTATTTCAAGAAGCTATTTATGTTTGTAATACACATCACTTTTCTACTATGTCTCAGGTTTATATAATTATATTTTATTAATATAATTACAAAGTGAATGAGGTTGCGGAGTCGAGTACCTGGACCCAAAAATCTAAAAAAAAAATATATATTATTATAAAGTGGATGACTGGAGATGACGATGGAAAAACGAGTCCCTCCCTCGTTCCTTTCTCATGGGCTAGTCAAAACGATGGCGTCATATTCATTTCTAAAAAAAATTAAAATAAAATAAATATATAATTGTCAAGGTAATCATAACTGGACCAAACTAATTAGTTCCACTCATGAACCAGTGAACTGATCGGATTATTGGCCAACTTACTCATCTGTGGGGTATTTATCCTTTTGTGGGAAGGAAAAGGAAAGTAATTTTATTTAATTTTTTAGGATAACTAAAAACTCTTAGAGATGTTATCTCTCACACTACTACACATATGACCTTTAAAAATCACAAAAGGCTTTTAAGAGTGCTAAAAAATGCTATTAATCACAACGCTGATAAAAGAGTTTTTTATCTGCAATTTAATATCCAGCATTACTGCCATTAAAGCTATTTGGAATTATGACAGAAACCCTCACCTAGGGCTCTCTTTTATAAAAGGACTTGCCCTGAAAATCATTATGCATTTCCGATGTGGGATTCAGGTCCTCGCTTTCCTCCCCAAAATTATTAATATATTATTATTAATCATTTTAAATCAATGAATTAGTACTATTAACTACTATTTAATAATATTATTAAACAACTAGTTGATTTCAAAAGAGTTAATAATATATAATAGGTTTTAATTAATTATATATTAAATAATATATAATTAATAAAAAATAATATTAATAATAAATAAATAATATTGCTTAATTATATATCTAATAATTATATAAATAATAATTATATTAATAATTAAATAACTAAATATTAAATAATTAAGAATTATATAATTAATATTTATAATTAATTATTATATAAATAATAAATAATAAATAATAATTATATTACTAATTAACATATTAATTAATATATAATTACTAATTACATTACTAATTAACTAATTAATTTATTATATAATTATTTATTAATAATTATAATTAATAATTATATTACTAATTAACTAAGTAATTATTATATACTTAATAATTATATTACTAATTAACTAATTAATTATTATATAATTAATAATTAATAATTATAATTAATAGTTATAATTAATAATTATTTTACTAAATGACTAATTAATTATTATATAATTAATAATTATATAATTAATGATTATATTAATAATTAATTAATAATTATATTACTAATTAAGCAATTAATTATATAATTATTAAGTAATAATTAATAATTATATTACTAATTAACTATTTAATTATTATATAATTATTAATTATATTACTAATTAACTAGTTAATTATTACATAATTAATAATTATATTACTAATTAACTAATTAATTATTATACAGTTAATAATTTTATAATTAATAATTATATTACTAATTATCTAATTAAATATTAACTAATTAATTATTAACTAATTAATTATTAAGTAATAAATAATTATATTACTAAATAACTAATTAATTATTATCAAATTAATTTAATAATTAATTAAATATTTATTAATTACTAATTAATTAATAATTAATAATTATATTATTATTTTTAATAATTATACATTATATAATTAATCAATATTATTTAGTTATTATTAATATTAATTTTTATTAATTATATATTATTTAATTTCTAGTTAATTAAAACCTATTATATATTATTACCAGTTTAGAAATTAATTATTTGTTTAATAATATTATTAAATAGTAATTAATATTAACAATTAATTGATTTAAAATGATTAATAATAATATATTACTAATTATGTGTGGTAAAAGAAGAACCTAAATCCCACATTAGAAATGCATAATTCATTTTAGGGCAAGCCCTCTTATAAAAGGGAGCCCTCGGTGAAGGTTTCTGTCAGAATTCTAGACTGCTATAATAGATCTAATGCTAGATATGAAATAACAGATAAATTCTAATGAAATTTTTTGTTATATATATATATAAATATATAAAAAAACTAAAAAATTTAAAAATACAAAAAAGTATATTTAAAATAGTAATTTTTTTAAATAAAATTGGCTGAAAGGCGGCAGGCCCCCTGTAGCCTTTCTACATAACTGAAAGGAGGTAAGGGGCCTTCCACCTTTCATGCACATTTAAAAAAAATTACATATGCATATTAAAAAAATCAGAGAACATATAAAAAACTCCTCATAAAGGGGGTTCCCCTTTATCAATGCTATTTTAGCGCTGATAAAGGCCTAGTTTGGTGTAATGTGCTGTTAATATAACAATACACCCAACAAAAACTTGTAATGTCAAACAATGCTATATACATTTAATTGAAATCATGAATAAAAAAAATGTCTGCCCATGGTATATACAAAAAACATTTCAATATACATCTCAAATAATGTTTCAAATGATTACATTTACAATTATCCAACAAACATTTAGAAACATTAATGTTTCATCTTTTGATGTCTGTGATCCCCTCTCAAAAACACCCACCCATGGTATTAGTTGATGAAAAAATCATCTCAACTGAATAAAAATATTCAGCCTATATAAGAAAACAAATATTATGTTAGTAATACTATAAAGAAATAAATTAAGCATTAATATGAAAGAATACATTAATAAAATTTGAATTTTTAATAAAAATGACACATTTGGAGTTATAATAGTCACACCGTGAATCGTATTAAGGTGGGGTTGATTCCCACATGTCATAAATGAGTTATGGATAGTTGTCCTAAAATATCCAAACAATATGAAATATTTTCTCAGTTTTGAGTATGTCACATGTTCTTTTACTAAAATTAATGTTAATTTTCAATAATAACACATTTAGAGTCATACCGGTCACATTGTGTGTCAAGTTGAGGTGCGTATGATTTCTACCTATCAAAAACTACTAATGAATCATTTTCTTAAAGTTTCAAAAACAATACGAATTCATTTTCTCATTTTTCAGTATGCTAGTTGTGTTTTTTCACTAAAATGTTATTTCAAATTGGAAACCTAAATTTTCACTCATACCGGTTGCATCATATGTCTGTTTAACATGAGATTTCTTCATAAACATCACAAATGAATTAGGAATCACTATCCAAAATTACCAAGATAATCATTTCATTTTTTCTTGGTTTTCAGTGAGTGACATATTTTGAATTAAAATGTCAATTTTAAACTGATATCAAACACTTTTAGTAATACCGGTCACACCGTGCATATGATTGAGGTGGAGTTGATTTCTACACATCAAAAATGACTCATAGATCTTTTTCCTAAAGTATCAAAACAATCCACATGTGTTTTATTGGTTTTCAATATGTCACATGTTATTTTTTTACTTAAATTAATGTCAATTTTAAATAAAAAGAAACACTTGGAGTCATACCGATCACACTGTACATCAGATTGAGGTGAGGTTGACTCATACACATCAGAAATAACTCTTGGATTGTTGTGATAAATTATCAAAACAATCAAAATTCATTTTCATGGTTTTCAATATGTCACCTATTCTTTTTACTAAATTTAATATCTATTTTAAATAAAAAGATTCACTTTTAGTCATACTAGTCACACCGTGCATCAGATTGATGTGAGACTGATTCCTACACGTTAAAAATGAACCATGGATCATTTTCCTAAAGTATTAAAACAATTAGAATAAATTTTCTTAGTTTTTAGTATGTCACTTCTTTTTTTACGTAAATTAATGAAACTTTTAAATAAAAAGACACACTTAGGGTCATACTGGTCACATCGTACTTCATACTGAGGTGTGGTTTACTCTTAAACATAAAAAATGACTCATGAATCATTTTACTAAATTATAAAAATAACCCAAATGCATTTTCTTCATTTTCAATATGACTCTTGATCTTTCTAATAAAATTAGTGTCAATTTTAATTAAAAAGACACACTTTGAGTTATACTAGACACACCGTTCATCATATTAAGGTGAAGTTGATTCCTACATTCCAAAAATGACATATAGATCATTTTACTGAAGTATCAGAACAATACAAATGAATTTTCTCAATTTTTAGTATACCGGTTTCATTTTACTAAAATGTATTTATAAACTAGAAACACACATTTTAATTCATACCTGTCGCATCATGCATTGGTTTAATATAAGAATACTCCATTTACATCACAAATGACTTATGAATATCTTTCTTAAATTATCAATACAATCAGATAATGTTTTCTTGGTTTTAGTGAGTGAAACATTTGCAACTAAAATATCAATTTTGAACTAATAACCGACAATTTTAGTCAAATCGGTCACACCATCATTAGATTGAGGTGTGGTTTATTAGTACACATCACAAATGAATCATGGATAATTTTAATAAATTACCAAAATAATCCTAAAATGTTTTCTCTCATTCTATCATGTCCCTTGTTCCATTTTCTTAAATTAATGTTTATTTTAAATAAAAAGAAACACTTTGAGTCATATCGGTCACACCGTGCGTTAGATTGAGGTGGAATTGATTTCTACATGTCAAAAATGAATCATGGATCATTTTCCAAAAGTATTAAAATAATCTAAATGAATTTACTTGGTTTTCAGAATGCCACTTGTTCTTTTTTACTTAAATTAATGTTAATTTTAAATAAAAAGACACACTTTGAGTCATAATGGCCACAACGTGCATCATATTGAGGTGATATTGATTCATACACTTCAAAAATGACTCATGGATTGTTTTCTTAAAGTATAAAATCAATATGAATGTCTTTTATTAGTTTTTAATATGTCACTTTTACTTTTTAGTAAACTTAATTTCAATATTATATAAAAAGAGTCACTTTGAGTGATACCAGTCACACCATGCATCATATTGAGGTGTGGTTGATTCCTATATGTTAAAAAATGACTCATAGATCATTTTACTAAAGTATCAAAAAAATCTGAATTCATTTACTTGGTTTTTAGTATGTCACTTGTTGTCTTTACTTAAATTAATTCCAATTTTAAATAAAAAAAAACACACTTGGATTAATAGCGGTCACAATGTGCGTCAGATTGAGGTGCGGTTGAATCCTACATGTCAAACATGACTAATGGATCATTTTAATAAATTATCAAAATAATCCAAATGCATTTTCTTTATTTTTAGTATGTCACTTGTTCTTTATACTAAAATTAATGTTAATTATAAATAAAAAGACACACTTTGAGTTATACTGACAACATTGTGAATCAAATTGAGGTGTGGTTGATTCCTAAATTTCAAAAATTAATTATAGATCGTTTTCATAATGTATCGAAACAATCTGAATGACTTTTCTTAGTTTTCAGTATGTCAGTTGTGTTTTTTTACTAAAATGGCATTGCAGACTGTAAACATGCATTTTGAATCATACTAGTCACATAGTGAGTTTGTTTGACATGAGACTACTTCAAACACATCAAAAATGACTTACGAATTTCTGTTCTAAATTATAAAGTCAATCGTAGCGTGTTTTCATAGTTTTTAGTGAGTGACACGTTTTGAACTAAAATGTTAATTTTAAATTGATAATGGGCACTTTTAGTCATACCAGTCACACTGTGCATCAGATTGAGGTGTGGTTGATTCATATGTGTCACAAATGACTCATGTATCATTGTTCCAAAATTATCAAAAAAATATGAATATGTTTGATCATTTTTCTGTATGTCACTTGTTCCTTTTCTTAAATTAATGTCAATTTTAAATAAAAGACACACTTTGAGTAATATCAGTTACACTATGCATCATATTGTGGTGAGGTTGAGTCTTAAACATCAAAAATGTCTTAGGGATCATATTCCTAAAGTATCAAAACAATTTGAATATGTTTACTTAGTTTTCAGTATGTCACTTGTTCTTTTTAATAAAATTAATTCCAATTTTAAATAAAAAGACACACTTTGAGATATACTAGCCACAACTTGCATCATATTGAGGCGTGGTTGATTCCAACACTTCAAAAAGGACTCATGGATAATTTTCTTAGTGTATCAAAAAATTGTAAATGCGTTTTCTCAATTTTTAATATGCCACTTGTACTTTTTAGTAAAATTAATGTTAATTTTATATAAAAAGATACACTTTGTGTTATACCGATCACACCAGGCATAATATTGTGGTGCAGGTGATTCATATATGTCAGATATTACTTATATATCTTTTTCCTAAAGTTTCAAAACAATCTGAATGCTTTTGCTCAGTTTCGGTATGTTACTTATTCTTTTTATTAAAATTAATGTCAATTCTAAATAAAAAGACATAGTTAGAGTTATATAGGTCACACTGTGTGTTATATTAAGGTGAGTTTGATTCTTATATGTCATAAATGACATATAGATCATTTTTTAAAGTATCAAAACAATATAAATTTATTTTCTCAATTTTCAGTATGTCACTTGTTCTTTTTACTAAAATTAATGTCTATTTTAAATAAAAAGAGACCCTTTGAGTCATACCGGGTACATAGTGTATTATATTGAGGTGAAACTCATTCCTATATGTCAAAAATTACTTATGGATCATTTTCTTAAAGTATAAAAACAATATGAATAGATTTTATTGGTTTTGAGTATGTCAGTTGCCCTTTTTACTAAAATTTATGTCAATTTTAAATATAAATAATCACTTGGAGTCATACCTATCACACCGTTTTTTGGATTGAGGTGTGGCTAAATGATAAATGTCCCAAATTCTTAAAACAAACATGAGATTCCAATGCTATCATGATTTCCATTTCCTTTCTTCATCGAACTTCCAACACTGAATATTGACTCAATGTTCTTAGTAGAAAAACCTTTCTCATTGTTGAAATACAAGAGCATGGTGGAAGCTCATGTTCTCATTATATCATGAGAAGTCATCACAATGAGAAAAATATCATCCTCCACTCTTCTATATTTTAATGATAAAAATGTTTCTATTAAATGACATCGACTCTATGCAGTGATGGTAGCTCGAAAAATAGAAGGAATGGAAAGTGTAAATATCTATAAAAAAAGATAAATAAGTGTTAGATAAAAATGATATGGAAATTAACACTATTGGAAAACTAGTCTATCCAAATGGAGCTATACCCATAGTTCTTCTTAACTGTGGGTATAGATTTTTTGGCCAAGAATAAACAAATAGTTTTAAAAACCATTGGTATATGATGGTCTATACGAATAGTTTTTTTTAAAACCATTGGTATATAGAAGAAAATATGTAGGCCCTCTTGGACTCCCCCTCCTCATTCTCCCCCCCTCCTTATTCGAACCCTAATTCCTCCCTCACGGATCCTCACATATCCCCTCCCATCAGACAATTTTGGCCACCTCCCTCTCCTTGTCAACCAAATTTGGAACCCCCTCCTTTCCTCAGGTGTTTTTTCCCTCCCCTGTGATACTTAGAAGAATTTGGAATCACCTAATCATTTTCTTCCTCAATTTTTGGAAACTATTTTTTTTTGTGATTTTGAGAAGTAAGATTTCCTTGCACTGTCTTATTTATTCTATTATATTCCTCTATTTCCATGGGCGTGAGTCTATTTTATAATTATAATTTTAGTAGACATGTGTATTTGTACTTATTTTTGGACATTGTAAAATTTAATTTGTTTTTTCTACAGTTTTTTATTATATTTCAATTGTTGAACATTATAAAGGCATGATTTTCCATTTTAGTTTATATCTTTTATGGGAAAAATGATTGAAAATGGTTCATTGTTCCATGATTTTTATCTCAATTAGGTTTTGTTGGAGGATTTTTTAATTTTATTTTTTGTTGTATGAAAATATATGGTTTAATATGGTTGAATGTTTTATTATGAATTGAATTTAAATCAATAAATTTTATTAAATTCTCACAAGTGTCTAACTTGTTACTATAGGTATTGATACCTATGAAATTTATAATAATGTGAAATATCATCAGTTTTTTAGTAATTAGTTTTCAAGAAAACAAATAAAAACTTAAATATAATCATCAACCTATACTCTAAACCTAATCCCTAACCTAAATATAGAATTCTAAACACCTACTTCTGTAATCATTAAAACCTAAATAGAAAACCCTTAAATTTAATCCTTAAACTATGAAATAAACTTAACCCATAAACTACATCTTAAATCCTAAACACCTGAGCCCCTAGAACTTAAAACCTAACACCCAACCTTAAAACTAAACCTATATCCAATACATAATCAATAACCAATAAACTCAATCCTAAACACCAAATCTCCTTGACCATAACACCTAACCCCTATCATTAAAACTAAACCTATAAACCCCTACACCCATAAAATTAAAAATAAATCTATAATACACCCTAAAAATTAAACCTTAACCTAATATCTAAACATTATCCCTAACCACCATCCTAAATCCAAATAACCTAATACCCTAGACCAAAAAACTTAACACATAACCATAAAATTAATCCTATCAGCCACCCCTAAATTTTATCCTTATCCTAAATCCTAAACCTAACTAACCTAAAATGTCATTGAAGTCGATCAAATTTTAAAATTTATATTCCTACTAACTAATATATATGTGGAAACCAGGGTCGAACCCACATGGAAGGCAATTTTGGCCACTAATATTCTAAATTTTTTAGAAGACCCCACTTTTGTCAGCTGTGGGGTAAATTTTATGTTATCTTTTTAACTTCTTTTTTATATTCTTTATTATGTAGTGAAGTGAAAGAGAACTATAGATCTTGAATGTAAACTAAGTTGAATTGAGAAACAGTTGAAAATAAAGGTGAACAGAGATATAAAAACACTGATAAACGAACAATCTAGTAAAATGCTCGGGAAAAATTTCAATTCTACTAGTTTTGAAAACATTCCTTCTCACAAAAGTAATTACAACTAATAACACTGAAAAGGATTGATTTATTTACCTCACCAGAAGATAAATCACTCAAGTCGAAAAGTCTTGGAGTTCACCACTTCTAGATTAATCAACTTGATACTTCTAGTTTGAAAAATATCACAGACGAAACTCGTTGTATGTTGTGTTGTATTTAATTTAAATTTAAATGTAAAAGAAAATTAATCCACAATCAAAATCACCGAATGAATGTAGAATTCCAAGATTAAGTGAAGGTAGTATGTTGCAATTGAATGCAATCAGAACTAACCTCACTGATCAATGTCGACCACATTAAAAATGATGGAGAAAAGGAAGGAAAAACATATCCAGTAGACTTGATTTTAACCCCGAACTGAAAGTATTTAACCTAAAATTACCTCTAATACATATAATAAAACCATCCAATTAAAAAGGAATATAATTGAAAGAAAATATAGGACGAAAACTCCCTCTTCTAGCTTGAATTGCTGCTACTCCAGGCCCTCAGATCTCCGAGGAACGACTCTCCGAAGAGTGATCCAAGGTTTTCTCCAGGTCCTTACTCTGCTTCTGAGTGAATGATCGAATGAATTCTCTCCCCAAATTAAATTTATGCTCTATTTTTTATATCCTACATTATCTGCTGCATGTCACCGCTCGCTTCCATTGATTTCAAAAAGTCATTCACTTAAGCACCGCACACGTGTGTTTTTTCACGACTGGAACGTCGCGCTAGTTTTTCTCACATAACTAACTCTGAGTGAGTTAGTTAAGTGAATCTGGATTCTTTTTAGGATTTGGTGTGAACTTGAAAATGTTAAAAAAAATAAAACAATTAAAAAAAGTAAAGAAATTTAAATAAAAATTTATAGTTATTTTTTAGTTTACTGTTATAATACTCATTCAAAGGTAATTAAAGTTAATTAAAAAAAATCTTAATTGATAATTATTATTATGTGTTAATTAAATAATATTAGTATAGTAATTAATTTATTATTAAATCTTTAATTAGATAGAGATACTATATTTTAAATTAAATATTAACTATTTGGTTATTTAATTAATGTAAGAATTTTTAATAATTAGTTATTATATCTTAATGATATTTTTGAGTTTGGAAATTATTTATTAAATATTTTATTTAGTTTAAAAATTTTCTTATAGAAATAATTATTTATAAAGTTAATTTAAATTAAATTATTATTATTATTATTAATTTGTTTGTTATATTTTATTATTATCATTTTATCTTACTTAACTTATTATTATTATTATTATTTTGTTTTTATTTAACATTAATTTTAATTTTTCTTCAACCCCCCTCATCCTCTGTGCAGCACGTAGAAAGAGGGTGAGTTTCTTCTGGAATCTACGGTTGCGACGCCTCTTCCAGAACTGCAGTGGAAAAGCTTCACTCCAGCTGCACATTCATGTGACGACTCCAACTTCGGACTTCAGCGGCGACGACTTCACTGGCTCGCAGCGGCAGATCACCTCTGATGTGGAGGATTCTTCTCCTCTACTCAGCTTTGGTAGACCCTCCTTCAAGATATGGCGAGGCTTCAATCGGCGCAACTCGGCCCTTCATGGTGATCGCTCATGGAAATGGCTTATTGGATCTCTTCACAAAGTAACATTAGATATCTACAACAGCAGGTCATAGCGAATTCCAAGGCGACATTTGGTTTTCCCAATGGTTTTCCTGGTTCGTCCGGTCCTCCTCCAAATGAACACCGGCAGCGTGCGACGATGTAGTTTAGTGACACCCTCCATCCGTGGCGGAGGCTTGGCACTAGCAGCGGCAATGGATCTCATCTAAAACGTGGAAAGATCTGTATTTTTCTGATCTAGCGATGATATGTTGGGGGAAGGAAGAGAATCGTTGAGATTTTGAATGTTGGGAAGATGTAGTTCAAATTTATGATTTTCTTTTTTTTCTATGAATGATGGTGTTGAGGTAGAGGAGTGAGTTGCAGTGAAAGGGATGCAGGGGACCGGTGGCAAGTTTTGGCACTGGTAAGAGAGATGTGGGAAGGAAACTTTGGCACCGTGATGGGTTATAGTGCGAGGAGTTGAGGAATAGTGGGACGGGGAAGCAATGCCAGGGAGAAACTGTGAGACCATAAAATCAAGAGGAGACGGTGGCAGGGGGTTGGGACCGGTGCAAGGAAACACAGTGAATGAAACGGTGTGAGGAGACACTGTTTAGAACTAAAATGGTGAGACCGTGTTAGAAGGTTACAATGCCATCGTTAACCCTCAAAATAAATAGAGAAAAACAAATTGAAATTTAAATAAAAACTGAATAAAATAATAAATTAAAACACATCACAAACTTTAATAAATTTATTAAAACATTTAAAAACTTAAATTATAATATTAATAACTTTAATTTACAAAAAATAAATTTTTACTAAAATAAAACTAAATTAATAAGCAATTAAATTATTAATAGTTAATATAAAATTTAAACATTTAAATAACAAATTTAAATTATTGTTACAATAAGAAACTAAATTAGTTAAATATGCAGCCCAAAAACAACAAACTAAAAACTTTTAGACTATAAAATAAAGTAATACATAAATTTCCTAATTTAAATGTTAAATTACATGATTAATTATAAAAATTTATTGATTAATAAATTTAATAATAAAAATACAGAAGTGTTAATATATAGTGAGAAATGGAAAAATTATTAATTAAAATTAATAATAATTAATTAAAAAGATGTGGCAAAACATGTTTTTTAAGGCCACATCAAATCCCCCCACACTTAAGCATTGTTTGTCCTCGAACAATCTCATGTTTTATTATCATTGAGAAATAGAAAATAGTTTTTATTATATTGATCAATATGAAACATGTCCAGAACTTTTAATAGAGGACTAAAACATGTCAATAGGCTTTTAAAAAATAAATTTCTCATATGAATCATACCTAGAAAAAATTCTCACTGGTAGTCAAGAGAGTAATGAATCATCAAGAAATGAAAATGTCCTACCTCATTTGTGGTACTACTTAGAGACTAATTTCAATCCAAGCTTTCGTCCAAAGTCTGAGCATGACAAGAGGTAAAATTTTTGTGGAATTTTGAACTTAACCAAAAAAACATTGCATTTTGACGCATCACATAGGTTCCAAAAATAAATATTTTTTTGTGAATCAGCTTAATGAAAAAACCTAGCTCCCATATAAACCAGTTGACCCCTTCTTCATTTGGTGTTCATAATTACCCTCATCTTAATGAACTCGTTTTTAACCCTAGAAACTTTATTTTATTTTCCCAAGCCATGTATCATGTCCTAATCACCGTGCAATGCACTTATTCAAAGTGTACAGATGTCTTATAGTAAACTGAAACACACCCAACATCTAGGGTCTCAGAGACTCACCGTGGGATCCCAGATGCCCAAATTACTTTAGTTTCAAAAGATTTCTATGGAAACCATTTACATTGTCTCGTTAAGGCAATTACTTAAATAAATAATAAAAATGTGTGTCCCCTAGAATCAAGATCAAACTTCCAGTTCCAAGGGTTATGATCAAAATTCCACTAATAGGTAACCCATATCACTCTAAAAAATAGTTCATAAACAAAGATATCATAATACCACTAAGAAAGATCACTAAGGAATCATCCACCCACATTAATTTCAAATTAAAAGAAGTACTTAAAAAACAACAAGGCACTATCCTTAGGCAAGACTCATTTAAGAACAGAGTAAAGCCTAAAATTAAGAAAGAATTTTGAAAAAATTATCCATTTTTTGACAAAAAGTTTGAAGTCAAGTGGGAATTGATGAGCATACATTTAAGCACTGTTTATCACAATCAATAATTGAACCATCCCTCACACATAAAACCCAACTTTATCCCCATAGTTGACTTCCAAATTGGAGAAGAACAATTAATCAATTAAGGTTAAAAACATATTTTCAATAGAGCAGATTTATGACATGTTAAAAGTGTCTCTTTGAAATTCAAAACTTATTGTTTTACACAAAGATTAATTTACAGCAGGTTCATTAGCATACAACTTTTGGGTTCACAATGTATAGGGTGTAAGGAAATTCAGAAAATATGATTCAATTAGATGTACAATGACACATAAAGCAAGCATTCCTAACATCCCTTAGCAAAGAACATTCAATAAAAAAACACAACAACCAGAAAGCATGTACCCCAACAATTAATTTCAAGTAGTGAGAAGATTTTAAACAATTAAGTTCAGTTCATAGCAATAGGCACATGCAGATCTTTTATACAAGCAAACTTTTGTAGAGGCAACAAACACGTAGCAGAATTTTTTTAGTAAATAGGAGTAGAAAATGAATGCAGAAATAAAAAGAGAAAACTTCCCTGACTTAAATTTTTTTTATTAATATTCTAACAATGGAATTCAACTCCTCCATGAAACCAAATGCAGCATCCTAAAAACACAGAGAATGTAAACCAGGAAGCAAAATCCAGTAGAGATAGAACAAACAGAAGACAACAAAGAAATAATTTATTCAACAAAAACAGTACAAAAATGAAAACAAAGAAAGAGCATGGGTTGACTCCCATAAGCACTGAATTTAATGTCTTTAGTTAGAATTTATTTAATTACAATTTTTTTAGTGTTTTATTGAAAACAAACAAAACTGTGGGTTTCCTCCCATGCAGCGCTAGTTTTATAGTCCCCATCAAGACATAATTTTCGTAGATATTTCTATCCAAAATCATTTAATGGGAATGGATTATTGATATTGTGAAATTCAAAATTATATAAACATTCAAGAATAGGATCAACCAATATATTCTCATCTATAGTATCAAAAAATATTTTCAATTTTTTTTAACAAAATGATTTCTAATATACTATTCAACCCATTTTGGCCTCGAAAGACCACTTCCTTAGCTCTAAAAATGTTCAATAGCTTCCTAATAAAATCACCAATTTGACCAGAAATAGTTACATGGATTCCCCCACACATATAGGTCATCTCTAACCCAGAATCAGAAGAAAAAACATCATAAAATTGTTTAGTATTTTCATCAATTTTTCCCAGCACAACTTTCACAAAAGAAAACACAGAAAACTCTTGGAATAAGGAATCGTATTCTGGTTCAAACAAGTGGTACCCAATGTATGAAGATGAGTCAAATGATTTGAATTTTTCAAGTTCAGGTTGGAATTCATCACAATAAACATCAAACTGAGAAAGAAAGAATGTTCCCAGAAAATACACTTGATCATAATGGGTACATTCTAGTTCTTTGTCAGGACTGAGCCCATAACTTTCTCCAAATTCAGAAACCCTTAAACAACCGACTTCATAAGAAAAAATTTAAAAAATGGGTTAAGATAGTTTAGGAAAAGAATGTGAATCACTCTCTAGAATGGGTACTAGGGAACAATTTTGTCCATTTAGAGGAAGGAGTGGGACATGAATAGAATCCTGAAGAAAAGTTTCAATAGGATGGGGAATCATAATCTCTTTAACCTCAAGTGGAAAAGAACCATACTCAGCTCGAACCTCAATTTTAAAACATTGATTCTCAAAAACATCTATCAAATCACAACCAACCACATGTTGAGGCTTCTCAAACCCTAAAAACTCCTCCACATCATCAATTTCTTGGAGAGTGAGTTTCTCCTTCGACACATCTATGACAGCACCAGATGTAGCAAGGAAAGGTCTCCCTAAGATGATTGGGAATTTTTCATCACACTCCATATCTAAGATAAGGATGTCTGTGGGTAGTGTCAATTTTCCTACACTCACTAATAGATCATCCACCCTCCCTGAAGGGTGTATGAGTGACCCGTCAGCAAGTTGAAGACAAATAAAAGTTGGTTACAAATACCAAAGACCCAACCTTATATACAAGGAGTAAGGCATAATATGTATGATTTATCATTAGTGACACAAACAATTATGTTCTTCACTTTCTCCAATTTTGCATTGAATAATAAAGATATCAGGGTCCTTCAATTTTGGAGGCAACTTGTTTAACAATATCGCACTATACTCCTCATTGAGATTAACTTTGTCCAACTTCTTCCAATCATTTTTTATTTTTTAGAAACCCTTTGGTAAAAGCAACATATGATGGGATTTTATCAAAGGATTCTACAAATGGAATTTTCATAGTAAAGTTTCAAATCATTTTAAGAAACCTCAAATAATCAGGTTCATTATTCTTCTTCACTCTTTCAGGGATGGGAATGAGAGGGGCATAATTTTTTAGAACATGTTGATTATTCTACTTATCCTAAATTCCATTATTTTTCTTTTCTTATTTAATTAATTCCCACTTCATTTTACTCGGTTATTGAAATTTTTCAGATGTAAGTTCAACATTATGTTCAAGTTGAACAAAGTTTTCTAGATTCCCAGATTCTGTATCAAGAAGATTTTTCTTTCCTGATTCAGTTTTTTCATCAGTTTTAGTTTTTACAGGGTGTTGCTTTACTTTTTCTTGGGTTTAAAGGCTAGATCTAGTGGTTACAGCCATGATATTCTCTATTGGATTAAGAATTTAAGTGTTGGGTAGCTTTCCCTTTTCCTTATCACCTTGATCCGTAGCCATTTGGACTATTTGATGTTCTAAATTGTGAATCTTACCATCTATTTCCTTCTTAAATGAATTGATATCTACCAAAAAGTGTTGTAACAACCACTTCAACTTCCCTTGAGAATTATATGATTCATCCCTATATTTATTTGAGTTATAATTTTTAGGGTGTGATTGGTAGTTAGGGGAAGCGGTTTGTTTTATGACACCTTGTTCTTTCCAGGAAAAATTTGGGTGATTTTGAAAACTAGAAGTGTCTTGATTAGAGAATTGATCATTTATCCCTTGGTTCATATCTCTAAAATCCATAAATTTGGCACTCTCATCAAACTCGATAGGGAGATCAAAATTAGGACAACATTTATGAGTGTGACTGAACATCCCACAATGATTACATTGCTCCTTTAGGACCCTATCACTAACAACAACAGCCTAAGGATTGAATTCTGCTCTATGGATGACCCTCTTCCTAGAATACTTGTGCTGAGATATTTGATCTATATTTCCATACATAAGTTTTATTTCATCAGTAGTGGTGTCAGAAAAGTCACCCCCACAGAATTGGTCAACTAAATTTTGGTTGTAAGGGGTGAGAGCATTATAGAAGGTCTCTATGATCAGACGGGGAGAGAATTGGTGATTGGGACTTTGTCTAAGGAGAATTCTAAATCTCTTCCATGCCTCGTGAAATAAATCTCCCTCATCCTAGAAAACCGAGTAATTTTGTGCCTAATCTCAGAGGTGGTGTTAATAGGATAGAATTTTGATATAAAGGTAGTAAACACCTCTTCCCGAGTCTCAAAAATTTCTTTATCTATGTTATGAAACCAAGCCCTAGCCTTTACCTTTAGAAAAAATGGAAACATCATCAATATCAACTCCTCCTCACAAATCTCTTTGAGAGGTAATTGTTATACAAAACTATAGAACTCTCTAATGAACTCAAGTGAATCCTCTCTTAGAAGACCATTGAATGAAGGAAGTTGAGAAAGGTGAGACTCATTAATTTCGTAGTTCCTAGACCTTGGGGTCAACCTAATACCAGATGGTTTACTTGATAAAATTTGAATTTGAAACACCCTAAGTCTAGGTAACTGAAGGGCTGGAACTATGGGCTGTGGCACATTCATGTTTCGATCAACTCTATTATATTGATTTTCCATTATAATGTTTTTTTAGGAGTAGATAATTGTTTGTCTAGTTCAGAGTTTGAAGTCTCTAATGTAACAATGCATTCTCTTGTGCTCATGAAAAGTGTAATAACAATTAACAATAGCTCAACAGAAGAACTAACATGATTTAAACAATATAGAAAACAGTCGAAATTTAGTTGTAAATGAAGAATATTTTTTTATATTTATAAATTTTTCAAATTTTTTGGTGTTTTTTATATGTTTTTTTTAAAAACTTTATAAAAAAATGGATCAGGACTTCCCTACAAATGGTTACATTAAATTTAATTAAACCATCGTTGAAGTTGGTCAAAGATTAAAATTTATATTCCTACTAACTACTGTATATGTGGCAAGTAGGGTTTAACGCACAGGGAAGCCAATTTTGGCCACTAATCTTCTAAATTTTTTAGAGGACCCCACTATTGCCAGTAGTGGGGTAAATTTTATAATATCTTTTTTACTTTTTTTATATAATTTATTAAGTAGTGAAGTGACATAGCACTACAGATCTTGAATCTAAATTGAGTTAAAATGAGAAATAGTTGAAAACAAAGGTGAACAGAGATATAAAAACACTAATAAAGGAACAATCTAGTAAAAAACTCGGGGAAAAATTTCAATTCTACTGGTTTTGAAAACATTCCTTCTCAGAAAAGTGATTACAACTAATACCACTGAAAAGGTGTGATTTATTTACCTTTCCAAGAGATAAATCAGTCATGTCGACAAGTCTTGGAGATTTCCACTCCTAGATTAATCAACTTGAGAATTCTGGTTTGAAAAAGATTATAGAACAAAATCACTATATGTTCTGTTGTCTTTTATTTCAATTTAAATGTAAAAGAAAATTAATCCACAATCAAATTCACTGAATGAATGTGGAATTCAAAGATTAAGTGCAGGTGGTATGTTGCAATTTAATGCAATCAGAACTGACCTCGACGATCAATGCCGACCACATTAAAAATGATAGAGAGAAAGAAGAAAAAATATATCAAGTAGACTTGATTTTAACAATGAATTGAAAGTATTTAGCCTAACATTACATATAATATGTATACAAAAACCATCCAATTAAAAAATAATAGAATTGAAATAAAATAGAGGAAGAAAACTCCCTCTTCTGGATTGAATTGCTGCTACTCTAGGCCCTCGGATCTCCAGAGAACGACTCTCTGAGGAGTGCTCCAAGGTTCGGTCCAGGTCCATGCTCTGTTTCTGAGTGAATTGTCGAATGAATTCTCTCCCCAAATTAAATTTTTGATCTATTTTTTTATATCCTCCATTATCTACTACATGTCACTTCTCGCTTCCACCGAGTCCAAAAAGTCCTTCACTTAATCACCGCACACATGCGTTTTTTTCTTGACTGGAATGTTGTGTTAGTTTTTCTCACGTAACTAACTCTGAGTGAGTTAGTTAAGTGAATATGGATGCTTTTTAAGCTTTGGTGTAAGCCTTCAAATGATAAAAACAAAATAAAACAATTAAAACACAAAGAAAGTTAATTAAAAATTTATAGTTATTTTTTAGTTTACTGTTATAATACTTATTCAATGGCAATTAAAGTTAATAAATACAAATCATAATTGATAATTATTATTAAGTGTTAATTAAATACTATTATTATAGTAATTAATTTATTATTAAATCTTTAATTAGATGGAGTTACTATGTTTTAAATTAAATATTAACTATTTTTCTATTTAATTAATGTTTGAATTTGTAGTAATTAGTTATTATATCTTAATGATATTTTTAAGTTTGGAAATTATTTATTAAATATTTTATTTAGTTTAAAAGTTTTATTATAAAAATAATAATTTATAAAGTTAATTTAATTTATATTATTATTATTATTATTAATGAGTTTGTTATATTTTTTTATTATTTTATCTTACTTAATTTATTATTATTATTATTTAGTTTTTATTTAAAATTAATTTTAATTTTTCTTCACCCACCCTCATCCTCTATGAAATCAATAACAAGAGGGGGAGTTTCTTCTAGAATCATTGGTTGCGGTGCCTCTTCTAGAACTGCAGCAGCAAAGCTTCACTCCAGCCACACATTCATGTGATAGTTGCAACTTCAATCTTTAGCGGCGGCGGTTTCACCGGCTTGCAGCAGCAGATAGCCTCTGATGTGGAGGCTTTTTCTCCTATGCTCAGCTTCAGCAGACCCTCCTTCAAGATATGACAAGGCTTTAATCGGTGTAGCTCAGCCCTTCACAGTGATAGCTTATGGAAATGGCTTCACGAATATTTTAACAAAGTAACATCAGATCTCCACAACAGCAGGTCACAACCGATTCCAAGGCGGCATTCAGGTTTTCCAGTGGTTTTCCTGGTTCATCCAGTCCTCCTCCAGACAAACACCAGTGTCGTGCAGTGATGCAGTTCAGTGACACCCTCTATCTGTGGAAGAGGCTTGGCACTAGCAGTGACGATGGATATCATCTGCATCGTGGAAATATCTATATTTTATTGATCTGGCGATGATATGTTGGGGGAAGGAAGAGATTCGTTGAGATTTTGAATGACGGGAAGATGCAGTTCAAATTTATGATTTTTTTTGTGAATGATGGTGTTGAGGCAGAGAAGTGAGTTACAGTGAAAGGGATGCATGGGACTTGGGCAAGTTGTGGCACCGATAAGAGATATGTGGGATGGAAATGGTGGCACCGTGTTGGGTTAGGGTGCCCGGAGTTGAGGAACAGTGTGATGGGGAAGCAATGCCAGGGGGAAACTGTGAGACCATAAAATCAAGAGGAGACGGTGGCAGGGGGTTGGGACCAGTGCGAGGAAACACCGTGAGTGAAACAGTGTGAGGAGACACCATTTAGAACCAAAACAGTGAGACCGTGTCAGAAGGTTATGGTACCACCATTAACCTGAAAAATAAATAGATAAAAACATATTGAAATTTAAATAAAAACCGAATAAAATAATAAATTAAAACTCATCCAAAACTTTAATAAGATTATAAAAACATTTAAAAACATAAATTATAATATTAATAACTTTAATTTATAAAACATAAATTGTTACTCAAATAAAAATAAATTAACAAGAAATTAAATTATTAATAGTTAATATAAAATTTAAACATTTAAATAACAAAGTTAAATTATTGATAATATAATGAACTAAATTAGTTAAATATACAGACCAAAAATAACAAACTAAAAACATTTAGACTATAAAATACAGTAATTTTTTTTCCTAATTTAAACCTTAAATTACACGATTAATTATAAAAATTGATTAATTAATAAATTTAATAATAAAAATATATAAGTGTTGATATATAGTGAAAAATGCACAAATTATTAATTAAAATTAATAAGAATTAATTAAAAAGATGTGAAAAAACATGTGTTTTTAAGGCCAAATCAAATTCCCCCACACTTAAACAATATTTTTCCTCAAACAATCCCATGTTTTATTATCATTGAGAAATAGAAAACAATTTTTATTATATTGATCAACATGAAACATGTCCAGAAATTTCAACAGAGGACTAAAACATGTCAATAGGCTTTAAAAAAATAAATTGATCATATGAATCTTGCTAGAACAAATTCTCACTAGTAGTCAAGAGAGCAATAAATCATCATGAAATGAAAGTGTCCTGCCTCATTTGTGGTACTACTTAGTGACTAATTTAAATCCAAGATTAAGTCCAAAGTCTGAGGGTGACAAGAGGTAAAATTTTTGTGGAATTAAGAACATAACCAAAAGAACTTTTCATTTTGGCACATCACTTAGGTTCCAAAAATAAATATTTTTTAGTGAATCACCATAATGAAACAACCTAGCTCTCATATAAACCAGTTGACCCATTTTTAATTTGGCGTTAATCATTACTCTCACCTTAATGAACTCATTTTTGACCCTAGAAACTTTATTTTATTTTTCCCAAGAAATGTATCGTGTGATAAGCACTATGAAATGGACAAATTCAAAGTGTATAGAGGTCTTATAGTAAATAGAAACGCACCCAGCATCTAGGGTCTCAGAGACTCACCGTGGGATCCCAGATGCCCAAATTGCTCTAGTTTCAAAAGATTTCTATGGAAACCATTTACATTGTCTCATTAAGGTAATTAATTAAACAAATCATAAAAATGTGTGTCCCCTATAATCAAGATCAAACTTTTGGTTCCAAGGGTTATGATCAAAATTCCACTAACAGGTAACCTATATCAATCTAAAAAATAGTTCATAAACAAAGATATCATAAAATAACTATGGAAGATCACTGAACAATCATCCACCCACATCAATTTCAAATTCAAAGAAGTAATTAACTACCAACAAGGCACTGTCCTTAGGCAAGACTCATTTAAGAACAAAGTAAATCCTAAAATTAAGAATAAATTTTTAAACAAATTACCCATTTTTTGACCAAAAGTTTAAAGTGAATCGGGAATTGATGAGCTTACATTTAAGCACAGTTTAGCACAGTCAAGAATTGACCCCCTCCCCCATACTTAAAACCCAAATTTGTCCCCAAATTTGACTTCCAAAGTAGATAAGAACAATTAATCAACTAAGGTTCAAAACATATTTTCATTAGAGAAGATTTAAGACATGTTAAAAGGGTTTCTTTGAAATTCTAAAATTATTTTTTTCCACAAAGATTAATTTACAGCAGGTTCATTAGCATAAAACTTGTGGGTGCACAATGGATAGGGTGTAAGGAAATTAAAATATGATTCAATTAGATGTAAAAAAACACATAAAGCAAGCATTCCTAATATACCTTTGAAAATCACATTTAACAAAAAAAAAACAAGATCCAACAAGCATGTACCCCCCACACTTAATTTCAAGTAGTGAGAAGATTCTAAACAATGAATTTTAGTTCATAGCAATAGGAACATGCAGATTTTTTTATACAAGTAGACTTTTATAGAGGCAAAAAACATGCAGCATAATTTTTTAGTAAATAGGAGTAGAAAATGAATGCAGAAATAAAAAGAGAAAACTTCCATAACTTAATTTTTTATTAATATTCTAATAAGGGAATTCAAATCCTCCATGAAACCAACAACAACATCTTAAAAACACAGATAATGTAAACCAGAAACAAAAATCCAGCAGAGATAGAATAAACTGAAGACAGAAAAGCAACACTTTATTCAACACAAAACATTATAAAAATGAAAAAAATAAAGAGCATGGGTTGAATCCCATGAAGAACTGAATTTAAAGTCTTCAGTTAGACTTTATTTAATTACAATATTTTTAGTATTTTATTGAAAACAAACAAAACCATGGGTTTCCTCCCATGTAGAGCTAGTTTTATAGTCCCCAGCAAAACTTAATTTCCCTAGATATTTATATCCATGATCATTTAATGGGAATGAAATATTAGTAGTGTGAACTTCACTATTCTCTAAAGATTAAAGAATAAGATCAATCAATACATTCTCATCTACAGTATCAAAAAATATTTTCAAAAGTTATTTTAACAAAACAATTTCTAATATACTGTTCAACGCATTTTGGGCTCCAAAGACCACTTACTTAGCTCTAAAAATTTTCAAAATCTTTCTAATAAAATCACCAATTTGACCATAAATACTTACATGGATTACCCCACACAAAGAGGTCAGCTCCAACCGAGAATCAGAAGAAAAAAATCAGAACATTCTTCAGTATTTTCATCGAATGTTCCCAACACATCTTTTACAAAAGACAACTCAAAAAACACTTAGAAGAAGGAATCATATTCTAGTTCAAATAGGTGGTACCCAATTTCCATAGATGACTCAAATGATGTGACTTTTTCATGTTCAGGTTGTAATTAATTACAATCAACATTAAACTGATTAAGAAACAAAGTTCCTAGAAAATACACTTGCTCATAAAGGGAACAATCTAGTTTTTCATCAGGACTCAGCCCAAAAAATTCTCCAAATTCATAAACCCTTAATCAATTGACTTAATAAGGATAAATTTAAAAAATGTGTGGAGATAGTTCAAGAAAATAAGGTGAATCACTCTTTAGAATGGGTACCAGGGAAAGATTTTGGTCATCTAGAGGAAGGGGTGGGGAAGGAATAGAAGCCTGAAGAAAAGTTTCAATAGTCTGGGGAATCATAATCTCTGTGACCTCAAGAGGAAAATAACCATACTCATCTCGGACCTCAATTTTAAAACATTAATTCTCAACAACATATATCAAATCATATCCAACCACATGGTGAGGCTTTTAAAACACTAAAAACTTCTCCACATCATCAATAGCTTGGAGAGTGAGTTCCCCCTTGGACACATCTATGAAAACACCAGCTGTAGAAAGGAAAGGCATGCCTAAGATTATTGGGAATTTTTAATCACACGACATATCTAAGATAAGGAAGTCTGTGGGTAGTGTCAGTTTTCTTATACTCACTAATAGACCATCCACCCTCCCTGAAGGGTGTGTGAGTGACCTGTCGGCAAGTTGAAGACAAACAGAAGTTGGTTGAAAATCCCTAAGACCCGACCTTCTAAAAAAGGATTAAGGCATAAGATTGATGCTTTCTCTTAAGTCACACAAAAAATTAAGTTGTTCACTTGCTCCAATTTTGCATTGAATAATAAATCTACCAAGGCCCTTCAATTTTGGATGCAACAGCTTTAAAAAGATTGCACTATACTCCTCATTGAGATTAACATTTTCCAACTTCTTCCAATAATTTTTTATTTTTTAGAAACCTTTTGGTAAAAGCACCATATGAAAGGATTTTATATAAGGATTCTATAAATGGAATTTTGATACTAATGTTTTGAATCATTTTAATAAACCTCAAATAATCAGGTCCATTATTCTTCTTCACTCTTTCATGGAAGGGAATGGGAGGGGCATAATTTTTTTAAAAGGTTGATTATTATCCTTCTCCTCAATTACATTGTTTTTATTTTCTTCTTTAATTAATTCCCACATCATTTTCCTCGGTTCTTGAACTTTTCAAGATGTAAGTTTAACATTATGTCCAGGTTGAACAAAGTTGTCAAGATTCCCAAATTCTGTATAAAGAATATTTTTCTTTCCAGATTCAGGTTTTTCATCAGTTTTAGTTTTCCCAGAGTGTTGCATTACTTGTTCTTGGGTTTAAAGGCTAGATCTAGTTGTTACAACCATGATATTCTCTCTTGTATTATGAATTGAAGTGTTGGGAAGCTTTCCCATTTCCTTATCACCTTGATCCCTAGCCATTTAAAATATTTTATGTTCTAAATTGTGAATCTTACCATATGTTTCTTTCCTAAATGAACTGATCTCTCCAAAAACTTATTGTAACAGCCCCTTTAACTCCCCTTGATAATTACAAGATTCATCCCAATATTTATTTGTGTTATAATTTTTAGGGTGTGATTTGTAGTTAGGGGAAGCAGTTTTTTATGACACCTTGTTCTTTCCAGGACAAATTTGGGTGATTTTGATAACTAGAAATGTACTAATTAGAGAATTGATCATTTTTCCATTAGTTCCTAGCTCTAAAATCCATAAATTTGGCACTCTCATCAAACTGGATAGGGAGAACAGAATTAGGACAACATGTATGAGTGTGACCGAACATCCTACAATGATTAAATTGCTTCCTTAGGACCCTATCACTAACAAAAATAGCCTGAGGATTCAATTCATCTCTATGGATGAACCTCTTCCTAGAACACATGTACTGAGATTTTTGAGCAAGATTTTCATACACAAGTTTCAGTTCATCAGCAGTGGAGTCAGAAAAGTCACCCCCATAGAATTGGTCAACTAAATTTTAGTTGTAAGGGGTGAGAACATTATAGAAGGTCTCCATGAGCAGTTGGGGAGAAAATTAGTGATTGCGAATTTGTCATAGGAGACTTATAAACCTATCCCATGCCTAGTGAAATAACTCTCCCTCATCCTGTACAAACCCTATAATTTTATGCCTAATATTAGAGGTGGTGTTCCTAGGATATAATTTTGATATAAAGATAGTAAACACCTCTTCCCAAGTCTCAAAAAATTCTTCATCTAAGTTCTGAAACCAAGCCCTAGAATTTCCCCTCAGACAAAATGGAAACATCCCCAATCTAAACTCCTCAAAAATACTTCTTAGAGGTAATTTTTGCACAAAACTATAACTCTCTAATGAACTCAAGTGAACCCTCTCCTGGAAGACCATTGAATGAAGGAAGGTGAGAAAGGTGAGACTGCTTAACTTCATAGTTTTTAGACCTAGGGGTCAACATAATACAAGATGGGTTACTTGATATAATTGGAATTTGAAACTCCCTATGTCTAGGTAACTGAAGGTCTGGAACTATGGATTGTGGCACATTCATGTTCTGAAAAACTATATTATCCTGATTCTTAATTACAATGTTTTTTAGGAGAAGTTAAATGTTTATCTAGTTCAGAGTTTGAAGACTCTAATGTAGCAATGAATTCTCTTATGCTCATACAACGTGTAATAATAGTTAAAAATAGAACAACATTATAACTAACAGGATTTCATAAATACAGAAAATAGTAGCAATTCAGTTGTAAATGAAGCATATTTTTTTATAGTTTTAAAATTTTCAATTTTTTTCATGTTTTTTATATGTTTTTTTTAATTTTAGAAAAATAATGGCTCGTTCTTTCGCTGGAAATGGAACCATTTACTTGACCTAAACCTTCATTGAAGTGATTCAAAGTTTAAAATTTAAATTCCTACTAACTATTATATATGTGGCAAGTAGGGTCGAACTCACATGGATGGAAATTTTGGCCACTAATCTTCTAATTTTTTTAGAAGACCCCACTGTTGTCAGCAATGGGGTAAATTTTCTATTATCTCTTTACTTTTTTTATATTATTTATTAAGAAGTGAAGTGACAAATCACTATAGATCTTGAATCTAAACTGAGTTGAAACGAGAAATAGTTGAAAACAAAGGTGAACAGAGATATAAAAACACTGATAAATGAACAATCTAGTAAAACGCTCAGGAAAAAATTTCAATTCTAATGGTTTTGAAAACATTCCTTATAAAAAAAGTGATTAAAACTAATACCACTCAAAAGTAGTGATTTATTTCCCTCTATAAGAGATAAATCACTCAAGCCGACAAGTCTTGGAGTTCACCACTCCAAGATTAATCAACTTCAGAATTCTGGTTTGAAAAAGATTACAGAACAAACTCACAGTATGTTCTATTGTCTTTTATGTCAATTTAAATGTAAAAGAAAAATAATCCACAATAAAACTCATCGAATTAAAGTGGAATTACATGATTAAGTTCATGTGGTATGTTGCAATTGAATGCACTCAGAACTGACCTCGCTGATTAATGCTGACCGCATTAAAAATGATAGAGATAAGGAAGGAAAAAAGATAGCAAATAGGCTTGATTTTAACCAAGAATTGAAATTATTTAGCATAAAATTATCTATAATACATATATTAAAACCATAAAATTAAAAATTAATATAATTGATATAAAACAGAGGAAGAAACCTCCCTATGCTGGCTTGAATTGCTGCTGCTTCAGGCCCTCAGATCTCCAGAGAACGGCTCTTCGAGGAGTGGTCCAAGGTTCGCTCCAGGTCCTTGCTCTTCTTCTGAGTAAATGATCGAATGAATTATCTCCCCAAATTAAATTCCGGCTCTGTTTTTTATATCCTCCGTCATCTTTGGCAGGTCACCGCTCACTTCCACCGACTCCAAAAAGTCCTTCACTTAAGCACCACACGCATGTATTTTTCACGATTGGCACGTCACACTATTTTTCTCACGTAACTAACTCTGAGTGAGTTAGTTACGTGAATCGGGATGCTTTTTAGGATTTGGTGTGAACCTGTAAACATTAAAAATAAAATAATATAATTAAAACACGAAGAAAGTTAATTAAAAATTTTTAGTTATTTTTTAGTTTACTGTTATAATACTTATTCAAAGGTAATTAAAGTTAAATAATAAAAATATTAATTGTTAATTATTATTAAGTGTTAATTAAATACTATTTTTATATTAATTAATTTATTATTAAATCTTTAATTAGATGGAGTTACAATGTTTTAAATTAAATATTAACTATTCGGTTATTTAAGTAATGTTCGAAATTTTAGTAATTAGTTATTATATCTTAATGACATTTTTGTGTTTGGACATTATTTATTAAATATTTTATTTAGTTTAAAAATTTTATTATAAAAGAAGTTATTTCTAAATTTAATTAAATTTAAATTATTATTATTATTATTATTATTATTGAGTTTGTTATATTTTATTATTATTATTTTATCATAATTAAATTATTATTATTATTATTATTCACTTATTATTTACCATTAATTTTAATTTCTCTTCATCCCCCTCATCCTCTATGCAGTGCGTAACAAGAGGGGAGTTTCTTCTGGAATCTTTGGTTGTGGCGCCTCTTCTAGAACTGCATTGTTAATGATTCACTCTAGTCGCACATTCATGTGACAGCTCCAACTTTGGACTTCAAAAGTGGCGGTTTCACCGGCTCACAGTGGTAGATCGCCTCTGATGTGGTGGCTTCTTCTCCTCTGCTCATCTTTGGTGGACCCTCCTACAAGATATTGTGAAGCTTCAATTGGCGCAGCTCAGCCTTTTACAGTGATAACTTATGGAAATGACTTCTCTAATCTCTTCACGAAGTAACATTAGATCTTTAAAACAGCATGTCCCAGTAGATTCTAAGGCAGCATTCGGGTTTTCCAGTGTTTTTACTGGTTCATCCAGTCCTCCTCTAGATGAACACCAGTGGCGTGCAACGATGTAGTTCAATGACACCCTCCATCCATGGTGGAGGCTTGGAACTAGCAGCGATGATGGATCTCATCTGCAATGTGGAAAGATCTATATTTTGCTGATCTGGTGATGATATGTTGGGGGAAGGAAGAGAATCGTTGATATTGTGAATGACGTGAAGATGTAGTTCAAATTTGTGATTTTTTTTTTCTGTGAATGATGGTGTTGAGGCAGACGAGTGAGTTGCAGTGAATGAGATGTAGGGGACCGATGGCATGTTGGGGCACCAGTAAGAGATATGGGGGAAAGAAACGATGGCACCATGATGGGTTGCGGTGCTAGGAGTTGAGGAGAAATGTGATGGGGATGCAGTGCCAGGGAGAAATAGTGAGACCTTAAAATCAAGAGGAGACGGTGGTAGGGGGTTGGGACCGGGGTGAGGAAACACCGGGAGTGAAATGGTGTGAGGAGACACTATTTAGAACCAAAACGGTGAGACCATGTCAGAAGGTTACCGTACCACCGTTAACCTAAAAAATAAATAGAGAAAAAATAATTGAAAATTAAATAAAAACCAAACAAAATAATAAATTAAAACGCATCAGAAACTTTAATAAATTTATAAAAACATTTAAAAAAATAAATTATAACATTATTAACTTTAATTTATAAAACATAAATTTTTACTAAAATAAAACTAAATTTATATACAATTAAATTATTAATAGTTAATATAAAATTTAAACATTTAAATAACAAAGTCAAATTATTACTACTATAATGAACTAAATTAGTTAAATATACAGACCAAAATACAACAAACTAAAAACTTTTAGATTATGAAATAAAGTAAAACATAAATTTACTAATTTAAATATTAAATTACATGATTAATTATAAAAATTGATTAATTAATAAATTTAATAATAAAAATACAGAAGTGTTAATATATAGTAAAAAATTCACAAATTATTAATTAAAAATAATAATAAATAATTAAAAAGATGTGGAAAAACATGTGTTTTTAAGGCCACATCACTAACCCCTAACCAACACCCTAAATCCAAAAAAACTAAGACCCTAGACCTTAAAACCTTACCCCATCGTTATAAAAACATATAACCCACCCATAAATTTAATCCTAAACATAAAACTTAAAGTTGAACACCAAATCCCTTATAAATTAAAAATAAATATATAACCCACCCATATATTTAACTCTCAAAAGAAACCCTAAATCTAAAACACCCAATCCCCTCTACATTAAAAAAAATCCTATAACATACCCATGAATCTAATCCTCAACCTACACCCAATACCTAATTCATAACCTGTTACCTAAATCCTAAATACCTAACAACCTATAACCTAAAACCTAACCACTAACCATAAAAATAAAACTATAACCCACCACTAAATTTAATCCTTAACCTACACCCTAATCCCAACCCATATCCTACATCCTAAATCCTAAACATCTATTCCCCTAGATATTAAATCATAAATCTATAACCCACCCTAAAATTAAATCATTTAACTACACCATAAACATAATCCATTAGATACATCCTAAATAAAAAACACCTAACCTCATAGACCATAAAACCCAACCCTGACAATTAAAACTAAATCTATAATCCTATATAAACAACCCATAAATTTAATCCTTAAACTATGAAATAAACATAACCCATAAACTGCATTTTTAACCCTAAACACCTAATCCCTTAGGCCTTAAAACCTAATAACCAACCTTAAAACTAAACCTACATTTAATAAATAATCACTAACCAATAATCTCAATCATAAACACCAAAGATCCTTGGTCATAACTATAAAGACCCATACTTTACATTCATTTTTAATAATTCAAAATTAAAGCACACTTATTACAACATATAACAAAACCATGAAAGGACCGTATAGGTATAGTGTCTTTAGAAACTAGGAATCATAAACAACTGGTTCATAAATCATCTACACTGTCTCCCTTTTATTTTATCATATATAGAGTCCCTTTTGGCATATCTTATTCAATATCATTCTTCCTGACCTGGGGAAAAGAAAACATACAAAAGGGTTAGCTCAAATGCTCATTAAGGGTAAACAAAATAAATATCAATCACATCATATTCATAAGAACATATCATTTTAGAAATCATAACCTGTAAAAGAGATCATAATTTCATAACATAGGATAAATCATAGAAGTGAAATGTAATCCCAATAATCATAACTTAAAACATGAAACTTTTTATAATACACACATAATCAGATAGAATCATTTCTTAGTAGTCAAGAATCATTTCCAAGACTATCTTATCGGACAAAGTCCAATTCTGAACTGAGTTCACTCCTCATTTCAGTCCTGTTTCACTGAACCAGATTAACCTGCCATTCCAGCCATGTCTATATCATGAGATATAAATCTTTACCCAATGCATTGGAGGGAGATATAGGTCCCACCCATCTCATAATGAAACTATTCCTATGTTTTCCACAAGATCATAAATCATACATCATAACATAACCCATGTAATAAAAATGGGATTCTTAAACATCATTCCATCATAACATAATCCATATAAGATAAAAGGACATCATAAAAATAATTCCATCATAACATAATAAAATCAATGTAAAAATAGGGATAGAAATAGAACCCTAAATTATCTTCGATGGAAAATAATTTTGATAAAACACTTGAACTTCATTCTTGAGGAAAATATCCTTTCTACATCAAAAACATTTTTCCTTTTTAAAATGTCATATATTTTTAAACTAAAAAAATTTGATTAAAAATAAACTTGAAAATATGTAAAAGTGGACTAATGGAAATAATGTTCTAAAAATCCATTCAGGCCGTATAAGTTAAAAAAACATTTTTCTCATACTTTAGCCGGAAAAGTCAAAAAAGTACCTCGTACTAAAAAAAACGACAAAAGATTCCTTTCATATCTTTTACTAAAAACTCACCGAAGGGTAAAAATTGGATTTAAACAATTGTATGAGGATATAAATAATATTACATATTGAGGAAACATGGATGTGAATGATAAATATTCCCCAGTAAATTCTGAAGTATAAATAATCTCGGATAAAATTGAGATTTTCAAGATTTTCCCTTACCTTAGGCCTGATTTGCTTCGTACGTGTCCGAACCTCCTATATAATGATTTAAATAATGTTATTGACATATTACAGAATCTTAATCATTATTATTATATCATATATTCTCATATTCTTAGCTTCTTATTAGTAATATTTCATTGCTACTTGTTATTCGGGTGCTTATTGCTTTTTTTTTGTTCTTATGCGTATTTTGTCGAATAAATTCTTATTCTACTTTTTAGGTTATAGATACCTAATTTTAAGAATGGTATTAGTGTAATATATATCTTATTTATTCATTCAATTTATTTATATAATCATTATGCGATGAAGATCATGTAGAACGAGTCGTATCACATCATGGAGACGGTAGGGCATACGTACGCACGAGCGATGATATCATTCCCATGATCATGGAATTGTATTGAAGTGTATGTATACTATTTAAGAATCAATATAAATTTACAATATTCATATATAGTTATTATTTACACCATTATACCCATTCAAGTAAGGTGATGGTGGAAAACAGATTACACCACGACGTAGAGACGGTATTCTATACGTACGCACGACTGGTGATTTCGTTTTCCGTAGTATGGATAGAAGGTGAAATAGGGTTGTTTTATATTTATAATAACATATCAGTATATTATTGACACTGATATTATTACTTAATAATGAAACAACTAAAGAAGAATAAGTAGAAGAAGAAATAAAGTTGAAATAATCGGTAACAGACATTACCTCTTCATTGAAGCGCCTTTTCTTAACTTACTCTTAGGGTACTAAAGATGATCTTTGAAGAATACCATGACCTCTAGGATGTTTTTAGGGAAGTTCAGAAGGGAAATGGCCAGGTTTTTGCCGAGATTGAAGGCTCAAAGTTGTGTAAAGAGGAGAGGGAGGAGGTGCCCTTTTATAAGGGAGGAGAGGGACACCTTAGGAAAAACTTAAAATATTATTTTAAAATAAAGTTATATTAGATTTTTAATAGATCCAAATAGATTTATTTATAAGCTAAGGTGGGTATGGTTCTATTTCCCCTCAATAAATAGAATTTAGACAAGTTGATCTTACTATTTTAACCTTATCATTTCGATTTAACTCTAAGTTAAATAATTTAAATTTTACCATGTTTTCTTGTTTTCTTGCACTATACGGTTAATAAAATTACTATAACAAGCCAAAAGAACCCCAAGTTGTTCATTATTAACATATATAACCTTATATATGTCATTTTGCCAAACCTTATATTTTTAGGATTAAAATAAAAATTAATAATATAATATTTGTTTTAAAAACTATTTTATGTCAATTTTGACACTATTTGGTAATTGTTTTTTGTGAAAATTATAACAGCATGATTAATTCAAAAAAAGTTAATTAAATAAATACTAACATTTAATATTAACCTATAAAATTATTGGAATTTATAAAAAGTCTAAAATTATATTTACTTGGTTATTTATAACATCAATTATGATAATATTTCATTAATAAGGTAATTACTGCATCATCATTGTGTCATAAATAAATTAAATTATTTAAAGTCTAAAAATTATAAATAAAATACCATGATGTATTAAATATTTTTATCTTTATAATTAATATTTATAGTCAAATTTATCTTATGTATAACCCTATATTAAAAATGTTTTAGTTATTAAACATTGATTTTAACTATTTTAACTATTCTTTAAATAAAATAATAATAAATGTCCTAATCTAATCCAAGTGGACCTAAATGGTCATATTTTATTCCCAAGGTTGTTTTTGGTCGAATTAATCTTATACAATAGAATTAGGACATGTGTTAGGGTAATAATAATACCATTTTTACCCTTAATTACCCTATTTACTTTTAACCATGGTAAAAAAAAGAAAAAAGTTACTATTCACCAAAAATTATTTTTATCTTATTGAACCACATATTACTCTTTGATATTAACCGTGTCACTCGGATTTTCGAAATTCCACTCACAGAAGTTGTAAAATTAAGTTTTATGTAAATTTTCAAACTCTCCTTGGAGGTGGGTAAAAGACGGTGAAAATTTCAATAAAATTTTTATATGTCTAAAATTATTAAAAAATGACTCCAATGAATTATATTTAACTTATATAGGTATTATGTATCAATTTTCACATAAAATAAATTTAAATAAAATAAATAATTATTTAAATAAAAAGTCGGTTTTTAAATAGTAACCTAGTGTTTTCACTATTCATCAAAAATTGAATATTTTTAGAAAAATACCAAAATTTCACCATAGGCTAATTTCGATATTCCGAATCAAAAAATAAGTCCATTTTCAAAAATAAAATTTATAAAATTTCAAAAAGTGGGTATTACTATTCATAACAGTTAGTTTTGATAATATTTTAACAGCATATCATTGTTTAGTGAAACTCGTAATTACGTACAACGCAAGCTATCGAGGAAGGTCGCGATTACATGTAAAGAAAGCCAAGCTAGTGTTGTGTGTAGTGAAATATTTCTTTGATGATAACAAAATATTTCTCATAAAAATATCGGGTGTTACATTCTACCCCACTTAAAATGAATTTTTCCCTTTGAAATTCGTCACTTTGTAACAAACAGATGACAATACCTTTCCCTCATCATATCCTTAAGCTTTCATGTAGCTTCATATAATTGGTGGTTCCTCCATAAAACTTTCACCAAGCGAGTGGTCTTGTTCCGTAGGACTTTTTCGCTACGATCCAGAATCACTATCAGCTGTTCTTCATAAGAAAGATCTTGCTCCAGCGGTATAACTTCTGAGCTGAATACATGTGAAGGATCGGGTATGTAATTTCTCAGGAGAGATACATGGGACACATCGTGAACTTGAGAGAGATTCGGTGGAAGCACCAATCAGTTAGAAACCTTCCCAACACGATCCAGTATTTTTAAAGGACCGATATACTTAGGGCTCAACTTTCCCTTCTTTCCAAATCTCATTACTCTCTTTCAAGGAGATATTTGTAAGAACACTTTATCACCCACTTCAAAATCTAGGTCTTTTCTTTGGTTATTGGCATAATTTTTTTGTCTACTCTGAGCTGCTCTTATGTGTTGTTGAATAGATCGGACCTTTTCTGCCATCTCATCAACAAGATCAGGTCCTAATAGCTTTCTTTCCCCAACTTCATCCCAGCAAGTTGGAGTTCGGCATTTATTTCCATAGATAGCTTCATAAGGAGCCATCTGAATACTGGAGTAAAAGATATTATTATAAGAAAATTCCACCAAAGGTAGGTGTTGATCCCAACCACCTTTTAAATCCATAGAGAAAGATATTAACATATCTTCTAGAGTTTGAATTGTTCTCTCAGACTGACCTTCTATCAAAGGATGATAAGCAGTGCTAAAACTAAACTCTGTATCTAGAGTATGCTGAAGACTTCGCCAGAACTCTGAGGTAAACATCGGATCCCGATCATATATAATGGAAAGTGGTACTCTATGCAGTCTTACCACTTCCTTTACATATATCCTGGCAAGCTGATCCAGAGATAAATCCTCTCTAATAGCAATGAAGTGTGCAGACTTTGTAAGAGGATCAACTATGATCCAGATAGCATTATTTCCTTTGGATGTTTTAGGAAGTCCGGTGACAAAGTTCATAGTGATGTTTTCCCATTTCCATTCAGGTATGGGTAATGGTTGTAACATCCCCTTAGACTTCTGTCTTTCAGCTTTAACTTGCTGACAAACCAAGCATTGAGAGACATATTAAGCAACATCTCTTTTAATTCCATCCCACCAGAAGTACTCTTTCAGGTCCCTATACATCTTCGTGCTTCCAAGATAAATAGAGAATAAAGAACTATGAGCCTCATCCAACATCTCCTTCTTTAATTCAGGGATGGGAGGAACACAAAACTGATTTCTGAACTTTATTATTCCATCACAATCAAGGTTGAATTCAGGAACATTTCTCACATTCTTTTATAACTCTACATCTTCTTTCTGTGCCTCTTTAATCTTCACATGTATAGATGGTTGAACATTCATTTGTGAAAGATAAGATTTACCCCTTCCATTATAATTCCAAGATCCATCCATTGTAAATCCATAAATATTGGATCTTTTATGATCCTCATCATGGATAAGCTAGCTTGGACTTGTTGACTTAATACATCTGCCACCTTGTTTTCTTTCCTAGGGTGGTAATGAATTCAGCAGTCGTAATCCTCAATCATCTCCAACCATCTTCTTTGCCGCATATTCAGCTCCTTTTTTGTGAAAATATACTTTAAACTTTTATGATCAGTATAAATATTACACATTTCACCAAAAAGATAATTCCTCCAAATCTTTAATGCAAAGATTACCGCAGCTAACTCCAAATCATGAGTTGGGTAATTTTTCTCATGTATTTTCAACTATCATGAGGCATCATCTATCACCATATCATTTTGCATGAGAACATATCCCAGCCACTTCTTGGATGCATCACTGTAGATCACAAACCTTTCTCCACTACAAGGCAGTGTGAGCACAGGTGCACAGCATAAAATGCTTTTCAATTCCTTGAAATTATCTTCACATTCCTCCATCCACACGAACTTAACTCCTTTTCAAGTCAACCTGGTGAGTGGATTAGATAATCGTGAAAAATATTTCACAAAACATCGATAATATCCATCCAAACTAAGAAAACTTCGGATCTTAGTTGCTGTTGTTGGTCTCAACCATCTTTCGATAACCTCTGTTTTTTCTAGATCCACAGATATCCCCTCTTTTGAGATTATGTGACCCAAAAATGAAACTCTTTGATGCCAAAATTCACACTTGGTAAATTTGGCATAAATCTTCTCATTTCTCAGGGTCTTTAATACAATTCTCAATTAATCTTCATGTTCTTCCTTTCTCTTCGAATAGACAAGAATATCGTCTATAAAGACAACCACAAACTGATCAAGATAGTCTCTAAAGACTCTATTCATTAGATCCATGAAGATAGCAGGGGAATTAGTAAGACCAAATGGAATCACTATAAATTCATAGTGTTCATACCTTGTACGGAAAGTCGTCTTTGGTATATCCTCCCTTTTGAACCTTAATTGATGATACCCAGAATGAAGATCAATCTTGGAAAAGCATTGAGCTCCATGTAGTTGGTCAAATAAGTCATAAATGCATGGGAGATGATATTTTTTCTTGATAGTGATCTTGTTAAGTTCTCGATAATCAATGTAGAGTCTCATTGATCCATATTTCTTCTTAACAAACAGAACAGGTGATCCCCAAGGTGATACACTAGGGTGTATGAATTCCTTATAAAGATTCTCCTGGAGTTGCTTCTTCAATTCCTGCAACTCAACTGGGGCCATTCTATAAGGTGTCTTTGAAATAGGCAAAGCACCCGGTACGAGTTCTAATGAAAACTCAACTTCACGATTTGGTGGAAGACCAGGAAATTCCTCCAGAAAGACATCATCAAACTCCCATACAATGAGAATATTCTTAATCATGAGTTTCTATCCAACCATTTGAGATAAATAACTTTCATTTAGTGGAATAAAGACCCATAAGATGGAAGAAATTTCCACTGGAAGGTTATGTTCATCCTTGCATCGATAGACGATTATAGATTGATCTGGAATATGAAATGTGACTTCCCTTCTTTGGAAATTGATATGAGCTCTATATAAAGAAAGCCAATCCATGCCAAGAATCACATCAACTTCCATTATAGGAAAGATCACAAGATTTTCAGGAAGCACTTTCCCACAAACTTCAATCGGAGAAGAATTGTAAACTTTTGATGTGACTATTGTGCCATTAGGGGTTGTCACAGCTAACTCAATATCTAACTGTTGAGGTAATACAACAATACCTTTAGAAAATTCTTCAAAAATAAAAGAGTGGGTGGATCCAGAATAAAATAAAACATTTTCTACTTTAGAGTGGATGGTACGTGTATCTTTCACCACTTCTTTATCGTACTACACATCACCGATAGAAATTGCATGTGACTTTCCTTTGTCTTTGTCCTTAAGAGTTTGTTGACGTCGATTATCATCAACAACCCTTGGATTAGGGCATTGATTTTCATAATGCCCTATTTCCTTGCACTTGTAACATTGAAGTGTAGGAGGTGCACTCTGTGTAGCCTTTTCATTGTTTGCATGACTAGAAATCTTATTCCCATCATTGCGACATTCAAATTCTTGATGACCTTCTTTTCCACATTTGAAACATTTACTTGTCCCTTTAAGACAACTCCCTCCATGTTTCTTTCCACACTATGAACATAAGGAAAAAATAATCTTCTTTTCAGTGTGGTATTTAGATTTCCCTTTGAATTCCATTTTCCTCTTCTTATCAAACACATATGACTAATGGGTTACTCCAATATCCATCTCAACTTTGAGATCACATTGAATGATTTCCTCATAGCTATTGAAGTACCTTATGGATAACGCCCTTCGAAGACTTGGTTTTAAGCCACTAAATAATCGATCGATCTTACTCTCAAGTTGGATAATAATCCCAAAAGTGTACCTTGAATGTCTTGTAAAATTTTCTTTGTAGGTACCAACATATTCATCACCCTTTTGCTTTAGTTAAAGAAACTCCTTCTTCATCTTTGTTCAAAGAATACAAAGGAAGTAATTATTGAAAAATAAGTTCTTAAACTCGTCCCATTCCATGGATTCAATTTCATCCCTTTGCCTCGTATTCTTGATAAGATTCCGCCATTGATCAGCTTCACCCTCCAAATGATATACTGCTAAGATGACTTTATCATGTTCAGAACATTGAAGAACTAAAAATATCTTTTCAGTGGTACTGATCCACTATTCAGCCACTAATGGATCAGTAGACCCGCTGAATGAGGGTGGACGCTGCCTCATGAAGGATTCAACAGAATGTTGCTCCTTCCTTTTCTTGTTTGGAAGTCCTGCATGATTCATAGCTTGAGAAAGTTGTGTGAGCATGGCTACAAGATTTTTCATTCCAGCTCCCATAACGTTTGGTTTCTCAGTGGGACAATCATTGCATTTTCTATCGCATTCCGCATTAACACGGTTCCTTCGGGTTCCAGCCATTGACTAAAACCAAGAAGAATAGTGTGAGCAACACTAATTATAATAGGAAAACCACATAATCAAGAATAAAATTTCACACTTAAGGTCTTATCATAGGTTATTCATGGCCATTTCTAAAACACTAAGATTGTGTTCTATGCTTAGACTTATCCTTAGGGTTCTAACTAAGGCTCTCACATTCTAGTTTCCAAAGTTTGACTATACATTTCCTCTGATACCAACTATAACGACACACACTTTACGTACATTGTTAATAATTCAAAATTGAAGCACACTTATTACAACATATAACAAAACCATGAAAGGACCATATAGGTATAGTGTCTTTAAAACTAGGAAACATAAACAACTGGTTCATAAATCATCTACACTGTCTCCCTATTATTTTATCATATCTAGAGTCCATTTTGGCATATATTACTTAATATCCTTCTTCCTGATCTGGTGAAAATAAAACATATAAAAGGGTGAGCTCAAATGCTCAGTAAGGGTAAACAAATGAAATATCAATCACATCATATTCATAATAACATATCATTTTGGAAATCATTATCTACAAAAGAGATCATAATTTCATAACATGGGATAAATCATATTAGTGAAATGTAATCCCAATAATCATAACTTAAAACATGAAACTTTGTGTCATAAAAACATAATAATAGAGAATCATTTCGTAGTAGTCAATAATCATTTCCAAGACAATCTTAGCAGACAAAGTCCGATTCTGAACCGAGTTCACTCCTCATTTCAGTCCTGTTTCATTGAACCGGATTAACTTGCCGTTCCAGCCATGTCTGTCTCATGAGATATCAATATTTACCCAATGCATTGGAGGGAGATATAGGTCCCACCCATCTCATAATGATACCATTATTATGTGTGCCACAAGATCATAAATCATACATCATAGCATAACCCATGTAATAAAAATGGGATTCTTAAACATCATTCCATCATAACATAATCCATATAAGATAAAAGGACAACATAAAAATAATTCCATCATAACATAATAAAATCAATGTAAAAATAGGGATAGAAACATAACCCTAAATTATCTTAGATGGAAAATAATTTTGATAAAACACTTGAACTTCACTCTTTAGGAAAATATCCTTTCTACTTCAAAAACATTTTTCCTATCTTAAAATGTCATAAAATTTTAAACTAAAATAAGTTGATTAAAAATAAAATTGAAAAATTTTAAAGGGAGATTCATGGAAATAATGTTTTAAAAATCCATTCAGGCCGTATAAGTTAAAAAAACATTCTTCTCGTACTTTGGCCGGAAAAGTCAAAAAAGTACCTCGTACTAAAAAAAAGACAAAAGATTCCTTTCATATCTTTTACCAAACACTAACCGAAGGGTAAAAATTGGATTTAAACAATTTTAGGAGGATACAAATAATATTACATATTGAGGAAACATGGATGTGGATGATAAATATTCCCCAGTAAATTCTAAAATATAAATAATCTTGAATAAAAATGAGATTTGAAATATTTTCCCTTTCCTTAGGTCTGATTTGCTTCGTACGTGTCCGAACCTCTTGTATAATGATTTAAATAATGTTATTGAATTATTCCAGAATCATAATCATTGTTATGATATCATATATTTTCATATTCTTAGCTTCTTATTAGTAATATTTCATTGCTACTTGTTATTCGGGTGTTTGTTTCTTTTTTTTCTTATGCGTGTTTTGTCGAATAAATTATTATTATTATTTTTTAGGTTATAGATAACTCATTTAAATAATGTTATTAGTGTAATATATATCATATTTATTCATTCAATTCATTTATATAATCATTATTCAATGAAGATCATGTAGAACGAGTCGCATCACATCGTGGAGACAGTAGGCCGTACATACGCACGAGCAATGATATCGTTCCCATGATCGTGGAATTGAATTCAAGTGTATGTATACTATTTCAGAATCAATATAAATTTACAATAATCATATATAGTTATTCTTTACTCCATTATACCCATCCAAGTAAGGTGGTGGTGGAAAACAGATTACACCACGACATGGAGACGGTATTTCGTACGTAAGCACGCACGGTGATTTTGTTTTCCGTAGGATGAATAGAAGGTTAAATAGGGTTGTTTCATATTTATAATAAAATATCAGTATATTATTGATACTGATGTTATTACTTCATAATGAAACAACTAATGAAGAAGAATTAGAAGAAGAAATAAAGTTGAAAGAATCGGTAACGGACATTACCTCTTCTTTGAAGTGACTCTTCTTAACTTTCTCTTAGGGTACTAAAGATGGTCTTTGAAGAAGACCAGGACCTATAGGATGTTTCTAGGGAAGTTGAGAAGGTAAATGGGCAGGGTTTGGCAAAGCTTTAAGGCTCAAAGTTGTGTAAAGAGGAGAGGGAGGAGGTTCCCTTTTATAAGGGAGGAGAGGGTCACCTTAGGAAAAACATAAAATATTATTTTATAATAAAGTCATATTCAGTTTTTAATAGCTCAAAATTGATTTATTTCTAAGATAAGGTGGGGATGGGTAAAAATCCTCTCAACCAATAGAATTTAGAAATGGTTAGGTTACTATTTTAACCTTATCATTTAGATTTAACTCTAAGTTAAATAATTTAACTTTTACCGTGTCTTCTTGTTTTCTTACACTATATGGTTAATAAACTTACTATACCAAGCCCAAATAACCCCAAGTTGTTCATTATTAATATATATAACCTTGTATAAGTTATTTTTATGAACCTTAGATTTTTAGGAATAAAATAACAATTAATAATATAATATTTTAGAAAAACTATTTTATGTCAATTTTGACACTATTTGGTAATTGAATTTTGTGCAAATCATAACAGTATTATTAGTTCAAAAAAAGTTAATTAAATAAATAATAACATGTCATATTAACCTATAAAATTAGTTTAATTCATAAAAAGTCTAAAATTACATTTACTTGGGTATTTATAACATCAATTATGTTAATATTTCATTAATAAGGTAATTACTGCATCATCATTGTGTCATAAATAAATTAAATTATATAAAGTATAAAAATTATAAATAAAATACCACGATGTAGGAAATCTTTTTAGATTTCTAATGAATATTTATAGTCGAATTTAGCTTATGTATAACCCTATATTAAAAATTTTTTAGTTATTAAACATTGATTTTAACTATATTAACTATTCTTTAAATAAAATAATAATAAATGTCCTAATTTAATCCAAGTAGACCTAAATGATCATATTTTATTCGTTGTTTTTTGGTCGAATTAAACTTATCCAATAGAATTAGGACATGTGTTAGGGTAATAATAATACCATTTTTACCCTTAATTACCGTATTTACTTTTAACTGTGGTAAAAAAAGCAAAAAGTTACTATTCACCAAAAATTATTTTTATCTTATTGAACCATATTTTACTCCTTGATATTAACCGTGTCTCTTGGATTTTTGAAATTCCACTCACAGAAGTGGTAAAATTAGGTTTTATGTAAATTTGCAAACTCTCCTAAGTGGTGGGTAAAAGACGGTGAAAAGTTCAATAAAATTTTTGTATGTCTAAAATTATTATAAATTGACTCCAATGAATTACAATGAACTTATATAGGTATTATGTATCACTTTTCCCATAAAATAAATTTAAATAAAATAAATAATTATTTAAATAAAAAGTCGGTTTTTAAATAGTAACCCAGTGTTTTCACAATTCATCAAAAATTGAAAGTTTTCAGAGAAATACCAAAATTTCACCCTAGGCTAATTTCGATATTCTGAATCCAAAAATGAAGTCCATTTTGAAAAATAAAATTTATAAAATTTCAAATAGTGGGTATTACTATTCATAATGGCTAGTTTTAATAATATTTTAATAGCATATCATTGTTTAGTGAAACTCAGTATTGCGTACAACGCAAGCTATTGAGGAAGGTCGTGATAGCTTGTAAAGAAAGCCAAGATAGTGTTGTGTGTAGTGAAAGATTCCTTTGATGATAACAAAATATTTCTCATAAAAATATCGGGTGTTACAATAACACCCAACCGCTAACCTGTAAACTAAACCTATAACACCTCGATACCAGTAACATTAAAACTAAACCTATAATCCACCCCAAAATTTATTCCTTAACCTACTCTGTAAACATTATCCCCAACCAACATTCTAAATCTAAATTACCTAATCCCCTAGACCTTAAAGAATAACCCACAACCATAAAACTAAACCTATCATCCATCGCTAAATTGTATCCTTATACTACTCCTTAACCCTAACCTCTAACCAACATTCTAAATCCAACAAAACTAAGACCCTAGACCTTAAAACCTAACCCACATCCTTAACAAAAAACATATAACCCGCCCATAAATTTAATCCTAAACATAAACCATAAAGTTAAACACAGAAGCCCCTATAAATTAAAAATGAACCTATAACCCACCCATAAAATTAATACTCAATCTACCCCCTAAATATAAAACACCCAAGCCCCTAAAGATTAAAAAAATCCTATAACATACCCCTGAATTTAATCTTTAACATACACCCAATTCCTAATTTATAACCTATTCCCTCAATCCTAAATACCCAATCCCCTATACCATAAAACCTAACCACTAACCATAAAACTAAAACTATAACCCACCACTAAATTTAATCCTTAACCTACACCCTAAACCTAATTCCTAACCTACATAATAAATCCTAAATAGATAATCCCATGGAAATTAAATTTTAAATCTATAACCCACCCTAACATTCAATCATTGAACTACACCATAAACATAATCCCTTACCAACATCCGAAATCCAAAACACCTAATCCCATAGACCATAAAACCTAACCCCTAACCTTTAAAACCAAATCTATAATCCTATACACCTAAGCCCCTAGAACTTAACCCCAAATCCCTATCCTTAAAACTAAATTTATAATCCTACACCCCGATCACACACATAACATTTAAACAAAACTTATAACTGACCCCTAAATTTAATTCTTAACCTACCCCCAAAACCTAATCACTAACCTACAACCTAAGTGAGTATAAGGTAATAATATGAATTTTAGGGTCAAAGTTATTCAATTTATCCACCATGATAGTGAATTATAAAATGTCAGGGTTACCCACCTTTGTCCATTATTTGTAGTCATCACTTAGAGAATATTTTTTTCTCTTATTATTTGTTTTTATAGATACTAGTATGATTTGATTAATTTAATATTAAAATTGGTTGTAATTAATTATTTAATTATAGTTTACATTTTTTATTAGAAGATAAATTTTTTTCCTTTTAATATAACAGATAGAATCTAGATGTATCATATCGATTGGATTTCAATCAAGTTTCAATAGCATTTAGATTTTTTTTAAATTTTCACTTAATAATGCTTCATATGGAGGTCTTATACATTTTCTATTCTATAATTGTGTTGAAATACCATGGTTAAGTCATGATGAAGTTAAATAAAATATAACAAAAGTTGGATTTTAAACAAACTATTCTGTTTGGTATCACCATAGAGATATGGGGAAATCGTATACTATTTATTAATGAAATGAAATAAGTTGGATAGAGAATTTGATATTTTATTAGTTTTCATTTGTACATCATCATGAAAGAGATAATATGCCAGTGAAAGAAGATTATGATTTCAATACACATGAGGAAAATACAAAAGATGATGATGTAGAGAGAGTGAAAAAATAAATGGATGATGCCAAAACTCCATTATATCAGGAATTTACTAAAATGACTAAGATGGAATTTTTAATGCGGTTATTTCCTGGAAAAACCATGTATGGAATTTCTAATACAACCATTAATTATATTCTACCATTTTAAAGGAATTTATTTTTGATGGTGTAGATATTCCATCAAATAATTATAAGGCATGGAAGTTAATTAAGTAGCATGAATTTGATACTAATAAAGTTCATTCTTGTCCTAAAGATTTCAATTTACAAATATTTTAAAAAACGGAATCCCTGAGAGTGGAATTTTCGAACCCTCCACACTCGAGAACCCCCCTCCCCATGAAGAGATCTTCCCGAGAAGCCCCAGCTGGGAAGGAGCCATTGCCAGCCGAGATGACAGTGCATCCCATGGGGTAACACCTCGATCTGCGATGGTTCGACACAACAATCCGTCATCTAGGTGAAGTGCACCCATTCTGCCCACCCGATGAGACACCAGGTAACCCAGCAAGATGAGTGGTACATGGGAGGCAAAAATTCTCCCAAGAGTAGGCTCCTAGGAATCAAACCCCATACCTCACCAAACACCATTCTTATGGCCCTCGACCTTGCACCACTACACCACCACTGAAGCAGCCTAAAGATTTCAATTTATTTTAGGAAGAAACAATATAATGTAATGACTATAAAGAATGTAGTACATCTCAATGGAAGGAAAATGAATATGGAAAACCATCTCATGTTCCAAAAAATTCAAGTGGTACATTCCATTGATTCTTATACATTAAAATCTATTCATGTATATAAAAATCTCAACCAATATCTGATGGAATGATGCTGATATAATTAAAGGTAATGATGATTTGGTTCATCCTAAATATAGACTATCTTGGTGGGAATTTGATGCAAAAAACCCTGAGGAATTTGATGTACAAACCCTGATTTTTTGACCAAGGTGGGTATTGTCAGGCTAGGTTTATCTTGTGATGGTTTTAATCTGTCTGGTCATAGTCTTACTGCTCACATAACATGGAAAATTTTTATTCATTTTTATAATCTTCCTCCATGGATGTGTGTGAAAAAATATTTCACATTCTTGAGTATACAGATATATGGACCTTTTGATCCTTGCAATGATATAAATTTCTACTTGTAGCCTTTAATAATAGAGTTGAAGCAACTTTGGGATATGGGTGTGTGAACATTCAATTCTTCTTCCAAAAATATATTTCAAATGTGTTCTGCCCTTTTATAAACTATAAATTATTTACCTACTTATAAAATGATGTTTGGTTGAAGCATGAAGGAAAAAATATGATGTCCTGTATGTATAAATAATACACGATCGAGAAGGCTTAAATATCATTGTAGTTTCAGTTTCATGGGGCATTGATGATTCTTTCCCAAGGATCATCAGTACATGAAGAATCATTAGAGGTTTGATAATACTGTTGACACTAAACAACCACCTCAACGTATGTCAGGTAGTGATGTGATTAATTAATTAAAAGATTTAAGTTTTTCATTAAGGAAAGGTTTTCTGAAATCTTAAAAGAGGAATAATATTGACACTAAATCCACTTACAATTAGAAACAGAGAAGTATCTTTTTTGAGTTTTCATACTGTTCTACCAATTTGTTACATCATTTTTTAGAATTAATGAACTGTGAGAAAAATATATGTGAAATGTTTCTTAAAATTCTTCTAAATATCAAGGTGAAGACCAAAGATGACTTATGATCTCATTGAGACTTGTTGGATTGGGGAATTCGACCAGAATTGTATCCTTTTTGTATCAGTGAAAACAAATTGAAAGTTCAGTGTGCTTCTTATGTGATGACACCATCAGAGAAAGATCAATTTATCATAGTATTATAGAATATAAAGGTTCCCAATGGTAATTCCATAAACATATCTAAAAGATTCAACAAGAGAGATTTGAAATTAAAATCCCTAAAAATTCATGATTATCACATACTTCTTCATGAATTAATTCCAATATAAATTAATCATTTTCTATCAAACAATGTAAGGGTGATAGTGATTTTCTTGTGCCATTTTTAAATACTTTTGTGCTAAAAGGTTATGTAATCCATTCTTGATAAAAATGTAGTAGGAGGAACCATTAAATTTGTGTGAGATGGTAAGAAAATTTTCTTCACACTTTTTCACCTTCATGTTGCATTTAACATTTTATCTTCCAACTAAAACAATTGTTGGGGGGGGTATTACTTTTTTTGGATGTATCCTACTGAATTAAATATGTTTACAATGAAATCATATTTCCAAAACAAGAATTATCATGAAGGATCGATTGTGAGATGTTATCCAGCTCAAGAATGTATGGATATTTATTCAATGTATTTGTCTAATGTGAGTATAAGACATAACCAGCCAATGAGAAATGAAGTTGACTAATATGGATAAATTGATCACTTATTTCCATCTGTTTCCCAAATAGGTCAAATTTCTAGGTCTTATACATTGGCTACATTGATCCTTGAAGAGTGGGATATGGCACATCTTATAGTCTTGTTTAACTGTGGTTTGTTCAATGAATATATCAAGTAAGAAATTTGGATATTTATATGTTATCTCATATTATGTAATTTCACATATATTTTATAATTTTATTATCATTTTATGTAGGTAACATAAAAAAATTATATGTAGAGTTCATCAATATTTTCTTCTGAGAATGAGAGAGGTTTTCATAGCCTAGAGTTTCCTTATTGGTTGAAATAAAAGGTATGACCATTTCATTAATTAGGTTAAAAAATATATATCCATTTAATTTTATTATTCATATATATTTTAGTTATTGAGTTTACATGTTGACTCTGTTTCTCAAGAATTAAGAGCATTGGATGTTAGTCTCAATTCTTTGGTTCGTGAATGAAAATGTTTAATAATACATGGGTATAAATTTGTTACAACTGATTGAGTGGTAAAAAGGAGAACACAACATGATGATGTTATGTTAACTACTACAATAGATTATTTTTCCAGTGCATCAGAAAGGTAGCCTCGATATAAAGATGTCTATTATTATAGACTTGTTAAGAAAATATTGTTATTGGATTACTACTCTCAAGGTCGAGTCACTATGATCACATGTAAATGAGTAGATTCAATGACACGACATGATATATTTATTGATGACCGTGGATTTAGAGTTATTGACATGAGTTGATTCCTACATACCTATAAACCATAAATTTTGGAATTAATGGAAAAACAAGTGTTTTATGTGAAATATCACATGAGACCTGATTACAGTGTCATTAATGAAGTAATCCCAAGAAATATTTTTCATGATGCTTGTGATGAAATTTCTACCATTGGCACCCCCCATTGGTGTTGAACAAAATATTATATTTGATGACACAAATTTTCCAATTGTGAGAGTTTATGTTGAACCTAATGTAGTGGTGGGTAATATATATAAGAAACCATATATTTTTACTATTCATTCAGTTTACCTTGACATGAGTTTCTCAGGTAAGTATTATTGTAATTACTTTAATATAGTTTCAGTTTGGAATGATATGTTTTTTTAGTATTGTATGGTTCCATTTAATTTAATTATATTTATTTCAATTTAGAATGGTAGGTTAAAAATGAGTTTTTAAAAAATATATAACTTGGATTTAAATTATTGTTAATAAAACATGTTATGAAATTGTTATGAATTCTTTGAATTCTAAGTTATGTGCATGTTTTTTAAATTTTTTTTCCAAAAAGTGTACATTTTCTTATTATGTAGTTAATAATAGAAGTTCGAATGAAGCGATTACTTGATCTTGATCGAGAGAGGCATGAACAGGGGTTGGATCCTCTGGTTCCCTTAGTGAGTATAATATTTATTATATTTTTCTTCTGCATTAGATATATTATCAGGTTCATATTGTTTATCAATTTTTTTAGGGATCCATAGTTGCACTGGATTTGACTCCTCCACATCCTACCACTATGGGTCTAAGTGGGGATGCTCATTGAACTAGATGAAGCACTCGTCTTAAATGTTTCCACCCCGACTCACCAGCGAACACCCCATCTACCACACCTTCCCATCATGTTCTTAATACTCTAGTGATGTTCCCACCCATGCCGCCATTATCATATCATTTATCCTTTTCTTCTCATTATATATCCACACCCCCTACAAAGATGTTCTTACCCTTGCCTTCATCATCATCATCATCATCATCATCATCATCATCATCATCTTAGTTAGCCCTTTCTTCCCATTTCATGTCTACACCACCTACAAGTATGGTTAAACATATACCATTTCCATATCCATGTATTTATCACCACCCCTTACACCTATATCCTTTCATGTCTATGTAACCTATAGTTCCTTCTATCTATCCAGGATTTGATGATTCTATTCCTTCTAATAACATTTTAGAGCATTCATTGGAACAAACACATTCTGCAGATGCTACTAATCTAGGATAGCCCAAAGATACATCACAACCTATTATGTAGCTTATATCATGTATTTTTATTATAACGGTGTCAAATTATATCACTTCATTTTTTTCCTAATGTACCGTGACTTAAGTCTTATTTTTCCCATATTTTCTTATTCAGTGGGATCTTATACTATGTTACATGGGTGAACTCATGTGCAAGAATTTCTAGACACAGATAATGGTGGATTAAAATATAGAAAAGCATATGATAGGTAAAAATGCAAGGTGGTGTATAATTTTTATGGCCACTTTATCCAGGTACCACGATATCATTCTGGTGGAACCAGTCTTAAGGAGACATCTCACTAAGGACATAAATGACAAATAATGGGAGACTATATGGGAAATAATTTTTTTTAAATTTAAATATATAATATTGTTGTATTTATATGAATTAACATGTTCATTTTTGAGTTGGTTTAACTTTCCTGACAGTGACACTGCTAAGACTGCAAGGTTGATGGATCTTGTGGAATTATGGAAAGCATAAAAGAATGAGTTGTATATTGGTTGGAAGAGCAGAGTTAGTTCTGATTTAGAGGGTGTACTCTTATTCCCTAACTATCTAAAAACTCAATATAAAAAAGTGATTACACATTAGAATACTGGTGAGTTTAATGTATTCCCAATCCTTAATGGTTTGAATATAAAATTTAATTCTTATTACTTGTATTGATTTTTCAAGGAAGTGTTGGGGAAAACGAAAAAGAATAAAGATTCAATGACATATCCACACACATTGTGGCATAGTAAAATTCCCAAGCATGAGAACCAAAACGTACATTAATATTAATTAAAATAATGTCCTTATTTATATTATTACTTAGTAAGCTTTTAATTCTGAATAATAAGTTTTATTACCATTAATCCCTTTAATATAAGGCTGAAAATACCCCTTTCAAATGGCCAGACCAATTGACCTATATGCCCAATGCCCAATTGACCAGTTAGGATTAATGGAAGTCAGGCTAAATGACCAATTTGATATTAGGCCTAATGTCCAATTAGCCTATAGTCTTAATGGAAAATTGGCAAATTAGGCCCAATGGTTACTTGGCCAATTAGGCCCAGTGGTCAATTAGTTAATTAATCATATAGTCCAATTGGCCATTAGTTCTAATTGGCCAATTTTCCATTAGACCTATAGGCCAATTGGCCATTTGTCCTAATGGCCAATTGGACTAGAGGACATATAATGAATAATATGGATTTCATATTGTGAAATGAATATAAGAATTAATATTCAAGATTATTGAATGTTTAGAATGAGTACCTAAAATTATAAATTGTTAATGATTAACATTTATATATGAATTTTTCATGAATTTTAATCACATTAATTATGAATTTTTCATTCATTTAAAAGTAATTCCCCTTGATTATCATTCATGATTGTAATTTTTTTTCATTTTGAATATTTTTATACTAATCGGTCTCATTTATAGAAAGATGTAGTGGGCATCGAGGGTCATGTACCTCAAGCTAAATTATTAGTTTTAAGTAGAAAGAAAAAAGATAGAAGTGAAGTAAATGCCCCAACACAAGAAAATATTATAAGTTTCTTTATTTATATTTCAAATATTTATCCAAAATTCATTTCTAAATATACGATTTATATTTTCAAAAGACTGTCTTGGAGGTCCTTAATGATAAAGAAGAGTATAAATTTGGGTCAAACATTCATTTGAGTTAGGTATTAGGTGATGAGCACTAGGGTAGAGTCTGATGTCGACCAGGGAAAAACATCATCCCCTATAGGTATTGGTCCTCATAAGGCTCCCCTCAAGCCTCTAAAACACTCAATATGGAAATCTATCATGCAGAAGTGGCTAAAGAAAAAAATATATCTTTAGAGGAGAGTGAAAAAAGTAAACAATATTGTAAAATAAGTAAGTTGATCACCCACCATTTTCTGAAATCTATTTCATTTATAAGTCAATAACTTCTAGTATAGGCTTCTAATAATATTGATTCATATATTTCATTGATGAGTTCTTTAAATGATGCCCCGAGTGATTCTAATGAGGTTCCTAGTGGTGACTGATATGAATGTGGTGGAGATGAAGCTGTTGTTTATGATGATGTTGTTGAGGATGTTGATACTTCTAATGATGAAGACAATGTTTAGGATGTTGCTGCTACTGTTGATAATGATGTTTTTGAGGATGAGGATGTTTTAGATGGTGGATATTGATCCCCTCTATTTTTTAATTAGACGGAAGGAGACTATTCCATTTTGAAATGACTAAAATTGATTTGTTTTAAGGATTTATATGTATATTGTAGTATTTTATATAGTTTAAAAACTATTAAAATCTATTGGTTAGATGATAAATGTTGAAAATTTTCACTACATTGAATGTATATTATATGTCTAATTATTAATTAAAGGTTTAGGTGTTTGGGGAAGAAGTTGGGGGGGGGGTGCTTCTACTACCAAAAGTAGGCAGCTAGCTATACCCACAATTTGTAAAACTGTGGGTATAGGTTCTTTTATATGAATAGTTATACCCATGGTTTGGAAACCATGGGTATAGATCAATACCCACGGTTTTATTAAAACCATTGGTATGGAAAAATCATTGTGACCTATAACCACTATTTGTATAGGAACTGTGGGTATAGGTCTATATCGACGCCTTAATAGGCCATGATTCCCAAAACCATGGGTATAGAATATATCCATGGTTTTGGGGGCCATATCCATGGTTTAAAACTATGTATATAGGTTCCATTTATAGTAGTGTAACTTAAAAAGAGTAGATAAAATGATGAAAAAATAATTACATTTGTAGTAATAATTCATCTTTTCATGATGGTTTCATACATTCTTGACCCATATCTATGTTCTCATTATCTCTGTTATAGCCTCGAAGCCCAATCATTCACAAGAATGAGAATCTTTGAACAAACCACCCCGAATCGAACAAAGGAATCCACCTATATAAGAAAACAATTCTTATTTTAGTAATACTAAAATGATGTAAATTAAACATAAATATGAAATAATTCACTACTTCTATGGAAGTCACATATTTATGCTATTTGTGTGCATTATTCCATCAGGTATGATGTCCATTCGTTTCTAAGAAAACATATATCATCTTGCGAATATGAGTATTTTCAAATTTCATAGTAGTAATAGAAAAATATAAATACACAAAGGAATAATAAATATTTTAAATGAAATAGTAATCATCTTCCAAAATACATCTTCGAGGATGCTATTTTGTTCATGGAATATAATCTCTCACATAAATTTACAAACATAATAACCACAATCTTTTCCATTTGTTTCATTAAGACACTACATAAAAATTGAATAGAATAAGTAATTTTTTTTGATATGTGTTTGGATACTGAAATTTTATTATATATACCCTGATACTTTTCCAGTCGTAGAACTTTTTAGGGTCCTTGTGCTTATATCCTAGCCTCATTCCTTTTTTTCACAATATTTATACACTACCCTATCATAATATAATCCTAATTAAAAATAATATAAATTACATAACTATATTTTTATCTCTAAAACATTAGATGAAGTGTATAAAAAATAGAAAAACACCATCATGTGTGGTTGGTTTTTTGGGTATCCATGCATTGAATCTTGGAAATAAATCTTTAGAGTATCCAAATTGACCACAGTGAGTATCCAATGTTTCCTAAAAACCCAAAATGGAATAAGTAATGAAAAAAATGAAAATATATTTTATAAGATTTAATTATAGAGTTTTACCCCTACATCAATGGTATTAAGAAGAGTCTGACATCCATAAGTTTTCTAACAAATGATTTAACCAGGCCTCCCGCTATTTCTTATTTTTTTTTCAATTTTTTTTGTAGAGGTGGTGTGAGGACTAATGAGTAAAAGAAATTCATTGGGAAATCCCTTCAATTGCTTTCGATATATACTCCTAACAAAAATATAAAATGTATTCAGATAGATTGAAAAAAGTATATTAGTTTTTAGAAAATAAAATAATGAAAATATAACTCATGTATACATTTACAACTGAGGCACCTAGACAATCAGAGTAGAGGATTCATTTACATTCTCAACACCAATGTATTCTTCACTTTCATCTCTATACAGATTTTCTTCAAAATCAACTATGTAACTACTACCATTTTTAGCTTTATATCCACATGATCCTTTAATGTTAGTAAATTTTGATATAGAATGGGTGGGGTAAAGGTGCTTTTTTTAGATCTTTTCATTTAGTAGGTCCATACTTTAGATAGTGTCAAGTCGGTCTTTCATTTCACCACCTTCCATTTGTACATTTGTAATAACATTCATCTGTTGAGTCCATTTTTTATTAATTGTTAAAGGTTTATCTTGAATCATAAATTAGAATCAAATACCTCCTTGTCGATATGTTTTTTACAAGATGTGACGTCCATGTGATGAATGTCCAACAACTTTGTTGACCGTATGAATATTGTCATCAACAAGTGAAATAGGTAGCTCGAAACATGGATCATGAGCTATGTTAATCAGCACTCTCACATGACATTTTGGAAGTGGTCTATTTTTTAGACTACCACATTCGATATTAAACACTATTGCTCTCACTATGAGGTGATGGGTGGGTGTTGATAGATATAAATCATAGTCATTTTTACCCTATATAATATCAATATAGGGATGGTATCCATGTATGTATGATTCAAATTTAATAGAAATAAATATTAGAATATTGATTACCATGATTAAGTCAACTCTTTTTGGGGAATGTACTACCTCAAAGATGGTGGGGGTGGGGTGGGATCCTCATGATATAGTTGTTCTTGAGTTATTTCTTATCTTTTATTTCCCCCATACAATTTTCTATAAATTCTATCTTCCATCGGAATTGTTCTTCAAGAGTATCTAGTCCTTATATCATATGTTTCATTTCTTCACCATTATCCTCTTCTTGTTTTTTTCTCAAAATATGTTTGGGGTGCACCCCAAAACCCGCACCTCTGACACGACCATACTATTTTGGACACTTCAAGGCCACTGATAGTAGGTATTCATCAAATATAGGTATTACTGATTTTTATGACTATGTTAGATATAAAATATAGGAAAATAAGTAATCATTGTTATGTAATAGAAATTTAATGAAAAAAAAAATTTATTATGTCATACTTACACATGTTTCCCGCAATTTTTGTGTGTTGTCATATATTAGTATACCATTATTATTTACACATGCCTCCTTCTATAGAACATGGAGTTGGATGGATGTGGCTTTGGATTTGGAGTCATGAATCTACATATAAACAGAGGAATAAAATTATGTTATTGTTTCATGTCACATAAAAGTATTACGGTAGATTTAAAATATGTACCAATTTTTTTTCAAGTGAAGCATACCCCATCATTATTATACGGTAGGGGTACATTGATTTTTCTACCCATTCTTTATTTTAATCTCTCAATATCTATTTCATAAATAAAAAATTTCCAATCAAATTGATGAATGCTTGTATCGTCGAACAATGTACTACTATCCACAATGTGCCTAAAAAGACACATCTGCATGATGACAGATAAATGCATCCCACGCTTCTTAGGTTATCAAAGGTGCATATATAAGTGGTGTGAGCAGGTTTATTTTCCTATCAATATATTTAATATGATTTCTCATTAGAATTGTGTGAAATCCTCTATGAATACTTCCAGCATGCATTAATACATATTTACTGTTGGATTTCTCTACTATAAATTAACTTTATTATGGATGATGAACAGTAAGCCAATGTTTCAATATTTTATTTTTTAGTAAGATAACTAAATGATATCATCATTTTACCATAATAACTTCCCACATCAGTGTCTTAAGTGCAGGCACAACATGATTCCATGAATATACATCAATCAGTTTTCATTGTTGAGTGATGACTCAATTGTAACTACTAGACATGGGCTTGTTGGGGTTAACATGCTAGCCCCACACATTCCATATGACCTCATATTTGATTCCATTGAATTTTTAATTAATGATTTTTTCTAACAATGACAAACTACGATGCTTCTATTTTTTTTTGCATCACTAGTCTTTTATCTCTAACCATTTACCCAGATTCAATATAATCAATATGTTCCTTTGGAATAGTAGCATCGACATGAGGAGATAGTCATTGTACCTATACATTGGGCGCAACATCAGGTCTAGAAACCTGTTATTCCTCCGGATTGGGAGCACCAACACATGTAGAAGGTCAGTGTTCCACTACACTACGAGAAGTAGGAGGTTGAGAGACATGTTGTTCCTTGGGATTGGGAGCACCAACATGTAGAGAAGTTATTATATACATAAGTGGTTTATCATTTAATTTAGAGTACATAAATGTAGAGACTCAGTTTTTTGGCCCTGTAAGACTTTGTAATATTTCTACGAATAATTCCAGAGCTAGGAGTGAAGACTGCGTGCGATTCCGAGGCCCGGTGTGCCCGAAATTAATTTTATAAAAATATTAAGTATTTTTTATACTATGCACATGGAAGGGGTGTGATATCTCTGAAACGGTATCTCAGAACGGAAATATGAAGGCACAGTTGCGTCCGGAATGTTCCGTTTACCCTAGGCGGGGTGTAAACTTAGCGGGCGTGGGCCTGCGGTGAGAAACGCCACCAGGGGCGTTTTCGTAAATAAGTGGCGAAGCTAGTGTGCGAGCGTCAGCTCGAATAACTTCTGAACGGAGTCTCGAATGGAAAATATGAGTCCGCCTTTTCATTCAGAACGACGCATTTACCCTAGGGGTGGCCTTACTTTTGTTCGCATCGGGCGTCGGGTCCGAGGCGGGTTTGGCGCCGGCGGACCGCTGATATAAATATCAGCGCGCCCCCTTTATCGTTCCTTTCGACGTTCTTCGTCGTTCTTCACCGCCACTCCGCCGAATCGAGCAAACGAAGCGCCCACAAGCTCGGAATTCGACGGCAGACGTTCCGGGAGCACGCATCAGAAGCTCTGGAGCGCGGATCTGAGGCAAAACGTCGGCGTTTCGCCCGCGAGGTAGGCAGTTTTGAGTTTTAACCCCCGATCCCGTTTTTGCTGCGTTTTTCTGTAAATTGAAGCCGTTGTAGTATAGATCGGGTCCCGATGGTCGTGTAGACGCCTCCGGATCGCAAAACGGACCACCGGGGTGCCCCCGTCGGCCCGCGGAAGTTCCGCCGGCGCGGCACCGGGGCGGCGGCGCCGCTGCCGGCGGATCCCGGCGGCCCGCGGCGGAGCCGCGACAGCCGGCCGCCCAGCGCGGTGGCGCGCGGCGGAGCCGCGGGGGCCAGCCGCCCAGCGCGGCGGCGGGCGGCGGAGGCGCGAGGGCCGGCCGCCCAGCGCGACGGCGCGCGGTGGAGGCCGCCGGCCAGGGCGGGCCGGCGGCGGCGGCCGGTCCGACCTCTTTTCTCATACGGGGGTCTTTAAACCCCTGTATCTTGCAAACCGGGAGGCGGATTCATGCGCCGTTTGCAGTGACGTGACCCTGACGACGAGGCGAACCTTACGGTGTGTGTTCGAGGGTTTAAGAGTTCGGGATCGTGGCCCGGGAGCTAGAAACGTCGTATAAAATAATATTATTTTATTATTTTACGACTTCGGGCCGTTGTAACATCTACCCGGAGCGTCCGATTGACGTGCCATCAGTGGCGTTGAAACCCTGATGGTACGATGGAATTTTTGAGATGGTTTCCGGGTGTTGGTACTGAGAACGGGGTGCGGAACCCACGAGGCCGTGTTTTGGCGTTTGCGGAGAAATGCAGCTTTTGCACCAGGAGTCCGATTTTGGCGGATGAATAGTCAATACTGTGTGTTTTTCCGAGAGGAACGCAATGATGCATTCCGTTCGATGAGTTTCGGAATCTAGGCATTGGCCTCACCCGAGCTGGCCATCGGGGAATAGTACCTTTTTCACTGGGTGTCCGTTTTGGACGAGCGAGTAGTCGATTCCGCTTGTTTTTTCGAGGGGATCGTCATGGTATGGTCCGCTCAATGAATTTCGGGATCGTTGTGTGGGCCCCACACGAGCTAGCTATGGTGAATAGTGCCTTTTACACCGGTGCTCCGTTTCGGGTGAGTAAACAGTCTATCCTGCGTGTTTTTCCGCGTGGAACGCGATGGTGGCCTCGGTTTTGGCCTAGGAGGTGCACAGTGTGGCGTTGTGGCGGGTCGCTCGGGTTAGCGACGTTTGGACCAGCAGTGTTTGAGGGTTCTCCCTTGGTTTGTTCCTCTGAGGGTTCGTGTGGCATCACAACCTTCGTATGGGTTTGTGATCCTCTCGATGGGATTTTTAAACTGTTAGAGTTGTGGTATCCCTCCGGTGGGCCCGGAGTGGATCCTCTAGCATCTTTACCCTAGATCGGGTTCTTGGTATCGCTGTGACCGCTTATTTACGGGCGATGATCCCCTATCTAGCAGGTTAACCCCGTAGGGTTTGTGGCATCATCGGAAATATGATCCCCTATGCAGTGGGCCGTGCTCAGAAGGGTTGTGGCATCGTCGGGTATACGATCCCCTACTCAGCATGTGGTTTATAGTAGGGTTATGGTATCGTTGGTTATGCGATCCCCTACTCAGCGCGTGGGTTTGGTAGGGTTGCGACATCCTCGGTTCGACCCCCTACATCGCGAGTTATACCAGATAGGGTTCCGGTATCGTCGTAACCATCTTTATATGGGCGATGATCTTCTATCTGAGTGTGGAGCTTCTGTCGAGCGCCAGATCGGGTTGTGGTATCCCCCAGTGGATCCTGGTGTGATCCCCTATCTGTGAGAACTACGTATGCTAGATCGGGTCGTGGTATCCCCCAGCGGACCCTGGGAGTGATCCCCTATCTGTGAGCTACGTATACCGAAGGGGGTCTTGGTATCCCCTAGCGGACCCTAGCGGTGATCCCCTATTCGAGTAGTTTGGTGGTTATGGTGTTTCAACGATGTTTCCTCAGTGATGTTATCTGACGAGCGTGGTCTCTCGGGTGAGCATCTAAGATGTTTGTTTGGGACCCGATGGAGTGTATCTCTCGGATGAGTGTCATCTAGTATGACAGTGTTTGTGTGGTGTACTCTCCTGGTTGGGGCAGTTGCTGGTGATGAGGTCGGTACCTCTTGTGGATTTGTGGCGTGAGCTGTGTATATCTGGATTGTTCAAGGTGTATGTATGGGCATACACCTGAGCTGAGCTGAGATGACTAGTTGTGTTTAGCTGAGGATGGTCACGAGATGAAGTTTCTCTCTCGTCTGGGTTCCCTCTGGCTGGGTTGAGCGAACTGTTGCCTTTCAGTTACTCCCTTGGGTTTTGGGTTTTTGGGGTGCCTACTGAGTATGTTTATACTCACCCCTGCACGGGCTTTACCCGCACATGATGTGTCTTTTGCAGACCACATGCCTTTTGACGGAGTCCCAGGAGGCCCCGGAGCAGGCGGAGCTTAGTGAGCAAGTTGACCGGGGTTTTTACTGGAGCTGTGCCGAGGGAGCTTTCCGGCGGGTGTTTGTGGCAGCGTTCCCCTTCTTCAGATTAGGTTGGACACACTTTGTAGTTTTCTTTTGGTGGGTCCTATTTTGACCTTGTACTTTTGTTGTTTCTCTCTGGTTGTGGGATAGTGTATGAATGTATTTACTTTCCAGTTTCTATATCTCTGCACTGTTGCATGGAGGTGTTTGTGGGTGCGTGTGTACAGGTACCTTAGGCTAATGCCTCCCATGTGTGTGATAGCCTACTCGGCGCTGGTCGCCAGCCCCTGGCCTATTGGAGGTGGGCTTGGGGAGTCGCATCTCAAGCCCCATTGGGTCGGGTAATGACAGAGTGGTATCAGAGGAGGTTCCACCTTTGGGATCTCAGAGTGTAGCTGGTCTAGCTGTGAGCTTGGTTTGGGTTGTATAGCGGAAGTGTTAAGATGTTTCGAGTTCAGCTTTCAGGCCAGGGACTCCAGTGTTGGTACGGCGGCCGACGTATCCATACACCAAGACTCTGATAACCTGCCTTTCGACTCGGGAAATTCGTACACTGGTCGCGGGGACATAATGGTACATGCATCATATAGGACTGGGTTTTTGGTTTTTCCTTGTCCTTCTTGAGTCTGCTCTCCAGATATACTCTTTGACTGTGGTGCGTCTTGAATGTATTTCAGGATGTCTCCACAATGACAACCAGCAAGGTTTCCGCATCAGGATTGTGCTGATGACCCGCCCAGTGTAGTGGCTGTGGAGCAGGGTGCAGGTTCTAAGGTTGCACCTCCAGGTGGTCTGCCAGTTGAGCCACCACCTGTTGAGCAGCTGGTTGTGTCGGTGATGCAGGACGAGGTTGCGCGCAGGCTGAGTGCGCTGCACGAGTTCCAGAGGCTGTGACCTCTGTGGTTCTGGGGTGATCCAGACCCCGAGGCAGCTGATGACTGGCTTGAGGCAGTCACCCGAGTTTTCCGCCTAGTGAGGACACCTCCAGATGAAATGGTGGTCCTAGCGGTGAGCCTTCTGCATGGTTCTGCCGGGCAATGGTGGAGTTTGGTGACGCAGTCCCATGAAGAGGAGACGCTCACATGGGCAGAGTTTGAGCGGCTATTCAGGGAGGAGTTATATCCGGTGACACTGAGGTCAGTGCGAATCCAGGAGCTTCTGCAGCTTCGACAGGAGAGCATGACTATGTCGGAGTACTCAGCGAGGTTTACAGACCTGTCGCGCTACTCCCTGGATATGGTTCGAGACCCGTTCTTTAGGGCTCGGACCTTCGAGCAGGGCTTACGCAGGGACATCCAAGCATGTGTGGTTTCCTTGTGCCCACCCACCTATGCTAGAGTGCTGGAGCGAGCGTTGGTGGTGGAGAGCTTTCTGGCCAAGCAGATCTCACCTGTTTGTGATGGGCACGTGAGAGATGAGACTTTGTTAGTTGGATCGACATCTAGTAGCCGATGACAGACTCAGGGGTCAGGACGTGGTCGAAGTTTCAGGAGGTTACCCCAGAATGGAGGATCTGAGGCTCAGGGCTCGCAGGCCAGTTTTGATCAGCCATAAGAGAGGCGGTGTTATGCTTGCGATGGTTGGGGACATCTTGTTAGAGATTGTCCGGCCCGACGTGCTGCTGAGAGGGAGCCGGTCGATGGACCGCCTTGGCAGAGACAACATCTCGAGCAAGGAGGTCCACAGGGCGGCGGACGTGGCGGCGGAGCTGGTGCAGCAGGAGGAGGTGGTAGGCAGTATCAGTTTCCACCACCCCCACCCCCAGGTGGTCCATGCCAAGCTCAGGGAGTTGGTGGTCGAGGGCGAGGACAACTGAATGCCTTGGAGGCGGTGGACCCAGAGGCACCGCGGATGGATAGAGGTACACCTTGTGTCTTTTCTACTTACTACAGTAGAGGTACGCCTTGTTTCCTTTTTTTTCTTGCTCGAGTTTTGTTCAGGGCGTTGGTAAGACCCTGTGTGGGTGTTGGTTGGTGAGCTCGCTGGTGTGTGAGACCCAGTTGAGAGTCCAGTCGCTTTCCTTGTGCTTAGGGATTTTTGGGGACGAAAAGTTCTAAAGGGAGGAGGATGTAGCGACTCGGGTTTTTGGCCATGTCAGACTTTGGAATATTTATACGAATAATTACAGAGCTAGGTGAGAAGACGACGTGCGATTATGAGGCCCTGTGTGCCCGAAATTAATTTTATAAAAATATGAAGTATTTTTTTATACTATGCATGTGGCGGGGGTGTGATATCTCATAAATAGTAGCTCAGAACGGGAATCTGATGGCACAGTTGCGTCCGGAATGTGCCTTTTACCCTAGGCGGGGTGTAAACATTGCGGGCGCGGGCCTGCAGTGAGAAATGCCACCAGGGGCGTTTTCGTAAATAAATGGCGAAGTTAGTGTGCGAGCGTCGGCTCGAATAAATTCTGAACGGAGTCTCGGATGGAAAATATGAGTCCGCCGTTGCGTTCTGAACGGCGCGTTTACCCTAGGGGTGACCATACTTTTGTTCGCATCGGGCGTCGGGTCCGAGGTGGGTTTGGCGCCGGCGGGCCTCTGATATAAATATCAGCGCCCCCCCTTTATCGTTCCTCTCGACGTTTTTTGCCGTTCTTCACCGCCACTCCACCGAATCGAGAAAACGAAGCGCCCATGAGCTCGGAATTCGACGACGGACGTTCCGGGAGCGCGCAGTGGAAGCTCTGGAGCACAGATCTGAGGCAGAACGTCGGTGTTTCGCCCACAAGGTAGGCAGTTTTGAGTTTTAACCCCCGATCCCGTTTTTGCTACGTTTTTCTGTAAATTGAAGCCCTTGCAGTATAGATCAGATCCCGAGGGTCGTGTAGACGCCTCCGGATCGCAAAACGGACCACCTGGGTGTCCCCGGCGGTCCGTGGAAGTTCCGTCGACGAGGCCTCGGTGGCCCGCGGCGGAGCCGCGGCTGCCGGCCGCCCAGCGCGGCGGCGCGCGGCGGAGGCCGCCGGTCAGGGCGGGCCGGCGGCAGCGGCCGGTCCGACCTCTTTTCTCATACGGGGGTCTTTAAACCCCCGTATCTTTCAAACCGGGAGCCGGATTCGCACGCTGTTTGCGGCGACGTGACCCTGACGACAAGGCGAACCCTATGATGTGGGTTCGAGGGTTTACGAGTTCGGGATCGTGGCCCGGGAGCTAGATACGTCGTATAAAATAATATTATTTTATTATTTTACGACTTCAGGTCGTTGTAACTTCTACCCGGAGTGTCCGATTGACGTGCCGTCAGTGGCGTTGAGACCCTGATGGTATGACGGACTTTTAGAGATGGTTTTCGGGTGTTGGGACTGAGAATGGGGTGCAGGCCCCATGAGGCCGAGTTTTGGCTTTTGCGGAGAAACACAGCTTTTTCACCAGGAGTCCGATTTTGGCGGATGAATAGTCAATCCTATCTGTTTTTCCGAGAGGAACGCAATGGTGCGTTCCGTTCGATGTGTTTTGGAATCCAGGCATGGGCCCCACCCGAGCTGGCCATCGGTGAATAGTACATTTTTCACCGGGTGTCCGTTTTGGACGAGCGAGTAGTCGATTCCGCTTGTTTTACTGAGGGGATCGTCGTGGTATGGTTCGTTCAATGAGTTTCGGGATCATTGTGTGGGCCCACACGAGCTAGCTACGGTGAATAGTGCCTTTTTCACTGGTGCTCTCTTTCGGGTGAGTAAATAGCCTATCCTGCGTGTTTTTCCGCGTGGAACACGATGGTGGCCTCGGTTTTGGCCTAAGAGGTGCGCAGTGTGGCGTTGTGGCGGGTCGCTCGGGTTAGCGACATTTGGACCAGCAGTGGTTGAGGGTTCTCCCTTGGTTCGTTCCTACGAGGGTTCGTGTGGCATCACAACCTTCGTATGGGTTTGTGATCCTCTCGATGGGATGTTTAAACTGTTAGAGTTGTGGTATCCCTCCAGTGGGCCCGGAGAGGATCCTCTAGCATCTTTACCCTAGATCGGGTTCTTGGTATCGCTATGACCACTTATTTATGGGCGGCGATCCCCTATCTAGTAGGTTAACCCCGTAGGGTTTGTGGAATCATCGAAAATATGATCCCCTATGCGGTGGGCTGTGCTCAGCAGGGTTGTGGCATCGTCGGGTATACGATCCCCTACTCAACATGTGGTTTATAGTAGGGTTACGATATCGTTGGTTATGCGATCCCCTACTCAGTGCGTGGTTTCGGTAAGGTTGCGTCATCGTCGGTTCGACCCCCTACATCACGAGTTATACCAGATAGGGTTCCGGTATCATCGTGACCATCTTTATATGGACGATGATCCTCTATCTGAGTGTGGAGATTCTGTCGAGCACCAGATCGGGTTGTGGTATCCCCCAGTGGATCCTGGGTGTGATCCCGTATCTGTGACACCTACGTATGCCAGATCGGGTCGTGGTATCCCCCAGCGGACCCTAGGAGTGATCCCCTATTTGTGAGTTACGTATACCGGAGTGGGTCTTGGTACCCCCTAGAGGACCCTAGCGGCGATCCCCTATCCGAGTAGTTTGGTGGTTATGGTGTTTCAGCGATGTTTCCTCAGTGATGTTATCCGACGAGCGTGGTCTCTCAGGTGAGCGTCTGAGATGTTTGTTTGGGACCCGATGGAGTGTATCTCTCGGATGAGTGTCATCTAGTATGATAGTGTTCGTGTGGTGTACTCTCCTGGTTGGGGCAGTTGCTGGTGATGAGGTTGGTACCTCTTGTGGCTTTGTAGCGTGAGCTGTGTATATCTGGATTGTTCAAGGTGTATGTATGGGCATACACCTGAGTTGAGCTGAGATGAATAGTTGTGTTTTGCCAAGTATGGTCACGAGATGGAGTTTCTCTCTCGTCTGGGTTCCCTCTGGCTGGGTTGAGCGGACTGTTGCCTTTCAGTTGCTCCCTTGGGTTTTGGGTTTTTGGGGTGCCTATTGAGTATGTTTATACTCAACCCTGCACGGGCTTTTCCCGCACATGTTGTGTCTTGTGTAGACCATATTCCTTTTGATGGAGTCCCAGGAGGACCCGGAGCAGGCGGAGCTTAGTGAGCGAGTTGACCGGGGTGTTTACCGGAGCTGTGCCGAGGGAGCTTTCCGGCGGGTGTTTGTGGCGGCGTTACCCTTCTTCATAGCAGGTTGGACGTGATTTGTAGTTTTCTTTTAGTGGGCCCTATTCTGCCCTTGTACTTTTGCTGTTGCTCTCTGGTTGTGGGATAGTGTATGCATGCATTTACTTTCCAGTTTCTATATCTCTGCACTGTTTCATGGAGGTGTTTGTGGGTGTGTGTGTACAGGTACCTTAGGCTAATGCCTCCCATGTGTGTGATAGCCTACTCGGCGCTGGTCGCCAGCCCCTGGCCTATTGGAGGTAGGCTTGGGGAGTCGCAGCTCAAGCCCCGTTGGGTCGGGTCGTGACAATAAATTCACTAGTGAATGTATAATAACATGAGGTAACACAATGAATATTATAAAAAAATATAACATGATTATTGAACTCTATTTTTTTAAAGGATGAAGGGATTTGACACCACTATCGACTATCAAATTCCCTTCATTGTGGTATCCTATGACATAAGAAATTCGGTCTACATTTGGACCGAAGCGAAATGATTATGAAATCCCAATAAAAGGGTCATCCTTAGTTGAATTTTAATCTTACCCTTCAGTGCTTTTTGTCAATAATAGAACAATTGACCACTTTCTATCTGCATGATCTGGTACATAAAATACTTATACTTCCTGTAATTCTATTATAAACAATTCATATTTTTTTCCTTCCTTACTGAAATAAACATTCACAAATCCAAATTTATCTATTATAATATCACTCCTATTATCAACCAACTTGAATTGAAAAATGGACACTTTGAATGTTTTATAATCTAACTCCCATATTTTTTTGATGATGCTAAAGTATGATATATTCACATAAATTGGATTTCTATCCTTAGTACCATAAACATGCATCACTTCAGCCATAAGTGTAACTCCATTATTTTCCATGGTACTATCTTCATCATGTACATTTATAAAGAACATATAACCATTAATTAAATAACCATTGTAATATAATACATATACACTTGGTCCTCCAACTAGCCATCAAAGTCATTCTGAAATTGAATCTAGATTTTTATCTGACTCCTTAAAAATATGGCCCTGAAACCATCCTATAAACTATTTTTATGTGTATTTGATATCCATATTTCATCCCTTGATGGATTAAAATTCTCAATGATTTCTTTTTGGGTTTCAACATATGGGGAAACCTCTAAACACTTATGAAAAATGTAAAGGTGGGACTTCTCCCGATCAGTAATATTGATTGTGACTAGATATCTTCCAAAAATTCCTTTACCCACAAGCCATATAGTGTGATGTGATTTTGGCAGACCAATGCTTTCAACACCAGATAGGTATTTGGTACAAAATTCAATAGCATAAATAATAATATATCACTATGTACAAGAACCCTTTGGTTGAATTCTATTTTTGACATACCCTTTCAAAATCTTCATGTGTCCTTCAATGGGGTACATCCATTGATAGTGTACAAGACCACATAGTCGAATCTCTCACCAAGTGAACCATCAAATGAACCATCGTATCAAATAATGTTGGGAGGAAGAACATTTTCAATTCACATAATATGATGGAAATTTATCTTTCAATAGTTGGAAATTGTTTTAGGTCTATAACTTTGCTATATATAGATTTGAAGAAGAAACTTAACTTGGTTAATGTATGCTGAATATTCTTGGAAAAAATGCTCTGTAAAGCTATAGGAATTATATCTTACATCAAAACATGGAAGTCATGTGATTTAATAATCTTCAACTTTAAATCTATCATTGAAATTATGTTCTTGATATTCGATGAATACCCCCCCCCCCAAAACCTTTACATCATTCAAAAAGTTGAAAAGCTGATATCTCTCCTACCTGGAAAGACTGTAAGTAGCTGGAGGAAGAAAAGTTCATTTTTTCACTCTTCATTGGTGCCAAATCTTATCATATTTCCATTTCAACGACGTCCAACCAAGCCTTAATTACATCCTTTGTTTTTTATGGGTATTTATCAATGCTCTTATGAGACTAACCATTTTTTTGACATTCACAACATCAAGAAAATGTCACACTTACAGATTATTCTAGTATGGTAATTCAAAAAAAAGCTGATCTCCTTTTCCAACAAATTTTTGTAAGGTTTGACAAAAATGGTTTACTAAAAGTAGTGTCCACATATTTTACTTTCTTAAATAGTAGATCACCTGTTAGTGGAGATGGTGCTATACATTATTTTGAACTTCCATAGAATGATGTCGTCCAAGATTTGTACTTATGTCATCGGGGTAGAAATATGTGATGTCCTAAAAAAACGGGTTTTGATTAATATTTCAACCTAATTGGATATGTACCTTGTTCAAAAATGGGACACCCTAAGTTCCTTTAATGCTATATCCTAAAAAATTTCCATAAGTAGGAAAGTCATTTATCATCCCATATAACATGGATCTCAACGTCAAATCTTCATTTCTATAATCATCATACAACGTAACACCTGAATCCAACAATAATTTCAAATCCTAGATCAATGGAGCCAAATAAAAAATCAATATCAATACTTGGTTGTTTTGGTCTTGGTATAAGCATACATAACATGATGCATTTTTGTTTCATGCATAACCACAATGGAAAGTTATAATTTACCAACATAACCAGCCATTTACTATGAGTTCTACTTTGAAAACCAAAAGGATTCACCCCATATATAGATGACACAAGATGAAGGTTTCTTAGATCATTTCCAAATTCAATATACTCAATATCAATTCTATTCCACCGAGTAGAGTCTTTGAGGTGATTTAGTTACCCATCTTTAATTCTTGTATCTACGTGCCACGTCAATTTCCTTGTAGTCTCTTCACTTCCATAAAGGCGCTTAAACGTTAGAATGATTGGAAACTACCCTAAAACTTTCTTATGACCATATTAATCTTTATTTTATCAAGAATCACCACACTTTGGGAATTCTGTAAGTGATTTGTGGTACTTTAGAAATTGTATACAGTCATTCTTACGAGTATGTATTCTTTCAGAGATCATACCCATCGAGCATAGCATTTTTTTGGCATGACATGTTTGGATTGGGAGCTCATTATCTTTTGAGAGAATGTCATTCAAGGGAGAAAGTAGTTCTGTAAAACTGGAATCACGCTATCTATTGCTTACTTTCAAATTATATAGCTTTAGTATAGCTGAAAATGCTATATATTTAGTGCAACCATCATACAATGGTGTCTTTTCATAACTCTTTAACTTCTCAAGCAATTTTAGGTAATCATGATGTTCATCTCCAACTATCCTTTTTATTTCCTCAATATGTTTTTAATTATAATTCACATTTATTATCACATCCTTGATATATACTTCTTCATTTTTTACACTTGTAATCATATTAGATAATCCATAAAATGTAGTGTTATCCCAGCCACTAGCTACATTCCCTTTTCCCCATGTTTATTCCAACATTTATAACTTCGATCTATTCCGTGACATATCAAATTTTCTTCCAACTCATTTGGAATAATTATAATTGAATAAAAACACCATAAACATATACAAATTATTTTAGAAAGGTCATATGCATGATCTATTACAAACTTAACAAACTATTTCACTCCATTTTCATACTCTTTTGTTAGACGATTGGCATCCATCCATTCTTTATTCATACCCAACCTATTTGATTCGGTAATATTAATATTTAACAAAATAAATACACAATATTTGTTCAACTTGGGTCAATATCCAACTATATATCCCTCTCAAAAGATCCAAGTTAAGTGAAACAATCCAGAACAAACATGAACCTATAAAATATAGGTGTGATCTAAAAGTCTAGTAGGTCCCATAACATAAAAAATCTAATAGATCACTTTTTTATTACATCTTAAATAATAATGTTTGAAAAAAATTATAAAAATAAACAATTTATATAAAATTTTACCAAATAATTAGTAACACATAAAAGTGTGGTAAAACCCATTTTCTTAGGTTTTCATTAAATTAAAACAATCACTTCAAAAACATTTTTATTAGACCAATACCTATTGATCAAATCACCTTTTTAAAATCAAACATTAAAATATTTCATAAACACCCATTTTTGAAATACACATTTCAAAACTCAAAGTGGTTCCCGACTATCATACAGTTTTCTAAAACATGTTTGAAAACCAACAATTTTCATAAAACTAGGAATGGTGGCGTAAAACCCCATTTTCAAAACTCACTCATTCTTGGAGTTTCAAATACAAACCATTCCAACTTCTCACATTTGACATTAATTTTCAAACTCATTATTAAAATAGTTTTATGAAACTTTAAAATCACAATTCCTTTTTTCTTTCATTAAAACCCTTTCAAAAAACATTTTCAAAAAATATAAAAAGAAAACCATACAAAGAAGAAAGAAAGAACAGGGTCAGGTATCACTATGTCAAGTCACACAACATGGGGAAAATGATAATAAAATACATTCCAAACAATAATATAAATAGAGGGTGATACAATATATGCAGAGAGATAAAACCCCTAAACAATCCAAAAAAGGATTCTAGTTTCATAGACATCGTCACTTGGCTGTATTAATAAAAGTACTTTAACTGGAGATATGGAAACTAGGTCATCACAACTAAACCTATCTATAACCCCAGAAATCCCATTAAACTAGGTCATCAATAATAAACATCCCCACATTGGATCACAAGATGAAATGGTGAGACAAGAATCAATGGGGCTTAAGAGGGTATCACACCTTTTATGAAAACTCATTTTTTATAAAATTTAAAATATACCTTCTCTTTTCAAAACATTCTTTGAATTCCAAGCCATTTTATCTTTTATAAAAATAATCTCAATATACTCTTTAGACCAATTTCATCCAAACACCTTTGAAACTCAAATCGGAATTTACATTACCCTTTATAAAGAAGATGATCCATGAAATGGATTAAAAGTAATATAAAAAGTTAATGGAAATGTTCAAGAAATAGTACATCATAATAATTTTTCTCAAAATATAGGAAGATTAATACAAGAACAATTAATCACTTTTTCACAAAAACATAAAATATTCATTAAAATATTCAAAGAATTAAAATTTCATTACAAAACAACCAATATTAAATAATTCTCCATAAAAACAAATTTTTGATATTAAAAATCCATTAAATTATAAAAATAGCTGTGGTGAACTCATATAAAATTAAGTCCACACCACCCAAGTATCATAATTCGAACAAAAAATATAGGTCACATTTTTTATCATAAAGCTCATTAAAAATTAATTTTCAATCCATGAACACAAAATTTTAAACCAATATATTTAAAAATAAATTTTTTTCAAAGACACAAAAGAGATAGATGAAGTTGAATTGAAGATAAAAGAAAGTTAAAAAGATGATGTATTGAGTTTCAAAAATAGAGGAAATGATGAAACCAACTCTTGAAGAATTTTGGGTGCTAAATCTAAAAGAAAAATCACATAGAAGAATTTATCAAAGGCATGGAATACATAAGAAACTTTAACCCTACCAAGAATATGTTGAAACATGGTAAAAAGAAAAACCTTACATGATATATAAAGATTATTCATCATTAAAACATATTTACTTCCAATGACCGACAACAATAGGGGGCGATGGTGGCAGGGAGCGACGACAGTAAGAAGTGAAATTGGCAGGGAGAGATGCTAGCAGTGAGGGATGGAGGTATTGCAGGGAGCTACGATGGTGGGAGAGACAAAAACAAGGAAGGGAGAAATGATGATGGTGATGGCGATGACGAATGAGAAGGAGGACGATGAGGTTGGGAGAGACGACGGTGGGGCAAGGAGATAGTTCTGTGAAATCTTGAAGTGGCGAGAGAGAAGACTTTGTTAGGGTTATTTTTATAACATTAGAGAAGACTTTTATTAGTTCTTTCTAAAAAGTGTTGATATAGGTATGTTTTATCAGCGCTAAAATAGAAAGCACTGATAAAACCTACCTTTATCAGTGCTAAAAAAGTGCAGATAAATGGTGTCTTTATCAGCGCTAAAATTATAGTGCTAATAAAGACACATTTTATCATCTCTATTTTAGTGGTGAAAAAGGTGTATATTTAAAAGCTCTAAAAAGGTGCTAATAAAGATATAATGTTAATAAATTATTTATATTATTATGTATATTTATAAAATTATATATATAATATATATATACATATATATTTATAATTATAATTATAAATAAATATTTATTTATTTTTGTTTTCATATAAAATAAATATATTTATATAATTATATTTATTTAAAAAATTAAAAAATTATAATAACTGTATTTCCCATATTTATAATTTTATAATTATTTAAATAAATATATATAAATATAAATATAAATATAAATATAAATATAAATATTTATTTATAGATATATTTATATATTTATGAATATATTTATAACATTATAAGTATAATAAATGTATTTTTTTAAAATTTTATAATTTTTTAAATAAATAAATATATATTTATAATTATTACTATAATTAAATATATATTTACTTGTAATTAAAAAATTATAATATATATATATTTATAGTTATAATTATAAAAAAATAAATATATATATATATTTAAATAATTATAAAATTATAATAAATATTTTTATTATATTTATAATTTTATAAATATATATAATTAATATATTTATTATAATTATATATATATATATATTAGGTTTTATGGGTACAATTACATTCAAACAAACACACACACACGCCTCAGGGAGTAACCCAGTCCATAGCCCCCCTTAGAATAGACTAGATAACACCCTTCTTTATATATATCATATAGCCAAGGGTCAAAGCCCTTTATTCAACAGCATAAATGCAGCCCCCACATCAATCTAGTGCATCATCGTGGGATGAACACCCTACCACACCGCATAGCCCCACTGAAAGCCACCAGAAGGCTGCCCCGGATGCATAGGGCCACCTGTCCCATGAATCACCTCATCTCTGTGATCCCGATGATCCCACCTCATGCATCACCCATCGTCGGCCTACATCTGCCTGTAGCGATGAGCCGCCGGATTTCCCACCATAGTAGACCGCCGCCCGCACCTACCACCCTCAGTGTATCTATTGTAATTTTATAATTATTTAATTATATATACTTTTAGTTATAATTATAATTATAAATAGATATATTTAGAATGTATTTATATAAAATTATAATTTTATAATTATAAACATAATAAATATATTTATTATTTAAATAAATTTATTGTAATTTTATAAGTATTTATGAGAACATAATAGATTCATGGGTATAATATGAATAAATCATATACCTAGTAATGTATAGATCATAAAAAACGAGTCATCACATATATGGACAACATGAATAATAATAATGGTGTACTCTATTAATGAAAATATTTATGATGACGACATAACATATACACGCCAATTATACTCACACATTCATCAATATATTTATTGACTAAATTCATTGGAAACATATATTTGTTAATTTATAATTGTAATTATAAATAAATATATATTTATATGAATTATTTATATATAATTATAAATATATAATTATTAATATATAATTATTAATATAATAAATATATTTATTATTTAATAAAATTTATTATGATCTTATAATAATTTAAATATATATATTTATTAAATTATAATCTTAGAAATACTATTTTAAAAATATTATATAAATATTTTAATTATTAAAAAATTTATATTAATTATAAACATTCTTTTTTTATTTAATGTATATAAATAAATAAATTTTTTTACAAAAATGGTCAAGGAGTCTGATGAACCGACTCCTACAAAAATTTATTAAGAAAAATAAAATTCATACAAGAAAAAGAGATGGAAAGTGAGAGACAAAATGGAAAGAAAGAAACGATGCCCTTATTCATACCCATGATAATAATCAGAGCCATCATCATCATCAGCAGTTTCCAACTCTGACAGTGATTTTCTTTGATTGAAGAGGATAAATATCCTCTCTTTGATAATTTTTTTTAGGAGTTAGCTATATATTAGAATTCTTGGTGGAATACCTCATAGACACATTACATCTATGCCCTCTTGTTGCAACCCAATCATCTCAGTCACATCCACGACCACGACTCTTTGTGTAATGACCCCACTTCCATGACCTATCTTGTTACCATGTTCCTTCTTTTTCATCCTCCTACATATCATTTTCACTCACCTCCATTGGGGTCATATCCTTTTTGTTCAACCCTAAGGAAAAACCACCAATATTTTAATTTCTTGTATGAGAATCAGTTTTAGAAACTAGCCTATGATTATTAAAATCCTCAACCAACTCTTCCTACATGAAAGAAGCAGACAGTGGATTCACTACAAACATGGAACTCCCTTCAATTACATCTATCTGTAAGCATGACTGGACATTCTCTAGAATACATGCAACAACACCCATCCATGGACTAACCACCCGAGGTGTATTGAGGTCACCCCCATTTTCTTCAGATCCAATATTTGGGTCAAGAATTTCATAAGGAGTCGAGGTTGGGACCTGTACTAAATATTCATTTCTATGATGTTCCACACCTCCATTGCTGGTTGATTTTTTTTTCATTTTCCAATATCATAATGGGACCCTTTCTCTGCTTTTTTTGTTTAATCATCACCTTGGGATCAATAACCAACCTTTTCTTACCCTTATGATTACCCGAGGAAATCATCTTCTCATGCCCAAGATTTCGATCAATCTTCTCCTGAATTAATTCCTCATTCATTGCATTTTTCTCATTATCCAGATCCTAACTAGCATCAACATGCTTAGAAATGATATGATCATCTTGTAAATTTCCTGCATCACCCACTATATCAATCCTTGTTTTCTTCATGTCCCCAAGTTTTTTCTTAGCAATAACCATTTCATTATCACAGTTAGATGTTTCCCACACATTGGCATGTGATTTAATAGAAGCAAGAGCACTCACCTACGTGCAGTCCTTTATAAGAGCAGCATCCACCGATGATGTATCAACCCATAAATTGTGACCATTAGATGCATAAAAAATCTGCATACATTCTTTTTCATGAGGAGCATCCATGAAATATTTATCATCCAATACATTGAGACCATCAAATGCATAAAAAATCTGGTCATGAGAGTGTCCAGTATTACCACCTGAATTTAGTGCAGCCCCAGTCTGATCAATCTCACCAGAATGAGGCTTTACCTGGATGGATTTATTTTTAGTATTCTTCAAACATTTCTTAGAATCATGCCCACATAGAGAACAATAGTCAGAGAGAAATTATTTTCTACAATTCTAGATTTCATGTACAAATACGTTGCATTCCAAACAAAATTTTGGCCTTCTTTCATAAAAAATTCACAAATAAAATTCATCTTCATCTATGGATAGAATAAAACAATACACTATAGTTGAGTTCATATCAACTTTGAAAAAAAGTGGGAAAAGTGCCCAAATCTTGCATTCTACTTTTCCTTGTCAACCACGGTTTGGACTCCAATTTACATTGTGATATCATATAGTATTTTAGGGTGCCAAATAATCTAATTAAAGATATAGACCCTTACCTATAGTTGAACACAAGACTTACCAACTTAAAGTGGATTAAAATTCCTATCCCATTCATGAATATGAATAATACCTCATTTGAGTGAAATAGATCCAAATCCCCATGCTCTAATATTCAACTCATCAAATAGGAAGAGTATATGGAAGAATCATTGACCCAATGAAACACATTTCCAATATGAGAACCCCCATATTTTCAAGATTTTATCAATTATTTCGTTAATTTTCAGTGGATTGGAACCCCTAGGTAAAACAATACAATCTATTATAGAATGTTCACTTATTTTTAAGTTTTTAGATATATCAATCAGATCTTATTTGATATGCGAGACATTTCCTTTTCGACAAATGAGAGGAACATAGGATCCTTTATAGAGAGATAATGATCACTTAACTTCTCCATTGTCATCTATTGTTTATTCACCACAAGTGGGAAACCGTGATTCCAAACAGACACCAAAAGGCTTGTGTGAGTTAAAACTCCCTCACACAATGAAACAATCAACCTTTTAGATGGATCTGAAAAAGATTTGAGGAGGAGAATCCCTAATCACTATTAAGAACGTGAGATAGAATTTATCTGCCTCTATCTTCAACACTCAGAAAAATTATTTTGGAATAAAAGTATAATAATTTTACATAAATTAATAAAAACTTTTATTAGATCTAATAATAGATCTAATAAATCTACACTTTATTAGCACTAAAAAAAGCGATGATAAAATTTACACCTTTATTATTGCTTTTTTAGTGCTGATAATGGGTAGATTTATCAATGCTATTAGCTAGCATTGATAAAGGACCCCCTTTCATCATCAATTTTTTATTAGTGCTGATAAAAGCTGGTGATTCCATTGTGCTGATCCGTGGTAGAGTCAAACACTTAAAATTACTCACAACTAAAAAAAATTTATCATTCAATCACATGATCACACAATCTTGGGTACCACAGATCTTCATAATTGGGGCACACAATTTTATTACCATTATGAGGATGACTTTCGATACATAGAATCTTCATGGATCTCTTTGCACACCATCGTTGACACTTATTCCATCATTATCATTGTTTTTGTGACCATATGAGTTGAGATTGTATTTATTGTCTATATGGTGGGGAAGAAGTTAAGTCAATGTTGTTGTAATGAGAAGATGAGTGATTTATTTCAATTATACATGGAAAAGGGAAAAAGAGTTAGGTTTTTTACTTGAAGAACATGTGTGAATAGATTTAAGAAACCTTGATACATGAATATTGATGAGGTGATCTTCAATCCAAATAAAACTACTGATGGTGAGAGTACCATCTAAAAAATTTGATAAATGTTTGAATTTGTTTAGGAATAATTTGTATAATTCTAGAATTTATAAGTCTTGTAAATTTGGAAAAGTCTATACAATGTTATGATGAACTCCCACTTCATATGGATGAAACCTATGAATGTAAATATCATGTATAACTTCATAAGGGTCACCCATGACTTCATAAATATCATTATAGACTTTGAAAAATTGGAAAAGTCCAGAAAATTTAAGGATTAGATCTCACTCTATATATATGAAACCCATGAATGTAAAGATCATGTCTTAATTTGTAAAGGTCATCCATCACTTCCTAAATATCATTCCAGACTTCATAATGATAATTCTAATGGTTGTAAAGATGAACCATGAGTTCGTAATGATAATTTCAGAGTTCATAAAGATGAACTATAACTTCTTAAATAAAGATCCTCAATGTAAGGTTAGAGAATCACTACATAAAGGTCATATAGACCCATGTAAAGGTTACATGAAAAATAAGATTCTACATAAAGGTAACACTGGAAAACAAGATATTGTGGAAAGGTTTTTTGTGTTACAAGAATGGTTTTATCATGAATAAGGGAATCTAATTTTAATGATGCTTGACCTGATCTTAATGGATTTAAATATCACAATTACTCTGATTATAATTGTAATTCATGCATAGTGAATAACATCAATCTTAAGGTGATGTTATGAAGTAAAAGAGATCTATTCTGTGAGGATATATTTTTTCCTACGATGGATGTTGAGATGAGTTCCACACCACAATCTAAAGTATCATGTCATAGTGGATGCATGATAACAAGCATTCTTACATGGAAGATTTTGAAAAAAATTTAAGGACTAGATTTTGTGGAGTTTGAAGGTGTCATATTTTAAAATTTCATGGGGAAGGAAAGTCCTTATTTTTTGGTTAGTTTAAACAAGGATACTAATTGAGTTCTAAATTAAGAAAATAAAATAATGACAATTTAAATATTTTTTGAAGTAAATCATCCGAGTCTATCAAAGGTATTATTGAAAATAATATTTGTTTTAATAAATTTTAAATGATCTTATATGCAGGAGAATTTGAAGTTCACTAATAATGGATAATGTTAATTTTGGTTTTTAGAATTAAAATCATATCAATGTTTTTAATTTAAAAATTATTGTTTTTATTATGAAAAATTATTTTATGTTTGGGATCTATTTTTGTTGAACCATTTGTGTTATCAGGCCTCTGGTTGGGCATTCTTTCTATTTGATGGGCTTTGTTCTACACCGTTTCTCTTGGATTCTTGATAGGCTAATCAGGTGATCTATTGAGTAGTTGGCCTGCCTCACCCTTGCACTGCCACTGTGGTGATCCACCTGTGATGATTTCTACTATTTATTGATGAGAATCTATCTGATGGCTCCTGTTTCACATTTTTTGTTTGTTTGATCCTTCAGTGATCGGCGTCATTCCAACTATCTAGTTTCCTGATACCACGTGGCCTAACTTTTCCATCTTCCATTACACCGACAATATCCTTTGGATCCTTCCACGCTCACTCTTCCCACCATGTGTCCACCTCACCTATATAGCATGATAGTACCCGTTGACTCGCTTTCTACACCTTTATTGCTTCATCGCTTCATTTTTTGAGGCGTCATCATTCACAGTTCTTCATCCTTCTTCCTCAGCTCGATTCCAGAGAGAAGATCCTCTACCACTTCCACATCATCATGCCTTCCCCATTCTGGTGGTATACACCAGTGGAGAGCTTGGGACTCACGAGCTCCATGTAGACCAATTCATCTTCATGATCCTCCAACTTAGGCATATCCACATCTTCTTCATTGCCTCTAGTTTTGTAATATGTTACTTTTTTGTTCATCTTCTCTGTTGTTTGATCTTGTTTTTTATTTCTTTTTTGGTCTGGTTCTTGGGGTTTGGGGTTTTCATGTTTGAGTATGTCCAATTTGAGGGAGAACATTGTTATCTCTGATCCAGAGTTCACCGATAGCTCTTATGGTGATGAGGTCCCTATGCTTGGATAGCTTCTATGGTCCACGTGTGTGGTTTTATTTATTCTTTATTTGTATGTTCTATGTTTCCTTTTACATAATATTATGTAATCATTGCTGGTGTTCTTTCCATAGAGGAGGAAAAAAATGTCTAAACCATGTAAATCAACTGTGTTATTTACTTTCTGGTACTTTTTTTTCTATTCCTTTGGCTTTGTTAAAAATGATTCTTATATTTTGTTATGTTTACTTCAAAAAAATTTTGTAAACCCATCTTGATACCTTAAAACGTAGTACGAGATCCTGAAATAATTTTTATTTTGGAGTGAATATTAAATTTGAAGTTGAAAAGTTTGACATTGAAAATGAGTTTAGTCTCTAGAGAGTAAAAATTTGCACACTGTTAGTCCTTAATGGACTTTCATATGCTTTGCACGATAATAAGAAACTTGTAGTGAGCATATTAGATGATGGTCATCCAATGCTATTTTAGTTGATTTCAAACCTAGTTTAATAGAAAAGGCTCACTTTAAACTTATGTTAACCCTAGTAGATAATGTTTTATGTGAAGTTTCCCATGAAAATACTTCTAAATCTATTTGGTATAAACTTGAGAATTTTTATATAACCAAATCTTTGCTTGGATGACTGTACAAAAATATGTGGTTATATAATTTTAAGATGAATCCTGGATCATCTTTATTATTTCATATTGACGAGTTTAAAAAGTTTTTTTGGATTTAGAAAATGTTGATAACGAGGTTAAAGATGATGATCAAGATTTAATTATTTTAACTTCTCTTGATGATTCTTTGAATTCGTTAAAATATTCCATGATATATGGTAGGGATTCCATTACTTTTGAGGAAGTTAAGTCTGATGTTTTGTCTCGTGATATTTAAACACAAGGTTTTAAGTAATAATTAATCAGTGTTAAAAATGAACCTCAGTTAATGTATACTAAGGGTCCTATGAAAAATAATGGTAAAAATGGTAACAACAGTTTTAAGAGTTTTTTTTTGTGTTTTGGGTTCACTAATACCAGCCACATAAAAATGTATTGTACTAACATGAAAAAAAAGAGATGGTATGGACCAAACCCATATGGTATTTCCTGGTTATGACAATATGGAAGTTCTTTTGTTGTTGTTTCCCCTTCTCTAGAACTAGTCATAAGTTCTTTATTGTCCTTTTCCTATGATCCTAGGACCTTCCCCACTGGTCTTTGTGGGGGAACTTGGTTGGGAAAAGGGGTTTTTTGTGGGTGGGTCTAAGTTGTTTGATCTTATGTAAAGATTTTCATGATAGTTTTCTATTTCTTGGATGCTGTGAGTTTATTATTCTCCTTTGTTACTATGGAATTATGTGGTTTTCTTTGTTTTTATTGATCCCTTTTTTTACCCCCAAGAAATTTTATCTTATTTTCAGGTGTTTTTATTCAAAGGAGTTTTTGTTTTTGGATGAAATAAATGTAATATGGGTAAGCTCTATTTAATGTGGTTTTTTAGCTTACTTTCTAAATGTGTTTTAGTATTAAGAAGTATAAGAGTAGGTTTGGTCAGTCCATGCACTACTATGGCACACACTAAGTGAATCCGTGTTGGGCGGATTTGACAGACTTAGGTTTTTTTCCTATTTAATAAAACTGTATGAACCCATTGGTGGGTTATTTAAGTTTCAAGAACACCATCAATATTCTTTATTTTAATTTGGAAAAGGTGGATATTTGTTAATTTTGGTTTTCAGGATTAAAATCATATTTCTTTTTTTCATTTAAAAATGATTGTATTTATTATTAAAATTTTTTATGTGTTTGGTCACTTTTTCAATTGAACCATTTGTGTTATCGGGCCTCCAGTTGGTCCTTTTTTCTATTCACTAGGTTATTTTCTAGACCATTTTTCTCGACTACTTGCTGGGATTCTTGGGCAATCCATTTAGTAGTTGGACCACCTTTCCCTTGCACTACCACCGTGGTGATCCACATGTGATTCTTCCTACTAGCCATTGATGATAATCTATCTGAAGACTACTATTTCATTTTTTGTGTTTGTTTTATCCTTCAGGGATCTACGTCTCACTACACGTCTAGTTTCCTACTACCTTTTGGCTCGTCTTTTCTGTGTTCCATTACACTGACCTTATCCTCTAGATACTTCCATGCTCACTCTACTAACCACTTTTCCACCTACCCTATAGTTCTTGATAGCCCTAACAACCTTTACTTCTTCTCATTTATTACTTCACCACTTTGTTTTTCAATTCTTCATCATTCACAGTTCTTTATCCTCCTTCCTCAACACCATTCTAAAGAGAAGATCCCCTGCCACTTAAATGTTGTTGTGTCTTCTCCATTCCGGTGGTATAATCCAGTGGAGATCTTGGGACTCGAAAGATCTATGTAGATCAATTAGTTTTCAAGATCCTCCAACCCGATTAGATCAACATCCTCTTCAATGCTTCTGGTTTTGTAATTTGTTGATTTTTTGTTCATATTCTACATTGTTGGATCTTGTTTTTTTTGTTTTTTTTATTTTTCTTGGGTTTTGGTTTTGGCATGCGTGAGTCTGTCTGGTTTGAGGGAGAATGTTACTATCTCCGATCTAGAGTTCACTACTTGCTCTTTGGGTGAGGAGGTCCTTATTCCTAGATAGATTTTCTGGTCTGCATGTGTGGTTTTCTTTATTCTATGTTTTTATGTGCACTATTTCTTTTTTTACATAATAATAAGTAATCTGCAGTGGTGTTCTTACCATGGAGTAGGACTAAAAGGTCTGAACCACGTAAATCGATTGTGTTATTTACTTTACAATACTTTTATTTTCTGTTCTTTGGGACTTTTTAAATTAAATTCTTATTTTATATTGCATTTACTGTAATTTTTTTTAAACCCACCCTAGTACCCTAATAGATAAAATATTCATGTGGTTTCATGAATATATATTATCATAGGAGAAGAATAAAATTATGAGAGAACCCTTCAATGCTACTTTCTAAAGATACCAAAACTCATTAAAGATGGTTTAATTGAGTCCCCTATGCTCTAAAACATATTAATGATTTTCTATATCGATGAATAAAAAAGAAGAGAACCATATTACATCTAAGAGAACCTAGGGATCAATGAGCTAAGAAATAAGTAGATTGCATCCAGGATATTCTGTGCATCGATGAATTTGAGAATATGTCCATCATTACAACTGATGTTCTAGGGTGATAAAAGTTAAGCGATGTGAGAAATAGAAAGAATTATGGATGTGTGGAATTGAGGAAAACAAGGCTGACACACACTACACCAGGAGAGAAACATTTGAAGATATATTCTAAGAAAGAGTTTGAGAGGAACCTTGAAGAACTATTTAGAGATAATATATAGACCCTATCAAGAGGTGGGTAGAAGCTTTTCGAGTGATATCTTTAATTAGTGATAACTTGAATAAAGAACCCATCAAGAGATAACCGCTGTGAGCAATAGAGATCAAGCATTTTGGGATACTGTCTACGAATTTTTTTGAGAGATAAATTATACTTTTACTATTTATTTTATAGTGGATAAACCAGGTCTCAGAACATGAATCAAACCTATAAAGGAGTAGGATTTCAAGATCGAGCCATGTGAATCCTCGTGTTATTTATTTTCATACATTTTATTTTATATGAGAAAGGTATAGATAAAAAAAAGGCTGGATCAAGGCTTCAACTAGATACAGAGGTTGATTAAAATACATTAATACATATTTGGCCTTTAACCTCTCTTGTAAAAGGGATTTATCAGTGATGAAAATGAGATCAATGTTAAAGGTTTTGCTTTAATAGTGCTTGCAAGAAGCACTAATAAAGGCACCCTTTAATAGCACTAAACAAACCGTCGATAAAGGGGGATTTATCAGTGGTTTTTAGTGTTGATAAAGGGGTCTTTAATCCGTTCTTTTAATAGCACTGTTAAAGGCCCCCTTTATTAGCATTTTTTAGCACTGTTAAATTATTCCTTTATTAGTGCAAAAAAAAAAAGATATTTAAAGAAGTGATGATAAAGGTGGAAGAAATTATTTTTGTTCCTAATCCCCACCCAACCCTTTATCAGTGCATCCCACCCCCATTTATTATCTCTTTTCACCCACTCTCCTAGGTGCTCCCCCCTTTGATAAGTGCTTTACATAATTTCAGCCTCCTACACATGTCAAGATTTGATCCTTGTACCACTCCTTTGTAACTAGAATGCCTTTTCCACTATACCATGTTATTTTATTGTCTATTTTATGATAGTTGTATTTATATATATACACACATATATATTTACATACATATTGTTTAAATATATTATATATTATTATTCATTTACATATACATAAATACAATATAAATACATATTTATTTACTAATACACACAAATATTTATACATAAACATTATATATATATATTTATATGTATATATATATTCTTATATTTTTATAATGTAAACAAATTATTAGAAATTATTTTAAAGGAATTTTTAGAATTTTTTTATATATATATATACATATTATATATTTAGATATAAATTTTATACATTAATACAAATATATCTACATATTCACATATAATAGTATATTTATATAAAAATATTTTATAATGTATTTATAAATATTTATAGTAAAATCCATTTATATACTATATTTCATGATAATGATAATGATAACAGTTTATTTATAAAAATACATTTATATATGATATATATGCACAATACACACACACACACACACACACAAATATATATATATATATATATATTAAGACACACAAGTATATATTTATATTTCTCACATGCACTTAAAAATAGTTACATAATATGTATTTATTTACATATATAAGAATATACATATAAATATATATTTTTTTACTGACAGACACATGTTTATATATAAACATTACTTGTATAGATATATATATATATATACATACATACATATTAATGCATTTGTATAAGGTAAATAAAGTGGATAATAAATACTTATTATATATATTTAAAAATAAAATTTCACATAAATATGTTGATATATGTATTCATACAAGTGATTAATTATAAGTAAAAATGAATATATTTAATTATAAATAAAACTAAATTATGAAAAATGATATGATTTCAAAAAAACAATATCAATATTATTTTAATCCCTGGGAATAAATTTAGTTCCCATTGAAAATGGGAAAAAAGACTCCATTAAATGACGCTGAAATCCCATTGGATGTTTCAAATTAGGATACTCTAACTAAAAACTCAGTTTTGGAGGACTTATGGGCCTTTTTTACCACAATAAATTTAACTATGGGTTTCCTTGGTCACTAGTGAGTATATCTCATTGAAAGCTTCAATTTGATATGTTGTAGAGCCCAAACAAACACCCAGATCAAAAGTTATGATTGTTTGAAGTTCAAGTCATGTTTTAATCATATCTTAGATCATTCATTAATTCATTTAATATTTATGTCATCAAACTATTATTAAATGACTGATACTCAATAATAATTAGAAAATTATTAATTAATAACATTTTTTAATTATTTTATAAGCCATTTTCTCTAAATATCTTATATATTAAGTGAAAATGCATATTTAGACTTATATAAAACATATTTCAAAAATATATATTATATTTATTTTAATATAAATATATAAATATATAAATATATTATTTTTATTGATTTTTTATGTAATATAACCTTTATCAGAAATTTTTTAGTAGTGCTGATAAAGGGTCATCCATTATACGCATTTTTTATTAGCACTGATAAAGGGGGGATTTATCAGAACTTTTTTTATAAGTAGCGATAAAGGCCCCCTTTATTAGTGCTTTCTTAATGGTGTTAAAGGCCCCCTTTAATAGCACTAAAAAAAGATTTGATAAAGGCCCCCTTTATCATCTCTTTTTCTAGGGTTGATAAGGGGGGTCTTTATCAATGCTTTTAGCTAGTGTTGATAAATCCTAGCGCTAGATAAACCCAATTTGGTAGTAGTGAGAGATGAAGTAATAAAAATAAAAAGGGATCATTGATGCACCCTCCCTCTTAGTGATCACACCCAACCTGGGCACTACAAGTTATATTAAAGTGACTCAATCTTCCCTCTGAATGATCCATCCTTGAATGAGAATCATATATAGTGAGCCTAAATTTTTTCAATGATAGGGGTGATCCAGAATTTGATGGAAATAATCACCATAAATGTAATAATATGATTATTCCCTATATCCTTTCACAATTACTAAAAGTAAAAGATGATGCTTTGATTGGTTTCACTCCAATTAAGAAATATTATCCTCCCCCTAGGGTGAAGTTTAGTAGTAGCTACCCCTATGAATGTTAGTGATGTTTTGAGTTTGAGTCTCACTGAGTATATCTCTGTATTGCATGTTGCCTACTTTTCGGTGTACTTAAGCTCCTTCCCTGAATAAACTGAGGCCTCATCAAAAATTTTAAAGAAATATTCTTCTTTTAAATTTATTTATAAACAAAATATAAAGTTTGATAGTAAATACATGAATGATATGTTTGTGTCCCTCTCTTACAAAGTCTACACTATGGTGATGAGACTTAAAAACCCTAGTAAGTATGGGACAAGCTTAAAAATTTGTATGAAAGAAATGTCCAAGTAAAAGAATCCAAATTACAAATTTGGAGGGAACAATTACAAGACACCCATATGGATGATGATTAATGTATCAATGACTACATTAAATAATTAAATGACATAGTGAGTCATAAAATAGGTTTTAGTGACACTTTGGAGGATACATCATTTGTTAATAAATTTATAAGGAATTTCCTAGATAGATTTGACCCAAATATATCTGCCCTATAATAAATTGAAGACCTATAACTTTATGAACTGCATAAACACTTCTAAATAAGAAGATGAGGAACGATCTAGTATTCATGACCATGTTCATGAATTGTAACCCTAAAATATTAATTTATATTATTACAGAGTGAACAATTTTTGATGATGATGGAGGAATGCATCCCTCCCACATTCCATTCCGAAGGGATATAAAAATGATGACATTCGATGCATTTCTAAAAATACATTAAAATAAAATAAATATATTATTACCAATGTAATCATAACTGGATCAAACTGGCTAGTTACATTCATAAACCAATGAACTAACTGAATAATTAGACAACTTACTCCCCTATGGAGTATTTATCCTCTCAAGTAAAGGGAGATGAAAGTAATTTTATTTAGTTCATTTTACGGATTAGTAAAAACACACCTACTTTACTCTCCCATGGTATATTTCAATGAAGAGGAAATTCATGGAACTTTAGAAAATTAATCATTTTCACCCACCAAATTATTCATCATCATCTAGAATTCATGAACCCCTTAAAAATATGGTCATGAATGGACTACTCCAACCCAAAAAGGACTATTTCTACCAGATCATCTTCCAAAGCTTCAAATGTCAATATCACCCCTGAGCAGGAACGATCCAAGGTAGGGATCCTTAGGATCCTTAACCATGGTAACTCGTAGTCGGAGTATGAAGCTGTTGATGATTATGATTATGATAATGAGAATGATCCTTCTTATTATGGTTACTAAACTATTTTTTCTAGATGTGGGTATTTCCCTTTGTTTGACCCCATTCGCCTCCCCTGTTTTGTTTTTTTTCTTTCTTTTAATAAATGGTTAGGAGATTTTCTTCTGGATAGATCTTTTTGATAATTTTAAATGTTTTTAATGAATTGATATTTATTTTAAAAGCTTCAATAAAAATATTTTAACAATAAAAAAACCATTTGGTGATGATTTTATGAGGGAAAACAACCCAATTATATATCATAAATTTCAAATTGAAAAAAAATTCCATGATACTTAGTGTTGGGGGTGGGACCATCGTTGTAGCATATATGAATCAAAAACACCAGAAGTGGCATGGTTCAACCTAAGACTACTTCATTAAATAAATGGAAAACTTTATTATTGTATCCAAAATTATAAATATATCTCATAGATATCATCTCTCAGACACATAGAGTCTCTCACACCTAAATGAATTTTATCTCTCACTCTCAAGATCACACCATCTTGTATACCACAGTTATCTATAATCGAGGCATGTTATTGGATTTTAACTATCATTAAGACTATCAATACATAGTATCTCCATGGATCTATTTTCATTCCAACATTGGGACATTGTTCTTCATCATTGATGTTATTGTACCCATATGAGTTGAATTTGTATTTTTTGTCAATATTGTGGTAAAGAAGTTAAGTCAACGTTGTTGCAATGAGAAGCTGGGTGCGATGCAGCCATTATATATGGAAAAGGGAAAAAAGAGTTGGTGTTTTTGCATGAAGAACATGTGTCACTATTCTAAGAAGTCCATTTAGCGGTAGTTTTTTTGCAGTTTAACGATGGTTTAAATGTCCACCATATCGTTTCACAACGGTTCTTCAAACCACTACAGAATGCGATGTCGCATAACATTTTGTTATTGTATTTAGACCACTTTGGATCATTTAGAGACACTTTTTTTTAATTTTAAATTATAAATTTCATATTTATTTGTTATTTATTATTTAATTATTTGTTGTTAATTATTAACATTAATTATTTATTATTAATTATTTATTATTATTATTTATTTGGATATCATTTATTTAATTATTATTTATCATAACATGCATGCATATGTCATGCATGTCATGTAGAAATTCAACATATATATGAAATGGGATAGATTTAAACCCCTCAGCTCTTGGTTATTCTACAAATACATTATCACTCCATCAAATTTATCATTTGATGAGTGATCAGAATTTAATACACACACACACACAAATAAATACTTATAAATACTTATATATATATAATAATATTAAAGAAGAGTAATAATGATTAATAAATAATAATAAAACAGATAACACATAACTTATAAGCACTAAAAAAAATTACTTATAATTAATAAATAATAAAAATCAACCAAATGATTAATAAATAATAAATGATAAAAAATGAATGTAATAAATAGTATGTTGTAAATAAATTAAGAATATGTTTGTAAATAATTAATAATAACTAATAATTTATAATTAATAAGTAATAAGTAATACATAAATAGTAAATAAATAAATAAATAATAAATAATAAATAATAAATAAATATGTAATAAAAAAAGAAATAAATAATGAATAAATAATAAATATATATAATAAATAATTAAAAAATAATAAAATAATAATAAATAATAAATTAATATATGATAAATAACTAAATAAATATTAATTAATTAATAATAAACAGAATATAATAAATAATTAATGAATATAAAATAAATAATAACAAGTAATACATTAATAATAAATTAATCATAATAAAAATTGTAAATTTATAAAGAATAATAAATTAATATATAATATATAACAAGTAAATAAATAATAAATCAATATATAATAAATAAGTTGTAAATAAAAAATAAAAAATAAATAAAAAATAAAAAATAAAAAATAAATAATAAATAATAAATAATAAATAAATAATAAATGTTGAGTGAGGGATAAAGGTTTGGGACTTCTTCCTTGTTTTAAAAAATGGTGTCTAAGATTCTTTAGTGATTATGGCAATTCCGCATTTTTTGAGTTTCAATTAGCTATTCGGAGGGCCTTCTATCATTGTGCCTTCGACCGCCAAAGATGATCTCAGGCCCTTTGTAAGAATTTCAACTACGAATGGTTGATTGGTTGTGCTCTTGAATTTGAATAATGATGATTGTAGGCGACCACTGGCTTTGTTCATAGACCTCTCCACTGGTAGGTTCCTCAGAAGAGGATCATCGACTCATGTTGAGGATACTTTGGATGCTTTTTTCAAAGAGGATGGCCATGGGTAAAAATTCTCTTATCCTGAGTGTTGTTCTCTATAACACCCCAAGCTTCCATGGTATTCTTCTCTTTGAATAATACAATAACTTACGATATACACAGCTCAGAGTTCTAGCACACCACTACCAATCAAACTAGCTGTTTAAAAAGAAGTTATGAATTGTAATAACCACTTTTTAAAATTTTATATATTTTATTTTTCAAAATGGGATTAATTTTTGGATTTGGAATATCTAAATTATCTTATGGTGAATTTTTGGTTTTTTTGGAAAACATTCAATTTTTGATGAATAGTGAAAAACACTGCATTATTGTTTAAAACCAACTTTTTATTTAAATAATTTTTAATTTAAATTTATTTTAAAGTAAAAATAGATACATAATACATATAATATTCCAAATTCATTCATTAAAGTCATTGTATAATAATATTAGATATATAAAATTTTTTTGAACCTTTTAACATCTTTTACCAACCTTCTAGTCACTTTTGCAAATTTACATAAAATGTAATTTCACCGCTTCTCTAAATTGAATTTCAAAAATCTGACAAACAGAGTTGTTATCTGTAAGTAAAATATGGTTCAATATGATGAAAATAATTTTTTCGTGAATAGTAACTTCTAAATTTTATTTACCACAGTTAAAAGAAAATAGGGCAATTAAAGTTAAAAATAATATTATAATAATATAAAAATACCCCAACACATGTCCTAATTATATTGGATAAGTTTTTTTCAACCAAAATGAACTTTATGACTAAAATATGATCCTTTTTTATCTATTTGGGTCAGATTATGACATTTATTATATTTTATTTAATGAAGAGTTAAAAGTGTTAGATTCAAAATTTAATAAATAAACCATTTTTAATATAGGGTTATACATAAGATAAATTAGACTATAAATATTCACTAGAAATGTAAAACTATTTCCTATATCATGGTTTTTATTTTAATTTGATCTGGTGAATTGCTCACAAGCGTCTTCCCAGGGAGGTTTGCCTTCAATCCTTTGGTATCACCCTCATTTCTAGATGTCACCTATGTCATCAACATAGGGAGGACATCAACCATTTATTTTTGTCTTGTGCTATATCCTCTGCTCTTTGGAATTTTTTTACTGAATGTTTTTACTACAGATGGTTATTTGCTCACTCTATATGTTCCTTTCTCGAATGCTGTGTGAAGTTGGATTTTTCTCCTCAGATTAAAAATCTTTTCATATCTGCGGTTGCAGAGCTCCTTCACACTATCTAGTATGATCGAAATACTCTTATCCACAATAGTGCCTCACTCAATCTTAATCCAGGTCGCACGAGAATTCTTATTGTCATTAGGGATGCGTCCACTATTCAAAAAGCTGCCTGTGCCAACTCGGTTGATGATTTTTCCATCCTCCTTCGGCTCAGAATTAATGGGATCTACAATCAACTGAAACGTTTCATTAAAGTTTTATGGAAGTCTCCTATCCCTGGATGGATAAAGATCAATGTAGATGGTGCCTCCAAAGGGAATCCTGGTCCTGCGGGCTGTGGAGCCATCTTCAGGGACTCTCTTGGCCATTGTCATGGCTGCTTGTTTGCTGGCTGTGGTATTGCCTCTGCCCTGGAAGCTGAGATGATGGCGGTGATTCTTGCGGTCAACTTTGTTAAGCTAAAAGGTTGGGACTACATCTGGATTAAAATTGATTCCACTACCATCATTCATGCTATTTGGAATAGTGTGGTTCACCTTGCTTGGCCCCTCACATCTCGTTGGAAGAAGTTTCTTAGCTTCCTTTAAGGAATCAGACACATCGCCACCCACACTTACCAGGAAGCTAATATGGTGGCTGATGGTCTTGCCAACGAGGGTATTAACCAGGTCATTACGTGGAGTGATAACTTACCGGTTGATATCCTCCCTTTTTACGCAAAATATTGTAATAAAATTTCATCCTTCAGACTCTTGTAATTTCCCTCTCTTTGTAATAAATTTTTCTGTCTTGGTCTTTGACCAGGACATTGCCTTTAAAAAAATTTAACTTATTAATTAATGATTAAAAAAATGATGTTATAAATATTAAAATAAATGTAAATTGAAACTTTTGAGGCTATCCAAGAATTTTATATGTGAATATGACATGTTAGTGTTGATTCAATGTATGTTTTTTTTAAGTAATCATATTTTTATGACTTTAGAAAAACCCAATTACTAAATAGTGTCAAAATTAACATAAATGAGTTTTTAAAACAAATACTATTTTATTAAATTATATAATAGTCCTAAAAATATAATATTTAGAAAAATTACTTATATAATGTTACACATGTCATTAATGAACCACTTTAGGTTCTATTGTCATTTTATAGTAACTATATTAACCATGTAGTATAAAATTACAAGAAGACATGGTAAAAGCTAAACTATTTAACTAAGGGTTAAATCTCAAAGATAAGGTTAATATGGAGTCCTAAAAATGACTAAAATCTATTATTTGATAGGTTTTTGACCCATACTCATCTTAGCCTCTAAATAAATTCATTTTGAGATATTAAAAATGGAAAATAATTTTATAATAAATAAATATTCTAGTTTTTCCTAAAGTGCCCTTCACCTCTCTTATAAAAGGGCACTTCCCCTTATCATAAATTAACACCACCAAAGACATTTGGATCATCCAAAACCTGACCAAATCTCCTCATAAATACCCTCACTTAAACCTAGAGGCCTTACCTTGTGCATAAATCCAACCTAAGGATCCATTTTGTTCAAATCAAAAGGAAACACCCGAAGAAGAGGTAATTATTTTATCACCACTTTCAAAGTTCTTTTCTTATTATACTTCCTCTTTCTTTGTTGTTAAAATAATAAAATAATAAATATAGTACCTTATAAATTTTGGGATGTTTTTATAAATATGGTACAACCATATTCATTATTCTATTCATCAAATGAATGACAAAGTCACCATGCCTGCGTACGTACGACCTACCATCTCTACGCCGTGGTGTAGTTTGTTATTCAACACTACATTATTAGGATGAGTATAAAAATGATTATAATTAATTTAAATAATGAATCTAACATTGTAATGATTCTATATATATAATATAACATCCAATTACATACGATTTAACCATCAATAGAATGATATTGTCGCTTGTGCGTATGTACGGCTTACCGTCTGCACGACGTGATAAGATTTTATTTCCCAATGTAACCATTCAAGAATAATTTTCATTTGATGATTAAATTTTTTTTTTAATAACTTAATATCATTCTGTATAAGAATAAAATACATCCAATCTATAACAAACATAACTTACATAACAAAACATATAAAGGAAACAAAATCAGTTAACACTCGAAACAATGATAATACTAAAATATTATTAACAAATCAATACTAGATGATCATATGTGATATAATATTTATTTATGTGGTTCTTGTATAATTTAATAAAAATTATTTTACAATTATACAGGTGGTTAATTCACCCTTGACTAAGGAAAAGTACAAGGTAAGGGTTAATTTTATAATCTCTTTATTATCTGAGGTTCTTTATACGTAAGTATCTACTGGGACTTATTTATCATCCAAATCAATATTTCTTAAACATGTATTTTAAAAAAATTTACTTTTTCTTAAAAAATGGGTTAAATTCATTTATACCCTTTTTTGACTTTTTATAAAATGTTTTGAAAGGAATATTTCCATCATTTTCCAAACAAGGTACTTTATTTCTATTTCGACAAATTAAGGAAAGAATGTTTTTAACTTATACAGCGAGTGAGGATATTTTCCACCATTATAACACCTTAGAAGATTCCCATAAAAAGATTATAAGAATATTTTCAATATAAATATTTTATTTTATAATTAGGTGACTTTTAAATTATTTCGAAGTAGAAAGATATATTTATCTCAAATAGTTTTTGGATTGATTTTATCTATTTCAACATCTATTGTTAGATTTTATGTTTAATTGAAGTTGATTTATTATGATAAAATATTCCATAATGTATTGATAGTTTTATGATATGTTTGAATGTGGATGTTCTAATTTTATGTCATTCATGGTTTATGGTTAAAGTATTAACATTTCATATGCTAGTTTAATATGAATGTTTATGTTATGTTTTACCCTTTTCATAAGAGGAATTAATTGGACATAGTAAGTGATGGGCGGGGCCTGCTATTTCCCCTTGATTCATTGGTAGGTATAATGAGACAAACTAGTGTCTTGGAACGAGGCCATGAAAATATTTTTATTTTTAGTCTTGGTATGAGGCCTTGACTATGTGTTTAGGATGTGCGACATTATGCATTCCATCATTATGAGGTTAGATATTGATATTTTATGTGATTATTCAACTAGTTGAATATCCATGTGAATAAGTAAATGGAATTATTTGATTTATCTTTTCCATATTATGTTAAAGTTTTTGTTTAAATGGATTTTTTAGTCTTATACATTGGCTTAATTGTTTATGATTATTTATGATGGTTCCCACTATATTGTTATCCTTACTAAGCATTTGCGATCACCCATTTCTTATGTTTTATTTTTCCCATGATGTGAAGAAGTATATTATAACCAACCTGGAGGGATAGAATAAGAGATATGAGTGTGTTCAAAGGAGACACAATGTTGCTTTTTTTATTTCACAATGTAATGTAAAACTTGTGTATGTATCTAGTAATTCCAAGGATACTAAACTGATCATTCTTCCAGGACTTGATCTCTTGTGATCATGCCAATGTTATGTAATAATTCACCAACTCTCGGTAATTGGGGTTGGGGCGTTACATTCTCACCAATGCTTGGAAGCCATGGAGGCTTGCATATCTGGTATCTAGGATCTCTATAATTTGGGGGATCTCATATTGGAAGTGTGTTTCTTTTGGTTGTGGGTTTTTTTAATACATTGTTCCTTTAGATGAATCTAGGCTACAAGCATTGAGTTCTGGTTCCCAATTCTTAAAGCCCGGATCACTTCAATGTAATGAATGGTCCCTAGATTTCAATGTTTCATGGTCTAGGAATACCTTTTCTCAGGTATGGATCCAGATATATGGTCTTAAATGGATCTTGTGGCACCCTGAGATCTTGCACAATATCACCACAGAAATTGGGACCCCTATTCGACTAGATAGGGAGACCGAACATGTTAATTTTGGAAATTTTTCTAGAATTATGGTTGAGGTAGACCTCAATTCTAATTTAATTGAAAATTTTATTTTCCCCACTCCCACTAATTACTAACACCTAAGTTTTTAGTATGATATTTTTACAAAATTCTATGATGCTTATACGGTTGTTGAGAATTTGATGGAGAATTGCAGTAGGAAGATCTCTTGTGAAACCCGCGGCATGATGGGTCATTTGGCCTCGGATTATAAGGTAGAGGTAAGGATATAAATCAACATAACCATACTATTTTAATATTTTTGGGGTAGTATTAATGTGATTTTAATGTACAAAAGTATCCTTTTTACTCACCAATGATGATGGTGGCTAAGGGTTAGGCCTTGAGTAAGGGGAAATCCTTGGTATTGATTACTGTTACTTTGATTAGTTACTGAAATTGGATAATATTCATTGTTAATATCTTAATATTAATGTGTTTCAAAGTTCATAAACATAAATTTTAGTCCAATTTATAAATTGAACTTCATTTCCCATCATTGTGCAATTCATGCTTAAAGTGTCAATTTGGGCCCACTCAATATATTTCTTGTGAAAAATACATTTTTAATCATTTTAATTTGATATTTTGGTATATTATTCATAAATATGTTTTAAACCTTTTATATTTTATGTCCGATGGATGAATCCTATAGGAAGATGGATATTTTTGCGCCTGAATGCAGAAATTTACTGGATAAAGCATAATGGGCCTAAGGCCCATCAAACAAATGTGGGGCCCATAAAACAATCCCAATGAAGCTCAAATTGTTACAGTAGAAAGATACAGATATTTGGATCATTTTATTCAACTATGGATGGAGATAATTCTTAATTTTTCATGAGGATAAAGGGATCTGATGTTGAGAATTAAATGGTAGGCCCGACATGAATGCACATAAAGTTGTCCCACCATTGCGACCATAAATTAGAAACAGATGCACCAAATTTCATGAAATTTCTACATATCATAGAGGAATGATGGATGAGAATATTTATATTCTACTAACCCTATGGATTTGTCCTTCTTAAATTACAAATTCACACGTCAAAATGGTTGATAAATCTGGATGGTTTTGTGGTCAACTTTGTAACGTCAATTTCCTTTTGATTCTTCACCCTCCTTTTGACTCTCTTAATTGTTGGGGGGTGAACCTAATGCTCCTAATATGCCTATATAAAGATATGGTGGTGAAAATAAGTATCATATAATATTTTTTCTTTCAATTGATGTTTTTATTTCATCCATTGTATTTCTTTCAATTGTAATTTCCCACTTTCGTTTTGTAATCGCATTGACAATTCATCTAATGTAAGTTTTTATTTCAAATTTAGTATTTTAAGAAAATTTATTCTTCTTCTTATCCACTTTTTATTTTCCTTTTCTTCACATGTTGATACCATTGAAATGAAGTGTGAATTTATTCACACCCGCACTTGTGAATTCACCACACAATGTGGAGTGTTCATTTTTAAATTTTTTTCTTCATCAATCCCGAATCTTTAAGTCGACTACCCGCTTCCATTGAAAGAATATAATCAATGGAGGGATAAACTTCTATGGGTTAATCCTAGGGATTTGGATGGTTTGAATTGAATGTTATTTTATGTTCTTAAACTCTTAAATTTTTTCTTAATTTTAAGAGTTCTTTTCATTGATTTATCTTCTTATTTGTCTTCACCGACTTTAATAACAACATATTTTGAGTTCTTGTACAATAAAATTACTTGGAGTGATAATTTAAATGATCCTCTAAATGAATTGGTGATTATCCTTGAAATTGTGTATGGATTAAATCAGATAATGATATTGAGGAATTATTTCATTTAATGGATACCACATGAACTGATGAACATAAAATTAAAAGAAAAATAAATACATCCAACCAAGCCCTAGATACAACCCAGGATCGGCTCATCTTAATAAAGTGTTTTAATTCAATCCATTTTCTTTATTTTTTTCTTTAAATAAAATCACCATTTCTTCAAATCAATCAACACCATAGTTGGCCAGTTCATAGCCAATCCCACATCCAATCATAGTGTCTCAAGGTTACTTCTTCGGTCCCTGTGGATTCGATAACCCAAGCCGTACTACAAGTGACCTATTACACCATATAACTTGGGTAAATTTGAGCGCAAAAAATTTTTGGCACCATTTCCGGGGACCAAGTAAGTTACCTTATAACATATTTATATTCTCCCCCATTTCTCTTTTCTCATCCCATTTCTCTTCTCTTTCCCCCTTTTTATTTTTTTAGCTCTCAAAAATCACGATTCTAAATTTTCAAATACATAAAATGGAGTATAATCAACAATATACCTTTACAAACTTAGGATGGAATCAATTAGTAAATAAACATTGGGAATCACCAATATTTTTTAATTACTTTGATCAACCATTGAATGAATACCCCACACCAAATAACATGAATGATATTTGTAATGATGAATGTTTAAAAGATCAATTTCCATACTTATCAAGAATTATTGAAAAGATAAATAATGAGGAAGTCCATGATGTACAAACATATATCATCCCTAATCCTGAAAAAAATTCACGAACAATTTTTTGAACAAATGGAGATAATGACTTCTAAGGTTTAATCCATGAGAGTAGAACTACAAAGAATTGAATCATTTTTGGAACCTACTCCAACTCAGGCTGTATCTTCCTCATCACTAATACAAGAATATTGTCTCCCACAAACCTCACATGAATTTATTGAAGAACCAATCACTAGATTTGGGATAGTTGAAGATAATCAAGGAATTGTTTATGGGTGCTTAAATTAGGAGGAAACTGATTTTTTGTATTCACAAGTGGGAAATTTGACAGTGTGGATGGAGAGTCCTAAATATTTCTCTATTGATGATTTTTCAAAAACACAAATCACTGAAAAATTGGGAGAAATACAAAAAATTGGGCCCATACACACTGCTGAAATTCAACTAGACACTTCTGGGGATGAATCATATTTTCAAACAGAACCAATTCTTTCTAAATTTTTTTGGAGAAGAAACTGACTTTCATTCAAATTTCCAATCTTTATTAGGAAATTGCAATCGACCAGAACTCAAAATTATTATCTTTCCTTCCCCACATAAGAATTCCATCACAGGTGATACCCACAACCATAATTCAGTAATTCATTCTTCTCATGAATGCAATAATGTTAGATTGAACCTTAACGTCTTAGGCAAGACAAAAAATACACCTAGATCAACCATTTCTAACATTCCTTATATCTTCAGATTTATTTTAGAACATGGATTTACAAAAGGAAATGATTCTAAAAAACAATCAATTTCAATCAAGTTTAAGTGGATAAAGATGGTTTCATTAAAATGTTTATTATTGGTGTTGGATAATTTTGGGGGTTCAAGTCGAGCTAATGACGTTAAACAAAATCACTGCATGGGAGGCAACCCATGGTTTTCATGTTTCCAATCATTGTGAATCGCCTTTATTTTTTTAAATTTTTTTTTCATATAATAAATTATCATAGACTGTTGACATGTTCATCTTTTATGAGTAAGGATGGGTATCAAAGGAGAGCACCGTATTCATCCATGTCACGCGGTGTGATCCATGAGTAATACCTTACCCAAAAATTTAAAAGAAGACAATGTATCATCAGTTTATTTTATTTTATTTTATGTTTTTTATGTAATTAAAAAAATAGATTGTTGACTTATTCTTCTTTTATGACTAAGGATGGATATGAAAGGGGAGCACCATATTCATTCACTTCACGTGGTATGATCCCTGAGTAATACCTTACCCGGAAAATATAAAGAAGACAATGTATCATCAGTTTGATTTTTAAAATTAAAATAAAAAATAAAAAACAAGGAAAACCATAAAAATATTGATACTTGGTTTTAAATAAATTTTTCTGTTGTTTGTTTTGTCTAGTTTGTTCTTCTTTGTATGGTTTAGAGACTATTTTTGGTGATACATATTCGATCAAGGAGGTTCCTACATCTCCCAAGAGATCAAAGGAGTAATCTGGAGCATCATGAACATCAACTTCAAAAACTAGGTGAATTTGTTCCATGTTTATTATTTCAATTTTTTTGAGAACACCTCTCATCTTCCTATACCCCCTTATAAGTTTTCTTTAAACACTGGGGATAGTGTTATTATATGTTGGGGGGAGATGAAATTAAAAATGATTTTTTTAATAATAACATCCATGGAAAGAAAAATTCCATTAACCTTGAACATGATAACACACATTGCAAACTCTAAAATTGGATATCAAATAATTTTGCATTCCTTGATTTTGATTTTAATGCAAGTCTAAGTTCATGAGCATAGTTTTTGGAAAGTGTGGTTTTCCGATGTGATTTTTCAAAGTCTACATTTTCATCCTATTAATAAAAATTCCACAATACACATCTACTAGATCTTGGGTGTAAATTTGAGTTCTTGGGCCCCTTTCATTATAACATATGGTTCTGGGGTCACTTTTAGTTTAATTTGAGTATTCAAAAAAATGTAAAAAATAATGACCACATAGAGAAATGTTTTGTCCAAATGCATGGAGTCCGACACTTGGGGATCGTGACTCCATAGTTTCCTTTACAAGATCTAGGCTTTATATCTCTATTATAGAGCATGGAATTGACAATATGTGTGGGGTACAACACTTGGGGATTGTGACTCCATTGTTTTCTTGCCCAGAGTTAGTATTTTCATATCTATTGTGGTTAAAAAAATGGATACTCATCTTAAGTTTTAATGTGATTCCCAGCCAGGGCTTCCATTTTTTCTCCTTGAACAATAAAATGGGCCCCATATCTTTTGTGATGCACAACACTTTATCATGCTTAATTGAAATTGGATGAAATGTGGCGATGAATTTGAACAAAGGAATATGATTGGTCTTGGGATATTCTTATGGACCTAGCTTGTTTTAAATAATTTTGATGGGTTTTATAATTTTTTTGTATGAGGTCTTTGGGTGAGCAATGTGTATTAAAATGTTTTTGGAAAAGGGGATTCAAATTTCATATTTGTAATATATTTTGCTCAAGACTAGAAAAACTCACGTTGAGGGTTGTGATTAGTCACTGAAATTGGATAATATTAATTTTTAATATCTTAATATTAATGTGTTTCAAATTGAATAAACATAAATTTTAGTCTAATTCAGAAATTGAACTTCATTTCCCATCATTGTGCAATTCATGCTTAAAGTGTCAATTTAGTCCCACTCAATAAATTGCTTGTGAAAAATATATTTTTCATCATTTTAAGTTTATATTTTGGTATATTATTAATCACATTATTTTTAAAATTTTATCTTATAGGTCCAATGGATGAATCCAAAGGTAAGATGGAGATTTTTGCACCTGAATGCAGAAATTTTCTGGAAAAACCATAATGGGCCTAAGGCCCATCAAACAAATGTGGGGCCCACAAACCAAGCCCAATGAAGATGAAATTTTTAAAGTAGAAATATGAAATTATGAGGATCATTTTATGCAACTGTGGATGGAGATTATTATGAATTTTTCATGATGATAAATGCATCTGAAGTTAAGATTTAAATGGTGGGCCCGACATGAATGCACATAAAGTCGTCCCACCATTGTGACCATAACATCCAAAAAACTCTATCAAATTTCCCGAAATTTTTACAGCTCATAGAAGATAGATGGAAGAGAATATTTCTCTTCTACAACCCCTCCGAATTTGGCTTTATTCAATTACAAATTTACACGTCAAAATTGTGGATGGATCTGGCTGGTTTTGTGGTCAACTTTGTAATGTCAATTTCCTTTTGATTCTTCACCCTCCTTTTGACTATCAAAATTGTTGGGGGGTGAATTGATATTGAGGGGTGGACCTAAGGCTCCTGATATTCCTATATAAGAAGCTGGTGGTGAAGAGAATTATCATCTAATATTTTTTCTTTCAATTGATGTTTTCCTTTCATCCATTTTATTTCTTTCAATTGCAATTTATTGCTTTCATTTTGTAATCGCATCGAAAATTCGTCTAATGTAAGTTTTTCTTTCACATTTAGTATTTTAATAAAATTTATTCTTCTTCTTCCCCACTTTTTATTTTCTGTTTCTTTACACGTTTATACCGTTGAAACGATGTGTGAATTTATTCACACCCGCACTTGTGAATTCATCACACAATAGTGGAGTGTTCATTTTTCAATTTTTTTCTTCATAAATCCCGCTTCTTTAAGTTGACTACCTGCATACATTTATATAATAACATCAATGGAGGGATAAACTTCTATGGGTTGATCCAAGGGAGTTTCATGGGTTGGATTGAATGTTATTTGATGTTATTAAACTCTTAAATTTGTTCTTCATTTTAAGAGTTCCTTTCTTTGATTTATCTTCTTCTTTGTCTTCACCAACTTTAATGACAATCCATTTTGAGTGCTAGTACGATCAAATTACGTGGAGTTCTCATTTAGATGAACCTATAAATGAATTGATTATTAGCCTTGAAATTGTGTATGGATTAAATCGGAGAATGATATTGAGGAATTATTTCATTTAATGGATACCACTTGAACCGATGAACATAAAATTCAAAGCAAAATAAATACATCCAATCAATCCCTAGATACAACCGAGGATCGGCTCATCTTAATTAATTGTTTTAATTAAACTCATTTTGTTTGGTTTTTTCTTTATATTAAATCACCATTTCTTCAAATCGATCAACACTATAGTTGGCCACTTCAAAGCCAATCCTGCATCCAATCATAGTGTCTTAAGGTTACTTCTTCGGTCCCTATGGATTCAATAAACCAAGCCATACTACAAGAGACTGCTTACACCATATAACTCGGGTAAATTTGAGTGCAACCATACTTTTTCATAGTAGGAGGCCCAACTAGAGGATTGTTAGGACCCTTCGAAAGAATCTCTACCTTTAGGGTCCAATTTAACAATCCTTGTAGAGGAGGGTGTCATCCATCATAATCGTATTTAACTTAAGGCTAATTAGGTTTCCATTATTATAGTACCTCTGGTCTCTCAGAAGTATGGAATAAAATTAAACTCTAACCACATTGAACATCAAAATTCATGGGCAGATATATCGTAGGAGGATCCAAATTCTCCCTCCTTTAGGGATTTTTTAGTTCATGGATTCTTGGATGATATACAATTTGATTTTGAAGATAGTCAATATTGGGGTGAACATGAAGTGAAAAAAATGGTTGACCAGTGGTTATGAAAAGATCATAAGCTGGTTACTAAAGGGAGAAAAGGAAAGATGGACACAAATTTTGTTTCTATTAAAATATACAATTTCAATAGGGATCATAAATCAATATATTTCCGGATATAAAGAAGGATGTGAAAAGTCCTCTTATTTCCCCTGTCGCTAGAGGGAAGGTGATGGCCAAAGGGAGTTTTCATGAAGAGTTATCCTTTGGGAAATATGATCTTCTAATCAAGAGGGCCTCAACACCCTTGACCTAAAATTTAGTCTTTTATTAGAAAAATTTACATGAATAAAGGAAATCTATTATAGTTGATACTATTTGTATGACCCCAAGTTCCACTTACAATGTAGATTATCAAAAGCACCACACTATAGAATCAATTTATATGTATAGGACTTGGGACTCCATAAAACATGAACATGATTCTGTTGGGATAGGGTTCATGCCCCAAGAAGTGTACTTTGTTGTTGACTCAAAGAAATACATGGATGTTACTCAATAATTTGTGGTTTATTCTATCCAATTTTGAAGAAGCAAATGGATTTGTCTCATAAATAAGATAGATCAGGGAATTCCTCATCGCGAACATTCCATTGGAGAGGCATATATCTTGATTAAAGAGGCCACATGCAGTTTGGAATTTCCATTTCATCCTTATGATCTGTTAGACGCATCAGATGAACCTTTTTACCATGCATCCTTTCATAAGGTTTTCTCTTCTTTTACTTTAGTGCAAGATACCATGCAAGCAATGGATACTTTAGAAAATGATCACGACATGTTGGCCACACCAAGTGAATAGGGTTTCACGAATGAAAATCTAATAAAGTATAGATATCAACGTCCAACTCATTTGGAGTGCAATAGTTTCCCCATGATATAGAGGACCCATATATAAAAGGACAAGTTAGAACTCCTTAGAATTAAATCGATTATGAGGAAGTCTATTGGCAGTTAGTATGCCTCTCAGGCTGATGTTGTAGTGAGTGAATCAAAGGGATCAAAAGATCTTGATGGACCTTGAAAATGTACAAATACTTGGAGTAGTGGTCGACATCCATGAATTTGGGGTCATTGATGTGGCCAAATTAATTGGGGGGATCAGAACAATTAAAGCCCATATGCTTAAAAAGAAAACTATTAGAAAATTTGGTCTGAATTTGTTACTGAAGGAACCATATAGGACATTAGTGAGATATACCCTAAGGGGGGGGGGTGAATTAAGGTTTGGAGCTCCTTATCGTCTACCCACATACCGGTGAAACTCTCATAGTCTAAAATGATCTTGACATCAATAATTAGTAGGGTCACTCTTAGGTTTAAATGTTAACTGATGATCTAATTAACTAGTGTGCTTATCTGGGATTTATTCAGATAAGATCGGTGATCACACAATCCACATGCACTGATTTTAATCATGTAGAATATAAGTAAATCATGCACACAATACAAATGAATTTTACTTGGCTCACCTGCATTGTGCTAAATCTAAGGAGAACACACTATAATTTGGTCGATGTGCCAAAATCCACTTATCATCACTAGTATTGTGTATACAATGTTTTGGTTGTGGTTACTCTTATCCTGGATCAATACCTTTACCAGATTTAGGGTTTGAATCACTACCACCCAAAGTTCACTCCCATTATCCTCTCCCTTCACTCACTACTTCAGGAGGGAATGCTTTTTGGCTCATAGGCTAATACACAACATCACTATTTAATAATTGATGCACTGATTATTTCCCATTGATCTTCACTCTGCTCCTTCAAAAACTGGTTGTGAACATCACCAAAGCAGCTGATTCTCCTTCCCCGTTGAAGTAGTCATCATGAAATATCTCTTATGATAAGATTTGAAATAAGTACCTATCAATTTTTGTGTTAGGAGACTTAATAATTTCATTGAACCTTTTCACCACTTTGGCGAAACTTTCCTATTATTCTTGAAACATCACACTCTCTTGAAACTCGTAGAATTTTACAAGACTCAAAACCTTTCACGAATCTTTCTAAACTTTTACAAAACACCTTGGTCAGATTGATAAAAGACATTTATTTATGGAACATATGTTCTTATGAATCATTCACGCAAGAAAAAACCGTCGAGAAACTCTTTCACGAATTCAATGCCTTTGTCTAACCCCATCCTCCTCCTTTATCTTAATAAGGGGGCTCAAGTGTTGGCATTTTAAAATAAATAAAAATAAATAATAAATAAACAATACATTCATAAACAAATTAATAATTAATAATTAAATAATAATAAATAATAAATTAATAAAAAATAATAAATTAATGAAAAATAAAAAATAAAAGGTGAAAAATATTATATAAATAAAAAATTAATTATAAATTAATAATAAATAAAAAAACAATATATAATAAATTAAGTATTAAATTAATAATAAATAAAAAATAAATAGAAATAATAAATAAAAATTATTAATAAAAATTTTATAAGTAGTAAATAAATAATAAATTGTGGTATATAAATAATAAACAACTAATTAATCAATAAATAAATAATAATTAAGTCATCAATAAACAATACACAAATTAATTCATAATAAATAATAAATAATAAATAAGTAGGTAAAAAATAAATAATAAATAATAAACAAAATATAAACAAATAATAATATAATAAATAATAAATAATAAATAATACGTTAAAAATAAATAAATACTAAATAATAAATTCAATATTAAATAAATGAGTATTAAATAAATAATAAATCAATAAATAAATCATAAATAAATCATAAATAAATAAATAATAAATAAATAATAAAAATTAATAAATAAATTATAAATCATAAAATAATAAATTATTAATAAATTATAAATGAACAATAAATTGATTAATAATAAATAATACATTTATAAAAAATTAATATTAAATAATAAATTATTAATAAATATGAAATTAATAATAAATGATAAATAATATGTAATAATATATAATAATTACTAATTAAATACTATTGAATAATTAATTAATAATAGAAATTCGTTAATAATTATAATATAATTTCGTTATAGCACTCTTCATAAACTTCTATTTGATTGGGTGTGGACCCAAATTGAACACTCAGATCAAAATCTATATTCATTTGATGCTACATTATCATTTTCAACTTATAATAGAATTATTTTATGTTTCAAATAATTTTCAACTAATAATTATAAATAACTACTAATTAACACATAATAATGAATTACATTTGTAAAATAATAAATAATAAATGAATATAAATAATAAATAATAATAAATAATAATAATTAATAATAAATAATAATAAATAATAATAAATAATAATAAATAATAATAAATAATAATTAATTATAAAATCATGAATAATTTTTTTTCATTAATTTAGTAGTGGTTGTTATGAAAGTGCAGCTAATTCACAATGGCTTTTAAAAACTATCGCTAAAAATAAATTAAAAAAAATTAGATTTTATGGTGGTTTTTGAAAAACCACCGCTAAAAATAAATAATAAAAATAAAATAGAAAACACATTTAGCATTGTTTTTTAGAAACAACCACTAAATCTAATTTCTCCGAAGTATTTAGTAGTGGTTTTCAGAACCATGACTGAATCTATTTTTTTAGTGTATGAATAGATTCAAGCAACCTTTATACATAGTGATCAAAGTGTTGATCTTCAAGCTAAAGGCAAGTATTGATGGTGAGAGTATTGTCTACAACATTTGATGAATGTTCAAAGTGGATAAAAATTAGTTTGTAGAATTCTCAAATTTACATGTCTTTAAAATTTTGCGAAGTTTATAAAATGTAAGAAGGAACTCCCACTTTATATGGATGAAACCTCTTAATGTAAAGGCCGTCTCTAAATTATTAAGGGTCATCCATGGATTCATAAAAATCATTCAAGAATTTATAATTTTGGGAAATTCTAGACAATTTAAGGATGAACTCCCACTTCATATGGATGAAACTCATGAATGTAAAGATCATGTATAACTTGATAAGAGTAATCCATTTCTTCCTAAAGATCATTTTATACTTCATAATGATAAATTTAAAGTTCATAAATATAAACCTCGAGTTTGTAAAGATCATTTCAGAGTTTATTAAGATGAACTACAAATTCCTAAAGATAGAGTAGTAACATAAGGTTTAGGAAACACTGTATAAAGGTTATATGAACCTATGTAAAGGTAACACTAAAAAACCAGATTTTATGTAAAGGTAAAAGTGAAAAACCATATGATGCAAAAAGTTTGTTTTTTTTAGAATGGATTTATAATAAATATGGGAATCTAATTCTGATGATGGTTAACATAGTCATCAATGATGTAAATACCAAAATTACTCTGATTATAATTGTAATTCATACTGAGTGAACAACATCAATCAAAAGGTGATGTTGTGAAGTAAAAGGGATCCACTTCACAAGGAGATAAGACACATCATGATGGATGTTGAGATGAGTTCCATACCACAAGTGAAAGTTCCACATCACACTAGATGCATGAAAACATGCAAGATTATGTGGAAAATTTTGAAAAAAACTTAAATGAGTAGATTTTATTGAGTTTGAAGCTGTGATATTTTCAATATTGAATGAAGAAGGAAAGTGCTGAATTTTTGGGTAATTTAATTGAGTTTTTCAATTTTGTTCTAAATGGAGAATATAAAGGAATGATAATTAAATTATAATGTGATTTAAATAATATGAACCTATAGGAGATATTATTGGAAATAAAATCTGTTTTAATAATATTTAAAGGATTAAATATGTAGGAGAATCCAAAGTGTGATACACATGGAGAAAATATTCATATGGTTCTGTGAATATATATTATAGTAGGATAAAAATAACATTATGAGAGAATTATTCGATGTTTCATTTTAAATATACCAAAATCTAATGAAGAAGGGTGAACTGAGATCTCAAAACTCTAAAACACATTGAAGAAATTCTATATAAAAGAAGAAAAAAAGGGGAGAACATAATCACAACTAGGAAGACATTTAGTTTAAAGAGATAAGAAAGAATTAGATTAAATCTAGTATTTCCCATGCATCAATGAATTCAAGGATATGATCATCACTATAACTACTATGCTGGATTGAGAAAATATAAGTGATCTATGAAATATAAAGAAGGCAAGATGTGTGGACCTGAGGAGAAAATGAATCAAATTTGTAAAGGATCTAGCTTTCAAGGTAAAACCTTTTAAATCATTAGGTTCTATAAGAAAGGGAGGGATAATAATAATAAATTGATCGAGGCATCAATAGAATAAAAAGGTTGACTTTAAAATAAAAAATCATGAAAAGAAAAAGGGCTTCACTAATTGATACCCCCTCTCAAGGACCGCAATCGACTTAGGAACATTAAGTTATATTAGAGTGAATTCAAGTTCACTCTGAATGATCCAACCAAGACCTAGAATCATAGATAGAGTTCTTAAACTCAGTCAATGAAAAATGTGTTCTTATATTTGATGAAAATAATTAACAGATATGGTGGAATATTATTATTCCTTCTTTTCTATCATAATGACTAAAAGTAAAAGATGATGATTTGATTGGTTTCAGTCCAATTAAGAAAGATTCTCCTTTGGTATTTATAGATAAACCCAATATGGTGTTCGATTATAAATCCATGAATTATATATTTATATCTCTCTATTAAAAAGTTTATGCTAAGGTGATTATACATAAAACTACCTAGTAAGTATGGGTGAATCTTGAAAATATGATTAAATGAAATGTCAAAGTGATAGAATCCAAACTAAGAATTTGAAGGGAACAATTTGAAGACATCCATATGGTTGATGATGAATGTATCAATGACTAATTTATTCAATTAAATGAGAGAATTAGTCATATAAGAGGTTTTGGTGAAATTGTTAATTATAAAATAGTTTTTGGGAAATTATTGAATAATTTCATTAATAGATTTTACCTAAAGATATCATCCCTGGAATAGATTAAAGACCTATCTCTTGATAAACTACATAATCACTTCTAAAAACTGATATGAGGAAGGATCTAGTATTCACTAAAAGGACATGGAATAAATGTAATTTAAATCCATGTGGGGTATATTAGAAATACAATAAATAAGAACCACTCACAGATTCTAAAGAAGTTGAATAAAGTGAGGAAGAACTTTTTGAAGGACATAAGAAGGTCATATCTCTTATCTCTGAAAACATCAGAAGAATAAGAGGTAAATTTAGAGGTACAATCCCTATTAAATTATTTTATTATGGAGGAGTTAGTACTAATTCAATTGATTATACTAATAATAAAAATGATGAAACTAAGATTGATGATAAAGATAAAGACTACTCTTGAAGGAAATCTTGAAAATTTAGAAAAAATTAATATTGGTTAGAAGAATAAGTCTTGAAAGAAGTTTAATAAGAATATGATGAGTAGGGAAAAGGATGATGGATCATCATCACCAGATGAGTTTGAAGTTGGAGAAATCTTTCATAATCACATGACATTCATTACATTAGTTAAAAAGTATGAATATTTATCTAAAAGTAATGATGAAATGAAAGAAGAAGGGTATACTGAGTTCATGCTATGATTTGAACTTGTTTCCATTATTGAGAAAAATACAAATCTCAAGAAGAAGATAAAGATACTATAGAAGGATAAAATTTGTAAATATTTTAAAATAAGTGATCTCATAGAAGAGATTAAAATCTCAATGGTGAATATTGCAGAATAAGACAAGAATCTAGAATATCTCACCACAAATCTAGATATGAAGAATGAAGAACTGAATGATTCCCATTACTGTTTCTTTGAAGTTGAAAACACCTTGAATACCATGTGATAATATTATGAAAAAGTAGCAGAGATTTATGTTTAATCTTCCAAGGCTGTAAATATGACAATCCTAAATATAATTCTTTAGACTACTTGTAATTTTACAAGTTACACTGAATTCATATTATTATTCATTGAAGATTTTAAAGACAAATATGAAGGTATTCAAGATGAATAAAATTGTAATAATGTTACTATAACTCTAAAAAATATTTAAGTTTAGGAAATGAGGAAATACCCCCCAAATAAGGATTAATAAAAGTTGTAAGATGCCTGTACATCAAGCATAAAAAACTCAACAACATACTGAAAGAGAAAGCTTCAAAGGATATTGTTGGTGTTGTGGAATATTTTGACACAAAGACTATGAATTCTGGTATAGTACGTAACTACCATAGAATCAAAATGAATCCAAGGGGAGAGATAAAATATAAATAAAAAATATATTTATAAGAAATAGAAATAATCCTAGAATGCAGATATATGCAACTGATATGTCAACAAAGAAGATTTCGTATACTATAAAAAATGAGAAGGATTTAAGAGGATTTTTAGAATGAGGTCAAGATGGTTCTATAAAAATTTTATAGATAAATAAGGAACAAAATCGTTCTCATGAGAAAATAAAATAATTAAAACTTGAAAATGTTCAAGAGAATATGTGTGGGATATGTATAAAAATATGCCATAATAATAAGGAATGTTGATTATCTTACATTCCTAATAAGAAAATATTATCATAAATAAGAATAAAGTTTCTATTGATGTACGTGAATTTGTTACTTATGTAATGAAATAACTCACACACAAGAAAATTGTTGAGAAAAGTGAGTCCAATAAGATACCCACCATGATAAATGATAATAAAATTTGGAAAAAAATCTTGAATGGTTTCCCTAATAGAGAAGATGGAAAGAATGGAAAATCCTGGTTGATAGATATCTCTTTACCTTCTTGTTCTCATTGAATAGAAACGAGAAAAACTCCCCTCTTTATTCTTTTTTATATATTTATACACTAACATGTTGGGAGTTGAAGGATAAAAACTCAAAGGGGAAGTTAGATGAGGCTATTATAACTATATAATAAATATAAGAATCCATAATGGAGTTCCTTTGAAATAAATAAACCATGATGATATGCTAATATGAGGCATCCACCCCTTTATGGGCATAAAAAAAATAAGATTTGTTGTCAAAATAGATCTTGTGGACAAATTCAAAATTATGGATAACCCTAAAAAAGTTAAAGGTCGAGGTATACCAATCACATTTCACTAACCTTTCATTTTTTTCCATTTTGTTTTTAAGGGAGACTATTATTTGATGAATAAAATGAGTTAAAGTGAGATTTATATGCCTTATACAATGAATTGTTGATATGTTTATTGAGATCAATTTAGGTTATATATATTCAATGATAAATCTTTTTTGGTTAGCCCCAAAAATGAAAATATGGGATTGGTATCACTTGCATGTATTTATGGGGAAAATTGATTACCTTAGTTATTCATTATCAGTTTCTACACTAGGTTAACCCATGTAGACTTACATGTGATAAGATAACGGGTTATTGATCAGATTGAATGTGAATCTATCCTTCTATCAACTAGTGAATTAGGAAGAAATTCATAGTTAAATATGGATAAGAAGTGATAGGTATGGAAATTATACCATTTTCTCTTGGAAGAAAAATGGAAGATGAGATGAGAAGACAACATCCACACAACCTTTATATTTACTGTTAATAAGGGGGTGAATAAAACATTGAATTTAGAAGTTTCATAAGGTAAAAGGGTATTAAAAAATTCAAATGGGGATAGTGTTGTGCCCATATGGGTTGAAATTATATTTATTATCAATAAGGTGGTAAAGAAGTCAAGTTAAAGTTTTTGTAATGACAAGTTGAGTGAATCTTAGAGAGCAATTGTCATTATACATGGAAAAGGAAAAAACAAGGAGTAAGAGTTGTTTCTTGAATAAATTTTGTAAATATATTTAGGAAACCTTAATACACTATGGTTTATATGATGATATTCAAGTTGAAGGAAAGTAATAATGGTGAGAGTATTTTCTAAAACATTTGATGAAATATTGAATAGGCTCAGAATTAATTTGATGAATTATAGAATTTACATGTATTATAAATTTTTAAAATTCCACACAATGTAAGGATGAAGATCTACTTCTTGTGGCTAAAACCGTGGACATAAAGATAATTTCTAACATTATAAGTTTGATTCATGACTTTTTAAAGATCATTATAGATTTCATAAATTTTTAAAAATAATATAAAATGTAAATATGAACTACTAATTAATTTGGATGAAACCTATAAACATAAATATCATGTTATACTTCATAAGAGTCATCCCTGACCTTGTAAAGGTAAGTCTCAAGTTCGTAAATACGAACCATGATTTTATAAATATCAATTCATAGTTTATAAATACAAACCCTGACTTCATAAAGATAGGGTTATTACATAAGGATATATCATCACTAAATAAAGTTCATATACACTTATGTAAGTGTAATAAAGAAAGAATAGATGTTGTGTAAAGGTAGTTTGAGTTTCCAGAATAAATTTCTGATAATGAAGAGAATCTAATTCTGATGTTTTTTACACGATCTTCATGGATTTAAATATCAAAATTACTCTGATTATAATTTCTATTCATGATTAGTGGACTAAATCAAACCAAAGGGGATGATGTGAACTAGAATAGGTCTATGTTGTGGGGAGATAATTCATGCAGTCATGAATATTGAGATGATTTCCGCACTATAAGAGAAAGTTCTAGGTCATAGAGGCTTCATGAAAACCAACCTACCTATATAGAATATTTTTAAAGATTTAAAGGAGTGAATTTTATGAAGTTTAAAGATATGATATTTTCAATATCACATTATAAAAGAGACACCCAAATTTTTTAGGTAATTTAAATGAGGACGATGACAAGGTTTTAAATAGAGGTGATAAAGCAATGATAATTGAAATATTTTATCGAGTGAATCATTAGAGTCTAGAAGATATATTATTGAAAATAATATCTAATTTAAATGATTTTAAATAACAATATATGTAGGAGAATTCAATGTTTTCTAATCATGGAGAAAATATTAATGTGGTTTTGTGAATATACATTTTTATAGGAGAATAATATAATTATTAAAAAACCCTTTGATACAAAATTATGAAGAAAAAATTTCTTATCAAATAAGGGTGAATTATGTTTCTAATTATTTATAACATATTAAAGATTTACTATATCAAAAAAGAAAAATAAGAGAACTCGATCACATCTATGAGAGATTCTAGATCAAATTGATGAGAATGAAGCTAATAGGATTTAGAATCTCTTGTGTATCGAGGAATTTTAGTATATTACTATCACTATAATTGTTGGTCTGGATTGAGGAAGGCCAAATGATCTATAAAATGGAAATAAGGATGGACATAAGAACTTTAGGAGAAAAATTCTAACGCACACTCTACCAAGTCACAAGATATATCAAGGGCCTGTTCAAGTAAGGAGTTTAAATGAAACCATAAATAACTACTAGGAATCTATATAATGACCCCATCAAGTGACAGTTATAATATGTTTGAGATATTTAGTCAACTAGAGGGAGCTAGTATGAATAACCCATATGAATATTACCACTGTAGGCATTAAAGACCCGGAATTTTAGGAGATTATCTTACAAGATTTTTGAGGGATAACTTTTCATTTTAGTCAATATTTTATTATAGAGAAAACAGATCTTGGAACATGACTCGAATATGCAAATAAGTAGGATTTCAAATGCAAACCTTATAAATTCTCATGTTCTTTCTTTACTTACATCTTACTGTATACAAGAAAGGGTGAGATAACAAGAATGAGTGGATAAAGTATTTAACAAGACAAATAGGTTGATTAAAAAAAATCAATATTAATAAGAGGATCAATGATCCACCCCTCCACCTCTTAGTGATTACACATGACCCAGACACTTAAGATGCTTCATTTAAGGAACCACAAAGGCAGTAACCCCTTCCAATTTTTCTATTTGAAGACTAAATCTTGGATAAATCTTCCACTTCTCTGCCTATATATAACATTTACCTTTATAGTAGTGGTACATGGGTATCTCAAAAAAGGGGGAAATATCCTTTTTTTTAAAACTTTATCCCACCTTCCTCCTTTTTTCCAAATATTTTATCTATATATTAATTCTCCCTCTCAAACATTTAAATTTAAAATAATAAATTAAAAAACTTGTAAAATTGGTTGAATCATTGGATCTCTAATTTGATCACATACAAATAAATTTTAACAAGTTAAAATACATTAAAATTTCAACAAAAACTAAAAACCTATATTTCTAAAGATGATGCATAACTAAATCCTAAAAAAAACTAGCCATCCAATACCCATTTGGGTATTTAATAACATCACCTTTAATAATTAGCCTAAATTATCCTTAGGTCACTTTATTATAGATAGACTGTGATTTTTTATTTCATATATATTTAAAATAATATATCCATTCAAAATGAATTTACATTTAATTTAAATGTATATGTGTGGGGTTTGATTTTTTACTTTGTATATTTTTTATTTACTACTAGATGTGACTCCCATAAATCCTATAACTCTATAATGGGCCTATCTGGGTTTTTCATTTGGACTATCAAATTATGTTGCTCCACATATACTTACTCATTTTTAATATGAGTTGTTAATTATTCTTATCATGCAACTATTATATCATTCAAATATTTTTTCATTTTATGTTTCTTCACTGAGTGGTTATAGTTAAATATATATTTCTCCTTGTTTTCTAATTGATGTTATCATGTGTACTAATTGGATTCCCACTTAAATTCATTTTCAAGAATTCCATGGATCTCTTGTCATCCAATTTTGGCCAAGAATCATTCCTTAACACCCTCTAAAATTTATATGTCAACTACTATACCTACCCAACTCCTTGGTTATTTTACTTCTCAATTTTTGGGTTTTTTTGGACTGAATAGACCATTCTATGGTTTATTTTATTTTTTAAGTATCCAACCAATGTATAAAGTATACTTGTTTCCCATACTATATGGTTAAAGGAGTAAGAAGAGTTAGTTTACAATTAATACCCAGCTGGATAGGTTAAAGTGGGCAGCCCATTACATCGATAGATTCAAAGTGATTAACTTTATAAAATAAAATGAAATTTTCTAATGAAAGAGTTTTAGTACTATATATAGAAATAAGGATTATCTAGAGTGTTGAATATTGTGAAAATTTGTAAAATCTATTATAGTTAGTGGTAAAATTGCTTGCTAATTGAAGTTTAAAGACCCATGAGTTGGGATAAGGACATCCTTGTGTGATTTTTTATTTGGTTGCCGAAAAATATGATAAAACGCATGGATGAAGGATGAAATAGAGGTTCAGGTTGTTTTAAATATTATGTGTAGAACATGACATTAAAGAAATCAAATAGGTGAATTTCTATATGCAGTAAAGTCCTTGAGAATCATTTTTAAGGGTTATGTAAGGTTTAATATTTCCCAATGATATTTTGATGACTTTATGAATAGATGGGAATGGCTAGAGTCTAAGTAGATGAGGCCTAGTTTGAAATGGAAAAAAATATGAAAAAATGGCTACGTCCGTATTCCTCATACATGAGTTCAAGAGTCTTTTAATTCTCAGTCAGTTGAAGTCCTGTTTAAGAAAATATCTCTATCCTACTTCACCAAATAAAACACCATAGGTGTCATGGTTCAAGCTAACCATCATAGTTCAACCTAAGCCTATTTCAGTAATGAAAATTTCAAATTTATTGTTGTATCCAAAATTATAAATTTCTATCAGAGATATCATCTCTCAAACACATAGAGTTACTCACACCTGAAGGAATTTTATCACTCAATCTTATGATCACACCATCTTGGGTACCGCTGATCTTTATAATCGATACATATTTTCAGATTACTGCTATCAGTAATGCCTTCAATACATATAATCTTAATGGATATCTTTTCACACCATCATTGAAACATCATCCATAATCATCAATGTTGTTGTTCCTATATTTCAATATTTTTCAATAATGTGGTAAAGAAGATAAGTTAAAGTTATTATTATGAGAAACTGAGTGAGATTCTTCTATTATAAATGGAAAATGGAAAAAAATATTTGGGGAAATTTATTGATGAACATGTGTAATAATATTTTAGAAACCTTGATACATGATGATTAATTTGATGATCTTAAATCTAAAAGAAAGTAATTATGGTGATATTACCATTAAAAAATTTGATTAAAGTTTAAAGTTTCCTGTAATTAATTTTAATGAATACTCAAATTTACATGTCTTATAAATTTGGAAAAGTCTATACAATGTAAGGATGAACTCCCACTTCACATGGATGAAACCCATGAATGTAAATATCTTGTATAACTTTGTAAGTGTCATCCATGACTTCATAAATATTATTCTAGACTTTGTAAATTTGGAAAAGTCAATACAATGCAAGGATAAACTATCACTTCATATAGATGAATCCCATGAATGTAAAGATCATGTATGACTTTGTAAGGGTAATCCATCACTTCATAAAGATCATTCCATAATTCATAATTATAATTCTAATGTTTATAAAGATGAACCATGAGTTCACAATTATCATTTCAAAGTTCATAAATATGAACACTAACTTTGTAAAGATACTTATACAACGTAAGGTTAGAGTATCACTACATAAAGGTCATATGGACCTATATAAAGGTAAAAATGAAAAACTAGATGTTGTGTAAAGGTAACAATGAAAAAAAAGATGCTACGTAAAGGTTTTTTGTGTTTCTAGAGGAAATTTATAATGAATAAGGTAATATAATTCTGATGATTCTTAACCTTATCCTCATGGATTTAAATATAACAATTACTCTAATTATAATTGTAATTCATGCTAAGTGAAAAACATCAATTTGAAGGTGATTTTGTAAATTTAAAGGGAACCAAACATCGAGGAGAAAAGTTTCTCCACAATGGATGCATAGATGAGTTCTACCACACAAGTGAAAGTGTCATGTCATAGTGGATACATTTGAACTTGCACGCTTATGTGGAAGATTTTGAAAAAAAATTAAATGAGTGTATTTTGTTGATTTTGAAGTAGTGAAATTTTCAATATTGCATGAGGAAGGAGAGTGCATATTTTTTGGTTAATTTAAATGAGGATGATAATTGAGTTCTAAATTAAGAAGATAATGTATTTATAATTCAAATATTGTTTGAAGTAAATCATCCAAGTCTACCAGAGATATTGTTGAGAATAATATTTGTTTTATAATTTTTAAATGATTATATATGCAGGATAATTAAAAGTGCAGTTATCATATAGAAAATATTCATGTGGTTTCATGAATATATATTATCATTGTAGAAGATAAAAATTATGATAAAACCCTTTGATGATGAATTCTTACAACACCAAAACCCTTTGATGAAGGGTGAATTGATATCCTGATGCTTTAAAACATATTCATGATTTTATACATCAAAAAATAAGAAAAGAAGAGAACCTGATCAAATCCAAGAGAGCCTATGGATCAAAGCGTTAAGAAATTATTAGATTTCATATAGGATATCATGTGCATTGATGAATTTGAGAATATGACCATCATTGTAACTACTATTCTTAAGTGAGAAAATTTTATCAATTTGAGAAATAAAAACAAATACGGACATGTAAACATGAGGGGAACAAGGATGACACACACTAAAATAGAAGACATGACAATTTGGGGACTTATTCAAGGAAAGAGTTCGGGGGGAACCTTGAAAAAATATATATAGGTAGTACAAAGAGCCTACCAAAAGTGTTATAAAAGATGTTCAAGCGATAACTTCAATTGGTGAGAGTCAGAAGAAAGAACCCGTCAAGAGATGACTGATGTGAGCAATAAAGACTATGAATTTTAGGATATTCACTACCAGTATATTTTAGAGAAAGCTTTTACTTATACTCTTTATTTTATAGTGGATAACATGGGTCTCTGAACATGAATCAAACCTATAAAGAAGTAGGCTTTTAATATTTAAACTTGTAAATCATTGTTTTCTTTATTTTATTAGATATGATTTCATATGAGAAATGGTCATATAATAATAATGGGTTGATCGAGCATTTAACTGGCTATATAGGTTGACTAAAAGAGATGAACTCATAAAAATAAAAGTGGATTACTGATGAATCTCCCCTCTAAGTGATCACACACAACCTATGCACTTAAATTTGTATTAGAGTGATTCCAGGTTCCCTCTAAATGATTCAACCTTGACTGAGAATCCTAGATATCATGCCTAAACTTCTTAAAAAATAATGGTGTTCCAAAATTTGATGGAAATAATTACCATATATGGAAGAATATGATTATTATATATCTCCTCTCATAATGACTATAATTAAAAGATGTTTTTTTATTAGTTTCACTATAATTAAGAAATATTTTCCTTCGAAATTTATAGATAAATATAATTTGGAGTTCGATAGTAATTCCATGAATGATATATTTGTAGTCCCTCTCTTTCAAAGTCCACAATAAGTTTATTTAACATAAAATAAACTTGTAAGTGTTAAAAAAGCTTGAAAATATGTTTTAAAGAAATGTCCAAGTGAAATAATCCAAAATAGAAAATTGGAGGGAATAATTTTAAGACATCTGTATAGTTGATGATGAATGTATCAAGGACTGATTTACATATGTAAATGAGATAATGAGTCATATAAGAGGTTTTGGTGACACTTTTTAGGATACAAAATTTGTTAAGAAATTTATGATGAATTTCCTTTATAGATTTGACCCAATGATATCAGCCTTGGAAGAAATTAAAGACCTATCACTTGATGAGCTTTACAAACACTTATAAATTATGAGATGAGGAAGGATCCAGTATCCATGAACAGGTCCATGAATTATGACCTAAAAATACTAATTTATATTGTTATAGAGTGATGGAATGCAGATAATGATGGCATAATGCATCGCTCCCAAATTATTTTCCCATGGCCCAGCCAAAAATGATGGCATTCAATGCATTTCTAAAATAACATTAAAATAAAATAAATATATAATTACCAAGGTAATCATAACTGGACCAAACCGGTTGGTTCCATTTATGAACCAATTAAATGACTGGATTATTGTCCAAATTACTCCTCCATGGAGTGTTTATCCTATCGGGTAAAGGGAGAGTAATGTGATTTTTTTAGTTTATTTTGAGGATTACAAAAAACACCCATACATTACTCTCCTATGGAATATTTCACTGAAGGAAAATTTCCTAGAACATTATAAAATTAATTATTTTCTCCCACCAAATTATGCATTTTCATCCATAATTGATTAATCCCTTAAAAATATTTATAAATAATAAAAAATACCAAGCAAAAAAAATATAATTTTTTTTAAAATTAAATACATGGTTTAAGTTTAATTTGGACTATGAATTGTACTTCATTAAAAAAACTTCAATAAAAATATTTTAATAATAAAAACACCCTTGGGTGAATATTTGATGAAGAAAAACTACCCAATATTAGATCATAAATGTCAAATTGAAAAAATATCAACGATACTTGGTGTTGGGGGTGATAGCATCATTGTAGCCAAAATCAGTCCTAAAACACGACAGGTGGCATGGTTCAACCTAATCCTACTTCACTAAAGAAATATACAACTTTATTCTTGTATCCTAAATTATAAATATCTTTTAGATATATCATCTCTCAAACACAATGATTTTTCATTCCTGAAGGAATTTTATCTCTCACTCTCTTGATCACACTATCTTGTGTACGATCGATCTCCATAATCGAGACACATCATCCAATTATCACTATAAGGAAGAATTTTTATAAATAACATCTCTATGGTACTCTTTTTGCACCATCGTTGAAACTTTGTTCATCATTTTTGACATTGTGGTGCCTATATGAGTTGAAGTTGTATTAGTTTTCAATAAGGTGGTAAAGTAGTTAAGTTGAAGTTGTTGTAATGAGAAGGTGAGAGATCCACCACCATTATACATGGAAAAAGGAAAAAAGAGTTGGGGTTATTTCTAGAAGAACACATGTCAATATGCCAAAAAGGCCATTTAGAGACAGTTTTTTAACAATTTAACAGTGGTTTAAACACTAGTAAATCATTTTACAGCGATTCTTCAAACTACCGCATAATGTGGTGCCATAAATTATTTTACGACGGTCTTTAGAACTGCTACATATCATTTAGTGATAGTTTTTAAATGTTTAAAATTTTTATTTATGTTATTGTTTATATATATATTATAATTTGTTATTGTTATTTAATATTCATTTACTTATTATTTATTTACATACCATTTATCCTACCATTAATTCGTATGTCATTCATGTCATGTAGAAATTAAATATATATATGAGTTGAGTGAGATTTCAAACCCCACACCACTTGGTTATTCTACAAAAACTTTACCACTCCAACAAGCACTTCATGTGATGTGTGAGTATAATTTAATATACATACATACATAAATGTGTATATATATATAAACATATAAACAAATATACATAAATAATAATATTAAGAAATAATAATAATTAATAATTAACAAAAAATAATACATAGTAAATGAATATAAAAAATTAATTAATAATTAATAAATAAAAAACCAAATGATTAAAAAATAATATAAATAAATAATAAATAATAAATAATAAATAATAAGTAATAAGTAATAACTAACAAATAATAAGTAATAAAAAACTAAATAATATAGTAATATTTAATTAATAATAATTAATAAGTTATAAGTAATAAATAAATCGGAAATAAAAAATAAAAAAGTACAATAAAGAAATAAAAAATAATAAAAAATATTAAATAGTGAATAAATGATAATTAAATAATGAATTGATAATAAATAAATGACAAATAATTAATAAATTAAAAAAATAAAAAAATAATCAATAAATAATAAGTTAATAATTAATTAATAATTAATAATAAATAATAAATGAATATATAATAAATAATTAATAAAAAATAAAAAATAATGGTGGTGAGGATGTGGCATGGAAGGAAACTATGTCGCTGGCTGAGGATGGAAATGATTGGCATGTTGTGGCGAATAGAGTGGGTGATGCACACCTTTTGAATGCTAGGAGGGAGACAAGGCTGACTAGTTTAGGTGTTCGGAGGGAAGGTCCATCATCGATTAGAGAAGGTGGGGAGCATTGTGCTGCAGTGGTCAATTGTGTGGGTAAGGTGTGTTTTTCATATCTTCCAAGTGTATGGGATGTGATATCGGCTCATTTGGGAGCTCAAGCGGTTGATACAAGGTTGGATTTGGGTGGCGAGCACCGGTTTACAAGTGTGGTGATGGTGATGGATGTGTGAAGACCTAATTTTCCCAATGCGATTAGATCAGGAATGTCCTTAGATATGAAATCTTATGGTATTTGGCTAGCTCTGGAATAATTCAAGGACTCTTTCACTGGTTGGATCTTGCGTAAGGGTTCTTAAGCACACGTCGAGTTGAATTCTGAAATGTTTGCTGAGAGAATTGAAATTGGGAAACACTCCCTGATTGTGCAGCTTTTTTTACCTAAAGGTGAGAAGAATTGGACGTTGGATGACATTATCCATCATATTTCTTTTTTATGGGGCTTCTCATATTGTAGGTTTGTCTCCCATGGACACATTTTTTACTTTTTCTTCTCTTTATATGACTCTAAACTTTAGGTGTGGAGCATAGGTTCTATATTCCTGAAGCTAAGATGGATTCATCTACATGAATGGTCTTTGAATTTTAAGGTCTTGCAGGAAATAAATGGATTCCCTCATGTATGGGTTCATCTACATAGAATCAATTGGGTCTTGTGGAATATGAGGATTTTTCTTGATATTATCATGCCAATTAGGACTCCCATCCATCTTGATTAGGAAACTGAGTTTATATGGTTTGGTCATTTTTTAGGATTTTAGTGTAGGTTTATCTTAGCTCCATCATTATTGATAAGTTAACTTTATCCACTCCCACAAATGAAATCCTAATTTATGTTTAATATGAAAGAAACCATATTTTTTGTAATGCTTGAATAGATATTGGTCATTCTCTACAGTTATGTCAGAATAAGGTCTCATGTGAGAGGTGTGTGCTAAAGGGAAATTCAGCTCCTAACTATTTTAGGATACCAAAAGTGGTGTCAGAGCCATCAATTCATGATGTAAATGTTCCTAGAAGGCCCTTTTCCAAAGGGGTTGGTGTGAAGGCTTCTGAGAAATGAAATGTTCAGATGCATAAGTTGAAGGGAAAAGGGATGATATTATATGAGCAGTCTCCATCTGGTGATAATAGTTGTCCCTAAAATTATCGGGAAAATATGTATAGGAGGGAACTTCAAATTATGGGTTTTCAACTCCTAATGTTAAATAGGGAATGAATTTGGAGACTATTGGTCTCACTGATATTGATTTGGATGCCTCTTTTGGTAGTGTTTGTCATAATGGTTCTCTAAAGGAACATTCATCTGACAGGGTTGAGGTTCCATCTAATTTACTAGCTATCCAAGGTGAGGATTCAGAGGTGGGGGCTAGAGTCATTAAAGAGTAGGGTTATTTTTCTTTTTCTCATTCCGTTGATATAGATTTTAGTGCTTCCTTAAATCATCAACATGCTAGCCAAAGTTAGATATTGCAACATGAGTATGTGGTTGTTGATTTCCACAAAGCGATCCATGATGCCTAAAAGAATTATAGTTCTTTGGAAATTGTTAAATAGGGTATCGTTTCAGATTATATAAGTGATAAGTAGTAGTATATGATTTTATTGGATATTGCTTTTCTCTCAGGCATTGGTGGTGGTTCTTCCTTTAAGGATGTTGTAATTTATTGTTGGGGAAATGTGAGTGACAATGAAGGGAAAAATATGGATCCTCAAAAAAGAAGGATATGGAAGGACTATTACAATATGCCAAGGAATTTTTCTACTAGATCATCCTCAAAGTATTTAATGGAAAAATCCACCATATAGTAAGAAAGACCCAAGGCAACAATGCTTAGGATTCTTAATCAGGATCCCTCATAGTCATAATAGGAAACAACTGATGATTCCAACTATGGATATGAGAATGATCTTTCATTTTATAATTAGAAACATGGTTTTCTATATGAGGCCATGTCCCTTTGTTTTACCCCTCCTATTCTCTTGTAATAAATTTTATTTTATCTTTTAATAAAATGTTTCAATCTCTACTTCTGGCTAGACCCTTTTCATTAATATATATATAATAAATAAGGATTAAATAAATAATAAATTCACAATAGTAAATAAATAGTAAATATAAAATAATAAATAAATAATAAATGAATAGGGATGTGGGTTTGGGATCTCTTAAATGGTAAAAATAATGGATTCTAGTATTATTAAGTGTTTATGGATATTCTGTACTTCTTGGGTTTCGATCAGCTGTCTGGAGAGCCTTCCAAGGCTCTGTCTCTAGTCTCTAAACATGATCTGAGGCCCTTTGCAGGCATTTTTACTATGACTGGTAGATCTTGTGTGCCCCCAAATTAGAATAATGAAGATAGTTGGTGACCACAATCTTTTTTCTGAGACTCCTCCACTGGCAGGATCCTCATGAGAGGCTCATCAGCTCATGTTACAGCTAATTTGGAGGTTTTGTAAGAGAGGGTGGACATGGGTAAAAATTCTCTTATCACGAGGCATGTTCTCCCCAAAGTTTATAATCCATGGTAGCTTGTGGATCTAGTATCTGGTATTTCTATCATATTGGGGTTCTTATATTGGATGTGTATTTAGTTATGTCATGGTTTTTTCCACTACATTTTTCTTTTAGATGAATCCAAGCTACATGAATGGAGTTCTTATTCCCTATTCTTGAAGCCTAGTTCACTTTACCTTGATGAATAGTCCCTGAATCTCAACGTGTCATGGAAAAGGAATGATATTTATAATTTTTGGATTAAGATACATGGTCTTAATTAAATATAGTGTCACCCTAATATCATGCATGATATCGCCACAAAAATTGGGACCCCTATCCGCATGGACAGAGAGACTCAGTAAGTTCAGTTTGGACATTTTTCTTATAGAATATCGGTTGAGGTTGAACTAAGTTATAATTTAATTAATAATTTTATTCTGTCCACTCCGAATTATTAATTTAACCTTTGTGTTTAATATGAAAATTATCCAAAATTTTGTGATTCTTGCAAGAATTTTGGGTATTTGATGGAGAATTGTCATAGAAAGATCTATTGCATGACTTGTGGCTTGAGGGGTGTTCTGGACTATTATTGAAAATAAAATGGGAAGGATGAAAATCAACATAATCATAATGGTATAAGATTTTAGGGGCATCCTTTAGGTTATTTGAATGTCCAGAAATTTGGTTTTTTTTCTTGCCAGTGAAGATTGTTAATAAGGGTCAGGCCTTGAGTAAGGGGAATCCCTCTCCAAACAAGGGGAAGTCCTTGGACTTTATTATTGGTTCTTCTTCATTGAAGGTGATCAAGATAGAAGATGTTTAGGAATATTACAAGGAATTGCCTTATGTAGGGTCCTCTTTGACAGGCCATGTAGGGGAAGGTATCAACCATGAAAATGGTACATCACTTGGGGATAATCAGGCTTCCATTATTATAGCACCTTAAGTCTCTTGGAAGTAGGGAATGGAATTTATCTCAAATAAAATTCAACAGTAAAAATCATGAGCTAACAGAGAAGAGGAGGATAAAATTTCTACCTCATTTTGGGAGGTTCTAGTTCATTTATTATTGGATGTTAAGCTGGTTGATTTTGAAGATATAATATGAGGGTGAACTTGAAGTGAAAACACAGGCTGACAAGTAGTTATGTAAAGAAAAAGGCATGGTTACTAAGGGGATAAAGGTAAAGATAAATACAAACACTATTTCTAGTAAAATATAAAATTCCTGTAACACCCAAATATTTCATTTTAAGTTAGTTATTCAAATTAATTCAATAACTTACACTACACACAACATCGAGTTCAAGCGCACCATGACTTACCAAACTAGCCGTTCAAAAGCCGTTATGAATATTATTAACAAAATTTTGAACTTCATATAACCCTTATAATTTTCGAATCCATATTATCAGTTTCTTAGATATAATGTAAGGAAAAATTCATATTTTTCAGATAAAAGAAGTATTTTTTAAAAAATGAAATTTTACCGCCTTTTAATGGCGAACCCTTTTTAAATAAAATATTTGAAACTTTTATATATTCAATTTGACAAAATAAACTTCTTCTTTGGGATCGTGACATAATAATTTAGTTTCAATAAATTTTTGGTGGTTTTCTGATAAATTTCATATTTGAATGAATAGTAAAAAATAATATATTTTAACCGAAGAAAACTTTTTTAATCAAAATAATGTATAGTGTTCAACTATACATTTTAATGGTTTGGATGTATAATTAGATTATATTTTTACCATTTAATAAAATGTTAGTCATTGGAAGTAATTTCACTTTGAAATTGGACATAAACAAATGTCAATCTTTTGGTAGTTATTATTTTATAAAAATATGCTTTTTGGTTTTGACAACGGGAATTAATTTTAAACTAATAAATGAAATTTCTATGTTTTGAATTTGGTAAAATATAATACATTTCTGAATTTAGAATATCAAAATTAGGTTAGGTGGAATATTTAATATGTTTCTGAAAACTTTTAATTTTTGATGAATAGTGAAAACACTGAGTTATAGTTTAAAACCAAATTTTTATTTAAATAAATATTTATTTTATTTAAATTTATTTTAGGTCAAAAAAGATACAAAATACCTATATAAGTTAAATGTAATTAATTGGAGTCAGTTTATAATAATTTTAAATATATAAAAATTTTATTGAACTTTTCATCGTCTTTTACCCACCACCTAGTAGAATTTGAAAATTCACATAGAACCTAATTTTACCACTTCTGTGAGTGGAATTTTAAAAATTCAAGAGACATGGTTAATATAAAGGCGTAAAATGTGGTTCAATAAGATAAAAATAATTTTTGTGAATAGTAAATTTTAACTTTTATTTACCATGGATAAAAGTAAATAGAGAAATTAAGGGTAAAAATGATATTATTATTACCCGAACACATGTCCTAATTCTATTGGATAAGTATAATTTGACCAAAAACAACCTTAGGAATAAAATATGGACCTATTTGGTCTACTTGGATTAGATTAGGACATTTATTATTATTTAATTCAGAGAAGAGTTAAAAGGGTAAAAATCAAAGTTTAATAACTAATTTTTTTTATTATAGGGTTACACATAAGATAAATTCGATTATAAATATTCATTAGAAATATAAAATGATTTCCTAAATAAGGGTATTTTATTTATATTTTTTAGACATTAAATAATTTAATATATTTATGACACAATGGTGATGGAGTAATTACCTAATTAATAAAATATTAAAATAATTGATATAATAAATATCCAAATAAATGTCATTTGAGACTTTTTATGAATTAAACTAATTTTATAGGTTAATATGAGATATTAGTTTTGGTTAGATGAATTTTTTTAATGTAATAATTCTGTTATGAATTTAGAAAAAACAAAATACCAAATAGTGTCAAAATTGACATAAAAGAGTTTTTAAAACAAATATTATATTATTAATTGGTATTCTATTTCTAAAAATATAATGTTCAGAAAAAATACTTATATAATGTTATTTGTATCATTAATGAACCACTTTGGGTTCTCTTGGAAGTATATAGTATGTTTATTAACCATATAATATAAAAATACAAAGAGACATGGTAAATGTCAAATATTTAACTAAGAGTTAAATCTAAAAGTTAAGGTTAATATAGTGACCCAAACCTATCTAAAACCTATTAGTTGAGTGTTTTTATACCCATCCTCACCTTATCCATTAAATAATCCATTTTAGGGCCATTATAAACTGAAAATTATTTTATTATAAAATAATATTTCTAGCTTTTCCTAAGGTGGCCCTCACCCCTCTTATAAAAGGGCACTCCCACTTCTCTCTAATACACACCTTCAAAGCCATTGGGATCAGCCAAACCCTATCCAAATACCCTATTAACTATCCAAAATTCATCCTAGAAGCCCTCCTTTAGTCAGAAATCTTACCTAAGGATCCATTTTGATCAAATCAAAAGGAATAACCAGAAGAAGAGGTAATAATTTCACCACCCTCTTTCAAGTTCTTTTCTTCTTCCACTTCGTCTCTCTTTGTTATTTCTATTATAAAATAATAACTCTATTATATTCTCTATACTGTGATGTTATTATAAATATGGTACAACCATATTCATTATTCTATCCATCTTTTGAATGAGATGTCACCATACCTGTGTACGTACGGATTACCGTCTCCACATCGTGGTGTAATTGTTATTCAATACATTATTATTTTGATGGTTATAATAATGATGTGTAATTGATTTAAATCATAAATATAACATGATAATTATTCTGTATATATGATATAACATTCAATTATATATTATTTTAATATCAAAAGAATGATATTGTCGCCCGTGCGTATGTACGGATTACCGTTTCCATGAACGCGATGAGATTCATTCCCCATCATATACATTCAAGACTAAATTTAATTTTATGATTAAAAATAATGTTTAGAGACATGATAAAATTATGGATATGAATAATATACATCCCATCCATAACAAATATGACTCACATAAAAAAGAATATAAAGCAAAACGAATCTGTTAACACCCAAAATGACGACAATACTAAGATATTATTAACAAAGCAATTTTAAAAGATCATATATGATATCATATTAATGTATATTATTCTTGTATAATTTAATAAAAAATAGTTAACCTTTATACAGGAGGTTAACCTACCCTCGACCAAGTAAAAAGTACAAAGTAAGGGGTTTCTTATCTCAATTTTTATTCCGTGAGATTTCCATTGTTCACCACTTATTTATTGCATGTAGTGTGAGTATTTCCCATGATTGTATTAATTATGTAATATAAATTAATTTATGGATATATACATCATAATTGTATGATCCTTCTTTCATGAGTGTATGTTTCGTAAGTTACCAAATCGATAAGGGAATTTGAAATTTCAATTTCCACTCATTCGGCTTTACTCATTCTTCATTGATTATTTTACACCAAGATTATGTGTGGAATCACTATTCATTTTTTATGTCATAATTTCCACTCCCCTTTCTGTGGATCTACTTTTGATACACATAATAACTCCATTGATAAATTCTCAAGTCATTGATATGAACTTTATAAGATTAGTTTTAACTCAATCTCCATTTATTGAGTTAAACATCCAATTTATTGGCATTGTTTCTAAAAGAATATGTGTGAATGTCCTATGATTGATTTAAACTGAATATGAAATCATATTGAGTGTATTTTTATTTTTCACACATAATTATGCTATTGATTTATCCTTAACCTAAGAATACAGTATTTATAAGAGATTTCATTTCAAGTTACATTCCATTGAGAATTCTTTTTGTTATACACCAATTCACTTTTATAAGGATTATATAATGTAATTTGACATAGTATATCATGAATCCCTTTATTCTCATTATATTATAATGTTTTTATTACCACAATTATTTGTATTCAAGTGTCACTATTTTGGTTAAGAACTCTAACTAAAATATCATTTTAAATGTTTTAATGATTTATTATTCTAAATATTTTCCATTAATTTCCATGTTTTAAAAATGGTTTTAAGGATTTATTTATATAGACATTGAATTTTTAAAACTAAAATTCCTTTTAAAAGTTTCAAAGCGGTATGGGACACTTTGATTCAAAAATCTATTTTTAAACGGCTTTTTGACAAATAGTGTGACTTTTAAATGTTTTCAAGAAAAAGGGGGATATTTCTCTCAAATAGTTTTGATGATTATTTTCATATATGTTGATATCCTTCATTATTCTTGATTGAGGTTAATCTGTTACAATACAATCTTCCATATTGTGTTGAATTAGTTATGTTTGACTGTGGATGTGAAATTTTTATACCATTCATGGTTTGGGGATAAAATATTGACATTTTTTATGCTAGTTTCAATACAAATGTTTATGTTATGTTTCAAACTTTTCATATGAGGTATTCATTGGACTTAATAAGTGGCGGGTGGAGCCCTCTATAGCTCCGCGATGAATTGGTAGGTCTCATGAGACAAACTAGTGTCTTGGCATAAGGCCTTGACAAAATATTATTTGTAGTCTTGGAATGAGGCTTTGTCTATGTGGTTATGATGTCTGGCATTATGCATTCCATCATTATGTGATTAGCTATTGATATTTCATGTGGTTATTCGACTAGTAGAATACCCAAGACTATGTTTTATTATGGAATTATTCACTCAAATCATATTCCTACCATAAAGTGTTCATGTTATTTATTTGTAAAAGTGTGTGTTTTCAATTATTCACCATGCCTAATGTTTATCTTATCTTCCACTGTACTGCTTACTCTTACTGAGAATTTGAGCTCACCCCTTTCTTATGTTTCATTTTCCCAGGATATGAAGAAGTTAGTCATGAGTGACTTGCAGGCATAATCTAGGAAGCTTGGATGTTTCAAATGGAATAATTTAGTGTTGTTCTTTATTTTCAAGTTGTAATGTTGATCTTATGAATGTATATAGTATTTCCTAGGCTACTAAACTGATCGGTCTTTCGGGACCTGATTTCCTTGTATCCTGCCAATGTTATGTAACAATGCACCGACTCTGGGTAACTGGGGTTGGGGTGTTACAGATGGTATCAGAGGAAGTTTAGTAAAAACATTGGAAACTAGATTTAGATAAACTCTAATTAGAGCACATATCCCTAAGATAGACTTTAAGGATTAGTATAGAGGAAATTCCTAAAATTTTGGTATTGTAGTGATTTTCTGATTTTTCCAAGAAATACATCCCTGTCTGGATTTGAGTAGGTAGTGGCGGCTCTGGCACATATGTACCTAGGGGTAAAACCCGAAAACACCGCTTTGAGCTAGACTCGAACGGGAACTGGTGCACGACAACGGGCCTTGCGGTACTATTGGTTATGACACTCCCAAGGGATATGCTTAAGACAATTTACATTTTCTTTACAAACTGATTTGATGTATTTCAATATAATATAAGAATAAATGACCTTGGTTAATCCTAAGGTGTTTCAAATTGAAAATATGGTGTCATGATATTCTATAAATGATTTTATGAGTACTATTACTCACATAATGATATTTGGTTTTAGTCAATGGATGGATTCCAAGGAAGTCATAGTAACTTGGAGAATGATGTTCAAGGTGGGAATGGTGGTGTAAATGAGGAACAAAATGGAATGTTGATAGGCCTAAAAGGTATCATGTTCATGCCAAATCAGTTTTCCCAAAATATGATCAACAACATATATATTAACCAATTCCTGGACTCAAAAATGCAGAGAAAGCTGATGAATGATAAGAGCTCCAACAGTGGAGACCATGGAGAAAAGAATCCTCAATTTCTATCATGCAGGAAATGTGGAAAGAGACACCCAGGAAAGTGTCTCAATGGAACAAAGAAATTATTTACGTGTGGGAAAGAAGGACATAAAGTGAATAATTTCCAATAAAAACTGAAGAGTACAATGGAAGAAAATAAAAATGGTCCAAAGAATCCATTTACAGTCATTTTCCATAAATATAGGGGAACTAGACATTACCTGACTGAATTCCCAATTCTATAGGATATTTTATTGGTCAATGAAAAAGCTTTGTGGAAATAAATGGTTGGAGAAATGTTTAAAAGTATTAGTGCTTCTTGTTGATGGGATTACTTTGAAATAATTTTCTCTTGTATTTGTAACCCTATAGTTTGTCATGTTAAAATGATATTTGGGGAAGACTTATCTTTTCTCTTGTGGATATAGTTATAAATAACCATTTGGTTTTATATGATCATTGGGTTTGAGGAAATTAAAAGTTATTATATTTTAGGATGAAAATGAAAGGTATGGGATAACATTTGTGGTTAAATTATGTTATGGTTATTTTGATTAATTTATCTCATTTTGGTAATGTTATAAAATATATTTTTTGAAAAAGTACAACACGCAGACTGAGTGACAACCCATCACGTCAGAAAAGATGTGGGAATCAAACCCACAACCAGAGTGCGATTGGGATTTATCACCTACCACTAGACTACGTGAAGTCCCTGGTTAGTGTGACAAATTATTTTTAGTTAAATGATTTTATTGATCAATAATAATTTGATTTGGGATCTTATGTCTTATCAAATGAATACCCTTAGTACAAAAAAATTATGTGGTGATTAAGTGATAAATGTTATTTTAGAAGCCGTTCACTTTTTTGGGAACACTATATGTCCAAGGAAAATATAATGCTATGGGATTTCATTTTAGGAGTAATGGTGGATTTTTATCTATGTTTTTATTGTGGATTTATACAGATTTGGGTTATTTATGTAAATGATTAACCTATAATAGAAAATATGTGATTTGGTTAATTACTTTTAAGTATGTGACTTTGAGAGTAGTTGATGTCATTTGGAGATACAATTTAACGTGGAAGACTACATAACCAAATTCTTCTAAGTTTTGGGTTTCAATATTAGTTTGGATTATATTGAAGGATTTAAAGGACAATTGTTTATTTAATGGTATTTATTTAACTTTTGGGTATTGTTGGTTTAATTTTAGAAATTATGATCAGTGTTTCTTTCTCTAAAGGAATATCCTTTAGGGGGATCATCAAATATTTTACTAACTGTTTTGGTTTTTATTAATCTCTAAATACAAGGTAAATATATAGTTTATCCCTTGTGGACAATGTGATTCTCTAGATGTTTATTCTAGTTCTTCCGGTGTGACCAAGTCTTCTTGAATACTCATCGTTTAAAAAAATGATTTAGTGGTAGAAATTTATTAATGAATGAAACTCTACTTAAAAAGTAAGTATATATATTTATGTTCTTAGTCAATCTCATATATAAATTTCTCATATTTATGAAATGTAACTTAAAACAAATTTTTTTTTGTCCGTTTTCTTTTCCTACTCGGAAACTAATGACTCTTTGTCCCATCACATGTTTTTGGTTTTCTTATTATTAAATTTCTCCTGATCATGTTTTCTATCCCTCTCCATTAGAACTTGACACTTATTTTATCTTCCGTATCCACATTTTCCTACATGGAAACCTAGTATGGGTTATCTTGGGTGACCTTTATACTTTTCTTTATTTCATTTAAAGTGATAGTTTTATTGACTCTTTTTCCAATGTCGGACTTTCCATTATATTCCCAAGCCCAATTTTAAAAATTGCGAGGACGCAATTTATTGAAGGAGGGAAGAATGTAACACCCCAAGATTTCATAGTAAGTTAGTTCTTCAAAGTAATTCAATAACTTACACTACACGCAACATCGAGTTCAAGCACACCACGACTTACCAAACTAGCCATTCAAAAGAGGTTATGAATAGTATTAATAGAATTTTGATCTTTATATAACCCTTATAATTTTAGAATCCATATTATGAGTTTCTTAGACATAATTTAAGGACAAATTCATTTTTTCAGATAAAAGATGTATTTTTCTAAAAATGCAATTTTACGGCCTTTTAATGGCGAACCCTTTATAAATACAATATTTGAAACTTTTATATATTCAATTTGACAAAATAAAATTCTTCTTTGGGATAGTGACATAATAATTCAGTTTTAATAAATTTTTGGTGTTTTTCTGATAACTTTCATATTTGGGTGAATAGTGAAAAATAATATATTTTAACTGAAAACAAAATTTTTAATCAAAATAATTTATAGTGTTAAAATATAAATATGAATGGTTTGGATTTATAATTAGATTATATTTTTTCTATTTAATCCAATTTTTGTCAGTGGAAGTAATTTCACTTTGAAATTGGACATAAAAAATGTCAATCTTTTGGTAGTTATTATTTTATAAAAATACCATTTTTGGTTTTGACAACGGGAATTAATTTTAAACTAATAAATGAAATTTATATGTTTTTTATTTGGTAAAATATACTTCATTTTTGTATTAATAATATCAAAATTATCTTATGGTACATTTTTGGTATGTTTCTGAAAACTTTTAATTTTTGATGAATAGTGAAAAACATAGAGTTATAGTTTAAAACTGAATTTTTATTTAAATAATTATTTATTTTATTTAAATTTATTTTAGGTCAAAATAGATACATTATACCTATATAAGTTCAGTTTAATTCATTAAAGTCATTTTATAATAATTTTAGATATATAAAAATTTTATTGAACTTTTCACCGTCTTTTACCCACCTCCTGGGAGAATTTGTAAATTCACATAAAAGTTAATTTTACCACTTCTGTGAGTGGAATTTAGAAAATCCAAGAGACATAGTTAATATCAAGGAGTAAAATGTGGTTCAATAAGATAAAAATAATTTTTTGTGAATAGTAACCTTTTACTTTTATTTACCACTGTTAAAAGTAAATAGGGTAATTGAGGGTAAAAATGATATTATTATTACCCTATCACATGTCCTAATGCTATTGGATAAGTATAATTCGACCAAAAACATCCTTAGAATAAAATATGAACCTCTTTGGTCTACTTGGATTAGATTAGGACATTTATTATGATTTAATTCAAAGAAGAGTTAAAAGAGTTAAAATCAAAGTTTAATAACTAATTTTTTTTAATATAGGGGTAAACATAAGATAAATTAGATTATAAATATTTATTATAAAGATAAAATTTTTTCATACATAATGGTATTTTATTTAAATTTTTATAAATTAAATAATTTAATTTATTTAAGACACAATGGTGATGCAATAATTACCTAATTAATGAAATATTAAAATAATTGATATTATAAATATCCAAATAAATTTAATTTGAGACTTTTTATGACTTCCACAAATTTTATAGGTTAATATTACATATTAGGGTTGGTTATATGAATTTTTTTCGAAGTAATAATTCTCTTATGAATTTAGAAAAAACAAACTACCAAATAGTGTCAAAATTGACATAAAAGAGTTTTCAAAACAAATATTATATTATTAATTGATATTCTATTTCTAAAAATCCAAGGCTTGGCCAAAATACTTATATAATAATATTTTTATCATTAATTAACCACTTGGGGTTCTCTTGTAAGTATATATTATGTTTATTAACCATATAATATAAAAATACAAAGAGACATGGTAAATGTCAAACTATTTAACTAAGAGATAAATTTAAAAGTTAAGGTTTATATAGTGACCCAAACCTGTATAAAACCTATTAGTTTAGTGGTTTTAGACCCATACCCAACTTATCCTTTAAATAATCCATTTTTAACCATTAGAAACCGAAAATTATTTTATTATAAAATAATATTTCTAGCTTTTCCTAAGGTTCCCCTCACCCCTCTTATAAAAGGTTACTCCCACTTATATCTAATTCACACCTTCAAAGCCATTTTTCTCTGCCAAAACCAACCCAAATACCCTCTCAAATATCCTCCATTCATCCTAGATTCCCTACTTTAGTCATAAATCTAACCTAAAGATCCCTTTTGATCAAATCAAAAGGAAGAACCTTAAGAATAGGTAATAATTGCATCACCCTCTTTCATGTTCTTTTCTTCTTCCACTTATTCTTTCTTTTTTATTTACATTCTAAAATAATAAATCTGGTATCTTATATATACTGAGATTTTATTATAAATATGGTACAACCATATTAATTATTCTATCCATCCTTTGAATGACATGTCACCATACGTGCGTACGTATAGATTACCGTCTCCACGTCGTGGTGTAATTGTTATTCAATACATTATTATTTTGATGAGAATAATAATGATGTGTAATTGACGTAAATAATAAATATAACATGATAATTATTCTGTATATATGATATAACATCCAATTATATATTATTTTAACATCAAAATAATGATATTGTTACCCGTTTTTATGTATGGATTACCATCTCCACGAACACGATGATATTCATTCCCCATCGCATCCATTCAAGACTAAATTTCATTTGATGATTAAAAATATTGTTTAGAGAAATGATATCATTTTGGATATGAATAATATACATCCCATCCATAACAAATATGACTCGCATAATAAAGAATATAAAGGAAAACGAATCCATTAACACCTGAAACGATGATAATACTAATATATTATTAACAAAGCAATGTTAAAAGATCATATATGAAATCATATTAATTTATATGATTCTTGTATAATTTAATAAAAATTATTTCACCATTATACAGGAGGATAAACTACCCTAAAACAAGGAAAAAGTACAAAGTTAGGGGTTTCTTATCTCACTTTTAATTCTGTGAGATTTCCATTGTTCACCACTTATTTATTGCATGTGGTGTGCGTACTATCCATGATTTTATTCATTGTGTAATATACATTAATTTATGGATATCTACATCATAATTGTATGATCCTTCTTTCATGTGTATATTTTTCATAAGTTACCAAATCGATAAGGGAATTTAAAATTTTAATTTCCACTCATTCGGCTTTAGGCATACTTCATTGATTATTTTACTCCAAGATTATGTGGAATGACTATTCATTTGCTTATGTCATAATTTCCACTCCCCTTACTATGGATAAACTTTTGATACACATAATTACTCCATTGATAAATTCTCATGTCATCGATATGAACTTGATAGGAGTAGTTTTAACTCAATCTCCATTTATTGTGTTAATCATCCAACTCGCTGGCATTGTTTTTACAAGAATATGTGTGAATGTCCTCTGATTGATTTACACAGAATATCCAATCATATTGAGTGTATTTATATTTTTCACACATAATTATTTCATTGATTTATCTTTACCCTAAGGATACAGTCTTTATAAGAGATTTCATCTCAATTTACATTCCATTGAGACTACTTTGTTGTTATACACCAATTCACTTTTATATGGTTGATATAATGTACTTTGACATAGTATATCATGAATACCTTTATTCTTATGATATTATAAATTTTTTATTACCTCAATTATTGGTATTTAGGTGTCTCTATTTTGATTAGGAACTCTAACTAAAATATCATTTTAAATGTTTTAATGATTTATTATTCTAAACCTTTATCATTAAAGTCCATGTTTTAAAAATGGTTTTAAGGATTTATTTATATGGACATTGAAGTTTTAAAACTAAAATTCATTTTAAAAGTTTCAATGTGGTATAGGACACTTTGATTCAAAAATCTATTTTTAAACGTCTTCTTGTCAAATAGTGTGACTTTTAAATGTTTTCAAGAAAAAAGGGGGATATTGCTCTGAAATAGTTTTGATGATTATTTTCATCTATGTCGATGTCCTTCATTATTATCGATTGATGTTAATCTGTTACAATAAAATCATCCATATTGTATTGAATTAGTTATGTTTGACTATGGATGTGCTAGTTTTATACCATTCATGGTTTGTGGATAAAGTATTGAAATTTCGTATGCTAGTTTTAATACGAATGTTTATGTTATGTTTCAAAATTTTCATATGAGGAATGAATTGGACTTAGAAAGTGACGGGTGGAGCCCCCTATAGCTCCTCGATGCATTGGTAGGTCTCATGAGACAAACTAGTGTCTTGGAACAAGGCCTTGACAAAATATTTTTTGTAGTCTTGGCACGAGGCCTTGACTATGTGGTTATGATGTCTAGCATTATGCATTCCATCATTATGAGATTATATATTGATATTTCATGTGGTTATTAGACTAGTGGAATACCCATGACTATGTTTTATTATGGAATTATTTACTCAGCTCATATTCTAACCATAATGTGTTCATGTTAATTATTTGTAAAATCATGTGTTTTCAAATATTCACCATGCCTAATGTTTATGTTATCTTCCACTTTATTTCTTACTCTAACTGAGCATTTGAGATCACCCCTTTCTTATGTTTCATTTTCCCAAGATATGAAGAAGTTAGTTATGAGTGAATTGCAGTCATAATCTAGGAATCTTGGATGTTTCTACTGGAATAATTTATTGTTGTTTCTTCTTTTCAAGTTGTAATGTTGATCTTATGAATGTATCTAGTATTTCCAAGGCTACTAAACTGATCCGTCTTTCAGGACATGGTTTTTTTGTATCATGACAATGTTACGTAATAATGCACCAACTCTGGGAAACTAGGTTCAGGGTGTTACAATTCCAAGTAGGATCATACATAAAATGTGTATTAGGATAAGAATAAGGCTATGGAAAGTACTCTCATTTCCCATGTACAAAGTGGGAAGGTGGCTATCAACGATAGTTTCCATAAGGAGATTTCCTCTAAGAAATCTGATCTTTTGAATAGGGGGTCTCAACACCCTGAACACAACATGTTTTCTATCAATAGATTGATTTCAATGAAGAGGGGACATATTTTATATCTGATACTACTAGTACGATCTTGTTCTCCACAAGCAGTGTAGATGCTCACAAGGTCCTCACTAGAGAGGAAATTTATATGTACAGGGAGGGGGATCTAGACAACATGTACCCAATTCTACTAGGAAAAGGACCACACCCTCGGTAGTGTACTTATCTAATACCTCACAGATATCAATGGAGGGACCTCAATTATTTTCTGTTTTTGTCGTCCAATCGGGAGGAAAAAAATAGATTTTTATTAAGAAGGAGACAAGTCAGGGAAGTCCTTTTAGTGAACTATCCATTGGATAGTACAATATTTTAATAAAAGTGGAATCAACTAGTTTATTAGTTCCCATTAATCCTTGTTATCTAATGGATCCTTTAGGTGAACCTTTATACTTTTCATCATGTCAAAAACTGGGCCTTCAGATAAAGATACCACACATGAAATGGATGCTTTGGCATATGATCATCAGATTCTTTCCACACCATTTAAACAAGTATCTAAGAATTATAATCTATTAAAGTCATAGATATTTACCTCAATCTCCATTGGAGTTCTATAACCATATCATTATATATAATTCATATCTAAAGAAAAAGAGGATCAGTTATAACTCCTTGAAATTGAAGACCTTCTAAAGAAGGTTAGTGGTGGTGAGTATACCTCTCAGGATGATGTTATATTGTGTGGGTCAAATGGATCAAAAGATCCCGATGAACCTTGGAAATTTGTTAGGACTTGTAGGATAGGTCAATATCCAAGAATTAAGGGTCAGGTATGTGGTCAAATTAATTGGGGGACTCATCACAATGGGATCCTAGATGATCAAAAGGAAATTATTAAAAAACTTGGTATGAATCTATAACTATATGACCCATATGGGACTTTAAGGAGAGATTCCCATAGGGGGGGGTGAATCAAGGAATGAAAATTATTATTGTTTCTCCACATTCCCATGAATATATCATTTTCCAACCCAATTTTGACCTCACTTATTATTAAGTCCACTCTTGTGTTCATCTGTTAAGGGATTATCTAATTAACTAATGCACTCATCTTGGAATTATTTAGATAACATTGATGATTTCTCAATCCACATTCACTAATTTTCATCCTATAGAATATAAGTAAACCATGCACACAATATATGTTAATTTTACTTGGTTCACCCACACTAGGCTACATCTAATAATCACACACATATATTGTGTCGATGCACCAAAATCCACTAATATTCCCTAGTATTATGGATACAATGTTTCACTTTAGGTCACCTTGTTCTAGGATCACTACCATTACAAGATTTAGGTTTTGGCATATTAGCACCCAAGGGTCACTCCCATTATCCTCTCCCATCGCAAAATTCTTCAAGAGGGATTGATTTTTGGATCATTGGTCAATACGTGAAATCACATTCTGATAATTGATGAATTGATTAGTTTCTATTTATTTTCACTATACTCTTTCACAAATTGGTTTTGGATATTGCTAATGTAGCAACTTCTTATTCCCTATTGAACTAGTCTTCAAGGAATTTCTCCTTTATAAATATCTAAAATAATTTCAAATCACTTTCTGTTTCGTGGAAAATAATACTTTCAAGGAACCTTTTCAACAATCTCGTGAGACTTTCCTCTTATTCGTGTTGATTCACACTTTCACGAAACATATAGTTTTTTTGTGAGATTCATAACCTTTCACAAATTCTTCTAAACCTTTGTAAAAACCATTGTTCATATTGTAACAAGTCATTTATTCATGGGAAATATGTTCTTTTGAATCATTCATGCAAGAAAAAACCTTCACGAAACTTTTTCATGAATTTGGATCCTTGAGATATTCAACAAGTCTGGTTTCTTCAAATGAGAGAGGTATTCACCTATTTATATATATTTCTTCGACTTAAAGAAAATATCAATCTCACTACTACCTTTTCCCCAAACTCTTCATTCATGTTCACAAATCTCAATTTCTTTTCAAATATTCTTAGAAAATTTTTATAGTAAAAAAATTACCGACCTTCATAAATATTTCTGAGAAATTTCATAGTTGAGAAACATACCATATTTTTTCTTATTAGTCCAGAATCCTTTTTCAAAAACATTCTCTCATGAATCTGTAAACCGTCACACCACCAAACCATCGCCAATTCCATGAATTTTACATATTTTTATAACGTAATACTGGACCTTTTTCTTGAAGCACCCATACCTCTATGTTGAATATTTTTCAATTTAGCTAGTCAATAATCATGCTAAAACTCTACAATTAACCTTTTCATGATTCAACCTTTTATGGGTTCTCATATTTCTTTGAAAATTTCAACACGTTTTTCATTATTATCATGATTAACATTTTGGAATCACACATTATTTCATGCACTCCATGACTTTCCCTCTACCAAGATCATCACGATCTCATGCAGTTATTGACATGGTGAACAAAAAATACAACATGCTTCACCGCACCATGTTAATGGAAACACCAAATCCAAAAAACCAACTCACAAAGGTTGACAATGATTTGTTTGACAATGAATCTAACAGAAAATACAAAGAAACACCAATTCTCTTTGGTGTCCAATAGTAACTGATGAGGCTAGTTTCTTTGTCTCACCCCATCCTCCTCCTCACATTTGTTTTTTATCATAATAAATGGACATGGACCTTGTCCTTTTCAAAAATAAATAAATAAATAAATAAATAATACATTCATAATAAGTTAATATTTAATAGTTAAAAAGTAATAATTAATAAGTAATAATTAATAAATAATAAATAGTAATTAATAATCTATTAATAATAATTAATAATTAAAAATAATTAATATTAATTAGTAATTACTAATAATAATTAATAATAAATAATAAAAATATCATTATAGAGTTGATGAGGTCATAGGGTCAATTTCTGAGACCTAAAAATCTAAAAATTAATAATATATATTTTTAAAAAATCGACGGCTACTGATAACGATGGTGGAACACGTCCCTCCTGCATTCCTTACTTATGGGCCATCCAAAACCATGGGAATTGATGAATTTCTAAAAAACAATAAATAAAATAAATATATAATTATTAGGGAAGTCATAACTAGACCAAACTGACTGGTTCCATTCATGAACCTGTGATTTTACCAGATGATTGCCAAACTTAATCACCCAAGGGGTGTTTATACTCTTGGGAATAGAGAGAGGGATATAATTTTATTTAGTTCATTTTGAGGATAACTAAAAACTACCCTACATTACTCTCCCATGGTATGTTTCGTTGAAGATAAAATCAATCAAAATTCAGCAAATTGATCATCTTCAACCACAAAACTAATCATCATCATCCATAATTAATGAACCCCATAAATTTTTTTATAAATAATGAAAAATACAATTTTTTTTAAATATTTTAAACTAAATTTTATGATTTATGTTTAATTTGGAGGACGACATGAACTTCATTAAAAAAACTCCAATAAAAATATTTAAACAACCTTAGATGAAGAATTGATGTCAGAAAACTAACCAATCATAAATCATAAATGTAAAATTGAAAAAAAACCATGATACTTGTTTTTTGGTGAAAAACCTTTATAATAGTGAAAATTAGTCTCAAAACACCAAAAATGGCATGGTTCAAACAAAACATACTTCACCAAATAAATCTGAAACTTTTTTATTGGACCCAAAATTATAAATATCTCTCAGAGATATCATCTCAAAAATAATTAGATTCACTCACACATGAAGGAATTTTATCACCCACTCTCATGATCACACCATCATGTGTAACACCGATTTTCATATTCTGGAAAAGTCTTCGGATTGAAAATATAAAGAATACATTCACTATATAACATCTTAATGAATCTCATTACACACCATCATCTACACTTCATCCATAATCATCAATGTTATTGTTCCCATATTAGTTGAAGTTGTATTTTTTGTTAATAAAGAGGTTGAAATGTAAAGTCAATGTTATTTTAATGAGAAGCAGAGTGAGATTCGGCCATTATACATGGAAAATTAAAAAAGAGTTGTGGTTGTTGTTTAAAGAACATGATAGAAATGATTCAAGAAACCTTGATACATGATTTTTATGTGTTTATCTTCAATATAAAGAAATTTATTGAGTGTGAGAGTGTCATCTACAAAATTAGATGATAGTTTGATGTGTCTAAAATTCAATTTGAATAATTCTCTAATCTAAATTCTTTATAAATTTTGAAAATTCTAGAAAATATAAGGATGAACTCCCAATTCATATGGATGAAACCCATGAATGTGAATATCATATACAACTTCTTAAGAGTCATCCAATAATTTATAAAGATCATTCTAAACTTTGTAAATCTGGAAAATTCCAGAAAACGTAAGGATGAACTCCCAATCCATATAAATGAAACCCCTGAATGTAAAGATTTTGTTTGACTTCGTATGGGTTACTGATCACATCATAAAGATCATTCCAAACTTCATAATGACAAGTATAATGTTCATAAAGATGAAACATGAGTTCGTAAAGATCATTTTACAATTCATAAATATAAATTCTAACTTCATAAATATAGAGTTGCAATGTAATGTTTGAGAATCACTACATAAAGGTAATATAGACCTATATAAAGGAAATGATGAAAAACTAGATGATGTGTAAAGGAAACACTAAAAAAAATGATTCTTTATAAAGGTTGTTTGTGTTTCTAGAATTAATTTATAACGAAGATGGGAGTCTAATTATGACCATGCTTAACTTAATCCGCATGGATTTAAATATCACAATTACATTAATTAGGATTTTAATTTAAACTGAGTGAACAATATAAACCTGAATGTGATTATGTGAAGTAAAATGGATCCACCCTATGAGAAGATAAGTTTTACCATGATGGATGCTGAGATGATTTCCACACCACAAGATAAAGTGTCATGTCACAGTGGATGCATCTGAACATGCATTCTTATGTAGAATATTTTGAGAAAAATTAGATTAGATTTTGTGGAGTTTGAAGCTGTGATATTTTCAATATTGTATGAGGATGTAAAGTGATTATTTTTTGGATAATTTAAATATGGATCCTAATTGAGTTCTAAATTGAGAAGATAAAGTAATTATAATTAAAATATTAGGTGATGTAAATCAACCAAGTATATAAGAGATATTATTGACAATAATATGTTTTTAATATTTGTTAACTGACAATATATGTAAGAGAATTAAAAGTGTTCTAATCATGGAGAAAATCTTCACATTCAAGAGAGATTTTGGATCCCAAATCTATGAAAGATGTATATTGCATCCAAGATATATTTTGCATCAATGAATTTGATAAGATGACCATCATTACAATTTATTATTCTAGAGTGAGAAAAGATAATAAATTTTGAGCAATAAAAAGAAAGATATACATGTGGGGTTGAGGAGAATAAGGATGATGCACACTATAATAGGAGACAAGTGAATTTGAAGACCTATTCAAGGAAGGAGTTCAGGAGTAACCTTGAAGAACAATCTGGATGCAGTATAAAGACCCTACCAAGAAGTGGTTAGAATATTTTCAAGAGATAGCTTCAATTGGTGAGATCTAAAATAAATAACCCATCAAGAGATAACCATTGTGGTCAACAAAGATCGATTATTTTAGTATATTTCCTACCAATACCTTTTACATATAGATTTTACTTGTAATAATTTTTTTAGTAGATAAATTTGGTATTGAAACATGAATCAAACCCATAAAGAAGTAGGTTTTCATGCTACAAACATGTAAATACTCGTCTTCTTTATTTTCTTATATTTTCTTTCATGCGAGAAATGGTTAGATTGAAATAATGGATGGATCAAAGATTTAAAAATAGAAATAGGTTGATTAAAAGAGAATAAATCATAAAAATAATATTAGATCACTAATGCATCACCTCACTCAATGATCACACCCAACCCAGGCACATCAAGTTGTAATAGGGTGACTCTAAATTCCCTATGAATGATCCATCCTTGATTGTGAATCAGAGATAGAGTGATAAAACAAGTTCAATGATAGGGGTGTTCCAATATTTCATGGGAATAATTACCATATATAAAATAATATGATGACTCTCTATCTCCTCTCATAATGCCTAGAAGTAAAAGATGATTATTTCATTGGTTTCACACTAATTAAGAAAAATGAGACTTTGATATTTATAGATAAATAGAATATTGAGTTTGATAGTAACGACATAAATGATATCTTTATATCCCTATATTATAAATTATACACTAAGATTATGGTACTTAAAACAACCAATGATGTTTGGGAGAAGATTGAAAATATTTTTTGTAGTAATAGTCTAAGTAATGTATCCAAATTATAAATTTGGAGGGAACAATTTCAAGACATCCATAAGTATGATGGTGAATGTATCAATGAATAATTCTCTTGATAAAATTTTATTGTGAGTCATATAATAGGTTTTGGTGACACTCTCGAGGTTACAACATTTGTTTCAAAATTTATTAGAATTTTCTTTGATAAAATTGACCCAAAGATATTATCCTTGGAGGATATTGATGACCTATCACTTGAAGAACTAAATAAAAAATTATAAATTACTAGATGAACATTTTTCCATTATTCATGACCAAGTGCATGCATTATAACTCTAGAATATGATTTTATATTATACATAATGGATTACTACTGATGATAATGGTAGAATGCATCCCTCCCATGTTCCTTTCCCATGGTCTTTCCAAAATTATGCCATTCAGTGCATTTCTAAAAAAACATTAAAATAAAATAAATATATTATTACCAAGGTAATTATAATTGAACCAAAATAGAAGGTTAAATTAATGAACTAGGGAACCAAATAGATGATTATCCAACTTACTCCTCTATGGAGTATTTATACTCTTAGGAAAAGGCATAGGAAAGTAATTTTATTTAGATAAATTTGAGGATCACTAAAAATACCCCTACATTAACCTCTTATAGTATATTTCATCAAAGTGAAAATTCATGGAATATCAGCAAATTAATCATATCCACCCACTAAATTATTTTTCATCATCTAGAATTCATGATCCCCTTAAAAATATGTATAAATATTAAAAATATAATGTAAAAATTTATAAATTTTTTGAAATTAAATTTATGATTTAAGTTTAATTTGGAGAATGAAATGAAATTCATTCAAAAAACTTCAATAAAAATATTTTATCAACAAAAACACCCTTGGGAGAAGATTTGATAAAGGAAAATTACCTAATATTAGATAATAAATTCAAAATTTTAAAAAAAATCCCTGACACTTGGTGTTGGGGGTGAGACCATCATTGTAGAAAATATCAGTCACAAACCATTATAACTGGCATGGTTTGTCCTAAGCCTACTTCACCAAATAAATCAAAAAATTTATTCTTGTATCCAAAATAATAACTATCTCATAGATATATCATCATTGAAACTCATAGAATCTTTCACACCTGAAATAATTTTATCACCCACTCTCATGATAACAACATCATGAGTACTTATGATTTTCATAGTCATGATACGTCATAAAATTTTCTTTATTAAGAAGAATTTCAATACATAATATCTCTATGGATCTTTTTGAACACCATCAATGACATTTCATTCTTCATCGCCGATATTGTTGTTCCCATATGAGTTGAAGTTTTATTTTTTGTCAATAAGGTGGTAAAAATGTTTAGTAAAAGTTGTTTTAATGAGAAGAAGAGGGGGCCGCTACCACTAGACATGGAAAAGTGAAAAATAATAGAGGTTATTGCTTGAAAAACATCTATCACGACACTAAATGTCCATTTTTAGGTAGTTTTTTTCTATTTAATGGAAGTTTAAATAGTTAATAAATTTTTTCACAAAACATATTCAAACTACTCCCATATTTGGTATTGAAAAATATTTCATGAAAGTTTTTAGACCCATTGCAGATCATTTACCAGTAGTTTTTTAATTATTAATTTTTTTATTTACGTAAATAAATAAATAAATAAATAAATAAATATTATTATTAATTATTTATTATTTATTTACTTATAATTTATCCTAACATGCATGCCTGCATATGTCACGCATGAAATGCAGAAATTCAGCATATATATTAGTTGGGTGAGATTTGAACACCTCACTTCTTAGTTATTCTGCAAAGACTTTACCACTCCTGCAAGCTGTTCATGTGATGAGTGAAAAAAATTTAATGTACATATATATATATATACAAATAAATACATATAGAAATATATACATAAATAATAATATCAAAGAATAATAATAATAATAAATAAATAAATAAATAATAAATTATGAAAAAACATATAATACATAACAAATAAATAGAAAATAAATAAATAGATGAATAATAAATAGTATATAAGTAATAAATAAACAATAATAAAATAAGAAATAAATGATGAATAAATATTATATTAATAATAAATTAATAATTAAATAAAATTAAATTGACAACTAATATAATTCAATATATGATATATAATTAATAAATTAATAATTAATAATTAATAATTAATAATTAATTAAAGAATATATGATAAATAAGTAATAGAAATTAGTAAACAATTCATTAATAATAAATTAATAATAATAATAATAAATTAAAATTGAATAATAAGTTAATATATAATAAAAAAGTAGTAAATAAAGAATAAATAAATAAATAATAAAAATAGAGTAAATAAATAATAAAAATAGAGTAAATAAATAATAAATAAATAATAAATGATGAGAGGGGGGTGTGGGTTTGGAAGCTCATCCATGGTGGACAAAATGGTGTCTAGGGTTATTTAGTGTTTATGGAAATTCCTTATTTCTTGGGTTTCAATTAGCTATCCGAAGGGCATTCCAAGTTTGTGCCATTAGTTTCCAAATATGATATGAGGCCCCTTTCTAGCATCTCAACTGGGAATGGTAGATCTGGAGTGCTCCTTAATTTGATGAATGATGATTTTCAGTGACCATTGGATTTGTTCAGAGACTCCCCCAGTGGTAGGATCCTTAGGATAGGCTCATTGGATCATGTTGTGGCTAATTTGGAGGCTTTTCGGTGAGGGTGGCCAAGGGTAAAAATTCTCTTATCGTGATAATTGTTCTCCCCAAACTTGAGAAACCACAGAAGCTTATAGATATAGTATGTGGGATTTGTATCATTTTGGGGTTCTCGGATTGGATTTGTGTTTCTTCATGTCGTGGTTTTCGACTACATTTTTCCTTTGAATGAATCCATGCTATGAGCATAGAGTTCTAGTTCCCTATTCTTGAAACCTGGCTCGCTTCACCTTCAGGAATGGTCTATTTATTTCAAGTTTTCACTGGCTAGGAATTTCTCTGATCAAGTATGGATTGGGATTTATGTTCTTAATGGGATCAATTGGAACCCTAATATCCTTCACGATATCACCACAATAATTGGGACCCTTATTCCCTAGGACTGAGAGACCGAGCATGTTTGGTTTTTTCAATTTTATTGAATTTTGGTTGAGATAGATCTCAGTTCTAATTTAATTGAAAATATTATTCTCTATACTCTCACTGATGAATTTCACATTATTGTCGGGTATGAGATTTATTCAAAATTTTCTAATACTTTCAAGGCAGGGAATCTGATAGATAATTGTCACAGTAAGATTTCTTATGTGTCCTGTGGCATGAGGGGTCATCTGGCCTCGACTTGATAAGAAAAGTGGAAGGTTGAAAATCAATAAAACCATACTGGTGTAATATTTTAGTGGTAGACTTCTGGTGATTTAATTTCTAGAAGTCTTCTTTCCACTCACCAGTGAAGATGGTGGATAAGGGTCAGACCCTGAGAAAGGGGAATCCCTCCCATTACAAGGGGAAGTCCCTGGTCTCTGTTGTTAGTTCTTCTTCTTTGTAGGAGGACTAGAAACAAGTTGTTTAGGACTATTTCAAGTAATTTCCTTCTATATGGTCTCCTTTATAAGACCATTTGGAGGAGGGTTTCAATCATCATAATGGTACTTCACTTGGTGATAATCAGGTTTCCATTATTACAATAACTGAAGTCTCTTAGTAGTAGGGAATGAATTAGATCTCAAATCACATTCAATAGAAAAAATACAAAGCTAACATAGTAGAGGAGGATCCCAATTATACATCTTTTAGGGATGTTCTATTTAATGTATTAGTGGATGATAGGTTGGTTGATTTTGAAGATATTCAATATGATGGTGAACTTGAAGTGCAAACAATGGTTGACCAACAGTTATGGAATGAGCATAAGATGGTTACTAAGGGAACCAAAAGAAGAAAAACAAAAAAACAATATTTCTAGTAAAATATTAAATTCCAAGTAGGATCATACCTAAAACTATGATCAATATAAGAATAAGTCTGTAAATTTCTCTAGATTCCTCTGTACCAAGTGGGAAGGTTCCTACCAAAGAGAGTTTCCATGAGGAGCTTTCCTCTAGTCAATCTACTCTTTTGAAAAAGGGGTCTCAACACCTTAGACCCAACATTTATTCTATAAATAGATTTATTTCCATGAAGAGGGTACATATTTTATTTCCGATACTACTATTATGACCCCGTGCTTCACTTGTAGTGAAGATTCTCACAAGGTCCTCACTAGAGAAGCAATTTATCTGTACATGATTGTGGTATCTGGACAAAAGGTACCCAATTCGATCGGGAAAAGGTATGTGCCCTAGGTGGTGGAATTGGTTACTACCTCACAGATATCCATGGAGGGACCTCAATTATTTGATGTTGTTGTTTCCCAATCTATAGAAAGAAATTGGATTTTTATTAGGAAGGAGATAGGTTAAGGAAGTCCTCTAGGTGAACTATCCATTGGACATTCCGGCCTCTTAATAAAATTGTCTTTATCTTGTCTGGTTGTTACCTTTCATCCTATTTATATAATGGATGATTTAGATTTACCTTTATACTCTTTATCATGTCAAAAGGGAGGCCTCTAGTGCATGATACCTTGAATGAAATAGATTTTTTGAATATTATCACGAGATACTTACCACACCAAGTGAATAGGTATATAAGCATGAGATTATAAGAAAGTCATAGATATTTACATACAACTCTTTTGGAGTGCTAAAAAAATATCATTATCTAGAATTCTTATATAAAGAAAAAGATGACCAATTATAACTCCATGAAATTCAAGACCTTCTCAAGAATGTTAGCGGCGATGAGTATGACTCTCCGGATGATGTTTTAGAGAGTGAGTCCAAGGTATCAAAATATCTAAATAGACCTTTGAAATTTGTAAGGATTTGGAGGAGAGGTCAATATCCAAGAATTTAGGGTAGTGGATGTGTTCGAATTAATTGGGGACTCAGAACAATGAGATACTAGATGATCAAAAGAAAATTATTAAAAAACTCGGTCTAAATATGTAATTATAGAACCAACAATGAACTTTAATGAGAGATACCGTAAGGGGGATGAATCAAGGAATAGAAATAATTCCCATTTCCACACATTCCCTTGAATATCTCATTTTACAATCCAATAATAACTTCACTTATTAGTAGGTTCCCCCTTCTGTTAACCTGTTATGTGATGATCTAATTATGTTATACACTTATCTTGGCCTTATATAGTTAAGATCGATGATCACTCAATCCAAATGAACTAATTTTCCTCATATAGAATGTAAGTAAACCATGTACACAAGAAAAATGAGTTTTAATTGGTTCACCCACACTGGGGTACATCCAATGAGCACACGCCGACACTGGGTTGATGCACCACAATCTACTAATCTTCCCTAGTCTTGTTGATACAATGTTTCACTTCAGGTCACTTTGTTCTAGGCTCACTACCATTAAAATATTTAGGGTTTTTCTAACTAGAACCCAGTGTTAGATCCCATTATCCACTCCCTTTGTTTAATGCTTTAGGAGGGAATGATTTTTTTATAATTGGTCAATACATGAAATCACTTTCTGATAATTGATTCACTGATTAGTGCCAATTGATCTTCACTCTTCTCTTTTATAAACTGGTTGTGGACATCACCAAAGTAGCAGCTTATTCTTCCCCATTGAACTATTCTTCAATGAATGTATCCTTTAAAAATATCTAAAAATATTTTCAATCACTTTCTTTGTCGTGAAACATAATTATTTCATAGAACCTTTTCACCACTTTCATGAGAATTTCCTCTTTTTCATGATGCATCACACTTTCTCAAATTTCACATTTTTTTTGTGAGACTTGAATCCTTTCACAAATATTTATAAACCTTCATGAAAATCCTTGGTCATATTGAAACAATTCACTTATTCATTGTAAATATGTTCATATGAATCCTTAATGAAAAAAAAACATTCACAAAACTCTTTCTTGAATTTGGAGCCTTTAGATCTTCAACAAGTCTGGATGCTTTATATGAGAGAGGTATTCACCTATTTATATTGGTTTCTCACACTTAAAATATTCAATATCACCACAACATTTTCATAAAACTCTTCATTCATGTTCATGATGATCTATTTCTTCACAAATCTTCTAAGAAATTTTTTGTAGTTGAAAAACTTACTATCTTTCGCAAAACATTTTAGGAACTTTCATAATCATGAAAATTACCTTCTTTTTCTTTAATATCTTATAATCCTTTTGATAAAAATATTTCATGAACCACTAAACCTTCACAACGCCAAACCTTCATGAATTCCATGGATTTTCCATATATTTATGAGGTATTACTGGTCCTTTTTCTTAAAGTTTCCATACCTATGTCTTGAAGATTTGCCAATATACCTAGTCAAAAATTGTGATGGAACTCCATAACTAACCTTTGCATGATGAAACCATTTATGGGTTGTCCTCTTTCTTTGATAAAATAAACTTGTCTCTCATTATTATCATGATCAACATTTCAGTATCACACATTACTTCATACACTCCACCACTTTTCCTCTACCGAGTACATCACCGTCTCGTGAAGTTATTGACAAACTAAATAGGAAATCCAACATGCTTCAACACACCATGTTAATGTAAACACATCATCCAATAAAACAATTCACTAGTGTTGATAGTGATAGGGTTGAAAAAGAATCCAACACAAAATACATGGAAAGACCAACTCTCTTTGGTGTCCAGTAGTAACTCATGAGGGCAGTTTCTTTGTCTCACCCATCCTCCTCCATTAATTTGTTTTTATGTTGATTTAGGGGCTTAGGCCTTAACGTTATCAAAAATAAATAAATAAATAATAAATTCATAAATAAATTAATAACTAATATTTAATTAACAATTAATAAACATTAATTAATAATTAAATAATAAATAATAAAAAATTAATAGTAATAAATAATTATTAATAATAATTGATAATTGATAAAAATTATCATTATAGAGTGGATGAGGTCATAGGGTAAATTTCGCAGACCCAAAAATCTGAGAATTAATAATATGTATTTTTACAGAGTGAACAACAACTAATAATGATGGCATAACACATCCCTCTAGAATTCCATACACATGGGCCAACCAAAACAATGGTGTTCGATGCATTTATAAAAAACATTAAAATAAACTAAATATATAATTATCAAGGTAATTATAACTGGACCAAATAGACTGGTTCCATTCAAGAACATATGGAATTATAGAATGATTGTCCAACTTACTCCTCCATGGGGTATTTATTCTCTCAGGAATAGGGAGAGGGATGCAATTTTATTTAGTTAATTTTGAGGATAAATAAAAACTCCCTTACTTTAATCTCTCATGGTATGTTCCATCAAAGAGAAAATCCATCAAAATTTTAAAATTTATTCATCTTCACCCACCAAATTAATCATCATCATTCAGAATTCATGAAACCCATAAAAATTTATGTAAATAAGAAAAAATACCAAGTAAAAAAATATATAATATTTAAAATTAAATTTATGATTTTTCTTTAATTTGGAGGATGACTTGAAATTTATTAAAAAAACTCCAATAAAAATATCTATATATCCTTGTATGAATACTTGATGAAGGAAAATTACACAATATTAGATTATAAATGTCAAATTAAAAAAAATCCTTCATACTTGTTGTTGGGTGAAAAACCATCATCATAGTGAAAATTAGTTTCAAAACACCAGAAGTGGCATGGTTCAAACAAAGCATACTTCACCAAAGTAATATGAAACTTTTTTCTTGGATCAAAAATTATAAATATCTATTTGATATATCACCTATCAAATAATTAGTCACTCACACCTGAAGTAATTTTATCACTCACTGTCATGATCACACCATATTGTGTACCGTCAATCATCATATTTAGGAAAAGTTGGTAGATTTCCCCTATCAAGAATACTTTCGATACATATCATCATAAGGAATCTCTTTACACACCATCATCTTCACATTTTTCATCATCATTGATGTTATCGTGCCCATATAAATTGAAGTTGTATTTTTTATTAATAAAGTTGTAAAAAATTCAAGTCAATATTATTTTAATGAGAAGCTGAGTGAGCTACTACCATCATATATGAAAAATTAAAAAAGAGTTGGGTTTTTTTTGAAGAACATGTGGGAAATGATTCAAGAAACCTTGATACATGATGATTTATGTGATAATCTTCAATATAATGGAATGTATTGATGATGAGAGTGTCATCTACAAAATTCAATGATAGTTTGAAGTGGCTAAAAATTTATTTGAAGAATTCTATTATCTAATTGCCTTATAAATTTTGAAAAGTATAGAAAATGTAAGGAAAAACTCCCAATTCTTATGGATGATCCCCATGAATGTGAATATAATGTATAACTTCATAATATTTATCCCTGAATTCATAAATATAATTCTAAACATCATAAATCTAGAAAATTATAGAAACCATAAGGTTGAACACCAAATCTATATAGGTGAAACACATGAATTTAAAGATTATGTTTGACTTCATGAGTGTTTCCCATCACATCATAATGATCATTCTTGAATTTATAATGATAAGTAAAAAAGTTCATAAAGATGAACCATGAGTTTATAAAGATCATTGTAGAGTTCATAAATATGAACTCTAACTAGTTAAAGATAGAGTTTCAATGTAATGTCTGATCATCACTACATAAATTCCATATAGACCTATATAATGGAAACTTTAAAAAAATGATATATTGTGTAAAGGAAAAACTGAAAAAAAAAATCTTAATAAAGGGTTTTTTCATTTCTATAATGAATTTATAATGAAGAATGGAATCTAATTCTGATGATGGTTTACCGGATCCTCATTGATTTAAATATCACAATAACTTTGATTAGGATTTTAATTCAAAATGATTGAATAAAATAAAACTAAAGGTGATTTTGCAAATTAAAATGGAGCCACCCTGTGAGGAATTAAGTTGGATCGTGATGGATTCTAGGATGAGTTCCACACCGTAAGAGAAAGTGTCATGTCATAGTGGATGTATGTGAATATGCTTGCTTGTGTGTAAGATTTTTAGAAAAATTAAATGAGTATATTTTGTGGAGTTTGAAGCTATGATATTTTTAATATTGTATGATGGTGGAAAGTATTATTTTTTTGGTAAACTTAAATGAGGATTCTATTTGAGTTAAAAGTTGAGAAGATAAAGCAATGATAATCTAAATATCATGCAAAGTAAATCAACCGAGTTTATCAGAGATATTATTGAAAATAATATTTTTTAATAATTTTTAACTAATCCGATATGTAGGAGAATTAAAAGTGCGCTAATCATGGAGAAAATATTCACATATATGAGATCCTATGAATACCAAATCTAAGAAAGAATTATATTATATCATGGATCTCATGTACATCAATGAATTCGAGAATATGACCATCATTAAAAATTGTTTCACTAGAGTGAGAAGAGATAATTTATTTTTAGAAATAAAAAGAAAGATGTCCATGTGGACTTGAGGTGAACAAGTATGACACACACTAAACAAGGATATAGAAGAATTTGAAGACCTATTCAAGGAATTAATTTAGGAGGAACCTTGAAGAAAAATATGGTGGTCGTATAAAGACCCTACAGAGATGTGGTTAGAAGATTTTTAGGAGATAGATTCAATTGGTGAAATCCAGAACAAATAACCCATTGAGAGATGAAAATTGTGGTCAATAGAGATAGATCATGTCAGGATATTGTCTATAAGTACTTTTGAAAGATAGATTTTACTTTTAATCATTGTTTTTAGTGGATAATTTGTGTCTTAGAACACGAATGAAACCTATAGAGGCGAATCCTTTCAAGATCAAACAATGTAGATCATCATATGCTTTATTTTATTATATTTTCTATTGGACAAGAAAGGGTTTGATATAAATAGTGGGTGGATTGAGGATTCAACCATATATTGAGGTTGATTAAAAGATAATAAATCATAAAAAACTAGATCAATCACGTATAACCCCACTCAATGATCACACTAGACCTGAGCAATTCAATTTGTAATAGAGTGACTTTAAGTTCCATATTAATGATCCATCCTTGACTGAGAATCAATGATAAAGTTCTAAAACTTGTTCAAATATATGGGTATTCAAAAATTTTATGGTAATAATTACCATAGATGAAAGAATATTATTATTCATTATCTCCTCTCACAATTCCTAGAAGTAAAATATGATTATCTTATTGGTTTCACTCTAATTAAGAAAGATGATCCTTTGATATTTATAGATAAATATAACATGGAGTTTGATAGTAAATCCATGAATTCTATATTTATGTCCCTATCTTATAATGTATACAATTTGATGATTGGAATTAAAACAACCTAGAAAGTTTGGGATAATATTGAAAATATGTTTGCAGTAAACGCCCAAGTAATGAAGCCAAATTATAAATTTAGAGGGAATAATTTCAAAAAATCCATATGGCTGATGGTGAATGTATCGATGAATAATTTTCTTGAAAAAATGAGACAGTGAGTCATATAATAGGTTTTGGTGACATGCTATAGGACACTAAAATTGTTTTGAAATTTATGAGTAATTTCCTCGATATATTTGACCCAAATATATCAGCAGTCGAAGAAATTGAAGGCCTATATTTTGCTGAACAAAATAAACAATTCTAAATTATTAGATGAAGATGTCTTTATTATTCCTGACCAGGTTCATTCATTGTAACCCAAAAATATGAATTTTTTTATTACAAAGTGGATGACTACTAATGATAATGGAATAATGAATCCCTCCCATGTTCCATTCCCATGGTCTAGGAAAAAGGATGGCATTCGATGCATTTATAAAAAAACATTAAAATAAAACAAATATCTATTTACCAAGGTAATCATAAATGGACTGAACTGGCTGGTTCCATTCATGGACCCGTGAACTAGATGGATGAATATAGAACTTACTCATCCATGGAGTATTTATACTCTCATGAAAAGGGAGAGGACAATAATTTTATTTACTTAAATTTGAGGATTACTAAAAATACCCCTACTTTACTCTCTTGTCGTATATTTCACCAAAGAGAAAATTCATGGAACTTCAGCAAATTAATCATCTTCACCCATAAAATTATTCATCATCATCCATAATTCATGAACCCCATTAAAATATGTATAAATATTAAAAATATTATGTAAAAAATTTAAATCATTTAAAATTTAATTAAGATTTATGTTTTACTTGGAGAACTACATAAAATTCATTAAAAAACTTCAATAAAAATATTTTATCAATAAAAACACCCTTGGGTGAAGATTTTATGGAGGAAATCTACCCAATATTATATAATAAATTCCAAATTTCAAAAAAAATCTATGATACTTGGTGTTGGGGTGAGACCATCATTATAGCAAAAATCAGTCACAAAACACTAAAAGTGGAATGGTTCAGCCTAAGCCTACTTCACCAAATAAATCTGTAACATTATTCTTATATCCAAAATAATAAACATCTCTTAGAGTTATCATCTCTGAAACATATATAATATCTCACACTTGAGGGAATTTTATCTTTCACTGCCATGATCACACCATCTTATGTGCAGTCAATCTTCATAATCGAGATACATCATCAGATTTTCATTACCAGGAAGACTTTCGATACATAGTATATCCATGGATCTCTCTATACACCATCAATTACATTTCTTTCTTCATCATCCATATTGTTGTGCCCATATGATTTGAAGTTCTATTTGTTGTCAATAAGGTGGTACAAACATTAAGTAATAGTTGTTATAATGATAAGTTAATTGAGTCGATACCATTATACATGGAAAATAGAAAAAGAGTCGAGGTTGATTCTTAAAGAACACGTGTCACTACACCAAAAGTCCATCTAGAGGTAGTTTTTTCCCGTTTAACAGTATTTTAAATAGTCGCTAAATTGTTTCACAATAGTTCTTCAAACTTCTCCCTGATGTGGTGTCTAAAAATATTTTGTGACAATTTTTAGACCCTCTACAGACCATTTAGCAACAGTTTTTTCAATTTTTTTTAATTTTTTATTTACATAACTAACTAATTAAATATTTATTTGTTTATTATTTATTTATTATTATTATTTATTTATTATTATATAATTTTTATTTATCCTACCATGCATACAAGCATATGTCATGCATGCCATGCATAAATCCAATATATATATTAGGTGGGTTAGATTTAAACCCCTCACCTCTTAGTTATTCTTCAAAGACTTTACCACTCCTATAATCTCTTCATATGATGGGTGAGAAAACTTTAATGTACATATATATATATATATATATACATATAGAAACATATACATAAATAATAATATGAAACAATAATAATAATAAAAAATAAAAAAATTGAAAAAATAATACAAAATAAATAAATAAATGAATAATATATAATATAGAAAAATAAATAAACAATAAGAAAATAACAAATAAATGGTCGAGAAATATTAAATTAATAATAAAATAAAAATAAATTAATATTTAATAATTAATCAATATATGATATATAAATAATAAATTAATAATTAAAATTAAAAATTAATAATCAATGAAATAATATATAATAAATAAGTTATAAAAATTAATAAATAATATTTTATTAATAAATTAATAATAATAATAATAAAATAATAAATGAATAATTAATAAATAAGTATTAAATAAAGAATAAATCAATATATAATAAATAAGTAGAAAATAAATAATAAATAAACTATATATAATAAATAATAAATAAATAATAAATGATGAGAGAGGGATACAAGTATGGAAGCTCTTACATTGTGGACATAGTGGTGTCTAGTGTTCTTTAGTGTTTATGGATATTCGATATTTATTGGGTTTCAATTAGCTATTCTGAGAGAATTCTATGATTGTGCCTTTAGGTGCCAAAGGTAGATCGGTTGTGCTCCTGAATTTTAAGTATGATGATAGTTGATGACCATTTGCTTCATTCATAGACTACTCCCCTGGTAGGATCCTTAATAGAGGCTCATCATCTCATGTTGAGGCTAATTTGGAGGCTTTTTCGATGAGGTTGGCCATGGGTAAATATTCTCTTATCGCAAGGATTATTATCCCAAAAGTTGAGAATCTATAGAATCTTACAGATAGAGTATGTGGGATCTCTATGATTTTGTGTTTATTGAATTGGATCTGTTTTTATTTAGATCATGGTTTTCAACTAAATTTTTCCATCAAATGAATCCAGGCTAGGAGCATGAAGTTCTAGTTCCACATTATTAAAGCCACGATCACTTGACCTTTGTGAATGGTCTATGGGTTTTAATGTTTCACGAGCTAGGATTACCTCTTCTAAATTATGGATTTGGATACATTTCTTAATGAGATTATGTGGGGCCCTAATATCTTGTTCGATATCACCATAGCAATTGGTAACCTTATTCCCTTGGATAGAGAGTCCGGGCTTGTTCGTTTTATTCATTTTTCTAGAATGATGGTTGAGGTAGATCTCAGTTTCAAATAAATTGTAAATGTAATTCTCTCCATTCCCACTGATGAATTGAAAATTAGTTCTGAGTAAGAGAAATTTTCAAAATTATGTAATACTTACAAGTTAGGGAATCTGATGGACAATTGTCACAGTACGATTGCTTATGTGTCATGTGGCGTGAGGGGTCATCTGGCCTTATCTTGCAAAGAAAACAAGAAGGATGCAAATCACTAAAACCATAATGGTGTAATATTTGAGTGGCAGTCTATAGGTAATTTGAATTTCTAGAAGTCTTATTTCAAATGGCCAGTGAATATGATGGATAAGGGTTAGGTCTTGAGAAAGGGGAATCCCTCTATGAATAGGGGGAATTCCTTGATTGAGGTTGTTGGTAATTCTTCACAGTATGAGGACTAACTATAGGATGGTCGGTAATATTCCAAGGAATTTTATTTTGTGCGGTACTATTTGGTATAAATTTTATAGGAGGGTGTCGAACATCATAATCGAACTTCACTTGAGGATAATCAGGTTTCCATTGTTACAAAACCACAAGTCACTCAGAATATGTGAATAAAATGTAGCTCAAATAACATTCAACAGAAAAAGTCAAGGATGTCGTAGTATATGAGGATCCAAATTCTCCATCCTTTTGGAAAGTCTATTTTACAGATTAATGGATGATTGGTAGGTTGATTTTTATGATAGTCAATCTAAGGGTGAATGTAATGTGAAAACACTCGTTGACCAGTGGTTATGGAAAGAATATAAGATGGATACTAATTGTAGAAAAGGAAAGATAAAAACAAACTATGTTTATGGTAAAAGATCCAATTCCAAGAGGGATCATACCTTAAATTTGGATCAAGGCATGAATAAGGCTATGGAAAATACTCTTGTTTCCCCAATCCTTAGTGGGTAGGTGGAAGCTAAAGGGAGTTGTCATAAATAGAAGTTCTCTAGGAAATCATTGGGGCCTCAACACCCTTTAACCAACATACTATCTATCAATATGCTAATGTTGGTAAAGAGGGGACATCTATTAAAACTAATACTATTGTTATAACCCCCAACTCTTCTAGTAGTGTGGATTCTCACTAGGTCCACACTAGAGAGAAAGTTGATCTCTACCGGAATGGGGGCTCTAGAAAACATGTACCCGATTCCATTTGGACAAAGCATATTCCTTAGGAAGTGGACTTTCCAACTGCCACAAAAAACATCAATGGAGGACCCTCAATCCTTTTTTGTTTCTACTTTCTAATTTTTAATAAAGAAATTTATTTGTCTCTTAAAGGAGATCAATCAAGTATGTCCTCCCGAGTGAATTTATCATTATACATGATGATCTCTTAATAAAATAGGCCTCAACAAGTTTAGAAATGCCATTTTATCGAAGTGATATTTTTGATTCTTTAGGTGAACCTTTGTACCCTACAACATGTCAAAAGGTTGTGTCCTATAGGCTGTCAATGTAAGATACCATGAAAGCAATGGATGTTTTGGCCGATGATCATGAGATATTGGCCGTACTAGGTGAATAGGTATCCAAGCATGAAAATATAACCAATGAATAGATATATACCCCCAACACTTTTTGAGTGCTAGAACCATATCATGATATTGAATACCTATCAAAAGAAAATAAGACTAGATATAACTCCTTGAAATTCAAGCCCTTCTGAGAAAAGATAGTGGCAGTGAGTATGCATCTTAGAATGATGTTGTATAGAGTGAATCAAAGTTCTGAAAAGATCCTATTTGACCATTTCAATGTGTAAATACTTAGAGGAGAGGTCAACATCCAAGAATTCGGTGTTATGGATATGGTCTAATTAATTTGGGGGCTCTTAATAATGAGATCCTAGATACTCAAAAGGAAGTTATTAAAAAACATTGTCTAAATATGAAATTATAGAACCTAAAAGGGACTTTAGTGAGAGAAACCCTTAGATGGGTGTGAATTAGCTTATGAAACTCATTCTTATTTCCCCATGTACTCATGAAATTATCATTAACCTAACTAATCTTGGTAATACCTATTAGTAGGGTCACCCTTGTGTGCTCCTATTAAATTACAATCTGATTAACTAGTGTGCTTATCTTGGCCACATTCAGATAAGATCAATGATCACTAAATACACATGCACTAATTCTCATCATGTAGAATGTAAGCAAAGCATGAACACAAGACACAAGAACTTTGCTTGGTTCACCTGCGCTGGGCTACATCCAAAAAGAAGACTCCAATGTCATTTCAATGTTACAAAATCCACTAATATCCAGTAGTATTATGGATAAAATATTTTGGATGTAGTTACTCTTTGCCAGGCTAACTACCTTTGCAATGTTTAGGTTTTAGATCACCACCACCAAAGGGTCACTCCCATTATCCTTTCCCTTTGATCACTGTTTAGGAGGGAATTCTTTTTTTGAATAGACCAGTACATGACATCATTTTCTGATAATTGATGCACTGATTAGTGCCCATTGATCTTCACTCTTCTCGTTCACAAAGTGGTTACAAACATCACCAAAGAAGTAGATTCTCCTTCCAGATTGAACTATTCTTCAAGGAATATATCCTTTGGAATGATCTATTATAAGTTCCAATCACTTTATGTTTCATTAAAATTAATGATTTTATGGAACCTTTTCACCACTTTCATGAAAATTTCCTCTTATTCATGAAACCTCACACTTTCATGAAACTCATAGTTTTTTGTGAGACTTGGAAACTTTCATGAATCCTTCTAAACCTTCATTAAACCCCTTGGTCAGATTGAAATAGGTCTTATCTTCAGAGAACATATGTTCTTATTAATCCTTCATGTAAGAAAAAACCTTCATGATACTCTTCAGCAAATTCATAGTTTTTAGATCATCAGTAAGCCTTGATACTTCAAATGAGAGGGGTAGTCACCTATTTATTAACATTTCTTCCACTTCACAAAATATTAAATCTCACCACCACCTTTTTTTAAACTCTTAATTCATGTTCGTGAAACTACCTTTCTTCGGTAATCTTCTTAGAAAATTTTCTGTTTCAAAAAACTTATCATCTTTCAGGAAACATGTTGGGAAATTTCATAGTAAAAAAACTTAATATATTTTCCCTTCACAAATCAGCAGCATTTCACAAAACATTCTTTCATACACCTCTAAACCTTCATGACACTAAGCTTTTGTAAATTATATGACTTCTTCATATTTTCATGTTGCAATCCTATAAAACCATCTTTCACAAAACATGTCCCTTCCTCCAAATTTCGAACCCCAAAAATTTGACAAACATAGGGAAAATCTGCCACTTTGTATGCACAACTTTCTGAACCACTTCCATAGATTCCATAAATCTATCTTGAATCTTTATCAATATACCTAGTCAATAGTCATGATGGAACTCCATAACTGACCTTTGCACGATGAGGCCATTTTTGGGTGATCCTGTTTATTCGATAAATTCAACCCATCTCTCAGTATTATAATGATTGACATTTCAGGATTGCACATTGCTTCAGGCCCTCAACCACTTTCCCTATATTGGGAACATCACCATCTCATGCAGTTTTTGGCATGGTGAATAGTAAATTCAATATGCTTCACCAAACCATGTTAATGGCAACACTACATCCAATACACCAACTCACAAGGGTTGACAGCGACAAGATTGTTAATGATTCCAACACAATTCATGGAAACACCAATTCTCATTGGTTTCCAATAGTAACCAATAAAGGAAATATCTTTGGATTCCCCCATACTCCTCGCATTTATTTTTATCTTAATGAAGGGGCCTAGGCCCTCGACATTAAAAAAAAAACAAACAAACAAACAAACAAACAAACAAATAATCATTCATAAAAAATTAATATTTAATAATTATCTAATAATAAATAATAAATTAATAAAAAAAATTAATAATAAAAAGAAATAATATGTAAAAATATTAAATATTAATAATTATTAAATAATAAATTATTAATAAATAATAAATCAATAAATAATAAATAATAAATAATAATTACTAATAATAAATAATAATTAGTTAATAAATAATAAATTTCAGTGTATAAATAATATATCAATAAATCAATAATAAATAAATTATAGATAAGCCATGAATAAATAAAAAATAAATTCATAATTATAAATAATAAATATATCATAAATATATCACAAATATATACAAATAAATAACTAATTAATTAATTAATAATTAATAATAATCAATATGTTAATAATAAATAAATAATAAATAATATATAAATAGGTAGTAAATAAATAATAAATGGTAGTAAAAAAATAATAAAAAAAATAATAAATAAATAATAAATAAATAATAAATAAATTATAGATAAATAATAAGTAAATAATAAATTAATAATTAAAATATTATAAATTAATAATTAATGATAAATAAATAATAAATAAATTAATAATTAATAATAAATTAACAATAAATTAATAATAAATCATAAATTAATAATAAATAATAAATAAACAATAAATAACATGTAATAATAAATTATAATTATTAAATTAATATTAAATTAATAGATAATAATATAATAATAATTTTTTAATAATATGAAAAAAAATTGATATTAATTCATGATTATAATATAATGTCATTGTAGTACTTTTCATAAGATTTGATTTGACTAGATGAGAAGCTAAAATGAGCACTCGTATCAAAAGTTATAATCATTTGATGATGAATTATGATTTTAAACTTATCCTAGAATTAATTTATGTTTATAGTAATTATTAACTAAGAATTATAAATAATTATTAATTAACATATAAATATTTATTATATTTGTTAATAAAGAAATTAGAAAAATATAAATAATAAATAATAAATTAATATTTAATGATTAATATTTTCTCCATTAATTTAGCAGTGATTGTTAAGAACCCACCACTTATTCTCATTGAATTTTTAAAACAGTTGTTAAAAATAAATTTATAAAATCACAAAAAAATCATATTTTGTGGAGATTTTTTTTAAAAACTACAGATAAAATAAATAAAATAATAAAAAACCAAAAAACACCACTAAATCTTCTTTTACCGAAGTATTTAGTGGTGGTTTGGAGAACTGCCACTAAATCTAGTTTTTCTTGTAGTTTGTGAATAGATTTAAGAAACCTTGAAACATGATGATTGATGTGTTGATATTCAAGCTAAAGGAAAGTATTGATGGTGAAAGTACTATCAACAACATTTGATGAAAGTTTGAAGTGGGTCAAAATTAGTTTTAAAAATTCTTGAATTTACATGTCTTGTAAATATGGAAAAGTCCAAATAAAAAAAAGTTGAAATCCCACTTCATATAGATGAAACCCATGTATGTAAAGATCTTGTCTAAATTCATAAGGGTCATCCATGTATTCATAAAGGTCATTCTAGACATTGTAAATTTGGAAATGTCTAGAAAACATAAGGATGAAATCCCACTTCTTATAAATGAAACCCATGAACATAAAGATCATTTCTCACTTCATAAGGGTCATCCATCACTTCGTAAATATCATTCCAGACTTCATAATGATAAGTTTAAAGTTTATAAAGATAAACAATGAGTTCATAAAGATCATTTTAGAGTTCATAAAGATGAATTTAGACTTTGTAAAGAGAGAGCCCCAACATAAGGTTTGAGCAATACTACATAATGGTCATATGGACCTATGTAAAGGAAATACTGAAAATCCATATGTTGTGTAAAGTTATCACTAAAAATCCAGATGCTACGTAAAGGTTGTTTTTGTTACTAGAATGAATTTATGATGAAGAAGGGAATATAGTTATGATGAAGGTTAACCTGGTCCTCATGGATGTAACTATCACAATTACTATAGTTATAATTTTAACTCATATTTAGTGAACAACAAAAATCCAAAGGTGATGTTATAAAGTAAAAGGGAGTCTAGCTGCGAGGAGAGAAGTCGTATCAAGGTGGATGGTGAGATGAGTTCCACACCGTAAGTTAATGTGCTACATCGCAGTGGATTCCTGAAAACATGCATTCTTATGTGGAAGATTTAAAAAAAATTATTGGATTTAGTGGAGTTTGAAGTTGTGATATTTTCAGTATTTCATGAGGAAGGAATGTCCTGAATTTTTGGTAAATTTAATTGAGTATGTCAATTGATTTATAAATAAAGAAGATAAAGTAGCGACAATTCAGTTATCATCTGAAGTAAATAATTTGAGTCCACTGGTGATATTATTGATAATGATATTTTTTAAGATAATATTTAAATGATCGTATATGTAGGATAATTCATGGTTTTTTAATCATGTATAAAATATTCATGTGGTTTTGTGAATATAAATAAGTATAGGAGAAGAATAAAATTATTATAGAACCCTTCAATGTTTCATTTTAAAGATAACAAAACCCAATGGATACGGGTGAATTGAGATCTCGTTACTCTAAAGCAGATTGAGGATTATCTATATCAATGAAGAAAAAAAGAAGATATATGATCACATCCTGGAGAGCATGTGGATCAAAAATATAAGAAAAAAATAGATTGCAACCACAATCTCCAATCCATCAATGAATTTTAAAAGATGACCATCACTACAACTTCTATACTAGTTGAGAAAAAAGAGTGATATGAGCAGTATAAATAAGGTTGGATGTGTAGAATTTAGAATAGTAATTCAAATGCACACTGTACTAGGAGATATGAATGTTTCAAGACCAATTCATGAAAGGAGTATAGGAGGAACCATTAAGACCAACATATAGGCTGTATAAATTCCCTAAAAATATTTGGTTAGAAATTTTTTGCGAAACAACCTTTGTGAGAAATAGAGACCCAAATTTTCAAGAGATTTTATACCAGTCCATTTTTAATATATATTTTTAATTTTACTCATTATTTTATAGTGGATAAACTGGTCTTATAACATGACTAAAACTTGTAAAGTATTAGTAGTTCATGTTCAATCCTTATGATTCATTAAGTGATTTCTTTTATTACATATTATTTTATATGATAATGGATGAGATAATAATAATGGTTGGATCAAGTCTTCAAAAGGCTACAGAGGTTGAAAATAAGAGAAACAATTTGTAAAATAAAATGGGATCATTGAATCATCCCCACTTTAAATGATCACACCTGAATTCTGAACTTTATGTTTTATTAGAGTGAATATATGATCTCTATGAATGGTCAAACCATGACTTAAAATAGTAGATAGAGTTCCTAAAATCAATCAAAAACATGGTTGTTCCAAAATTTTATTGAAATAATTAACATAGATGTTAGAACATGTTGATTCCTTATCTCCTCTCACAATTCCTAGAAGTAAAATATGATACACTAATTGGTTTCACTCTAATTATGAAAGACGATCCTTTAAAATTTATAGATAAATAGAATATGGTGTTCGATTATAAAACCATGAATTATTCATCTATGTATCTTTCTTACATATTCTAGTCAAGGTTTTTGGACTAAAAATCACCTAGGAAGTATGAGAGAGGCTTGAAAACATGTTTGAGGGAAATTTCACTATTAAAGAATACAAATTAAAAATTTTGAGGGAACAATTTCTAGACATTTGTATGGATGATGATTAATGAATCCATGAATAAATTACTCAATTAAATTAGATATTAAGTCATATAAGATGTTTTTATAACAGTATAGAGGATAAAATTGTTGTTAAGAAATTGATGAATAATTTCCTTGTAGATTTGAACCAATGATATCATCCCTAGAAGTTGAAGACCTATCACTTGATAAACATCATAAAAACTTCTAAATTATGAGATGAAGAAGGCTCAATTATTCATGAAAAATCCAGAGAATAAATGAAATTTAAATCTATGTGGGTATAAATTATAAAGGCATAAAAGAGGAAACAATATTAGATTCGTAATAATTTCAATATAGTGATAATGAAGTGGTTAACGGGAACAAAAATCTTATTTCTATTATCTCTAAAAACATCAGAAGAGGAAGATGTAAATTTAAAGGTAACATCCATATAATTTTTTTATTGTGGATGCACTGATCATTTTTCAACTGATTATTCTAAGAAGATAAATTATGAAACTAAGAGTGGCGATGAATTTGAATACTACCCTGGAAGGAAATATTGATAATCCTGAAAGTTTAATATTGATAAGAAGAAGAAGTATTCAAGGATGTTTAAAATAAACCTTATGAGTAGGGAAGAGGATGTGGTTTCATCATAATGGGATCAGTATGAATATTGAAAAATATCTTAGAAGCACATGACCTTCATTACAGAGGTAAAAAAGTATGAAGACTCGTTAGTCAGTGATGATGAAAATCAAAAAAGAGGGGTATACCGAGTTGATGTAAATATCTAAACGTGTTTCCTATATTTAGAATAATGAAAAGCTCAATAATAAGATAAATCTAGTAGAGAAAGTTTAACTAAGTGAATAAGTGAAAATAATTGATCTCATAGAAGAGAACAAAACTTATGAGGTGAAGATTGTAGAATAAGACAAAATGTTAGAATATCTTAATTAAAAGCTAGATATAAATAATGGACAATTGAATGCGGCTCATTCTAATTAAAAATATGTTAAAAATCTTTTAATACCATGTGATAAGATTAAAAAAATGTAGTTTCGATTCAGGTTGAACCACAAAGGATGTAGAGATGAAAATCTCTAAAATAAAGGTACAAACTGATTCCAATTCTCAAGTGACACAAAATTTATTTTATTAGTATGTATAGATTTTAAAGTCATGCATAATGGTATTAAATATGACTAAAACTAAAATAAATTAAATCCAGCTATGAGAAATATTTTATTTGAGTAAATGAAGAAATTATCTCCAAATTATGGCTTAATAAAGGCTGGAAGATTCCTGAACATCAAGTAGAACATTCTCAATAACATGCTAAAAGATAAATCTTCAAAGGAAATTTTTGTTATTGTGGACACTTTAGATAGAAATACTATGAATTGTGGTATAATATTTCACTACCATGGAATCACCATGAATCTTGGTTGAGTAATAAAAGAAAAATAAAAAACAATTTTGTGAGAAATAAAGACAATCTTATAATACAAATATATGAAAGTAAAAATTCAATTATGAAGATTCCATATACTATAAAAATGATAAGGATTAAAGTGTATGTTTTAAATTACATAAAAACGATACCAAAAAAAGTAGAGATATGATGAAGGCAAAAAATAGTACTCATTAGAAAAGAAAATAAGTAAAACCTAAAAAAATCAAGAGAATATGTTTTGGAGATGCATACAAATATGTCATAATACCCAGAAAAGTATGATTATCTTTCCCATCTAATAAGAAAATATGAGGACAAAGAAGAAGAATGTTTCTATTGATGTATGTGTATTTGTTTCTTTTTTAATGAAAAATTTCCAACATAGAAATATTGTTGAGAAAAGTGATACCACCAAGCTATGAAAAAAGATAAATGATAAGAAAATTTAGAAGAAGAAAAAAATGAATAGTACCTCTAATAGAGAAGGTGGGGAGAGTGGAAAATCCTGGTTGAGAGATATCTCTTAACCTCCTTCTCTCATTAAATATAGAGGATAAAAACATCCCCTCTTTATTCATTTATATATGTTAATGTACTAACATGTATGGTGTAGAAGGATACAAACTCAAAGGTGAATATAGATGAGGCTATCATAGTTAGATAATAAATAGAAGAATCTATCATGGAATTCCTTTGATGGAAATCAACCATGATGAGATGCTGAGATTAGGTACTTATCCCTTTATAGGTAGAAAAAAATAATATTTTTTTGTCAAAATAGATCTTGTGGGAAAATCAAGAATTATCTATCACACAAGAAAAGTTAAAGGTTGGGGTATCCAAATCACATTTTCCTACCCTTTCATTTTTTACAATTTTTTATGGGGGGAGGGTGTTGGTTTATGAATAAAATGAGTTAAATGGGGATTTTTATGCCTTGAATAAGAAATTTCTGTTGTTTTTGTTGAGATATATTATTTTATATTTATATAATGATTTTTTTGACCAGCACCAAAATGAAAATTTGGTATTGGTATCACATGCATGTATTTATGGAATAATTTGATTACCTTAGTTTTTCATTATTTTTTTCTACACCAGGTTAACCCACATAGACTTAGATGTGACTATCAAAAGGTTTATTACTCAAAATTATTATATATATATATATATATCCTTCTCTCAACCAATTAATTAGGATAAAATTCATAGTTAAGTAGGTATAATAAGTGATAGGTTAGGAAATTCAACCATTTTCTCTTGGAAGAAAAAGATTGGGTGCGATGAGAAGACAACCCCCACATGACCGTTTCATTTACTATCAATAATGGGTAGAGAAACATTAACTTTAGAAGTTTTAGAATATAAAAATGTGTTAAAAAAATATACAAAGGAGAATATTGTTGCGATAGTAAGGGTTAAAGTTGTATTGGTTGTCAATAAGTTAGTAAAGAACTTAATTCAAAGTTATTGTAATGAGATTTTGATTGATGTTTAGTGGGATATTGTCATTATACATGGAAAAGGAAAGAAATAAAGTGTTTTAGTTATTTCTTATAGAACATTCTTGAATATATTCAAGAAAACATAATACATGATGATTGATATAATAATCTATAATCTATAGAAAAGTAATAACGGTGAGAGTATTTTGTACAATATTTGCTGAATGTTTGAGGTGGATCAAAATTAATTTCAAGAATTATGGAATTTACATGTATTTTAAATTTGTAAAAGTCCACACAATGTTAGGATTATGTGCCACTTTGTGTGGATAAAACCCATAAATATAAAGATCATTTCTAATATCATAAGCGTAATCCATGACTTCATGAAGAGCATTCTTATATTCATAAATATTTAAAAATACTATAAGATGTAACGATGAACTACCACTTCACATGGATAAAACCCATAAACATAAAGACCATTTCTGAATTTTTATGGGTCATCGATGGATTTATAAAGGTAAGTTTCAAGTTCGTAATTATGAACCATGAGTTATAAATATCAATTAAAAATTTATAAAGATAAACTATAAATCCATAAATATAGAGATATTATGTATGTATATAGTATCAAAAAATAAAGTTCATATATACCTATGGAATAGTAACATTGAAAAATTGGATGTTGTGTAAACATAGTTTAAGTTTTTACAAAAAATTTCTAATAATGAAGATAATCTAATTTTGACTATTTTGACCTGGTATTCATGAATTTAAATATCCTAATTTCTTTGATTAGAATTTTGATTCATACCGAGTGGACTATCTCAAACCAAAGGTGATGCTGTGAAGTAGAAGAGATCCAAGTCATGAGGAGGTAATCCATACTATGATGGATATTGAGATGGATTCCATACCACTATATAAATTTACACATCATAAAGAATTTATGAAAACATACATGTTTACATGGAGGATTTTTAAAGACTTAAATCAAGGGATTTTGTGGATTTTAAAGGTGTTATATATTCAATATCACATAAGGAAGGAAACAATAAAAGTTTTGGGTAATTTAAGTGAGGATGATGACTGGGTTTTAAATGGATATGATAAAGTAGTGATAATTAAAATATAGTATGGAGTGGATCATCATAGTCTATAAGAGATATTATTGAAAAAATATATATTTTAAATATTTTTAAACAACTTGATATATAGAAGAATCCAAAGCATACTAATCATGTAGAAATTATTGACATGTTTTTTGAATATAAATTAGCATAGGATAAGAATAAGATTTTGTAATAACCATTCAATACAACATTATAAAGAAACAAAATCCTATCAAAGACGTAAAAATTTACATCCAAATAATCTACAACATATTGAAGATTTACTGAATCAATGAAGAAAAAGAATATAACTTGATCTTTTGTAGGATATCTTGTGGATCAAATAGTTTAGAAAGAATCCAATTGAATTTTGGATTTCTTGTGTATTGAGGAATTTGAGAAGATGAACATCACTCCAATTTTTGAGTAGGATAGTGGAAATCCAAGTGATCTGAGAAATAATAATAAGGCTAGACATGTGTACTTGAGGAGAAAAAGATTGACACACACTACACTAGGAGATAGGATCATTCAAAGGCCTATTCAGGGAAGGAGTCCAAGTGGAACTTTAAATAACTACTTAGAGGTTATATAAAGACCCCACTGAGAGGTAGTTAAAATATTTTTGAGATATTGTCTCAATATAAGGGATATAGTATGAAGAATACATCATGAGGTGATAGCCATGGGAGTTAGATATCCTGAATTCTAGGATATTTTCTTCCATGATTTTTATGATATAGCTAGTAATTTTACTCATTTTTTTATGGAGAAACGAGTTCTTGGAACTTGAATCGAACCTAGAATAGAGTGGGCATTCAAAGGTAAACCTTATAAATACTCATGCACTTTTTTTCATAATTATAATTGTATACAATAAAGGTTGAGATAGTAAGAATAAGTGGATGAATGCTTTAACCCTCTAATGAGGTTGATTAAATGAGAATAAATATTAATAAGAAAAAAGGATCACTAGTTCACCCCTCCCCATCTTAGTGATCAAACATGACTTGGGTACTTCAGATGCTTCAATCAAGGAACCAAAAAGGCATATACCCCTTCAACTTTTTCTCTTAGTAGACTACATCTTGGATAACTTTTCCACTTATTTTCATATTGTCAACATTTCATTCTATAAGAGTGGTACATGGATCTCTAAAAAACAGTGGGGGTGATCTCTATTTTTCAAACTTCATCCCACCTTTACCATTTTTTCAAACACTTTATTTTATATTTTTTCTCTCTCCCATTCTCACATTTAAATTTAAAATAAAAAAATTAAAATTTATATATTTTTTTAGAAATTGGAGCACCTAGTTGATCACATCCAAATAATTTCAAACATGTTAAAATACCTTAATATTTCAACAAAAACTAAAAACCTATCTTTCTAAAGATGACTCTTCAATAAATCCTTAACAAATACAACCAACAATTTCCTATTTGGGTATCTAATAACATAAACTTTAATAAGTTTACTAAATGATATTTGAGTCACTTTATTACATTTAGACTATGATTTTTTATTTCATCTACATTTAAAAAAATTATACATGCAAAATGAATTTACATTTAATTTAAATATATATGTGTGGGGATTAATTATCACTTGGGATTTGTTTTATTTACCAATGGATCAAACTTACACAATTCTTAAAAATATATTTTTATCCTCTCTAATGTTTTTATTTGGACCATCCAATTATGTTGATTCATATATGCTTACTCTGTTTTAATATGATCCGCTGATTATTCTTATCATGCAATAATTATTTCTTTCAAATATTTTTTTGATTTTATTGTTTTTTAACTGAGTGTTTGATGTTAAATATATATATTAATACTTATTTTATAATTGATTTCATCATGTGTCTAATTTGGATTTCCACTCACCTTCCTTTATAATATATTTATTGACCTCTTGTCATCTAATCTAGGTTGAGATTCATTCCTTGACACCCTCTACAATATTCAACCACAACTACTATAACAGATCAAATCCTTGATTTTTTACCTTCTTAATTGGGGTGTTTTTATTAAATTAGTTGATCATTTGATGGTTTATTTTCTTTTTTATATATCAACCCAATGTGTAAATAATATTTGTTTCCCATATACTATGGTGAAAGAAGTAAGAAGAGTCAAATTTCATAGAATACCCAGATGGATAGATGTAAGTGGGAAACCCAGTACATCTAATGATTTAAATAGATTAAATTCAAGGAAGAAAATTTAAGGTGATGGAGAAAGAGTTCCAGTACAGTCTACGATAATTTAGAATAATAAGGTTTCTAGCTACAATGAAGAGTTATAAGAGCTATTATAATTAGTGGTAAAATTGATAAATAATTGAAGTTTGAAGACACACGAGTTATAAAAAGGATATCCTTGTATGATGTTGTATTTGGATAAAAAACAATGATAGAGGTTTGGGTTGTCTAAAATCCAAATTACAACACACGACATTGAAGAACTGAAAGAGGTGAGTTTTCAAATGCTTCAAATTCCTTGAGAATCATTTTTAAGTGTTAAGTAAGGTTCAATAATTCCCAATGGTATTTTGAATTTTTTATGAATAGATGGGAATCGATAGAGTATAAGTGGAGTAGTCCTAGTTTGAAATGGATAGAAATATGAAAAATAGCTATGTATAGATTCCACATATGTTAATTCTAGAGTTAGTGAATTTTTATGTAGAAAAAATAATGTAACTGAAGTCCCATGTATGAAAATATTTTTATATGTGAATATCCACATTTTAAAATGAATAAACATAGTTGAATTACTCATATAATGAATCTTTTTATCATAACCAAAATATGTATAACCAAATGTTACTGTGTATCTGAAATCATATCCATGAACACAAATGAAGACCCGCATAGAAAAATAGGATTAGGATCCCCACATATCCAAATTTTTATTTTTTAAGCAACACGTAAAGGAAGTATTTGTGTAGATGAGTCTACATATGAAAAAAAAATTTCATATAGCTGATTTCCCCTTACATAATAAGTGAAAACTATGGAATTCCAAAAAACTCTATTATAAAGAAAAAATCATCTGGGATGATGAAATAGATGTTCTACCATGGTATGAACATATCAAAAACCTAGATAAGGATGCGATCTAAGAATAGGATAAAATATGAGTCTATCTTCATCTATGGTGAAAGGAATATTGAGGTGAGATGAAAAAATGTGTTTTTGGAATTATTTACTTTTCAGGAAATACAAATTAGTTGATTCTTATGTGATGATATCAAGATTGAAAAAATCATAAATCTATGAGAAACCATGATCTCATCCTAGTTTGAACATGACCAAATGATAATAATGATGACATGTATCTCTTGAAGAAAAATATGACATTATTATGGTTTCAGGAATAATGAAGATTAAGTTCCATCAAACCTCAAGTTTTTGATCACCAAAGCCTACATCAGTTTGTTCCAAAGTTTTTTGAGTGTTATTGAGTATTTGAGATTGTAATCTTGGAATTTTAGCAAGACTTTATTAATGATAAGAACTATTATTTGTTACCAATTGTAAAGGAGAGTTCCATGACACTTCTGGTTGTTTTGTATTTTATAAAGATGTGGTGATTTATAAAGAATGAATTTTAGAATATTTTTTTTGAAGATGATGTCAAGCATACAGTAGATATTTTTTGAAGATATTATGGGATGATTTTAAAAAACGAGAATCATTTAATGATGGTATTCTGGTAATACCTTTTGAGTTGAAAAATAGTGCATGATAATAGATGGGAACCCAAAATGGGTAATCTGTTATTGTGATTTTTTGATGGATACTTATTTGTCCCCACAATATAAAATTAATGGGGATTAACAATTGAAGGATCATTTTATATACTTTCCTATACATGTGAGAATGTTTAGAGATCAAGGAGAAGAAATAAAAAATAACGAAATACCCATTGTCAGTGTTTATTCGATGATTGGGAATCCAAGAGCTGTGCTACTGGGAAAGAGATAAAGATCTATTAGGGGATAATAAACCCCTATATTTTATAATGAATAATAAGAATAAAAGGAGTTATCCGTATTTCTAAAATAATATTTATTTGTGCTAAAGTATTGAGAATAAGAATATCCCTTGATATCCTTATTTTAGAAGTATTATAAGGAGCCGTTTGGTTTGAATATTAAAGGACGTCATTGAGTGAGATATATAGGTTAATATATTTAGATGCTCTATAAAGCATATTTGTGAATAGTAATCAAGTTTTGGAGTATTCTTGAAATCCTACAAGAATTTCAAGAAGCTTCTTGTGAGAATAAAGTGATCAGTATTATAGATGTAGAGATATATTTTGTATACCCTATAATCTACTTACAAATAGGATGTTAAATAGAGAACATACAAATAAATGGTGGGACTCTTTAGAACTTGTGTGACTCAAGGTATGCATGGATATCACCATGTGACTCGGTGAATACAGTGGGATGCTATTGAAGAATACAGTGGGAAGCAAGTAAGTTAAGTCCTATGAGACATAGGAAATGTTATTGGTGTGACTATGGACAAGATAATATTAGTGATAATTTAATGAAGATACGGTGTGTGAAGAACCCTCTACATGTAATTGTGATATTTGATTAAAAGAGGGGATCCTTGATTGGGGAGGATGACCCATCAAGAATGGAGTACGTATTTATACTGAACCATTTAAATGAGTGTGTTCTTATTATTTCATTTACTGTAATATATGGGTGTGGTTGGGAGACATAAGAATTATTGGGCCAAAATTGAATAAGACAATGAGGTTGAATTAAATGGAATAATTTATAATGTTTTTCTATGACTATTGATTCACCCCTCCCCTCACAGTGTTCTATTGATCCCTATGCATTTCAAGTGTTATAAAATGTATAGGTTACCTCTAAAAACATTAAAATTAAGTGTGTATTTTATATCCTTGAATAATATTCTGATATAATGAAAATATTCATTATATCCATTATAACATATATGGGAGTCTGATCCAAGACACTGAAAATGGGTTAAAGAAAGAGGAAAGAGAGCTAAGTGATATCTCAAATATGAAAGTTGAAATAACATTAGTTTAAGTTAACAAAAATGGTAGGTATTTAGATATTAAATATATTGATTTCTATTCCTCTAATTTTTCAAGTTCAATGTATGATGTATTTATAGAAAATAGAGACATTATAAAAGTTAAAAATTTTTACTCACATATTTGAAAGTGAATAAAGAAGGTTTCTACTAATTTTGTTACATATAGGTTGAATTTCATTAAGTAATTATTTGATGAAAAACTAAAGATAGAGTAAGAGGATAATTTAATATAAAATTCATTGGATAAACAAGTTGTAAAATGCATCACTCTTAAAAATATTGTAAAATATAAGGAAGAATGTGTCACACTTTGCAAAGAAATAGTTTTTTAATCGATGATGAATTAAAAATATTTCTTTATGTAAAATAAGTTTTTAAGAGTGATTGGGAAGTTAGGTTGAGATCAAGGGAGGATGATAATATCACCCCTAACCTAAAGTGCCTAGTGTAGGAAGTAAAACTGAAATATATGGAATCCAAACAAGTTGGACCTCCCCAAAGAATTGAGAAGAATGATTAAGTCATGTATTCTTTAGAAGGGATCCATACATCAAAGTAGTCTTGCAATTTTGGCTCAAATATATTTAGATCTTTTGGATACAATTAAACCTTTATTTCATGGAAAGAGTTAACCATTAGTGTAGATAAAGTGTCTTACACCAAATCTATAATTTCCTTGAATACGGGGACAAAAATAAAAATCAATAAAAATATAGGTTGAAAATATTGGTAAACCTAACAAGTAATAAATGTTAGAGATATGTATGTCCCAGAGGAGTATCTCCCAAATACAACCCCAAAATTTTGGTGAAAAGGTCTAAAAAAAACAAGCATGTCATACTAGAAATCATGTATCCATAGTGAAAAGAACCAAAATTATCAGAAGGTGTTGGTGGTACAAGAAATTTGAGAATAGGGATATTGATTGATGGCATAATATTTTAGTGTGTTGAAATCAAAGAATCTAGAAATCAAGTGGGATCAATGATGAAGAAATAAGATAAACTACTACTATAATGAATCATATCTCACATAATTGGATGTATCTTCTTCTAAAGAACGTATTTGAAATCTTGAAGAAATATTATGATTTCTTCAATATTGGTGGTGAAAAATAAGATAGTTACTGGTAAACCCCTTTAGGGTACCATATATTTATATAGTATCAAAGATAAAAACTTTAGTATGATAAATAAGAGAAAAACATAAGTGACTTGGCATTGGTAGAAAAATCTGTGAAGAGAAAAACTGAATCATCTACTCCATAGATGAATGAAAGTATAGATTAGAGAGAGTTAAAACCTACTAGAAATATACTCTTATACTATTGAAAGATAACACACATTAAAGACCAAGTAAAATTGGTCTTTAATCATAATAAAAATGGAAGTAATCTGGATAGAGGAAAACATCTATCCATGTGAGGGATTCCAGTATTGAATTAGTGGTTGAATCTCCTTATGAAGAACTGAAGAATATTCCCAAAAAGGGAAATGGTAGAATTTATAAATTGGTGTGTGGAATGGGAAAGAAAGAAATTCATAGGTTTTTTAGACATATGACCTAGCTTATTCAACAAGAAAATTTATTAAATAAAAAGGGAAAAAACATATGAGATCATGATCATTAAATATTTCTAAATATAATTCCACACCCATGAATAAGGTAATGACCACAACACCCAAATCTGAACATTCCAAGAAAACTAATGTTGTAATCATGAATAATACTAGAGTTGATTTTCATGGGTTAGGAAATCTATCTCAAACCTCCTACTCATATTGAGGAGTTATTATGTGATTCACCCTCTCTATATTTTTTTGACATTTTTAAATGATTTGAGGGGAAGGTGATGAAAGATGGATAGTATTACCTCGAGGGGGAGCTCTAACAATGAATGAATCTACCAAAATTTATCTATCATCTTGAATTTTTTACATTTCAATAGACCCTTAAAATTTGTAGGATGAGGTATGATTCTCAATCTCACACTTTTTTAAAAATGTATATATTAATTTTATTACAGCAGTATAGTATTTTTATAAATAGATATTTCATCATTAGAGTTAAATATTCAATTCAGTTTATAAAAACATGCATGAGGACTGTAAAGTTTTAATGTATTTGGAAAATTAGATGTATAAACAACTTTCTCATAAGTGAACTGTAACACCCGAGACTTTAATGAGAAATATTTTGTTTTTATGTTATATAAATTATCAAAGTAATCTTTCACTACACACAACACTAGCTTTGCTTGCTTTACACGCAACCACGACCTTCCTGAATATCTTGCGTCGTATGCAATACCGAGTTTCACTAAACAATGATATGCTATTAAAATATTATTAAAACTAGCCGTTATGAATAGTAATAACCAATTTTTGAAATTTTGTAAATTTATTTTTCAAAATGGACTTCATTTTTGGATTTGGAATATCGAAATTAGCTTAGGGTGAAGTTGTGGTACTTTTCAGATAACTTTCATATTTTGATGAATAGTGAAAATAACTAAATTTTAATTAAAAACAACTTTTTAATCGAAATAATTAATAGTGATAAATTATTAATTTGAGTGGTTTTAAAGTATATTTAGAATATATTTTTAAAATTTAATACAATTTTGGTCATTGGATGTAATTTCACATTTAAACAAAACATAAACAAGTGTCAATCTTTTGATAGTTATGATCTCTTAAAAACACTCTATTTTTTTTGATGACGAGAATTGATTTTTAAATTAATTAATGCAACTGATGTGTTTTGAATTTGGTAAAATAGACATAATTTTTGAATTCATAATATCAAATATAGCTTAGGCCTAATTTTTGGTATTTTTCTGGAAACTTTCATTTTTTGATGAATAGTGAAACCACTAAGTGGTAGTTAAAAAAACTGAATTTTTTATAAAAATTAATTTTACCGCTTCTGTGAGTGGAATTTTGCAAATCCGAGAAACACGGTTAATATCAAAGACTAAAATTTGGTTCAATGAGCTGAAAATAATTTTTGATGAATAGTAACTTTTTTACTTTTTTTTACCATGGTTAAAAGTAAATTGGGTAATTAAGGGTAAAAATGATATTATTATTACCCTAACACATGTCATAATTCTATTGGATAAGTGTAATTCGACCAAAAACAACCTTAGGAATAAAATATGACCATTTCAGCCCAGATGGATTAGATTAGGACATTTATTATTAATTTATATAAAGAAGGGTTAAAATAGTTAAAATCAATGTTTAATAACTAATGACTTTTTAATATAGGGTTATATGTAAGATAAATTCGACTATAAATATTCATTATAAAGATAAATAGATTTCCTAAATAATGGTATTTTATTTATAATTTTTAGACATTAAATAATTTAATTAATTAATGACACAATGATGATGCAATAATTATCTTATTAATGAAATATTAACATAATTGATGTTATAAATACCCAAATAAATGTAATTTGAGACTTTTTATGAATTACACTAATTTTATATGATAATAGGACATGTTATTATTGATTTAATTAACTTTATTTGAACTAATATTTTTGTTATGATTTTCACAAAAATCAATTACCCAATAGTATCAAAATTGACATAAAATTGTTTTTAAAACAAATATTATATTATTAATTGTAATTTTATTTCTAAAAATCTATGGTTTGGAAAAATGACTTATATAAGGTTATATATATTAATAATAAACAACTTGGGGTTCGTTTGTCTTTTTATAGTATGTTTATTAACCTTATAGTGTAAGAAAACAAGAAGACATGGTAAAAGTAAAATTATTTAACTTAAGGTTAAATCTAAATCATAAGGTTAAAATAGAAACCTAAACTTTTCTAAATTCTATTGGATAAAAGGATTTCGACCCATCCCCAAATTATCTTCGAAATAAATCAATTTGGAGCTATTAAAAACCGAATATGACTTTATAATAAAATAATATTTTTTGTTTTTCCAAAGGTGCCCCTCTCCTCCCTTATAAAAGGGCACCTCCTCCCTCTCTTCCTCACACCACTTTGAGCCTTCATGCTCGGAAAAACCCTGACAAATTCTCTTCTCCACTTCTTTAGAAACATCCTAGAGGTCCTGGTGTTCTTCAAATACCAATTTTGGTTCCCTAAGAGGTGGTATCATAGAGGCGCTTCAAAGAAGAGGTAATGTCTGTTACCGATTCTTTCAACTTTATTTCTTCTTCCACTTCTTCTTGATTAGTTTTTTCATTATGAAGTAATAATATAAGTATCATTAACATACTGATATGTTATTATAAGTATGAAACAACCCTATTTCACCATCTATCCATCCTACGTAAAATGAAATCACGGCGCGTGCGTACGTACGGAATACCGTCTCCACGCCATGGTGTAATCTATTTTCCACCACAACCTTACTTGAATGGGTATAATGGTGCAAATAAATAACTATATATGATTATTGTAAATTGGTATTGATTATAAAATAGTATACATATACTGCAATACAATTCCACGATCATGGGAACGATATCATCGCTCGTGCGTACGTACAGAATACTGTCTCCACGATGTGATGCGACTCGTTCTACATGATCTTCATTGAATAATGATTATATAAATGAATTTAATGAATAAATATGATATATAGTACACTTATAGAATTCTGCAAATGTGGTATCTATAACCTAAAGAGAAGAATAAAAATTTATTCAACAAAACACACATAAGAACAAAAAGTAATAAACACTCGAATAACAAGTAGAAATGAAATATTACTAATAAGAAGCTAAAAATATGACCATATATGATATCATAACAATGTGTATGATTCTGTAATAAGTCAATGACATTATTTAAATCATTATACAGGAGGTTCGGACACTTACGAAAAAAATCGGACCTAAGGTAAGGGAAAATATCACAATCTCATTTTTATCCGAGATTGATTATACTATGATATTTACTGGGGTGTATTTTATCATCCAAATCCATGTTTCCTCAATATGTAATATTATTTCCATCCACCTACAATTGTTTAAATCCAATTTTACCCTTTGGTGAGTTTTTATTAAAAGATATGAAAGGAATCTTTTGTCGTTTTTCGTAGGAGGTACTTTTTGACTTTTCCGACAAAAGTTCGAGAAGAATGTTTTTTAACTTATATGGCATGAATGGATTTTTAAAACATTATTTCCAATAATATTCCTTTACAAGTTTTCATGTTTATTTTTAATCAAATTCTTTTAGTTTATAATTGTATTACATGTTAAGAAAGGAAAAATGTTTTTGAAGTAGAAAGGATAGTTTCCTCAAGAATGGAGTTCAAGTGTTTTATCAAAATTATTTTCCATCTAAGATAATAAAGGGTTATGTTTCTATACCAATTATTAAATTTATTTGATTATGTTGTGATGGAATTATTTTTATGAATTCCTTTATCTTATATGAATTGTTTTATGATGTCACAATGTTTTAAGATTCCCATTTTTATTACATGGGTTATGCTATGATGTATAGTTTATTATTTTGTTGCACAAATAAGAATGGTATCATTATGAGATGGGTGGGAAATATATCTCCCTCCAGTGAATTGGGTAAAGATTTATATCTCATGAGATAGACATGGCTGGAATAGAAGGTTAAACCGCTTCAATGAAACAGGACTAAAACAAGGACTGAACTCGGTTCAGAAGTAGACTTTGTCCACTAAGATAGTCTTGACAATGAGTCTTGACTACTAAGAAATGATTCTCTATGATTATGTGTGTATGCCACAAAGTTTCATGTTTTATGTTGTGATTATTGGGATTACATTTTACCACTATGATTTATCCCATGTTATGAAATTATGATCTCTTTTGCAGGTTAAGATTTCCAAAATGTTATGTTCTTATGAATATTATGTGATTGATATTTCTTTTGTATACCCTTACTGATCATTTGATCTCACCCTTTTGTATGTTTTATTTCCCCAGGCCAGGAAGAAGGTTATTAAGTAGGATATGCCAAAAGGGACTCTAGATATGATGAAATAAATGGGAGACAATGTAGATGCTTTATGAACCAGTTATTTATGTTTCCCAGTTTCTAAAGACACTATACCTATTCGGTCATTTCATGGTTTTTTTATATGTTGTAATAAGTGTACTTCAATTTTGAAGTATTAACAATGTAGGAAAAGTATGGGTCGTTATAGTTGGTATCATAGGAAAGGTATAGTCAACCTTTGGAAACTAGGATGTGAAATCCTTAGTAAGAACCCTAAGGATAAGTCTAAGCATAGAACACAATCTTAGTGTTTTAGAAATGGCCATGAGAAACCTATGATAAGACCTTAAGTGTAAAATTTTATTCTTGATTATGTGTTTTTCCAATTATAATAAGTTTTTCTCACACTATTCTTCTTGGTTTTAGTCAATGGCTGGAACCCGAAGGAATCTTGTTAATGCAAAATGCGATGGGAAATGCAATGATTTTCCCCCCGAGCAACCAAACATTATGAGAGCTCGAATGTAAAATCTTGTAGCCATGCTCACAGAACTTTCTCAATCTATGAATCATGCAGGACTTCCAAACGAGCAAAGGAAGGAGCAACATTCTGTTGAATCCTTCATGAGGAAGCATCCACCTTCATTCAACGGGTCTTCTGATCCATTAGTGGTTGAACAATGGATCAGTACCACTGAAAAGATATTTTCAGTTCTTCAATGTTCTGAACATGATAAAGTCATCTTAGAAGTTTATCGTTTGGAAGGTGATGCTGATCAATGGTGGAATCTTATTAAGAATATGAGGCAAAGGGATGAAATTGAGTCCATGGAATAAGACAAGTTCAAGAACTTATTTTTCAATAATTACTTACCTCGTATTCTCCAAACAAATATGGAGAAAGAGTTTCTTGAACTAAAGCAAAAGGATGATGAATCTATTGGTACCTACGAAGAAAGTTTTACAAGACTTGCAAGGTACACTTCTGGTATTATTATCCAACCTGAGAGTAAGATCGATCGATTCTTTAGTGGCTTAAAACCAAGTCTTCGAAGGGTGTTAGCCATAAGGGACTTCAATAGCTACGAGGAAATCATTTGATGTGCTCTCAAAGTTGAGATGGAGATTGGAGTAAGCCATCAGTCAAATGGGTTTGATAAGAAGAGGAAAATGGAATTCAAAGGAAAATCTAAAGAGCACACTGAAAATAAGATGAGTTTTCCCTTATGATCAAAGTGTGGAAAGAAACATGGAGTAAATTGTCTTAAGGGTACAAGAAAATGTTAAAAGTGTGGAAAAGAAGGTCATCGGGAAATTTAATGTCGAAATAATGGGAAGAAGATGTCTAATGATGCAAACAAAAGAAGGGATACACCGAATGAACCTACTACACTTCAATGTTTCAAGTGCAAGGAGATGGGGAATTATGCCAATCAATACCCAAATCCAAGGGTTGATGCTGATGATCGATGTCAAAAAACTCTTAAGGCTAAAGAAAAAGGAAAGTCACATGCAATTACTATCGGCGATGTGGAGTACGACAATGAAGTAGTGAGAGGAACACTTACTATCCAATCTAAAGTAGAAATTTTTTTATATGTTCTGGATCCACCCACTCTTTTATTTCTGAAGATTTTTCTAAGGGTATCACCGTATTACCTCAACAATTAGATGTTGAGTTAGCTGTGACAACTCTTAATGGCACAACAGTCGCATCAAAAGTTTATAATTCTTCTCCGATTGAAGTTTGTGGGAAAGTGCTTCCTGCAAATCTTGTGATCCTTCCTATAGTGGATTTTGATGTGATTCTTGGCATGGATTGGCTTTATTTATATGGAGCTCATATCATTTTACAAAGAAGGTAAGTCACATTTCGTATTCCAGATCAATCTATGATCGTCTATCGATGCAAGGATGAACATAACCTTCCAGTGGAAATTTCTTCCATCTTATGGGTCTTGATTCCACTAAATGAAGGTTATTTATCTCAAATGGTTGGTGAGAAACTCATTATTAAGAATATACCATTTGTACGGGAGTTTGAATATGTCTTTTCGGAGGAATTGATGGGTCTTCCACCAAATCGTGAAGTTGAGTTTTCAATAGAACTCGTACCGGGTGTTTTTCCTATTTCAAAGACACCTTATAGAATGACCCCAATTGAGCTATAGGAATTGAAGAAGCAACTCCAAGAGATTCTTTATAAAGGATTAATACACCCTAGTGCATCACCTTGGGGAGCACCTGTTCTGTTTGTTAAGAAGAAAGATGGATCAATGAGACTCTGCGTTGATTATCGAGAACTTAACAAGATCACTATCAAGAACAAATATCCTCTCCCACGCATTGATGATTTATTTGACCAACTACACAGAGCTCAATACTTTTCCAAGATTGATCTTCATTCAGGGTATCATCAATTAAGGGTCAAAAGGGAAGATATACCAAAGATGACTTTCCTTACAAGGTATGGATACTATGAATTTATAGTGATGCCATTTGGTCTTATCTATGCCCTTGCTCTCTTCATGGATCTGATGAATAGAGTCTTTAGAGTCTATCTTGATCAGTCTGTGGTATTCTTTATAGATGATATTCTTTTCTATTCAAAGAGAAAGGAAAAACATGAAGATCACTTGAGAATTGTATTAAAGACCCTAAGAAAGGAGAAGCTTTGTGCCAAATTTACCAAGTGTGAATTTTGGCTTCAAAAGGTTGCATTTTTGGGTCACATAATCTCAAAAGAGGGGATATCTGTGGATCCAACAAAAACAGAGGTTATCGAAAGATGGTCGAGACCAACATCAGTATCTGAGATCCAAATTTTTCTTGGTTTGGCTGGATATTATCGACGTTTTGTGAAGTATTTTTCACGATTATCTAATCCACTCACCAAGTTGACTAGGAAAGGAGTTAAGTTTGTTTGGACAGAGGAATATGAAGATAATTTCAAGGAGTTGATAATAAGGTTATCCAGTGCACCTGTGCTCACACTTCCTTGTAGTGGAGAAAGGTTTGTGATCTACAGTGATGCATCCAAGAAGGTATTGGGGTGTGTTCTTATGCAAAATGATATGGTGATAGCTTATGCCTCACGATAGTTGAAAATCCATAAGAAAAATTACCCAACTCATGATTTGGAGTTAGCTGTGGTAATCTTTGTATAAAATATTTGGAGTCATTTTCACTATGGAGAAATGTTTGATATTTATACTGATCATAAAAGTTTAAAGTATATTTTCACACAAAAGGAGCTGAATATGCGCCAAAGAAGATGGTTGGAGCTGATTAAGGATTACGACTGCTCAATTCATTACCACCCTGGGAAAGCAAACATGGTGGCAGAAGCATTAAGTCAAGAAGACCATGATAGCTTATCTATGATGAGGATCACAAAAGATCCAATATTTATGGATTTACAAAGGATGGATCTTGGAATTATAATGGAAGGGGAAAAATCGTATCTTTATCAATTGAATGTTCAACCATCTATACATGTGAAGATTAAAGAGGTGCAGAAAGAAGATGTAGAGTTACAATAGAAGGTGAGAAATATTCTTGAATTCAACCTTGATTGTGATGGGATAATAAAATTCAGGAATCGGGTTTGTGTTCCTCCCATCCCAGAATTAAAGAAGGAGCTGCTGGATGAGGCTCATAGTTCTTCATTCTCTATTCATCCTGGAAGCACGAAGATGTATAGGGACCTGAAAGAGTACTACTAGTGGGATGGCATGAAAAGAGATGTTTCTGAATATATCTCTCGATGCTTGGTTTGTCAGCAAGTTAAAGCTGAGAGACAGAAGTCTAAGGGGATGTTACAACCATTACCCATACCAGAATGGAAATGAGAAAACATCACTATGGACTTTGTCACTGGACTTCCTAAAACATCCAAAGGATATAATGCTATCTGGGTCATAGTTGATTGTATTACAAAGTTGGCACACTTCATCGCTATTAGAGAGGATTTCTCTCTGGATCAGCTTGCCATGATATATGTGAAGGAAGTGGTAAGATTGCATGGAGTCCCACTTTCTATTATATCTGATCAGGATCCGAGATTTACCTTGAAGTTCTGGCGAAGTCTTTAGCATACTCTGGATAGAGAGTTTAGTTTCAGCACTGCTTATCATCCTCAGACAGATGGTCAGTCTGAGATGACAATTCAAACTCCCGAAGATATGTTGAGAGCTTGCTCTATGGATTTAAAAGGTGGTTGGGATAAACACCTACCTTTGGTGGAATTTTCTTATAATAATTTTTTCCACTCCAGTATTCAGATGGCTCCTTATGAAGCTCTCTATGGAAAGAAATGCAGGACTCCAACTTTCTAGGATGAAGTTGGGGAAAGAAAGCTATTAGGACCTGATCTTGTTGATGATATGGCAGAAAAGGTCAGATCTATTCAACAACACATTAGAGCAGCTCAGAGTCGACAAAAAAGTTATGCCGACAACTAAAGAAAAGACCTAGAGTTTGAAGTGGGTGATAAAGTGTTCTTACGAATATCTCCTTGGAAAAGAGTAATGAGATTTGGAAAGAAGGGAAATCTGAGCCCTAGATATATCGGTTCTTTCGAAATACTAGATCGTGTTGGGAAGGTAGATTACCGATTGGTGATTCCACAGAATCTCTCCCAAGTTCACTATGTGTTCCATGTATCTCTCCTGAGAAAGTACATACCTGATCCTTCACATGTACTCAACTTAGAAGTTGTACCGCTGGAGAAAGATCTTTCTTATGAAGAACAACTGATAGAGATTCTGGATCGTAGTGAAAAAGTCCTACGGAACAGGACCACTCTTTTGGTAAAAGTTTTATGGAGGAACCTCTAGTTAGAAGAATCTATATGGGAGCTTGAAGATATGATGAGGTAACGGTATCCTCATGTGTTTGTTACAAAGTGACGAATTTCGAGGGAGAAATTCATTTTAAGGGGGGTAGAATGTAACACCCGAGACTTTTATGAGAAATATTTTGTTTTTATGTTATATAAATCATCAAAGTAATCTTTCACTACACACAACACTAGCTTGGCTTGATTTACACGCAACCACAACCTTCCTCAATAGCTTGCGTCGTACGCAATATCGAGTTTCACAAAACAACGATATGCTGTTAAAATATTATTAAAACTACCCGTTATGAATAGTAATAACCACTTTTTGAAATTTTGTAAATTTGATTTTTCAAAATGGACTTCATTTTTGGATTTGAAATATCGAAATTAGCTTAGGGTGAAATATTGGTACTTTTCAGATAACTTTCATATTCTGATGAATAGTGAAAATTACTAAATTTTAATTAAAAACAAATTTTTTAATCGAAATAATTAGTAGTGATAAATTATTAATTTTAGTGGTTTTAAAGTATATTTAGAATATATTTTTACCATTTAATAAAATTTTGGTCATTGTATGTAATTTCACATTTAAACCAAACATAAACAAGTGTCAATCTTTTGATAGTTATTATCTCTTAAAAACAAGCTATTTGTTTTGACGATGAGAATTAATTTTTAAATTAATTAATGAAAATGATGTGTTTTGAATTTGGTAAAATTGACATCATTTTTGAATTCATAATATCAAATATAGCTTAGGCCTAATTTTTGGTATTTTTATGGAAACTTTCATTTTTTGATGAATAGTGAAACCACTAAGTGGTAGTTAAAAAAACTGAATTTTTCATAAAACTTAATTTTACCACTTCTGTGAGTGGAATTTTGGAAATACGATAGACACGGTTATTATCAAGGACTAAAATGTGGTTCTATGAGATGAAAATAATTTTTTGTGAATAGTAACTTTTTACATTTTTTTACCGCAGTTAAAAGTAAATAGGGTAATTAAGGGTAAAAATGATTTTATTATTACCCTAACACATATCCAAATTTTATTGGATAAGTGTAGTTCGACCAAAAACAACCTTAGGAATAAAATATGACCATTTAGGCCAACATGGATTAGATTAGGACATTTATTATTAATTTATTTAAAGAAGGGTTAAAATAGTTAAAATGAAAGTTTAATAACTAAAGAATTTTTAATATAGGGATATACATAAGATAAATTAGACTATAAATATTAATTATAGATATAAAAATATTTCCTACATAATTGTATTTTATTTATAATTTTTAGACATTAAATAATTTAATTTATTTATGACACAATGATGATGCAGTAATTATCTTATTAATGAAATATTAACATAATTGATGTTATAAAAACCCAAATAAATGTAATTTGAGACTTTTTATGAATTAAACTAATTTTATATGTTACTATGAAATGTTATTATTGATTTAATTAACTTTATTTGAACAAATATTTCTGTTATGGTTTTCACAAAAATCAATTAGCAAATAGTGTCAAAATTGACATAAAATTGTTTTTAAAACAAATATTATATTATTAATTGTTATTTTATTCCTAAAAATCTACGGTTCGGCCAAATGACTTAGATAAGGTTATATATGTTAATAATAAACAACTTGGGGTTCGTTTGTCTTGTTATAGTAAGTTTATTAACCTTATAGTGTAAGAAAACAAGAAGACACGGTAAATGTTAAATTATCTATCTTAAAGTTAAATATAAATGATAAGGTTAAAATTGAAACCTAAACTTGTCTAAATCCTATTGGATGAGAGTATTTCGACCCATCCTCACCTTAGATTCTAAATAAATCAATTTGGAGCTATTAAAAACCGAATATGACTTTATAATAAAATAATATTTTTAGTTTTTCCACAGGTGCCCCTCTCCTCCCTTATAAAAGGGCACCTCCTCCATCTCTTCCTCACACCACTTTGAGCCTTCAAGCTCGGACAAACCCTGACAAATTCCCTTCTACAATTCCTTAGAAACATCCTAGAGGTCCTGGTCTTCTTCAAATACCAATTTTAGTTCCCTAATAGGACGTCTCAAAGAGGCGCTTCAAAGAAGAGGTAATGTCCATTACCGATTCTTTCAACTTTATTTCTTCTTCCACTTATTCTTATTTAGTTGTTTCATTATGATGTAATAATATCAGTATCACTAATATACTGATATGTTATTATAAGTATGAAAAACCCTATTTCACCATCTATCCATCCTATGGAAAATGAAATCACCGCGCATGCGTACGTACGGAATACCGTCTCCACGCCGTGGTGTAATCTATCTTCCACCACCACCTTACTTGGATGGGTATAATGGTTCAAATAAATAACTATATATGATTATTTTAAAGTTTTATTGATTCTGAAAAAGTATACATACACTCCAATACAATTCCATGATCATGGGAATGATATTATCGCTCATGCGTACGTACGGAATACCGTCTCCACGATGTGATGCGACTCGTTCTACACGATATTCATTACATAATGATTATATAAATGAATTGAATGAATAAATATGATATATAGTACACTTATACCATTATGGAAATGTGGTATCTACAACCTAAAGAGAATAATAAGAATTCATTCGACGAAACACGCATAAGAACAAAAAGTAATAAACACCCGAATAACAAGTAGCAATGAAATATTACTAATAAGAAGCTAATAATATGAACACATATGATATCATAACAATAAGTATGATTCTGGAATAAGTCAATGACATTATTTAAATTATTATACAGGAGGTTCGGACACTTACGAAGCAAATCGGACCTAAGGTAAGGGAAAATATCACAATCTCATTTTTATCTGAGATTGTTTATACTTTGATATTTACTAGGGTGTATTTTATCATCCACATCCATGTTTCCTCAATATGTAATATTATTTCCATCCACCTACAATTTTTTAAATCCAATTTTACCCTTTCTTGAGTTTTTAGTAAAAGATATTAAAGGAATCTTTTGTCGTTTTTCGTGCGAGGTACTTTTTGAATTTTCCGACAAAAGTACGAGAAGAATGTTTTTTTAACTTATATGGCATGAATGGATTTTAAAAACATGATTTACAAGATGATTCCTTTACAAGTTTTCAAGTTTATTTTTAATCAACTTATTTTAGATTAGAATTGTATGACATGTGAAGAAAGGAAAAGTGTTTTTGAATTAGAAAGGTTATTTTCCTCAAGAATGGAGTTCAAGTGTTTTATCAAAATTATTTTCCATCTAAGATAATAAAGGGTTATATTTCGTTCCCAATTATTACATTGATTTGATTATGTTGTGATGGAATTATTTTTATAAATTCCTTTATCTTATATGAATTGTTTTATGATGTCACGATGTTTTAAGATTCCCATTTTTATTACATGGGTTATGCTATGATGTATGGTTTATTATTTTGTGGCACACATAAGAATGGAATAATTATGAGATTGTTGGGACCTATATCTCCCTCCAATGCATAGGGTAATGATTTATATTTCATGATATAGACATGGCTAGAATGGTAGGTTAAACCGGTTCAGTGAAACAGGACTGAAATGAGGAGTGAACTCGGTTTAGAAGTGGACTTTGTACACTAAGATAGTCTTAACAATGAGTCTTGACTACTAAGAAATGATTATCTATGATTATGTGTGTATGCCACAAAGTTTAATGTTTTAATTTATGATTATTGGGATTATGTTTCACTACTATGATTTATCCCATGTTATGATATTATGATCTCTTCTGCAGGTTAAGATTTCTAAAATGTTATGTTCTTATGAATATGATGTGATTGATATTTCTTTTTTATACCCTTACTAAGAATTTGAGCTCACCCTTTGGTATGTTTTCTTTCCCCAGGTCAGGAAGAAGGTTATTAAGTAGGATATTCCAAAAGGGACTCTGGATATGATGAAATAAATGGGAGACAATGTAAGTGCTTTATGAACCAGTTCTTTATGTTTCCCAGTTTCTAAAGACACTATACCTATTCGGTCCTTTCATGGTTTTGTTATATGTTGTAATAAGTGTAATTCAATTTTGAATTATTAACAATCTATGCAAAGTATGGGTCGTTATATGAACTATATCATCCCTCTCTAAGTTATTCTTAAATTGAACCTTTCTTATAAATATCATACTTAATACCTTTCTTCATAACATGGGGAAATAAAACAAAATAAATGGAAATCTCAGATGCACATTAAGGGTAAAAAAGAAAGATATCAATGATCGCATAAGAATGACATGAACATAAGGGTATGATAACATGAGAATTACATTTGGGAAACCGTACCATGTATAACATAGATCATAATCATTAGTCATGGCATAAATAATGGTAGTTCATACAACATGAATCATAATGGAATCAAAGAACATGATCCATGAGAACATAACATTGGAATAATACGTAGGTTTTTGGAATTTATATAAGCATAAAATATAATTACCTTATTAGTAAAGTATCATTTCCATGATTATTACATTGTAATGGGTTCACTCCCAAAACTATCATGGTATTCAAGATTCACACCTAATAATATCATAGTGGGAAAAGCCCTTACTGAACCGGGTTCACTCCCTATTGTAGTCTTATTTATCTCATGAGATATCCATATTTACCCAATGTATTGGATGAATATATAATTCTGATCCCACCTATCACATAAGTAAAATAATACATATTCATACCAAAATATCATAAAACATTCTCTATATCTTAACCCATGAAAATTAAATAGGTTTCATAAACATTTTATCATGGCATAACTCATGAAAAAAAACTGGTTTCATAATCATTTCATCAATTCATAATTGTAAATACCATTGAAAAGGAATGAGTTCCATAAATATATTCTCATCATAATCATAAAACATGTAGAGAAATAATAATGATGATATTATTGGATAAATTCCCTTTTAAATATTAGTAAACATCAAAGTATATCATCTTAGATGGAAAATTATTTTTGAAGGATCACTTAGAACAATAAATAAGAAAAATACCCTTTATACTTTCAAAATAACTTTTAAAAATCTAAATTTTTTCCATACATTAAATAAAACTTTTGATTTTAAAATATATTTGAAAACTTGTAAAATAATATTAAATAATTGAGTTTTCATGATGGTGGTAAATATTTTTCTTTTCATACACATTAAAAAATATTCCTTTCACAATTTTGCTTAAAAGTAAAAATTATCTCATTTAAAAAAGGCAACAAGATTCATTTTAAAAAATTTACTAAAATGTAAAATAATTGTAAAAATTAAATTAAATAATAATTTTGTAATTTAAAAATCAGAGTTTATTTTTTTTATAAAACATGGAAAAATAAGAGAAATTATTTTTGACCGAAGAGAGAAAAAAGTGGGTTTTCTTTAAAAAAATTATTTTTGACTCTTGAGTACATAAAGAGAGTAAAATGACATGAAAACATGTATTTTATAGAAATAATAAAATAAAATAAAATTCAGGAGTTTATTTATAAGTAGATCATAATATTTCATCAATGAAATTATAATAAGAAAAAATCCTCACAAATAATGAGATTAAAACATAAAAACACACACCGCTTTTGTAACTTTTGAATCATAATCTGTAGGAAGGAATAATATAAATTGATACCTTAAATTTAATTAAATTAATTAAATACATGATATAAAATGTCAAATGGGTAGTATATATACAACATAAATGAAATAATTGGGGAGAAGGCTTGTGTCCCACGTAAATAAAAGCGAGACAAAAATCCATTACCTCAAGTCTCAAATTTCATATTACACATTAAAAAATCCTATAGAATATATATTGGTTTATTATACATATATTATATAACTATAATCATATGTTTAATACCATATAACATTTAATTATAACCTTTTATCACCCGTTTATTAATAGTTCTTTGTTAAAATTGTTATTTATTCTTATAATTATATTGTTTTTCATATATGTTTTGGTTCAGTAGTTTTGGTCAATGTAATTTGATTATGGTTCCATTTTATAAAAAAATGTAAATGATTACATATATATAACATATATATTATTTATATACATATTTAGATTCATCCATAAATGTGGTTATAGAAGAATTAATTACATCATTCATGGAGATAGTAGGTCATACGTACGCATGTACGTTGTTATCATTTTTTAAATGGATGGAATGAAAGAAATGAAAATAGTATTTAAAATTTAAATAATCACTTTTTATATCATATGTATTATATATATTCATTAAATATAACCTTATTACCATCAATGTCAACATAAAATAAAACACATTTCACAAGGCTTCATGGATGTGGTAGTCCACACATACACATGAGCGACGTTATCGTTGTCCAACAGATTGGAAGATAAGAAGGAATATGTGATATCATAAATAAATAATTATAATTATTTTGTAGATATCATATATAAACATTAAATGCATAATTATATCCATTTGTGAGAGGTGGTGATGGAAAATGAAATACATTGGTTCGTGAGGCGGTAGTCCATCGTACAGATGATCGAAAATTTTATTTCCCATTTAATAGAAGAGGGGATAGATGTAGGTTATGAAATAAAAATAATAAAATCTAGATATATGGAAAATAATAATGTTATTATATGATCATTTTTGAGTAATTTTTTTATGTGGTAGAATAAGAAATAAAATAAAAGGCATGGTTAAGAATTATAACACTTCTTCAGACAACCTCATTAGGTTTATACCTAAACCCTTCCTAGGATGGTTTTATGATCAAAGAAAGGGATTTAGGTCATGGTTATGGATGTAATTAAAGGGTTTTTATATGTAATTTCTGAAAAAAATTCTCTTGAAATGTGGGGAAGAAAAGAGAAGGGTTGTCTTTTATAAGTGGTGGAGAGGTCAAACGTGGAATTTTTAAAGTGAATAAAATATACCCATGTTTAACAAACTTCTAATGGATCTAAAATGGAGCAATATAGAAAATTTGATGATATAAGGTAAATTTTGTTATATTAAATATAAATTATTAAAATTTTGTGATCATTTTAACCCTTATATTTTAAGTTTAAACCCTAATAAACTTGTTTTAACCACAATCACAGTAACATATTTTTACTATTTTACTATTCATTATGACAAAGAATAAAGTTAAACTTAGTATATAATATTAATTACTATTATGAAAATTATTTAATCCATTTTATCAAATTAAATTCACATAAGAGGAAAATTTTAATTTAAATGAAACCTACAAATGTGATGAAAAAGAGGTTTTCCAAAGAAAAGTTTCCATAATAATAAAATATTTATATATATATATTGAAATTAAATTTGATTCCAATAACATAATTTGGTTTAATTATAATATAATTTAAATTATTTACTTGTAAAAAAATTTAAACAAAATGTAACTCTTTAAATTCTTTAAAATAATATATAATTTAAATAAAAATCAGTGTTTTTCCCAATTCATTGAAAAATTAACATTTTTAGAAGATTTAAAAAAATAACTCTATGATAATTTTAACATGTTTATTTAAAAAATTAAGTTATTTTTTAATAAATTTCTTAAATTTTAACAAAATTAATTTTAAAATAAGTCCACAAAATGCAATGAAAGAATTGTTTTCCAGAAAAATGAAATTTTCAAAGAAAAGACAATTTTAAGTTAACTCTATGACTATTAATATTCATTATATTAATTTTAATTTATATATATTGATATATGAAATATAAATTTAATTTAAATAATTCTTAATTTGGAGTTATTTTGATTAATTAAAATGGAAAAACATTATACGCTTAAAAATATTTTTTTAGAAAAGATGCATTCTTTAACATAAAAATGTATTTATGCCAAAATCATGAAAATTACCACTTAAAATAAAACTAATTAAGTTATTTTAAATAAAATGGATTATATTTCAATTTAATACCAAAAAAATATAATTTTACTTTAAATTACTCGTTATAATGAAAGGAAATGAATGTTTTACCAAAATTGATATTTTCACTAAGAACCCAATCTTTTAAGAAAAATTTGAAAATTTATTCATAATAAATTTTTGATATGGGGATTTAAAAAATGGTATCATTTAAAAAAAATTAAATTACTAAATTTAATAGAATTTAATTATATTATTTGTACACAAAATTTAATAAAATACTTTTTGAAGAAAATATATTTTTGATGCATAAAATGACTTTCCTAAAATTTTTGTTCTTATTTCATAAGAATTAATCAATAAATTTGAATTTATTAGGACCCTTATATATATATATTCTAATGTGTCTATTTATATATTCCAATTCAACTATTTGGTTATAAGTGTCATATTTAAAAAATAATATTTTAATAGTATAATGTGGCTCTATAAAAATTCGCATTGCATGTAACATAAGATGTTAAGAAAATAAAATTTATTTAAATATATATATACATTATAAACTAATGGGGTGTTACATTAACCCCGCATCCCAAGAATAGTTTCATCACATTTTGAACATATGCTTAGTAATCAAGGGTTTGAAATTTGAAAATTCTTTTGTAGTAAACCCATATATTAAAAAGGGTCAATAAAACATCGTATTAAAATAAGTGAAGGGAAGTATGAAGGTCATGTCTAATAACGAAAAATGATGATTCCAAATAGAAGAACACTAATGGGAAGTTAAAATAAAGGCAAGGGGGAGAAAACTAATGCCCAAGGACTAATAGATAAGTAATATAGAACATGTTTAATAGATAGTTAATGTAAACAAAGACATAAATTTGTGATGAGTGAAAAGTCCACTGATTCATTGAAAATGAATATAAAAGTATAAAATTTTATTTCAAGATCCTTTTCCAAAATTTTGAGAATTATTTTACAATCATGATAGCGAATATAAGAAAATATACTTACTTTATTTCTTTCTATATCATAAGAATAATTTTATCCTTTGGTTGTGCTTCGATCAATTTATAATTCATTTATTACTCTAATAAATAAATATCCAAATTGATTTTTTTTATTATTGAAGAAATAAAATTAACTTTTATTGGATCATAAGATCTATAAAATAATGTTAACTCCTTCCTTATATCTCTAAATATTTACCAAAACCAAAATGGTTATCACAAGTTATCCAATATAAGACATTAATCTATAACCCCCAAAAATAACACCCAAAGATCAACTTAATATTTATCCATAAAATTGTTTGAGTAAAAAAATGTAACATTAACCTAGAAATCATATAGACCAATGGTAGGTGTTATACCCTTATCTCCCTTAGGTTATGGGTTCAATCCCTACAACCTTTCGAGATGTGACATGTTGTCGCCCGATTTATGAGTTGTCCTTTTCTAAAACTATATTAATATAATTCTAATAACTTTACCATAAATATAATTAATATCATCAAAATTAACATTAATCTTCAAATTGAAGAACCTTTGTGGTGTTTTGTTTAACAATGTTTGGTATTTGTTGTCAAATAAACTTTTTGTTGAAGAATGTTTCTGAGTTATAGAAAGTTGAAGTTGCTGGTTACTGAAGATTTCCTTAAAGAAGATTATATTGAAGAATAAGAAGTCATAAGTTAAGAAAGTGTCTCAAACTTTCTAAAAATATTCAGATGATGCTTTTCTTCTCTTAATGTCCTCACAAATCATGAAAAGTTTCATGATAAAAGTTGTTGAAGAAATGGTGAAGAGGATTGTTTTTTTTCACTAAGAAAAATTATTAGGAAATTCAGAACCAATTTTCTTGAACAGGTTTTCTTGAACCAGTTTTCCTAAACCTGTTTCCTGAACCAATTTTCCTAAACTAGTTTTCCTGAACATGTTTTCCTGAACCAATTTTTATGAACCTATTTCCTGAACTAGCTTCCAAAATCTATTTTTAGAACCTAAAATTCGAAATTTGTTTACTGAGATAAAAATTTGGACTCTAATTCCTAAGCCAGAAATTCAGAGTCTACTTCATGAACCTGAAATTCGGAGTCTACTTCTTGAACCTGAAATTCAGAGTATACTTCTTGAGCCAGAAATTCAGAGTCTACTTCCTGAACCTAAAATTCAGAGTCTATTTCCTGAACCTATTTTCCTGAAACACTTTTCCTGAACCAGTTTTCCTGAACCAGTTTTCCTGAACCAGTTTTCCTGAACCAGTTTTCCTGAACCAGTTTTCCTGAACCAGTTTTTCTGAACCATTTTTCCTGAACCATTTCCCTAAACTAGTTTTTCTGAACCAGTTTTCCTGAACATGTTTTTTTGAACTAGATTTCCTGAACCATTTTTCCTAAACCAGTATTCCTAATCCCGTTTTCCTGAACCTTTTTTCCTGGACCAGTTTTCCTGAACCAGTTTTCTTGAACCAGTTTTCCTGAACCAGTTTTCCTAAACCTATTTCCTACACCTAAAATCAGAACCAAGATGCAACATTATCATTCTGAGGAAGATATGAAGAGTTCAAGAAAACTCAGATTTCAACTTTTCATAAATCTCAACGAAATTTAAGGAGATTTGAAGAAGTCAAATATTGAAGATTAAATGCGAGAGATTTGTAGAGTTTTTGAGATTTGAGGAAGTAGGAAAGATTCTCAAGATTCCCTCCATTTTTATCTAAGTCGCCTAAAAATATGTGCTCAGATCATTTTCTCATTTACAACTTTTACAAATGCGAAAAGGAATAGCACTACATAATTATAAGTGAAAATATCCTACCATATTGAAAAAGTTTCCTTGAGTGTTTGAGAAGAATAGAATCAATATTGTCTTATCTTACTGAGAAGACTTGTTTCAAAAAAATCAGATTCAAGAAATCAGATTGAAGATTCAGAGTGAGAACTTGTGCAAAATCATCTTATCTTACTAAGAAGACCGGTTTCAGCAAATCGGATTCAAGAAACCAGATTGAATATTCAGAGTGAGTATTTGTGGAGTAGCTTAACAAAGTTCTTATTCTTTTTTTGGATCATTTTTCTGTAAAGAAACATTGTAAACTGACGGGAGTCAGTATAATCTTTCTTATGAGGAGATAGAAGGTGTCCAATGGGATTTGCCACAAGTTTTATTTAATTCTTTATTATAGTGGATTTCCAAAGACCCACGAGAGTGGATATGGAAAGGACGTAAGTACTCTTATTGAGGCCGAACCTTATAAATCTTGTATGCATTTCTTGATTTACCTTTCTTGCATGCTTGAGTTTCTTGATAAAGTTTGATAAGTAAATAAATATTTATAGGTTTTAAGGGTTAAGTTTCTTAATGTTTTCAAACATATAAAAAGTTAAACATCTAATTCAACACCCCCTTATCTGTTTTTATTCAATCCTTGGAACTTCAAGTGGTATCAGAGGGAGGTTCCCTTATTTAATCCTTATCATGGAGAATATAAATTCTGTCAACAGTTGAGGAATTCCTACATTCGGTGGGAAGAATTATTATGGATGAAAAAATAGGATGATTCTTTTTCTCCTATCTCTTGGCCTTGAAGTTGTTGATGCTGCTACTATTGGATTTCCACCTATTGAGAAAAATAATCCTATGACATTTGCTGATAAAAGAAACATAGAAATTTATGGAAAGTCTAGAAATTCTATTCTCATGTCCTTATCAAAAAATGTTTATCAGAAGGTGATGGGTATCACAACATCAAAAAGCATATGGGACAAGCTGGAAAGTGTTTTCGATGGAAACACAAAAGTCAAGGAGTCCAAGCTACAAATATGGGTTTGTAAGTTTGAAGACATCAGGATGAGAGATGATGAAACAATTGATGAATACTTCCTGAGAGTTAATAAAATTTTATGCAACATTAGAGGATTTAGAGAAGACTTGGAAGATCATACAATTGTGAAGAAACTTATAAGAAACTTTCCAGATAGGGTTGATTCTAAATTTTCAGCTTTAGAAGATAAGGATGATTTATCTCTTTATGAATTGAATAACTTTATTTTTTCTTATGAAATGAGGAAAGATCCAATCTTTAAGAAAAAGATAAAAGATGAAATGGTTTTTGAATCTATGAGAAAGATGAAAATCCAAGATAATGATAAAGCTCATCCTTGTGAGTCTATTGATGAGGAAGATGAAGAGTTGAATGAAAAACTCATTTCTCTCATATCTAAGAACTATCGAAGAGGAAGAGGAAAATATAAAGGGAAAATTCCTCTTAAAAGTTTTGAGTGTGGGGGAATCAAATACTTTTCTATGAATTGACCTAAGAAGAAAGTTGGATAATATCAAGATGTTTCTAATGAGAATCCTTTATGGAAGAAGTATAAAAAGAATGAAAAATAATATAAGACTTATAAAGAACCGAGTAAGAAGTTTTATGGAAAGAAAAGAAGTATGTTGAGTGAAAAGGTTGAATCCGAATCATCTGAAAATGATTCCTAAGAAGATTAAAGTAAAGAAAGATTCAAAACCTTCATTGAAATAGTTGAGAAAAAAAATGTTTCCTCAGAGGGTAAAGAAGGTGGTGAAGAATCTTACAGAGAATATCAACTAAGATCAGAACTAATAGCATGTCTTGAACAAAAAAATCTCTCAAGAAAGAAACTCTTGTGATGAAAAAAAATCATGAAGATGTTCATGATGGAAGTAAATATGTCACCAAGAATGAATATGAATACATTCAAGAAATTTTATGTCACAAACTTAAAATCACTGAACAAGGAAAGATGATTGAATATCATAGCAAGAAGCTGGAAACTAATGAAGAAGAGGCCAACAAGTTGTAATCAAAAGTTATTAATTCCGAAAATTCCCTAAGGAAGATGAATAAAAACTTACAAAAAGCCACTAAAGTAAAAGCTGAGATATCCAAGATTACTGGAAAGGCTTACCATGGGAATCAGGTGAAATATTCTCTTATCAAAAATAATGTTTTATCTGATTCTTCTAACATTTCAAGTTATAGAAATAGTATTTGTAATGCTTGGGTGGAGAAAGGATGTGAGAAACCTATCCATCCTACAAAAGTAGAAAACTCACTTAAAAGAAGAGATGACCTATATCCTGATTTTTCTAGAGCTGAAAGAAGTTATCAACCTCAACAAAATTTTTATAAAGAGAGATCACTCTTTTATAGAAAATCAATATTTGAGGGATATTGCTGGTGTTGCAGAATATATGGGCATAGAGCTTATAATTTTGGCCACAATTTATCTCTACCCAAAAGAAGGTTTGATCAAAGTGAAAGAAATAGTGAAATAAGAATGAGTAACTTTCCATGCTCATAGAAAGTTGAAAAGGTGAATTCTCAAGATGTCAGAAACATTCCAATAAATAATCAATTTGAATGTTTTGAAGAGGTTTGTGGAAGATATGATCAGTTTGGTCATCATGACGAACGATGTATGAAACTCCTTCCAGAACAAGTTTCTTATGATAAGAAAGAAAAGAGAGTTGAAAATAAGAAGGTTGATGAGAGAGATTTTGTTGTTGAGATAGATTTGAATGAAAGTAAGAGGAAAAAACCATGGATTCTTGATAGTGGTTGTTCTTCACACATGAAAGGTGATATATAAATCTTGGAACATGTTGAAAGTCATGATGGAGAAGCGGTTACTTTTGGCAATGATAGTCCCTTAAAAATTAAGGGAATCAGAATGATAGAGATTGAAGCAGAGAAACTGAAATCTAAGGAAGTATTAGTTGTCGATGGGGTAAAACATAACTTTCCTAGTGTAAGTCAACATTGTAATGATGTAAAATAAGTTATCTTCAGAAAGTATTATTATATCATCAAAAGTGTAAAAAATGGAAAAGTGATTACAAAAGGGGAAAGAACCAGTGGGAATCTCTTTCAAATTGGAGAATCAAATAACTCTTTTTATTTGAGTGTTAAAGATGAAAACAAGTTGTGGCACCAAAGACTTGGCCACCTTGGGTAGAAAAACAAGAATAATCTTTCTAACGTTGAAGTTGTTTAGAATTTTCCCAGACTGAAATGAAGAGATAAAGATGTTTGTATTAATTTCCAGAAAGGAAATATGACTAACAAAAGTCATAAAAGAGTTGAGATTCAATCCAACAAACCACTTGAGTTTATTCATTCTGATCTATTTGGGCCGATGAGACATCAATCAACAAAATTAGATTTATACTTTATTAATTTTATTTATGACTTCACTCAGATGAAAAACATCACGTTCATGAAGTATACGTTAGGGTCTAATGAAATGTTTAAATTATTTAAAAGATATGTCGAGAAAGAATTGGGAGCTTCTATAAATAAGTTGAGAATAGATAATGGTTCCTTATTCACATGAAATGCTTTTGGAACTTATATAAGGAAGAATGGTATCAAATATCAGTATAGTGCTCCCTATACTCCACAAAAAAATGGAGTAGCAGGACGGAAAAATAGAAGCTTGGTGGAAATTGGAAGAAGTATGTTATCAGAATAAAAAATTTCAAAATTCTTTTGTAGAGAAGCTGTTAGAACTACTATACATGTTCAAAAATAGATGATTGTTGAGACTGGAAACCAACATGATGCCTTATGGGATGTGGTATAACAAAAAACATTCTTTTAATTACTTCAAACTTTTTGGAAGTCCATGCTTTCTCAAAATCAAAAATCCGGACTTAGGAAAGTTTTATGAGAAAGCTGAAGAAGGAATATTTATGGGTTTTTCACCGAATGGAAGAAGTTACAAATTCTGGAACAAATGTTAACAGAAGTTGGTGGACTCATATGATGTGAAGGTAATTGAAAATCCAAGTTCCTTCACAAAATTTTTTAAGAATACGGAGGAATATAAATCAGAGAATCCATACCACAATGAAAGTGACTTAGATAAGTCACATGGGGAAGAAAGTGATGCTGGGAATGAAAATGTGAGTTTTCTTACCTTAAAAAACATGTTGAATTTGAAAATATTATTGGGGATCAGAAGGCTCCAGTTAAAACAAGAAGGAAGTTAATATTAAAAAATCAAACTTCACGTATCGCAAAAGTTGAACCAGAATCAGTTTGAGAAGCTATTAAAGATAAAGAACGGATAGATGCTATGAATGAATAACTGGATTATATTGAGAAGAATGAGACATGGGAACTTGTTCCAAGGCCATAATAAAGAATGTTATCAGAACCAAGTGGGATTACATAAATAAATTGAATGACCATGGATAAGTCACTAGAAACAAAGAAATGATTGTGTGTAAAGGATATACACAGGTGGAAGGTGTGGATTTTGATGAAACTTTTCCCCTGTTTCAAGATTGGAAACTATTCGAATGTTTCTTGTAGTAGCTGCTCATTAGAATTACAAGGTTTATTAGATGGATGTAGAGTCATCATTCTTAAATGGTGAGATCGAGGAAGAAGTTTACATTGAACAACCTTCTGGGTTTTTAATTGATGAAGATGAAAATAAAGTTTTCAAATTGAAGAAAGCCTTGTATTGGCTGAAACAAGCTCCATGAGCATGGTATCTAAAACTTCACAATTATTTGAGAAAGATGAAATTTTCTAAAGGAAAGGTTGATAGAAATATTAATGTTAAAGGTGTCAACTCTGGAACTTTAATTGCAATTTTTTTATGTGGATGATATAATTTTTGCTGGAGATGAAGAAAAGGTCTTTGAAAATTTTGCTTAAGAGATGAAGAAAGTTTTTGAAATGTTAATGTTGGGAGAATTAACTTTATTCCTTGGATTACAAGTTCAACAACAAGAAAACTACATTTTCAAATCCTAAGAAAACTATTCCAAGGAATTGTTAAATAAGTTTGGGATTGAAGAATCAAAAAAAGTTTCAACCCCTATCTTATTGAGCACAAAGTTGAGAAATGATGATTCAGGGAACAATGTGATTCAGAAAGACTTTTGAAAGTTGATAGGAAGTCTTCTTTATCTTACATCCTCAAGGCCTGATATTGCTTACGATGTGACTCTCTATTCCCGATATCAAAGTAATCCAAAAGAATCATATATGTTGGCAGTTAAGAGGATTCTAAGATATGTTAAAGGAATAACTTCACATGGGTTGTTATACAAGAGAAACAATGAGATTATGTTTAATGGTTATACTGATACTGAATGGGCTGGTGATTGTATTGATTGAAAATCAACACCAGGAGGAACATTTTTCTTAGGGGAATTCTATGTGAGTTAGAACAACATGAAAGAAAGTTCTATAACTATAATTACAGATGAATCCGAATATGTTGTAGCTACTGAGGCTTGTACTCAAATGATGTGGATGAAAGTTCAGCTGAAAGATTTGAAAGAGAATGATTCAAAACCTTTTAAAATAATCTATGATAATCAAAGTGCCATTGATATTTCCATGAATCCTATTCAACATTCAATATCAAAGCATATTGATATAAAGTATCATTTTTTAAAATAGAAAGTTGCTGCTGGAGAAATCTTGATGGAATATATTTCAACAAAGTATCAGATTGCTGAAATTTTCACTAAAGAAATGTCAAAGGAACGGTTTGCTGAACTGAGGCTGCAACTCCATGTTCAGCATCCTCCCAAGACTTCCTAAAACTCATAAGGAAGTTACACCCACCGTGCTTTGGATTATATTGACTAAGGGGGAGAGTAAGATTTCTTTTATGAATCTAAAGATGTGGTTATCATATAATGGGGGAAAGAGAAATAAAAATGAGAGAGGAAAAGAAAAGTGAGAAAGAGAAAGATAAAAGTTGAGGGGGAGTTTGAGTAAGGTGAATTTTATCTTTATATGGATGTAAAATTTTCTTGTCACCAAGGCATTGAAAAGAGAAAGATAAAAGTTTTGGGGGAGTTTGAGTAAGGTGAAGTTTATCTTTATATGGCCACAAAATTTTCTTGTCACCTAGGGATATAAATCCTTCAAAACATTACTTTATCCAATAGTGGGGTGTCAGAACACTCTTTTTGAGAAAGGATATGTTTTGGTAAAATTCAAGAACTTTAGATGTAAATGTTTTGAGAGGGGAAAACTTGTTAACAAGGGTTTCCAAAAAATCAAAAGGGAGATATTGAAGAAACTTTGATGTGTTTTGTTTAACATTGTATTTTTTTATAACTAATCTTTTTTTTTGAAGAATGTTTTTGAGTTACAGAATGTTAAAGTTGCTGGTTGCTAAAGATTAGCTTAAATAAGATTATGTTAAAGAATAAAAAGTCAGAAGTTAAGAATGTGTCTCAAACATTCTGAAAATAATCATATGAGGCTTTGTGGATCTTAATGTTCTCAAAAATCATGAAAAGTTTCATGATAAAATCTGTTGAAGAAATGGTGAAGAGGATTGATGTTTTTCACTAAGAAAAATTCTGAGGAAATTCAAAACCAGTTTTCCTGAACCAGTTTTCATGAACAAGTTTCCTGAACTAGGTTTCCTGAACCAGTTTTCCTGAAGCAGTTTTCCTGAACAAGTTTTCCTAAACCAGTTTTCCTGAACCAGTTTTCCTAAACCTATTTCCCAAACCTATTTTCTGAACCAATTTCCGGAATCTATTTCATAAACCTTAAATTCAGAATCTATTTCCGGAGCCAAAAATTAAGAGTCTACTTATTGAGCCAGAAATTCAAAGTCTACTTCCAGAACCTGAAATTTAGAGTCTACTTCCTGAACTATAAATTTAGAGTCTACTTGCTAAGCCATAAATTAAGAGTCTAATTGATGAACCTGAAATTTGGAGTCTATTTCCTGAACCTATTTTCCTGAAATAGTTTTCTTGAACCAGTCTTCCTGAACCACTTTTCCTGAACTAGTTTTCCTGAACCTATTTTCCTAAACCAGTTTTCCTAAACCAGTTTTGCTCAACCAGTTTTCTTGAAGCAGTTTTTCTGAACCAGTTTTTCTGAACCAGTTTTCCTGAACCCCTTTTCCTAAACCAGTTTTTCTGAACCAGTTTTCCTGAACATGTTTTCTTGGACTAGTTTTCCTGTACCAGTTTTCCTGAACTTGTTTTCTGAACCTAAAATCAGAACCAAGATCCAGCTTTATCATTCTGAGGAATATATAAAGAGTTCAAGATAACCCGAATTTCAACTTTGCATAAATCTTAGAGAAATTTAAGCATATTTGAAGAAGTAAAACATTAAAGATTTAATGCAAGGGATTTGCGGAGTTTTTGAGATTTGAGGAAGTGGGAATGATTTCCAAGATTCCTGTCTTTTTTTTCTGAGTTTCCTATAAATATGTGCTCAGATCATTTACTCATTTACAAAGTTTACAAATGAGAAAAAGGAAGAGATCTATAGAATTCTATGTGAAAAGTTCTTACTATCATAAAGAAGTTTCCTTAAGTGTTTGCAAAGAAGAGAATCAAAATTATATTATCTTGATGAAAAGGTTGGTTTCAAAAAAATCAGATTCAATAAATCAGATTGAATATTCAGAGTGGGCACTTGTACGGAATCATATTATCTTGCTGAGACGACTGGTTTCAGCAAATCAGATTGAAGATTCAGAGTGAGCATTTGTGGAGCAGCTTAACAAAGTTCTTATTCTTGTGTTTGGATCATTTTTTCTTTAAGGAAACATTATAAACTGATGAGAGTCAGTATAATCTTTCCTATCGGGAGATAGAAGGTGTCCGATGGGATTTGGAAGAAGTTTTATTCACTTCTTCATTATAGTGGATTTCCAGAGACCCATGGGAGTGGCTATGGCAATGATGTAAGTTCTCTTATTGAGTCCAAACCTTTTAAATCTTGTGTTCCTTTATTGATTTACCTTTCTTGCATGGTTGAGTTTCTTGCTAAAGGTTGATAATTAAATAAATCTTAATAGGTTTCAAGGGTTAAGTTTCTTGAATTTTTGAAACTTATAAAAAGTTAAACAACTGATTCAACCCCCCCTTCTTAGATGTTATTTGATCCTTGGAACTTCACAAATCACTTTTTAACCACAAATATTTACTTTCAAACATATTATTTACAAAAAATAAAATAATCTTAATTGATTTTTATTTACTTAATATAAATGGTCATAGTTACCCTAAATGTTATAAATTCCTTACTAAAATATTATTATTCCTAAAATAATACTTTATATTAAACCATAGGGTTACATATACCTCAACCTAATAAAAAATCTCCCAAAATCTCATTAATCACATAAAAATACCATAAGTTTAAAATATAAAAAGGGGTATCTAAGACATTGAACTTATGATCAACCTTAAACTCATAAAACCATGATGGGATGCATAACTCTTAAGTTAATCTTAGAATAATACATATATTCTTCTAAAAATTAACACAATCCATATTTTTTCATGATCCTTATAACTAAAATATCATATATGAAACACTTCGAAAACATAATTCTCAAATCCTAATAAATTAACACCGCAATCATTATACTTATTTCTTAATCCATTAACCATTATTCAAAATGTTATTCCTTAATACATCTTTCCTAAAATATGAAATGTGAATCATGTCTTATGTTTAATCAACCTCAATTTTATCATGCTTTATACTTTTAATGTAAAAAATACTATTAAAACATCCCATATCATTAAAATGTAATTAATATTCTCTTAATTATAAACCCTAAAACCATTAATTTTATAAATTTTTTGATTATCTTCTATATATTTCCCTCGATGAAATAAATTTTCATAATTCCTATACTTTCAACATTTAAAGAATTCATTCATCGATGATACCCTAGGGAAACCATTATTCTCACCCATTTCTTTAACCAAACATATCATTTTTTCTAAATAATTACTTATTTTTTATCCTTCATTTCAAAACTCAAAATATCTCCCAATTACTCTAATGCATTAACATGATTACTTCTTCCCTTATTATAGGCATGTTGGATTCAAAATCTTCTTTCCTACATGGTATTTATGAAAATCCATCTTTCTCTTACTATTTGTATTAGGAAACTCAGCAAAGTTGAGATTGTTAATCATATAATGATATAGATTATTTGTAATAATCATAAATTTCACATTATAAATCTCACTTCAACTAGTTTCTCATTAAGAAAATAATTCTATTTACCATCAGATTCAACATTAAGATGATTAATTTAGTCTCTATATATTTACAAATACATAGTGTGAGAAACTATAATTATGATGGTAAACCACATAATCATGAAAAATAATTTATAGAATGTCTAAATCGTGACACCTTATTTTTAGTATATTACCCCTTATGTTTTACCTTGGTCATTCATGATCATTATTCCAATCAATCATGATGGTTAGTAAAGTCTTTGTAAATTTAATAAACTTATCTCCCATGAGTGTCTAACCATGTGTGAATCAATGCCTATTATCAAGCACCCGGTGATGATCGAGTCAAACCCAAATGAACCCTTTTCAGAGTGATTACCCTCTGTATAGCTATTTTAGAGTGACATAAACTTTTTGTATCCTTATAGGGTGGTAATTTCTTTCAAACCACTTGCTCTATCCTTCACCAATATTCTCGGATATTTTCCTATAATTAGACTTGTCTTTAGGATTTTACCTAGGGGTCTCACTAAATTTTCTCATCTTATTTCCAATGGTTAACTAAACCTATCATATGATACAAAATATAGTAGACCTATCTTTTCATACATATATATTACATATTATTATATGAATATTCAATTCATTTTACAAAAACATTCATGAGAACCATAAAGGTTTATTGTCTTTGTAGACTTGGATATATAAACAAAAGGTTAATAATTGAACTACATCATATCACACTATGTTCATCATAAATAAAACCCTTCTTACAAAAATCATACATAAATAATTTATTCATAACCTTGGGAAATGAAACATAATAATGGCTGAGCTTAGATGCTCAGTAAAGGTAAATAATGGAGATATAAATGATCACACAAGTATAACATGAGCTTAAGGGTATGAGAACATGAGTATAACAGTTATAAAACCATACCTTGGATAACATATATTATAATATTGATTAATGGAATAAATCATGGTAGTTAAAAGGCATGAATAATGATTAAATCAATGAACATGATATATATGAATGTAACATTGGCATAAGATATAAATTTATGGTATATGCATAAGCTTAGAAAATAATTTCCTTTATAGTTAAGTCATATTTCCATGAATATCATAATAGAATGATTTCTCTCCCAAAACCATCATAATCTCCAAGGTTCACTCCAAATATTATCAGAGTGGGCAATTCCCATTACTAAAATGGGTTCACTATTCATTCCATTCCTATTTATCTCATGATATATCCATCTTTACCCAATGCATTATAGGGCTATATAATTTCGAGACCACTAGTCGCATCATAAAAATCATACATACATGTTTCATAATATCATAAAACATTCTCCATATCATAACTAAAGAAAAAAAATGGATTTTATAAACTTTTCATCTTGACATAACCCGTGGGAAAGAAACAAGTTCCATAACCATTTCATTAATTCATCATAGCATAACCCATAGAAAATTAATGGGTTTCATAAACACATTTTCCAAATAATAATAAACTATACATAGAGATAATAAGTATGATACCATTGGATCATATCCTCATTAAATATTAGGAAACATTAAAGGATGTAATTTTAGAAATAAAATGAATTTTAAAAGATTATTTGGAACATTTCTTGAGGAAAATACAATTTTAAAGTTGAAACTAACTTTTAAAAATAAAAAAAATCAAAAATATTAGAGAAAAAAAGATTTATTTTAAAATAACCCTTGAAACTTTTAATTTAATCTTTAAATCTCTATGTGGTCATTATTTTAAGAAATATAATTCATGTTGTACACTTTAAATAATTATTCCTTTTACATTTTCAGTAAAAAGTCAAATGTACATCTTTTGGAAAATGAGAAGAAGTCTCATTTGAAAATATATTTATAAAATTAAAAAAGGGTACAAATAAATTTATATAATAATTTTATAATAGTTAAATAATTCATTAATTTTTTTTATAAAATATATGAATGGAAGAGAAATTATTTTCAACTGAAGAGAGAAATAAACTCGTTTATCCTTAAAAAGTTATTTTGGAGTCTTGAGTTTATAAAGAGAGAAAAATGAATGGTAAAATTGTAATTTATAGAATTAACTAGAGTATAAGAATATTAATGAGTTTCTTTATAGGTAGATCATAATATTTCACCATTAGAATCATAATCATAAAAAATATCAAAAAATAAAAGGTTTTAAAACATAAAAACCCTTACCATTTTTGTAAATTTTGAATTAGAATCCCCATGAAGGAATTAATTTAATTGAATCATTAAATATAAATAAAATAATTATATTCAGGATATAGAAAGTAAAATTTTAATTATATAAAACACACATAAGTAACAAGTGGTGAATATGGCACGTGTCCCACAAAAATAAAAGAGAGACAAAAATATTTCACCTAAAGTCATGAATTTTTTCCTCCATGTTTAAACCACTAATATAATAAATATAAATTTATAATAAATAAATTATTGAAAAATAATAATATTTTTCTTAACATATATGATTTACATATAAAATTTTACCACATATTTATTAATAATTCATGACTTTAGGTAAAATATTTAGTGGTTTAAAATGAAATATAGAAAAATTAATTAAAACATTCATGGGGATAGTTGGTCATATATATTCATTATATATATATTTTTTACACATCCATAAAATTAAATTTATAAAAATTAATTACAAGATTCATGGAGATAGTTGGTCATATGTAATCATGAATGTTGATTTAATTATTATTATTTTTACAGATTAAATGAAAGAAAGGTAAAAAATATTAAAAAAAAAAGAATAATTTTTATATCATAATATATATATATATAAAATAAATAAATACCTATAACCATCCAATTAAAAATAAAATGAAAAATGTATCACATTGCTTTGCAGAGGCGATAATCCACACGTACACACGAGCAATGTTATCATTTTCGAAAGAATTTTAAGGTAAGAAGTTATATGTGCTAATACAATTAAATAAGTATAATTATGTTCTAAATATAATAAATAAAAATTAAATCCATCATTATATTCTTCCATGAGAGGCAGTGATGGAAAATGAATTACATTAGTTCACAAGGTGGTAGTTCACCTTACACATGATCAACGATTTCGTTTCCCATTTTATTGAAGAGTATATGGATGTAGGTTATTAAATTAACATAATAACATCTAATTATATGTAAGATAATTATTTTATTATATCATAATGGTTTAATAATATTTTAAGGATGTGGAAAAACAAATAAAACAAAAACACATGGTTAAGAATTATACCTCTTCTTCGGACAACCTGTATAGGTTAATACATAAAGCCTTCCTAGAATTGTTTTATGATAAAAAATAAGATATAGGTCTTTTATAAGTATGTAAGTAAAGGTTTTAGGTAGGTATCATCTAAATCAAATGGATCTTGAAGTGTGGGGAGGAAAAGATATGGGTATCCCTTTATAAGTAGGGAGAGGTCAAACTTTGAATTTTTGAAATGAATAAAATATACCCACATTTTACAAACACAAAGTGGATAATAAATAGAGTATTAAATAAAATTTATATGACATAAGTTCTAAATATGTCTATAAAACTGAAATTATAATAGTTTTTTGGTCATTTTTACCCTTATCTTTTTAGTTTAATCCAAGGTAAATTTATTTCACGTTAACTATCATAATATATATATATATATGTTTTATATTCATTATGAAGAATAATTATATATTTATTATGAAGAAGAATTATGTTGAAATAATTATATAATATTTATCAATATTATTACAACATTTTAATATTTTTTATAAAATTCAATCCATATAATTGAAAAAATTTAATTTAAACTTAAACCCTTAGATGCGATGAAAGGGAAGTTTCGCAATGAAAACTTTTCGTAAGTATAAAAGGGTTTTATATAAAAAATGAACAAAAAATTGATTAAAATAAAATAAATTATATTAATAATAATATTTTTTAACTGATTCTAATTTTAATACCATTTAGAAAAATTGAACTTCGTAAATTATTTAAAAGAAAAAAAATTCAATAAAAATCTATATTTTATCACTTTCCATTGAAAAATTAATCTTTTCCAATTATTGTCAAAAATTCAATCTAAAATAATTTTTACATGTTGAATTAAAAAATAAATTTAATTTTTAAAAATATATTTTATAAAATTGTAAAACTATTAATTTTAAATTAAATGTGCAAAATTCGGTGAAAGATGATTTTCCAGAAAAATGTATTTTTCAAGGAAAAGATGATTTTATGTTAACTATATGATTAATAAACATCATTATATGAATTTCAAATAACATATATAGATATATAATATATAAAATTCATTTAAATAATTCATATTTTTGGTTTATTTTAATTAATTAAAATAGAAATACATTATGCACTTAAAACAGTTTTCAGAAAAGATGTTTTTAAGCATAAAAATAAATTTATACCAAAATCATGAAAATTTCTAATTTAAATGAAATTAATTAGATTATTATAAATAAAATGAATCATATTTATATTTATAACCAAATAAAAAAATATAATCATACTTTAAATTACATGATTTAATGAAAGGAAATGATAATTTTACAAAATTCAATATTTTCACTAAAACCCTATATTTTTTGAAAAATATGAACATTTCACCGTAATTTTTTTTGGTATAATGGTTTTTAGAATATAATCCTTTTTATAATATACCATTAATAAAATTATTAAAATTTAATATATTATATGTACACAAAAAATAATAAAAATCATTTTTAAATAAAACGTATTTTCTAAGAATAAAATGAATTTACTAAAAACTATTTAATTATTTCATAAGAGTTAATAAATAAATTTGGGCTTATTTTAAACCTTATATATATATTTAGTAATTTCTATATTACTATTTATAACCCCCAATTAAAAAAAAAATTAGTTTATAGTTGTCATATTTAATTAATAATATTTTAAATATATAATACAATTTGTTAAAAATCAGTGTTACATGTAACCCAAGATATCAGTGTAATACAATTTATTTAAATAGAAATATATTAAAAAATTTAGAGGTTTTACATTTATCAAATGGGTGTTTATCTAACAGGTGGGGAAGACCTAGCACCGAAAATCTTTTAAGGTATTTGTTCAACTAAGCATAATTTACATAATTTTTCTTGAAAATCAGTATGTACTGCCCCCAAAAGTGAGAGCAATAAAATAGGTATCACATGTAAAAATATAGATATATTTTTTTCAAAAAAAAAATTCACACATGTTTTCTACAAAGGGTTTGACTGTATAGACTCAGATTTGATTTTTTATGCTACATTATAAATAGAAAATTGATGCCAAGTTAATTCAGATGATGCTTTACTGATCTTTAGTTCCTACAATCACTTTCAGTGGCATGAAGTAATTTTTTTCAATACCATCTCTCAAAAAATTTCTATAGAAGTGTATTCCCACCAGGATTGAATATTTTGAAAAAATTATCATGATAAAACATCATTAGAGGGAGATTAATTTGAAGAAAATCCACCCCATGACTTAAAAAAAGTGTTATCAGTTTTCATCTCAAAATGTATTTCAACTGGTATCATATTTAAATTTCTATCATCTCACAAGTGATATTAAATGCAGTTGGGGAGAATAATTTATATGTTTAAGAATAACTACCATACACACAATGTTACAATTTAGGGTAGATAAATGTAACCCTTATATTTAGGGGGAGAATGGTTTCCTTGTTTTTTCATGTATTTCCAATTAGGGGGAGACAAATTACATTGACCAATGAAGACTATCTAGAAGTAATAAGTCTATAGAATTGATTATAACTGACCACAAATAGAAAGGGGATATCTATGTTCCTAGAGGTGTTTTATTTTATATTTTTAATTTTTTTTAATGTAATAAATAAAAAGAAGATAAGTGTTGGGTGATGTGTTAAGTATCCAATCAATGTATGAAGAAGTGTTGGTTCCCATATACCATGGGAAAAAGTGTATGATGATTTATCTATAATATATTGAGTTTTTATATGAGGTATGATTCTTATTTTTTTAATTTTAATTCTTAAATATGGCCTAATATGAATACCCTTTGAGGTTATGGGGATATCAGGGGTCTTAGGGGATTCTTCAGAGCCCGAGGACCAATTTTTGGAGAAAACATATGTGTCATGTGGTTAATATTAATAGTGAGACCCAAGATGCATGGTTAGATAAAACTGTATGAGGTTGGATAGTGCGATAGAAGAGCCAACACATTTTTTCAAACTGTACGTATGGATGCGCACACTCGTATGGAGGCCTCTGTAGTTTTTGATAGTGGCCTGGGACATAGATTGAGCATGGTTTTTCAAACTAAGTGAACTAACCATGTGTAGTGACCATCCCTATAGAAGATGATGCATGATTTGTTATACAGTCTGGATAACCACATGACCAAACCATGCGACCCATATTTTTTTTTGGAAAAATGGCATTTTCCCCTTAGTTAATCTTGTTACCTAATTATTTTCCTTTTTCTCACTCGCTGGAAAAATTTCAAGAATGGGAGCTCCCGTTGAACCAATTTCATTGATTTTGATCCTTGTCCCTCATCCAAACTCAGATTTTAACACCATTGGTCTCATTGGATCTACACCAGTAAGTACTAAAATCTTCTTGATCCATTCTTCGTTTGATTTAGAAATAGATATGATATTTTGGTTCAAGTTAATATACACTATTCCTAGGTTCTTCATCTATTCTTTATTTTTCTCCCAATATGAGTAGAATTAGGAGATGATACTAGACGAGCACTCTAATATGAACCAATGGTAGTTGGTATCATGATTTTTCTTTAATGTCAAAGTGTTTATACACATGTAATTGTGTCGTGTGATCTATTTTCTGACTGATTCCTTTGAAATGGAGTTTAGTACTTTATTAAAATGGATAGGTATGGCCAATGTAATTAATGATACCTATTCATAAATTATTAATGTTTAAGAACCTTGAATTGGAACCACCCATCGGGTAAATTATTAATTAATTAGGATAGAATGGGTGGCTTTTGAATTTGAGCACCTTTGAGGTGTGTCATTTACCACCGCCATGGCAATTTAAATGATGAATTGAATTATAAATTGAATTGTAATTTTAGTTATAAATTTAATTGATTAAATAGAGGGAATAGAAGACCATTTACCTTGGTTTTGTCCATGTTCTTGATTTCTTATTATTGAGTTACTTCTTATATTGATATCCCCATGTGAGATAATTTAGAGTTTAATCCTTCTAAGATTATCCCATGCCTTATGTCACCTTCTGAGGTGTGGTTTAATTTGAAATGATTTAATGTTTAATATATATATTTGGTGAAACATAGGTTATTATATGAATTCCATATACAAAATCATTTGGATAATGTCTTACTTATGCTCGAGGGATACATGGACTCCCTAGTGGATTTCCAAGGACAAAATCAGAGGATTTACTGTTATACACCCGAGTGACACATAAAATCCTTATATGGACTACCAAGTACATACTTAGATGGCAGTTGATCATATACGCCAAGGGTGAAACTTGGTCTCCCCTAACAGAACTCCAAGGAAAAACATAGTGAGAAAAGATTTTATAAAACACCTAGAGCGATAATAGGATTCTAATGAGGAATGCCTGGGATGGGCTTATAGGGTGTTTGGTTTATGATACACCTGGAGTGAAACCTAGATTCCAAATAAGGAATTATAAGGATGGTCACTGGTTCTTAATTTAATATTTAATGAAATGATTCATATGAAAAGTATACCAAGACAAAGCACAATCTTGGATTCAGTCCTTGTATTACACCTTATTAATAGACTGGTTAGGTATCCTTGATCACATATCTTCATAGGGGATGTTGGGCTATGTTTATTAAGAAATCTTAATTAAATGAAATTTTATTATAAATTGATACAGGACTGACTATTTATTTAGATAGTTTCTGACTAAAATTAAAATGGTATTAGAGGATCGTTGTCTATGGGAACCCAGACCTTTATAGGTTGTTTACATAAGACACTTCTTTATATATTCTATTATTTTATGTACATTATCATTATTATATATTCTTGGATTAGATGTAATTAAACATGTTGGTGGTGGTATACTAGGATTTTATCTCACACCCTACTTGGGACGCCTTTGGTACCCAGGAATATTATATTTCATTAGGTATGGGAAAGGAAAAGTTCCCTCTTATAGTTTTCTAATACTTCTTAGGTGCAGGGGAGCACGAGACCAAGACAAGGTTCATGATACTATCTAATGATAATGGTTTTTATAATTTTTTTAATTTTTGATTCATGTATTGTACCATTGTATATACACCTATTTTTCCTAATTTGTAGACATATTACATGATCATCATTGTAAATGGGATTATTTCTAGTTTTCTCTTGTATTTATACCTGCCTTCGATGTTGTCCTTTATATTATTGATTTACCTCTTCGACTACTTATCTATTATTGTATATCCACTATTCCATACTCTAGATATAAGGGAATAGACTCCCCATAGACACACTATATTCCCTCACTGCTAGTCATAAGCCATTGGAATTTGGGGATATGCTCTTGAGGCCATTTGTCCAATCAGGCTCGGAGCACCTTTTTGTGGAATTTGGGTCCGGGATATTACATTATCCACCATTTAATACCTAGCTGGATAGATTTAAGTGGGTATATCATTACATATGATGATTCCAAGAGAAAAACATCATGGAAGAAGATGACATACATTGAAGAAGGAGTTCCAATATTGTCTTAAATATTTTGGAATAATAATAGGGTTGGCTACAGTGAACAATTGTAAAACTATTATAATCAGTGGTGAAATGACTACATAATTAGAGTTTGAAATTCCATCAGTTAAGATAATTCCATCCCCACATGATGTTATATATAGATACTAACAACCATGATAAAAAAATATATGAAGGCTGAAATAGAGTTTTTGGTTGTCCTAAATATGATGTGTAGCATGCGATATTGAAAAACACAAAGAGTTGAGTTTTCATATAATGAAAAGTATTTAAGAATCATTTTTAAGTTCTAATTCATGTTCATAAATTCCCAAATGTATTTTGATGTGTTTATGATTGGTTGAGACCATCTGGAGTCAAACTGTAGGAGGCCTGGTTTAAAATTGATAGAAATATAAAAAAACTAATATGTATAGATTCCATGTATGCTAATTCAAATATAGGAGAATTTTGTATAGCTTAATCCATATAACCAAAGTCTAGTATATAAAATTATCTTCATATGTGAAGATCCATGTATGTGAATGTGGTATGTATAAGAATTCCTCACATAAGGTATTTCTGTGGCATATCCATATTCTTTATTTTGATATGTTGTTCACATATATGAAATCAGATACACATACTTGAATGGAGACTCATGTAGTTTAATTGGAAAAGGATCACCACATATCCAATTTTTAAAATGTAAAGCACCACATAAGAAAATTATTTTGGATAGTTGAGTGACGTGCCTACATGAATCATTTAATTCACATGGGATGCAGTTATATTAGATTATTTTTTCCCAAACTACAATTTCTACTAAAGCGTAGTATAGTAATAGTATGGGGTCGATCCCATGGGGATTGAGCTAGCTGATAGGAACCAAGACTTTTAGCTATATGTATTAGAGTCCACTCAAATTATTTTTTGTTTGGGAGTAGATTAAATATATTTCTTTTGATGTATAATTTATGTAGAATATAGGTACTAGGATCAATTTTGGGGTTCAAGTAAAAAGATAATATCAATCCTAACTTAGTATCATCCTAAGCTTAGGTTGCAAAGTGGGGAACAAATCACGAGTTAATTGTGGTCAAACCAACTAGATCTATATAGGATGCAACTATCCATTGGTCCGGTTATATATAGAAACCTATATTCATTAATCCTAGATCATATGGTAGAAAATATCATATGCTAATGATCATAGCATACTTTATTCTAATCAGGTCAGTTTTCTTTATTAAAACTCCCCATGGTCAGGATTGAAAAAAATAATTGAATAAATTTTTTTTCATATAACCTGATTACTAGACTTAAGGATAACAAGTTATGATTTTAGAGATTAATATATTATATAACAAACATACTTTTTATCGTTACCCTAATCGGTTTATCAACTCATGGTATACTTGATTAAGAGTAAGTAAATAATTGGAAACATGTTTAACATACTAATAAAAATTTAAATAATGAAATTAAGGATCATGAACTCAATAGAAATAAAATTTTAAATTTACTCAATCAAAACATCAAAAGAACACTTACCTGAAACAAGGAACTAGAAATAATGCAACAAGGGTTCATCGTCGAACAATGATTGAATGAGAGACACTAGAAATTCAATATTGGCGATGTAAAAGGATGAAGGATGCTTGAAAGTTGATCTAAAGTCCTTAAATAGTTGTAAAACAATGAAAGGAATGAATGAAATTTGAGTTGAGGGAGAGGTTAGAGGAAATAATAGGAGATAAAAAAGAGAAAAATGAGAGAAGAATAAAAAAGTTTCAACTAATGTCCATTGAATGCCTGCTGAAAATAAATAATCGGGATATTATACAATGTGAAAAAAAATTACATTCTGTATCCTTGATCCATGATTTTCTCTGGATATTCTAGATCTAGAACAAATCTTTCCTAATCCTTTGATATTCTTTTAACTTCACTCATATCATGATGTGTAAAGGGTCTTTACAACTTGTTACTTCCTTCGACTGGATCTTTTAAGTGGGAAATAAGATTTTAATGTTATACGATGTGTATTGGGATTCACTTCATGTAAAAATTTCGTGGATTTTAATTCATTCACAACTTTATCCACTTCATGTAACATGCTGTGACTGATTCTCATAGGTTTTGTAAGTTAATTTCATGACATGTATTTATCATTTTTCTCTAATTTCCTCAGCTTTTACATTTAAAAATTAGAAGCCTATTCCCTAAAATAATCGACAGATACATGATGAATTATTGAGTAAAACAATATTAATAATAATTTTAAACAATATTAATCATAATAAAAATGAATCAAGAATTTATTTATGTTTTCATATTATCAAACTCCCCAACACATGAATAATTCCTTATCCTCAAGAAAAACGAATCTCAACATGATGTACAAAGGTTTGAAATTTTTAATAAAGGAAACATTCATCACAACCAGGTATATAAAACTAAATGTAAGTAAAAAATTTTTGTATCAAATGTCAATTTTACTTAGAAAATAATTATGCCTCGTATTTCAATTCTTTAATAAAATTATCAACCTTTTAATTAAAATATCAAAACTTTTTTAAAAATTCTATACCCATTTTTTTGAATTTATCTCACAATGAATTTTCTCACATAACTCAGGGTAAAATTTAACTAGATTTATGTTCAAACCCTAAATACATGTTCATAACCATAGTCTTGTATTTATTTCATCATCAAAACTTTTTAAATACAAATAAAAAATAAATCACGAGGGATTCAGCAAAAAGGGTTCAAACTACTCTGAGGATGAGGGATGGTGGGTAAAAATTGAAAATTTTGATCAATAGAATAGTATTTTCTAAAGATTAATGCATGATAATAGAAAATAGTGTAGTGATTTTGTTTCTTTAAGATCAAACATTGTCCATGATCCAAACTTATTAAACTAGATCTGTGATTGTATCAAGTATGAGTCAAAAAAACCAACATGTTTCTTTTTTCAAAGGAATTGGATAGGTGTGAAACTACAAAAACTGAACATGGATAATAATAAATCAGTCTTGAAAGTACCACAATACATATCTTCACTCAATTTATCTTGTTTTCATTGGCTAAAAGGCTCCCCCACACTTTTTCAAAGTATAATCTTGCATAAAACTAGGGGAAGGGATGGAAGGGAAAATCAACGTTTAATAGATGTATCCTAAATAGGGTATTCATAGAAAATATGGGATAAATGAAGGAAAAAATATAAGGTGGGTCTCAAGAAAAAGTTTCTCAATAATGATTGCCTCAATCGTATTAATTATTTTTGTTCAGTCATAACCTCAATATGACCTCAATGCAAGTTCTGATATGTTTACATGTCACATGTGTCACTCAAGAAATATTCTCAGACAAGAATATGCAATCTTAGGATTAGAATCCCCTCAGGAATTGGAGTAATCATGAAAAACTAGAAATCACTCAGTGAATAAAATTAAGTAATAATTCAATCAAGAGTAGTTTAAAAAATGATGAATTTTATATTAAATTATTAAACTTTGTAATCATTTTAGAAATATAAATAGGAAAAAAACAAGGATTTCCAAAAATTGTCAACTTAACCTTTTATTTTATTTAAATGGGTGTAATGAGTTTCCGGTTTTAAGAATACTTACAATAAATAATTTATTATAGAAAAATAAATCAATGTATTTCAATATTAAAATTCATGAAATAATCCCAATCATTGTATAATATAGTGTCTATACTGTCCTTGAAAGTGTGACAAGAGAGATATGATAGACAAATTGTAGAGAAGTAAAATGGAAATTTTGAAAATTGATTATAAAGAATCTAGATCTCCCTATAATGAGTGGAATTCCATGGGAGAACATTAGAAATATTTATTTTTGAATTGGGATACCTGTATAAGTGGTTAGAAAGAAAAATCATGTACTAGATAAAACATTAGTCTATAGGGTTTAGAGATTTTGTAATTAGTAATATGGGCACATGCACACAATGAATAACAGAGAAAGTCATCTAATATAAATGAAAATATTAGTTGTCAAATAAATCTCTAGTTGACCTGTGAATAAAAATTTAATTGAAAACCAAACTAAAATACTACCATGTAACTGAGAATTAGAAAAAAAATAAAAAATGTGTTGTGTCTTATTAAGCACTAATAATGACATCATCATCTAGATAGATTGACTAGTGTATTAGTCAGAAGTAGTCCATCTGCTAAGAAGTATTTTATCTCCTACAAGAACTGGTGTCCCTGTCATCAAGATCTCCTAGTTTCGTTGTAGGATTGACCACCTCCGGAGAGGATTACGCATAAAAATGGTGTTGAAGTAATGGTATTTGTTTTCATTATGGTGGTGATGGATTCTAAGCATGGATCTATAGCGATATCTTCTCAAGATAGTGCTTGACATCATCTCGGGCCAACTCTTCCAAAAACTCTTGATGGGAAGAAATGTCTGTCTGATCTGATGGTATTCTATACAGGGTTGTGGATGGGGTATGATTGGTGTATGTTTAAGGTCCAAAAGAGGCCGGTGGTAGCTGAGAAGCTGTGGGAGATGATGGTTGTGGAGGGGTAGTGAAATGAGATGTCTCTGCAAAATGACTGTGAAGATGTTTGGATATTTGATGCATATTATCTAGGATAAAGAGGTTCATATCCCACAGATTTGTAGGATTTGATTGTGTGGGTGGGGTAGTCGGGTATGTGTTGGTGGATATAGTAAAATGGGTGGTCTCAGGGGTGCGTATGGAAGTTGTAGGTGTTGGGCCAAAGGTGGTGGCTGGAGCGGATGTGGGTCGGCTGCATGATCTCCCGATGCCTCATCAGCTACCTCAACTAATCTTGGTGCCCACCAGTGGGTGTCACAATCCTTGTTAAATAGCATCATCTTGTATAGAAATAGTAAGTGAATAGACTCCATAGGACCAAGGGGGGTGAGTGGAAGGGAGGTATAAAAAATACCAATATGACGAGCTAAACGGGTGATGAAAGGTCCCCCCATCAGCGTGCCTTGCATCCTCTGTGCATAAGATCTGTATTTGAAAGTGAATTGAGAGTCCATGATGATGGTCGGACCACCCATGGAAGTAGTAAGTGTGGTGACTTATATCTAACTAATTCTACCATTAGACCCAACATGAGCATACCAGACCTGTTTTAATTCCCTGTGAAGAATGTGGAGTGTTGGAACATAGAGCTGTGTGGACTTTGTAATCCTGGGATCATGATAAATGTGAGTATCCCACTCAATAAACTTCCAGATCCCTTTAAAATTTGACTTAGATATCCTAATAAAAAAGGTTGGGAATACCTATGATGTGGAAAAGTCTTCATTATAAATCTTGATCCCTATTCCAAACATCGTGAAAGAAATCTTGTGATAATTGACAGCTAATCTAAAGTGGAGGCTATCAATGGTGACCAAAAGGTGGTAAGAAAATTGAGGAACAACTCCCAATATGTATCCTCATGAACATCGATAATGAAGGAGATATATAGGCAGCTGAGGAGTTGGAGTACCTCCTGGATGATATTAAGGGGTGTGACAATGGTCATATCGAGATTTATGTTGGTACTCATTGGTTTCTTCTACAAACAATTGAGTTCCACATTGTGTTGAGGGTATAAAAAATGTAGTATGAGGTATAGGTGGGGGTTTTAATCCTCATATGATACACATAATTTGGATTTAGAATCCAATGGAACTGTTGGCTCTTTAGAGACTACAGTTGAGGTGGTGGAGGAATATGTGTGAGGTTCTAGAAGCTTGTCACCTCTCTTACACAGCACTGATGGAAGAACATCCCGCTCAAGAATGTAATCACTAGGAGTTGTTCTCATTGTTTTTTTTGAATTCCATTTTAGGGGAAGGGTTGGATACATAGAAGTGATTATAAAGGAGGATGAGTAATTAGGAGGAGGAAGAAGGGGGGTTTGGTGTAGTGGTGAGCGACAAGAGGAGGAGGGGGATCAAGTGTGAGTGGTAAGCGGCGCGAAGAAGAGGGGGTTGGGTGTGTCGTGAAAACTGGGGTCACAACTTATAAAAATATTAGAACATCACATGATGTGTATTGAGATACATGATTTTTAATTTTTGAATTAATTAAATTTAGGAAGAGGAAGGTGCACATCATGAATCTTGATTACACGACATGTATTTGGTGATTTTTTCACATCTTGGAATCAGAGCCCAGTCCTTTACTCCCGTCATGCTTCAAGAAATCCTAAATATTATATTCACCTAATATAGCCTAGGGTAACCTATCATGGGTTTCCTCCAAGTAAGCACTTTTTTTAAGGTTTAGATCTTGAATCTTTGGTGCTCATATGAATTTCAAGCTGATGACACACACCTCATGGAAGGGTTCTTGTAGATTTTCCACCTTTGACCATTGACTTTAAAGGGTGGATCTCCTCTTCTTTAAAGTTTTATGGTCTGATAAGGGAATAATTGAATGAACTCAAAGAGTCCTATCCATATGAATTCTTGCTTCATAGGGATCAGTTTCAAATGGGAGTTGAATAACAAAACCATATTTATTCGGACAAAAATTTGTCTCATGACGCGTTGATCATTCGATTTATTATTTTTAACTTTATAGATCATTAAATTTACATAAGAATCATTTATTATCTTTTCAAATTTATCCAATTTTATTTTCTTAGCTTCCCCATTCTTTTGACAATCTAGGTTTATATTCTTTATTTCCCAATATGATCACTGCTCTAGTTCTACTGGAATATGAAATGGATTCCTATATATCAATTAGACGGGGGTGGTACTAATAGGTGTTTTATATGTGGTGAGGTATGCTCAAAGAACATCATCGAATTTGAATATTTAGTCATTCTAACTCATGTTCATGGTATTTCCAAGGATTTTTTTATTTCCCTATTTGACAATTCAACTTTCTCTCTTATTTATTGGTGGTAGGGATTTCTTGTGTTATACCTGATGCCATATTATTTTATTAATCCTTTAATATCATTATTGGTTAAATGTGTTCCCTAATCACTAATGAGTAGTCAAGGAAATCTGAATCTTGAAAACATGTTTTTCTTTATAAAATTCATGACCATTTTTTGTGTCATAATTTGTATCTTCATCTTCTATACATTTTGAAACATATTTAACACCAACTAGGATTTAAAACATGCCATGTGAATTCAAAAATGGTCCCATGATGTTTATTCCCCATATCTTGAAGATTTTGACTTCCATTATTGGGTTTTGGGGAATTTCTTTCCTTTTTTCCAAGGGTGCCAGTTCATTGGCACTGATAACAGCTTTGACAACAATTCCTTGCATCTTAGTGGAGTGTGCGCCAGAGAATTCCACTCTAAATTTTTTTTCTACTGTGTGTTATGGTCTATGATGTCCTCCAATTTTTGATATGTGACACATGTCTAATTTTTTTTATTTCATCATTTGGGATGCAACTACGTAATAATCTATTAGCACAGTGCTTAAAAAGGAGTGATTTATCCTAATAGTAGTGCGAAACTTTGACTACAAATATTATCCTTTGCTGGTAGGTTAGGTCTAGGTATAAATATCATGTGCAGAGATATTTTGAAAATTTTAAAATCCAAGGTTATTATTTTATATTTACAATGAAGAGAGTTTCATTGGGGAAGTCAAATTCGATGTCTAAATCATCATCATCCTTTATAAGTGGTAGTGGAGGTCGAGATAGATGATCAATAAAAACATTTTCAATTCCTTTGGTATCATTGATGATGATGTCAGATTCTTATAGATATAGGATCCACCGTATTTAATATTGGTTTTCCATTCTTTTTATCCATCAAATATCATAGGAAAACATGTCACTGTGCACAATTACTTTTGACAAAATTATATTAGAGAGAAATTTCTTGAAAGAAAATACAATTATGAAAATATCCTTCAATATAGTTGCATAATCCACTTGAGATTCATTCAATTTATGTCTATCATAGTAGATGGGAGGAAATATGATACTGAATCACTTTCTTAAAACAACACCAATAGTGAAGTTGTTGGCATCACACATAAACTCAAACTCGTTTTCCCAATATGGTGAAATGGTAATAAGAGTGGCTACCAAGATTTTCTTTAAAGTGTTTAATGCCTTCTAACATTCTTCAGTTAATTCATATGGTTTTTTCTTTGATAATAGGTGTGTTATACGGTGGGAAACATTCAATAAACCCTTAACTAAGCAATTTTAAAAACCTACATCGCCTATAAAGATCCTTATGCCTTTGATTGTAGAGGGCTCATGCAAATATTTGATCACTTTTATTTTTGTGGGATCCACTTCCATGATGTCTTTAAAGATTTTTTTCCAAGGATTATGCCTCCTTGAACCATAAAGTGGTGTTTTCCAAATTTAAAATTAGGAACTTCTCTTCAAAACGTTGAAGGAAAAATTCAGGATTTCTTAGGTAGACATTGAAATATATTACATAAACTAAAAAGTCCCCCATGAGAATTTCTAAGAATTATTCTTCCATATCATGGAATATATGTTTCATGCACCTTTGAACAGTCTCTAATGCATTACACATACCGAACGACAAGTTTCTATAGAAAAAGGTACTAAATAGACCCATGAATGTTATTTTAGAGTAATCATATGGATTGATTGAAATTTTATTGTATCTCAAATATCCATCCAATAAATAATATAATTCATGTCTTTTTATTATCTCAAGTGTCTGATTGATGAAGGGCAGTGGTGAATGATATTCCTGAGTTACCACATTTATATTTATTTAATCTACCCATACTCTCAATCTAGGGATAGTGTGAGTCAAGATCATTTCATATTCATTGTTTTTTTCAACTATGAGTCCACCTTTATTAATAAACTTGTAGTGGGATCACCCACTCAATATAAGATATTGACAAAATTATTCTAGCTTCTAGAAGTTTTAGTACTTTCGTTTTAACTACCTCTTTCATTTGTGGGGTGAGTCACCGTTGGGGGTAATATTTGGGTTTTTCACCTTCTTCGAGAAAGATATTATGGGTGAATAAAGTAGGATTGATCCCTTTCATGTCATCCACCCCCCAAAAATTTACTAATTATGTATTTTTAGGACTTAAATCAATTTTTATCTCATGACTATGTCAATTCTGTGTTAATAATGACTGGTAATGAAAAAATAGTCTCTAAAAAAGAATACTTGAGTGTATTTGGGAGGGGTTTGAGTTCCAGTTTTGGTGGATGAATGATAGAGGGTACTAATGGTGGGATACAGTCCCTTGTAAGAGGTTTTATGTAGTTTACTTTCTAGAGGAAATATTATTCCCCCTTAGAAGAGAGCATCTCATCACCATCGTATTCAATGTTTAAGTAGTTATCTCTTCTTTCTATGAGAAGGATAGCTTGGAATTCGAAAGAATAATCTATTTGTTTTTCCGATTTTCAGAGGTTGAACACAACTTGTTTGTCACCTACTCGGAAAATGTGTCTCCCTTGACTTACATAAATCAGTTCTTTTCTAGTGTCTAGGAATGGTCAGCCTAGGATAATTGGAACATCTCATTCCTGTTCCATGTATAAAATGAGAATTTTTGTTGGAAAAATGAAAATTTTGACTTTGACTAAGACATCCTTGATATTTTATCAAGGATAATTTATTGATCGATCGACTAATTTGAGTTCCACTATAGTCATTTTGAGTTAATTTAGACATATTTTGCAGAATACACTCATAGAAATGAGATTAATTCTTACTCCAAAGTCACACAAGGCTCTTTTGAAGTTAAAGTCTCCTATTGTGAATGGGATTAAGAAACTCCCAGGATCTCTCATTTTTTGTTTAATTTTATATTGAACAAAAAAATATCATTTTTTATTAGTTATATGAATCCTAGGTTTTCCATTTTTCTATTATTAGAAATAAATTCCTTAATATTTTTCTCATAGGAAAGCATTTGAGCAATTGCCTTATAAAATGTAATATTGATGTAAAATATCTTAAACATCCCCAAAAATTTCTTTAATTTACCTTAAATAATTATTTATTAATTAATTATGGAAACGTTAGAGGTGTTTTATAATATGGGGGTGCAATGTAGACATATTCTTTGGGTTGTTCTTTTATCAAGAATTTTGTAGAAGGTGTTTCTTCTTGAGGTATTTCTTGACTAGTTTTATTTTATTTTCTTCATCATATTCTTCTATAATAGTTGTATCATTTTTGAGTTCCTTAACTTTTTCTTATTATTCTATTCATGGTTTCTGAAAGTATATCAATTTTCCACTCCTCTGAACCACTGCCTTTGACTCTTCCCCAGAGTGTGTCTCCATTTTACTAGGTAGAGTACACGATAATCTCTTTGAAAAGGGAATTTGAGATATGAAAAATTTGATGCTTGAGGTCATGAAGATTTTCCCTTTGATTATTAATTTCTATATCTTGGTTTTTCATCCTCTAATATTCCTTTTGAACAAAGTTGGAGATTAGATTCTTTAATTTTTTTGAAGAGGAATGGCTGGTTGTGGAGGTCTTGGTGGATTTGGTTGAAATTATTTTTTTTCTGGGATGGAAAGGTTATTATGTTACTTATTGTGGCGGTCTAGGTACAAGATTTGTTGGGAGATATCCTAGTGGTCTTGGGTTCTTTAATGTTTCCTAACCACTTCTTTGTTGATAATAACCATGATTATTTATTTCTACTATTGAACTAGCCTCTATTGAGAATATTACTGCGGTTGCTGAAATTATTGATTTTACTGATTGTAATTAATATATTACAATATTAGTTTTGTTGTTCCTCAAAAACTACTATACAGTCTTGATATAGGTATGATCCACCCCACATTTTCATAGTATTGAATCTCAATTATAGGATAAGGAGGGATATGTAGTGATTTAGGTAACTTAATGGATTTTTTCTTCTTTGTTAAGGCCTCAAATTGCGAATCTAGTCGAATATGCTCTTTAACTTTGTGGATTCCATGCCGGGGTGGGGAGTGATCACTCTAGCACATAATGGAATTATGAGAGACTTCATCCGATATTGTGCGAGCAACATCGATTGTTTTGAACATCATACCTCCATCATCATTGAAATCAAGAACTGTGCGAGTAGTAGGTTGGAGGCATTGATAGAATGTTTGGAGTTATATCCACAAAACAAGACCATGATGTGGTCACTTTCGAGTGAGTTCTTTGATGTGGTCACATGATTCCCTTGTCGATTATCCATCATTATGAGAAAATTTCTGTATTTCATTCAATTGTTTCCATATTTGGATAGATGAGAATTAATTTTCTTGGAAACTCATGGATAAATCATCCCAAGTAATGATAGACTCAAGATATTGAATTTCGAGCCAAATCATGGATCAGTCTCATATGGAGAAAGGAAATAATATTAGTCATACATCATTAGAAGATACTCCCTAGTTGTGAAAGGTATCATGGAATTATAGGAAGTCTGAGATATATTCATGGGGATCTTCACTTTGAATCCCACTAAACTAGCCCATATTCTTGATCATATGAATGAGTCCTAGATTAATCTCAATTTTTTTCACATAAATAGGAGGGTTTACAATGATGGGTGTAGCACCATGGGTTGATTGGAAGCCTTAATCCATAATCGTTCATTATTTTTTCATGTTTGGTTGTTATTATTGAACAGATGGTGCAGAATATTTCAAATTTGGTGGGTTTGGACCTGCAAGATTACTGCATTCTTCCATGCCTGAAAAGAGGCCTACAGAAATATACCTTTTTATTTCTGGTTTAAAGGTAAGATATTATTGGGTCTCAAGGTCCCTTTAACGAGTCAATGGTCCCTAATTCATGCACTATGCCGAGAGAAGAATAAGGATGTTGTGAAATCCAAAAAGAGATAAGAAAGATAAGAAAAGAAAAGGGGAATGAGTGAGGTCATCCTAGTTTCTTTTCATCGGTTTTTGTGCCATAGCATAGTCTTAGTCTATGGAAATGGAACCGTACTTTAACATTGCAACACATGTCTTTTAATTCATTTGGGATATGATTATATTAGATTATTGTTTCCCAAACTACAATTTCTAATAAAACAAAGTATAGTGATAGTGTGGGGTTGATCCGACAGGGATTGAACTGGATGACAGGAACGAAGACTTTAAACCATGTTTATTAGTGTCCTCAAAAATTGGTTTAGTTTTGTGAGTAGATAAAAAATATTCAGTTTGATGTACAATTCAAGGAAAATATAGGTATTAGGATCCATTTTGGGGTTTATGTAAAAAGATAATCTCAATCCAAACTTGGTATGGTCTTAATCGTAGGCTGCAAAGTGGTGCAAGGATCACTAGTTTATTATGCTCAAACCTACTATATCAATATAATATTCACTTATCCCTTGGTCTAGATATATCTAGAAAACTAGATGAATTAATCCTAGCATCTATGGCATAAAATATCACAGGCTAATGATCATAGCCTAGTCTATTCCAATCAGGTCAGGTTCATTCATTCAAACTACCCATGGAAAGGTTTCCTTAAAAAATTTTACTAAAAAAATTTATATAACCTGATTACTATCCTTAGGGATACTGATTTATGATTTTAGATATTCATTAAGTATAAATTACCCCTACTCTCAAACCTTACACTAAGCAGTCTAGTCACTCCTCGTAGAATTGAATAAAAGTTGGTAAATAATTCGAAAAAATTTAACTTACCAATAACAATTGAAATCAAGAAATTAAGGATCATGCATTCAATATTAAGTAGTTTATAAATTTATTCAATAAAAACTTCAACCCAAAACTTACATGAAACATGGAATAGGAAAAAACACAATAAAGGTTCATCATCAGACAACGATTGAACAGAAAAAACACATAACTCGATATTGTTGATGCAAAAGGATGAAGAACTCTTTCAATTTGATCCATGGTGCTTGAATAGTAATAAAAAATGAAAGGAATGACTGAAATTTGAGTTTAATGATAAGGGAGAAGAAATAATGGGAGAGAAAACAGGGAAGAATGAGATAAGAATCAAAAATTGTTGACAACTTCCATTGTGTGTCTGTTGAAAATAAATAATCGGGATATTTCATTATGTGTAAAAAATTTCTCATTGTGTAACTTTGATAAACAATTTTATTCAGATATTCTGGATATTTCATCCTAATCCTTTGAGATTTTGGTAGCTTCACTCATCTCGCAATGCACAAAGGGTCTTCATGACATGCGATTTCCTTCAACTGGATCTTTTAATTAAGAAATAAAATTCTAATTTTACACTATTTATACTGGGATTCACATTGAGTAATCAATTGATTAATTTTAATTTATTCATAAATTTCTTCACAGCTTGTAACATGTTTTCAATGATGTTCACACGTCGTGTATGTCAATTTAATGACGTGTATTTATCATTTTTTCTAGTTTCCTCATCTTTTCCTTTCAAACCATGGAATCCTATTACCTGCAATAATCAACACATACCTGGTGCATTGTCGAGTAAAAAAAGAGTAATCATAAAAAAAATGAATACATAATGAATATATTATTTAATCTTATCACTAAATCTGTATATATAAAAATGATTTTCACATAGCCGAATTTCCCTTAAATACTGAGTGAAAATTGTAGAATTATAGATTTTTTTATTTTAAATAAAACATTGTTTTAGATTATTCTATGGTTGTTCAATCATGTTATAAACATCACGAATCCCTATAAAGGGTTATGATCTAGTTTTGATGAGAAAGTGGAGTCAATCTTCATCTTTAGTGAAGGGAATATGTAGGGGAGATAAAAAGAGGTGTTTCCAGCATCATTTAATTATAAGGAATTACAAATTAGTCAATCCTTATATTGTGTTATCAAGATAATAAAATCATTATGCTTATAAAATCCATGATCTAATCATGGTATAATAAATAAAATAGGAGGATAATGACTGCATGTATCACATGAATAAAAATACTAATTTTATCAAGTTTCCAAGAATAATGTAGATGATGATCCATCAAACCTCGAGTCGATGATCATCAAATTCTATAATAGTTTGTTCAAAGTTTATTTTGAGTGTTCATGAGTACATGGGATTGATGTCAGAGAATTTTACCAATACTTTATTAATGAGAAGAACATATGTGTTTTACTGGCAGTAAAGAAGAGTTCTACACCGTATTTATTTATTTGTGTATTTTATACATCTATAGAGATTTTTAAAGTACAAAATTTAGTGTATTGTTTTGAGAATGATATATTTATAACCACTATAAATGTTTTTTAAGATATTTTAGAATAAGTTTAAAAAATGAGAAGAATTTAATGAGGGTCTTATGGGAATACCTTTTGTGTTGAAAATTCAGTACACGAGAAAATATGGGAACCCAAAAGTGCTATTCTATTATTTTTCTTTTGTCTTGGATGTTTCTTTCTCCCTAAACATAACATCTATGGGGAATGAAAATCAATGGATTATTTAATGTAACATTCCATGCATAAAATATTGTTTAGTGATTAAGAATCATAAATACAAAAGGAATAATCACATGTTGTTGGTGTGTGTTCCATGATTGAGCATCTAAGAGTTTGGTTGATAAGGGACATTTAAGGATCCCTTGAAGAAAAATGAATTGTTTCATGTTGTAGTGAATAATAATACGAATAGGGTTTAACCATCATTATGATATCATATTAATGTGTTCCTATGTATTGAGAAGAATAAGATCCCATAACATCCTTTGTTGTAAAAGTTTTTTGAGATGATGTTTGGTTTGAATATCATAGGATCTCATTGAATGAGAAATCTAGATGAATAGATTCAATATTTATATCAAACTGAGCTATGAGTGGTGACTAAACATCAGTGTATTCTAGAATACCTACTAATATTCAAAGAAGTTTCTTAGGATAAATAGTAGATAAGTATTATTTATATAGAGACATCCTGTGTGGAGTTATTGATCTCCTTTCAAAGAGTAACTTGAAGTGATAACTTACATAGAAACAATGGGGGTCTATGAAACCTTTATTCCTTAGGGTATACATGTACAGCACCATTAGACTTGATGAATGAAATAGAAATCCATTTGATAATTCTAGTGGGAAGATTTCAATACAAGTATCATGAGAGGTAGTCCAAGTTGTTGGTGGGACTCTATCCATGAGAAGATCATTGGTATTATGATCTTGTTTTGGTGTGTGAAGAAACCTACACTTATAATTGTGATATTATATTATAGTGTTGAATTATTTAGTGGTTCACATAACCAATCATGGAAAGGAGTAGGTATTTTTCCCAAATCTAGTAAATAATTTTAGTCTTGTACCTTCATTTACTGAATTATATGGTTGTGGATTTGAGACCTAATAGGAGGTAGATCATTACTAAATAAGTCTATAATGTTGAATTAAATGAAAATACTTCATAAATTTTTTAAATGACCACTGATTCACCCATCCCCTCATAGTTTCCCAATAGTCACATTTGAATTTTAGTAATAAATTAAATAAAATGGATCATGATAAGGGAAAAAAACTAAAAAAGGTTCTTAAGAAAGTAAATAATTAATATATGTTTATTATACTTGAGTCAAATAAATTTCATGGTAAAGTGGACTCAATGTAAGTGATTTATCACCTCAATTTGCTTTCATTTAGACTTAGTCCATTTACACCATGTGTGTTTTTGTGTATATAATACCATATGTATATCATTTTTCATTTATTTACTAATATTAAAATGGTTTATAAATCCTTTTATACTTATCTTATTACAATTTCTTTTGATTCAAAAGTTACCAAAGTTGTATAATATTTTCGTTATTACATCCTTATAAAATTCTCTTATCAAAAACTTTATTTTCTATATACTTATTCTTTAAAATGATTCAATAATGTTTTTCAAAGACCATAACATGATATTTCTAACAATCCTTGACACTTTAATTTTTTTTAAAGGAATCTCTAAAAAGTTTCCAAAATGGATCATTTTTTAGTATTTTTTATAAAGTTAAAAAATAATGTTTTTAATATGTATGACATGAATGAATTTTCCTACTACCATTTAATTACACCATTACCAAACCTCCTCTAAAAGTTTATTTGGTATTTCAAAGAAGATACTTTTTGCCATTGTTTTGAATTTTTTTATTTTTTTTATGTTTTCAAAAGAAAAGTATATTTCATCTCATTTTTATGAGATAAATAAAAGTAGTTTTTCTTATGGGATAAAATTTAAATTTTATTGTTTTTTATGACAAAATTTCACGTTAAAAAACATTATATTATTAAAATATGAAACTTGGGAATTATTAAAAAATTAGGAATGTGGAGTAAAACTAAAACCCCACGAGACAATGTCCATTATGTAATGAGTGGGCTTGGAAAAACACTTTAATGAATTGTGTAAAGTGATAGAGTTAACAGATGTAAGATACTTCTAAGAGAATGTGTATGAATTTAAATACTCCTATAAAGTGGTAGAGTTAAATGATATAAGTTTCTCCTAATATAATATTGTGATCATCATGTTAAGTGATTCGATGACAAATAATAATTCCCCATGTTTCCAATATGTTTCCTCTATGCGTGTAAATGGGTTTCATAGAATTATTCTGATTTCAAAAGGAAAATAATGAGTTTATTATTTAAAGAAAATATATGATCTTTTAATGGTGAAAGGTTTGTTTTCAAGGAAAGATTTCACGAATTATGATTTTTTTCTTTTACCGTTGCTTATAAAATGTTTTATGAAATCAGTGGGATTTGAAGTTTATTTCATAAGTAGGAAAATGAGTATTTTGAGATTAAAATTTTATTATTTAAAAAAGAAAACACTCTTATGGGTTTTTATAGATTTAAAATTGATTAATAGGTTTCCTTTATTTTTATATCTCTCAGTGACCTTTTTGTGCTCATCCCAAGTTTTCAAATGTTTTTCATAGGGACTTTATATGAGTGTGGACTAATATGAATTCTATATCTGAATAAATAATGTTTTCCTTGAATGAAGAAAGTGTTCCAAGAATAAAATAGGACTATGGTCTTAAGAATCTAGTTTTTTCTGGGAAAAAATGGACACTTTATGTCAACATTACCCATATAATTTAACGGTTTTCCTAATACAATAAATTCAAAACTGAAAAGATCATGGGAATTCTAGAAAGTAAAACACTTTTCATAAATCATGTAATTGTGTGTTGATTAACGTATTGATCATTGTAGTAGTGGTGCATCAAAAATAGTGACACAACATGTGGGACCTGAGAGATTTCCTAATAATATACCATTAAAGCTTGATCCATGTGGTTTATAGGGTGAAACATGTGCTTATCAACTACATGCCATGTGAATTAGACTAGGGTAATAGATGTGTAATTCTTCACATTGTGATTCATGTATCCATTATAAAAACAGAACAACTTTTTAGAAACTACATGCTATATGATATTTTTTAGATTTTTGAAAACCCTATATGTCATAGTAGTGATACACAACATGAACACTAGGTATATAAGCTATATGATCACATTCTAGTTCATAAAAACCCTATCCACGTGATTTTATTATCTTTATCCACACCACTCATATCGTCACATTCTCTAGATAGTATCTGTCACCTAACCCAAGCCTATTGTTCGACCAGACCATCTAACCACACATGAGGATATGTTACTCCATGTACCTCCATAAATAAATTCTAAGCCCACTATTTGGTCCCTCTATCACATTTCATTACCGAAATGTCGTTGACGATCATCACCTCCCATCACCCCTACCATGCTGAGGCCCCATCATTTCATTATTATCCTTTGATCCACCGACTACTACAAGGACCAGAGTTTTTTCACTCTACTATGAGGTATAAGAGGAATAAATGGGAGAGGGGGAGATAAGGGTATTAAATGGCCAGATTGGTCCATCCTACCTCATGAGAACCATTTTTAGTCACTATTGGAATCCTTGATTAAAATTGAAGCATTCAAAATTTTGGGGTAAATGATGGTTATAAATCTATCTGGTCACCCATTCTTTAAATGTTATAGTGTGAAAATAAATAATACAACAATGATAATAAAATGGGAGGATTTTTTTACCATTTTTTGGCATGATAAATAATTCAGTAAAAAATATAAAATATATTTTTTATGAAGAAAAAAATAAAATAATAATAAATCCCTTCCTAAAATGATGATTGATGTTTCATTTAGATCTATTCTTCCTCTAAGATCTGATGACGTCCCTTGATGAATCACTCCAACCCTAATATCCTATTAGGATTTTTATTATTTATGTATAAACATTTAAATAGAGTATTAGTGTGAAATTTATAAAGATAACGGTTGGGTTTTCTTTGGTACTCTATTAAACTCCTAAAAAAGTCCATTTGGGGTTGTAAACACATGTATAAAAACACCTCTCAAAGGAAAACCCCCACATCCTGGGTCCAAATGAGGTGATAAATTTCAATCCAGGTATCCATTTAAGAGTTATAGATAATTTATCCTATTTTCTTGAATGGGTTAAAAATAAAATATTTGAAATATCAAATATTTTCAAAGGGACCATGACACATTAAAAATGAACCAACCATGAAACCACTTTATGAAATATTATTAAAAATATATTTGAAAGGATTCAACTAAAATATAGGTCACTATAAAAATCATGGTCGTATCTAATCCTTTCAAAATCTCCTATAAAAATAGTAAAGTATTGGAAAAAAATGATGATGGATTTCACTTGGGAGAGGAGGATAATAAGAGGGCTTAGAGAATATATTTAACTGCCCAGAGTGAGGAAAATTTCCAAGGAAACCCATTTAAGAATGATTTGGTTTTAAGGGAAAATAAAATCATCCCGATTTTAAAAAATCCCAAATTGGATCTACTATGTTCCCAGTGGGGGACCACTAACTACTCAGTGACCACTAGCTATCTCGTGAAAATTCATTGGGTACACATTACATGATCAAATAACTATTGTAACTCTACCAAACACCACTAAGTAATTAATGGACTTCATGCACTAGAAATTAGTTTTATCTCCCTAATTCAATATATTCCTTCTTTAAACAACCCCAAACTCCCAGCTTTTGTATTTAAAAACTAAATTACACAACAAATAATGAAAACACAAACCATAATGACATGGGTTATTATAAAATATTTGAGAGAGAGAACAATAGGAAAGAAAGGGACAATTTAACATTATAATATGTGAAAAAACTATCATTTTGAATCTGTATAATTGTAAAAAAATAGAGATATGGATTTATTCTTGGAGATGGATCTAAAAGTGAATAACTATACCAGATTGGGGTATTGGTTATCATTGGTACTTTAATTATAATGACCCATGAGTTGTTTTTTATGTGCTTATACTAAAGTATAGAGTGGATATAAAACAATATGTTGTGATCCTTGGACTTGGTAGTGAATAGAATATAAAATTTATGTTCACTCAATAATGCATAGGTAAATTCTAGGTAAATAATCACAACATTGGTGTATTCTCCATGGACTTAGATCTTTTTGAATGAACTTTAAAAAAATTTCATGTTCTTCTATATTAATTTCATTATTTTTATGTTGTGTTATGTTTTATTTATTTGAAATATTTGTGAGTTCATTATAACATAAGAACGAGATCCATTTTGGGATGAAATTTAATTACCCTAATTCACCCCCTATTAGGGTTATTTGGACCTTGGTAGTTGCACAAAATATTATTTTGATAAACTCTCCCTTGGGAAAAAAATTTAACATCACATGGTTAACAACACCCTTTGGTAGTAAATTACACGTCATTTAGATAACATATCCATTAGGTGGTAAATTAATTATCATTTATATATCCTCACCCTTTTTATTAAATTATTTGTTATTTATATAAACTCTCCCCTATACAGTAAATTTAACATTGATTGAATATTAACATAAGAATGAAATGAGAATTATTATTATGTGTATTTTTTAATAATTCACTTATAACACCAAGACTAGAATCACCTGATTCAGGCTACTGGGTCATGACCTCATGTGTTCCTCAAATTAAAGAGGTTGCTGACTAGCTGAAAGGTCCTAAGAGGCACCGTGTGTAGCAAACCAACCCTAGAAATCCTAGAGCTGGTTCCTACTATCATTACATTGTAAAAATATATATGTAAATCACATGAAATAGTACCAAATAGTTTATTAGTCTTGGTAAACTAGATATATACAAGAATCTTGCATTACAAAGGAATACACTAATTACAACATATGTTTTCTGAGGATAATAACTCTCTTCCATCTTGAGTATCCTTAAATATCTTTCTGCGTATAATTTATGGAATCCTGTGAAAAGTAAAAATAATAAGGGTGAGATAAAATAGTTAATAAGGTTCAATTATAGTGTAATTAATAATGAATCAATGAGAATAGTCAATATGGCATGGAAATAACTGGAGACACCTTCCATGTAATCAATAAATTGAGAAGGAAGTGCATTAACAATATGTAAAGGTAAATAACTGAAAATATATTACATTGAAATTACTGTAAAGGAATAATAAATATAGAAAAAAAAACTAAAAAACATGCCATTTAATCAATGAAATGACAATAAAATGAATCCATATATTATTTTAAAGAAAAAATCTCATGGATAATAATAACTGAATACTGAATGGAGAAAATGCTTAATTATCAGATGTCATGTTTCCTAAGAACATTATACCTTTACCGTCAATACGTTTCATAAGATGGTTTAGTATAATAATATCAGGACCATTCATAAGATAGTTTAAATTTGTGGGTAGAAACCCATATATTATACTTGGAAACAAACTTGAATGGTTTTTCACCAACTGATTTCATCACATGAGATTAACGATGCATCCTGAAACTTGAATTAAATGGTCCCCAGCCCGTTTCATTCATTTACAAATAATTTCTTATATATCAAATAATCAATTTAATTCGAAAATAACGTGCCTTATCAAATACCTGTATTGATTAAAGTATACAAATTTATCAATATTTTATTGATAAATTAATTAACTTTAAAATCAAACCCCATATGTAAAAAAGGTATATGGTTTAGGTAATAAAAATATCCCTGATAAAAGATATGGATAATTAGGGTAAATTCAATATTCAATGATCATTGGAAATTGAATATTTCAAGGGGACAAGAAAAATGAATCAAGGTAGTGAATATCAATATTTTCCTTGTTTGAATGAATAAAAACCATCTAGAGTAATAAAAAAGATGGTATCAATAAAACATTTCCCAAGTGGATTAAAAATAAAGTTTTTTAAGAATGGAAATGTTATAAAAATATATTTTAAAATCATTATTGATTAAAATATCCTCTTTATCTTGAAAAACATTTTTGAAAATATTTTTCATTGAAAATCAATTTTAAAAAAACATTTAATTTAAAAATTAACCTTTGAAAAATGAAAAGGAAGATTCAAATAAATGATGATGGGTGAATTTGTACAGGTTATACAAGGTAAAAAGAACATTTATTTTGTATGGTAAAAAAGTTATAAATGTACCTTGTTTAGAAAGAGACAAGAATATTCCATTGGAAAAAAAATTAAAATAAAAAAAGAGTAAAAATGTATTTAATAAATAATTTATGAAAGGTTCAAAATATGAAATCCTTTTATAGAGCATGGTTTTTAAAATAAAATAGGTTTTCCAACTAAAGAGATTAATAAAGTTAGTTTTTATTAAAAACATTTTATAAAATATTTGGAGTACCAAAGAGTGAGGAAATGGTAATATTACTTGGAAAATTTCCTAAATAACCATATGAGAATAAAATTAAAGTATTTATTAAACAATGACCAATAATTTCCACTAATGGAAATTTAAGTGTAAACAATCCTGAACAAAATAAGATTATAAAGTAAAACCTTGAAAAGACCATAACATTGAAGTGAGAAAAAATCAATTGATTGATTGTGTTTGTCAATTTTAAATAAAAATAAAAATATTTATGTAAAAAAACTGTTAGTAAAACTTAATACACACATAATCTTTGAATATTACTAATAATAATTAAGTAATACATCCCAATGAAAATGAATCAAGTTATGAAATTATTTGACACTTGGTAAAATTTAATTCAAATCCCATAATAAGAAATAATTCATATTGAAACTCAAATTACCAGGAATATAAAATAATTAATGATATAATATTAAAAAATGGGTAGTATATGCACCACATAAAATAATTAAGTGGTGAATATGAAATTTATCTCACGTATGTAAAAAGTGAGATGAAAATCTTTTACCTTGTGTTTCTTTTTAGGTGAAAATCATTTAACATCATTTATAATGGTCTTAAACATGTCACTAACTTATAATATAACCATAATCATGTTTATTATATAATAAATAATATTTCTATAATATATTATTACCCGTTTGTTAATAATCATTCATTATTTTCACTATTTTGGGTGTTAATTGCCTAGTTTTTAGAGTATGTTTTAAATTTTTATTTTTATTCTTTATACATCGATCATGATTTAATAATCTAAAAGATGTAAAACATCATGTAATTATCATATAAATATTTATTATATATATATATTTAAAATAATTCATAATATTTAGACATAGGAAATGAAATGCACCATTCCTGGAGACAGTAGGTCATACGTATGTATGAACGCTACTTCCATTTCCTTTTCATATTTAAAAGAATGAAAATTGAGAGAGATATATATATATTCATATCATATTATATTATAATATTTATGCCATATATTTCACATATTTTTATTAAAACCATCCATTATACATTCCATGTATAGCGTGAATGAATCACATCGCTTTAAGGAGGCATTAGTCCACACTCGCACAAACAATGTTATCGTATTCCCACAAATTGTAAATTATGAAGGTATGTGTTACCAAAAAAATCCAGAAGCATAAAAACATTATAAATACTATATATATCATATATAAACTATAAATAAATCGTTATTACAACCTTCAAAGGTGGTAAATGGAAGAACTAATTACATCTATTCGTGAGGCGGTTGTCCGCCGTACACACGAATGATTATTGTGTATCCCATTTGATGGATTTGTGTGAGAGTATTGGTCAAACTATTAGCATAAAAACATATAATTATATTTATGATACTAATTTTATTACATAATCATTATATAAAAATAATTTAAGTTTTTTATAAGTAAATGAAGAAAAAGTGATTGTTGAAGAACGTTTCCTCTTTTTTGGGTAACTCTTATTGGTTTATACCAAAATACTTCCCTAGTTTTCTTTCTACCCAAGTTGAGGATTCTAGGATCATGTGAGGGATATTTTTATAATATTTTTGTAACATTTTGGTCAATAAAATGGTCTTTATGGTTTAAATATGTGGGAGGGTTGAGTGCCTTTTATAATGGAGGAGGAGTGGTATTCTTGTAAATTTTTTAAAAGGGAATTCCACCCATGTTTTCTCCATTTTGTGTGGAACCAATTATGTTAAAAATTATATAAAATGTATTATAGGGTCTTAATATTGATATATAATGTATATTGGACAAGTTTATAGATCATTTGGACCTTAAGTTTAATTTTTAGTCTTTTACTAAGCAAATTTTTCTCACAATCGCTTAATTAATTATAATTACTTTAACTAATAATTTTGGTAAAAAAACTAAGTTGAACATATTATAAATTATAAATTATTCATATTCAAAATATGGAATCCATTTATTTAAAATTACAATCACATAAGTGGTAGAAATTAATTATTATTATTCCCATAGACAGGACGATAGTGTGGGGTTTTAAAGTAAAAATGTGAAAAGGTTTTTCAGTTTTTTATATCCAATTTTAAAGTGAAATTAATTCAAATATCTAAAATTGGATTAATTGTTTTTTATAATTGATATAATTTTACTCTAAACCCAATTTAAAATATAATTTAACCATATAAATTATTTAGAAAAAAATTCAGTTTTCAATTAAAATCAAGTATTTTTCACTATTCCTCAAAAAATGATACTTCACAGAAAAATACCAAAAAAATAACCCTAATATAATATTTAAATTAATATTTCAAAAAAAAATTTATTTTTACATATAAAATTTACAAAATCTCCAAAAATTGGATTTAAAATATATTCATTATTAAAAGGCGGTTAAAGTTTATTTATAAAAATATAGCTTTTTAAGTGTGATACTGGGGTTGTTCTTTTCTTATGCCTATATAATATATTGGGTGAATATAAAAAACATTTTATTTAATATATAATATATATATTTCATTAATATCATTAACGTATGTTAATTAATTTAATTTTTTAGGATAAAATACTTTTGTGAGCATAAAAACATTTCCTTTATATTCAATTGTTTTTTATATTCATTTTTAATTAATTGGTAACCAATAAATTTATGTCATATTTGTGTAAACTAATTATTTTAATATATTATTTAATCATATTCATAACCACTAATTTAATGGGTAGCTTATATCTTATTAAAATAAATAATAATATTTTAATAATATATTGTTGTGCGATAAAACTCGGACTTGCTTGTAATGAAAGTCATTGAGGAAAGTCTTTGTTTTTTTAACACAAATTAAATCAATATTGCATGAATTTTAAGATATATCATATATTTAATTTATTTAAAATATTAATTATATTTTATTTCTTGGGATATTATATTTCTTTGTATACTTGGTGTTGTGTTTCATACATGCTATCGAATACAATATTTATACTCTAGAATTTTGCGGTTTTACATTCCCCCACCTTAATTAAATTTTTTCCTTTATATTTTAACTTGATCATAGAAATATATGGGTCATTAATTAAAAATTCCTTTTTGGAATCCCACATCATGAGAAGATTTAATAAAATATCCTATTAATAATAGACAATTAAAAGCGAAAAGTTCACGTGGACAAACATATAATTAGGTATCTAAGTAGAATATCATTACTGGAAAGTGAAAATATAGGCTTGGAGGTAAAACATAAATATTTATAGGGATTGATTGAGGTCATAAATTACAAAAAATTGACTTATTGATGGAAATATAAGGCCTCAAAGCAATTAATCTATAATGATTTAAAAGACTATAAGTTAAAAAAACATGGTATTAGGAAAAAATTTTATTTCAAGATACTTTTTCTAATGTTGTGGAATTATTTTATTAACCAAGAATATAAGTAAATACAATTAAATGATATTTTCAAATTTCATATGAACAATTCTATATTTTTTTGTACTTTGATCAAATTCTAATTCATCCTTTAGTCCATGAAATGGAGATCCTAGAATGAATCACTTTTTTATTTATGAAGAACTAATTTTTTTCATATCTTAAGATCCAAAGAATAATTCGTTACGTTTGTCTCTAAATATTTTCTATAACCCATATGGTTAAGAAATTAATATCTAAACCTAAAAGGCAACACTAATGGATCATCAATAATATCTATCCATCAAATTGTTTAACTAAAAAAATTATACATTAACCAGGACTTAATGTAGGCTAGTGGTAGGCATGAAACCCTTATCATCTTTCATTTATGGGATCAATCCCCTCTGCCTTGCAAGATTTGATAGGTTATCTGCCATCATGTAGGTTCTCCTTTTTCTAAACTATATTAATATAATTTAAAAGTAAATATGATATTATTCCTTGATATTTAGTCATTAAATATCCTATTAACTCAGGATTTCAATAAAAAATTAATACATAAATACTTCATCCATTATTTCCATGTAGGTCCCTCCCTGGTCTAGAGTTCATCCATTAGAAGAGGGCATTGACTTGGGTAATTCCCAGGTTCCCCAAATTTAAGGCAATGAACCATAAATGGATCCTTAGGATGACTTTCATTTCCTTACATCGTACTCTTAATTTTTCAAAGGAAATTATTTTCTTTATGTCCTTTCCTATACATAAATCACTTAACCAATCTATTAAGACACTTTCATGGGTTCCCCCTTCCACATTTCTTTCATAATGGAAATTGATCCTTGTTTTCTCTTTCTTATAAACCTCCATTATTTTCATCTTTTGTGAGTTTGGGAGTTAGTTAAGGCATATGTTGTTAATCATATTTTAGAAAAAAATGATAAGTCATAAACATGATATCTTTAACTCCAATCAACACCTCATTTGGTTTCTCATTGTCACAACCCCATCCTTCATGTTCAATGTAAACATGACCCCTTTGAGTTACAACCATTGATTAAAACTATAAATCATAGCTTGAGTAACAATAGTTATAGTGAGATAAGCATATAATCATTTATAGGGTACCAAAATCATGATACCTTATTTCAAATCCAAGACACCTTAGGTTTAAACTATAGAATTAATTTTCATTATCTATTCAAATTATTTATAATGGTTTTTAAAGAAAATATGAATTATCTTAAGCATATTCTCTAAGAGTGTCCAAGTAGATGTGTAGTAAGGATCATTGTCGTGTACCCAGTTACACTCGAGTCAGGCCTGACGTGCCTTTTCGGAGTTATTACCCCTAGGTACATCTATTCCAAAACCACATCCACTTGTTGTATCCCGACAAGGTTGTATTGTTAGTAAAACCAAATAATCATTATCTAACTAAAACTTTAGGATATTATTACTCAAATTATACCTTAGGGTAATGTTCTCTGATCTATTTTCTATAAATCTAGTTCCCAAGGTTGCTACTAAAACTGATCTGATACTAACTATAGTGACCCAAACCTAGAAAGCCTGGAGTCGGTGCCTAATACCACTACATTGGAATAAGATACATGTAAATATCATCCCAAAGGACTGAACTATTTAATATTCTTAGAAAATTAATATATACAGGGGCCTTGCTTTGAAAATTAATACACTAATTACAACATAATTTTTTTTCGGATAATAACTCTATTCTATGTAGTGTATCCTTGCTTATCATTCTATGTACACTTTAGGGAATCCTAGGGAAATGAAACATAATAAGAGTGAGAATAAATTCTCAGTAAGGATCAAGTATAACATAAGAAATAATTAATCAATGACAATATTAAATTTGGTAAGGTAATAAATGAATACACATTCCATGTAATCAATAAACTTAGAGGGAATTTCGTAAAAAATAAGTAAAAGTAAATAACTGAAAACATATTCCATTTAAATATATGGATAATGCTTAATAAATATTTCAAGGAAAATAAATAAAAAATATTCAATTTAATCAATTAAATGATAATTAAATGCATCCATAGATAATGTCAATGCAAAAATCTCATGGATAATAATAATTAAATACTGAATGAAGGTAATGATTAATTATCAGACATCATGTTTCCTCAGAACATGATACATTTACCATCAATACATTTTACAATATGGTTTAGCACACTACTATCAAGACCTTTCCCAAGACAATTTGAATCTATGGATATAAACTCATCTATTCGGATTGGAAACAAACTCAAAGGTTTTTTTTCCAATTGATTTACTCTCCTGACACTACTAATGAATCATGGGGATTTCATTAACCATTCCCTAAAAAACATGTATTGTATTAAACGGTCCTTAACCCATGTATTTCACGTCCAATTTATTACTCATATATCAAATAATCAATTATAATTAAAAAACATGCCTTATAAAGTATCTGTATTAAGTAAAGGATACATATTTGTCAGTATTTCCCTAGTAAATCAAATAAATTTCAAAGTAAACACTGTTTGTAAAAATTGTATATGGTTTCACAATGAACATGTCCTTGATAAATGATATGGATTATTATGGGAAATTAAGTTTTTAATGATCATTAAAAATTTAATATTTCAAGGGGGATAGAAAAATGAATCACGGAAGTGAATGTCAAAACCATCCTTGGTCAAATAAATCAAAAACCATCTAAAGGAAGAATACGGATAGTATTAACAAAAAATATACCAAGTGGATTAAAAATAAATGGTGGTTGTCATTGATGAATGTAAATATTATAAAAATATATTTTAAAAAAATTCTTAAAGAAAATGTCCTCTGTATTTTGAAAAAGAATTGGAAAGATTTTTCTTTGAAAATCCCTTTTAAAAAATAATTTATCCAAAAATTAACCTTTTAAACATGCAAAAGAAGATTAAGAAAAATTATAAAGGGTAAATCTATACAGAACATACAAGTTAAAAATAACATTCATTTTTTGTTGTAAAAATGTTAGAAAAGCGCCTTGTTCAAAAAGTGATAAGAAGATTCCTTTGAAAAAATATATAGAAGTAAAAAGGGTAATAAATTCATTAATAAATAATTTTGGAAATGTTAAATACATTTTTAAAACCATTTATAAAATAAGATTTATAGAAAAAATCGGTTCTCTAACTAAAGAGTGATATCATGTTGGGTTTTCGTAAAAACATTTCTGAAACATTTTTAGTAAAAAAGAGTGGAAATGGTAGTATTAATTGGAAAATGTCATGGATATCCATAGGAGAATAAAATTAAAGGATTTATTAAAAATGATTGAATAAGTTCCTATAATGATAATTTAAGTGTAAACAATATTGAATAAAATGAGATTGGGAAGTAATCCCTTAAAATAAGAGAATATGGATGTGAGAATAAATCAATTAAAAGATTATATGTGTTAATTTTAAATCCACATAAAACAATTGGAAGTACACAAATAGATAGTAAAAGTGATTACACACAAAATATTAGAATATTAATGACAAAAAAGAAAGTAATATAACAAAATTAAAAGGAATCATGTTTTGAAATTATTTACCACTTGGTCTGAATGTCCTGAAGGGATTATATTTTTATTCATTTTTGATAATCCCCCTTTTAAGGGATTATGGGGACCCCTTATATGACTCATAGGATTTTTGACATTACATGACCTGAAGGTCTTAGAGGAATTCATCCCAGACTATGAATACATAGAATTTCCCCTCCCCTATGTCTACATAATGATGCCATCTCTCCACCATATCATGGTTTTTTGGCTAGATGTCATGAGCTAAGATACATAGGACTGGTACTAATGGAAATTCCCATACCCTATCATTCTTCTAAATCTATTAGCACTTCTCTGGTGAATGTGCCTACTCTGAATCCTCATCTATTGACTGTTTCTTATAGTCTGTCTGGTTTCTTTAGAACATCATGTGGCCTAGAGGTCTTGAGGTGGATCAATGGCCTAGAGGTGGACCAAAGGCCGTGAGGTTGTCTGAAATCCTTACTGGCCCGAAGGCCTTGGGTGGCCCAAAGGCCTTGAAGGACTTGATGACCATACTGGTGGCCCGAAGGCCGAATCATATGAATAGTTTTAGATACTATTGTATTAAATATTACATATTACAGTACCTAATACAAAATTTTTACACTAACTTGGAAATATTCCTCCACCCAGATTTGATCATGGGTCTGTTGGATGCACTTAAAGAGTTCTCACCAACCAGGCTGAGGCTCATGTGCAAAATTTTAATTAAAATCCAATTATAAGAAATAATTCAAATTGAAACTCAAATTATAATGAAGATAAAATAATTCATGATATAATATACCAAAATTGGTAGTATATACACCACAAAAAATAAGTAAGTGGTGAATATGACTTTTATCTCATAGATGTAAAAAAGTGCGATGAAAATCCCTTACTCTGCGTTTCATTTTAAGTGAACATCCTCAAACATCCTATATAATGGTTTTAAACATGTCACTAACTTATACCGTATCCATAATCATATTTTTGATTCATATATAATCTTCTTATAATATATTATTAACTATTTGTTAATAATCATTCATTATTTTCACAATTTTGGATGTTAATTGCATAGTTTCTCAATTATATTTTGACTTGTTATTTTTGTTCTTCTTATGTCAATCATGATTTCATCATGGAAAAGATGTAAAACATTATTTAATTATCATATATATTCAGTATACATATATTTATAATAATATATAAAATTTAGAGATAAAAAATGAAATACATCGTTTATGGAGATGGTAGGTCGTATGTACGCATTAAGGCTACTTCCATTTCCTTATCATATTTTAAAAAATAAAAATTAAATGATATATATATATATATATATTATAATTTCAGTAACATTTTTTTAATATATTTCACATAGGTTTATTAAAACCATCATTTATACATTGTATGTATAGTGTGAATGAATCACAATTATTTTAGGAGGCGGAAGTCCGCACTTCCACAAATCATGTTATCATATTCCCAAAAATGGAAATCATGAAGGTATGTGCTATAAAAAAATTAAAAAAGTATAAATATATTATAAATATTATATATATCATATATAACCTATATATCAATCACTATTCCAACCTTGATAGTTCGTAAATGAAATAAGGAATGACATTAGATTGCAAGGTGGTAGTCTTCCGTACACACGAACGATGATTGTGTATCCCATTTGATGGATGTGTGAAAAAGTGTAGGTAAAACTCTTAGAATAAAAAAATTTAATTGTATTTAATAAACTTAAGTTTTTTTGTAATCTTAATAGTAAAATAATTTAAGGGGTGGAGAAGTAAATGAAGAAAAAGTTATCGTTGAAGAACGTTACCTCTTATCAGGAAAATCCTTTTGCTTTATACCAAAAGAATTACTTGGTTTGATTTATGCCCAAGTTTAGGAATATATGATGACAGTAAGAATGTTGGGAGATTATTTTTTCATATTTTGGTGAATCCAAATGGCTTGATTGGTGTGAATAAGTGGGAGGGGTGAGTGCCTTTTCATATTGGAGGAGGACTGGTATTCTTGTAAATTATTGAGAAGGGAATCCCACCCACGTTTTTTCAATGTCAAGTGGATCCAATAATGGTCCAAATTCATGAAAGGTATAATATAGTCTAAATATTAACATATAATGTATTTTGGACAAGTTATATAGGTAATTTTGGGCCTCATTGTTAAGGTTTAGTCGTTTGTCTTGCTAATTTTTCTTTTAATCACATTAATTAATTTTAATTACATTCACTAATATTTTTGGTCAAAAATTAAGTTAAAATTATTATAAATTATAAATTTTGATGATTAAAAATATGTCATCCATTGTTCCAGATTCCAATCATATAAGTGGCAGAAATGAACTTAAAATTAATCCAGAAGACATGACGATAATGCTGGTTTTTAAGTAAAAATATTCAAAAGTTTGATTAGTTTTTATATACAATTTCAAAGTAAAATTAATTAAAATGAAGTAAGTTAGATTAATTTAATTATTATTTATATAATTTTAATTTAAATAAAATTTAAAATAAAATTTATCCTTATAAATTATTTAGATGAAATGTCAGTTTTTATTTAAAATCCATTATTTTTTACTATTCATTAAAAAATTCAACGTCATAGAAAAATTAAAAAAAATAAACCTAAGATAATTTGGATGTTACACTTTCAAAAATGAATTTTATTTTTACATACAAGATTTATATATGTTCCAAAATATTTATTTAAAATAGGATCACTATTAAAAGGCAGTTAAAGTGCCTTTATAGAAATATAGCTATTTATGTGTAATACTGGGTTTGTTCTTATATTATGAATATAAAATCTATTGGGTGAGTATCAAAAATATTTTATTGAATTTACAATATATATATTTCACTAATTTAATTCACTAATAGTAATTAATTTAATTTATTAGGATAAAACACCTTTGTGAGCATAAAAACATTCCTTTATATTGAATTGATTTTTATATTCATTTCTAATTAATTGGAAACTAATGAATTAATTTTATATTTCTATAAAACATAACTTTTATAATATTAGTTAATCCTATTCATAAATTATAATTTAATAGCTAGGTCATATCTTTTTATATTAAATAATAATATTTTAGTAATATATTATTGTCCGGTAAAACTCTATTTTGTGTGTAATGCAAGATATCGAAGGAAGTATTTGTTGCATGTAACACAAACTAACTCAGTATTACATGAATTTAAAGATTTATAATAAATTGAATTTATTTAAAATAGTAATTATATTTTAATGTCTCTAGATATTATATTCCCTTATGTTCTTGGTGTTTTATTTCATACACATTATCAATATAATGTTCTTACTTTAGAATTTCAAGGTGTTACATCATGGGGAGACTATAACCTTGGTAATAGGTAAAATATTAGAGTACAAAACACTAAAATGATAATCAGAGTATATAGTGGAACTAAAAATGTATAAGATCATACAATAGAAACAAAAAACAATAACATCCCACGATATATCAATATGACATACAATATCTAGTACAGAAAGTCATATATGAATCCCTATATATAGAGGATCCATATATAATAAATAAGGGAAAATAAATAAAGATTCATCTATGAAAAATGATCTTAGTGACTTTCCCAACATCACATTAGTCAACCTACTCCTCCTATATAGCATTGTAAGTGGGGTCACTATCCTCATCTAAAACCATGTGCATAAAGTCTACACACGCATTGAGATTCCCATCTGGGGTGTGAAGATAAAACCAGTAGGACACCAACAATTATTATTGGAAAAAAATAATTTATATATATAGGTGTATTAAATTATTTAAAATAAATCATGAATAAACACATAACTTTCTAGGTCTACGTGCGCTAACCAAGATGTCACAAACCCCAGTCCTACCTTTTTGGGATCCATCAAAAGATAATTCACATCTAGCCAGTCAAATAATCTAAACAAGGTCACCTCAATCTTCTCATGACTCAACCATCTCACCAATTTATAAACACAATATACTTACCACACAATCATAATTTAATCTAGATCTCAACCATCTCATTGATGGATAACCACAAATACCCAACATGATAGAACAAGTTATTCAACAACTTAATCATCTCATTGATGGATAAGCTCCATATATTATACACAAATAGTATATATAATTACACCAGGGAAAATCAGAGTTCTTGATAGGCTAAGAAAACTCCCACATGCTAATCAAACAACATGACAGAGTTCTCACAGGGTTAGTCACACACCCACACCCAATATAAAACATGAATTGGAGCTATCACAGGGCTACATACGCACCCACATATAATTCATGTTATCCATTTTTATATAAAATATGTAACATTGATTCAAATTACTACCTCTAGAATATTAGAACTCATATTTCTAAGATCCATCACTTCAATCAGGCCCAATACACAAAATCCCAATCAGAAATCACTACAATTAATGGATCTCAAATCGGCTATGAGAGGTGAGGAAATTATGAAGGATTATAGTTACTATACATTTAATTATATATCCAATGAGATAATATCTAATTAAAATGAAATTTGGATGAAAAAAATTATAAAATCATCCAAGTGAGTCTCCTTGTTCAAGAGACTTAGCCCCGGGAGGAAGAATGAGAGTTTTAGGGAGGTTTCAGGTTAAATTTATAATTTTTAAATTAATTAATACCATGTGCATAATTTGACTAATCATGCACCAGTTGTGGGGATACTACTATCCAAAAACTAGGTGATATATTTGGTTGAGATGGTTTGGAAAATCGTGCACTAACCATGAAAATGTGATTGTCTTCAAGGAATCCAATTGCATGATTACATGGGTGATCATCATGGTTTCCCCTAACCTTTCACCCCCTAAACTACTTCCAAAACTTCCCAAAACTATCCATAAACTCCCCAAGACTTTACCCAAAAAAACACATCACCATTATTAACAATTTAAACACCAGTAAAATCACATATGGTATATATCATCATGGTAAAACATTAATCATCATGGAATTAGATCATCAGAAGATATATTCATGATGAAATAAATATATTTCATAACATATATCCAATACATGGAATAGGTTAATTAAAATATCATATTTATCATTGATTAAATATTTTAAAACAATATTTATTAATAAATTAAATAACTCCATGACCCAATGGGTAACCTAGTAAATGAGTGATATGATTAGTGTTGACCTAAAATAAAATAGTCTCCTAGGTTAGATTTAATGACATAAATCTATTTAGTAAAAAATAGAAACTTACAATGCTCATTTGGGATTCATATGACAAAGAAACACCTTATACACCAATGTGAAACATCATTATCTAGACATAAAAAATCATTCTTCCCATGAAAAAATGATGGTTTCAATTATATTATTTTTATCATTTATTTTATAAAAAAATTCTACTTAGAGTACCTATTCAAAACTGGTTTTTAACATATTTATATTGAATCTTTAGGAAAAAATGACATAAAATGATCCAAAATATAATTAGTCCTTAATAAGTGATCACACTTAGTATCTTAGATCATATATATTTAATTTAAAAAAATCAGTACCCTAGATATCCATTTGGGGTCCCTTGTGTTCACAACCCACCCTACCCTAGACCAAACACATAAAAATCATGAAATATAATGAAAATAATTAGGGTCACTTTTCTTGTATGTAAGAACATCAAATAACAATATACTTAATCAAGATAAAACTGAAGAATAGATTAAAACACTGAAAATGGAATCTTTAATATACTAAAAAATAAAGACGGAGAATCTCCCAACAAAATAAAACACACCTTTACATCATCTGGAAAAGAATATTATCGTAGATGGGTTATCATTATAAAACACAATGATTCTCTATGGGGAGAGAGAGATAAGGGATATGATAACCACATCTATGTTGAATTCCTCCATATATTATCCCTTCCAAATTTAATTAAATTAGGATGAGGGATTACCAATATATCCCCTTAACAAAATAGCTAGAACCCAAGCAGTTTAAAGTGATAGGGATAATGGTTTAACAACTTATAATCTTCTATTGGTTTACTTATCAAATAATCTAATATGAAATTATTAAGAGTAAATATTAAAATACAATCAAATAATAGTTGAAACTTTACATTTTCACATGAAAAAATTAAAAATAAAATGTTAATGAGCTCTACTAAAATGTTAGATTAGAAAATAATGCTATTTCACATATACATGAGTAAGTTCACTTTGCTGAATTTTCATTGGAACCATAAAATCTCATGTGGAATATTGTATATGAAGGTAACACATTTTTTCAATGAAATTTTTAGTTAGATGTTCTCATTAAAAATTTTTAGATCAGTTTTCTAAATAAATTTCAATTTGAAGTTCCCCTAAAATTTGAGTGGAACTACTTACTGGGTTTTGAACATGATTCATAATTTTTATGTGGAAAAATTTAAAAATGAAACACTTAATAGTGGTAAAAAAAGTATTTCCACATTTAAATTTTAATTGTATCATCAACATTAAAAATTTTATTTCCAAAACACTTTTATGGAAAAAGTGGGAAAACAAACGTGTCAAACCTTAAGTGCGTAAAACAAAGAAGTAACTCATAAAATTATTACAGACTAAAATAAGTTTATAGAAATTACTCACCCAGTATAAACCCTATTTAAACATGGTTACCTGTGTATCTGTATATTCCTTGATAAGATATTAGAAATGAATTTTCATTTTGTCCTAATTATATATATATGTCTCAGGATTAATTTCCCCTCATTGATTGCACATACTAATATCTGATCTTTTTTTATTGATCTACACATTTTTATCTTCATTAAGAACAACTAAAATTTATCTATTATACTTTCTATAAGTATCTAACATTGAAATTTTGATATTGAAATATTTATCAAACCTATCTTCTATAGAATGTAAGAGAAAAACCAGGCCGAAAACCATATCACAGGGAGGTATTTCTCCCCCCTAGAATTCCACATTTCTGAACCACATACGATTTTGACCAAGATTATGTCTCAATTAACATTAATTTTATAGATGATCTAGTGACCATAGGCTTTAGAAGGTTGGATTAGTATTTGTGTTGCATAAATTTTTATTTTTATTAACTGGAAATTTTCTAAAAAACAATATTTCCTTGCATCCCATTCATTGAGCCACATACAAAAGTCATTAATATATATTGATCTTACTCTAACTTTGAAGAAGATTTGGGGTATGATTATTTTTCACACAAAAAGTGTTGGAACCCATGTTGAAAGTCCTTGGAAACGTCTTTTTCTCCATTCACATTATTATCCTTCTTTTATCTTTTATATTAAACCAATTCCCTTAAATTAGCAAAACATTCATGTTATTTGATCTATTAACATGTAGAAATTGTTATAAAATTCAACTCATATACTCGACTTATTCTTGGCTTCAAAAATGGAAGGAGATAATCCATCATGTTCCATACAACCCACTGGAAAACTGTGATCAATTCATACAACACCTTTATTCCTATAATTATAAGAAGTGATCACAAGAAGATATCTCGAGCACCCATCTAGTATATAAACAACAATAAAGGGTATTTTCAATGACACATTACATGTAAGATCACCCTATTGAAGTACTATGATAGGTAAATTCAGTATGATCAATGCCTTTTAGTATGGTAAAGGATGAAATCCTCTTTCACTTGGGTAGGGAGAAATAATATTGTCACCACCTCAATTTTCTTCAGATGAACCCAACCTTCCTCCTAAGGTTAAAGAGGATTCAACCACATAAGGACTCACAAGTTTTAGAAACACATGCTCAACCTCACAAAATTGGGAAGTAGAATAAAAAACATTGCTGATTGGACCATGACTATATTCATGTTGGAAATGACCTAGATGAAAACATGAGCAAAAATCTGTCTAATGTTCAAACAATACCACCTATTTAATTAGGTATTCTATTTTGATCTCAATCTACAAAAAACTGATCCTGAGGCTTGGGGATATAAATTTCAACACAAATATGGGGATAAATAGGATGGAATATGAAATGAGGTCTACTATTAAAGAATAAAAATATTCCGACTAAGTTTCCAAGCTTTGTGAGAATTGGTAGGTTTTGAAGTGGTAGTGGAAGAGTAGTAAAGCTCACCTAGATTGGTGTGGTTTAAGGATCATGACATAAATGGAAATTAAAATTCCATTTAAAGAGGAAGAAATAGACAATGTTGATGGAATTACTACCACGAGTCCAGGTAGAGATAAGATTATCCATCATCTCAAATTGAATGAGGAAATTATGAGGGTCTAAAAGACCTACGATTGATTACTATTATATATCCTGTGAATCTAAGATGAACCAGTCGAAAGAATCAACACATGGTCAAATTTGACCAAAGTGGGCCTCCAGGGAGAGCCTTTTTAGGTTTGTGGCATCAGTAAAGTCTCATAAAGAGAGCAGTGGCTTGGTTAATCCCTTAACTAAAGAAGTAACTTTGATATCAATATTGAAAATAGGGAATAGAGGGAGGGAAGAGAGATATGTGATAGGTAGGAATGAAAGAGGACGATGAGGGGATTAACATCCCCTCCCCCTTATAGGAGTAGGGGGAAGATGCTGTTGACCATGGAATTTAGTAAATGGGAACACTAATGCTAGAAATTAAACCCATTATCATTTAAATTTGAATAAAAAATAGAAATAAAAAACTCTAGGGATAGATTCTTTATAGAGATCTTACAACCACAATTTCCAATTTAGAAGAACATGCATATATGAATATTTTTTCAATATTTCTATATATTTTAACAGACCCTCCAATGAATGGAGCTTGTAGGGAATACTGAATAGGTTAGAGATGAGGGACATGATAGTTCCCAAACATGGGTAGGGATATTGGATATGACATTCATTATCCTTGATTTAGGATGGATGAACATGATGCTTGGAATTCTTGACTTGATATGGTATAAAAAACATTCCTTATCCTTGGATATGGTTATTTAATGACTATCCATGCACTAATACATTTTTATATGGTATGGGTAAATTTTCTGGTGTTCCATTATGGTTATAATTGAAATGATTAATGATTTCACCATTTGTTAAAGTACTTAACCACTATGTTTTATGTCCTAGAATTCTAAAATGGCTGAGGTGGGTATGGTGGATTGAGGGTCATGGTAAAATAAAAGGAGACAAATGTATAATTGAAAACTGAATAATTATGAAACGTATTTACTTTATTTACTCTGAAAAAAATTCTTCTATTCTTCTACATACACTATTATTATACTGAATATTTCATTACACACTATTGGTGGTGGCCCATTGAGTTATACTCACACTCTTCTTGGGAATCCATTGGTACCCAAGTTGATTTCACAGTTTTAGGTTAGGATAAGGTAAAAGAATCTATGATAGATGGATGAGTCAGGATTTTGGGACGAATCATGGATGAGGAGACGAGAAAAATGTCTGTACACATTTTGGGGATTGTCACTGTTCCTTTATGTTGGTTTTCTTTTGAAACGTGACACTACCATTATATAACAAATTTAATGTATTTTTCTTGTGGGCATTTACCTATTTTTGGGAATTGATTACATGATTCATGGTTATTGAACTTTATTCCTTTGGTTATTTTTATTTTGGTTTTTTTAATTATGATACTCTAATAAAGATAGTATAGCCTCTCCATGATACTAATTAGACCCTCACTACTAGTTGGAAACCTATGGCATATCTAGAGGCACATCTGAGGTCACTTAATGAACTAGCTTATGGCACCAATTTAGTGGAACCTAGACCAAGACATTACAAAAACACTAAAATATGTATGTAATGGTAAACACTATAGAAAAAAACCTTTGAATGATGTGGAATAATGAGAAAACTATCATAGTAATATTTATTTTTGTACAAGTAGAGGACACAACAAAATTATGTGTGGTCTACTCAAGAGGACTCAATAAGTAGTTTTTAATGATATTAAAGTTATTAAAAAACATGTTTCATGGCATAAAACCCCACAAAACTACCACGAATCGACTTAAAATCATAAGACAATCATTTTAGAGTGATTTATGAAATGATGGAAATGAAACCATATAAAATTATCGTAAAAATCTTATTGATTTACTTTCATCACACCACACATCTAGTTAAAAACTATATAGATTTTTATAAACACATCCATTTCGAGATTTGAGAGTTGAATCATATCTTGGATAAGTAATTCTAAATTTTTAAAGTGTTCTAGGTGATATTGGAGGATTAATTATTTTAAGAAGTTTCATATCATCATTTTCTATTTGATATATAGGATAATATATCATTTGTTTTGTATTGAAATGTATTATGTATGATTAACACGTCAACAAGTTTTATGTGCAAACTTATGAATATATTTTTTGTCTGTTCAGTTTAGTATTTCTTTTCTTAAATGTTCTATTTTTATATTATAGGTAACTGATGTAGGATGTAGGTAGGTGTTTAACCATTTTAATCCATGAAACTATTTAAAATGAATTTTTGATGGTTTATAGTTTTTGTTCTATGGTTAAACATTATCTTGTATTCTATTTTATCTTTTTTTTTCAATTGCTCTGATTTATATCTTGTTTTTTTCAGTAGATATGATAGTGATGTGGTTAGATTCACGTATGTGGATCTTAGATATTAAGGTGTTTGGATGTAGTGTAGTGGTGGGATGGATGTGTTAGTTTCATTTATGATGAGCCTACCTATGGAGGTGGTTGGATGCAGTGAAGGCACAGAGATGGACGTGATGGATTGAGGGTGGGTATACTTATTTTGAATATATACGATTACTGAGTTTGTGAACAATGGTTATAGAATTATAGAGTGAAGGTAAGGATGGATGTATATTGAATATATGTATTGTTTATACAATAATACAGATTGGTCTTTAGTCAATGCTAGATAAATCCTTTATTAGTGCTAAAAAGCATTATTGCTATAATTATCATTAAAAAGGGTCCATTTATCGCACTAAAAATGTTATGATAAAGGTGGTACTTTATCAATTCTAGTTTAATGATAATAAAGGGAAATTTTGTCAATACTTGAAATATCACTAATTAAGGCCATACTATTGTAGTGTACTGTAAAAATTATTGCATAATGCAATAGTAAAGATAGGTATATGGAAAATTCAAATTTTAATTGAAATTAAAATTACACCACAAAAAATAAGAAAAAACTCTATATTATAGACATTTCAAACATTGGTTTTTATAATTACATTATAAAGTAAAATTTATCTCATAAATTCAAAAACATTAATGTTTTCATTGTATTTAGTACAATACCCCGTCTTAGAAAAAGCCTGATTATGGCTTCGGTTTCCAAACAAGCCATGCTAAATCAATCAAAAGAATCCACCTATATAAGAAAATAATTATTATGTTAGTAATACTATAAAGAAATAATTTAAAAATAATTTTGAAATAATACATTAATAAAATGTCATTTTTAAATTGGAACCACACAATTTGAGTCATACTGGTCACACCATGTATCAGATTTAGGTCTGGCTAATTCTTATACGTCACAAATGACTTATGGATTGTTTTCCTAAATTATTAAAAAATATAAAAGTGGTTTCCCAGTTTATAATATGTCACAATTGTTTTGAACTAAAACATTAATTTATCATACAATTAGAGTCATACTAAAAACTCTATGTATCATATTGAGGTGTGGCTGAATCAAACATGTTAAAACTGAGTTATGGATCATTTTAATAAAGTATCAAAACAATCCAAATGTTTTGCTCAGATTTTTGTATGTGATGTGTGTTTTGAAAAAAAATGTCAATTTTAAATAAAAAGGCACACCAGAAGTCATACTGGTCACACGGTGAATCGTATTGACATTAGGTTGTTTCCTACACATCACAAATGAATTAAGGATTATTTTCATAATGTTTCAAAAACACCAAAATGTGCATTCTAGATTTTCTGTATGTCATGTGTCTTTTTTACTAAAATGTAAATTTAAATTAGAAGTACAAACTTTGAGTTATAACAATCACATAATGTGTCTATCTAATGTGAAAATTATTAAAACACATCAAAAATTATTTATGATTCATTTTTCTAAATCATGAAGTCAATCTGAGTGTCCTTTCTTAGTTTCCAGTGAGTCACACATGTTTTGAACAAAAATGTGAAATTTAAACACATAACAAACACTTTGAGTCATACCAGGAACACCATGTATCATATTAAGGCATGTATAATCCCTACACATCAAAAATGACTTATGTATTGTTTTTATAAAGTATCAAAAAAATCCAAACGAGTTTTCTTCGTTTTGAGTATGTGACATGTGTTTTGAACTAAAATTACAATTTTAGAAAAAAAGACACACTTTGAGTCTTACTGGTTTCATAGTGCATTAGATTAACATGAATTTGATTCCTAAAAATAAAAAATTAATTATGGATCTTTTTCATAAATTATTAAAACAATATGAAAGCGATTGATCAGTTTTGAGTATATCATATGGCTTTTTGACTAAAATGTCAATTTAATATGAAAAAATGAACATTGATTCATATTGGTCATATCGTGTGTTGGTTTGATGTTAGAATAAATTCTATACATAATAAATTACATATGAATCATTATCCTAATGTATCATGACATTCTGAGCAAGCATTATTAGTTTTCTACGAGTGATACACATTTTGAACTAAAATGCCAATTTTAAATTGACAAGAGACACATTGAGTAATTTTGAGCACATCGTGAATCAGATTGTGGTTTAGATTATTCATATATTTCATGAATTTATTATGGATTATTTTACTAAAGTATAAAAATAATTAAAATATGTTTTATTGGTTTTGAGCATGCAATGTGTGTATTAAACTAAAATATTAATTTTAAATAAAAATAAGCACTTTAAGTAATACCGGTCACACGCTGCGTTGGATTGATGTGAGGTTTATTTATAAAAATTAAAAATGACATAAATATCATTTTCCTAGAGTATCAAAAAAATCTGAATGCATCTAATCAGTTTTGAGTATGTCATGTGGTTTTTTACAAAAAATTCAATATAAACTGAAAACATGAATTTTGATCTATATCATTCACATCATGTGTCATTTTGATGTGATATTTATTCCTACACAAAAAAATAACATATGAATCATTTTTATAAAGTATAAAGCTAATATGAATGTATTTTATTTGTTTTTTGTGGGTGATATATGTTTTAAACTGTAATTTCAATTTTAAACTGATGACATACAATTTGATTCGCACTGGGCACACCGTATATCGGATTGAGGTGTAGATTCTTCCGAAATGTAAAAAATGACTTATCGATCATTTTAATAATGTATGAAAACTATATTAATGTATTTTTTCGGTTTTAAGTATGTGAGGTGTGTTTTTAACTAAAATGTCAATTTTAAATAAAAAGGCACTTTGAGTCATACCAGTCAAATCATGTGTTGGATTGATGTGTAATTGATTCCAATATGTAAAAAATGACTCATTAATCATTTTAAGAAAGTATAAAAATAATTTTAATTTTTTCTTAGTTTTGGTTATTTCACATATCTTTTTTACTAAAATGTCAATTTAAACTGAAAATAGGAACTTTGAGCCTTATCTATCACATAATGTGTCGGATTGATGTGAGATTAATTTCTACATGTCACACATGACTTATAAATATTTTTACCAAAGTATCAAGATGATATAAGTATATGTTTTCAGTTTTCAGTCTGCGACATATGTGTTGAACTGAAATTTCAATTTAAAATTGATAATAGACACTCTGAGTTATACCTTGCACATAGGATGTCAGATTGAGGTGAGAATGATTCCTATACATCAAAAATAAAATTTGGATAATTTTTATAATGTAAAAAAACAATCTGAATGCTTTTTCTTGGATTTAAGTATGTGACATGTTTTTTGAACTAAAATGTCAATTTTAAAAAAATTACACACTTGGAGTCATGTCAGTCACACTGTGAATCATATTGTTATGTGGTTGGTTCTTAAATGTCACCAATGAACTAAAGATCATTTTCTTAAAGTATTAAAACATTCCAAATGGGATTTCTCTATTTTTAGTAAGTCATCAATTTTTTTAACTAGAATTTCATTTTAAACTAAAAAACACACACCTTGATTCATACCGATCACATCGTGTGTCGGTTTGATGTGAAACTAACTCCTATAAATAAAAAATTAATTAAAAATTATTTTCCTAAACAATAGTGAAAATTTTACTGTGTTTTATCTATTTTCAGGGAGTGGAATAGTTTTTGAACTAAAATTTCAATTTTAAACACATAACAGAAACTTTGAGTAATACCAAGAATACTATGTATCAGATAGAAGTGTGGATGATTCCTACAAATCACAAATGACTTATAGATAATTTTTCTAAAATAGGAAAAAAATATTAATTATTTTTATAAATTTTGAGCATGTGATATTTGTTTTGAACTAATTTTTAAATTCTAAACTAAGAATATACACTTCAAGTCATATCGGGATCACTATTTATTGGATTGAGGTTTGGTTGATTCCTATACATCACAAATTAATTATGAAGTATTTTTCCAAAGTATCTAAAATATTTGAATGTATTTGATTAGTTTTGATTATTTAATGTGTGTTTTGAACTATAATGTTAATTTTAAACTAATAGCATAAAATTTTATTCATATTGGGCATATCTTGTATCATATTGAGTTTTAATTTATTACTATAAATCACACTATGACTTTTTTATTCTATAAAAAATTAAACATTTGGGGTTATCTATTAATATTATTGTTTTTTAACATAGAATTTTGAAAGCATTATAGAATAAAAAAAGTGAATCATCGTGAGTGTATCATCCTTTTCGAGTGTCTGATCATAATACATTAGTACATCATCCTTTTTGAAGACTTTTTCTATAATTTTTTTATCTGTTCATTTTGTGATCTTAATAGAGAAATAAAATGTTTAAAGAAAAATCAATTACAGTGGAAGTCAATTATCCAGGATCTCTGTGTAAATTAAAAATTAATTATCAGATAAAAATGATTAGGAAATTAACTAAAAAAATAGTTAAAATTATGATAAAAATTAACTAAATAAGTAGTAGGAAGTCACATATTCATGTTGTATGTATACATTCTGAAAAAATGTATTCTACATGATTGTTTTTAAATAAATCTATTTACTATTTTTAATATGAGGACAATCGAAGGTCTTGGTAGAAATTGAAAAATACAAACATATAAAGGATTAATTAATATTTTAATTGTAATTGTAATTATCATTGGAAATAACTCTTTGACGATGATATTATATATATGGAATATGATATCTATCATAAATTTGTAAACACAATAACCAGAATCTTTTCTAATGGTTTCTTTTGGGCCCTGAAAAAACATTTGAAAAAATAAGTAATTTTTTTATATTTATTTTTATAGTCAACTATTATTATATATACACTAATACTTTTCTAATTTTAGAAGTTGATATGATTTCTATGATCGTGTATTGTCCTCATGATTTTGATGATATTTAAACAACACCCTATCGTAATATAATTTTCATTAAAATGTAATATAAAATGTATAACATAAATTTTATTTGTAAACATTTTCATGTACTATATTAAAATTTAATAAATGTCATCACTTGTGGTAATTTTTTTGGGTATCCATGCATTAAATCTAAAAAATAAATATTTAGAGTATCCAAATTGATTACAGTGAGTAGCTAATTTTTCCAAAAAACAAAAAGAAATAAGTAATTAAAGGAATAGAAATATGTTTCATATGATTAAATTGTAAATCTTTACCCCAATATCATGGCTATTAAGAAGATTCAGCTATTTTTAAGTTTTATTTCAAACATTTTAACTAGTTTGTCCACTATTACTTCATATTGACTTGGTTCCAATGAGAATAGTTGTATAGAATATATGTGAGGTATAATGAGACCAAGTTTCTATTCACTGGGTTTTCCATTCAAATGGTATTAATATATATTCTTGCAAAAAATATGAATGTTATTTAGTAATAATTAACATAGTAGAACATCTATTTGAAAAAAAATCATAAAAATTAACCTAATGTATTCCTTTACAATTGAGACTCTTATCCATTAATGCATGAGGATTTTATTTACATTATCCAGACCAAGATAGTTCATAATGTCCTCTCTTTACATATTTTATTTGAAATCAATTATTTTTGTATCATCAATTCTTATTATTTAATCTATAAGAACCTTTAATGTTAGTAAATGTGGAAGTTGAACAGGTGTGGTAAATGTTCTTTATAAATATCTTTCTGATTTTTTATTTAATACATTATATCAGTTTGATTTGGCCTTCCATTTCACCCCTTCAATTTATCAATCTATAATAAAAATGATTATTTTAGGCATTTTTTCATTAACTATTAATGGTTTTGAATTAAAAAAAATTAGAAAGGAATACCTATTTATCAGTATGTATTTTTTATAAGATTGAACTTCCATGCTACAAAAGTTCCACTACAATGATCGATCATATGAACATTCAGATCATCAAGTGGAACAGTTAGCTCGGTATTCATTTCATGAGCTACATGAATCCACAGTCTCACATGACTTATTGGAAGTTGTTTATTTTTTAAAATACATATTTAGGTATTTTACACGATACCCCTCGCAACAATGTGAGGAGTGGGTGATGATAGATATGAATCACATTCATTTTCACCCTATATAATATCAGTACAAGAAAAATATTGGTTTTTTTTATTCACATTTCATAGAAACAATTATTGAAAAATTGATTATCTATTCAAATACAACCCTTTGAGGGGAGTGAATCACCTCAAATATAGTGGTGTGGGGGGAGGTATCTTTATTTAGTGGTTGTTTTTGTGTTTTTTCTTATCTTTGAATCATTCATATAATATTTCCTAACAACTCAGACTGAAAAATAAGTTTTTCTTTTCTAGTAGCTAATCATTCCCACGTCTCTTCTATTTTCTTATCTTTATCCCCATATTCCTTTAGTTTCTTAAAATATGTTTTTGGTGATACCTAGAAAACTGCATCCTGAATGCGCCTATACTATTCTGTCTACTTCAATGCCATTTATATTATTTATTCATTAGGTACAGTTGATGATGATTTTTGTGTCTAAGTTGAATAAAAGATATTGTAAAATAAGTAATCATTGTTATGTAATATTTATTTAAATTTAAAACAAGCTTGTATTATGTCATACCTACACATATTTCCCACACTTTTTATATGTTTTCATATATCAGTATCCTATCTTTATTTAAACAAACATCCTTCCATAACAAATGATATGGGATGAAATTATCTTTGGATTTTGATTAGTCAATCTACATATAAACAATGGAACATAATTAGGTTGTTATTTCATGTCACATAAAAGTATTATTGTATATTTAAAATACATACCATTTTTTCAAGTAAAGCTTATCCCATCCTTGATTTATGGTAGTATGATGTTAGTTTTGATGCACAATGATCATTTTCATCACTTATTTATTGTTTCATAAATTAATAGTTCTTAATCAAAGTGATTAATACATGTATTTTTAGGCAATACATTACCAATCACAATGTATGAGAAAAGTTCTCTCCTCATGAAAAATAATAAATGCATTCCATATTTGTTGGTTTATCATGTGTGCATAATTTTTGGGTGATGATGGTTTATTTTCTCTTCAAGATGATACTTTGTAAGAATTATCAAAAATAATCAATGATCCTTTCCAGTGAGTGTAAATAAAAACCTCATTCACCATTCATCTTCTATAAATGCACTTTAAAATGGATAATGTAGAGTGAATCAACATTTCATTATTTTTTAGTAAAATAAAGAAATTATATCATAATATAACCCTAATCACTTCTCAAATAAGTTCTTTATGCGTAGGAACAACATCGTTCCATGAATATACCTTAACTGGAATATGCGTTCAAGTGGTGAGACCTATGTAACTACCAAACCTAGCCCTTTGAGGTTAATAAGTTGGACACATGCATTCCATCCAACCTCAAATTTGATTCCTTTACATCTCTCCTTAATAATTTTTTTAACACCATCATACTATGATGCTTCTATTTTTTTGGGAAAAAAGTTATTCAATATTTACCATTTCCTTATCTTAAACATATTCTATATGTTGTTCCTCTAAATTGGCAGCATAAAAATGTTCCAAATCTTTTTGTTCCTTTGAATTGGGAGCATCAACATGTTGAAAATCCTATTATTACTCAATATTGGGAGCATCATCATGTACATAAGTCATTATATGCATAAGTGGTTGAACATTTAATTTAGATTATGTAAATAAATCAGTGAATAAATAATAATATGAGGTAACATAATGTATATTATAAAAAATATATAAATTGATTGTTAAAATATATTTATTAATGATTTAGGGATTTGAAACCTCTATTGAGTATCCAAATCCTCTTTTTATGGTCTCCTCTGACATACAAGATCCAATATATATTAAGAAATCAATAAAATGATTGTGATTTCCTAATGAAATGGTCATCCTAAGTTTAATTAAAATATAAACCTTCATTGTTTTTAGTCGAAACAGAATAATTGACCACTTTCAGTTCATAGGATCTAGAGCATAAAATACTTGTACTGCCTATGATGGAACTATAAATGGTTTGTATTTGTAATCTTCCTTTATAAAATCCACTTTTATGAATCCCAATTCATCTATTTTAATTTCACTCCTATTATCAACCCATTTGCATTGAAAAATTGACACATGAAATGATTTATAATCTAAATCTCATATTTTTTAATGATTCCAAAGTATGACAAATTTGTATAAATTGGATTTCCATAATTAGTACCAAATACATGCATCTCTTCAGCCACAAGTGTAACTTTACTATTTTTCATATTACTATTTACATCATGTTCATTTATATAAAATGTATAACCATTAATTACATAACCATTATAAGATAATACATTCACACTTGGTCCTCTGGATATCCATCAAAGTAATTTTGAAACTGAATCTGAATTTTGGAAAGAATCCATAAAAATATGGTCTTGATATTATCCTATAAATTACTAATTATGTATATTTGATATCCAACTTTCATCCATTAAATAATTAAAATTCCTAATAATTGTTTTGTGGGTTTCAACATAAGGAAAAACCAAAGAACTGTTATGAAAAATGTAAAGGTTGTTCTGCTCTCATTCTATAATAGAAATTATGACAACATCTATTCTTGAGATTATTTCACCAATAGGACACCTAGTGTGATAAGATTTTTTCTGACCAATACTTATCACATTAGACAGGTAGTTGATACATAATTCAATAACTTCATCAACAAATTATCATTATTCAATACAACCCTCTGGATAACTATGATTTTTGACATACCCTTTAAAAATTATCATATATCATTCAATAGAAAATATTCATCTATAATGTACATGAACAAATATCCTAATCTCTATAACCAAGTGAACATTTATATCATTGAATTATGGAAGAAAAAATATATCAATTTCACATAATATGATAGAAATTTCCATTTCTATTGTTATAAATTTCACCAGGTTTATCACTTTTCTACATAAAGCTTTGAAACAAAGGAGTTTGGTTAATGTATGATAGACACTTTTTGAAAAAAAATCAATGTAAAGCTATAAGTTTTTTATCATTCATCAAAACATGAAAATCTTTTTATTTCAAAACTACTAACTTTAAATCATTCTTTGACATTATATTCTTGATATTTTATGAATACCCCTCTAGAACCATTAAATATTTCAATAAGTTGTAAAATAGATATCTCTATTTCTTGGAAAGAGTGTAAGCTACTAGAGGAATAAAATTCTTTGTTTCACTCTTCACTGACACCAATTATTCCCATATCCCCATGTTAATCATGTTAAAACTACCCATAATTCCATACTTTTTTTGGGTGAATTTAGTAATGTGTCAATGACACTGTCACATACAGTTTTTCAAATTCATAAAATCAATAAAATGTATAATGGACAATCAATTCAAGTATGATAATTCAAAAAGAACAGATCTATTTTTCCAATTTATTTTTATAAGATTTTTAAAAATAGTTTTATCAAAAGAAGTTTCCTTAACTATTAATTTCTCAAATAGTGGATCACCTATTAGTGGAGATAATTTTGTATCTTCTTATAAACTCCCAAAAAATGATGTCATCCAATATAGATATTTATGTCACTGGGGTTTAAATTTATGATATCCTAGAAAAAAAGTCTTCGATGAATGTTCCAAACTAATTGACTATGTGCCCTATTTGAAAATGGGACACCCTTGAGTTCCTTTAATTCTAAATCCAAAAAACTTTACTTAATCAGGAAATTCATTTATGGTTCTGTACAATAAGGATATCAACATAAAATATTTATTTCTATAAAAATCATACATCATATCACCTGAATCCCACAAGAATTTCAAATATTTGATCAATGGAACAAAATAAATATCAGTATCATTATTCGGTTATTTTTCTCATGATATAAGTAGAGATAACATAATTTATTTTAATTTTATGCATAACTATGGTGGAAAGTTATATTTTACCAATATCATTATCCATGTATAATAATTATTACTTTAAAAAATAAAAGGATTCACTCCATCTATAGATAACACAAGATGAAGGTTTATTGGCTTATTTCCAAATTCAAGATACTCATTATCAATTTTCTTCCACTAAGGAGTGTTTATCGGGTGGAAAAGTTTCCTATATTTATTTATTATATCTGTATGATACATAAATTTCCCTATAATCTTCTCACTTTTGTAAGAACCCAGTTCTGATGTCTGAGGTACTAGTTTCTTCCTTTCCCTATTCCTTAAGTGTTTTTGAGAAAATAAGGAAAATGGGGGAAAATCACAGTTGCGTGGGTACACGCCGTCTCATTTTACACATGCCATGTACTTTGGCCATGTGGGATGAGTACACAGGGCGTATAGCCCTGTCAGCGATGAATGGTGTAAAAACCAACTACACATCGTGTAGTGGGTATTTACATGTCGTGTTGTCAGTCGACAGGAAAATAGTAAGGCAGTGGCCTGCTGAGCGACAGTACATGACGTGTATTCAAGAATACATGTCGTGTAGTCATGTCGACAGATGAACAATGTCTCATTGGCGAGAAGCCCCCGTAGGAACAATTAAAAATGGAAAGTACACGCCGTGTAGTCTGTTTTTTGGATTAAATCAGGTAGTAGCCTCCTCTATTCACAGAATTGGCATATAACCAGAGGAGGGCTTGGGAGAGATAGCTGGAACATTAGAGATCACCCAATCTAGCTCCAGAAATCCGATTCCGCCACCGTCGATCTCTTTGGAACCGTACAGGTAAGCCCTTCCTTCTCCTTAAGCCGTTCATACCAATTCTTTCCTGAGGGAAAGTTATTTACATTTGAACGAGATTTATTTTATCTCAAATCTACTTCATTCTTGGATGATCCGAGGAGCGTCATTCACGTATATCGATCAGGGGAGATCGAGGTATGTGTCTTGGTGATTAAATTCCAACTGTTGTGCGTTTTTGTGTACCATTGTGCTATGAACCAATGTTAGGGTGTCGTGTGGCTGAGTCCTTGGATATTTTAAATACCTAGAATTGTATAGGTAATTAAATGTGATAATAAACTGCTGTTTGGGATCGCTTCTTGGATCCAGGACCATCCCGGGGGTGTGTTCCCCTGTTTAGCCATTTGGCCAGGATACCCGAGGGTATGCCATGTTTATATTGTGCATTATTTTTTCATTGAGAAGAATTATGTATAAATTTCATGTTTATGTTTTGGGCTCATCTCGGTTACTTGCGCCTGAGGGAAGTGTTCTTTTTAGCCTGAGGGCGTGGTTTGTTTAGCCTGAGGGAAATGTACTGCTTATCCTAAGGGTGACGTTCTATTCCGCCTGAGGGAAACACTTCATCTGCCTGAGGGAAATGACTTCTGTGCCTGAGGGCGACACTTCATACGCCTGAGGGCAATATCAATTATGTTAGAGGACAGTTACCTGAGGGTTTTGTTTCTATTTACCTGAGGGTAAGGGTTGATATGTATGAGGACACTGACTATATACTTAGAACATTCACCGAGGTGAAGTCTTAAATTAAATAGAATAAATGAATATTAAAATGGCAATATAACTGGTAAATTTAGTTTCTTTTGAGTACTGCTTAGTTTATTTCATTTATACTACTACACACTACTGTTTCACATTTACACTGTTAGTTGGGAACGAGCCTTTGGTGGGCGCCTACTGGGATTTATTTCATACACCCTATTTGGGTCATGTCTTCAGCCCAAACAGAATACATGTCTGTAGGTGTTTACAGGGGAAAGGGTCCCTATACAAGTACATGATTGTGGGAGAGGAGTCGGAGAGCATGTGACTGAGCTTAGGCTTGCGATGCTACTGTGTTCTGTCTACTCTGCTTGGTTTGCTTTACTCTACCTTGTTCCTGGAGCTATATTGTATTGTGATGTATTGCTGTGTAACATGTTATGGATATTTTCTTAGAACTTGAGACATGTTGAATCATTATCTATATAATTGTTGGTTGTCTTTTACTGCAGTTGTTCACTTTAGATGTGTATGGTTTATTGCTTCCGTTGTTGTTGTATGTTTTTATATTTTATTCCGATGTGCTACTCTCTGACAAATGAGGGTATATTTTGCCCACTATCAAAACCGGTCCCTCACTTCTAGTCGGCAGCCTCTGGCATTTGGGGAAATTCACTTGAGGTTATGTGACCAACCGGGTTCGGGGCACCTATTGAGTGGAACCCGGGCTTGGGACATTACAAAGTTATATCAGAGGGGTTTTATTTATTTGACTTACCATTTGAAGCTTTAGTTAAGGATATGATGGAAATGGTAGTTGGTAATAAGCTGTGCCCGGGAGTAGCTAACTCATGTACAAGGAAGTGCCAATTTACCTCGTGTTGCAATATTATTGATTTTGTAAATTTTACAGTTGATTTGATTTTCACCGTTGGGTGAGGCACTTGTATTGTGCTATTTTTATGTTATCCATGAGTTCTATTTAGTTGCAACCTGATGAGATGAGTGTGTTACATATCATGCATCATTTAGGAACATGATATAAATCACATGCCATGCATTGTTCCATGCCATATAGGTGCATTATAACTTGCATGTTATGGTGACAGTTGTTGTGCTAGAAAAAGAATGTTGTTGTGATATATGCTTTGATAAATACCTGATATGATATAGGGTATTTTTGTATGATTCTATTAATATAATGAGTTCCAAACTTTGGTTTTTGGGGATTATGGGCCCTCAATGACCGGAATTTGGTGGGTCATTGACTTGTTTGCATATGTATAACATGTATAAGATTCCATTCTTTGATTCATGGGGAGTATGGGCCCTCACAGGTTATAATTTGGCACTTAGGTGTTGTTTTCAGTATTTTCTGAGTTCATGAGTAGTTTCAGAGGCTTAATATCTGTAAAACCCAAAATACACGCCGTGTAGTTCCTTAGACACACGCTGTGTGTTCTTCTGTTCAGGAAGAAAAGAAAACTTTTTAAGTGCACGCCATGTATTCCCTTCCCGTGTCATGGACCGTGTGGATGGGGACATTGGGTAGGGAAAGGCTTGGGGAAGCACACCGTGTACCGGATGTACATGCTGTGTAGTGTTGACCTGGATTCTGCCCGTGTAACTAAAAACACAGATGGAGGATACCTTAAGACATACACGCCATGTCCACTGTGGAACATGTCGTGTAGTCTGACCTGGGGACCCGACCATGTAACTAACAAACACGGGTCGATGTTACCTTCTCTAGTACACGCCGTGTACCTGGGGGACACGTCGTGTAGTCCTTACCGGTGGGAGACTATGTGGACTTTGCCGTGTGGCTGGGAAATGGGGTGGAGTTCCAGCCATGTGCGGGTGTAAGACGCCATGTAGCTTTAGCCGAGTAGTTTGCCTTGTCACGAACAACATGGGCAGTTGTAAAAATTAAACCATACACGCCGTGTAGTTAATATACAAAATGTGTAGTCTTGTTCAGAAGAGAGCCATGTGGCTTGGACATGTAGAAGGACCCGGGCAGGGGAAGAAAGTCAGGTACAAGTTGTGTAGTTAATATACAGGCCTTGTATTCTTGTTTTGAAAATATTGAATTCCTTCTCTCTCCTATTCCCTTTTTGGTCCTCTCATTTTTCAGACTGTGATAATCTTGATTTAAAGTGTGTGTTTGACCATGTACAGTCATGCCTCCAAGACGACCACGTGTTGTTCGCCAAAAGAGTGACAACAATTATACTCCAGAGATGGTGGGCCATGGGCTACTAGTGGATCCTCCAACAGAGCCAGATGTGGCGCCAGCCGTTATACCAGACACAGGTACAGATGCACAGTTTTGTGAAGACTTCATGCGGTTCATGCAGACCATTCAGGGAGCACAACCGGCTGCCACATCTATGGCCGAGCTGACTAGTATATTCTAGTAGCAGTATCTGCCTAAGTTTTTAGGTGGTGGAAGACCACAGGCTGTGGAGTCTTGGCTGGGGTCTATGAAGACTATTTTCGAGAATCTTGAGACACCTCCAGGGTGGGGGGTCAAGCTCGCGACTTATATGCTGCGTGATTCTTCCAAGAGGTGGTGGGATGTTACCACTCAGACAGATCACCACAAAGACATGGAGTGGGAATATTTTCAGACATATTTCTATGATTTATTATTCCCAGAGATACTTAGGGCTGATAGATCTCGAGAGTTCATGAATCTGCAACAGTGCGCTATGTCGGTGATGGATTATTCTGCTCGTTTCACCGAGCTTCAGTTTTTTCACCCGTTTTGGTGGGTGATGAGACGTTGAGGGCCATACGATTTGAGGATGGACTTCTATATGACATTCGAGCACTGGTGAATGTTTTCAGGTTACCTTCAGTACATGCTATTGTGAACTAGGAACTGATTATAGAGAGGAACCTTCGAGAAGCTAGTGGTGAAGGCCAGGGTGGTTCGGCACCAGTTTCTGGTACTATTTCTGCTGGTAAGAAGAAATGACAGATGAATTTATCTCACGGTGACAGTACTAGCCAGGCGATTACTTGAGGTGGACCGACCAAGTGCTACCAGTATGTTAGAGAGGGGCACAAGATACCTCAGTGTCCACAAGATATAGTGGAGTCCCAAACATGCGGCAAGATGGGTCATCTGTAGCGCTTTTCTAGTGCGTTTCCATTAGTATCTAGTGAGAGGGGTTCTGTGTAGACTCCGCATGTGGGATCAGGACCAATAGCTTTTTATTAACTGAGAAACTGGAATATGTTAGGGCGTGCATGCAGAAATGGTGGTTGGGGTCGTGGTAGCCAAGCATCAGGATCTCAGAGGTAGAAGAACAGGACAGCTCTGGGTAGCCAGGCTGTGTCACAGGGCCGTGACACTGGGCATGCATATGCAGTGCAACAGACCCAACATGAGCAGGATCCTGGACCTTCTACTATCAGAGGTACTATTATAGTAGCTTTTGTCTTATCTTCTGTATTTTTTGATATAGGTGCTACACATAGCTTTATATTTCTGCCCGTTATGGAGATCCTTTGGCTCTATTTTCAATCTTCTTCTGCTGTTATGACGCTATACACTTAGTTTGGAACTAGAACGGCTGGTGTGCGTCAGTGCAGGGAGTTCCGCCTAGAGGTTGGTGGGTGTCACATTCTATGGGACTTCTATGTCTTAGGGATGATGACTTATGATGTCATTATCGGGATGGACTTGTTGGTTCCCTTTTGATCCTTTGTAGACTGCTATCATCATAGGGTGAGGTTCACGTCACCAGAGGGTGTAGAGTTTCTATAAAAAGGTGAATAAGATGTTCAGGCAAGTCTAGCTAGACCATAGCATCACAGGCTAGGTGGTGTGACAGCCCAGATTGTGAGTTTATATCTGGATGATCATGGGGCTTGTTAGAAAGACTTCCCTCCAGTAGTTGATCATTTCATATATGTCTTCCCTGATGACTTTTTAGGTCTACCTCCAGAGCGTGAGGTGGATTTCACTATTGTGCTTTTTCCAGGAGTGGCACCAGTGTCCATTCCTCCTTATAGGATGACAAAACCTGAGTTACAGGAGCTCAAGAGATAGTTAGAGGAGTTTCAGTCAAAGGGTTTCATCCGACCCAGCACTTCTCCTTGGGGTTCTCCGGTCCTTTTTGTGAAGAAGGCTGATGGTACCCTCAGACTCTGTGTGGATTATCGGAAGCTGAACCAGTTGAAGTTCAATAACTGATATCCCTTGCCGAGGATTGAAGATCTTTTTGATTAAATTCATGGAGCACAAGTGTTCTCAAAGATTGAATTGAGATCAGGATATCATCAGCTGCATGTGAGACCATCAGAAATACCACTTACAGCTTTTCAGAGCAGATATGGTCTATATGAGTACTTGGTAATGCCTTTTGGACTCACGAACGCGGCAGCAGTTTTCATATCTCTGATTAATCGTGTGTTCCATATTTATCTAGATTCTTTTTTGGTAGTATTCATGGATGATATCTTAGTGTAATCTCACACTCGACACGACCATGACACCCATCTTGAGATCATTATGAGTACACTGAGAGAGCATCGACTATATGCTAAGCTATCAAAGTGCCACTTTTGGATGTACCAAATTTACTTCTTGGGTCATATCATCTCAGAGGAAGGGGTTTCAATAGACCCTGAGAAGGTGAGAGCAGTAGTTTCTTTGGAGCATCCTAAGAAAGTGTTTGAGATATGGAGTTTCTTAGGGCTGGATGGTTACTACAGATGCTTCATCCAGGACTTCTCCTGCTTCGAAGTGTTGTTGATGGGTTTGACTAAGAAGGGTGTGAAGTTCGTTTGGTCAGAATATTGGGAGACATCATTCCAAGACCTAAAAGGAAGTTTGAAGTCAACACCAATCCTGATACTCTCATGGAAAGGGAAAAGTTATACAGTTTACTGTGATGCATCAGGGAATGGGCTGGGAGCAGTGTTGATGCAGGGTGATCGAGTTGTTGCATATGATTCTCGGCAGTTGAGGCCACATGAGAGTAATTACCCGACACATGATCTTGAGTTGGATGTAGTTGTTCATGCATTGTGCTGTTAGAGACATTATCTCTTGGGAGAGAATTTTGTGGTTTTAACCGACCAAAAAAGTATCAAATATATATTTAATCAGTGTGACTTGAACCTGAGACAATGAAGGTGGCTTGAATACCTTTAGTCCTTCGACTTTGAGCATGCCTATAAACTTGGTAAGGGTAATGTAGTAGCTGATGCACTGAGCAGGAGGACTCAGATACAGTCAGTGCAGGAGGCCAGTGGTGAGTGGAAGCTCATGGATTTGTTCTCTGAGATGCATTTCGAGGTGCACGACAGTCAGGTGAAAACCTATATTTCTTCTTTAGCTGTGAATTCTACCCTCCTGGATAGATTGAGGATGAGACAACTATCTGGTTCAGAAGGCCTAGTTCTATGGGAGTCGGTGGCAAGTGTGGACCCTCCTCCTAGATGGATGATAGGTGATGATGAGGTTCTGTGTTTCCATGGACAAGTGTGGGTTCCAAGTGATATATGCGAGGAGTTGATGTGGGAGTTTCATGATTCAGCTTGGGCAGTTCATCCCAGGGTTACCAAGAGGTACCGTAACGTGAGACGTCTGTATTGGTGGCCAGGTATGAAAAGAGAGAGATAGCTGGTTTTGTTACGAGGTGTTCCACCTATCAGCAGGTGAAGGCAGAGCATCAGAGGCCAGCCAGACTATTGCAATAGTTACCCATACTGGAGTGGAAATGGGATGATGACGTGATGGACTTCATGACAGGGTTTCCGAGGTCACCTCCAGGCAATGATGTTGTGTGGGTTGTTGTGGATAGACTCACAAAGGTAGCTCAATTTTTTAGGTCAAGGAGACCTTTACTGTTGATGAGCTCGGGAAGTTATATGTCCGAGAGGTCGTACGTCTTCATGGGGTCCCTCGTTTATAATTTCTGATAGGGATTCCCATTTTTTATCTTCATTCAGGCAGATTTTTCAGAGGGCACTGAGTACAAACGTGATTCTGAGCACAACATACCACCCCAGACCTATGGCCAGTCAGAGTGTACAATACAAGTGCTTGAGGACATGTTGCACGCATGCATCCTAGACTTTGGGGGCTCTTGGGAGAAGCACATACCCCTGGTTGAGTTTGCCTATAATAGTAGCTTTCAGGCAACTATTGAGATGGAACTTTATGATTCTTTATATGGTTGGCCATGACGATCACCCTTGTACTAGTTGGAGGAAGGTGAGACAGCTTTACTGGGACCACGTCTCATGCAGGAGACTTCTAAGGAGGTCCAGTTGATTTAGAAGCGGATGGCTACAGCACAGTATCGTCAGAAATCTTATGTTGATCGCCAAAGACAACCCTTAGATTTTGTGGTCGCGGATTAGGTTTTCTTGCATGTTTCTCCAAGGTTGGGTCACAGAAAGATCAGGAGACATGGTAAGATTTTACTGAGGTATGTGGGGCCATTTGAGATTCTGGAGAGAGTCAGTCTGGTTTCCTATTAATTGTAGTTACCACAGAGGTACCGGCCCATGCCCAACGTCTTCCATGTATCTCAGCTATGACACTATCGTTCAGACACGTATCACATCTTCCAGTCAGAGGATGTTGAGATTCAGGTAGATTTATCCTTTGAGGAGCATCCGATTCATATCGTTGATAGGAGCACAAAGGTTCTCCGAGGCCAGTCAGTTCCTCTCGTACGGGTGCTATGGCAGCATGGCTGAGTGCAAGACAAAACCTGGGAGCGGGAGACCAATGTACATGCTTAGTGGACTGCGTTGTTCACAACTTTATCTTCTCCACCCTTGGAAGGGAAATTCGTGGACGAATTTCATTAAGGTGGGGAGTTTGTAAGAACCCGGTCCAGATTTTTGAGGTACGTGTTTCTTCCTTTAACTTTTCCTTAAGTGTTTTTGAGAAAATAAGGAAAATGGGAGAAAAATCACAATTTTGTGTTTACACGCCGTGTACTTTGGTAATGTGGGATGAGTACATAGGGCGTGTAGCCCTGTCGGTGATGAATGGTGTAAAACCCTACTACACGCCATGTAGTGGGTATTTACACGCCATGTAGTTAGTCGGTAGGCGAATAGTAAGGCGGTGGCCAGATGAGCGACAATACTCGCCGTGTACTCTGAAATACACGCCGTGTAGTAATGTTGACAGATGAACAGTGCCACGCTGGTGAGAAGCCAATGTAGGAACAATTTAAAATGGAAATTACACGCTGTGTACTTCAGAAGTACATGCCGTGTAGTCTGTGTTTTTGGAATAAATATGGAAGTATCCTCCCATGTTCACAAAATTGGCTTAGAACCAGAGAAGGGATTGGGAGAGATGTCCGAAACATTGGATATCACCCGATCGAGCTCTGGGAATCTGATTCCGCCTTTGTCAATCTCGTAGAAACCGTACGGGTAAGCCTTTCCTTCTGCATAAGCCATTCTTACCAATTGTTTCTTGAGGGAAAGTTATTTACTTTTGAATGGGATTTATTTTATCTCATATCTACTTTGTTCTTGGACGATCCGAGGATCTTCATTCACGTATATCGATCAGGGGCGATCGAGGTAGGTGGATTGGTGCTTAAATTCCAACTGTTGTGTGTTTGTGTGTACCATTGTGCTACGAACCCATGATGAGGTGTCGTGTGGCTGAGGCCTTGGATTTTTTAAATACCTAGAATTGTATAGGTAATTAAATGTGATAATAAACTGCTGTTTGGGGTCACTTCTTGGATCCAGGACCACCCCGGGGGTGCATTCCTCTGTTTAGCCGTTTGACCAGGATACTCGAGGGTATGCCATGTTTATATTGTGCATTATTTTTTCATTGAGAGGAATTGCGTATAAATTTCATTTTTATGTTTTGGGATTGTCCCGGTTACTTGAGCCTGAGGGAAGTGTTATTTTTAGCCTGAGGGCATGGTTTTTTTAGCATGATGGAAAGTTACTACTTAGCCTAAGGGAAACTTTCTATTCCGCCTAAGGGCAATGCTTCTTCTGCCTGAGGGCAGTGACTTCTGTGCATGAGGGAGACACTCCGTACACCTGAGGGAAATATCTATTGTGTTTGAGGACAGTTACCTGAGGGTTTTGTTTTTGTTTACCTGAGGGTAAGGGTTGACACGTCTAAGGACACTGACTATCTACTTAGAACATTCACCAAGGTGATGTCTTATATTAAATGGATTAAATGAATATTAAAATGGAAATATAACTTCTAAAGTTAGTTGCTTTTGAGTACTTCTTAGTTTATTGTATTTTTACTACTTCACATTGCTGTTGCACATTTACACTGTCAGTTGGGCACGAACCTTGGTGGGTGCCTACTGGGATTTATTTCTCACACCCTTTTTGGGTCATGTATTCGGCCCAAATAGATTACATTTCTGCAGGTGTTGATAGAGGAAAGGGTCCCTATATAGGTACATGATTTTAGCAGAGGAGTAGGAGAGCATGGGACCAAGCTTAGTCTTGCGATGCAGCTGTGTTCTATCTACTCTACTTGTTTTTCTTTACCGTACCTTGTTCTTGGAGCTATATTGTATTATGATGTATTGTTGTGTAACATGTTTTGGCTATTTTCTTAGAACTTGAGACATGTTTCATCATTATATATATGAATATTGGTTGTCTTTTACTGCTGTTGTTCACTTTAAATGTGTATGGTTTATTGCTTCCGCTGTTGTTGTATGTTTGTATATTTTATTCGGTTGTGCTACACTCTGACAAATGAAGGCATAGTTTCCCCACTATCTAACCTAGGCCCTCACTGCTAGTCAGCAGCCTCTGGCGTTTGGGGAAATTCATTTGAGTTCATGTGACTAACCAAGTTCTAGGCACCCATTGAGTGGCACCTGGGCCCGAGACGTTACAACTTCCATATAGGCACCTAAACCATGTAATGATTGAAATTACAATAAAATTTTCGTCGAACCTGGTTCATATTTCTTTTATCGAGACACACCACACTTTGAGTATTTTTAACTGATTAATAGTTATTGTGAAATAGTATACAGTCATTTAGATAGACATTTATTCTTTTAGAGATCATACCCATTGAACGTAGCATTCCTTTCAAATCATATATTCAGAAAGGAATCTCATTATTTTTTGGGAGTATATTAATAAATGAGTAAGTTATTTAGTAAATATGGTGGCACTCTATTCATTACCAACTTTTATATTATATAGCTTTAGTATGGATTATATTGTTTATTTTAAGTAAAACCAATTTACAATGACATGTTTTCTAGATCTTTAACTTCTCGAACAATTTCATACCATCATGAATTTCATCTTATACTACCATTTTCATTTCCTCAATATGATCTAGATATTCATTCACACCTATAAAAATATCCTTGATATAGTCTTAATCATTGTCCATAATTCTAATTATATAAGATGGTCCATAAAATTTAGGGTTATCCCATTCACTAGCTACATTTTGTTTTTCCTTGGATTTGGTCTTGCATTTATAACTTTAATCTATTCTATGATAGATCAAGTGTTCTTCTAACTCCTCTAGACTAATAATCCTAGAATTATAATATTGTAAAAATGGAAAAAGGATTTAGGAGAGGTTATATGTATGATATTTTTCAAACTTGATTCACTCTTTCACCTCATTCTTATACTCTTTTGTCATACGATTGGCATCCACCCATTTTCAATTTATATCCATTCTATTTGATTCAATAATATTAATATTTAACAAAATAAATAAATAAATAAAAATTATGATCATGGAACCCAGAAAAGGTTATTCTTAAAGAATCATTTAAGCTATATAAATCCATTGTTATTAGATAATTAGATTTTATTTTTTCAAATTGATATTGTTTTATAGTGGTAAAAATAACTGAAAGAAAGAAAATTTTGATATTTATAAAGTTATAAAGTATATAATTAAGTTTTCATCTATTGAGAGATGTGGATATTAAGAAAGTTTTATGTAACTTTTCTAGGAGGGGGTACAACATGAGGTATGAGTTTATGTTTATTCATTTCATCACTTGCTACATGGTGGGATGGTGGTGTTTCAGTTATAAGATTCTTAGGAGTATAAGTTTATATTTTTTTAGATGATGAAAACGTTGATATGGAAAAATCACACGGTCTAGAGAACCCAACATTTGATGAAACTCTTGAATTTAAATCCAATTAACTATAAGTATTTGTATGGGGTTCTCAAGATACTTGTAAAAGCAAAGAAAAATCTAATTGGGGTTTCATGAATGCTTAAAACTTAAAAAATTCACATGGCTGGGATGAAATCTCAGAGAACAACAATGAAAGTTATTATTGGGACTAGAAGTAAAAAAAATCAATTTCAACACATGTTAAAGAAGTGTCCTAGTGGGATGGGAAAAAAGCCTAATCTCAAACTAATGATTGGAGTATATTCCCAACAACATGGGATAAACTGGAAAAAAACTCAGTCTCGGTGGAACCAACAAAGAGAATCAAATGTAGAAAAAAAATCCCATATTTGAAACTGAGATTGAGGTTTCCACAAGACGGAAGCATATGTGGATGTATTGAATTCTGGTCACGATTCCAATCTATAGAGAGAAAGGCAGTCTGAGTGGATCTTTAAAGGTAGTTGTGGGAGTCCCCATAACTAGGATCAGGGTTTAAATAAAACTGTGGTTCTATCTCAATGTGATTAACCAATAAAGTCAACTGGGAAAGAAAGATCAAAAGATTGATGACATAAAGAAGTAAAACGATGGTTAGAATGAATGCAAGTGGGGAAAAGTGAAAGAATACACTGAAAAGAAATACACACTTGCTAATTCGGACTTTGGTTGAAACAAAAGTGGAAGCAATCCAAAATGGGTTCAGTAGGGGGAGGTAACACTATGAGTGAAATTTTACAGAATGGGGGAATTGAGAATGATAAATTAGTGAATTAACCTATATAAAAAATACATTTTTTAAATTTTTTACTAATAAATCATAAATAATAATAATTTAATTTTAATATATAATTATATTTTAAAGACAACAAATTTAGTGAAAATTTAAACTAAGAAAATTCTATTAATACAAATTTTAAAATTTTAAAAAATATTTAATCAAAAAATATTTCCCATATTAATTAAAATAATTTAAATAATCCATATATTTGTTTATTTTAAAATATGTAGTTTAAATTTATACAAAATCATTTGTGTAAATTAATTTTTAAAGCATTAAATTTCAAAAACTATCAAAATTATTCACATAAAAAAATTAAAATATTTACTCACAAATTATTTATTTACATATAATTAAAATTATTTATAAATTACCCTAAATTGAGAAAAATATTTATTTTTTATAATTATTTATAATTTTCTGGAATAAGGGATCGATAAGAATCTTACAAAATAAATAAAAAATTCAACAAGACTAAGACCCCAGTACTAACCAAGAACCCTATCAATAAATTGGGTGAAATCTAAGGGTAGAGGATCAATAAAATAAAATATGGATAGGGATAATATAGAAAATTTGAAAATACTAGCTTTGTTTTATTTGTTTCCTTCCAAATCACCCTCGTTCGGGGGTGATTTGAAATCATCAGTTGGGGATAAATAGATTTCTCCTTATTTCTACCAGAAGGATTTCTCTCCATCCATCATAACCTTTCCAAACAGTTGAAATGAGTTTGAATTGTGCCATTTTGTTTATTTTCACCCCATATTTCCACTTCCTAACAAGAAATCTAATGTAAAAAAATTTTCTTATAGTGTTTGGATCGTACCATGATGTTCTCATTCATACTATAACCCAGCTAACAAAAAAAATCCATTTCAAAGGTGAGGGAAAGTACAAGGATCGCGATTAAAGAGGAGCTTGAACGACATGAAGGAGATGAGCATGATGATCAAGTGATGTAAGATTGATTAAAGAGGAGTATAAATGATCACATACCTTAGCTGTTTAGAGGATCAATTCATCCGAGAAGTTTGAGAAAGAGTGGCGATAGAGGTCAACATTCATGAGGTATTTTAAGGCTTGAGGAAGAATGTTCTATTAGGTTTAGAATTTATAAGATCAAGAAATATTTTATCAGTGCTTTCCAAAAAGTGCTGATAAAGACTAGTTTTATCATCACTAAAAAAATAACTGATACAACATATCTTTATCATCACTTTTTTAGCGCTGATAAAGGTACAAATTTATTAGTGCTAAAGATCACTAATAAAAACTATCTTTATTAGTGTTGTAATTGTAGCAAGGAAAAAACCTATCATTTTCAACACTATAATTATAGATATGATAAAGATACCTTTTATCAATGCTTATTATTTTAGCGCTGATAAAATTTATATTTATGTGAACTTTTATAAGCGCTGATAAAAGTAGGTTACAATAAAATACAAAAAAAATAAATGAAAGTATTTTAAATAGGAATAAATTAAAAAAAATATTTAACATTATTAATGGATATATAATATTTAATTAATATTATAAATGAGTAGAATTGAATAATTAAAAATGATTATCCTTCAAAAATTTTAAAAAACTGGAAATGTTAATTTAATTATATAAATTAATTTAAAAATTAAAAATGAATAGATATTAAAATGATACATAATGAAAATATTAAAAAATAGGAAATGTGTAAAAAATGAATTTCAAATATTAATTACAAGAATTTTAAACAGGTACATTCAAAATATGAACAAAATGTTAATAAATAAATTTAAAAAAAACTAATTATATAAATTTGAAACATTTTAAAAATATTACACCTTAATAAATAAAATTTAATAAACATTAATCATATAAATTAAAAATTTATTAATAATATTAAAACCTAGTAAATAATTATGTATGATAATAAGATTAATTAAATTAATTAATTGCAAATGTGTACAAAAATGTAGAGAATGTTAAAAAATGATTTTAAATAAATTATTTATATAATTTTCAAACATTTTTAAAAAATTATAGCTAAATAATTTAAATTTAATAAATATTGATCATATAAATTAAACACATATTATAAATATTAAAACTTAGTAAATAAGTATGTATAAATGAATATTTAAAACTAAATATATTCTAAAAAATTAAAAATATAAAAAAATGAATAAATAGTTATAAATGAAATATTTTTAAAAATGAATAAATAAAATTAAATAAATTTCATAAATATTTAAAAAGGTGAATTTGTAACATTTTTAGTGAATTAAAAACATAAAAAATGAATAAAAATAATTACATATATAATATTAATTATATAAATAGAAAAATTATTAAAAATGAATTATAATGACAATACAAAAAGAAAATTAAATTAAATTGAAACAAATCAAATTAAATTAATTACACACACATATATTCAAGATGAATAAATTAAAATAAATATATATTAAAAATGAATAAATATTAAAAATGAATATGCCAAATATTATACTAAAAAATGTAGAGATATTGAAACAGAATAAATAATATAAAATCAATAAACAGAAATACGCATGCACATATATATACACATGACATACATACACATGTACACATACACATATACTTATACACACCCATATATATATATATATATACAAACACACACTACAAAAGAAACCATGTCTTAGTGATGGTTTAATAGTGGTAGTTATAATAACCATCGTAAAATAAATCGTATAAGAAATAATAATATAGAGGCAGTTTCCTATAACTGACACTATATTTTTTTTAACATTTAGTGTTAGTTTTATTTAAACTTCAACAAAATCTTTTAAAACCCTAATTTCGACCCCCTCCCCCTATCTCTTTCCCCTCACCAAGACCCTCCCATCCCACTCCCCTTAGTGGCCACGACCTCGACCCCCCTTCTCTTGACAGCCATCATTGTGTCCCCGACCCCCATATTAGTGACTATCATGACCCTTAATGCCCTACCGGCTACTCCCATGACCCTGACCCACCATGCTCGCTTTTGGTGACTATCTTGAAGCCACCCCCTAGCCATTTACCATTGTGACTCTGACACCTGCTCCCTATCATCGACCGTCACGACCCTTACACCCCTTATAGGGACCATCGTGACCCTAACCCCCACCCCATTCTGGCAATCATTGTGACCCTGACCCTTCTTGTCAGCTACTATTGTGACCTCGACGCACATTTCAGCAACTGTCATGACACTGACCCCCTATCAACGACCATCATGAGCTTGACCCCCTATACCAACAACTCTCATGACCTTGACCCCCATGCCTACTACTACTATGAAACTTACAGCCCATTCCAGTGACCATAATGACCCCTCCCCCTCTTGTCGGTGACCGATGTTACCTCTCCCCCCTTTCCTATGACCGATATTACCCAGACTCCCCCCTTATCCTAGACAGTGACCCCAAATACCTCTCTTCCCATTTTTCCAATGACCAAAACCCCCCGACATTGTTGAAGGTGCGATTGATTGAATTTTTCTCTAAGTGTTTAAATTAAATTATATAAAATCCTATATAATAGAGTGTTGTTTATATTTTTAATTTTGGATTGAATAATTTTTATTAGAGGTGTCCACAGGCCGAGTTGGGTTGGGTCCAAGTGGATTTTGGACAAGACCTATGAAAAATTAGTTGGGTTGGGTTGAGTCACAACCATTATTCTATTGTGACCCAAACTGACCTAACTCGTGGTGGGTCGGGTAGGGTTGTGTTGGTTCAGTCATATCAGGATAAAAATATAGTAAATTATAACAAAAAATGTTATGATATTGGTAAAATTAAAACTAAAATCATAACAAAAAATTAATATTGTTTGATAAATATAACGTAAATATAATATAAATATAATGTTTTATAACATTGTATAATGTAAATAAAACATTATATAACGTAAAAATAGTGGTATATTTAATTTATATAACATTATATTTTTATAAATCAAATGTTATATAATATTAATATAACATTATATATTTTCATTATAAAGTTATATAATGTAAACATAATTTAAATATATCGCAAATATAATAAAAACATAATGTAAATACAATTTTATATTTATGTTACATGAAATAATTAGTTATTGTTAATTATTATTAATTATTGGAAGTTAATATCTATTATTTAGAATAAATTATTATTATTTATTATCAATTATTACTAATTATTACTAATTAATTATCAATTATTAGTTATTTTTTTTATTTTTTATCAATAAATATAAATTTTTATTTATTATTTACTATATATATACATATTGTTGGGTTGGTGGGGTTGATTTGGGTTAGAATTTTTCCAACCCATGACCTGAACCGACCTGAACCAACCTCAACCCAACCTAACCTAACTCTACCCAACCATACCTCGTTTATAACCTGAGCCCACTAGATACAACTTGTTCAGTTCGGGTCTGGTTAATTGGGTCACGTTGGTTTTGGACACCCCTAATTTTAATGTTGAATTTTTATTGTTTCGAATCAATACTCAACCCTGGCCAATGACGAAGTTGGTTGATGTTTAATTTTCATTGTGTTTGTTGGATTAATAATTTCTATCTTTGTATCTGAATTTATAGGGGGAAGAGTGACAATCCAATACCTATGGATGAAATTTGGATTAATTTACCTCAAAACACACATTGGTATGCCAAGGGTTTTGAAGAATTATTAGATTATGTAATTACAATCTGATCAATGGATGGTAAATTAAAATGTCCATGTATTGAATGTAAATTTAAGAGATGGTTGAATAGAAATGAATTAATTGAGAATTTGATATTGAAATAGTTTCCTTCTCAATATGAATGTTGGATTTGTCATGGGGAATCAAATATAATGGAAAGTCAAAATAATGACAATACTATCAATGAAATAAAAAGTGACCCGCCGATGGAGAATTTGGTTCAAAATTTGATAAATGATGCATTTGGATTTGTGGGAAACAATTTCCAAGGTTCTAATAGGTCAACAAAACTTTCATTTGGTCTTGAGTAGGCTAATCTTTCTCAAAACTTTAGTCACCAAAAAATGAGTTTTATGAATTAGTTGAAGATGGAAAACAAAAACTCTCTGAAGGGCATGCCAAGTATTCAGAGATTCCTTTTTTAATTATGTTTTATCATATCAAGGGTATATTCAAATTTATTTACAAAGAAATTTCCTTGATTTTAGAGTTACTTCAAGATTAATTTAGTGAAGCTAAGATCCCTCCATCATTTTATGAGATGAAGAAAGTCATAAAAACATGGAATTGATTATACAAAGATACATTCATGCACTAATGACTACATGATTTACTGGGGAGAAGATTCCTACAAATAATAATGCATAATATTTGATAAAAGAAGATATAATTCAATGAACAACAGTGCGAGTATAAATCAATACAAACCTAGGAGGAAACCGGAGAATGAAACTCTTATAAAGGTATTGAATTACTTTCCTCTAAAACCACACTTGACAATATTATTCATTTCATCTAAGATGACATACAACATGAAGTGGAATGCTCATAATAGTAATGATGTCTTGATGTGACATACAAAATATTCAACATCAGGGAATATGGTCGATTCATTATATCTATATTTTTATTCAGATCCTAGGAATGCACATTTGGGATTAGCTTCTAATGGTTTTAAACCCTTTGGTACTTTATGTGCTAATTATAGTATTTTTGCCAGTTTTTTTGAACCCCTATAGTCTAAATCCATGGATTTTTATGAAGAATAGTTCATTAATTATTTTGATGATTATTTTTGGAGAGAAAATGTCAGGAAATGACACTGAGGTATACCTTTAACCTCTAATAAAATAATCTCAAGAATTATGGGATGATGGAATGGAAACATACTATGCTTAAATGAGAATAATATTCAAAATCCATAATGGTTCAATGTGGAATATTATTTACTTCCTTGGAATAGGAAATTTATCTAGTTATAATACTCATACTAGTTTGTTCTGTCCAGTTTGTAATTTTGATTTTGAACCTCAATGATTACCTCACAGCAGAAAATAGATTTTTTTGTTTCATCATCAATTTATTGATGCTTATCATAAATTCAAGTTTGACATGAAAAAATTAAATGAAGATATGGAATTGAGAAATACATTGAAGGTGTAATCTATTTTATAAATCATAGGAAAATTAATGAATGACATGGAAGAATTTGGAAAATGTAATCAGTTCAAAGAAGTGGGGAAAGGGGGATGTGGTACAATATTTGAAGCAGCTGGAATAAAACAATAAAAGAAAATGTGTTTATTTTTAAAACTTATATATTTAGAGTTTAATATGATATGTCATAATATTGAAGTAATTCATATTGATAAGAATATATGTGCCAATGTAATTTCCACACTACTTAATGAGAATGATAAATTAAAGGATCACCTAAATGGTTGTATGGAATTGTAGTCAATGAATAGAAATCATGGTTTGTGGGAAAGTGAGAATGGAAATTATCCTTTGATTATTTTTATAATGTTAAATCATGAGAAATATGTATACCTTCAAAATTTAAGGAATGTAAAAGTTATATACAGATATTCAAGTAACATATCATGGTTCCTTGACTTAAAATATAAAAATTTGCAAGGATTGAAAATTCATGACTCGCATATTATAATGGGGTAGTTGTTGCCATTAGAATTTTGTAATATTTTTACTGAAAAAGAAATTTTGGTTTTAGTTGAGTTTTTTTCCTTTTTCAGAGATCTTTTTGGAAAAATTCAAAATCTTACTGAGCATGATAAACTTCATTAAAGAATTTCTTTGACACTTTTTCATTTGGAGATGTTAATTCCCCCTTCATTCTTCATTGTCATGATTCATTTGACTATTAATTAGGCTGAAGAAGCTAAACATGGTGGACCAATACACTATTTATGGATGTATCCAATTTAGAGGTACGTTGATATTATTTTTATTTTCATTAGTAAATTTATTTTTAACAAATAATTGAATAATTTTTTTAATATGATTCTTCTTTCTTTCATCAGGTACTTAGGTCATTTGAAATCATATTCTAGGAATAAATCTCACTCCTAAGGCTCTATTGCGGAAGTTTTCATAATCGAAGAGTGTTTGACCTTATGTTCTAGGTATTTGGATTGGATTACGACTATATTCAATCATTTTGTATGTGTTGATGACATCTACACTTATTCTAATTTTGAAAACTAGTCATCAATATTTACAACTACTAGTTAACCAATTGGAAAGGGGTAAAATTTTACACTAACTATATTAGAGACTCTATAATAACATAGATATGTGCTACTCAATATTCTTATTTCAGATCCACTTATTGAAGAATTGTGATTGAAAACAAAGAGGTGACTATGGGTCGAGCTTGAAATAAGCTGGAATTAAAAAAGGATATTCATAAAGATATTTCCAAATGGTCCATACATCGTGTAATTATATACTCATATTCATATTATTGATGTGTAGTTATTTTTTAAATGTTAAAAGTAGAAAATTATATCTTTTTATCAATATAAATAATTTTGGAAATGGAGCTGAAATATCAAATGATTTGATGTTTTTGGCTTGAGGTCCTCTAAGGAAGGATAAAATATTTGATCCCAATAGTATTCATGGATTCATGTTTCTAAAATTTATCATGAAGAAGGCTTGAAAACTCAAAAATAGTAGTGTATTTAAACTTGAAAAGGTGGGATACTATGGAAATATGAATGATATAATTGAGATAAAATATCTTGTTAAGTTTGTAGTTAATCATATTCAAATTCAATTGGGTCAACATTGATAGGGTTATAATTAAAGATTTGTTACATTTTACTTCAGTCAACTTATCTCACTTAATCTACATGAGTGAGTGTGTAGATCATGATCCATTTATCACAGCTTCAAAATTGAAGATGGTTTTTTATGTGGATGATGAAATACATGAAGGTTAGAGTGTTTTCATATAGATAAATAAGAGATAATTATATGATATGGGTGATGAAGATAAATTGGTACTTTGTGAAAGCGAATCTTGTTAACCAAAAAACATTGAATAGTTTTTTCCTAAAAACTATTTTCCTAGAAAGATGCAGTTGTAATCATTTTATGGAATGGGCATCCTAGACGTGTACAAGGGGTGGGTTTTGGGCCTACTCTATCAGTTGTATTTGGTAGGGTGTCTTCATCAGTTATTGTTACACACAATGGTGTTTCGAGTAGTTCCATTGATCAGGAACCATAAAGAGAAATTGAAAGGTTGAAATAAAAAGTGAAAAATCAAGACTGTTACAAGAAAAAACAGGAGAATTGGTGGTCAACAATGGAAAATGGTTTAGTTTTTTTCACTAGATGATCAGTATGGTCCTTGTGGAAATTGATAGCCTTGTAGCTCGTCCTATGAGAAAAATTGTAAAGTTAATAGATCATTCCCACATTTTCAAAGAACACATAAAACATCCATAAATAAAACTAAAATGACACATTTATATTGAAAACACACACTTCAGGTCATACAGACCACATTTTGTGAAGTATTGACATGTGATTGATTTCTACACATAAAAAATGAATTATATATCATTATATTTAAGTTGAAAACAATTTGAGCTCATTTTCTCGGTTTTGAAATAGTAAATAGTTTGTAAAGGTATCAAAGCATTTAGAAACATGTGTCAGCGGGTCGAAACCTAGAAAAAATGTTTGATTTCTATGAAATCATAGGGTAATGACCATGGATTTATTTTTCAAATATAAGAACTGATGACATGTCATTCCAAATTATGGTTATCCTTGGATGATTATAAACACATCTTTATTGTTTTAAAACACTAAAACATGTGTGAAATGGTCTAAACCAAATCAAAATCCAATATTGATGTGAAATCATGGGAAATCCACTGTTGAAATATTTTTGATGTGTACACACAGAAAAAATGTTGATGGGACTTGCAGTGTGGTCTAAATACCTCGGTAAACTGTTTTTTAAGGTACCAAAGCCTTTAAAAACATGTATCGGAGTGTCAAAACTTGAAAAATATTTTTTATTTTAATGAAATTAGAGTATAATTACTGTGGATAGATTTTCGAAATATAGGAACCAATAGAACATGATCCCGAGTTACAGTTTTCCCAGAAATCCTATAAACGTGTTTTTATTGTTTTAAAACACTAAACCATGTGTGTGATGGTCCAAACCATAGAAAATGATCTAATTTTTTTTAAAATCATATAAAATCTAATGATTAAATATTTTTTATATGTATACATAGACAACACATCAATCTAACTTGTGGTGTGGTTGGGATGCCTCAGTAAAAAGTTTTTAATGGTACCAAATCCTTTAAAAACATGTGTTAGAGGGTCAAAACTTGGAAAATGGTGTTAGAATTATATAAAATGCAAGGAAAATGAATGCGGATTTATTTTTGAAATGTAGGAACCAGTATAATCTCATTTTGAGATACAGTTTTCCTGGGATGCCCATAAACGTGTTTTTAGTGTTTTAAAACACTAAAACATGCATGTAACGGTCCATAACATAGTAAATGACCTCATATCAATGTAAAATAATGGAAACCCACCATTGAATTATTTTTGATATGTTGACATGGAAAAAATGTCAATCTGACATCCGGTATGTTCATAATGACTTGGTAAACAGTTTTTAGAGGTACCAAAGTCATTAAAAACATCTATCATGTGGTCAAAACCAAGAAAACAACATTGTATTTCCTTGGAATTAGTGGAAATGACCATAGAATTTTTTTAAATGTAGGAATAGAAAAAAAACATCATTAAAAGTTATAGTTTTCTTGAGATGTCTGTAAACACATTTTTAGTGTTTTAAAACACTAAAACGTGTGTGTAATGGTCTAAACCATAGAAAACGACCACAGATTGACATAAAATGATGGGAATACCAAAATTGAGTACTTTGTTTGTGTATTCATAGACTATTGGGGGAGAATATTGATTCTAGGCCAAAAATTTCATGCTAAAATATTGTGAGAAACCCAACGAAATATGGAAATGATATAATATCGAATAAAGAAATCCCCACATAGGGATTTTTTTAATAGGGAAAACCCCTCCCATGTGGAGGATTAAAAAACAATGGGGTAATTCCAAAAACATACACTATAAATCAGAGAATACAAAGAATCCAAGTAATGCTGGAACTTTAATGTCAATGATGGCATAGAAAAACCTATGCAAAAACCACACCTTGATATGCTTCTATATTCTCTCTGGAAAAACATATCTCCATAGTCATTCTCTAAAGATCCATCTATGACAATATGTCACCCTTTTTTCAATAAAATTTCACTACCTCAGAGATATTCATCTCAAAATTCATCATCCTCACACCATCTTACTACAACCAATGTATTTATCTATCATGATATCACCATCATGATGTACCGATGATCATTAATCAGGACACACCACCTAATCACCTCTACTAACAAGACTTTCTATACATGGTCCCGATCATTGATTATGTCATTGTTGATCCACACCTTTTAAATGCTGACGCACCACACATTTTACCGCCGATGCAGTATCCTTATTCTTACTCTCTTCAGACTATATGTTTAACATATCTCTAAGAACCTCTTCACATGTAAAAATTAATAGTGTTGTTATCATAATGTCACATGGGCCTCCACAAATAATGTTGGGGGAAAATACCAAATTAATGTGGAGATAAATCTCTCTATTAATAATGTTTTCTCTCATCAATAAATTTGATAAATCCCAACAATCTCCCCCTTTAGCACATCAAATAATGGAAGAATCCAACAAACCTAGTTGGAAAGAAAATAGGATGGTATCACACCAACCATCATCATTTGTAGAATAATGATGACACCATTACCACTTTTGATAGAAAAACCATCTACTCCCCGTATAAAAGAGTTCCAAATGTTGAAGTCTTCATCACATCTATATTTGCTCTATCCTAATGAACAAGAAAAGAACCAGAAACATCTGGCTCCCCCCTAATTGTGGTCTTCACCCAATCTGGATCATCGATAGAAACACATTTATCCCCCTACTCAAAATCCATCGAGCAGCTAGCGTATCAACTCTCTCAACTTGTATTAATTTCCAAATTTTTTTCTGATTCACACATTAATTTGTGATCCTATCTAAAACTCATATAATTATCATGTTAAATTACAAGCATGAACCTTCACCTTTGATACCACTTTTGGGGAAGAAACCCAATTCTGGGCCATAAATTTCTTTCCAAAATATTATGAGAAACCTAATGAAATATTGAAGTGATATAAAGTAGATTAAAGAAATCATCACAGAGGATTTTTTAATGTGGGAAAAATCTTCCATGAAGAGGATTAAAAAACAATGGGGCAATTTCGAAAACATCCACTATGAATTATAGAAGACAAATAATCCAAGTAATGACCAAACTTAAAATTCAATGATGGTATAGAAAAACCTGTGTGAAGAGAACTCCCCGATATGCCATTGTCTTCTATTTGAAAAATATCTTGCCAACTCCATGCTTGAGAGATCCATCTATTAAAAAATGTTACCCTTTTGTTGATGAATCATCACTACCTTAGAGATCTTCATATTAACATGTGTTAGCCTCATACCATATTGAGACACCCAAAGGATTTATCTCTCATGATCTCATCATCATGATGTACCATTGATCATTAATCAGGACATGCCACCTAATCACCGCTACCACGATGACATTTGATACATGGCTCCAATCATTGATTGCATCACTACTTATTTGCACCTATTAAACTCCTATGTTCCACACATGCTACCACCAATGCGGTATCCCCATTCTTGCCCTCGGTGGACTACATCTTGAACAATTTTTCAAGATCCTATCCACCCATACAAGATAATTGTGTCGTCATCTTCATGTCACATGCGCCACAAAAAACATGGCAACCCCTTCCCAAGTCTCTCTTGTTGGCTATATCATGCTGGAACCCCTTTAAAATATGTTACCACATCCCCTTATATAAATTCCAATTTCATATCACTAATAAATGTGGTCAATATTCATTATTCCATCAATTGATATTAAGAATTTATGAGGGTGCCTCCTAAAATAGAGCACCACATGGGCCAAGACCACATGAATTTATTCACGTAGAGAAATTTTTTTCATGCAGAGACATGTTTTTACACAGATTATTTTTTTATGAAAGGAGAGGTAGCACCTGGTTTCTACAACAATGAAAAAATAGAGAGAAAATTCTAATTTAGTGATCGAATTAGATCAATGATCATTTTTTTATGATCATGGAAATGTTATTTTGTCAGGTTTGTTTCCCCCCTTGTCTGTTGGTGTTTTATTCTGCTGCATTAAAGAGTTATACTTTTGAGATCCTGCTCATTTTTTTGAGTCTCTACCGTATACTCATTGATTTTAGTGGATCTTCTTTCTGGACTATGTCCCATGGTTTTTTCCTCATTGGGTTTTCCATGTAAAAATTTTCTGGGTTCAACCTATATTTTATGCACACTTTTTATTCACTCTCTACACATCCACTTTAAAATATTTTTCTTATTCAAATGGAAATATTTTATTTATGATGTGCATTCTCTTGGTTGTTTTTTTTTGTGTGTTCGTTTCTTTATATATTCTCCAACATATGGTATCAAAGGGTTTGGTTTTTTATTTCATATTTATTATGGAACCCAATTATAGTCGGATGATTTTTTCGAAGGGTACCAACTACCATATGTGGTGACTAGAAATGAAGGATCTTCTTTTTTCAAGAGAATTCATCTCCTGGAGTTTAGTACCCAGAGGATTAAAAGGATATCATATGAAGAATAGTAGTTTGATCATGAGATGGATTTTTGTTCCATTCACCAATGGGTTGAAGACAATAAGATGAACCACATTGTCTATATATCTCATGCCAAATTTTTGTGGGAGAAGCTTGAGACTACCTGTGTTTCCAAGACTAGAAACAATAATTTTTTCCTTCTCAAACAAATGATGAATTTGAGATACAAAGAAGATACATCTATTTTTTTACAATTTGAGTGAATACTAGGTATGTTTTGTTCAATTTTCTAGCATGGGTATTCATTTTGAAAATGAGGTTTTAGATCTTTTTTTCATAACACTTTACCTAATTCTTGGGAGAATTTATGTTTTACTCTAACCAGTTCTGCTCTTAGTGGGGTTGTGACATTTAGTTTTGTTAAGTCTTATATTTTAAATGAAGTTGTCCGGATACGTACTCAAGAGAAATCTTCTTTAGAGCTTTTATTCAAAGATAACAGAGGGAGAAACCCGGTCCAGGGACAGAGTAGTTGAGGTAAGAGCAATGATAGAAGAATATCTTGGTTGAAGTAGATATATTTTGAATGTCATCATTGTGGTAAGAAAGGAAATGTTAGTAAGTTCTCTTATTATTTTAAAAGAGAAATTAGAATAAAGGAACATCAGCAGAAGAAAAATGGAGATTGATAATGGAGATTGAGATGATCATGTTGTCGTTTCTATAGGTGAGATCTTGTTATTGTCTATGACTCCATTAATATTTATTCGGATGATTCTTGTTGGGTTTTTGAAAGTGGTTGTTGTTTTCACATGACATTGAAGAAGGAGTTCATTACATCTTATAGCCCAGGTAATTTTGGGATTTTTATAATGATTATTGATGGTCATGTTGATATTGTAAATATAAAGGAAATTATTTTAGAGACCAATACATGAACTAACCTAATTTTAATGAATTTTCAACATGCACCAGTGGTGAGGAGGGATTTCATAATATTATAATCATTAATTTATTATTTATTCAAAAGAAAATGAATAGTAATTATTCCATGACCAAGAATAGTGATTTTATCATGTGATCCCGAACCAAGTGGGCTTACATCAGAAGAACATCATCAATGACTCAGTAAATCCCTTATTTAGCATTTATTGTAAATTATAATATTTTACTATTCATAAAAATTCATGCCTTTCAGAAAAATCGAAAATAATCACCCTAACCATTTTTTGACGTGTAGAATCCAAAACTGAATTCCATTTTTCAAAAATAATTTTATAAATATTATTATTTTAATATTTAATTAAAATAATAATTCATTATCAAAACCAGTTTTAAAACATTCATTAACTTATTCTAACATATAGGTACATCATACATCCTAATTGAATATTATTTTTATACTATAATAGGTGAGGTTACTATTAATTATGTTATATCACTATTCATAGTGGTATGTTACTATTCATTCGATTAGGTTACTATTCACCAAAAATTATGTTTTTCTTATCAGAATCTAAATAACTTACTGATTACAACCTTGTATGCTAGATTTTCAAAATTCCAAACACAAAAGTGAAAAAATTATGTTTTAACATCACTTAGAACTTAGTATTTCATTTTGTTGGATTTTCATGTGATTTTATGACATACATATGAGAAGGGAATTTCCATTGAAAAACATTGGGTCGTTACATTTTTCAAATCATATTACTAATGTATTTTTAAGATATGTTTTTACCTAGAAAAGAGTGTTGTGTAATATATATTTTTATTTATTTATAAATATAAACATTTTGTCTTCATTATGTAATAGTTTATTAGAAAAAGGTGTGCTTTGTAATTTATGTATGATTTTCCACATGATGTTATGTTTCATTATTATTTTCTCACATGTATTCTTTATGGTTTAACCATAGATAGATTGATTATGTGTTAATTTCACCTCAAATTCACTTGTCATATTTCTTTTAATGTCAATATAAAAGGCTTATTGTTATTTGATAGTAAAAGTATTTGATGAAGTCAGAAAATTCAATGAAATAAATAATCTTATAATAACACCATATAACTAACTATATTAGATGATCACATAAGAGAAAATACATCATTATGGTTGAGAGTGTGAACTCAATTCAAAAAATTTATAAAATCATTTCCAGTGATGAACTTCTTGATTAAATATGGTGCATCTCAAAATTTTCTCCTATTCTTGAGGCTAGTCCATCTCATGATGCATCCTGATGGACTTTAGTCTCCCTCATTTACGCAAACTATTGACGTCAGGTATCACTATTGGCTGTCCTTCGGGCACTGAGAAATATCGAAAATCCCGAATAAGAATCCATGGTGTAGCATAATAGTTAGTAATGATGTCCATCAAGTATATTGGATCAACATATGCTTCCCATGATATGTTCATAGATGCACATACTATGATGGTGTGTGCGTATGGGAATCGTAAAGCCTATAAGTTTCAACCTTGGTATTTCCACACTTTTAGTAATACCATTATTTTTTCATCGATGTTATTTGTGATGGGGTACGAACTCTCTTGAACATCAAATCAAGAGTCTTCTTGGAATAAAATGATGACATGATAACCATAAGCTTCTTCAATGTTCTTTTCAATCTCTTCTTGAAAGTGGATTATGTACCTTAGCCCATGTTGAATTCCATCTGAGATTAGTTTTTTCCTATCAACGAAGTAATTTAAACAACAATATAATGTATCTTGAACTAGGGGAATTATAGGTAACATGCGAAGCCACATGAAGACACCATTGATTCAATCGACAATGTTTGTGGTCATGTGTTAGTACCTCTTCCCCCTATCATATGCCAATGTCCATTTTTTCTTTTGTAATCCACATCATATAATCATACACTTCTTGATTAGCCTTGAGGATTTGTTTGAAACATTCTTCAAACCTTCAATGATTCGGCTCATATTCTACATAGAAGTGATCATATTTCACATAAATTGATTTTATCTTTACGTTAAAATAGTAACAAATAACAAAGACATTGTATACATATCCTCATGATTGCCTTATTCACAGGTTCTTTGTGGAATGTTTTCCTCACATTGCTAGAAATGTGTCTAATACAATACAAATGATTGGGGGTAACCATGTATCAGGGTCTACATTGATTGCCTCAAAGATTGATTGATACCAATCAGATATCAAACAGATACCCTGAATTCAAGTGAAATGGTTGTTGATACATGCCAAAAACCAACTCCATAATTTATGATTTTCCTTCTTCACATTGGAAAAGGTAATCAGAAGAGGTGAATGGTTTCTATCTTGGGTTACTGAAATCAACGATACGCCCCTATATTTTCCACATAGAAATGTTCCATCAATATAAATGAATTGTTTTCTGAAACGAAATGCAAGGATACATGGGAGGAATTCACAGAACAACCGATGAAGTTGAACATGAGATGGATAAAGTCATATATCTTGAGACACATGTTAATTTGTATCAATATAGAAGATAACTTGGTTGTTATTCATCAATACGACCTACAATTGTAGTAAAACCTGATATGATAAATCACAATCACCATAGACCTTAACAATTTCCTTCTGTTTTTCCATTCATGCCTTATTATAGGAAAAATTATAACTGAATGTTTTTGTATCCTCTCTTGCACAAGGTCTATATGAACATCATGGAATGTCCTAATCATCTCAACAACAATTAATGACACAAATTCAGCATCCAATGACGCAAGATCATGTGTTAGGCTTGGCTGAATGCAAGTATGGGCTACCTCAATCCTTGAGATTCTCTATCCTCCAAATGCAATGTTCGAAATCAACCTCTATAAGAATTTACAATCATCCCCTTACTTATCACAAGGTATGAGATATTTATTATGGTTTGATTCATGAACTATATTTCTTCAGTTCCTCTCAATGTGAAATATATTTAGCATTATTTTTAATTCATATTTACTTGAAAAATTCCTTATAACATATAATGTTTTTTCTAACTCACTAAACCTATCTGGTACAACTTCAGGAAACTCAGTTGCGGGTGTGAGAACATTACATTAAAATTCAGGCACACAAGTCATTACTTTTAACCAAGATGTAAATAGTGGTGGATGATTTATTATGTGTCGAGGCTAATATACAACTAATGCATTTCTGGAGACTTCCTCTCCACATATACAAGATAATCATGCCCTCATTGTCATGTCACATGTGCCACCACAAATGTGGAAACCCCTTCCCAGGTCTCTCTTTCTAGCTACATCATGTTGGTATCCCTTTAAAATATGTTACTACATCCCCTTATATAGATGCCTAGTATATTTATCTAATAAATGTGGTCAACACTCATTATTCCATCCATTAATATTGAGAATTTATGGTGGTTCCTCCTCAAATAGAGCACCACAAGGCTCAAAACCGCATGAATTTATTCACACAGAGAAACGTTTTTGATATAGAGACACATTTTGATGCAGATGAAATTTTTATAAAAGGAAAGGCAACGCCTGGTTTCTACAACAACGGATAAACAGATAGAAAATTCCAATTTAGGGAATGACTTTGATCGATGATCATTTTTATTTAGATCTTAATAATGTTGTTTTGTTAGTTATTTTTTTCCTCCCTTCTCTATTGGTGTTTTATTCTACAACATCAAAGAGTTATAATTTTGAGATCCTGCTTATTTTTTTAATTATATACCGTGTAATAATTTATTTTAGTGGATATGCTTTCAGAACCATGTCCCATGGATTTTTCCCTCATTGGGTTTTCCATGTAATTTTTTTTGGGTTCAACCTTTATTTTCTGCAAACCTTTTATTCTCTCTCTATAAATCCACTTTAAAATATTTGGCTTGTTCATAGGGAAATATTTTATTTCAGATGTGCATTCACTTGGTTTTTTGATTCTTTTTTCATTGCTTTCCCTCTTCCCCAACAGCTGGTATCAAAGGGTTTGGTTTTTTATTTCATATTTATTATAGAATCCAATTAGAGTTGGATGATTTTTTTGAATGGTACCAACTACCATATGTGGTTACTGAAAATGAAGGATCTTCTATTGTCAAGAGAATTCATCTTCTTGGGTTTATTACTGAGAATCCAAAAAGGATGTCAGATAAATAATGGGAGTTTGAGCATGAGATGGATTTTGTTTTCATTCTCCAATTGGCCAAAGAAAACATGATGAACCATATTTTCAACATCTCTCATACCATAAATTTGTAGTAGAATCTTGAAACTACTTATTCTTCCAAGACAGAAAACAAAAAGTTGTTTCTTCTAAAACAAATGATGAATTAGAGGTACCAAGAAGGTAAATCTATTTATTACTATTTGAGTGAATATCAAGGATGTTTTGATCAATTTTCTGGCATGGGTATTAATTTTGAATATGAGTTTTTAGCTCCTTTGTTTCTTAACACTTTACCAAATTCTTGGGAGAATTTACATGTTAATATAACCAGTTCTTCTCCTAATGGTGATGTGAAATTTATTTATTTTAAGTATACTATTTTAAATGAAGAGTTCGGGATACATACTTAGGAGAAATATTCTTCAGATATTTTAGTCATAGAGAACGTGGGGAGAATCCAAGACCATGGATAGAGCAGTCGAGGTAAGAGAAAATACAGAAGAACATCTTGGTCTAAGTAAATAGATTTTGAATTTCATCATCATAGTAATAAAGGGATTGTTAAGAAGATTTTTTATTGGTTTAAAAGAGAAAATAAAATAAAGGAACATCAGTATAAGAAAATTTGTGATTTAGATTATCATATCGCCGCCGCTACAAGGGAGATCTTGTTATTTTTTTTGACTCTATTAATATTTATTTTGATGATTCTTACTGGGTTGTTGACAATGGTTCTTGTTTTCATGTAACATCAAGGAAGGGGTTCTTTACATCTTACAGCCTAGGTAATTTTGGGATTTTTAAGATGGATAATGATGATCATGATGATATTGTTGGTATCAATACTATTTTTTAGAGACCAATACAAGAAGTAAAATAATTTTAATGAATTTTTAACATGTTCTAGTGGTTTATTTGAATCTTATTTCTACCAGAGTTCTTGATGATGAAGGGTTTTTCAGTACTTTTGGTGATTTCCAACAAAATATTTCCAAGGGTTCTTTGATTGTGGCTCTAGGTAAGAAGCATTCTTGTTTGTACTAGACTAGAGATTATATTTCTTGTGATACTTCTTTCATTTTTAAGTGTAGTTCTTCATCCTAGTTATGGTATAAGAGGTTAAACCACATTAGTGATAAAGGGATTGGTTGTTTTTACAAGATAAATATTCTTTTGGATTTTAAGAGTGTAAAATTGGGAACATTTGATCATTGTATGGAAGGGAAATAGAGCATGGTGTGTTTTAGCAGTCGTCCATTACACAGGATGTCCCAAGTACTTGAATTAGTACATTCTGACATTTTTGGTCCTTTGAAATAAAAGAGCATTAGTATGAGTCTTTTTTTTGTGACATTTATTGATGAATACTCATGTAAACTTTGGGTGTATTTTTTGAATGTAAAAATTTAGGTTCTTGGTGTTTTTAAGAAATTTCAGGTTTCTACTAAGAGGGAATCACATAAGAAATTGCAATGTATTCGCACTAACAATGGGTGATAGTATTGTGGTCTATTTGACCAATTTTTCCTGAAGGAACTTATTCAACATCAAAATATTACTCCCAATAAACCTCAGCTAAATGGTATATCTGAGAATATAATCAAGAATTTCTCAGAAATAGTTCATTGTTTGATTTCATAAGAAAAGTTTCCTGGACATTTGTGGGGTGATTCTTTATTTACAGTTCTTAAATTATAAAATTATTACATATGGTTTCTTTGTAGATAGATAGTCCCAAAATATTTTGGTATGGAAAAGAGATCGGGTACGATCACTTGCACATTTTTGGTCACAAGGCTTTTGTTCATATGCCTAGAGATGATAGATCCAAGATGGATGGTAAATCACTCCAGTGTATTTTTATTGGATATGGACACAATGAGTTTGGGTACAGGTTCTATGATCCTATATTGAATAAACTTTTTAGAATCCATGATTCATGGTTTAAATAGGACCAAACTATTGTAGATATTGATAAGGGAGAAAAATATACTTCTCCAACTTCTGATGGATTTCTGAGTCTTAAGCCAGATTCTGATTCACATTTACCTCATATTGTTGATTTTGATGATTATGTTGATGTGCATAAAGATATTTAGGATGAAAAAGTTGGAGTTGATATTTCTGATGCACCCTTGGTTTATGATGATCCGGTTACATGGGATATTAATGAACCCACAGTTCCACTTTGGAGGTCATCTCAACATCATGTAGTTTCGATTTAATATTCACCTGATGAGTATGTGCTCCTCGCTGAAGGGGGAGAACAAGAATATTTTGATGAGGGAATAGAAAGCGAATAGAAGAAAATATGGGTTGTAGAAATGGATAATGAGATGATATCATTTAATGACAACCATACTTTTAAGATGGTGATGTTACCAACAGGTAAGTGATCTTTGAAAAATTGGTGGATTTATCAAATTAAAAATGAATAATCTAGTTCTATTCCATGATACAAGGAATGGTTAGTTGTTAAAGGCTTCCGTTAGAAGAAAGGTATTGATTTTATGATATTTTCTCACATGTTGTCAAAATGTCTTCCATTTGGGTGGTTCTCGGTTTTGCTAGTAGTTTGGATCTATAGATTGAGTAGATGGATCTGAAGACAACTTTCATCTATGAAGATTTAGAGTAGGAGATTTATATGGAGCATTCAGAGGGTTTTGTTGAAACAGGAAAAGAGAATCGTGTCTCCAGGTTAAAGAAGGGTTTGCATGGTTTGAAGCAAAATCTGATTCAGTGTTATAAGAAGTCTTAATCTTTCATTTTTCATAAGGTATATAAAAATACATATTATAATCATTGTTTTTTTGTTCAGAGATTTGCTGATGATTTTATTGTACTATTACTCTATGTTGATGATATGCTCATTATTGGCTATGATGCTTCTAGAATTGAAAGATTGAAGAAGGGTCTTTGTCAGTATTTTGTGATGAAAGACTTGGGTCCAACATGAAAAATTCGTGGCATGTTGATCTCCCATGACAAGAAGGCCAGGAAAATTTTGTTATCTCAGGATAGATATATTGTGAAGATTATTCAATTATGTTCTATTGATAGAGTGAAAGTGATTAGTACCCCTCTTTATTTACATTTTAAGATCAGTACCAGTTATTCACCCTCTACTAATGAAGAGAGAGAGGAGATGAATCACATACCTTATTCCACTATAGGAAAAATGGGTATTTGCGACGGGAATATATCCCGTCGCAAATAACCCCGTTATAAACTTATTTGCGACGTGGGTATTTACCCGTCGCAAATAAGTAGGCTTTTGCGACGGGATTGCTTTCCCCGTCGCAAAAGAACTGGCGCGCGATGCGCGTCAAATCGTGGGAAAACTATTTGCGACGGGAATATTCCCCCGTCGCAAATAACCGGCGGCGGTAAAAGGTATTTGCGATGGGAATATTTCCCCGTCGCAAATAGTATGTCGGCAGGTGGTTATTTGCGACGGGACCCGTCGCAAATAACTATTTAACCGTTGACCGTAGTAAATGTTGGCTAAGGTATTTGCAACGGGTACCGTCACAAATAACACTATTTGCGACGGGAATCCCGTCACAAATGGACCCGTCGCAAATAATCTAACCTATAAATACCCCCATCCGTTTTTTTCAAATCATTCTCAAACTCCATCTTCTTCTTCTCCCAAAGTTGTATTTCTAAAGTTCAGTTTTTCTCCAGTTTAATTTTTTTCTCCGGAGTTGATATTAAAGTTTTGAAGAACGATCAGAGCAGATCAATTTTCAAGGTATTTATGTTCATTTTAATTTAGTATTTATTTTTAATTGTTTATTAGTTTCAATTATTCTTAATTAGTTGTAATTTAATTATGTTTACATTGTTTTGTTACTTAATAAATTTAAATTATTAGTATTGTTCATAGTTAATGGTAATTAGGAATAATTAGTAATAATTTTTAATAATTAAGAATAAATATTAATAATTAGTAATAAATATCAATAATTAGGAATAATAACATTATTACATTATTAGTATATTTTATTATTAATATTAAAATAATATAATTTTTTATATATATACAATTCTCTTTTCATCTGTGTGTTTGCTGTCTTCACATGTATTATTTGTATGTGGAGATAGAAAACGCACAGATGAAAGAAGAATTGTATATAAATTAGAAAATTATATTATTTTAATATTAATAATAAAATATACTAATAATGTTATTATTTGTAATTATTGGTAATTATTCCTAATTATTGGTAATTATTCATTTAATTACTAATAATTAGGAACAATTACCAATAATTATCAATAATTAAGAATAATTAGTAATACTTAGTAATAATTACCAATAATTAGTAATAATTACCAAAAATTAGTAATAATTACCAATAAGTAGTAATAATTATCAATAATTAGTAATACTTACCAATAATTAGTAATACTTACCAATAATTTGTAATAATTACCAATAATTAACAATAATTAGTGATAATTAGTAATAATTACTAATAATTACCAATAATTACCAATAATTACCAATAATTATAAATAATTACTAATAATTATAAAAAAATAGTAATAATTAGTAATAATTAGGAATAATTAGGAATAATTAGAAATAATTAGAAATAATTACGAATAATTAGTAATAATTAGTAATAATTACCAATAATTACCAATAATTAGTAATAATTAGTAATAATTAGGAATAAATACCCATAATTACCAATAATTAGTAATAATTAGTAATAAATAATATTAATTACCAATAATTAGTAATAATTACCAATAATTAGTAACAATTACCAATAATTAGTAATAATTAGTAATAATTACCAATAATTAGTAATAATTAGCAATAATTAGTAATAACTAGTAATAATTACCAATAATTAGTAATAATTAACAATACTTACCAATAATTACCAATAATTACCAATAATTAGTAATAATTACCAATAATTAGTAATAATTACCAATAATAACCAATAATTGGTAATAATTAATAATAATTACCAATAATTAGTAATAATTAGTAATAATTAGTAATAATTACCAATAATTAGTAATAATTATTAATAATTAGTAATAATTAATAATAATTACCAATAATTAGTAATTATTATCAATAATTAGTAATATTTACCAATAATTAGTAATAATTACCAATAATTACCAATAATTAGTAATAATTAGTAATAATTAGTATTAATTAAAAATAATTAGTATTAATTACCAATAATTAGTAATAATAACAATAATTAGTAATAATTACCAATAATTCGTAATAATTTCCAATAATTAGTAATGATTAGTAATAATTAGTAATAATTACAAATAATTACCTATAATTACCAATAATTACCAATAATTAGAAATAATTAGTATTAATTAACAATAATTAGTATTTATTACCAATAATAAGTATTAATTACCAATAATTAGTAATAATTACCAATAATTTGTAATAATTACCAATAATTAGTAATAATTAACAATAATTAGTAATAATTAACAATAATTAGTAATAATTACCAATAATTAGTATTAATTACCAATAATTAGGATTAATTACCAATAATTAGTATTAATTACCAATAATTACTATTAATTACCAATAATTAGTAATAATTAGTAATAATTAGTAATAATTTCCAATAATTATAAATAATTAGTAATAATTACCAATAATTAGTAATAATTAGTAATAATTACCAATAATTAGTAATAATTCACAATACTTACCAATAATTACCAATAATTACCAATAATTAGTAATAATTACCAATAATTCGTAATAATTACCAATAATTACCAATAATTGGTAATAAGTACCAATAATTAGTAATAATTAGTAATAATTAGTAATAATTAGTAATAATTACCAATAATTAACAATAATTACCAATAATTACCAATAATTAGAAATAATTACCAATAATTACCAATAATTAGTAATAATTACCAATAATTAGTAATAATTAGTAATAATTACCAATAATTAACAATAATTACAAATAATTACCAATAATTAGTAATAATTAGTATTAATTACCAATAATTAGTATTTATTACCAATAATTAGTATTAATTACCAATAATTAGTAATAATTACCACTAATTAGTAATAATTACCAATAATTAGTAATAATTACCAATAATTAGTAATAATTACCAATAATTAGTAATAATTACCAATAATTAGTAATAATTAACAATAATTATAATAATTAACAATAATTAGTAATAATTACCAATAATTAGTATTAATTACCAATAATTAGTATTAATTACCAATAATTAGTATTAATTACCAATAATTAGTATTAATTAGTAATAATTAGTAATAGTTACCAATGATTAGTAATAATTAGTAATAATTACCAATAATTAGTAATAATTAGTAATAATTACCAATAATTAGTAATAATTAACAATACTTACCAATAATTACCAATAATTACCAATAATTAGTAATAATTACAAATAATTCGTAATAATTACCAATAATTACCAATAATTGGTAATAATTAATAATAATTACCAATAATTAGTAATAATTAGTAATAATTAGTAATAATTACCAATAATTAGTAATAATTATTAATAATTAGTAATAATTAATAATAATTACCAATAATTAGTAATAATTATCAATAATTAGTAATAATTAGTAATAATTACCAATAATTAGTAATAATTAACAATAATTACCAATAATTAGTAATAATTAGTAATAATTAGTAATAATTTGTATTAATTACCAATAATTAGTATTAATTACCAATAATTAGTATTAATTACCAATAATTAGTAATAATTACCAATAATTAGTAATAATTACCAATAATTAGTAATAATTAGTAATAATTAGTAATAATTACCAATAATTAACAATAATTACAAATAATTACCAATAATTAGTAATAATTAGTATTAATTACCAATAATTAGTATTTATTACCAATAATTAGTATTGATTACCAATAATTAGTAATAATTACCAATAATTACCAATAATTACCAATAATTAGTAATAATTACAAATAATTACCAATAATTACCAATAATTACCAATAATTAGTAATAATTACCAATAATATTAGTACTAGGAAAATAATAAAAAATTTATATAATATTAAAATTATCAATATTTGTAACATGTTTTGCTTTATTCTCAACATATTAAATTCTTAATGGGTCAATTTTTAGGTCTATCTCAATAAAAAGCTTGCATCAGTAGTGTATGATCAAAACTCTATAATTATCCTAGCTTGAGTGTTTTTTCTAACAAATTATTCAAAACCAGTAATGCTTTTATATTTTATAGAGAAATATGGAACAACGAGGTCGTCAAAAATCATTATTAGGTGACCGCATATGGATAAATCAACGTAGATATCCAAACGGTTCTGGTTTAAATCTAGTATATGTAGAGGGTGTGGAGACTTTTTTATCATTTGCGGCATCAAATCCAGAATTTGTTTCAGAAGGAAAAATAAAATGCCCTTGCAGAAAATGTGCATTGAGAACATTTGACACGTTTGACAAAGTGGGAGAACATCTTTTGCATTTTGGTTTTCAACCAGATTATGTTTTTTGGTATCAACACGATGAACGCAGTTCCAGAGCAGGTGATACCAACTTGATTCAGGATCCATCCCGGTTTAAAGATTTAGTACATGATGTTCCAGGTTCATCTGTTCAACATACAGAAACTCCAGCTGATATAGTTTCAAATCCTGAGTTGGCACCGTCTGAATTTTATGAGTTGTTGAAGTCTGCTGAGGATGCATTATATCCTGGCTGCAAGATGAGAAAATTAGAAGCAGTTGCAAAATTTATGGCTAATAAATCAGATAACGGAATGTCAAACACCTGTTTTGACCAGATATTTTCTTTGCGGAAAACACTGTTACCCGAAGTAAATGTTTTACCTGCAAATTACTATGAGAGTAAGAGGCTGGTTCAAAATTTGGGACTTACTTGTCAGAAGATTCATGCATGTTCAAATGACTGCATTTTATTTTCTGGGGAAAATGAGTCATTGGATAGTTGTCCCACATGTGGGCAACTGAGATATAAAGAAGGAAAACACGGGAAGTATGGTCTGATTCCTGTAAAATAGTTGAGATATTTTCCACTTACATCCAGACATCAGCGTTTATTCATGTCTAAGAATACAGCGACAATGATGTCATGGCATAAAGAGAATATTTCAACCGATAAAAGCTTGAATCATCCAGCCGATGGTGATTCATGGAAACATTTTGATAGAGTGCATCCATCCTTTGCTTTAGAAGCTATAAATTTTCGACTGGGCCTTTCCACTGACGGTTTCTGTCCATTTGGATCTTATGGTAGTCAATATTCATGTTGGCCTGTTTTTTTAACTCCGTACAATTTACCTCCATGGATATTGATGAAGGAGCCATATATCTTTTTGACTTTACTAATTCCAGGACATTCGAAGAAAAATATTGATGTTTATTTGAAGCCAATGATTGATGAATTAAATTTATTATGGAGTACTGGTGTCAGTACATATGATGTTGCAACGAAACAGAATTTCATACTGAGAGCAGCATTGATGTGGACAATAAGTGACTTACCGGCTTATGGGATGTTATCTGGCTGGAGTACACATGGTCAGAAATCATGTCCTTACTGTATGGGAGAGAACAAGGCATTTATGCTCATTCATGGAAAGAAACCTTGTTATTTTGACTGTCATCGCAGATTTCTTCCAGCTGATCATCCTTTTCGCAGAAACAGATCTCATTTCAGAAAAGGAACAGTTGAAAGGGATGGACCTCCAAAAATGCTATCAGGTTTGGAGTTAAAATCAGTCGTATTTTCATTACCTCCCATCACTTTTGGTCCCACAATAAACCAATAGAAAATTTCTGGTTTTGGGAAAGAACACAATTGGATTAAACGTAGCATATTTTGAGATTTTCCATATTGGTCTGATCTGTTAGTCCGACACATGTTAGATGTCATGCATATTGAGAAGAACTATTTTGAAAATTTGTTTCATATAGTTTTGGATACGCCAGGAATGAGAAAAGACAATGTAAATGCACGTTTAGATCTTGCCCAAATTTGCAGGCGTCCAGAATTGGAACTATTTGAGAATGTCAGAACAGAAAGGTTACTGAAACCAAAAGCAGCTTATACACTCTCTAAAGAAAAACGTTTATTATTTTGTCAGTGGATTGCAGATTTGAGACTTCCAGATGGTTGTGCTTCCAATTTGGGTAGATGTGTAATGAATGGTCATAATACTGGATTAAAAAGTCATGATTGTTATGTTATAATGGAGAGACTTCTACCCATTGGATTAAGAGGTCTGTTGAATTATGTGATTTGGGATTCTATAACAGACATGTCTCATTTTTTTCGGGAAATTTGTGTGGCTACGGCTGATTATGATGCTCTAGGAAAACTTGAAAAAGATGTTGTTGTAATTATATGTAAACTAGAAAAAATATTTCCACTGTCTTTCTTCGACTCAATGGAACATTTGATGTTACATTTTCCATATGAAGCCAAATGTGGAGGTCCGGTACAGTTTCGATGGATGTACCCATTTGAAAGATGCATGCAAAAATTGAAAAGAAAAGTACGTAACAAAGAATCTGTTGAAGGATCTATTGCAGAAGCTTATTTGCAAGAGGAAATATCTTTTTTTGCTCCCATTATTTTGAATCTGAGTATCCTTCAAAACACAACCGAATGGGACGGAACGAGAGGAATATTGATGAAATCGACAATCAATTATCTATTTTCAACCAGTCAGAGCTTGGTTTTGCTGGAGTTTATGAACACTGGCTTTCAGATGATGAACATCAAAGAGATCATACGTATGTTCTGCTCAACTGTGAAGAGATGACATCAGTTGTACTGTAAGTGTTTATATCACATATTCTATCATTTATGTTACAATAAATAACTTTGGTTTTTATAGGTTGTATTATAATCATATCAAGAACCAAATTCCCCAAATTACAGCAGCTGCTCTCGAAGAACGTCGACTGAAAAATTTCTCTCAGTGGTTTCAAAAACTGGTAACATAAATTCTTTATCTTTTAGCAACTCATTCAATGTATAGTTTACTATATTGATAATTATTTCACAAATTTTCAGGTGTCTCGACATGCTGATAAAATTGACAAACGGCTGTGTGTATTGAGTAACCCTCCTTCCAAACTTGTTAAAACTTATAATGCATATGTGGTGAATGGATTTTGATTCCACACACATGCATATGGGGAATCGAAAAAAACAATGAACCGTGGAGTTAGCTTGAGAGGATCTCATCATCGAGAAAATGAAGTTGACTTTTATGGCATACTTGATGAAATCATTGAACTCTGTTATCTTGGACAACATTACATAACCATGTTCATATGTCGGTGGTTGGATACAGAGAGAGGCGTGCGTGTTCATCCGACTCATGGAATCATCGATATTAAATGTAAAAGTGTTCTCGCAGTAAATGAACCATTCTTATTGGCTCAACAGGCATATAAAGTTTATTACGCAAAGTACTGTGCAACATCAAGTGACTTGACTGATTGGTGGAGTGTAATAAAAATCAAAATTCGAGACAATCAGTTTAGTCAAAGTGAATGTGCTTTCACTGATGTGCAATGAATTGAAGTTTTTCAAGAGAGTACTCAAAATCAATCTTTTTTACAAAGAGACATGAGTATCGATGACGACACCCCACATTTAAGATTCGGTGATGATGATGATGTTAATGATGTCACATATGAATTTGAAATGATAAGAGATGAAGCAACTGTAGCTCGAATGGATATCGATGATGTTGAGGAGGAATATAAAGATGACATTGACATATATAAAGATGATGATGAAGATGAACACTGATATCATTCCATGGTATTTATATACAATCATAATATGTATATATGTATATATAATAGTAATTATCAATTATTTGCTAATATTAACATTTTCTGTTTCAGATGGACGACGCCACATTTCGTGAGTTGGCGGATGCTGACCTGACTTTCGATGCGGATGAGTTGCTGACAGATGACCCTCAGCCTGCAGGCGCTCCAGGGAGTACGCGGAGGGGGCGCGGTCTTGCATGATTGATGATTCCTGACCCCGTCCCCGAGCGACGTCCACGTCTTGGGTTTGATCCACGCACACGGAGGTGTGATAACCTGTGTGATAACCTGTGGATTTGACTATGATTTCATTAATCTATTCACATAATAAATGTTTACTATTTTTTTAGTTTTCCGCATATAGTAGTCGGACAGGGCAGCGCTATTTTGCGCAACTATTTCTCTCAGCTGTGGACCACATGGGAGCAGATTCACATTGATGTGCAGCAGGCCATGTTCGGCCATTGGTTGGTACGTACGTAAATAAATAATTTTTATTTTGAAAATTATTTCATTTCTAACTTGATATTTTGATTTATTTATAGGGTTTATGGTATCTGATAGAGGATACCATGCGTGACGCCATCCACGAGGCATGGGAGGTGGCCATGCATGATTGCCTTCATCAGTTTTTGCACAATTTAAGAAAATCTACGATGAAGAAAGCAGGAGTGTCAGATTTTGACGAGTCATGTAGAGCACACCGACCAGAGTATATTTCATCCCATGTATGGGATGGATTATGTGCTCACTGGTTGAGTGGTGCCTTTAAGAGGAGATCATCGGTGGGGAGGCAGAATCGGGGGAGACATGAGGTGACTCATCGAGCTGGGAGTCGTTCTTTCAGTACTCATAGACAGCATCTGGTACGTACATTATTTATAAATATTTTATATAACTATAAATATTAACAGTTTATTTTTTATTATTATAAGCTGTCGAGCACCCCGATATTACAGAGTACAACGTATATCGGAGGATGTATAGTGATCATGCTACTGGGGAGCTCAGAGGTGATCGTCAGCATCACATCGTGGTCAGTATTATTTGTTTTCAAGTTTAAAAATTAACTATATATAATATATTTACAATTTTAATTTTAAATTGAAACTATAGGAGTCATATGAGGCCGCAGCGTCACAGGACCGGCCTGAGAGTCAGGCCGAGTCATTAGATCAGACCACTTCCCGTCAGTTTGATGAGGCGGCATGGATGCAGGCCACCCAGTATGCCTTCGAGAAGGGCCGGGTAGTTGATATCGGCTCTCGACTGACTCCCGGAGATTATTATGGCAGTGCTGCGATGTCGGCATCTAGCTCGATAGGAGCTCGTGCATCTTCTTCTACTACACAGTATGAGGATCAGTTGTGATCTCAGACTGCACAGATAGAGAGTCTCCAACAGGAGCAGGAGCAGATTCTTCAGCAGCATGAGGAGGAGCGTCGACGCCAGCAGCAGCTGTACGAGGAGCAGACGAGTCGATGGCAGCAGCAGCATCAGGAGCAGATGGAGTACATGCGCCGACTCACTCATGCTTTAGGGATGGAGTTTCCTCCACCACCATCTGCAGATCCCCCACCTCCCCCTCCTTCAGATTAGAGTTTGTATTTATGTTATAAAATTTGTGAAATCAATGTATTTTTTTTTTCTATTCGTAGTTTCTGTCTCATTATAAAATATTAATAATATTATATTTTTAAATAACCATATTAATATGAATAATATTATTATTTATATTTTATAATATTAAATTTTATATATATATTAAAATTTTATAATATTATTATTTAATTATATTTTTTGTAATACATGAATTATTTTAATATTTGAATGTAAAATAATTCGATTATTTTTATATTAATTAAAATAAATTATTAATATTTTTTTTATTTATGAATTATAATTATAATATTATTATATTAATTAAATCATTTATTAATATTCTATTATTTTTTATTTTTGAATTATAATTCTATTATTATTATATTAATTAAAATAATTTATTATTTTTATTTGTGAATTATATTTCTTTTATTATATTAATTAAAATAATTTATTAATAATTTATTTTTTTTATTTTTTTTATAGTATTTGCGAGGGTATACTATGCCCGTCGCAAATACTAATATTATTATATGCATTAAAATAATTTATTAATAGTTTTTTTTTTTTAAAAAAAAATAGTTTTTGAGACGGGTCTCGTCGCAAAAAAAGGCTTTAGCGACGGGCCCATCGCAATTAAGTGTTGTTGCGACGCCGTTTTCAGCAACGGGCCATTTGCGACGGGCCCCCGTCGCAAAAAGCCATTTGCGACGGGATCCCCTCACAAATGACCCCTCACAAATACCTGTTTTTCTAGTAGTGTTCATATTCCATTAGTTATTTGATGTATGAAATGGTATGTATTAGACCTCATATAGATCATGCAGTTGGTGTGGTCAGTTATTTTCTATCAAATCCTGGTAGAGAGCATTGGAGAGCGATGAAGTATATATTTTGTTATCTTCATGGTACTTTTGATCTGAGATTGTGTTTTGGAAAAGGGGAACCTATTCTTTTTGTCTTTACAGATTAAAATATGGAGGGATATATCAATTTAAGGAAGTATACTTTAGGTACTTTGATCACTTTTGTAAGGGGGGTTGTGTCATGGCAGTATAGATTGTAGAATTGTGTTTCTTTATCTACTACAAATTCAAAGTTTATTACAGTGACAGAGGCATGTTAATAATTCTTGGGGATGAAAAATTTTATTTGAGAGCTCAATATTAATCAGGATATGTATGTTTTATTATGTGATAGTCACAGGGCTATTTTTTGGGAAATAATTATACATTTCATGGAAGGTAAAAACATATCAGTGTTCGGTATCATTGGATCAGCAATGTCCTTGATTCGATACAGTTATAGATTGAGAAGATCCATATTGATGTCAATGGGTCAGACATATTGACCAAGAGTTTACCCATAGGAAAATTTGATACTTTATTACTGATTGCAAGGTTAGAGGTGATCCCCACTTGAGTCGAAGGGGGGGTTTTTTGGGGGTTCCTCCTCAAATAGCACACCACATAGGTCAATATTGTGTGAATTTATTCATGCATAGACACATTTTTGACGTAGACAAATTTTTTTATAAAAGGAGGGGTAGTGCCTAGTTTCTACAATAGTGAGAACATAGAAGTAAAATCCCAATAGAGTGATTGTCATTGATTGACGGTCATTTTTCTTTTGATCTTGAAAACCTTCTTTTGTCACATTTATTTTCTGTCTCCCTTTTCTACTAGTGCTTTATTCTGTTACATTGTAAAGCTATAATTTTGAGATCCCACTCATTTTTGGGAGTCTCTACTGTGTACTCATTGATTTTAGTGGATCTACATTCTGTACTTTGTCCAATCATTTTTACAATCATTGGGTTTTCCACATAAAACTTTTCTGGTCTCAAACATTATTTTCTACACACTTTTTATTCACTCACTACGCATCAACTTTAAAATATTTCGATTGTTCAAAGGGAATGACTTTATTTCCGCTGCGCTCTTGGTTGTTTGTTTGTACATTCGTCGCTTTCCCTCTTCCCCAATAAGAATAACTCTCCATTAATATTTGGAGAATATCCCCAGTTAATGTTGAGATAAATCTATCAATTAATAATTTTTTCTGTCATCAATAAATGTGATGAATCCCAACATAAACAACATTTCAATACAATGTGTGGTGTGGTCGGAATAACTCGGTAAATAGTTTGTAAAGGTACTAAAGCCTTTAAGATGATGTGTATGTGGTTTAAAACAATGAAAAAAATTCATGTTTCCATGAAATCTGATGACAATGACCATAGAATGATGTTAGAAATGTAGTAACTGACAAAAAAAAATTTGAGTTATGGTTTTCTTGGGGTGCTCGTAAATCGGATTTTATTGTTTTAAAACACTAAAACATCCGTGTAACAGTAAAACTCATAAATAATGACCTTATATTGACCTGATATCATGGGAAAACATCCATCGAATTATTTATGATGTGTGTGCACATGAAACACATTAATATGATGCATGGCATGGTCGGAATGACTCGATAAACTATTTTTAAAGGTATCAAAAAATTTAAAACTGTGTTTCAAGGGGTCAAAACCAAGAAAACGATGTTAGATTTCCATGAAATAAGTGGAAAATGATCGTAGATTTATTTTTGAAATGTAGTAACTGACATAACATCATTTTGAGTTATAGTTTTCCTAGGATACCCACAAATGGGTTTTTAGTGTTTTAAAACACTAAAATGTGCATGTAATAGTCCAAACCATAAAAAATGACCCCATATTGACGTGAAATCATTGGATAACCACCGATGAATTATTTATGATGTGTACTCATAGAAATAATACCAATCTAACAAGTGGTGTGGTCAGAATGACTCGGTAAGAAATTTTTAATGTTACTGAAGCCATTAAAAATGTGTGTCGGGGTGTTAAAACTAAGAAAATGTATTGCATTTGCCATGAAATCTGATGACAGTGACCATAAAATGATTTTTGAAATGTAGTAACTAACAACACATCATTCTGATTTACAGTTTACTTGGGATGCTGGTAAATAGGTTTTATGTTTTTCAAAACATATAAACATGCATGTAACGGCCATGAACATAGAAAAAGAACACATATTGATGAAAAATCATGGGAGAACCACATTTGAGTTATTTATAGCATTTATGTGAAGAGAAAATGTCAATTTGATGTGCGATGTGGTCAGAATGACTTGGTAAACAATTTTTAAAGGTACCCAAGCCTTTAAAAACGTGTGTCTCAGGGGTCAAAACAATGAAAATGATATCGGATATCCATGGAATCAAAGGAATATTACAATAGATTTATTTTTGAAATTTTGGAATAGACAGAATATCATTCCAATTGATAGTTTTCCTGGGATGCCCGTAAACCCATTTTTAGTGTTTTAAAACACTAAAATGTGCATGTAATGTCTAAAACCATAGTGAATGACCTCATATTGACATGAAGTCGTGAGAAAATGACTGTTGAGTTATTTTGGATTTTTATGTGTAGATAGCACATCAATATGACATGAAGTTTGGTCGTAATGACTTGGTAAACAGTTTTTAAAGGTACCAAAGCCTTCAAAAATGTGTGTGTGTGTGGGGGGGGGGGGTAAAAATTACTAAAACATTATCATATTTCCATTAAATCATATGACACTGACCCTATATTGATTTTTGAAATATAAGAACTAATGGAATTCCATTTCGAGTTACGGTTTAGCCAAGATACCCGTAAATGTGTTATAAGTGTTTTAAAACACTAAAACAAGTGTGTAATGGTCAAAACCACAACAGACAGCCTCATATTGATGTGAAATTATTGGAACCCCACTGTTGAGTTATTTGTAAAATTTAGGACATAATCTCATATGAATGTCTTTAAAAAATTTATTAATAAAATTTTAGGAACACCACTAGTCATTTTAAAAAATAATTAGATTATTATATACTTATCCCTCTTTAGTTTGAAGTGTTGAATCATATCTTAAATAGGTATGTTTATATTTTCAAAGTGTTTTTAATGATATATTATTTTTTATGTTAAAATTGATTCTATTTGATTAACATAATAAAAAATTTTATTTGCAAAATTCTATATATATTATGTGTCTTTCTTCTTTCACATTCCTTTTCTTAAATGTTCTGCTTTTATTATTGGTGACAAATGTCAACAGTAGGTAGGAGGTTGCCCATTTTTATCCATGACATTCTTTAAAACACAGTCATTATGGTTCCTTGTTTCTGTAGTATGTTTAAATTTTATCAATGATTCTACTGTAATTCTTATTTATTAGGTTTATTTTTATTTTATTTATATTTTTTGTTACAGTTAATAAGTTGATATGGTCAGTTTTAGTTTATGATATAATGTGGCAGTAGGCGGAGGTCGGAGGTCTTGCCGTAAAGTTTTAATGGGCATGGGTTATTGTTGGAAATTTGTTTATGTATATATTAATGACTAGGTTATGGGTTGACTGAATTTATATGTTAACTGGGGTTATGGTGACTGAGGTTATGCTGATAGTGGATGTATGTATATATGACTATGGATGTATGATGTATTATGTTTGATGTATGAATTATGGGTTTATCATTCATTTATGTTTTAGTTTATTACCTTTTAGTGTTTTTATATTTATATTTTTTATTAAATATTAAAAAAAGTAAGAGAAATATTTAGCGGCTATTTTAAAAACTGTTGTTAAATAAATTAATGAAAATTATATTTAGCGTCAGTTACTATTAACCACTGCTGAACATAATCACCGCTAAAAATATTAGCGGCGATTTGGTTCATATTTTCTATTTTATTTTCGGGTTATTAAAAAACCTCACCACTAAATAAAACTGAAACCGTTGTTAAATGCTTCAAAAGTGATGCATATAGAAACCACCGTTAAAAAAACAACCACCGAAAAATGATTGATGATCGTGCAATACACAATAGTTTTAGTAATCATTTCTATACAATGAGGGATTGGTTTAAACGACCACTGTTAAAATAAAAAATTGCTTCTAATACCAGCTTTTTTTGTAGTGACATAGACACGAATACATACATACACACACACACACATATATATATATACAATCTTATATTTACACATATTTTAAATTATTTAAAATAAATATTAATTTATATTTAAATAAATATATCCATTTATATATTATATAACTGTTTAAAAATATTAATATATTATATTTATTTTAATTATATACACATTTTTCAATTAATGTATATAAATATATTATTAATTATTTTGACTTATATAAACTTAATTATTTTTTATATATATAATTATGAGAATAAGAATAATTTTTTATTAAAAGCCATTTAAATAAAACTTATATATTATATTTACATACATATACTTATTATAATATAAATATTAATTAGAAATATATAAATATTTATATAACAATTAAATTACTCACTATGACCTTTATCAACACTTAACAAAAGGCGTAGCTAATAAAGATGCAACTTTTATTAACACAGAAAAAATGATGATAAATGTATGATTTTTATTAGTGTTGGAAAAAAGTGTTGACAAGAGGTATCATTTTATCACATTTTTTTCTAACATTGTTAGAAGTTAACTTATCAGTGGTTGTTGATAAATGTCTCCCCATTATCAACTCTTTCTATAAATATCATTGCTGAATATCATGCAATCTGTGGTAGTTTATATTATTGTGTTTTTATGTTTTTAATTAATTAATATTTAGTTACATTGTATACAATATAATATTTTAAAGAATTATATTTATTTATACTTTTTTACAAATTCAGTTACACCCGTTATCTCAGAACACAAGGCAAGGAATAAAATTACACTAAATCACTGGTGGTTTTAGTAAACAGATGCGAAATAAAATTACCACAAAATAATTTAGCGATGGTTAGTTTATCCGCTACCATTTATTAAATAAAAAAATTACGACAGAAACCAGAAATAAATATGAAAAAAAGATGCATGTCCAAGATGTTTTAAATAAATCCAAACTGTCACTACATTATTACCGACATTGAAATATGGATGGATTTAAATAAGCATGGTTTTACGTGGTTTAAACTGGTGCTAATGGAAAAAATAATTTATATTAGAACAAGTTTTTCTTAGAGTGGTGTATTGAAGGAGAAGAGAGAAATAAGAGTGAAGAACGACCCTTCAGTTGTCTGGCTCCCTATCCCTCCATTCAAAAAACAGCTACCACCACTTTTTGAAATGTTACACTATAAAATTTCAGTAGGAATGGAAGACATGTTTTCAATGAATGTTTTAATTTCATGTTTTAATTTTATTTTTTTAAATTAACTTTCCAAAGAAATTTCATTTATAAGTTCCCCTTAATGTTTATTAGGAAGTATTTACCTCATTTTGTACGTGGTTTATAATTTTGATGGGGAGAAGTTCAAAAACGAAACAAAAAATTCTTGGTAGTGGCTGAAACCAGTCTTTTCAACTTTAAATTTGAATGGAACACTATATATAGAGAAAAAATCTATGAAAATATAGTTTAGAGAAAGTTTACAACCAGAGTTTCCAATTTGTAAGAATAGCCATTTATGTGTAGCTCCCAAGGCAGCTCCCCCTACGGCTGTACCACATTTCCAGTGATATCTGTTGCTCCAATCGAATATGCTGAGAGAAATTTGAAATGAATGCCTCTGATATCCGATCGATGTCCCATTCATCACCACCACCATCCTCAGTCCCCTCACCGACCCCTCCACCACCACAGCTCAAGTGACGCTGCCCCAACTAATCGTTGAAGCTCATCCGATGAGGTGAGGGGTGCCTCCTCCACCTGACGAGCACCAGAGGATCGAAGGTAGGTATCGTCAGTGCCGGGCGCTGAAGGTGAAGAGGAACCGAGATTTTCTCACAACCTTCTTTAGACGCCCCAGGAGAGTTGGGGTTAATTACTCTAACCCAAGGAATTAAAAGATCCCCTATTTTATATAATGGTGAACAAATAAGAAGGTGTTTGTTAATGGACTAGTTTTAATCGTGCTAGATCCAGAATGAAAAACATATTAAATCCAAAAACAAAAAATCAATGAAAAAAGTGTAAAGAGGACAACAGATATAACATGCTTCGGCCCCAAGGGGACCTACGTGCATAGCGAGAACACCACCAGGGCAACCAATTTATTAAGAAAGCAAGAACGAACACAAGTACATATTACAGACTCGAATACAAAAATAAAGGACCACACAAACTATCTGAGGAGGCCGAGCTTGCTGAACTAGGTGGCAGTGACCAACTCTGTCATGTAGAGATATCCCCATCCACTATTGGATAGACTCACACATGCACACAAGAAGGATACAAAAACATACATGTTGAAGAAAAGATAAACCACTATAGGGCCAAGATCTACAAACTAGATCATAGTTATGATTGAAAAGAATGTAAATGCTATTACCATTTGAAGTGTAGTCGTCGAAGAACCCATAATCCGAGACTATCACCACTAGGTCTCCACCAGAAAATTAATCTGGTTGCAGGAGGTGGAACGTGTAGAAGAAGAGGGGAGTGTGGGTGCTAGGAGTCTCTTGGAAAGTTCTTCCTTCTTATTCTTTGTGGATTCGGGACACATCTGAGCTCGTCAAGAGGTATTGGATGAACTGGAGTAGAATCCATTGGGGAGAAGCACACAAATACCTCAAAAGGAAATCAGTGCAATCAATGTACAACAGACGGGTGTCGGGTAGTTCATAGAATCAGCCAGATGAAGGCTGTGTGGATGGCGGAGATCATCAGGATGGTTCATGTAACTGAGGCCAGTACAGTACATAGGACAAGTGGCGTGTTCTGAATGGAGCGGCGGAACTCAAAGCAGATCAAATCTATCCAGAACAAACAAAATGAATGTAATCCGAGCCATTATATCGATGGTAATAAATGGTCCACAATAGGTCCTCGCTAATAGGTAAGGATGCCAATGAACCAAGTTCCATAAACAACGAACCAGAGAAAGTAAAGCTGAGCCGGAATCAGGAAAATACCCACGTAAATGATTCCATTCAAATCATGCAGAACAAAATAATAAATCGGAAAAACTAAACTAATTTCATTGCAACAGAATGCATGCATATTCAACAAATATCCACCTCGCAATAAAATAAAATACAATGATGATGTTCTCACTACCTACATTATAGAATTGGGATTAAATTTATAATCCTAAGACAGTGCATGAATTTAGATAATGGAACAGACTTAGTCAAACTATCGGTCAGGTTATGATTAGTGGGTATCTTAGTGACAATCACTTTCCTAGATTCTATAATATCCCTAACAAAATGAAATATAAGGTCTATGTGCTTCGATCTACCATGGCATACATAATTTTTAGATAGATGCAAGGTAGATTGGATATCACAGTGAACTACTATACGATCATTAGACAATTACAACTCAAAAAGAAAACCTCTAACCCAAATGGCTTCTTTAATAGCTTCTATCAAGGAAATATACTCTGCCTCAGTGGTAGAAAGTGAAACCACTGATTTCATGTTTCATTTCCAGGAGACTGGTCCTTCATATTCAAGGAAAAAAAATCCAGTGATAGACTTTTTGGTGTCAATATTTGCAGCATTTTCAGAATAAAAAAAACAACTATTTTATCATTACAATTAGTATTCAAGAAATATGAAATGCACAATTTATGAGACATATAAACATACCTTAATAAACATTTTAAAGCATGAAAATGCGCCTTATCAGGTTTCCCCATAAACCAACTCAAAGTACAAACAAAAAAGGATAAATGTGGTCTAGAATAGACCATGTGATACATAAGACTTCCTACAACATTTGCATATGGAATCTTATTCATAAAGGTAGTTTCATCTTCATTCTTAGGAGATTGGTTTTGGGACAATTTAAAATGTTTTCCTAAGGGAATACTTAAGGGTTTAATGTGTTCAAACAGGTATCTCTTCGATACCTTCCTAACATAATCAAACTGGGATAAGCATAAGGTTCTGGACTTCCTATCCGTAATTATACCCATGCCATGAATTTTATTTTCAGGGAATAAGTCTTTCATTTCAAAGGCCCAATTCAGCTGGTGCATAACAGAATTTATAATCCTCGTGTTTTTGCAGATCAATAACACGTTATAAACATATAATAAAAGATTAAATGGTTCATGTTTAACTATTTTAAAATATACACATTAATCAAATATACTTCTAGAAAACTAATTTTCAATCATAAAGTAATAAAAACTTTTATACCATTGTCTTGAAGATTGTTTAAGTCCACACAAGGACTTCTGTAGAAGACAAACATGATTAGGTTTGAAATTTTTTGAAAATACTTCAGTATGGGTCATATAAATAGTCTCATCAAGGCTACCATGTAAAAATCAGTTTTTACATCATGTTTTTCAACATGCGTATCATGTTTGGCAGAAAATGAAAGCAGGATTCTAATGGATGAATTCTTAACAACAGGAGAAAAAATTTCACTATAATCAATGCCTTCATGATGCAGAAAAAATTTAGCTACTATTAGGGCTTTGAATTTGAGTTTATTTTCTCTTAAATTGTTTTCCTTTTTCTTATAAATACATCTACAACCTATAACTTTCTGGTTATTGGGTTTGGGAAGAACAACCCAGGTGTTGTTCTTAAGAAGGGAATTCATCACTTCTTGTATTTATCTCATCCAACTACTGGATTATTTGGATTTAACGTATTGCTTATAAGTTTGGGGATCATCATTGAATAGGTACTGAGCGACATTAAAATCATAGGAAACAATGTCTACCTGATTAAAATGGGCTGGGGTCTGATAAATCTCCTCTCTCTATCTCGAGTAAGTTGATAGTTGCTCAGGTCATCTGGTTATTGACCCTCAGGTTATGATTCTAAACTCGAATATGATTCAGGTTGCGTATGCAGAACCATATGAGAGGGATCAAAACACGACCATGGTTGTTCACCAGACCTTAAAGGGACTTCAACACCTAATGTGGTCATGACCCATACAGGTTCAATATCTTGTTTAGAAGATCCAGTAGGTTTAGACTCTTTATCATTGGACATACCATATTCATGGAAGAAAACATCACAGCTAACGATGCATTTCTGGTAACCTTGTTTATCTACCCATTAACGATACCCTTTAACACCCTCTGGATATCTCATGAATATACACTTAACAGCCCTAGGAGAAAGCTTATCATTACGTGAATGTGGATAAACTGTGGATCAAAAAATATAAGGTGGTTTAGATTCATTTGTGTGCCCTTCCAGAGTTCCTTATGTGTCTTAAAGGAGTTGGAAGAAGATGGGAAACAGTTAATGAGATACACTGATATTGGAGCAACCTCAGCCCAAAAGGACCTAGGGTGTTTTGAGAGGGACAACATACACCTCACCCTTTCAAGGACCGTCCTATTCATCCTTTCTTCCAACCCATTCTATTGTGGGGTTTCCACAATAGTTAGGTATCTTTTAATTACTTCATATTAAAAATATTCAATGAACTCATTGGATAGATATTCTAAACCATTATCAGTCCTTAAGGACTTCAGTTTCTTATTAATTTCAATTTATATAGAATCTTTCCATTTCATAAAATTCTGAAAGGTATAAAACTTATGTTTGAGTATATAAATCCATACTATCCTAAAGAAGTAATAAATAAAAGTCACAAAGTGTAAGCCTCCACCATGGAAGGTGACCCTAGATGGACCCCACATATCAGAATGTACACATTCAATAGGTTCTTTAGCCTTATACAAAGACCTATTGAAACATACTATCATGGACTTCCCATATGGATAGTCTTCACAGAAGGTAAGACTGATAGGAGTAATGTTACTTAAAAGGCCTTGTTTTTGGAGTTCACTAAGACCCTTATCACTAACATGCCCTAGTCTTCTATTCCATAAGGTAGTGGAATTAGTTCCTACACTAGAAGAGGCATTCAACTGATTCCTATACACCATAACATATAACACATACATGTCATTACGAAGGGTTCCTTTCAAAACTGTATGTGATCCATGAGCCACTCTAAGACTTCTAGATCTGGAATTAAAGCCATAACCTTTTACATCGTGGATTCATAGGGATATTAGGTTTATTTTCAACTCGGGTACCCACCTAACTTCCTCAAGAGACATAACAGACCCATCATAGAGCTCAGGTAAAATCGATCCTTTTACCATAATGTGGATGCTCCTGTTATTCCCTAGAAAAACGTCACCAGATGTGACTTCCCTTAACTCAGTAAAGAACTCCCTCCTGGGGCACATATGAAACAAGCATATTGAATTTAGAATCCAATAATCTAAGATGGTTGTGTTAGTGAAATTTAACACATCATTAGTGTCAAAATATTGTTCAACTAATAGGGAATGGTAATTACTATTATCTTTATATTCACTCTTCATATTAGGACAGTTCCTCTTAATGTGTCTGGGTTTTTTACATTGGAAACATTTGATTACCCTACCTTATATTTTCTTTTATGTTTCTTAGACTGTACCCTATCTTTTCTTATACCCCTTGACTCACTTAGGCCTCTAGACTCACCTCTGTCACTGACATTTAAACCCGCATCCTCCGTTTTCACACTACCCATTCTTTGAAGGTCTTTAGAGAGAAAAGCACATTTGACTTCCTCAAGAGTTAATGCGTCTTTCCCATACATAATAGATTCTTTAAAATTGTTAAATGAATCATCTAATGATGTTATAAATATAATAGATTGCTCTTCATCATCCAATTTAATGTCAACGTTGGCTATGTCGAATAAGATCTTATTAAATTCATCAATGTGTATCCTGACTACAGTTCCCGGAAACATTTTAAATTTATATAATATCATTTTCTTATATAGTATACCAAAAAAACATTTTGTCATATAAAGGGATTCTAATTTGGACCATATACCAGCAATAGTAGACTCATGTGCAACTTCTATTAGGACTTTGTCACCTAAAGATAAAAGGATAAAACCATGGGATTTCCTCAGGGTATATTCTAGGACATATACAAAGGAGGTGGGAGCTTTCCCATCAGGGGCAGTGGTGGTGATTTTCTTCCTAGGGCTAGCAAGGGAATCAATAAGGTCATTATGATTTAACGAGGCTATCATTTTAATTCTCTAGAGATTAAAATAATTATCACCATCAAACTTATCAATATCAAACTTAGTTGAACCCATAGCAATAAAACAGAAGGCTCTAATACCACTTGTTGGGGTTAATTACTCTAACCCAAGAAAAGAAAAGATCCACTGTTTTATATAATGGTGAACAAATAAGAAGGTGTTTTTTAATGGACTAGTTTTAATCGTGCTAGATCCATAATGAGAAACTTATTCAAGAAAAAAAAACAATCAATGCAAAACAAGTGTAAAAAGGATAGCAGATATAATATGGTTAGTCCCCAAGGGGACCTACGTGCATGTAAAGAACACCACCAGGGAAACCAATTTATTATGAAATCAAGAAATAACACAAGCACATATTACAGACTCGAATGAAAAAATAAATGACCACATAAACTATCCGAGGAGGCATAAATTGCTTAACTAGGTAGTGGTGACCAACTCTGTCACATAGAGTCAGCCTTGTCCACTCCTAGATGGACTCACACACGCAGAAAATAAGGATATAACAACATACATGCCGAAGAAAATATAAACCACTACAGAGCCAAGATGTACAAAATAGACCCTGGATACAATTGAAAAATGTAGCGACTTGGGTTTTGGCCATGTCAGACTTTGGAACATTCTTATGAATAATTCCAGAGGTAGGCGCGAAGACGGCGTGCGATTCAAAGGCCTGGTGTGTCCGGAATTAATTTTATAAAAATATTAAGTATTTTTATACTATGAACATGGCAGGGGTGTGTTATCTCCTAAACGATAGCTCAAAATGGGAATCTGAGGGCACATTTTCATCCGGAGCGTGCCATTTACCCTAGGCGGGGTGTAAATTTTGTGGGTGCGGGCCTGCTGTGAGAAAAGACACCAGGGGAATTTTTTTTAAATAAATGGAAAAGTTTATTTATGAGCGTCGACTCTAATAACTCATGAACAGAGTCTCATATCTCAATTATGAGTGAGATATTACATTCAAAACACTGTGTTTACCCTAGGCACAACATAATTTTAGTCGGCATTGGGTGCCAGGTTGGAGGCGTGTTGGAGGGGAGTTAAGATGAAGTCTTATTTAAAAAATAAAATAAAAACTAAATCAATCTATCTCCCCCCAACCTTGTATGTATAGGCAGTGAACCCTCACCCTACCTCATATGTTCTTTGCCGAATCGAGCCCCGGGCATCCGTTTTCTGTGTGGATCGTTAGCAGATTGAGCTTCAGGGGATCACTGGTGTCGTTCTACACCCGAAGCTTCGGCAATCCGCCAACAGGTAGTTGTTTCGAGTTTCGAAACAACGAATCCCGATTTGGTTGGTTTTTCTCCTTTTTGAGCCTGCAGATGTGTAGATTCGGTCTCGGGGGGCACGCAGATGCCTTCGGATGCGCGTTTGGACCTCCGAGGTGCCCCCGGCGGCCCTCGGAAGGTCCGGCGGTGGCAGGCCGAGGGTTTCGATCGGGACCGCCGCACTGGCGGTGGCCCGACTTCAATTGGCGGTGACCCCTATGGTGGGGGTTGGCTAGGCGGGCGTGCGTTGTGCCGCGCCACGACAGCGGTCGGTCCGACCCTCTTTTTGTACATGTGGGTTTTAGAACCCCCGTATCATGCTCCTTGGTGATCCAAATCATGTGTCGTCTGCGGTGACATGACCCTGGCAATGAGGCGAACCCCTCGTTATGAGTTTGGGAGTTTAATGTTTCGGGATCATGGCCCGAGATCTTGAAACAATGAATAAAATAATAATATTTTATTATTATTCGACTTCGAGTCGTTGTATCATCTACCCGTAGCGTCCGATTGACGTTCCATCAGTGGCGTTGATGCCCTGATGGTATGGAGAACTTTTCATGTTGGTTTTCGGGTGTTGGGAACGAGTTTGGGGTGCTGGCCCCATGAGGTTGGTTTTGGACGTTTGTGGAGAAATGAAAATTTCTCACCAGAAGTCTACTTTTGGAGGATGATTAGTCGATCCTGTGTGTTTTTCCGAGAGGTTCGTAATGGTGAGATCCGTTCATTGAGTTTCAGGATCATGTTGTGGGTCCCACCCAGGTTGGCTTTGGTGAATATTACCATTTTCACTGGGTGTCTGTTTGGGATGAATGAGTAGTCGATCCCATGTGTTTTTTCGAGGGGATCAAAGTTGTATTATCTACTTGATTAGTCTCAAGATCGTAGTGTGGGCCCCACATGAGCTAGCTATAGTGAATAGTGCCTTTTTCACTGGTTGTCCATTTCAGGAGAGTAAACAGCCTATCCTGCATGTTTTTTCGCATGGATCGTGATGGTGGCCTCAGTATCGGCCTTGGAGGTGCACGGTGTAGTGTTGTGGCGGGTCGCTCGGGTTAGAGACATTTGGACCAGCAGTGGTTGAGGGTACTCCTTGGGTTCATTCCTACGAGGGTTCGCATGTCATCACAAACCTAGTATAGGTTTGTGATCCTCTCGATGAGGTGTTTAATCTGTTAGAGTTGTGGCATCCCTCTGGTGGGCCCGGAGTGGGATCCTCTAGTATCATTTTAGATCAGGTTCTTGGTATTTCTGTGACCGCTTATCCACGGGCAGTGATCCCCTATCAAGTAAGTTAAATTCATGGGGTTTGTGGCATCAATGGGAATATGATCCCCTACACAGTGGGCCATACTCTGTAGGGTTGTGGCATCATCGGGTATACGATCCCCTACTCAGCAAGATGATTATTGTAGGGTTATGGTATCATTGGTTATACGATCCCCTAGTCATCACGTTGTTTCTATAGGGTTGCAACATCATTAATTCGATCCCATGCTGCACAAGATATAACAGATAGGATTTTGGTCTTGTCGTGATCGTGGTGACACGGGTGACGATCCTCTATCTGAGTGACGCGTTTCTGATGAGCGCCAGATCAGGTTGTGGTATCCCCCAGCGGATCCTGGGAGTGATCCCATATCTGTGAGATCTACGAATTCCAAAGCAGGTTGTGGTATCCCCCAGTGGACCCTAGGAGTGATCCCCTATATGTGAGATCTTTTTATACCAGTGTGGGTTCGGGTATCCCCTAGTGGACCCTAGGATCGATCCCATTACCGAGGAGTTTGGTGTTTATGTTGTTTTAGCGAGGTTTCCTCAGTGATGATATCCAACGAGCGTGATCTCTTGGGTGAGCGTCTGAGGTGTTTGTGTGGGACCTGATGGAGTTTATCTCTCGGACAAGTGTGATCTGGGATGACAATAATCGTGGAGTTTGATATCCTAGTTGTGAAGCATTGCTGGTGATGAGTTTTGTACCACATGTGGCTTGGTGCATGAGATGAGTATGTCTGGATGTTCATGGTGTATGTATAGGCATACGCCTGGATTGAGCTAACTAGTTGTGTTAAGATGAGGATGGTCACGAGATGGAGTTTCTCTCTCATCTGGGTTCCATCTGGATGGGATGAGCGGACTATTTCCTTTCAGTTTCTCTCTTTTGTTTTGGGTTTTTGGGGTTCCTACTGAGTATTTTTATACTCACCCCTACACGGGATTTTCTCGTAATGTTTGTGCCTTGTGTAGATCACAGGCCTTTCGACGGTGTCCTTGGAGGACCCAGAGTAGGTGGAGCTGAGTAAGCGGGACTGACTATAGAGTCTTACTGGGGCTATGCTGAGGAGTTTTTTGGTGGTTCTTTTGACAGCGTACCCCTTCTTCCGAGAAGGTTGGATGCCTTTGTAGTTTTCTTTTGGTGGGACATATTTTTCCCTTTTGTACTTCTATTGCACTCTGGTTTGGGATAGTTGTATGCAAGAATTTACCTTTCAGTTTTATATATCTTTCCACTGTTTCATAGAGGTGTGTGTGGGTGCGTGTGTATAGGTAACTTAGGCTAATGCCTCCCATGTATGTGATAGCCTACTCGGTGCTAGACAACATCCCCTGGCCTATTAGAGGCCAGTTGGGGGAGTCGCGGCATGAGCCCCATTGGGTCGGGTCGTGACACAGTGGTATCAGAGGAGGTTCCACCTTTGGGATCTCAGAGCATAGCCGGTCTAGCTGTGAGTTTGGTTTGGGTTTCATAGTGGCATTGTTAGGATGTTTCGAGTTCAGCTTTCAGGCCAGGGACTCCATTGTTGGTACGACAGCTGACGTATCCATTCACCAGGAATCTGAAAAAATGCCTTTCGACTCTAGATGTTTAGACACTAGTCGCAGGGACATAATGGGACCTGAATCATATAGGATTGGGTTTTTGAGTTTCCCTTATTCGTACTGAGTCATCTCACCAGATATACTCTTTGAATATTGTGTGTCTTGAATGTATTTCAGGATGCCTCCATGACGACAGCCATCGAGGGTTCTGCAGGAGAATTGTAGTGATGATCTACCTCATGTATAGGTTGTAGACCAGGGTGCAGGTTACGAGGCTGCACCTCCAGGTGGTCCACTAGTTCAGCTACCACCTGTCGAGCAGCTGGTTCTACCGGGAGTTCCGGATGAGGTTGCGTGCAGGCTTAGTGCACTTCACTAGTTCTAGAGGCAGCAAACTCTAAGGTTTCGGGGTGATCTAGACCCTCAGACAACTGATGACTAGAACGAAGCAGTCACCCAAGTTTTTCGCCTGGTGAGGACACCACCAAATTAGATGGTTGCCCTAGCGGCGAGCATTCTGTATGGTTTGGATGAGCGATGGTGGAGCCTAGTGACGCAGCACAATTATGAGGAGACGCTCACGTGGGCAGAGTTTGAGTGGATCATCAGGGAAGATTTCTATCCAGTGATGCTGAGGTCAGTGTGGATCCAGGAGCTTCTGAATCTTCGACAGGAGGTCATGACTATGTCGGAGTACTCAGTGAGGTTTACAGACCTGTCTTACTACATCCTATATATGATTCAGGACCCGTTCTTTAGGGCTCGGACCTTCGAGCAGGGATTACATAGAGACATCTAGGAAGGTTTGGTTTCATTGTGTTTGCCGACCTATACTGGAATTCTGGAGCGAGCCTTGGTGTTGGAGAGCTTTATGGCTGAGCAGATTCGGCCCATCAGTGTTGGGTGTATGGAGGATGAGACTTCAGCAATTGGTAGCTGGTGGCAGGCGCAAGGGCCTAGACATGGCCGATGTTTCAGGAAATGCCCCCAGGATGGGGGATCTGAGGCTGAGGGCTCATAGAGATTTCATGCCAGTTTTGGTCAGCTACAGGAGAGGCGGTGTTATGCTTGCGACGGTCAAGGACATCTTGCTAGAGATTGTCCGACCCGTCGTGCTGCTAAATGGGACCCAGCTGACAGACCGCCTTGGTAGAGGTAGAGACTCGAGCAAGGAGGTCCGTAGGGAGGCAGACGTGGAAACATAGCTGGTGCAACAGTAAGAGGTGGTGGGCGGGATCAGTTTCCACCACCCCCACCCCCAGGTTGTCCATGCCAAGCATAGGGAGCTGGGGGATGAGGGCAAGGACAACTGCATTCCCGAGAGGCTGTTGACCCAGAGGCTCTATGGTTGGATAGTGGTATGCCTTGCGTCCTTTATACTTTCTGCAGTATTTTTGATAGACACTGTTTAGTGGTACTCTTCCCTTTCCATTGCTTGCTCGAGTTTTGTTCAGGGCATTCGTAAGACCCTTTGTGGGTGTTGTTCGGCGTGCTTCGAATGCATGAGGAAGATGGATCCTTCCCCCACCAAGATGTGTATTTGTGACGCAATCAAAACCGTGCCGGCGAGTCAGTGCCGCCCAAAGCGAATAGCGTTGAGGTGTGGTGGATGAGTCCCTCTGACTTATTTGTGCAGGCTTGGGTGTTTGTTGGCAAAATCGCTGGCGTTGGAGTCCCAGTTGAGAGTTCAGTTGCTTTCCTAATTCTTAAGGCTTTTCGGGGATGAAATGTTCTAAGTTAGGGAGGATGTAGCAACTTGGGTTTTGGCCCTATCAGACTTTGGAACATTCATATGAATAATTCCAGGGCTAGGCATGAAGATGACATGCGATTCTGAGGCCCAATGTGCATGGAATAAATTTTATAAAAATATTAAGTATATTTATACTATGCACATGGAGGGGGTGTGTAATCTCATAAATGGTATCCCAGAACAAGAATATGAGGGTACATTTGTGTTCGGAGTGTGCTGTTTACCCTAGGCAGGGTGTATACCTTGCGAGCGTTGTCCTGCTCTGAGAAAAGCCACCAATAGCATTTTCGTAAATAAATGGAAAATTTTATTTACGAGCGTCAGCTCTAATAACCCCTGAAAGAAGTCTCAAATGGAAATTCTGAGTGCGCAGTTGCGTTTATAGCACCGTGTTTACCCTAGGCATGACATAAATTTAGTCGGTGCTGGGTGCCGGGTTAGAGGCGTGTTGGAGGGTAGTTAAGATGAATTTTTATTTTAAAAAAATAATAAAAATTAAATCAATCAATCCCCCACAACCTTGTATGTGCAGGTGGTGAACCCACCAAATCCCTTGTCCTTTCTTCTCCAAATCGAGCCCTGTGCATCCATTTTCAGCGCCGATCGTCATCAGATCGAGCTTCAGGGTGTCGTGGGCATCGTTCTACACCTGAAGCTTCGGCGACTCGCCAACAAGTAGGCGTTTTGAGTTTCGAAATCCTGGATCCCGATTTGGTTGATTTTTACCTATTTTGAGCCCGTAGATTCGTAGATCCGGTCCTGGGGGGCGCCCAAATGCCTTCAGATGCGTGTTTGGACCCACCGGGGTGCCCCCGGCGGCCCCCGGAAGGTTCTTCGGCGGCGGCCCGTGTCGGCAGGCCGTGGGTTTTGATCGGGACCACCGCACTGGTGGAGGTCCAACTTCAATTAGCGTCGACCCCCACGGTGGGGGTCAGCCAAGAACACACACGCTGCCCCGCACCGTGACGGCACGGTCCGCCGGCTAGAGCGGACCGGCCCGGGCCAGACAGACCGGCCGGTTCAGGCCGGTCCGACCCTCTTTTGGTACACGGGGGTTTTAAAACCCCCGTATCATTCTCCCTAGTGATACAAATCACGTGCCATCTATGGGGATGTGACCCTGATGAAGAGTCAAACCACTCGGTGTATGTTTGGGAGTCTAACGTTTTGGAATCATGGCCCGGGAGCTTGAAACGTCGAATAAAATAATAATATTTTATTATTATTTGACTTTGTGCTGTTGTATCTTCTATCCGGATCATCTGATTAACGTGACATCAGTAGTGTTGAGGCCCTGATGTTACGATATATTTTTCTTGTTTGTTTTTAGATGTTGGGATCTAGTTTGGGGTGCGGGCCCTATGAGGCCGGGTTTGGGCGTTTGCGGAGAAACACAACTTTTTAACTAGGAGTCTGATTTTGGAGGATGATTAGTCGATCCTGTGTGTTTTTATGAGAGGTTCGCAATGGTGTGATCTGTTCGTTGAGTTTTGGGATCATGGTGTGGGCCCCACATGGGCTAACTTTGGTGAATAGTACTTTTTTCACCGGGTGTCCGCTTGGGATGAATGAGTAGTCAATCCCGTCTGTTTTTCTGAGGGGATCATAGTGGTATGATCTTCTTGATGAGTTTCAGGATCGTAGTGTGGGCCCCACACGGGCTAGCTACAGTGAATATTCCCTTTTTCACTAGTTTCCTATTTCGGGTGAGTAAACAGCCTATCCTGCGTGTATTTCTGTGTGGATCGTGATGGTGGCCTTGGTATCGGGCATGCAGGTGTGCGGTGTGGCGTTGTTGTGGGTCGCTAAGGTTATCGACGTTTTTATCAGCAGTGGTTGAGGGTACTCCATTGGTTCATTCCTACGAGGGTTTGTAAGGCATCACAACCCTAGTATAGGTTTGTGATCCCCTCGATGGGATGTTTAATCTATTAGAGTTGTGGCATCCCACCGATGGGCCCGGAGTGGGATCCTCTAGAATCGTTTCCCTAGATCGGGTTCTTGGTATCGCTGTGACCGCTTATCCAGGGGAGGCGATCCCCTATCTAGTAGGTAAATTCCATGGGGTTTGTGGAATCATTGGGAATATGATCCCCTACACAGTGGGCCGTGCTCAGTACTGTTGTGGAATCATCAGTTATACAATCTCGTACTCAGCATGAGGATTATAGTAGGGTTGCAGTATCGTTGGTTATAGGATCCCCTACTCAGTGCGTGGTTTCTGTAGGGTTGTGGAATCATCAGTTCGATCCCCTATAACATGAGATGTGTCAGATATGATTTTGGTATCGTCATGACCAACGTGACATGGGTGAAGATCCTCTATCTGAGTGAGGTGTTTCTGAAGAGCGCTAGATCGGGTTGTGGTATCCCCTAGTGGATCCTGGGAGTGATCCCCTATCTGTGAGATCTATGAATTCCAGAGTGGGTTGTGGTATCCCCCAGCAGACCGTGGGAGTGATCCCCTATCTATGGGATCTTTGTATACTACGGTTGGTTCTGGTATCCCCTAGCGGACCCTAGGAGTGATCCCCTAACCGAGGAGTTTGGTGTTTATGTTGTTTCAATGAGGTTTCCTCAGTGATGATGTCTGAGGAGCGTGATATCTTGGGTGAGCATCCGATGTGTTTTTGTGGGACTTGATGGAGTGTATCTCTCGGATGAGTGTCATTTGGGATGACAGTGATCATGGAGTGTGTTCTCTTGGTTGTGAACCATTGCTGGTGATTAGGTTGGTACCTCATATGGCTTTGTGTGTGAGATATGTATGTATGGATGTTCATGGTTTATGTATGGGAATACACCTAGATTGAGATGACTAGTTGTGTTTATCCGAGGATGGTCACGAGATGGTGTTTCTATCTTGTCCGGGTTCCCTCTGGCTGGGATGAGAGGACTGTTTCCTTTTAGTTTCTCTATTTTTTTTGGGAATTTTGTGTGCCTACTGAGTATTTTTATACACACCCCTGCACGGGCTTTGCTCGCACATGTTTTTGTCTTGTGCAAACCACAGGCCTTTCGACGGTGTCCTAGGAGGACCTGGAGTAGGTGGAGCTGAGTGAGTGGGACTGACCATGGAGTCTTACTGGGGCTGTGCTGAGGAGCATTCTGGTGGTGTTTTTGACAGCGTACCTCTTCTTCGGTGCAGGTTGGACGCCGTTGTAGTTTTCTATTGGTGGGCCCTATTTTTTCCTTTTTTACTTCTGTTTCACTCTGGTTTGGGATAGTTGTATGCATGCATTTACCTTTCAATTTTATATATCTCTACACTGTTTCATGGAGGTGTGTGTGGGTGCGTGTGTACAGCTACCATAGGCTAATGCCTTCCATGTGTGTGATATCCTGCTCGGCGCTAGACGCTAGCCCCTGGTCAATTGGAGCTGGGATTGGGGAGTTGCGGCATGAGCCTCGTTGGGTTGGGTTGTGACAGAAAATAATGTAAATGTTATTAGCACTTGAAGTGTAGCTGTCAAAGAACTGAAAATCCAAGATGATCACCACTGAGTTTCTACCAGAAAAGTAATCCGGTTGCAGGAGGTGGTATGTGCAGTAGCAGAGGGGAGTGCGGGCACCGGGGGTCTCATGGACAATTCATCCTTCATCTTCTTTACAGAGTCTAGACAAATCAAAGATCATCAAGTGGTCTTGGTAGAACCAGAGCATAATCCACTGGGGAGAAGCACACAACACCCTCGAAAGGAAATCAGTGCAATAAATGTGCAACAGACGGGCATCAAGCGGTTCAGAGGATCAACCGAATGAAGGCCGCGTGGATGGAGAAGATCATTGGGACAATTTTCATAACTGAGGCTGATATAGTGCATAGGACAAGTTTCATGTTCTAAATGGAGTGGCGCAACTCAAAGCAGATAGAATCCAACCAGAACAAACACAACGAGTGTAATCCGAGCTGTTGGATTGACGGTAATCAACAATCCACAATAGGTCCACGCTAATAGGTATGAAATCCAATGAACCAGGTTCCATAAACAACGAACCAGAGAAAGTAAAGCTGCCCCAGAATGAAGAAAATACCCATGAAAAAGATTCCATGAAAATCAGGTTGAACAAAATATTAAATGGAAAAAACTGAATTAATTTCATTGCAACAGAATGCAGGCATATTCAACAAGGAGAGACAACCTCCTCCTACCCCACTCTTCCTTGACTGCCATGGATCGTCGATTGTCTAGTGATCGCTGATTTTGGGAATCGAGCACCAGAGCACATATATATATATTATAAACACCGAGAGATGCTTCCCAAACCAGAAAATTGTTGGAGAAGAAAAGCTATTTCAAGAAGCGATTTATGTTGGTGAGACATGTATCTTTTTGTGATTCGTCTCTCGTTTATATATTTATATTTTATTATTATCATTATAGAGTGGACCAGGTCACGACATTGAGTCCCCCGAACCAAAAATATGAAAATTAATAATATAAATTATTACAGAGTGGATGGATGCTGATGATGATGGCGGAACACGTCCCTCCTGCGTTCCTTTCCCATGTGTAACAACCTGAGATTTTATGATAAGTATTCTTTTTAATTTATTTGATGTCATGTGTTTTATGATAGACCATGATTATCTTGTGCTATACGTAACACCGTATTAGATTGCAGTATACACAACACTATTCTTGGATTGTGTTACACACAATTTCATGTTCGTTTGATAGTAGTCATTCTACGCAACATTGAGAGTATATATATATATATATATTTAACTTATAAATGAAATATGGTTCGATTCTATTATACGAAACAACAAAGGAGTCTTGCACAATAGGAAACCCTGACTTGGCTTGCATTACACGCAATCACGACCTTCCTCGATAGCGTGCGTTGTATGCAATATCAGGTTTCACTAAACAACGATATATTGATATAATATTATGGACAAGCCCTTATGAATAGTATTAACTACATTTTAAATTTTATAACATTATTATTCATCTTACATATTTTCTAGAACATTTTATGAGAACAAAATAATTTTTTTGGATAAAATAATTATTTTTCAAAAAATGCAGTTTTGCCGCCTTTTGATGGAGCACCCACTTTATATCTTGTTTTGACATGTCTATAAGTTCAATTTGACAAAATAAAATTCCTATTTGGAATCAAGATATAAAAATTTACTTTGGATAAAATTTTCATATAATTCTTATAACTTTCATATTTTAATGAATAGTAAAAACACGCTATATTTTAATTAAAAACAACTTTTTTATCGCAATAATTTATATGGTAAGATTATCTTTTTAATTTCTTTTAAAGATTAATTAGAATATATTTTTACCATTTAATTCAATTTTGGTCATTGGAATTAATTTCACTTTGAAATTGGATATAAACAAGTATCAATCTTTTGATAGTTATTGTTTCTTAAAAACACGCTATTTGTTTTGATAATGGGAATTAATTTTAAAATTAATTAATGCCACTTCTATGTTTTTAATTTGGAAAAATAGACATCAATTTTGAATTTGGAATATCCAATAATTCTTAGGCTGAATTGTTGGTATTTTTCTGAAAAACTTCAATTTTCGATGAATAGTGAAACCACTTAGTGGTAGATAAAAAACTGACTTTTTCATTTAAATGAAATTTTACCACTTCTGTGAATTGAATTTCAAAAATCCTAAAGACACAGTTAATATCAAGGACTAAAATGTGGTTCAATGAGATGAAAATATTTTTTGGTGAATAGTAACTTTTTACTTTTATTTACCACGGTTAAAAGTAAATAGGATAATTAAGGGTAAATATGATATTATTATTACCATAACACATGTGCTAATTCTATTGGATAAGTGTAATTCGACCAAAAACAACCTTAGGAATAAAATATGACCATTTAGGTCTACTTTGATTAGATTAGGACATTTATTATTAATTTATTTAAAGAAGTGTTAAAATAGTTAAAATCAAAGTTTAATAACTAAATCATTTTTAATACTGGGTTATACATAAGATAAATTAGACTATATATATTCATTAGAAATATAAAATGATTTCCTACCTAATGGTATTTTATTTATAATTTTTAGACATAAGATACTTTAAGTTATTTTTGACACAATGGTGATGCAGTAATTACCTAAATAATGAAATATTAAAATAATTCATATTATAAATACCCAAATAAATGTAATTTTTTACTTTTTATGAATTAAACTAATTTTTTAGGTTAATATGACCTGTTAGTATTTATTTAATTATCTTTTTTAGAACTAATAGTTCTGTTATAATTTTCACAAAAATCAATTACCAAATAGTGTCAAAATTGACATAAAATAGTTTTTAAAACAAATATTACATTATTAATTGTTATTTTATTCCTAAATATATAAGGTTAGGAAACATGACTTAGATATGGTTATATATATTAATAATAAATAACTTGGGGTTCGTTTGGATTGTTATAGTATGTTTATTAACTATATAGTGTAAGAAAAGAAGAAGACACGGTAAAAGTAAAATTATTTAACTTAAAGTTAAATCTAAATGATAATGTTAAAATAGAAACCTATAATTGTCTAAATTCTATTGGATGAGAGGATTTAAAACCATCTCTACCTTATCTTCTAAATAAATTAATTTGGAGCTATTAAAAAGCGAATAGGTCTTTATAATAAAATAATATTTTTAGTTTTTCCAAAGGTGCCCCTCTCCTGCCTTATAAAAGGGCACCCCTTCCCTCTTCTCTTCACACCATGTTGAGCCTTGATGCTCGGCCAAAACTAGAAAATTTCTCTTCTCCACTTCCCTAGAAACATAATAGAGGTCATGGTCTTCTTCAAAGACCATCTTTATCCTATAGGTCATGGTCTTCTTCAAAGACCACCTTTAGTTCCATAAGAGGAGGTTAAGAAGAGGCACTTCAAAGAAGAGGTAATGTCCGTTACCGATTCTTTCTACTTTATTTCTTCTTCTACTTATTCTTATTTAGTTGCTTCATTATGAACTAATAACATCAGTATCAATAATATAATTATATGTTTTTATAAGTATGAAACAACCCTATTTCACCATCTATCCATCCTACGGAAAATGAAATCACCGCGCGTGCGTACGTACGGAATACCGTCTCCACGCTGTGGTGTAATCTATTTTCCACCACCAACTTACTTGGATGGGTATAATGGTGTAAATAAATAAATAAATATAATTATTGTAAATTAATATTTATTCTGAAATATTATACATAATCTTCAATACAATTCCACGATCATGGGAATGATATCATCACTCGTGTGTACGTACGGACTACCGTCTCCATGAAGCGATGCGATTCATTCTCCATGTTAACCATTCATGAATGATTATAAAGTATATATAATTAGTAATCATGAAATTTATGACATAATAATGATACTTGATTTGTGTATATATATATTTATGTATTCTACTTAATTCCATTCAATTCAATAAGGAAACGAAAACAACGTTCATGCGTACGTACGACTACCGTCTCCATGAACTGTGTATTTCATTCCATTTATTGATATATCATATATATATATGTATATTATGAATATATATTATATATAAATCATGTTTTACACTTTTTAATTATGTAAATCAGGATAGAAGTAATAATATCAAGAACAACAAGTCCAAACATGTACGATAAATAAAACGATTTTACCCAAAACACTGCTTTAACATGGAACTTACAAAAGAAAGGGTAATATAAAGTCATAAGTGAACCATATATGATATAATAACAATGATTATGATTCTTTAATAAGTCAATGACATTATTTAAATCACTATACATAAGGTTCGGATACATACAAATCATATCGGACCTAAGGTAAGGGATAACTATTCCAATCTTGTTCTTATCCGAGATTGTTTATTCGTAAGTATTTACTGGGGTCATTGTTATCATCCATGTCCAAGTTTCCTAAAAATGGTTTCATGTATGTTTAAAGTACTTTTTAACCATATTTGACTTTTAATACATGATATGTATGCAATATTTCTTTAACCATACGAGGTACTTTTTGACATTTCTGACAAAAGTATGAGAAGAATGTTATTTTTAACTTATACGGCATGAAAGGATTTTTATAGTTTTATAAAGCCTTATTTTCAGGAAGCTTCCTCCAAAATATTTCATGGCTATTTTCAAAAAAATCATTTTCTTTTAAAATTGCATCTCATTTTGTGAAAATAAAATGATTTTGAAGAAGAAAGGATATTTTTCTCAAGAATTAATTTCAAGTGTTTTATCAAAACCATTTTTCATCTAAGATTACATTATTTCATATGTGTATGTTTCAAGTATAATGTGTCTATGATTTACATGGTTTCAATTTTCTTATTATGAACTGATATCCATTTCTTTTATATGGATTATGTGATGATGGGATGATGTTTATGAAACCCATTTTATTTATTGGGTTTTTAAGAATGATGTATGTTTATTTTGTGGCACAAGTAAGAATGATTTCATTATGCGATGGCTGGGACCTATATCTCCCTCCAATGCATTGAGTAAAGATTTATATCTCATTTGATATACATGGATGGAACGGTGAGTTAATCTGGTTCAGTGTTACAGGACTGAAACGAGGAGTGAACTCGATTCGGAAAGGGACTTGTTCCACTAAGATGGTCTTGGCAGCAATGCCTTGGCTACTATGGAAATCATGACATGTGATGAATGGTTGCCACAATTACATGTTTTATTCCCATTATATTTTATCGTGATTGATGTTCCATTATGATATATGCCTTATGTACTTCCATGATTTATGTCTTTGCTCAAGATTTCGATGTTTAAATTTCATGTTCAAGTTTTTGCTTTCAAATGTTTATGGATTGTTTTATGTTCACTATGTTTGCCCTTACTGAGCATTTGAGCTCACCCTTTATATGTTTTCTTTTCCCCAGGATTTAAAGAAAGGTTTTAGGTAAGAAAACAAAAAGGGCAAGATCTTATGGGAGATGTTGAAGATCTTTCACCACGATTAGAAGATTATATTCCAAGTTTCAAAGACACTAAACTATTACAGTCCTTGCATGTTTGTTTTTGTTATGTATTAAGTATTCTAAAAAAGTAATGTAATGTCCATGTACGTCAAGCTTCGGGTCTCTACAGTTGGTATCAGAGGAAAGGATTAGTCATCCTTTGGAAACTAGGATGCGAAAACTATAGTGAGATCCCTAGAGATATTTATAAGGTATGTCTAGGGATGTCCCTAAGGATATGTATAAGTATAGGTTATAGTCCTAGAATTACGGTAATGATATTATAATTAAACATAAGATGTTAGATATCGAAGTTACTCCCCCTTGATTATCTTATTTTCCTTGTATGTTTTTTTCCTCTCACATAATTATTTTTGTGTTTTAGTCAATGGAGGGAACCAGAAGGAATTCGGTTAACATTGAATCCAATGGTCAAATTGGTGACTACGAGCAACAAAATTGCGTAACGCCTAGAGAGAATGATATTGTGGTTATGCCGAATCAGTCATCGCGATATATTATTAACAAGGTGAAATTTAGTGGTATGCCTAATTCATCAAATAAGAGGAAGAAAGACTTTTATGCATGTTCTCATGTTGAGGGGCATAAAGAAAGGAAGATTGAGATTTCTAAAGAAGGGAAGAATAACCTTGAAGAATACCTTAAATGGAGGGACAGATGTTATCTGTGTGGAGAAAAGGGTCATAGAGTGACAGACTGTTATGGAGTTCAATGTCTTATTTGTGGAGAACATGGGCATTACCCAACTCAATGCCCTGACCTAAAAAGTTACTTCCAAATCAAGGAAGGACTTATTCCATAACAATCATTGAAGAGAATGGATTGAAGTGTTTATGTATTGGTATTCAAGAATAATTTTTTTGAGGTACTTTTATGGTGTATTAAGAATATTTTTGTATTAGTCTATTATGGTTTTCAATAATTTTATGGTACCGGTAACCATGAAAAGTGATTCAAATATTTTTGAATGTAGATGATATGCGCATAATGAAGGGATAACGAGAAAATGAAATGTTTGAAAATATTCATGAGCTCATGATTGATATAAGGACTAAGTGATATCATGGTTTTAATATATAGAATTTCTGGGATTTTGGTATGTGGAAAGACTTAACTTTTGACAGCATTCATGTTTTCACTAAGGTTTAATGGGTTTTTATTTTTTCAAGAGAATACATCATTAAGGTATTCACATGTTTGTAATTTGACCAACAAGATATATATTATGATATATGGGGGATAAATGATGGAATTCATGTGATGGTTATGTGAAATTTGAAGTAATCATTTTCTTTATACTATGAGCTTGGACTGAAATATTTTAGATAAGCCTAAAGATTGGAATGGATTATGTTGGACATAAGTTAGTATTGTTTAAGGATATAACTTTTTTTCGATATTATTGATGGGATGTTATAGTAATGTTGTTTTAGAAAAACGACAACCTGCAAGACGTGTGACAACCCATTGTGTCGGACAAGGCTATGGGAATCGAACCCACAACCGATGTGCGATAGGCCTTTATCGCCTACCACGGGCCTACAGGATGTCCCTGGTTAGTATAAATTAGTTTTAATTGTTTTAAGTGGTATGCGATATGAAGTACACGTCCATTTTAGGAACCATATATGATTAATCTATTTATGTATGTTTAATAACTTTTGCTAACCTTTTTATTGAGACAGATAGAATGACCCGTCATTCAGTCAAAAGATCTGCTAGCACTTCACAAATAACAAATTAAACTTCATTTCTTTAAGAGATGACGTGGAAATTGTTCACGGCACGAAAAATAGTGAGATTGAACCAAAATCATGTAAGTATTTCCTTTAGTTCATCAAATTTATGGAAATGATCTTCAAAACCAAAAATGTTTCCCTAGTTCCCTCATATCCGATGAATCAGATGGTACCTTAGATAATCAAAAATCTATGGCTTTGTGGTTGTTGGCTTTTTTAAACCCCCGTTCTCTACCACTCTCCATCAGAACATGATAGTTAGAGTTTTCTTCCATATCCATATTTTCACCTATGTTCTCCTATGTGGAAACCAAGTGATTAGTTAATTTGGGTAACTGTTACATTTCATAATTTAGTTTTTAAAGTTAAGTTTTGGTATTTCATTTTACAATGTAGGTTTCAATTAAAGAAACTTTCAAGTAGAAAACCATGTATAACCCCGACGAATTTTGAGGGCGAAATTCATTTTAAGGGGGGTAGAATGTAACAACTCTAGATTTTATGATAAGTATTCCTTTTAATTTATTTGATGTCATGTGTTTTATGCTACACCAAGATTATCTTGTGCTATATGAAACACCGTATTAGCTTGCAGTATACACAACACTATTCTTGGATTGTGTTACACACAATTTCAAGTTCGTTCGATAGTATTAATTCTACGCAACATTGAGATTATATATATATATATATATTCAAAGTATAAATGAAATATGGATGGATTCTGTTATACAAAACAACATAGGAGTCTTTCACAACACGCAACCCTGACTTGGCTTGCATTACACACAATCGAGACCTTCCTCGATAGCGTGTGTTGTACGCAATATCATGTTTCACTAAACAACGACATATTGTTATAATATTATGGACAAGCCATTATGAATAGTATTAACTAAATTTTGAATTTTATAACATTATTTTTCATCTTACATATTTTCTAGAACATGGTATGAGAACAAAATAATTTTTTCGGATAAAATAAGTATTTTTAAAAAAATGCAGTTTTGCTGCCTTTTGATGGCACACCCACTTTAAATATTGTTTTGACATGTTTGTAAGTCCAATTTGACAAAATAAAATTATTCTTTGGAATCAAGACATAAAAATTTACTTTGGATAAATTTTTCATATTATTATGATAACTTTCATATTTTAATGAATAGTAAAAACATGCTATATTTTAATTAAAAACAACTTTTTCATCGCAATAATTTATATGGTTAGATTATCTTTTTAATTGGTTTTAAAGTGTAATTAGAATTTATTTTTATCATTTAATCCAATTTTGGTCATTGGAATTAATTTCACTTTGAAATTGGATATAAACAAGTATCAATCTTTTGATAGTTATTGTTTCTTAAAAACACGCTATTTGTTTTGATAACGGGAATTAATTTTAAAATTAATTACTACCACTTCGTTGTTTTGAATTTGGAAAAATAGACATCAATTTTGAATTCATAATATCAAATAATGCTTAGGCTGAATTTTTTGTATTTTTCAGAAAAACATCAATTTTCTATGAATAGTGAAACCACTTAGTGGTAGATAAAAAACTGACTTTTTCATTTAAATGAAATTTTACCACTTATGTGAATTGAATTTCAAAAATACGAGAGACACGGTTAATATCAAGGACTAAAATGTGGTTCAATGAGATGAAAATATTCTTTTGTGAATAGTAACTTTTTACTTTTATTTACCACGGTTAAAAGTAAATAGGAAAATTAAGGGAAAAAATGATATTATTATTACCCTAACACATGTCCTAATTCTATTGGATAAGTGTAATTAAACCAAAAAAACCTTAGGAATAACATATGACCATTTAGGTCCACATGGATTAGATTAAGACATTTATTATTAATTTATTTAAAGAAGTGTCAAAATAGTTAAAATCAAAGTTTAATAACTAAATCATTCTTAATAAAGGGTTATACATAAGATAAATTAGACTATAAATATTCATTAGAAAGATAAAAAGATTTACTACCTAATTTTAGTTTATTTATAAATTTTATACATTAAATAATTTAAGTTATTTGTTACACAATGGAGATTCAGTAATTACCTAAATAATGAAATATTAAAATAATTGATAATATAAATACCCAAATAAATGTAATTTGAGACTTTTTATAAATTCCCCTAATTTTCAAGGTTAATATAACATTTTAGTATTGATTTAATTTAAATTTTTTGAACTAATAATTCTGTTGTAGTTTTCACAAAAATTAATTACCAAATAGTGTCAAAATTGACATAAAATAGTTTTTAAAACAAATATTATATTATTAATTGTTATTTTTTTCCTAAAAATATACAGTTTGGTAAAATGACTTAGATAAGGTTATATATGTTAATAATAAACAACTTGGGGTTCATTTGGCTTGTTATAGTATGTTTATTAACCATATAGTGTAAGAAAACAAGAAGACACGGTAAAAGTATAATTATTTAACATAAAGTTAAATATAAATGATAAGGTTAAAATAGAAACTTAAACATGTCTAGATTCTATTTGATGAGAGGATTTAGAACCATCCCCACCTTAGCTTATAAATAAATCAATTTGGAGCTATTAACAACTGAATATGACTTTATAATAAAATAATATTTCTAGTTTTTCCAAAGGTTCCCCTCTCCTCCGTTATAAAAGGGCACCCCTTCCCTCTTCTCTTCACACCATCTTGAGCCTTGATTCTCGGCCAACCCCGGCCAATTTTTCTTCTCCACTTCACTAGAAACATCCATAGGTCCTGGTCTTCTTCAAAGACCATCTTTAGTGCCTTAAGAGGAGGTTAAGAAGAGTCGCTTCAAAGAAGTGGTAATGTCCGTTACCGATTCTTTCAACATTATTTCTTCTTCTACTTCTTCTTATTTAGTTGTTTCATTATGATGTAATAACATCAGTATCAATAATATACTTATATGTTATTATAAGTATGAAACAACCCTATTTCAGCATCTATCCATCCTACGGAAAACGAAATCACTGTGCGTGCGTACTTACGGTACACCGTCTCCACACCGTGGTGTAATCTATTTTACACCACCACCTTATTTGGATGGGCATAATGGTTTAAATAAATAACTATATATGATTATTTTAATGTTATATTGATTCTGAAATATTATACATACACTTCAATACAATTCCACGATCATGGGAATGATATCATCGCTCGTGCGTACCTACGGACTACCGTCTCCCCGACCGATGAGATTCATTCTCCATGTAAACCATTCATGAATGATTATAAAGTATATATAATAAGTAATAATGAAATATATGACATAATTATGGTACTAGATTTATGTATATATATATGTATTTCATCTACTTAATTCCATTCAATTCAATAAGGAAACGAAAACAGCGTTCATGCGAACGTACGACCTACCGTCTCCATGAATGGTGTATTTAATTCTATTTATCGATATATCATATATATATGTATATGATGAATATATATTACTTATAAATCATGTTTTACACTTTTGAATTAATTAAATCAGGATATAAGTAATAATGTCAAGAACAACAAGTCCAAACATGTACGATAAATAAAACGATTTTACCCAAAACACTGCTTTAACATTGAACTTACAAAAGAACGGGTAATATAAAGTCATAAGTGAACCATATATGATATCATAACAATGAATATGATTCTGTAATAAGTCAATAAAATTATTTAAATCATTATACAGGAGGTTCGGATACATATGAAGCATATCAGACCTAAGGTAAGGGATAACTATTCCAATCTCGTTCTTATCCGAGATTGTTTACTCGTAAGTATTTACTGGGGTTATTGTTATCATCCATGTCGGTGTTTCCTAAAAATGGTTTCATGTATGTTTAAAGTCCATTTTAACCATTTTTTTCTTTTAATACATGGTATGTAAGCTATCTTTCTTTAACCATACGAGGTACATTTTGACTTTTCCGACAAAAGTACGAGAAGAATGTTATTTTTAACTTATACGACATGAAAGGATTTTTATAGTTTTATAAAGCCTTATTTCCATGAAACTTCCTCCAAAATATTTGATGAATATTTTCAACAAAACCCTTTTCTATTAAAATTGCATGACATTTTGTGAAAAGAAAATGATTTTGAAGAATAAAGGATATTTTCCTCAAGAATTCATTTCAAGTGTTTTGTCAAAACCATTTTTCATCTTAGATGACATTATTTCATATGTGTATTTTTCAAGTATAATTTATCTATTATTTACATGGTTTAAATTGTCTTATTATGAAATGATATCCATTTATTTTATATGGATTATGCAATGATGGGATGATGTTTATGAAACCCATTTTATTTATTTGGTTTTTATGAATGATGTTTGTTTATGTTGTGGCGGAAGTAAGAATGATTTCATTATGAGATGGGTGGGACCTATATATCCCTCCAATGCATTGGGTAAATATTTATATCTCATGATATAGACCTGGATGGAATGGTAAGTTAATCCAGTTCAGTGTTACATGACTGAAACGAGGAGTGAACTCGATTCAGAAAGGGACTTTGTCCACTAAGATGGTCTTGGCAGCAATGCCTTGGCTACTATGGAAATCATGACATGTTCTGAATGGTTTCCACAATTACATGTTTTATTCCCATTATATTTTATCATGATTGATGTTCCATTATGATATATTCCTTACGTACTTCCATGATTTATGTCTTTGCTCAAGATTTTGATGTTTAAATTTCATGTTCAAGTTTTTTCTTTCAAATGTTTATGTGATTACTGTTCAACAGCTATATTAGCAACGGTCAAAATTCATAACATAAAACCAAAGAAGATGACATCTTATAAAAATATTTTTCATAAAGAGACATTTAACTGGAACAAGAGGGATTTTCCATTAAAGAAACATTGGGTCGTTACAATTGTTTTATGTTCTCTATGCTTACCATTATTGTGAATTTGAGCTCAACCTTTATATGTTTTCTTTTCCCCAAGATTTAAAGAAAGGTTTTAGGTATGAAAACAAAAGGGAAATATATTTATGGGAGATTTTGAAGATTTTTTACCACAATTAGAAGATTATTTTCTGAGTTTCCAAAGATACTAAAATATTACGGTCCTTTGGTGTCTGTTTTTGTTATGTATTAAGTATTCTGAAAAAGTAATGTAATGTCCATGTACGTCAAGATTTGGGTCTCTACACCATGGGCCAGCCAAAACCATGGACTTCGATGCGTTTCTAAAAAAATATTAAAATAAAATAAATATATAACTACAAAGATAATCATAACCGGACCAAACCGGCTCCTTCCATTCAGGAACCAGAGATGGTTGGAAACTTACTTCTCCACAGTATTTTTCCATGTTTTTTAATGTATTTTTGTATTTTTTTAAATGCATGTAGGTTATTTTTTTAAAATATGCTTGAAAGGAGGCAGGGGGTCTTCCAAATTTCTACTAAACTAAAAAAATAATAATTTAATTATATATGTTATTATATTTATAAATATATATATTTATATATAATGATATATATATATATATATTGTGTTTTTTTATGTTTTTTAGAATTATGTCATTAACATTTGAAATTAAAAATGTTATGTTTTTAAGCAATAACATTTATGACGCTCAAGTTTGAAACATTTTTAAGAACTATGTATGGGGTTTGATTGATTTTCAAGTTGCTATAAATATTCATCATTTCCCTAATGTATCAAAATAGTCTATATGCGTTTTCTCGGTTTTGAGTAGGTCAGTTATCATTTTTATTAAAGTTGATGTCATCTTTAAATAAAAAGATACACATAGAGTCATATCGGTCACATCGTGCATCAGATTGATGTATGACTGAATCCTACACATCTCAAATGACCTATGGATTGTTTTTACAAAGTATCAAAACAATATGAATGTGTTTTCTCAGTTTTGAGTATGTCAGTTGTCCTTTTTAATAAAAGTGATGTCGTTTTTAAATAAAAAGATGAACTTTGAGTCATACCGGTCACACCATGAATTAGATTGAGGTACAGATGATTCTTACATGTCTCAAATGACTTAAGGATCATTTTTCTATTGTATCGATATGATCCGAATATATTTTCTTTGTTTTGAGTACATCACATGGTTTTTTACTAAAATGTGATTTTAAATTGGAAACATGCACTTTGACCTATACTGATCACATCATGTATCGATTTTATGTGAGACCAATTCCTACACATCACAAATAACATATGAATTGATGTCCTAAATTATAATGAAAATCTAAGCATGTTTGCTTTGTTGTCAGTGAGTGACTATTTTTGACTATTGATTTTAAACTGATAACAGACACATTCAGTCATAGTGGTCACCATGCATCAAATTGACACACATCCTCCATCTATTGTAGACATACACCTATGTTTCTTTAAATACTCCAAGCAGTAGTATTCTGTGGGATGAATAATTCTCATAGTAGTACAAGAAACATAAAAGAGATGGAGCACATATTTATTATTTTCAAACCATATTTGTAAACTTTTTTTAAGATATGTTTTTACCAAGAAATGGTTGTTTTGTAAAATATGGTTTTATATATTATTATTATATATATATATTTTTTCTTATTTATGTAAAAAAAATTAGAAAATTATGTGATTTATAATTTATGTATGATTTTCCAAATTTTGAAAGATTATAAAATCTAAACGGTTACTAAAATATTAATGAAAACTGAAACAGTAGCTAAACATGTAAAAATGGACGATAGTAATAAAAATATCTTTCTTTCAATGGACATAAAACATATAAATTAAGAAGTATAATCTATTTCTATGGGTAGGAGATTCCATCGCACATGGTGGTCTGCAAAAGGTACACCCGCATCGAGATCGCCGAGATCTGTGCTGGGGTGGGGTCTGATGTCCTGGAGAGAGCTAATCCTCAGGCACTACAACATCGACCATCGCATGATCCACCCATGTGACAGTGAGAGGAGGAGTCAACTGCATGTTGTATTGTGATCTCGATCCTTCTTTCACTAGGGTAGTAGAAGGACCTGTCATCATCGTAGTGGGAACCAAGCCTGCGATGGATCTGGACCCCAAACTGGAGAGAACTGTTGATATCCTGTCAAGAAAGATGGGTCTCATACCTCCTAACGCACATCCATAATCGTCTTAGGCTATACTTCTAGAGGGTTGACCTCTTCTAGTGGAATAGGTGAGGGCTCATGTGTAGGATGATGCGGTGTACATCATCGTCGTCATGGATCCTCAGCTCCAGTAGCTGTGGGAGGATGTTACTATGGGGTAGGAAACTCATATCTCTAGGGTTGAATCTCAAAGTTTCTCTCATGAATCCCACGATAAGATGACCTCAGCTCCAGCACTACAACATGGGTCATTTCTCGACTAAGGTCCCTCTCCTCCTTTATGTCACTCATGTGAATAAGATGCTTTGAATGAGTATGTTATAAAGTGATTCAAAATGAATTAGAAAATAGTTCACTAAACAAACTAAAAGAAATTTACTGACTTATCATCTTATGAAACTCTCTACCGTGTCGAGGAAGATACAGTATAGACTTAAGTCTATACCATGAATCATACTTGACTTGCTCTGAAAGATAGAATCACATCATAGGTATACCCTGGATATGAAGCTCTGCACATCTGCCCCAGAGGTCAGGATAGTCGGCATGTACTCGGTGCTAGTCCTCATACTACATCCCTGTCAGCTTCGTGCCATGAAGATCATTTGTCTGTCTCGGGGGAAATGGAATCGTCTGACCATAGAAAAACTGGTGCGTGAATTTATCAAGATGCTTCCACTCAATAATATAGAAGTGAATGAGAGAAACTAAAACCATAACATCCTGAAGTCTAGCAGTGCAGTATGCTAGCAACTGGTCTAGTATAGCCCAGTATGGTGTCCATATAATCTGAAATGACAAGAGGCCTTTGTCAAAAAAGATCCTTACAAAAACCAAAATTGATGCTATTATTAAATTTTTTAGACAATGATAAATTATATATACATACCTGGTCAGGTAAGGGGCTGTCCAACATGAGGTAGTATGCACCCAAATGGTGTGTCGGAACTGTGAAAAAATTGTGTCTCTAACTCCACTTGTAAAATACAACATTGAAAGTGATCAATAATGAGAAATTAAATTCAATAATAGATACTATCATCATAAACTAATAAAGACAACTGATCATACCAACATCCATGTTGAGCGTCTTGTAACATCTCCATAGGGAGCGACAGACCAACAAGCTGAGGGTGGAATGAGGGGATGTGCTCCCATGCCCACATCTGAAGAAGGATGACACATACCTCGAGATCTGTTAGGTATATACGGGATACTATGAATAATGATCTGTATGGGTATGCCAAGTATTCCAATCCCCATCTATACATCCCGAATTCATCAAATTTCTCATGTAGGGCTAGATACATCTTATGCACGTGCACCCTTGAGTGATCGACACACAGGGTCCCTCCAATGAGCTGTAATATATATGCACAGGCATAACATATGATAGTTTGGTTGTTAACGTCATTAGGAAAATGTGAAATATACTCCTCCAGCAAGGTCATAGATATCGACCATCCATATGTCGCCCTACGATCAACCAAAATATTGACACCTAACAATCCCTGAGCATGGTAAGACCAAGATGCACGAGCGGGTCTAATAATGACTTCCCTTAGATAGGATAACTGAGAAGCACTGCCACATCCTAAAAGGTGATGGTCATATATCCCTCAGATAGGTGGAATGTGTGTGTCTCTGGTCTCTACCTCTCTATAAGAGCAGCAAGCAGGTGATAGTCAACAAATGTGAAATCAGACATGGCAATGTCATAGAATCCTGCACGTGCAAGTATTGTCTAATGGCATGTGGAGGCTCCGTGTGATGAAAACAGCATGTTCGGCAGACCCTGATTAGTCAAACCTCAACACCATCTAACATAACCTGGGAAACAATCCTATTATTCTCAGTGAGTAGCATGTTATCCTCCATCTTTATATAAACAAATTAAATGAGTCGTAAATGTAAAATGTAAATATGAGGTTATAGTTAGCACAATGTTATGACTTATAGAATATAATACATATGATAGAGCTAATACTTTCATTATATTTATTTATTTTTTCAATTATTTAATACCATCAAATTAATCAATGTGATCTTATTTCCATCATTTTATGATTCTTGGTGAGTTTTGAGCTAAAATGTGAAAATTGGTTAACTCTATAATTTTAGCAGTTTTTTGTTACTTCTATTTCTTGGTCATAACATATACAGTTTTGATCAAATTTATGGGACTCCTTTTTTAGGCTGATAGTGTTCAGGGTATATAAATTATTCTTCTGTGCCCATATCCAATTTGAAACACAATGACCCAGAAAAATCAATTAAATGAAGATGGTTATTACGACAAACATAATGGACCCTACCTCATTAAATGAGTCATATCGTAGGATAATGACCTAAAAATGATATTAGTTTATCTGGGTTTAATATATAACTTTATGGGTCATGTTCTAGTTAACTTTCATTAAGAAAGGATCTCATTAAGACATCATTTGAGCAAGTTAAAGTGAAGTTGGTGAAAAATTATTTGGCGGCCATAAAAAGTCATATTCATTAATGAGGTCATATATTACTGTAAAACTATCCAAAATCTTTCAAATTTTTATGGTAAATATCTAAATTCATTATGAACAAATTTATAGAATATAACTCTATGATTTGTAGCCATATGGTGGGCAGAACAGAACCAAAATTCTGGCGGTCAGATTTTGGAGGATCAACTTTTCTATTATTTTTTTATCTCTTTTATTATTTTTAGTTTGGTAATGAATTATTCTTAACACTTATTCAAAATTTACCTTAAAATTTTGGGGTAAACTTATGTTTTACCGAGGAAGGATAGGTTTTCTCTTTTTTAGTTCTTGAGTTCTTTCACTTATTGTTTTAAGATCCCTTTCTATCTTCTGTGAAATCAGTTTCAATTTCTTATAACCGTTTTTATTATCATGTGAGATTATATTTGATTTTAGATTTTGTTGTTTTTATTTATTGGGTAAATGATAAATATCTCCCTCCACTAGTTTATAGTATATATATGGTGGAATTTATCAGGGGTTAATGGTGAATTACTCAGTGATCGTCGGTACGTGTGTGAGAAGTAGTAAACATTCTTGATTGTTTCTGATAAATAAGACCCAATTATGAATTGCCTAAGTCAGTTGGGGGTATTCGCTAAAAATCTATTTCAAATTTTACGGAAAGTATAACAATATGATATTTTATTAAGCTTTATTCTCACCATTATTATTTGACCAATGGAGTGAGAAGAAGTAGTTGTAGATTCTCACTTTTATCGACTTAGTGAAAGCGAATTGGATAAGTTGAACAATGATAGAATTAAAATTGGAAAAATGAACCCAACCTAATAAAGATATCATATAATAGTTTTCAATCAGTTGTTTTATCAATTTTATCCTAATATTTTTCTTATTTATTTTCCTTTTTTTAGTTTCCTTCTTGTCTTTTCAAAATCAAATAATTTATAAAAAACCTCACTTGTTTATTTTTTGTAATTTTAAGGTGAAAAATTAGTTGTTGTGTTCTCATGATTAGATGCATAAAGAGGATAATATTAATTGTCAGTATCTTAATAATAACATGTTCCTAATTCCATAAAAATCATTTTTAGTGCATTATAGAAATTGAACACCATTTCTCATCTTCAATGAAATTCAAGTTTGAAATGAAAATTTGCGACCAATACTTCATCAATTTGTGGACAATATTATATTAATTTTATGAATTAGATATTTTGGTATATTATTTATGACTTTTATTGGAACATTATTTCTTTTAGGATCGATGGATGAATCCCAATAGAAGATGGAGATTTTTGGGGATGAATGCAGAACGTTTCTTGAGAAAGCATAATGGGCCTAAGGCCCATCAAACAAAAGTGGGCCCCAAACACCAACCCCAATGAAGCTCAAATTTTTACTGAAGAAATATAAAAATAAGGGGATCATTGTATTAAACTTTTTCTGGAGCTAATTCTGAAGTTTTCATTATGATAAAGGTACTTAAAGTTGAGATTTAAATGGTGGGCCCGATATGAATGCTTATAAAGTCGTCCCACCATTTTCACCATAACATCCAAACGACTGCCCCAAATTGCCTGAACATTTTATAGATAATAAAGTACATATGTTAGAGAATATTTCCCTTCTATTACCCCTCTGGATTCAGCCTCCTTAAATTACAAATTCATACGTAAAAAAGGTGGACGAATTTAGATGAATTTTCGAGTCAACTTCGAAAAGTCAAATTCCCTTAATTTATCACCCTCGTTTTGACTCTCTAAATTAATGGGGACGGAATTTATTGTGGTGGGTTTTCTCTAAGTCTTCTAATATGCCTATATAAGTAGATGGTGGTGAAGGGAATTACCATATAATATTTTTCTTTTTATTAAAGTTTTTATTTTTTTCAATTGTAATTTCCTACTTTCATTTTGTAATCGCATCGTCAATTTCCCTAATGTATGTTTTTCTTACACATTAAAAATATTAAGAAAAGTTTGTATTATTATTCTCTTTTTATTTTCCTTTTCTTCACACGTTTATACCATTGAATCAAGGTGTGAATTTAATCACACCAACACTTGTAAATTTCTCACACAATAGTGGAGTGTTCATTTTTATTAATGTTTTCCCTCTTCAATCCCACTTTTTTAAATAGAATTCTCACTTCCTATCATGACCCATCCTCGGGGCCCATGCCGTGACTACCCCAAGCCCGCCTTCCATAGGCCAGGGGCTGGCGACTAGCACCAAAGGTGTAAATCCCGATAATAGGGAAGGCATTGCCTTTATAAAAGAAAACAAGCACCACAGAGTAAGCAAGCTGAAAAAGTAAACACTAAGTACAAGAGAAGTACTGAAAAGTAAATGGTCCAGAATACAAACCCAAAATAAAGTACAACTACAACTGAATGAAAGGACAACAGAAAAAGGAAACAGTTGGAAGAAAGAAGCAGCTCCTGGGTCATCCTCCTCGGATCCTACCTGAAGGGTAGGTACAGATAGCGCAGCTCCTGGATCGTCCGCCACGGATCCTACCTGAAGGGTAGGTAAAAATAGCCTCCTCAACGCTCTCTCCCATCAACCACCTCCTTGTGTCGTCTTTCCGTGAAGTCCTCCTCCAGACACTGACTCGTCGTGTGGTCCACCTCCAGGTACCATCTAGTCCTCGAACACTCGGCCTCTGTCAGCACTGCCCGTCATCTGCAACCAACACAACGAGGTGCGGGCGTAGCCCGTGCTGGGGTGAGTATAACGATACTCAGTAGTGACCCCGAGACCCTCAAGGTCTCTCTAAAACCAACAAGGATAACCACAAAGAAGATCTCAGCAGATAACCTCTACTTAGGTATATGCCCATACATATACCTAAGTTATCATGTAACCCATCTCAATCATGAAGAAGCACAAGGATCATGAAATCAACGGATAACCACTACCCAGGTATATGCCCATACATATACCTAAGTTATCAAGTGACCCATCTCAATCATGAGGTAAACACAAAGGTCAAAAGTCTCAGCTCAAACCAGGATTTTCATTATCGAAACCATAACTGCTGAAGAGCTCCGTCTCTAGAGTGTACAGTGGTCCTGTCATGACTCCGAGGTACTGCTCACTAACCTAAGACTGCTGAGGTACTCCTCCTGTCGAGTACCGCGGGCCAGCCACCCAAACACAGTAGTGCTTTCCACCGAGGTATGTCACCCAAACACAGTAGTGCACACCCCCTAGTAGCCTGCTTAGGTACTCTCCGGACGAGTACTGTGGGTCTTCACTGTCACACAGGTAGTGCTCCGTCCGCCATGGGTCTACACCCAAACAAAGTAGTGCTCCGTCCACTAGGCTAGTCGACTCACTACAAGTCGAGTCGGTCAAGCAGTCGTCAGGTCTCAGTCGGCTACACGGTCTCCGTACTCCGCACGCTCGTCTCCGGGAGGGTCCACTCCACGAGCTACAGTCGATACTCCAAGTATCTCAAAGTCTCATGAAGAAGTATCTCAAAGGACTGCCTCGTCATAGGGGTCTCATCGCAACAGACGACGCGTCAATCGGACGCCCGGTCTGTGAGTTATTTAGCCTTTTCATCCCAGGGGCCCGGTTGGTTTTGTGAGCGAACCAATCCCGGTCGTATATCAACTATACCCCGAACTCTCATAGGGTATATTCAAAGGGGCCGTTTCTCCATGTGATCACTAACGCCGTTGACGGTTCGTCAAATGGACGGCCTGTCTAAAAGATATCAGCTTTTCCGTCCAGGGGCCCGGTTGGATTTCGGGTGTGATCAAACTCGGCCACTATCCAACTGTATCCAAAACTCGGGCGAAGTATGCCAAAAGTTCCGTCTAATCAAGAGGAAAACAACGAGACAGACGGTGCATCAATCAGACGCCCGATCTGTGAGTTATTGGCCTTTTCGTTCCAGGGGCCCGGTTGGTTTCGTGAGCGAACCAACCCGACCGCACTCCAACGGAATCCAAACCTCGAGCGGAGTAAGCCAAAAGATCCGTCTCACTTAGAGGAATCCATCAAAGTTGATGGCACGTCAATCGGACGTCCGAAACTCAAGTTACGAGCGTTTCCGCTCTGAGGGCTCGGTTGGTTTCGCGTACGAACCAACTCGGCCGAACCCAAAGTTCTCCGAAACCTTATGTGTAATATACCGAAACGACCGTCTCGGACCAAGGATCGCGTTTCCACTGACAGCGCATCAATCGGAGGTCTACATCTCAAGATATGTGCATTTGACCGAAAGTGGTCCGAAAATGGGGGTCTGGGCCCGGGCCGACCCGGCCCAACCCCCCTAGGTCGGCCGAACCAGGCCGACCCGACCTGGGTCCGACCCGGCTGGGCCCGGCCCGGCCTGACCGGTCGGCCACATCTCGGCCAGCGTGGCCGAGCTGATTTGCGGAGCGGGGTGCGCGACTCCCCTGCCCGCCACTGATTGAGGCCGGCGGCGGATCCGCCGGCCGCCAACCCTCCGGCGGCGCGCCACCGCGCTGGCGTGGCGCGCCGCCGCCGCCTTCCGCGGACCACCAGACGCGCTCCGGTGGTCCGTTCCTCCTACCGTCTTCGCCTATGGTCCCCCCAGGACTCCACCTTCACTGCGAAGGGATTGAAATGCGAAAACAGCCTACTTTGTCGTCGCCCGTCAATCCGCATGTCAAAACGAAAAGCTTCATCTTTGTAGTTTTCCAGCGTGACCCGATGGCGCCGCGCTCCTTCGCCGCGGCCCGACTCTGACCTTGGTTATTTGGTTTTCTTCGACGCGGTGCGACGGTGTCGCGTTCTTAAACTTCCTTCCACGACGCAGCGCGACGACGACGCGTAATACTTGTCGTGTGATTCCCGCGTGGTGCGACGGCACCTCGCCATTCCGATCCATCAACAAAGAATCAAACATGATCATAGGAGGGGGGTTCGGCCGTGTTTGTGTGGTCTGGCCCCCATCTCGTTAAATGATATCATCTAGTCGAAAATCCACGATAATTGATAAACTAGATTCATGAACGGAAAAAGAATTAAATAAAAATAATTCCCTACCTCGGTTTAGGAACGGTGTTCGTCAACGAGATGTAGAAGACGAGCGTCACAAAGGTCGGGCATTGCGGGAAAAGAACGTCGACGTCGCGAAGCGAGGATTCGAAGTCGTTGACGGAGACTTCATCGCGGAAAACCGTCACGGAAGAGACGACGCAGAAGAAGAACATCACGTTGCGGATATGGCATCGCGGAAGAACAGTGTTCTTCGGCGGAGAAGTTCTTCGTTGAAGAACGGTGTTCTTTGCATTCTTTGTCAAGGAAGAAGGTCTTCCTAAGGTTTTTCTCCAAAAAGCTCTCAAACAACCAAACACCAACCCCTAATAAAATAAGTTCTAAAATTATTTTATTAACACAACAAATCATTTGAAATTCAATTGTTTGAATATCAAAAACATACAAGTAACTCACCAAATTTATTACAACAAGTTGTCAAATATTAATGAAGGTGAGTTAATGGGGAGTTAGGAATGTGAGGGGTTAATAGGGTTAGGGAGTTTAAGGAATTTGAAAAGATGGGGGGTTTGTGTGGGCCCCACCCTTTCAAATATCCACACATGGGATGTTGGATGGATGTGGGCCCACCACCAACTTCCCATGGGAGAAGTTAACCACATAACATGAAATAAAATTGATTCAACAATTTTATTCACTTTTTTTAATCCCCAAATTTTAACTTCTTCTCCCGCACAAACGCAACTATGGTAAAGGTTCCCTTAAGTGATTACCAGCATTGCGAGTTCATTGGTGCCATCAGATTTCAATTCTGAGCACCGGTTCAAAAGATAAGAAAACCCGCTCGTTCGTTCACTAAACGTACCTGAGCCAAAATTCGGAAATTTATTCCGGGCACTCCGGGCCTCAGAATCAAGTACTGTCAGAAAAAGAATTCTTGTAAAACCCCAAAGAAAATTTAGAAATAATTTTCCTTGAATTTTACGGGTCTTTACATTACTCCCACCTCAGGGCTTTACGTCCTCGTAAAGATTTAACACAAACTAAGGTTACAAAAGCTGTACAAAGCACGCATCTGAGCCTTCCGCTCCCATGTGCTCACCCAGAGGTTTCCGTATTTCCAGAGAAAGTGCACCCAAGGAATTGATCATCCTCGTAGGATCCACTCCTGTCGATCCTTGATCCCCACTAGAAACTCCGTGGAAAACACCTCATCGCCATCGTCTAGATCCTCATGGTCAATGATATGCGAAGGGTCGAGCACCTATCTCTTCAGTTGAGATACGTGGAAGTCGTCGTGCACCTGGTGAAACTGAGGTGGATGGGTCAAGCGGTAAACCACCTCGCCTACCCAGCTATGGACCTAGAAAGGTCTGTTGAATCTCAGAGTTAACTTTCTGCCTTGGCCACATCTCCATAAACCTCGTCGAGGTGAGACCCGTATACGGACGTGATCATCATCATCGAACTCTAGAGGTCTCCAATTCCTGATAGAACTGAAACTAAAAATGACTACTGCCACGATGGTAAGGTTGACCGACTCAAGAGTGATCGGTCGCACCCTCCTGTGAAAGAGTTTATCTTGTGCTGCCCAGGGTTTCCTTTTCGCCGACCAAGGAAAACCCATCCCGACGTTTGCCTAAAACCGTCAATTTGAGTATGAACAGTTATTGCCCATTCCATACTCAAACTAACGTCGTAAGGCCTCGACGCTGCCACCAAGAGATTTCCAAATGGAACTCTCGCCTCGGGTGTCTGACCACACCGTCGGTGTAAGTGTGATTATCGAGTCTCCTCCTAAGGTATCTCCAGACGTGAGGGTCAAGTCCACGGCTTACTGGAAACTCTAGGTCTGGAATAAGATTTGTGAAAGCAAGTAATGATTCATTTCGACGTCTGTTACTATAGCAGCTAATAGTGGACACAGACTGTCCCTTGAATCATTTCTAGAGCCATTGGGTCACACTCCTTTACCGCATGCAGCCGCACTCTTCCTCCACCCTCCAGCTCCCTGAGCCTGGCGGGAATAACTAAGGCGGGTGGTTGTACCATGTTAAGATGTACACCACCTATTACTTCTCTCCTAGCTCTGCCTCCACGTCTGCTGCTTCACAGATTCATCTCCCCTTTAAGCTTCCTCTTCTTTAACATTAACACGCTCGAGTCTCTAAGACTGGAGTCAGTTTCCTATTTCTTACTGCACTGTTTAGTCTTCATCCGCTCTTGGAGGATCTGTACCTTATTTTCATAAGATCTGAAAGAGCTGCTAAAATATCTCCTTTTCCGAAAAGAGAAACTCGGTCTCATCCCCTAGATGAACCATTCCCATTGCCTAATACAGTCAATACTGAAATGAATGAAACATTCATGCCATGGATGACGTCGTAAGGCCTCGACGTAACTACTAAGAGATCCAACTGTCACTCTCGCCTCCAAGGGTCGAGTCACACTGTCGGCATCAGTGTGAGGTCACTGGGTCTCCTCCAGTAGAAATCTCGAATGTGAGGGTCAAGTCAACAGTTTTAATCGGGACCACTCAGTATCAACCAAACAAAAGGACAGGAAAGCAAACAAAGATAAGTGTCTTTTTATTATTGCAGCTTATAGTACAAAGACACAAATACAATAGAAACATGGAACTAGAAGTACAAGGGACGTATCCACTAGTTCCACTCCTGTCCACCTGCTCTCGGAGCTCTACTGCCTTGTCCACTGTTCAGTTGTAGCTCAATCACCTGCCACTGCTTCTGCCTCGGTGGCTCCTCCAAAGCCTGCAGATCAACTGTACGAGGAGTCGGACAGTCACTTGCCAGGTGACCCTATCCACCGCATGAGTAACACAACCTGCTTCTGGCACGCCTAGGTCTGTTCCCACCCCGGGTGCACCACACCACCGGTCCTAAAACCCGAGATCGTCCAACTGCTGGTCTGGTCCTCCTAGACCTCTGCATCATCTGTCTACTGCCCATAGATGACTCGACAACTGATCGAAAACCCTACAGAAAAGGCAGAAGCTCCTGTATATGCTCGGGGTATAGAGCTACTAGCAAAAACTCCACCCTGAAGAAGGTCTCACAGTCTTCCCATGCGAAGGTCATCCCATCGCAAAACTGAAACAAGTGTCCCCACCACCTGCCTGCTGCTACCTGAAGGAGGCTGGCAGAAAAGATCACCAAGAAGTCTGCCGGCGTCCCCACTAGCCTGAAGACTTTCACCACAGCCTTCAGCCAATCCTCAGCCACCTGCTGGTCCGTCCCTCCCTTGAACCTGGGTGGCCTCTAGCACTGGAACTCGTGCAGCACACTCAAGTGGCATGTATCCCCTACTGCTGGGGATGGTGGCATCAATGGCCCAATGTATGGTAGTACCGCTGGTGCCTCAACTGCAAGAGGGCCCTGTACTGAAGCCTCGTCGCTCGACAGGCTATCAGTACGCACATCCCTTTGGGTGTAGCTGGTCGTCCAAGAAAAGGCATCCTGAAAGAAACAACGTAACACGATCAAACGATTATACATGGTGAGATGACCTGGATTGAGCTGTTTTAAGGGAAAACCATTGAAAACACACACACAATCAGTGTTTTAGTGCACAAAGTCGAAAATCAGTTGTCAGGGTCCTGATGTATGGATACGTCAGCCGCCCGCACCAATACTGTACTCCCTGAACTGAAAACCACACTTGGTACTCTTAACACAAATGCTTCACAGAAAGAAAATATCAGAGTTATAAGTTCTGTGGTAGAACCGACTCCTCTGATACCAATTTGTCACGACCCGTCCTTGGGGCCCGTGCCATGACTACCCCAAGCCCGCCTTCCATAGGCCAGGGGCTGGTGACTAGCACCAAAGGCGTAAATCCCTGTAATAGGGAAGGCATTGCCTTTATAAAAGAGGACAAGAACCACAGAGTAAGCAAGCAGAAAAAGTAAACACTAAGTACAAGAGAAGTACTGAAAAGTAAATGGGCCAGAATACAAACCCAAATGAAAGTACAACTACTACTGAACGAAAGTACAACAGAAAAAGGCAACATCTGGAAGAAAGAAGCAGCTCCTGGGTCGTCCTCCTCGGATCCTACCTGAAGGGTAGGTACAGATAGCGCAGCTCCTGGATCGTCCGCCACGGATCCTACCTGAAGGGTAGGTACATATAGCCTCCTCAACGCTCTTGCCCGTCAACCACCTCCTTGTGTCGTCTCGCCGTGAAGTCCTCCTCCAGATACTGACTCCTCGTGTGGTCCACCTCCGGGTACCATCCAGTCCTCGAACACTCGGCCTCTATCAGCAATGCCTGTCGTCTGCAACCAAAAAAACGAGGTGCGGGCATAGACCGTGCAGGGGTGAGTATAACAATACTCAGCAGGGACCTCAAGACCCTCAAGGTCGTTCTAAAACCAACAAGGATAACCACAAAGAAGATATCAGTAGATAACCTCTACGTAGGTATATGCCCATACATATACCTAAGTTATCAAGTAACCCATCTCAATCATGAGGAAACACAAGGATCATGAAATCAACGGATAACCACTACCCAGGTATATTCCCATACATATACCTAAGTTATCAAGTGACCCATCTCAATCATGAGGTAAAAACAATGGTCAAAAGTATCATCTCAAACCAGGATTTTCATTATCGAAAACGTAACTGCTGAAGAGCTCCGTCTCTGGAGTGTACAGTGGTCCTGTCAGGACTCCGAGGTACTGCTCACTAACCTAAGAGTGCTGAGGTACTCCTCCTGTCGAGTACCGCGGGCCTGCCACCCAAACATAGTAGGGCTTCCCGCTGAGGTATGTCACCCAAACACAGTAGTGCACACCCCCTAGTAGCCTGCTAAGGTACTCTCCGGACGAGTACCGCGGGTCTGCACTGTCACACAGGTAGTGCTCCATCCGCCATGGGTCTGCACCCAAACAAAGTAGTGCTCTGTCCACTGGGCTAGTCGACTCACTCCAACTCGAGTCGGTCAAGCAGTCGTCAGGTCTCAGTCGGGTACACGGTCTCCGTACTCTGCATGCTTGTCTCCGGGAGGGTCCACTCCATGAGCTACAAGTCGATACTTCATGTATCTCAAAGTCCCACGAAGAAGTATCTCAATGGACCGCCTCGTCATAGGGGTCTCAACGCAATAGACGGCGCGTCAATCGGACACCCGGTCTGTGATTTATTTAGCATTTTTATCCCAAGGGCCCGGTTGGTTTCGTGAGCGAACCAATCCTAGCCGTATCTCAACTGTACCCAGAACTCTCATAGGGTATACCCAAAGAGGTCGTTTCTCCACGTGATCACCAACGCCGCTGACGGTTCGTCAAACAGACGTCCTGTCTGAAAGATATCAGCTTTTCCGTTCCATGGGCCCGGTTGGATTTCGGGTGCGATCCAACCCAGCCGCTATCCAACTGTATCCAAAACATGGGCGAAGAATGCCAAAAGTTCCTTCTAATCAAGAGGAAAACAACGACACAGATGGTACATCAATCGGACGCACGGTCTGTGAGTTATTGGATTTTTTGTTCCAGGGGCCCGGTTGGTTTCATGAGAAAGCCAACCTGACCGCACTCTGACGGCATCCAAACCTCGAGCGGATTAAGCCAAAAGATCCGTCTCACTTAGAAGAATCCATCAAAATTGACGGCACGTCAATAGGACGTCCGGAACTCATGTTACGAGCGTTTCTGCTCCGAGGGCCCCGTTGGTTTCGCGTACGAACAAACCAGCCCGAACCCAATGTTCTCCAAAACCTTTAGTGTAATATACCGAAACGACCTTCTCAGACCAAGGATCGCGTTTCCGCAGACGACATGTCAATCGGAGGTCTACAGCTCATGATATGGGCATTTGACCGAAAGTGGTCCGAAAACGGGGGTCTGGGCTCGGGCCGACCCGGCCCAACCCCCCCTGGGTCGACCGAACCGGGTCGACCCGAACCAGGCCGACCCGACCCGGGTCCGACCCGGTGGGGCCGGGCCGGGCCCGGCCTGACCGGCTGGCCGCGTCTCGGCCAGCGTGGCCGAGCTGATTTGCGGAGCGGGGTGCGGGATTCCCCCGCCCGCCACTGATTGAGGCCGGCTGCAGATCTGCCGGCCGCCAACCCTCCGGCGGCGCGCCACTGCGCCGCCGCCGCCTTCCGCCGAGCACCGGACGCGCTCCGGTGGTCCGTTCCTCCTACCGTCTTCGCCTATGGTCCCCCCAGGACTCCACCTTCACTGCGAAGGGATTCAAATGCCAAAACGGCCTGCTTTGTCGTTTCCCATCAATCCGCATGTCAAAACGAAAAGCTTTATCTTTGTAGTTTTCCAGCGTGACCCGATGGTGCCGCGCCCCTTCGCCGCGGCCCGACTCTGACCTTGGTTATTTGGTTTTCTTTGACGTGGAGCGACGGTGTCGCGTTCTTAAACTTCCTTCCACGACGCGTCTCGGCCAGCGTTGCCGAGCCGATTTGCAGAACGGGGTGCGCGACTCCCCCATCCGGCGCTGATTTAGGCCGGCGGCGGATCCGCCGGCCACCAACCCTCCGACGGCACGCCGCCGCGCCGGCGCGGCGCGCTGCCGCCACCTTCCGCGGACCACCGGACGCGCTCCGGTGGTCCGTTCCTCCAGCCTTCTTCACCTATGGTCCCCCTGGGACTCCACCTTCACTGCGAAGGGATTCAAACACCAAAACGGCCTGCTTCGTCGTCGCCCGTCAATCCGCATGTCAAAACGAAAAATGTCGTCTTTGTAGTTTTCCAGCGCGGCCCGATGGCGCCGCGCCCCTTCACCGCAGCCCGACTCTGACCGTGGTTCTTTGGTTTTCGTCAACACGGTGCGACGGCGTCGCGTTCTTAAACTTCCTTCCATGACGTGGCGCGACGGCGTCGCGTAATACTTGTCGTGTGATTCCCGCATGGTGCGATGACACCTCGCCATTCCGATCCATCCACAAATAATCAAACATGAACATAGGAGGGGGGTTCGGTCGTGTTTGTATGGTCCGACCCCCCTCTCGTTAAACGATATCATCTAGTCGAAAATCCACAATAATCGATAAACTAGATTCATGAACGGAAAAATAATTAAATAAAAATAATTCCCTACCTCGGTTCAGGAACGGTGTTCGTCAACGAGCCGCAGAGGACGAGCGTCATGGAGGTCAGGCGTTGCAGGAAAAGAACGACGATGTCGCGAAGAGAGGATTCAAAGTCGTTGACGGCGATTTCGTCACGGAAGAAGAATGTTGCGTCGCAGATATGACGTCACGGAAGAACCGTTTTCTTCGGCGGAGAAGTTCTTCATTGAAGAATAGTGTTCTTCACGTTCTTCATCTAGGAAGAAGATGTTCCTTAGCTTTTGCTCCAAAAAAATCTCTCAAACAACCCGACACCAACCCCTAATAAAATAAGTTCTAAACTTATTTTATTAACACACTAATGCATTTGAAATTCAATTGTTTGAATTTCAAAAACTTACAAGTAACTCACCAAATTTATTACAACAAGTTGTCAAATATTAATGAAGGTGAGTTAATGGGGAGTTAGGAATGTGAGGGGTTAAGAGGGTTAGATAGTTTAAGGAATTTGAAAAGGTGGGGGGTTCGTGTGGTCCCCACCCTTTCAAATATCCACACATGGGAAGTTGGATGGATGTGGGCCCTCCACCAACTTCCCATGGGAGAAATTAACCACATAACATGAAATAAAATTGATTCAACAATTTTATTCACTTTTTTTTAATCCCCAAAATTTAACTTCTTCTCCCGCACAACGTCAACTACAATAACGGTTCCCTTAATCGATTACCGGCGTTGCGAGTTCATCGGTGCCATTATATTTCAATTCCGAGCACCGGTTCAAAAGATAGGAAAACCCGATCGTTCGTTCACTGAACGTACCCGGGCCAAACTTCGGAAATTGATTCCGGGCACTCCGGGCCTCGAAATCAAGTGCCGTAAGAAACCGCATTATTGTAAAACCCCAAAGAAAATTTAGAAAAAATTTCCCTTGAATTTTACGGGTCTTTACACTTAAATTGATATAATAGCATGAATGGAGGGATAAATATTTCTGGTTTGGTCCTAGAGAGTTTCATGAAATGGATTGGATTTTATTTCATGTACTTTAATTTTTAAATATGTTTGTTATTTTAATATTTCCATTCGATGAGTTATGTTCTTCTTCTTTGCCAAGTTTAACAACGACACATTCCGAGTGCTAGTACGATCCAATTACTTGGAGTGATCTTGAAATTTATCCTATAAGTATACTGGGGATTATCCTTGTAATTGTGTAAGAACTAAATTGGTGAATGAGGTTGTGGAATTATCTTGTTTTATGGATTCATCGTGAATTAGTGATCTCAAACCTTATAAGAAACAAATGCATGTAATCCACCCCAAGCAACAACCTAGGATCAACCCATATTTATTAATTGTTTTAGATTAAGTAAATTTTTCATTTTTAATTGTTTTTAATTTAAATAATTAGTTTTCTAATCAATTCAAACCCAAGTTGGCTACCTCATAGCCCACTCTCCAACAAATCATAGTGTCTAAAGGTTACTTCTTCGTTCCCTGTGGATTTGACCCCTACATTTACTACATCGACCGCTTCTACTAGTAGGGTAAATTTGGGTGCAACCAAAATTTTTGCTCCATTTCCAGGGACCAAGTAAGTTACCTTAGACACTCATCTTCTTTTCTCATCTCAAATTCTCTATTCTTACCCTAATTTATCTTCTATATTCCCCTTTCTATTTCTGTGTGTCCAATGAATCCCAAAACCAATTTTCTATCAACTCCAATGTATTATCTTCGACATCGACCAAGGCAATAATCAACAGTAAAATCAATATTTGGAATCACCTCACATCGGGAATTTCATCGACCAATCCTTCATTGAATACACCACACCAGATGAGATGTACAATCAATGGGATGCTGGTTGTTTAAAGGATCAATTTACATACCTCTAAAGGATGATTCAAGAGATCAAAATTAATGAACTTCAGGATATCCAAACATCTATTAATCCTAATTCTGAAAAAATTATTGAACATTTGTCTGAAAAAATGGTTAAAATGAATTTAGAAGTTTCATCACTGACATTATAAATACAAATCATTGAGACTTATGAGGAACCCATTACCATTCAAGATGTCATTTACTCATCACCAATAGAAGAATACTTTATCCCAAAAAGCATTTATGAATTTAAAAAAGAACTAAACTTTGGATATGGGATAACTGAAGAAGATCAAGGAAATGATGAAGGGTCTTTAAATCAGAAGGAAAATGATTTTTTGGACTCAAAAGTGGAAAATTTGACATCATGGATTGAGTTTCCTGAATATAACTCCATTGATAAATTCTCAAAAGTACCAATAATTGAACCATTAGAAGAGATCACAAATAATGAGTCCATACCCATTCTTGATATTCAACTGGACAATTTTGGGGATGAATCATATTTTCAAAAGGAACTAATTATTTCATATTGTTTTTCAAAAGAAACAAATTTCGATTCAAATTTCAATTCTTCTTTGGAAAAATTCAATCGAAATGAACTAATAGTTATAATCCTTACTTATCAACCCAATAATCCCCCCATTTATGACAACTAAGACCATTCAATTGTCTTCCATTTTCATCAATAATCTCACAAAGTAGGATTGAGCCTTGAAATCTTAGGAAGTACTCCAGATGAAACACAATCAACCATTACTGAAATTCCTTGGACTTTCACACTCATTGTTAAACATGGTATTTAACATGGAAAAAATTATAAAAAAATAATTAATCTAAATATTTTTGAGGTGGAAAAAAATGGGGTCCTAAAAATGTTGAAAGTTGGAATTGGATTATTTTGGGGGTTCAAGATGAGCTAACAATGTTAAACAAAAGCGCTGCATGGGAGTAAACCCTTGGTTTTCATGTTTCCAATCATTTTGAATGATTTTTTTTTCATTTAAAAAAGTACCATAGGCTGTTGACCTATTATTAAATTATGAGTATGGATGGGTATGAAAGGGGAGCACCATATTCATCCTTGTCATGTGGCATGATCTCTGAGTAATATCTTACCCAGAAATTTAAAAAGAATACAATGCATCATCAATTTATTTTGTTTTATTTTATAGGCTAAAAAAATTTAAAAGGATACGTCGTAGTTCATTTGGAAAATCCCATCACAGCCATCCAATCCACTGAGACTCGAATCTTGGATTTAAGGGAGACTATGACACACACTTTCATCATCAACCACAAGGTGAATTAATTTCATTATTATAATTTTCAATTTTCTCTTTGAACACCTCTCCCATACCCCTTTCTAAGTTATCTATAAACACTAGGGACAATGTTATTATATGTTGGGGGGAGATGAAATAAAAAATGATTTTTTAAATAAAAACATGCATGAAAAAATATTCCATTACCCTTGAACATGATAACACACATTGCAAACTCTGAAATTGGATATCAAATAATTGTTCATGACTTGATTCTGATTTTAATGCATGTTTATTTCCATGAGATTAGTTTTTGGAAATAACGGTTGTCCGATGTGATTTTTAAAAGTTTACATTTTCATACTCTTAATAAAAATGACACAATGCACGTCTATAAGATCTTAGGTGAAAATTTAAGTTCTTGGGTCCCTTTCATTATATCATAGTGTTATAGGGTCACTTTTAGTTTAATTTCAGTATGCAAAAAAATATTAAAAATATAATGACCCCATGGAGAAATGTTTTGTCCAAATACATGGCATCCGGAACATGGAAATCCTAACTCCATAGTTTTCTTGCCCAGAGTTAGGCTTTATATCTCTATTATAGAGCATGGAATTGAAAATATGTGTGGTGTCCGACACTTGTGGATCGTGACTCCATAGTTTTTTTGCCCAGAGTTAGTCTTTTCATATCTATTGTGGTTAAAAAAACAAACAAAAAATAAAAAAAATTGGATACTCATCTTAAGGTTAAATGTGATTCCCACATAACGCTTCAATTTTTTTCCTCTTGAATAATAAAATGGGCCCCATTTCTTTTGTGATGCACAACACTTTATCATGATTATTTGAAATTGGATGAAATGTGGTGATGAATTTGAAAAAAATAATTGGATTCGGCTTTGGATATTCTTATGGACTTAGCTTGTTTTAAATAATTTTTATGGGCTTCAAAATTTTTTTGTTATGAGGTCTTTGGGTGAGAAATGTGTATTAAAATGTTTTTGGAAAAAGGGAATTCAAATTTCATATTTGATATATATTTTTCTCAGGCTAGAAAAACTCAAGTTGGGGGGCGTGATTAGCCACAAAAAGTGGATAATATTCATTGTCAATTTCTTAATAATAATGTTTTCCAATGTCCATAAACATAATTTTTTGTGCATTATAGAAATTGAACTTCATTTCTCATCTGAAATTCAATTCAAGTTTTAAATGCAAATTTGGGCCAAATCATTCATCTGTTTGTGGAAAAAATTATATTCATTTTCTGAATTTTATATTTTTGGATATGATTTATCACTTTGTTTGGAACATTTTTTCTTTTAGTATCGATGGATGAATCCCAATGTAAGGTGGATATTTTTGGGGATGAATGCAGAACTTTTCTGGAGAAAGCAAAATGGGCCTACGACCCATCAAAAAAAATTAGGGACCACACACGAAGCCCAATTAAGCTCAAATTTTTACTGAAGAAAGATAAAAATATGGGGATCATTTTATTAACCTATTTCTGGAGCTAATTCTGAATTTTTCATGATGATAAAGGGATCTTAAGTTGAGATTTAAATGGTGGGCCCGATATGAATGCACATAAAGTTGTCCTACCATTTCCACCATAACTTCCAAAAGGCTACACCAAATTTCCGGAAATGTTTAAAACTAATAGAGGATAGATGTAAGAGCATATTTTGCTTAAAAAAACCCTCCGTATTCGGATTCTTTAAATTAAAAATTCATACATCAAAACGTTGGATGAATCTGGATGAATTTTCGGGTCAACATTGAAACGTCAAATTCCCTTAATTTTCTCACCCTCCTTTTGACTCTATAAATTAATGGGGATGTAATTTATTTTGGTGGGGTGTCTCAATGACTTCTAATATTCTTATATAAGGATATGTGGGTGAAGGGAATTATCATCTAATATTTTTCTTTTCGATTTAATTTTTTATTTTTCTTTCAATTGTAATTTCCTACTTTCATTTTGTAATCCCATCGTAAATTTCCCTAATGTATTTTTTTATTTCACGTTAAATATCTTAATAAAAGTTATTCTTCTTCTTCACTTTTTATTTTTCTTTTATTCACATGTTTATACCATTGAATTAATGTTCGAATTTATTCACACGAACACTTGTAAATTTCTCACACAATGGCGGAGTGTTCATTTTTATTAATGTTTTTCTTCTTCAATCCAACTTCTTTAAGTCTACTTGTCACTTCCATTGATAAAATATCATCAATGGAGGGATAAAAATTTATGTTTTGGTCATAGAGAGTTTCATGAGATGGATTGGATTTTATTTCATGTACTTTAATTTTTAAATCTGTTTGTTATTTTAAGATTTCCATTTGATGAGTTATGTTCTTCTTCTTCTTTTCCAAGTTTAACGATGAAACATTCCGAGTGCTAGTACGATCCAATTACTTGGAGTGATCATGAAATTGATCTTATAAGTGCATTGGTGATTAACCTTATAATTGTGTAAGAACTAAATTGGTGAATGAGGTTGTGGAATTATCTTGTTTTATGGATTTATCTTGAATTAGTGATCTTAAGCCTTATAAGAAAAAAATGCATCCAATCCACCCAAAGAAACAAGCTAGGATAAACATATATTAATTAATTGTTTTATATCAAGTAAATATTTCTTTTTTAATTGTTCTTTAATTTAAATAATTAGTTATCCAATCAATTCAAACCCAAGTTGTCTACTTCACAGCCCATCCTCCAACAAATCATAGTGTCTCAAGGTTACTTCTTCAGTCCCTGTGGATTCTACCCCTAAATGTACTACATCGACCTCTTTTACTAGTAGGGTAAATTTGTGTACAACCAGCTCCTCTCTAGAGAGAACCCAAGTTAATTACTATAATTCATTTTAACATAGTATATTATTGTTTTTTATACACCCCATTACATACATGTGTCTACATTCCATGTTTATTCACATTGTTTTATGATGTTATTTCTTACCAAAAGAAAAGATCACGTTTCATGTTTTTTAAAGCATATTACTAAAGTGTTTTAAAGATATTTTTCTACCTAGAAAAGGGTTTTGTGTAAGATATTGGCTTATTTATTTATATATCTAAACATTTTGTCGTCATTATGTAAAGGTTTATTAGAAAACAACGTGCTTTGTAATTTATGTATGATTTTCCACATGATGGTATGTTTCATTATTATTTTATCACATGTATGCTTTATAGTTTATCCACGGATAGATTGATTATGCATTAATGTGACCTCAAATGAACTTGTTATATTTCTTTTAATATCAATATGAAAGGAATATTGTTATTTGATAGTAAAAATATTTGGAAAAGTCAGACAATTCTATGAAATGAATAATCTTATAATAACACCATATAATTAACTATATTAGATGATCACATAAGAGACAATACATCATCGTGGATGAGAGTGTGAAATCGATCTAGCAATATTAGGGCATCATTTTTGGTTATCTCCTTCTCGATCAAATATGGTGAATCTCAAACTTTTCCCATGTTCTTAAGGCCACTCCATCTCATTCCCTCTCCCACTGAACTTCAGTATCCCTCATTTATGCAACCTGTTGATGTCACGTATCTTAGTGGCTGGCCATTAGGCATTGGGAAATATCAAAACTCTCCAATAGGTGTCTATGATTCTTAATAATAGTTAAAAATGGTGTTCATATAGTACACTAGATCAATATATGCTTCCCATGATATGTTAACAGATGCACATGATGTGATGGCATGTGTGCATGGAAACCGTAAGGCCTGGAAGCTTCCACATAGGCATTTCCTCGCTTCTATTAATACCACCATATTCACTGATTCTATTTGCGATGGGCTCTGAACACTCTTGAACTTCAAATCAAGAGTCTTCTCAGCATAAAAGGATGACCTGATAACCACAATCTTCTTCAATGTTCTTTTCAATCTCTCGTTGAAAGTGCCTTTCGTACCTTAGCGCCTGCTGAATTCCATCTTAGGATAGTTTTTGTATATCAACTAAATACATCATGCAACTATATAATGTATATTGAACTAGGTCAGTTATAGGTAACATACAAATCCCCATGATGAAACCATTGATGCATTCCATAATGTTTGTGGTCATGTGTTCATACCTCTTCCCCCCCATCATATGCCCATATTCATTTTTCTTTTTAAACCTAACACATATAATCATACATTTCTTGATTAGCCTTGCAGATTTTTTTTCAAAAAATTCTTCAAAAAACTATTTATCTGGATCATATTCTACACATAAGTGATCATATTTCACATAAATAGATTTTATATTTACATTTAAATAGTAACAAATAACGAAGAAATTGTATACATATCCTCATGATTGCCTTATTTATAGGTTCATTGTGGAATGTTTTCCTCATATTTCAATCAATGTGTCTAATACAATACCGATGATATATATTTGGGGGTCTCCATGTATCAGGGTCTGCATTGATTGCCTTAATGATTTCCTGATGTCAATCAGATATCAAATAGACACCCTGAATGCAGGTGAAATGGTTACTGATAAATCTCAAAAACCATCTCCATGATTCCTAATTTTCCTTCTCCACAATGAGAAAGGCATGCAGAAGAGGTGAAAATTTTCTATCTAGGGTTGTGGTAATCAACAATACACCCTTGTATTTTCCATATAGAAACATTCCATTAATCTGAATGAACTGTTTACCTAATTGAAATATAGAGATACATGGTAGGAATTCCCAGAACAACCAATGAAATTGAACAGAAGATAGATCATGTTGGTTATCTTGAGACAAAAGTTCATTTGTATCAAGATGGAATACAACTTGGTTATTTTTTCTCAGTATGGATATGAATTATGGAAACACTCAATATGACTCATCCCAATCTCCACAGACCTTCACAATTACCTTCTGTTTCACCATCCACACCTTATTATAGGAAATATTATAACTGAATTTCTGTTCTATCCTCTCTTTCACATGGGATATAAGAACATCATGGAATATCCTAATCATCTCAATGACAATGTATGGAACAAATTCAGCATCCAATGATGTATGATCTGGTGTCAGGCTTGGCTGAAGGAAAGTATGAGCTGCCTCAATCCTTGAGATTCTTCAACCTCCAAATGAAATATATGGAATCACCCTTAAAAGGAGTCTACAATCATCCCCATACTTCTCAAACCATATGATATATTTATTATGGCATGATTCTTGATCTTTATATCTGTAGTTCCTCTCAATATAAAATCTCTTTAGCATGCTTTCTAATGCATCTTTACTTGAAAAATTTCTTCCAACATATAAGGTTTTTTCCATCTCACTAAACCTATCTAGTAAAGCTCTGGGAAACATAGTTGCGGGTGTGAGAACATTGCAGTAAAATTTAGGAACATGTGACATTGCTTCTGACCAATATGCAAAGAGTGGTAGAAGATTGATTGTGGGTCAAGGATGATTTACAATTAATGAATTTCTAGAAACTTTCTCCCCAATTTCAACTGCTCCCTCCTCATCAAAACGTTTTTCAACATTTGTTCCATTATTATAGAAACCCTTACTAGAAGTCAGATTTACATGTTTATCTAAGAGATCATCTAGGTTTTATTCTTCTGCATCATTTGGAATAGGCTCAATTTCATGGGGTAGACTATTTGTTACCACTCTTGTAAGTCTAAATATTTGTACAATTGGATGTTGTTGTTTTAAAGTAGAAACATCAATATATAACTCCATCCTGATACCATCTGACCACTGAGAAAATTAATTTATTTCATGGATCCACAACACATCAGCAACTAATGGACAAGCTAGATGCCACAACGTTCTTGGGAATTGAAAATGTATATAGATCATAGACTTGATCTCTTGATCGGGTCCCAAATTTAAGGAACAAAAAATTTTGTATTGAAGGTCACTTAGGGTTACAAAATTATTTGTACTAACCACTGTTTTCGGTTGTGTACTATAAGAATCTCCTCGATCAGTTTGAATAACCTCTATATAGTAGTAAATACAGGAAACCATGACTCTCTATATCAAAAAGGTGTTTTGATCAATATTCTGATAGTATAACTAATCTTTATGATACTAAAATTTTAAACCATCTTCTTATATACTAAAATATGATACTAATGTTTCTTATTATGATTTTTAACTAGATAATCATTCTTTATTCCCTATTTGATCATTACTATGTTATTCTTTAGTTGATCATTCTTTGATCATTCTATAATCATTCCTTATCTAATCATTAATCATATAAAATTCATTAGCTAATGATTATTATGTAATCAATAAATTTATTAATTTTTTAATCCTAAGTTATTCATAAATTAATCTATACTTAATCATTCCAAATTATAACTATTATTTCTAAACTATGATACTAATATTTCTTAGTATAGTTTTTTAATTAGTGAATCATTATTTAATCAGTAGTTAATCATTACTAAGTTATTCATTATTTAATGTATTTTTCCTTATCCATTTCATTTTATATGATCATAATTCTTATTTTATCATTGATAAATATTTTAATTTTATGTATTATTTTCTTAGGTATTTTAGTAGTTTATAAATAAAATATGAATCATCTAAATCATATCCCGTGGGAGTGTCAAACCGGGATGCAACAAGGGCCATTATCGTGTAGCAGGTTACCCCGAGTCAGGCCCAAGAAACCTTTTCAGAGTTGTTACTCCTAGGTAAATTTGTTCAAGAGCTACATGCACTTGTTTGTATCCAGATAAAGATTTTATTGCTTAGATAAACACATAATCTTTATGCTACCAAAATTTTAGAACGTCTAATCCTAAGTTATTCATTAGTTATTCTGTACATAATAATTACTAATAATAGTTATTATTTAAAACTATATATAACTAAATAAACTAATTAATAATTAAAATATTTATAACTAAATAATCTACTTATTAAATTAAAAATTTAGAAATAACTAAAAACAATTAAATTAAATAAATAGATAACTTTAAATTAAAAAAATACCTCTAAATGATGATTCATGAAAAATTGGGACTTCTTTTAGACCACTGGATCCACCGCACACAAAAATTACTTTTGTAGAGATAGAAACACTAGAATATAGAGAAATGAGTGGAATTGAAAGTGAGGAGAAGGGGGAGGGGGTGTTACCTTTTATAGGGTGTTAAGGCAAAGGCAGGATCGAGGGTGCCACCTTTAGCCTTTATGTCAAGCGAAAGGCATAAGCCCCGATGCAGCCTTTCACATTCGGTTTAAAAAAAACATAGAACCCCACACACTGCCTTTTCCATGTCATAAATCCAGGGAAAAAGGAGGTGGGGGATGGGGAAGGTGGAAGGCGTGCTCCAACCTTTCATGCCTTTTTAAAAAAAAATAACATACAATTTTTTTTCCAGAAAACATATAAAAAAATTTGTATTTATACTCTAAGGTAAATGTGTGTTGGAAATAAAAACTAACATTTTCCCATGCACAAAATATTCCTCCATACGGCTATGTTTTTTTCCCATACATCTCTTCCTATTCTCCATGCATTCGTTACATATCCCACGCATGCTTTTAATAATTCTTTTTTTGTTCCTTTAATAAATGATATGTTGTTGGAGTCTTTTTATTTTGTTTTGGAATGGTACATAAAAAGGGTCTTTGTAGTCCATTGAATCATATTTTGAAATATAATATTGCAAGATTTTTATGAAGTTCTTCCTTTTCTCACGTGAATTAGGCATTGTAATGCCAAGTGTTGTCAAAAAACTAGTATTAGAGGCAGTTCCAAGGCATCCCCAATTTTTTGAAGATGGCCATTGCAATCTAGCTTTATGTTATAATGTTGTATAAGGACAACTATGAAATGTGGTGAATCCAAATTAATGCATTTTTTGGGTCACAATAACTATGGGATATGATCACTGATGGGTATATAGTTCCCACTATAGAAGAAGAAGCCACATTCAGAAATTAAGAAAAGACGGATGTCAAAAATCAAAGGCAGAAAGACAAAAAGGCGTTGTTCCTCCTCTATCAAGGGTTGGATGAATCAACTTTTGAAAAGATTTCCGAGGCAACATCAAGAAAGAAATCTTGGAATAATTTTTCCACTATCTTCAAGGGTTTTAATCGAGTGAAGCGGGTTTGTCTTCAAACACTAAGAGTGGACTTCGAAGAGGCACACATGAAGGATTGTGAGAGTATATTTGACTACTTATCATGTTTAATAGTTATTTTTAACAATTTAAAAATAATTTTTAAAATATTTGAGGTCATTAGTTTCATTGAAAAAGCACTTTGATCTCTCATAGCCAAGTTTGAGCATGTGATTGTGGAAATCAAAGAATTAGAAGACTTAGAAAAACTATCTATTGAATAATTTATGGGATCACTTCAAGTGCTTGAGAAACTAATGAAAAAGAATGTGGGTTCAACAATTGATCATTCCTTAGGGTCCTTGTTGACACTACAAGAACAAAAGAATGTCCAAATACAATGAGGCGATCATCGAGCAAGAGATATATGGCATGGATATCATTCAAGCCATAAACATAAGCGATGACATTTTACTAGCTTCAATGGAAGAGGAAATGGTGGAGGCTAATTCACATGTGGACGTGGAAACACAAATAATGTTCAATGTCACAATTGTAATAAATTCGACCATTATGACTCTAAGTGTTGGAGAAAAAATAGAACATGATAAATGATCCAACTATGCCGAACCATCTCACCATGAATAATAAGTTACCAAACTACTCCTCACATAATAAAAGGCTTGTGAACAGCCAAACTTGTGGTATCTCAACACGGGTGCAAGAAACCATATGATTGGAAACAAATAGTTGTTCGAGGAAATCAATGAAGAAGTTCATGGGACGTGAGTTTTGGCGACTCATCATAGGTACCCTTGATTGAAAAAGGAAAAATTAAAATCTATCAGAAGAATGGTGAGTCGAATTACATATCAAATGTGTATTATGAACCAAACATGAAAAATAATATCATTAGTATTATCAAACTCCTTAAAAAGGGGTATGTCATACACATGGAGAAATATTCATTTTCTATAAGAGATTCTCACATGGGACTTTTTTCTCAAGTCCAAATGGAAAAGAATCACAGGTTTTTGGTGAATATTAATACAGAGGCCGAGGAGTGTCTCTTTGGACTCATGAAGAATGATTCATGGATATGGAATCAATGATTTGGGAATCTCCATTTGAGTAGCCTTAAAATTTTATCCTCATCAAGCATGGTGTGTGGCTTACCGATGATTGAAGATCCAAATCATGTATGTGAGGTGTGCACACTTGGTATGAAACAAAGGAACTCTTTCCCAAGTGGAGTGTCCAGACGAGAAAAAGAACCAATTCAGTTAGTTCACACTGATATTTGAGGACCACTTGAAACATACTCACTTTGAAGTAATAAGTATTTTATTTCCCTCATTGATGATTTCCGCAGAAATCTTTGGGTTTATAACATCAAAGAAATTTTTTCTATTTTTTCTATAATTAAAATTCTCACAGCTCATGTCGAAGCAGAAAGTGGTCACAAAATCAATGTAATTAGATCTAAATGAGGTGGATAATACACCTCAAATTCATTTAAAAATTTATGAAGGGAACGAGGCATCAAGAAAAAATACGTTACATCCTACATGCCACAACAAAATAGAATTGTAGAAAAAAAGAACCACACCATCGTCAACATGATGAGGACCATGATGAAGGAGAAAGGGATGCCAAAGAGCTTCTAGGAAGAGGTAGTTGCATGTACTATGTACCTTTTCAATCGGTGTCCAACCAAGAGGATCAGAAATTTGAAACCACAAGAGGTGTGGAGAAGCTACAAACTGAGCATGGTGGAGCGAAGAATCTTTGGGTGAGTCGCCTATGCTCAAGTTCCAGAACCAAGAAGAAGGAGGATTGATGATCGCGGCGAAATGTGAATCTTCATCGACTACAGTGAAGTATCTAAAGACTACAAACTCTATAATCCAATAACCGACGAATTAGCGGTGAGTAGAGATGTGGTATTTAGTGAGGAAGAATCATGGAAATAGAATTATGAAGAATCAAACAAAGAAATCCCAGTCGAAACAGAAGATCTCAAATAAAGGCATGATCATCAGGAGAAAATTCCCGCAAAACCTTCCTTAGGAACATCATCAGTACACAAAATTATAGAAGTAAAATACATCACTCTTGAAATCACTTCATAAAGTGGAAATTTGGGTAGCTTGAACTCACATTTGGTGCCTATAAAGATGAAATACTTAAGTGAAATCTATGAGAAAACCAAAGAGGTAAATATTTTTTTCTTGTATAAAGATCATGAGCCTCTGACATTTCAGGAAGACATAAGGGAAGAATATTGGAGAATCTATATGGAATAAATAATACACACCATATAGAAAATAAAACATGGGATATGACTAAACATCCTAAAATAAAAAATAGAATTAGTGTTAAATGGGTGTAAAAGATAAAGAGAAATATGGATGGTGAGATCGATCACTATAAGGAAAGGCTTATATCCAAAGGGTATAAACAGAAGTATGGAGTGGACTATGAAGAAATCTTCACTCCTTTTTCTCACCTTGAAACTGTAAGGATAATTATCTACCTTGCATTTCATCATAGATGGATAATCTACCAACTGTATGCAAAGTATGCATTCTTGAATGGAATTCTAAAAGAAGAGATCTATGTTGACCATCTTAAAGGATTTTTTATGAAAGGATAGGAACACAAGGTTTATCAACTGAAGAAATATCTCTATAGGTTGCAACAAGCTCCACATGATTTGAATGCATCCATTGAAAAATTTATTCAAGAGAATGGATTTTCTCAATGTCCATATGATCATATAGTTTACATTAAAAATAACGATCATGGAGATATAATTATAGCATGATTGTATGTTGATTATTTTTTGTGTATACGGAATAGCCGAATGACGTTTACTAAATTCAAGAAGGCCATGTTTAAAGAGTTCGAGATAACCGAAGGAGGTATCATGTTATTTTTTCTGGGCATAGAAGTAAATAAAAAACATGGTGGAATCTGTATATCTCAGAAGGAGTATGCCAAGGAATTTCTTGAAAAATTCAAGATTACCAATTGCAATGATGTGAACACACCTGTAGCAACGAGCTTAAAACTGAAAAAATATAGAGAAGGAAGAAGCGTTGAATCATCTTTGTTCAAGAGTATAATTGAAATCCTATGGTAACTCAAAATCACAAGTCTAGATATTGTCTACAGTGTTGGGCTTCTAAGAAGGTACATATAATCACAAAAAGTGTCACACTAGATATTAGAAAAAAAGAACCATCACATATGTCAAAGGAATAATTGAATTTGGAATTTTCAATCCATAGAATGATGAAGAAAATATATATGGATATTCGGACAATTATTGGAGAGGTGACAAAGATAAAAGAAAAAGAACCACTGGATATGTATTCTCTCTTGGAAAAAATACATTCACATGGAATTCAATGAAACAGAGTGTGGTCGCCTTAGCCACATGTGAAGTAGAGTACATGGAAACATATCCCACTATTTGTGAAGGAATTTGGTTAATAAATATACTAAAGTATATAAATAATATTTAGGATGGATCCATTTGTCAAATATGTTGATAATAAGTTAGAAACTGAACTAGCCAAAAATCTAGTGTAGCATGGAAGAAACAAAAACATTGACACCCATTATCATTTTCTGAGAGATCATGTGAAATAGAAAATGATAGAATTGGAATATTTCCATACTACAGAATAGGTGGATCATATTTTCACAATGGCATTATTGACAGATGAATTCAAACAATTAAGAAAAATTCTCAGAATGAAGTTGATTTTGGTTTGAAGTGGGGTGTTGGAAATACAAACCAATGTTTTACCATGCATCATGTCTTCCACCATATGGATATATTTCTCCTATGTCTCTCGTCCTATTATCCATGCATCTATTACATTTCCCATTCATGCATTTAATATTTATTTGTTTTTGTTCCTTTAATAAATGATATGTTTTTGGAGTCTTTTCATTTATTTTTGGAAGAGTCTATAAAAGTGGTCTTTTTAGTATGTTGAATTATATTGTGAAATATAATATTGAATGTTTTTTGTAAAGTACCTCTTTTTAACTAATGAATTAGGCTTTGTAAAGCCGAGTTTTTCCAATAATGTGAGGCCGAGTGGTAACTAGAAAATATAATAATACAAAACAACCATGGACTGAACTGAATTATTTATAGATCGAAGAATTAATATTATAGAGTGATACAAACAGAACACAAGGAATGAAAGATTACAAGGAAATAATGAAGAACACATAGATTTAATGTGCTACGGTCTCGTTGTAACCTATTTGCATGATAAGAGCACCATACCCCACACACAAGATTTATTCAACTCAAAGAAAACAAACACTACAAGGTGTAAAAAATCATCAAGAATAAGAAATTGGACCAAAAGTACAAAAGGGATACAAGGTTTGAAATGAAAAAAACCAAAAAAACCCCCCAAAAAGATTCTTACAGTTCCAGATGCTTCACAGTCTGACTATCCTAATCTCTTCAAGTAAGAATACCATCATGCTCAATATTCCTAGACACATCTCTTATTTCTCATCTCCATGATAAAAGAAATTCCACTAGGATCATCCACACATCTTCTACATTGGAAGGATATTGTCTCCACCGAAAAAACCCAAAACAATATGGAAGCAGGGGAGAAATGCGCTAGTACAACTCCTTGCTAAAGAAAGACTGATAATATAGGGTTTTTTCAAAGGGAAACTAGAATTAGATCCATATGAGAGTGGGAGAGATAGAATAATCCTAGAGACGAAGTGATCTGGGGTGAATGGGTCATCACTTTCCTGACACCGACATATTCTCAAAACTACACTCCCAATCAAAGAACACCACACACATGTCACCAGAACACAAACTGGGAGCCTCAGTTAAAAAAATTGTACATATGGACGATATTAATGCAATTTATAGTGAGAATTATTGATGGTCAAGAAACAATAGTAACCAAATATCTAACAAGGCACATGAGCGTGCATACAACAAGTTGGCTGAAAGGCCAAAGCCTAGTAAATAGGAGCCCAAACAGAACAATGGTCTAGTGGGTCCAATAATAACAACAGCATAAAATCCAAATAAATTTAGAATTTTAATAAATCAAAATAATATTTCATGCATGCATAATCAATATAAATGGTAGCGAAAACATGGAACAATTTCAATATGAAAAACAAGAAAAACTAAAATCCTTCATTCACAAATCTATTCCATTTTAAATTGAAAATGGTGATGTTATTGAACCTATGGTTATGAAATAGGAACAAATTTCAACTTATCTAAATAAAACTTGAACATATATAGGACTAAAAATTTACTCAAACTATCAGCTGGGTTTATGTCAGTGTGTGTCTTTTTGACACACAGAATTCCAAGTTCCACAAAATCTCTAATAAAATGAAACATAATATCTATGTTCTTTGATTTACCATGGAAAACTAAATTTATAGATAAATGAAGTACCACTTGACTTCTAGAATATTTATTAATAAACGAATTGTACAAGTGTAGTATAGAAGACAAACCCTTCAGCCATAAGGATTCTTTCACTGCTTCGGTCAAGGAAATATACTTGGAATCTATGGTTGACTGTGAAACAACATATTTATTATTGTGTTTCAATGAAATGGGACCACTATAGGTAGTGAGAACATAACCAGTAAGGTATTTTATGTTATCTATATTACCTACATAATTAACATCTACATATCTAGTAATAAATTCAGAAGAATCTACATCATTACCATAACACAAAGCAATATTAGAGATACAAAAAAGATATCTTAAGAGGAAATTAAGGGTACATAAGTGTTGATTACTAGTTGTGTACATGAATCTTCTTAAAGTGTAGATTACATAGGAAATATCTAGCCGAGTTTAGATCATGTGGTACATAACACTGCAAACTAAATTAGCATAAGGTATTTTAGACACAAAATGAATATCATCAGTTGCTATGGGAGACTATGTTAAAGGTAGTTTAAAATGGCGTCCTAGAGGTATATTTATTGGTTTTTTAGATTCAAACATATATAACTTAAGAATTTTCAAAACATAAGAATTAAAATATTAGTATAAAAGTTTATTTTGTCTATCCCTTATGATTTCAACACCCAATATTTTCTTACCTACACCTAAGTCATTCATTTAAAACCTTCCTTTTAATTTTTATTTGAAAAAATAAAAGTGGCTCATATTTTTAAAATGATAAGCATGTCATCAACATATAATAGTAGATAAATCATACAATTTCTGGTTGATTTAAAATAAACACAACATTAGAATGACTCATAATGAATTGGTTAGCTAACATGAATGAATAAAATTTTAAGTACCACTACCTAGAGGCTTGTTTCAATCCATAAAAGTATTTTTTTAAATAAAAACTTGATTCAATTTGAATTCATTAGGATAACCATCATTAAGATTTATATAAATTTTCTCATTAAAATCACCATGCATGAAGGAAGTTTTAACATATTACTATTCAATGTGCAAATCATTATAGGTAGTAAAGGATAATAAGAGTCTAGTAGAAGAATTATTTACAATAGGGGAAACAATTTCAGAGTAATCAATTCCCTCTATTTAGAGGAAACCTTTTTCAACTAACCATTATTTACAATATATTTTACTTCCCTCATTGTTATCTTCCTTTATTTTAAGTATAAACTTAGAACCAATTATTCTTTAATTATTTTTTTTTGTTAAAAATAGTAGAGATGTGGATATTTTTTAAAGCTTTTTTTCTTATTTAATGGAAAAGACCAACTGGTTTGATTATTTTTCATTTAGATCTTATCTATAAGTTTTAGGAACATCATCAACAAGAACATGGGCTACATGAAAGGCATAAGTTTCCATATCATACTGACTTAACCGAGAATGGAGTATGGGAAACCTCCTTTCCCTATCTTAGGAAAGATGGTAGTCCCTATTAGGGGTTGAAAATTCAGATTTAGAATCTGAATCTCAAGTGGATGAAGAATTATCCAATACGGTAGGTTGTTCATCTGGTGGAGAGGGCTGCATATGATCCAAAAACTGGCTGGAGACATAGTTTCATCATCCTTTTCAGGGGTTGAATCACTACTTCTAGGTGTGGCACTCTTCGTTTTATGAGGGGAAGAATCATGAAAGAAAAAATCTATACTTACAATTCACTTTTGATAAATGAGTTTATCTAACCAAATTTTGTACCCCTTAACACCACTGGGATACCCATCAAAGATACACTTTAGAGATCATGGTTCCAATTTTTAATCATTAACATGATCATAAGATGTAAAACCAACGAATCTTAAGTAAGAATAAGAAGGGGGCTTACCAATCCACAATTCATATGTTGTTTTAAAATAGTTATCTAAAGAAGGACACCTATTAATTTGGTGTACAAAAGTGATGGAAACCTCTACCTAAAAGGATTTGAGATGTCTTGAGCATGAAATCATGATCAGAATTCATTCTAGGATAATCCTATTCATCCTTCATCAAATCCATTTTATTGGGGATTTTCCCAAGCAGTAATATGTCTTTTAACACCTTCATATTCACAAAATTGTATAAAATTAGTGGATAGGTATTCGAACCCATTTTTTATTCTTAGAGTTTTTATTTTCTTTCAAATATGATTTTAACTAAATTTTTCTTGGATTTAAAAGTTTTAAAAACATGATATTTGTTTTTTTGAATTTAAATCCACAATTTCATATAAAATTCATAAATGAAGGTAACAAAATAGAAACCTCCCCCATGGGAGGAAGACCTATATTGAACCCACATATCAGAGTGGACATATTCTAAGTGACTAGTGGTTCTGAAACAATACCTACCAAAGCTAACCCTCTTGGAATTTCCTATCACACAATCTTCACAAAATGAAAGATTTATTGGTTTTAGGTCACTCAATATCCCTTGATTATTGAGTTCCTTAAGCCCATTGGAGATAACATTCCCCAATCCCATATGCAAAAGAATAGTAATATCAGTGTTGGTTGAATAGACACTACCCAACTGTTTTGAATGAGTCTTTCTATTCAATACAAAAAACCCATTGATTAAAGAACACATAAGAATAGTTATAGGGACTTTTTATATTCTATGAAAACCTATTTTATACCTAAAGGTTAACCCCTTTTATTCTAAGACACCAAATGAATCCATATTTCTTTGAAGGATGGGAACCCAATTCAATTGGATTAATGATAGTATGGTCGTCATTTTCTAACAAAATAGAACATATACCCTCAACCTTACACCTCTTATTATTACTTGGGTAGACATATAATTCTACCCTATCATCTAAATCTAAAAAGGACTCTCTAAAATAAATCATATTGATAGAGAAACTGGAATCAAGGACCCACACTTGATTTAGTGGATGGGTGGACACATTAAGAACCTCGACGGGTTCATAACTAGATTATACAATAAGGGACTAATAAGTGGGGTTTTTAGACTCTAACTCATGCTTGAATTTACTACACTCTGGTTTACTGTGCCTTGTATTATCATAATGAAAAAAGGTTACCTTTCTGTCCCTAGAATTTGTCCTAGGTTTAGGTTTTTTTCTTTTTTTCTTATCATTATTAAACTCTTTCTTCTTGTTTAAGTTTTAGGTCTAACCTTAGAGAACAAGATATTGGTGTCACCTTGGACTCTAGGTTTAGAATGTAGTTACTTAGAAAGAGGGTCTGATTTAACCTCTTTTAGGGTTAAAGAGGATCAAAAAAATATCATCGTCTCTACTAGGGTGTTGTAGGAATTATCTAAAGAGATTAAGAAGATCATTTCTTGATCCTTATAAAAAATAGGAACATTAATGTTGGATAACTATAACATGAATTTATTAAATTCATCTAGATTATATTTAATAAAAGTTATAGGTTTTATTTTAAATGTAAATATGTGTTGTTTTTTAAAAATACTACCTACTAATGAAACATTCAAGTAGAGTTTTTCAAGATTAAGACAAATTCCAGCTATTGTATATTCATAAGAAAGATCTCTAAGGACTTTATCAACAAAATGAAGCAAAAGGAAGATACGTGACTTAACGAACACATCAGGGGAAACATCAACATATTATGTAATAGGCTATCTAGTTTCATTTATAGTTATAATAGGATTCTAAGGCCCATATACGGTATAAATGAGGCCCTACTGAACAAGAAAGTCTCTCATCTCAATTCAACACAAATTAAAGCCATTTTCACCATCAAATTTCTAAATTTCATATATAATTATTGAAATGTTAACCCACAGAATATATGCTATGTTATTGTAGAAAATGTTAAGAATTCACCCCCAACAACGGACCAATCACTTGGGAAAACTATGTATTATTCAAAGGTATATGAAATGTAGAGAGATATGAATGAGAAAATGGTTTTAAATGATTAAAATCAGTAAATTACAATATCCATTTAAGAGTGATATTATTATGTAGAAAATTGATACCAAAAACTAAATAGTATGTATAGAAAATAGGAAACAATAGTTTAATTTGATAGAAAAAGAAAAGTAGTAGGGCTCTGATACATCTTTGTGAGGATGAGAGGTAACCCAAACAAAAGACGAATACCAAAAAACCAAGGACTGAACATAATTATTTTATGATTGAAGATATAAAAATACAGAGTGATGAAAATAGAACATAATAAGAAAATATTTAATGGAAATAAAAAAAACATAGATATTTTACATGATTCAGTCTTGTGGGGACCTACATGCATGGAAATAACACCACACACACACACATGCATTTTATTTAGCTTAATGATAAAAATGATACAGGGTGTAAATAACTAGAAAAAATAAGAAACAAAAACAAAATTAAGAAAAGGGATACAAGGATTGAATATAAAAAACCAAAAACCCCAAAAAGAAACTTACAGTGCCAAAAGCTTCACAGTCCATCTATCCGGATCTCTTTGAGCTGGAATACAATTGTGCTCAACATGCCTGGACATGTCTCTACTTTCTCCTATTCAATCTAGTGGAACTGTCACTAGGATTAGCCACATGTATTTCACTTGGGGAGTATATTTTCTCCACTAGAAAATTAAAAATGAGATGGAACTGGGGGGAAACATGCAGGGACAAGTTAACGCTAAAGGAGGACTGGCGAGCTAGGGTTTCACTGAAGTAAAACTGGAAGTAGAGCCACACAAGAGTATGAGAGATCAAATCAGCCTAGAGATGAAGTCAATGAGGGTGTATGGGTCATCACTCCCATAACAATAGAATTGCCTCGAAACCACATACCCAATTAGAGAATGCCACACACATGTTGTTAGAATAGAAAACTAGCACCACAGTTAACAAACAAGAAAAATGGATGAAATTGATGAAATGGGTGGTGAGAATGATCAATAGCTACGAAATAATAACAACCAAATAGACAGCGTGTCATAGGAGCATGAAGACAATAGGCTGGCCAAGTGGCCAAGGCCTAATAAACAGGATCCCACACAGAATAACGACATAGTGGGTCAAATAATCCCAACAAATGAAAATCTAAATAAATTGAGCATTTGAATAAATCTAAATAACATTACAGGAATGAATAATAAATATAAATAAGTGAGTAAACATGGCATGATTTTAATATGAATATAAGGTAGAATAAATTCTACAATTCAAAGTAAAGAGATAGGAAATCATTTTTTTCTATTTTGAGGATATATAAAAACTCCACCAACTTTACTCTCCTGTGGTATATATCACTGAAGAAAACATTCTTTAAAATTCAAAAAATTAATCATCTTCTCCAATGAAATTAATCATCATCATCTAGAATTCATCAACCCCTTAAAAGTCTTTTTAAATAATAAAAAAATATCAAGTAACAAATTATAAAATATTTAATGTTAAATTTAGGATTTATGTTTAATTTGGATAATGACTTGAACATCATTTAAAAAGACCAATAAAAATATTTATATCATAAAAACATCATTGGACTTAGATTTGATGAGGGAAAACTACCAAATATTAGACCATTAAAGTGAAATTTTAAAAAATAATAAACTAAAAAAATACATGAAACATGTGTTGGGGGAAAAAACTTCAGCCGTAGTAAAAATTAGTCAAAAAAACTTGAAGTGGAATGGTTCAACCTCATCCTACATCACCAATGAAATCTGAAACTTTATTCTTATATCCAAAATTATAATTATCTCTTAGAGATATCATCAATAAAACACATGTCACTCAAACCTGAAGGAATATTATCACTCACTCTCATGATCACACCATCTTTTGAACCACTATTCTTCATAATAAGGTAATTTCATCAGATCTCTACTATTAGGGTGAATTTTGATACATATAATCTTCATCGATCTCGTTGCACACAATTTTTGACACTATGTTAGTCATCATCGATGTTTTTGTGCCCATATATGTTAAAGTTGTATTTGTTGTCAATAAGGTTATAAAGAAGTTAAGTCAAAGTTATTGTAATGAGATACTAAGTGAGATTCTTCCATTATACATGGAAACAAAACCAAACTTCGACCCTTTAACAATGCACAGAAAGAGATTTAACAGTGATAAAAAGCATTGAGGTCCTCAGCACCCTAAAAGGGGGAACTTTATCAGTGCTAAAGAAGTACTGATAAAGGGGGGCCTTTATCAACACTAAAAAAGTGATGATAAAGGGCACACTTTATCAATTCCTTCATTAGTGCTAATAAAGTCCATAATGGTGAAGTGTGTTATTTTAATAACATCACAATATATCCAAAAATCCAATATACACCTATATGAAAACACACCTCTATGAAAACACATAATTTATTTGAAATAAATTTTACATCAGAAATACAAAAAAATCACAACTATATACATTTCAAATAATGTTCAATACAATTACATTTTCGATTACTATCTACAAACATCTAATAACATTAATGTTTCATTATCCTTGGAACCCGTGAGCCCATCTCAAAAATTCCCAACCACAATATCAGTTTCTAAACAAACCACCCTAATCCGACCAACATAATCCACCAATATAAGAGAAGAAATCTTATGTTAGTAATACTATAAAAAATAAATTAAACATAATTTAAATATAAATATGAATGAATAAATTAATAAAATATCAATTTTAAATAAAAGGAAAGACTTAGAGTCATACTGGTCACACCGTACCTCGAATTGAGATGGGGAAGATTCCCACATATCAAAAATTACTTATGGATAATTTTCCTAAAGTATCAAAAAAATCCGAATATATTTTCTTGGTTTTGACTATGTCACTCATCTTTTTTACTAAAATGTCATTTTAAAATGAAAATACACACATTGAGTCATACCGATCACATTTTGTGTTGTTTTGATGTCATACTAGTTCATACATGTCAAAAATAGATTATGAATTATTCTACTAAAGTATCAAGACAATCTAAGTTCATTTTCTTGGTTTTCAGTGAGTGACACATGTTTTCAACTAAATTTCAATTTTAGAGAGATAAAAGACACTTTGAGTAATACTAGGCACACCATGTATTATAATTACACGTGGATAATTTATAAATATCAAAAATGACTTAGGTATCATTGTGTTAAATTATCAAATCAATCTAAATGTGTTTTCTCAGTTTTGAGTATGTCACTTGTGTTTTTTACAAAATGAAAATTTTAAATAAAAAGACACAGTTGGAGTAATTCCAGTCACACTGTGCATCATATTGAGGTGTGGTAGATTCCAAAAAATTAAAAATTACTTATAGATCATTTTTCAATTATATCAAAATAATCCAAAAGAATTTTCTTGATTTTTAGTATGTCACTTTAAATTTTTACTAAATTGTAATTTTAAACTGAAGACACATACTTTGGGTTATGTAGGCCACATCACGAGTGATTTAATGTGATACGTATTAATACATGTTGAAAATGACTTATAAATCATTTTACCAAATTTTCAAGAAAATATGAGTGCATTTTTTTTTATTTTTAGTGAGTGGCACACGTTTTGAACTAAAATGTCAATTTAAACTCAAAATAGACACTTTGAGTAATACTGGGAACATAATGCATTGAATTAATATTTTTACAATTTTTAAATATAAAAATTGACTTATGGATCATTTTTTTAAAGTATAAAAATAATTTGAATACATTTTCTTGGTCTTCAGTATGTCACTTGTCCTTTTTACTAAAATTAATATCAAATTTAAATAAAAAGACATAACTAGACTCATACTGGTCACACCATGCATTAGAATGATGTGTGGTTGATTCCTAAATGTCAGAAATGAATCATGGATCATTTTTCTAATATATAAAATATAACACAAATGTGTTTTATTAGTTTTGAGTATGTCACTTGTTCATTTTACAAAAATTAATGTGTATTATAAATAAAAAGACACACTTGGAGTTCTATTGGTCACACCGTGCATCATACTGAGGTGCAGTTGATTCCCACACCTCAAAAATATATTATAGATCACATTATTTAAAAATCAAAACTATCTAAATTCATTTTCTTGTTTTTGAGTATGTCACTTGTTCTTTTTACTAAAATTTATGATATATTTAAATTAAAAGACACACTAAGAGTCATATCAGTCACACTGTGTATCAGATTGAGGAGAGGCTGATTCCTACACACCAAAAATGATGTATGGACAATTTTAAAAAATTATTTAAATAATATGAATGTGTTTTCTTGGTTTTGAGTATTTCACTTGTGTTTGTACAAAAATGTTACTTCAAACTAGAAAAACTCACTTTGATTCATACTATAAGATCATGTGTTGGTTTGAAAACAAACTAATTATTACACATCAAAAATGAGTTATGAATCATTTTTATAAATTATCATGACAATCAGAGCATGTTTTCTCAGTTTTAGTGAGTGAAACTCTTTTTTCACTAAAATGTCAATTTTAAATTGATAATGGGAACTTCGAGTCATACCAGTCACACTATGCATAAAATTAAGTTTTGGTTAATTCCTACACATAAAAAACGAATTATGGATCATTTCCCTAAATTTTCAAAACAATTCAAATGCATTTTCTCAGTTTTGAGTATATGACTTGTTTTTTTACTAAAATTAATGTCATTTTTAAATAAAAAGACACAGCGGAAGTTATATCAGTCAAATTGTGCATCATATTGAGGTAAAATTTATTCTTCTAAATAAAAAATGACATATGTATCATTTTCAAAAAGTAACAAAAAAATTTTAGTGACTTTTATAGGTTTTGAGTATGTCAATTGTGTTTTTACTAAAATGTCATTTCAAACTGGAAACACACACTTTGAGTCATATCGTTCACATCGTGTATCAATTTTATGTGATACATCTTCTTACTTGTCAAAAATGACATATGAATCATTTTGAATAATTATAATGACAATCAGAATGAATTTTCTCAATTTTTAGTGAGTGACACACTTTTTGAAATAAAATGTCAATTTTAAACTGATAACAAACACATTGCATAATATCAGTAACACCATGTGTTGAATTGTTGTGGGGTTGATTCCTACATTTTAGAAATGAATTATGGGAAATATTTCTAAATTAACAAAAAATATGAATGAGTTTTCTTGGTTTTGATTATGTCACATATTCTTTTTACAAAAATTCATTTTAGTTTAAAAAAACACACATGTGGAGTCATATCAGTCACACCGTATGTCATATTATAGCGTGGAGGATTCTTACAAATAAAAAATGACATATGGATCATTTTATTAAAGTATCAAAATAATATAAATGTTTTTTATTAGTCTAGAGTGTGCCACTTATCATTGATACTAAAATTACTGTAAATTATAAATAAAAAGAAACACTTGGAGTCATATAATTCAAACCATATGTTGGATTGAGGTGTGGGTGAATCCTATGCTTCAAAAAATAATAATGAATCATTTTACTAATGTATAAAATATTATTAATGGTTTTTCATGGTTTTGAGTATGTCATTAGTTCTTTTTACTAAAATTAATGTCAATTTTAAATAAAAAGTCACACTTGGATTCATACCGATCACACCATGCATTGGATTGAGGTGAAGTTGATTCTTACACATTAGAAATGACTTTTGGATCATTACCCTAATGTATCAAAATAATATGAATGTGTTTTCATGGTTTTTAGTAGTTCACATGTCCTTTTTAGTAAAATTAATGTCAATTTTAAATAAAGAGACACACTTGGAGTCATACCTTTCACACCATTAATCGGATTGAGGTGCAGGTGATTCTTACATGTCAAATATGACTTATGTATCATTTTCATAAATTATCAAAATAATATTATTTGTTTTCTTAGTTTTGAGTCTGTCACTTGTGGTTTTTATAAAAATTTATTTCAATTATAAATTAAAATACTCATCTGGAGTCATACCTACCATAAACTAACTCTAACCGGGGCTTGATCCATAACTACCTGAAACCAGCCTCCATAGGCTAGGGGTGGAGACAAGTTCCAAAAGATATATCCTAAATTGGTGGTATTTTACTAATGTACCTATGCAAACAAATCTAATCATATCAATGAATAAGTGAATAGAAATAATAATAAAATGATGAAACTACTATAAATTATTCCAAGCGTGGAAATCCTCTAGGGTGTATAAGAGTATGGGAATACAAACTAAAAAGTAAAGGGGAAAAATAAATTCCCAACTAGAAATATGTCCCTACCTGAAAAAACTGGAAAGTAAAATGATGAGAGAGATCTATATACAAATTATGATTAACATACATAGTCAAATGCACCTGGTATCCCTTAGATCATCTAAAGTCACCACCAACCTATCCGTCGTCTACATAATACAAGACATGCACAAGAAAATCCCATGTAGGGGTGAGTATTTACATACCCAGAAGGATGCCCCAAAAGATGTTGAGGGAGTAATAAGAGATATAATAGGAATATAAAGACAAAAAATAGTGAACATATTAACCCTAAGTAAGAAGGTGTCCTCATCTAACCACAGGGGCTCAATGCATTTTGTAGGTGGAATACACATCACGTCTCTGTCATCCATATCAAGAGAGTTCAAAAATCCATCAACAAGGATATATATATAGATGATCAAAAAAAGAATAAAAAATGAGAGATAAAGGAGATACCTATATAACAGCCCAACCTAGGAAAAGAGTACTAATAGTTACAAAAGGCCATTGTTGATGCCCAAAATATCGTTAATTTACCAAGTATAAAACATCCAAGTCAAGCCACACCTCTCCATTGTGATGCACAGTCAATGGGAAAATATATCTAGATAGAGGAACCATACCCCGAAACAATATGAGGGTACCACACTATGGATAAATAGAGGACCCATGCCCTGAGTCTGCATGAGGGTGTCGCTCTGATGGTCAAGAACCCACACCCTATCCCCACATGAGGGTGCCACTCAAGTCGATAGATGACCCATTCCTAGACCAGCTAGAGGGAGCCACTCTATTAGTATTTAGAGGACCCATGACCATCCCGATTGGAGGGTTCCAATCTAGATGTCGAGGACCCATTTTTTGGTACAACGGGAGGGTGGAACTCAGATAATATGTAGAAGACCCATGCCCTACCCAAAAAGAGGATTCCACTCTAATAGTTGAGGACCCATTCCATGGTACAACATGAGGGTTCCACTCAACGTGTAGACATAGGTCCCTTGACCAACCTAGATAGAGGGTGCCACTCTATAGATAGGTAGAGGACTCATGCCCTATCCCAGTCTGTGGGTTCCATTGTAGAAGCCTCTGGTGATCCTACTTGATCACTGCTATCATCGAGCATAACCTAAATAATCATCATGCTAGGAATACCTCTCACCAAATACCAAAATCCACAATATATGTAAATATCACATTCTAAGTAGAATAGAACTCATAATAGGATACTAAAGGGACAAAATATGAGTCCAAACAAAGAGGATATGAGAGGTTAATGTTTCTCCAATAGGAACCAAGGGGTACACAATGTGTGAGGGGACCGATAAGGCATGTGGTCCAACTCCACCACTTAGACATGTCCTAGTAGGTATGCAGATCACTGGACATGTTGGTATAAATGGTGTGTAGTGTGACTACATGGCATGTCTAGGTCACTTAGGGACCCTTCCCATGCACCTTGGCAGTGTCCGTGTATCCAACCCATGTCTGTGTACAACGATAAATGATGTGTCTCTCCACACGGGGTTCCACCCATGTTTTTGGCCATGTATGTGCCCTTGTACACTTATAGTACATGTTAGGCTTCAATGAAAAGGTGAAACAGTGTGTGGTGCACCCATAAGGCATGTGATACTTATAATTATGTGAAACCCTAGCCACCACAACCTAGGCCCTTCATTCCATGAGTTCTTCAGACCACATGGTGTGGTGTCACATTTTTTTACAGAATCTCAAATATATGCTCAAGAATTCCAAATATACCCTTCCCACCATGGATATCTCCTCCAACCACCCAATAATAGTGGATCTATACTCTGGAAGGTTATTTATGCTCTCTAGTGGACTTTAATCATAACCTTATTTATTTTGTCACTTCCTGCACACACCACCGTGCCTCCCTTCATCTCCCACAAAGTCTCAGATCTCAAATCCCTCATGAACATCCCCCATTACACCAAAATTTATTCACAGATCTATCCTTGAATTCCGATCCATTCATCCCATATGAAACCATCATGAATCTGGGGGTCCGGTCATTCTTAGTCCCTCCCGGTAATGTTGAATCATGACTCTGTGGTCCAATGATGACTTACCCGATGAAATTTGGTGAGAAAGTCATATAAAGGTTTATTGATCATTTACAATTCTTCTTGTCCAAATATCATGAATGGGGATATCTAGAGTGAGAAACTAATGAATCAAATATATTTCAATACTTGGGCACATGCAATTGTCCATAATTAGTGCGGATAAGAGAAAGGGATTAGTATCAAAAATTTAATCAAATATAGAACCTAATATTTTGATCATTTTGAATTAAATAATGTTCATTCCAATGAATGAGAGGAGTCATTGTGTTTTCTGCGCTTAGATCTACTTGGATCTAGAGTCTCTTTGTTTTTGTATCTCAATTCTCTAATAGAGGAGAGGAAGAAAATATCTCAACAGTCTTAGGGTTAGGTGGATAAACCTATGTAAATTTCAAAAATGATGTATTTAAAATGATTTAGAATTAGGTTATTTGTTTAAATTAACTAAATTAATCATTTAATTACTTCAATAAATGTATGGCCAACATTTGTTATTTCTGAACATCCCAAACTGATCTATTTTAGGTCACTTCTAGGGTAAACATCAGGTTCCGAACTCAACCGTGGTGTTAGATTTATAATACAGGACCCCATTTAATATTTTTCCCATTATTTTTTATGAAATTGAATTTGTTTAGTAGTAAATATAATTATTATTATTATAAAATTAATTTTGGGTACACTAGGCCTTGGAATCACACACAGTCTTAGCTCCTTGCTTAAAATATATATATATAGAAATATTTTCAAAGACTTACAAGGTAAAAAATGGGTCCCTAAATCATTCCCTACTTCAATATTTTCACACCTAAAAAGAAAACCTATAAAAAAATATAGGAAAAATTAAGCCCCTATATGGCTCTCCCACTACTAGAAACTCTTTTATATGTTTCTATACTACCGCAACATGCGAACCAAGGGGATGGTCTATCTATATAGGTTCATATACTGTTGATCCTCAATCACCACCAGGATCACTACAAAGGTGGATAAATCCTTGATGTACATCTCTCCCCGACAGAACATGAATGAGGTCATGCACATATTTCTTCAGCTGAAACACATGGAAGACATCGTGCAACCACTCTAGATATATGTGTAGGGAGAGGAAAAAATCAACATCACCAACCCCTTACCTAATATCAAATGGTTGGATGAACCTTGGGGATAACTTGCATCCCTGGCTGAATCTCCATAATCCTCAACATGGGGAAACTCTCAAGAAAACATGGTCTCCCTTCTTGAACACCAAGGGCCAACAACAATGATCTTCATAAGATATACGTCTGCTCTGATATGTCCTCATCCATTCATGGATGACATAGACATTCTCTATAATCGCCAGCACGAACTCTTAGCTTATGGGAGATGTCTCAGTGATCTCTATTCAGAAAAAGGGTGACATTTAGGGTCTTCTGTACAAGGAATTGATAGGTTCTATACTGATAGTAGAGTGGTAACTATTTTTGTACACCAAGGTAAAGTGATCATCCCAGCTCCAGTTGATGTTGGACATGCAACCCCTTAGCATATCATTCAACACCTATATAGTGCGGTCAGTTTTTCCATCTTCCTAGGGGTGAAAGGATGTAATCATCCTTATCTCGGTCCATAATTCATCCTTATATACTCTCCACAACCATGACATGAACCTTTTATAATGATCAAAGACAATAATTGAGGTCACCCCATGAATTAAAATAATATCTAATATGTAAAACCACCCCAAACTCTCCACTGAACTAAGGAACTGCACTAACTTTGTGAGTTGTTCAAATATTACATAGATGGCATCATGTTTCTTCACTCTCTGTGGAATCCTTTTCACAAAGACCATGGATATGCCATCCCACATCCACTCTGGGATCTCATGGGGATGAGAAAAACTACTGGAACCTAGTGGTCTACCTTTACCTGAAGACCTGTGAGGCATTGAGAGATTAATTCAGCCACATTCTGTCACGTTGGACCGCCAAAACTAATAATGAAGGTATTTGTACATCTTCCCCACATAGGTATATATATCCAAAGGAGAAGTGTGGAAATCTCACATCACCTCCTCCCTCATTTTGACCGGGACCATCTTCTATCCCTGGAAAAGGATGGAATGATTGACTCCTTAGGATTGTCCATATGGTGAATCCCACATGGATATCTATTTACAAATGAACTCATAGTTTATCTCTCTCAACTGTAACTCTACAAATTCTTGATAAGAAGAAGAGTCAACAACATCGATGGAATAAAAGTTGCACCCTTATGTTACACCAGGGTCAACTGTAAGGAAGCCAACTACTTAGACGCCTCCTTCACCAAGCGAGCATAAGACTTCCTACTAAGGGAATATTCTAAGATGCTTCCCTTTCCTAGATTATAGACTATCTCAAATTCAAAGTCTTGAAGGAAATACAACCATTGTTCTTATCTAAGGTTCATGTCTCTTTGTCTGATGATGTACATGAAACTCTAATAGCCTGATTAAACCAAAATGGTGTCCCCTAGAATGTAGTGCCTCTACATCCTTGGGGAAAATTATACTACTGCCAAATCTAGGTCTTGAGTCACATAGTTGTAATCATGGGGTCTCAAATACCTAGACCCGTATATGATAACTACCTTCCGCTGCATCAACACGTTGCCAAGCCTAGCTCCTAAGGATTCACAATACACTATGTACTACACAACCTCCATCAGTAGTCTAAATACAAGAGCACTACTCAGCCTCAACCACAACTCCATAAATGCTCTCTGGAACTTCACATTCTAGGTAAAAGGCTTCCCTTTCTATGTCAAGGACATCAAATGTTCTAAAATCCTAGATAAGTCTTCCCCAAACCACCTATAGTACTCCACCATACCCGAAAATCTCCACACCACTGATATGCTTCTAGGTAGATCCCAATAATGAACTATATCAATATTTTCTGGGTCCACGGCTTAACCATGATAAAAAATTTCATGCCCTGGAAATTAAACCTTGTCATTCTAAAACTAGAACTTCAAGAGTTTTCCATAAAGCTTGTTCTCAGGAAGAAAATATAGAACCATCCTCAAGTGCTCTGCATTCACTTCCTATACTATAGAGTATATGAGTATGCCATAAATAAAGACAACCAAAAACTGGTCCCAGTACGACTAGAAAATTTAGTTCATCAAATCCAAATACATGACAGAGGAATTCATCACAACAAAGGGCATCAAGAGGAACTCATAGTGGTCATAGAAACATCAAAATTCTAGTTTCAAAATTTCATCCTCTTGAATCTTCAACTGGTGGTAGGTGGACCTAAGATTGATCTTTGAGAACCATCTCATTCCTTGAAACTCATCAAAGAGGTCATCAATCCTCGATAAGGGGTACTTATTGTAACAACCCAAACTGTTATAAATAAAATTCCACTACTGTTTTAATTAAATGTCTTATTAAGTAATATGGGTATAGAAAAAACATGAACTTATTTTGTTTCATTATATCCAATTATATTTAAAATACCATTAAGTATATTTACCATTGATAATATAGTCATTGAAAAATGATCACACGATTAGTATAAATATAGGGTTTTAACAAATAAAATTGACACATACAAAGGAATTGATGGCCTCAACCAGTAGGATCAAACCCTATGAATCCCACTTATCAAGGATTCTAACAGAGATGTCATTTTTGTCCTTTTTCCTTGACCAATTCAAACCTAATATCCAACAACTTAATCATGATAGAAGCCATTTATGGGAGAAGTTCAATCTCATTGAGATCACAACCCAAACCATGTTCGCCGAATCATCCAATGGATGTCCCACCATCACGCCCTATACTCATAAGGAATTTTTTTGTGTATTAAAAGGAAATGTATCATGATCCTAACAATATTAATATATACATTTTTTGGTATATGATAATGAATATATTTTCATCCTATTATTGTTACTTTGTGAATGTTTTTTTATTTTAATGCAATAAAACACAATTTGTTTTGGGTAATATTAAAAATCAAATAAGGAATTTATTTTGATGAAATAATTTATTTTTAAAATAAAAAATATTTTATTATTATGATAAAATAATTCTTTTTAAATATAAATGATAATATAATTTTTATGAAGTCAATTTTAATTTTTATAAGAGTTCGAAAAATGTTATTATCAAAAAAGCATCATTTCATTATAAATTTAAATTTAATTTTAAAAGTAAAAATTAAAATATTTATTAAATTATTTATATAAAATGAATATTATTTTTTTAATAATAATGTCAAAATTGTCCAAAGTGATTTGTTCAGAATTTTCTGAGATCGTCGGATTTTCAGGTAAAAATTAACTACCCCATAAATATACTTTATGTTTTATGACATCATAATGACCCAATGATTATTTAATAAATACTATAAAGGGAATAAATGATCAAATATATGTTTTCCATTTAAAATAACATGATTTTATGTTTTTTTAAATTTATTAATTCTTTGTGAATCCTCCTTAACCATTAATATATTTTAGGGTTTTAAAATCATTTCGTTAAGAGTGTGACTCACCTCCTCATAAGAAGGGGAATTATTTTAATAAGTTATGACATTGGAATTATAAAATAATTTAATCCACTCCAATTTTTTAGAAACTATGAGAAAAAACCATGGCATGGTTTTTGGTTTTGGTTATTTTATTATATAGAGTCGAAAACCTAAATAATAAAGAAATATTCCTACTTTCCTATATAAATCCACCAGATATCCCATTTAAATTCACTAAAACTCCTTGTATCACATCAATAATTATCCCTCCACTCTCTAAGGTCCTCCCACTTTTCCCCAAGCTCTCACGAATCTTTTCCCAAGCCTTTGGAATCACACATTCTATTAAGGGATTTTCCACTCTTCTCTTTCATCAAGAAGTACTTTTATGTTATGTATTTTAATTTCAATTTTTATGTGTTGGGATATGTACTTATATATATATATATCCACTACTTTTAATTTTATGTTAAAATTATGACATCCTCTTCCAGTCTCATTTATCCCTCCTATGAACATTTATGTACACCTGTTACCATTCCAAAATTTTATAAGGTATCTTTTCTTTTATTCTCTTTATTCAAGTACCTTATTTAACTTATGTATTTTATCTTCATTTACATATGATGGGATATGTTATTACATATCATACATACTTTCCAATTTCTTTCTAAATGACGATAAACCCCTTTCACTCTCATCAACCCATTTTATGAATTTTTATGTGACACCACTATGCTACAGAATTTTCCGTATGATTTTCCATGCCAAAACAATTTTGTAGTGAATATCATACCCATTTATTATCATGGGTATTAAAATTTATAGACTGATTCCTCTTTAAATTTTTACTTACATGTATGCATTCTACACTCATTGAGTATGGAATAAATTCGGATGATGAATGAATCCATGTTAAATGATCTATGTGGAACACTTAAGCATGAGAATGAAATGAAAGTGATGGGTGAACTCGTAATTATATAAATCTATAATGAATTCGGTAATGTTTAGTATCATTATATGTCATGTTTGGAATAGGAGTGAACATGATTCCTTTCTGGGACTTTTTTCCACCATGATGTCTTCGTGGGTTATCCTTGAACTATGTTTATGATGTAGTGTTTTAAGTTGTTGACACATTTTCCATGTTATGATTTTCATTTTATATCAATCCTTATTATTCATGTTACTTTTATGCCCCCATTGATATTCTTGTTGTCTAATATGTGTTATATTATTCATTTCATGCCTTTTTTATTCCCTTATTAAGCTTTATAGCTAACCCCTTTGTTATGTTTTTTCCCATGTAATCCCGTGAAGTTTTAGAAATCCATGGAATTTTAGAAGCATGTTAAGGATGTTTTCCATAATGTTGTTTTATCTGATGCTCAAGATGTTATACAATGTATCTAATTCCCAAATACACTATACTTATCTTAATTTTTGGTTTAATTAAGTGTAATTTTGTGTAATAAATCATATATTAGTTAGAAATAAAGATCATGATTGTTATAGTTGGTATCAGAGCAAACGTTTAGTTATTATTGGGATTAGGATTAGAAAACACTAGAGAGAGACATAATGATTAATTTAGTATAAGAAAGAAACCCTTAATTTTGGTAAGTATAGAGTAAGTTGTTTATGAATAAAATAAATCCCTATTTGGATACTACGAGTGGTAGTGGTTTTGGAAAAGATATACCTAGAGGTAAAAAATCTTACAAGGTGTCTTGAGCCCAATTCGGGGTAACCTGGTAAATGAAAATGACCCTTAATGTGAACCTGGTTTTACAGTCCTTGGGGATATGATTTGGTAAATTCAAAAGCTTATTATGAACCATTATTAAGAAAATAAAAAAATGACCATAAGAGTATTTATTAAGAAATATATCATGGATAACATATATTCAAGCCCATAAATTTATAAGTTAATAAATAAATATAAATTATAATTTATCCATTTAATATCAATGGATTCCCCCTTTACATGTTTAACAGTTTAAAAATACTATTCCCTAATTTACCTATTATTTTATCCAATGTCCTAAAATAAAAGGAATTAGGTAAAAAATAAATTCAATGGGAAATTTGATGACTGCCCCAACAAGATTCCCATCTCAATGGGAGAAGGAATTAAGAACTTTATAACGATACTCTCTTAGTTGAATCATGTTATGAATATATAAATGGATCAGGAGGAGCATAAAAATCCCCATAAGAGAGAACAAGCTGTGATTGGTACCTTTATAATACAAAGGGCTTTAACTTTGAATGGATCGTCTGATCCCTTAATCATGGAACAATGGATTAAATCTATTTAGAATATTTTCTCTATCATTAAATGTTCTTAGAAAGAGAAGGTTCTACTAGCTATTTATCATATGGAGGGAGAAACTAATCAGTGGTGGACATTGATCTAGAATATTAATTTTGAGGAAGATATTGAAGCATTGGAGGGGAAGGAATGATAGATTTTTTTGATAAATATTTTCCTCACTCTCCGACATAATATGGAAATGAATTTCATTTCCCTCAAGAAAAAGGGAAAGCATATATTTGTGAATATGAGGAAAGCATCACAATACTTTCATGATACACCTTTGGATTTATTTTTACCCTCTAATGAAAGGTTGACAACTTCTTTGAAGGGATAAATCCTAGTCTATGAAAATCTTTGACAATCCATGAATTTGATAGCTATGAGAAATTGTCTGATGTGCCCTCAAAGTCGAAATAGTGATCAGAGAATTTCAATGGTATAATGGGGATAAGAATTACAAAGTAGAGTTTAATTATGTTAGTCCGATAGAGAAATTGAACGATGACAAGAAATTTCAACATCCCACTTTTCAAAGGCGAGGGAAGAAAAAACCCAGAAATTGATTAAGGGGGACAAATAAATGATTTAGGTGTGGGAAGGAAGGACTGCTAGCTAGAAATTTTTGACAAGAGAAACCCACTAATGCGAAGGAGGAAATGAATTCTCCGGTCAACCCTCAATCCATTTTCCATTACATAAACTACAAGGAACCAAGGAACTTTGCAAACCAATGCACTGAGCTAAGGGTTTTTGGACACAACTGACAACCTACAAGGTAGAAAGGGTGAGATTTTTCTATCAAAATTGCTGAGGTGGATCCCAACAATGAATTGGTGACAAGTAATTTATTTATTTCTTCATGAATAGTGATCATACATTTTTATTATAGTTTTACACATTACATCATATCATGAATGTTTAGATGAACTATTCAAATACCACTAAAAATCATGGAAGTAGAAACATCCGTGAAAATGAAAAATGGGGAAATTTTAACATCACAAGTATATAAATCCTACCCTTTCATAATTTTCAAGATGAAATTCCACGAGTACCTTTTCATACTTCAGAAACGCACGGCCGATTGTCACCTATAGACTGTTCAAAGTTCCGATGCCCTTATAATGTGTAGAGCGACACTCAGGTCGAATCCTCGGCGATGATACTTTTTAATAGTCGGTTGTTTTTAGTTAATTGTATTCTGATTTAGGAGTTTTTTTTTGCAGAGCTAATGAAATAATTTCTGGATGATGTTTGATTTAACAAATTGATAAATATTGGGTTGAGTTTATCATTAGGTAGTTAAGCTTGTGATATACTTGAGCTTTGCTTTATATTGCATTAAATTAACACCCATGTCACAAGTTGACATTTATTAGAATTCATAAGTGTTAAAGCTTTAATCGAAGCCTTAACATAACTAGGATTCTAATCTCAATCAGTACTTGATTGTGGTATTGTATTTATGGTCCCAATAATCTCTAGAATTCATATGTTAAATAAAACAAGTCATTAATCCATGATATGGTATGTGCAACATACACAATGTTAATTTGAGGAATATTCATCGGGAAAAAGCTATAAATCACATAACATAACTGAATTATAACTCAACCTAATGAGATATTTACTCATCCATTGAAATGATTAATAATATGGTTATAAATATTATGATGATAAATTAATAAAAGAAGAAAAAGATAGAGATAAGAAAAAGAGTGGTGCGTCGAACACACACACAAACGATAAGAATTAAAAAAATGAACTTTTGATTGAATGGGGAAGAAAAAGATGGGAAGGAGATTCAACTGTATTTAAAATATTTTAAGAAAATTAATATTAAACTATATATGGAGGATGATAATAAGAGATATTGAAGAAGAAACTTTCATTAAAAAATAATTTCAAAAGAGAGGACTTACAAAATTACAACAATGAAGAACATAAAAGTAAATGAAAACAAAGTGAGGAGAAAAGGTATCTCAACTGGAAACATGAGTATGGAAGGTCCTTCCAAGACATTTTAATGGATTTTTTCATGCCAATATGATCTCATATTTTCTAAAATTCCAACTCCTTTGAAGTAGAGGAGAGGAATGTATTTATAGCCCAAGGAGGTGGACTGTTTGCATTCCCAATCTGTCCCTACATTTGGCTCGACGATTTGGAAATCCAGAATGCCAAATATTGAGATATCTTCTTCTTAAAAGTTGTATATAATAATGTTTTCTAACTTATCATAAAATTTTGAGTTATTTGGACTAATAGAGCCAATGTTATTTCTGTTTTATTAAACAATTTTAATCTATCCATCTCTATCCATGTTTTTTTGATGACCAAAATGTGAATGGATTTTGGAATAGGAACATGCATTCAAATACGAATGATTTCTTTACCAAAGTCTGCCGCCAATATGTCCTCTTTCACACTGAAAAATATAAGATTGATTTGATGATTACGTCATGAGATATGTCATTAATAGTGTACGGATTTTAATTCCCAGAAAGAATGGTGGGCTGGACTTATATTATTCATTTGGGCCCCTTGTTATTTGATTTGGACCACGATATTTTTACACAATATTAGTTTGGACAATCACGAATATATGGAAGAGTTTCATAAAATTTGTGATTCGGGTTTTGGACTAGTAACTCAATCATCATGGCTGGTCCAGTTTCTTCACAAATTCTTTGGGTCATCTTGTGTGGTCCATGTGATCCTTCAAATGGAAGAATTAGACCATGATCCCTTATAATGAAATGTTTTATTTTGAATTAGGAATAATAAAAAACAATATCCACAAAATTTTGATCAGTAGGGTAAGATTAATAAATAAAATAGTAAACTGACTTAATTGGACTACTTCTAAAAATGCTCAAAAATTATACTTTGTATTAAAACATTAATATTTCACAAAAATTATGCACATTTAATATAAAATCAGTAAAGGGAGTATATAATATTTCTTGAAAATATTAATAACAAAACTCACACACACTTAGTCATATGAATTTCCTCATGTGCAAAAAATAAAAAAACATAACAAAATCATTTTCACTCAACAACAAATTTTAAAATTTTGTTTTCTCCAATCAGGGAGGGTTTAGACTATTTCACTCATCCATTTTGAATTCCACCACAATTTGATATAGAGAAAATTTTCTAAAACTAATTCATTTTTTTAATTCTCAAATTTAGAAATGTAAAATGTGGACACTCAGAACTCACACCTCTCAAGATGATAAAATTCATTTGTGGAGGTTCACTCTTTCACCAAACAAAAGTGAAAATATTAGAGTTTGAAAGAGCTATCAGCTTCCAATAACTATCCTAAGTTCACAAGAATCAAGAGGTATTTTTAAGGGGTTTTTCTGTGGCTATGGGATGGTAGGAGTATAATGTCCATGAGAGAGAAGAAGAGGGTTAAAACACCAACATAGAAAAAGCAATGCATATTTTTTTTGAAATAAAAAATGGAAGGAAATGAAAACACATGTTTATAAGGGAATGATTGTGTGAAAAAATACACAATAGAGGACAAAAATTTGATGTGGATGAGAAGATTAAATATTTACAAACCACAAAACTTCTCTCAATGACATTAGAATGTAATGAAAGTTTTCTTTTTTCCCCTTTTTTTAAAGATGAGCTTTGAAAAGATCTCACACTCATATATTAACCCATGATAGATATCCCCACTACACTAATTGTAATAGTTATAACAAGATCAAAGGTTGAAAAAGAGTGATTTTTGACCTACCCAATAAAAAACCCAATTTTGTTTTGATTTTTTTTATTTTGTTTGAACACTTGTCAATAAAATTTCAATAATACGTCGTAAGCATATATACATTCACAAACCCCACTGAAGGACAACCTATACACTACACTAAAAAGGATTCTTTCCCTCAAGCATATAATAATATGGTGAAATCAATAAAGGGTACCCAAAATGAAATCCGTCCCCCCACACTTAAACTTCAAAAAATTATGCAATGAAAATACATGTTGATATAAGGTGGGAAAAAGTATTGGGATTGTAATGTGGCTATCAAAGAAAAGGTTTTCATAGGCTCGAAGGGCTTTCAAAATGAGGATTAATGTAAGGGAAATGGGAGGATATATGGATATTGTGATTCTCATTCGGTTCATAAAATGCCATTATCATATTAATGCACACTAAAGTAGGAAGTTTTTCTCGAAGGTCCACAAACTCAATACTCAAAAATAGGGGTGAGAAACACACATTTTGAAAATATGTCCATAGGTAGCCTTGGCATGAAAGTAAATGGTTTTCCTCATAGGTGGGGAAAATCATTTTCTAAATCAAAAAGTGAGCATTAAAAATTTGTTGGGTTTGACACAATATTCTTTATCCAAATATATAATGAAAACAAGAAATTTTTGATATGAAACCATGTATTTGACTCCCCAATATGGTTGGAAAAATATTGAAAATTGAATATGGATAGTATGACTCTTTCCATTTTTTTACATTTTTTTAGTTTTTTAGTGTTATTTAAAATACACACCCACACAAAAGAGAAAGAGAAAAAGAAAGGGTTTGATGAATAAAGTGGTAAAAAAAAGAAAGACAGAGGAGGAGGAAGAAAGAGGTAGAGGATGGAAGAGAGAGTGAGAGAGAGGAGTTAAAGGGAAAGAGGTGCCCCTAGTTTGGATTTGTGGGTTGACATTTCAATTCAGTGGTGGGTCAGTTGTAGAAGTTAGGGATCCAATGGAAGTTGAGGTGGTTCCTGGGATGTGTGTCCTTTCAGGGTGATGCTTTAACCAATGTTCGTTAACCGTGAATGTTATTTTTGAAGAGGGGTTATGGACTTACAGTGCACTAAATGGGTAAACATGAGAAATAATAAAAGGACCTTCCCAACAAGAATTAACCATACCTGGGTGAATCCAAAATCAATAATTGAAGAGAAATAATTTTTCACCTTCATGGAATACCTTTCTCAAGATATTTTTGTCATGGAGTACCTTAGAATTTTCATTGTACAGATTGGAATTCTCATAAGATTCAAGTCGAAGCTCCTCCAGTACAAGAAATTGCAACAATCTTTCTTCACCAGATTTTTCACAATCAAAATTACATGTTTTTCACATCCCAAAAAGAATTATTTTGGATTTCAACTGGTAGATTAAATTCTTTATGAAAAAATAGCCTAAAAGAAGACATCCCAATGGGTGTTTTATACGCAGTTCGATAAGCCCAAAGTGCTTCACCAAGTCTTTCAGGCCAGTCTTTTCTGGTGGGTTTTACAATTCTCTCAAGAACTCCTTTCACTTCCCTATTAGAAAGTTCTTCCATTTCATTTATTAAGGGGTTATATGCAGTTGAAGTTTTATGTACAACCCCATTCTTTTTAAAAAAATATATTCCACAGTTCTATTACAGAAATGTGTTCCTAAGTCACTTATCAAGGCACGTGGTGTGCCAAATCGGTGGAAGATGTGTGTCTTTAGGAACTCACTAACAGTATGTGAATCATCCTTTCTAGTGGGTTTGGCCTCAACCCATCTGGAAACATAATCAACCGCAATAAGGATGTATGATAATCCATTGTAAGGGGGAAATGGTCCCATGAAATCGATACCCCAAACATCAAAGATCTCACAAAAAATTAAAGGCTTTTGGGGAATTTCATTTCTCTGTGAAATTGTGCCAAACTTTTGAAAAGTGGGGCATGATTGAAAAAAATCATGTGAGTCCTTGAAGAGTGAAGGCAAGAAAAATCCAGAGTCTAGGACCTTTCAGCAGGTCCTTTTTGGTCCAAATTGAACACCTTCGGGAAGTGAGTGACATAATTCTGAGATGGAAAAATGTTCATCTTCATCCACACATCTTTTAATTACCATGTCTACCCCAGTTTACCAAAGTTTATTTTCTACCCAAAAATAGTATTTTAGAACACTTTTCAACTTATTTTTTTTGCTTTTGAAATTGTTTTAGAAAAAACACCAGAAACAAAGTAATTTACAATTGGGTCATACCATGGTATTTTTTTAGTGAGATATGAAAGGTGCTTAGTGGGGAATTCATGATCAATGATTTCATAATGAGATGAATTGGAAATTCTACTCAGATGATCAACCATGAGGTTTTCTTTTCCTGGTCTATCTTTTATTTAAATGTTGAACTCTTGGAGCATTAGGATCCATCTTATTATCCTTGGTTTGGAATAACTTTTATTGAGTAAGAAATTTATAGCAGAATGGTGTGTGAAGATAATGATTTTGGCACCTAAGAGATACGGTCGAAATTTATCTAAGGCCAAAACCACTACAAAAAGATCCTTTTTAGTGACAGTGTAGTGAGATTGAGTTTCATCCAATTTCTTTAAGGAATAATGGATGACATGAATTTTTTTCCTTTATTTAACCAAGAACAACCCCGACTACTCTATCAGAAGCATTACACTTCAATTCAAAGGGTAAGGACCAATCTAGGGGTAGGATTATTGGGGAAGATGTAAGGGTAGTTTTGAGTTCAATGAAGGATCTCTTGAAAACATCATCGAATTAGAAAGTGAAATCATTTTGGAGCAACTGAGTGAGTGGGAGGGAAATCCTACTGAAGTTATGAATGAATCGCCGATAGAAACCGACATGACTGAGAAATGAATGGATGACTTGAACACAGTTGGGTTCAGGAAGTGATTGGATCACTTCAATTTTGGCCGGATCAACTTCAATACTATCTTATGAAACTATGTGCCCCAGAACAATCACATTTGAAACCATGAAGTGTCATTTTTGAAAATTTAACACAAGGTTACACTTGACACACTTTTGAAGGATTAGTGAGTGTGAATTCAAGCAAGATTCAAATGAATCACCATAAATGGTGAAGTCGTCTATGAAAACATCCATGCAGTGTTCAATGAATTAAAAAAAGTTACTCATCATACACCTCTAGAATGTTACAAGAGCATTGAAAATGACAAAAGGCATTATTATATATGCATATGTTCCAAAGGGGCATGTGAAGGTGGTCTTTTCTTGGTCCTGAGGTGCTATTGGGACTTAGAAGTAGCCGGTGTATCCATCAAGAAAGCAATAGTGTGACTTTCCAGCTAATCGTTCGAGCATTTCATCAAGTAATCGAAGAGGGTAGTGATATTTAAGTATTTCAATATTCAATTTCCAATAGTCTATGCACACAATCCATTTATTCTTCACTCTAGTTGTGACTACCTCTCCATGTTCATTTGTTACAATAGTTATCCCACCCTTCTTAGGTACAACTTGAATTGGACTGAACCATTCACTATCAGAAAATTGGGTAGATAATACTAGCTTGATGAAGCTTGGTGATCTCTTCCCTAACTACCTCATGTATGAGTGGATTGAGTGTTCATTGTGGTAGTCTAATTGATTTGGATGATTCCTCAAGATGGATGTGATGCATGCAAAGAGAAGGGTTGATTCTTGGTATGTCATATAGGGTCCAACCTATGGCCTTCTTGTTTTCCTCTAACAGTTGAACAAGTTTGGAATCTTTGTTTTTAGTAAGTGAAGTAGAGATAATGACATGATAAGAGTGATCATGGAAAATGAATTCATATTTTAGGTGTTCAAAAACAAGTTTCAGATCAGTATCATCTTTCATTTTTGGGTTAGAAAACTCAGGAATGGAAGAAGGGACTTTAGTTGCTTCAGAGTCATTTTCCTTAATACTGTCCAAGGTGGAGTAGTTGAGATCAGAGTTGAAGTGGGATTCAAGAGAGTTTTCAAGTTCCTCAAGATTGATGGAGCCTATGAATGAAAGGTCCTCATCAACATCACCATTTATGACTTGGTTAATCATGGTGAAAATTTCACAGGATCCTTTATCATCAGAAAAGGATGAACATGGTGGAATGGGGTACAATTGACTCTTATAAGTGTCCTCGAAAGCATGGATTAAGAATGAAAATTAATCCTTAGATGGGTATCACATGGCTTGGAAAATGTTGAGTTGGACCAGTTGGTCACCAAATTCCATGGATAAGATGCCTGAATGGATGTCAATTTTGGTTCTAGCAGTCACGAGGAATGGTTTTCCTAGAATTAGGGGAGATCTAGACGAATTTGTCTCACCTTCCAGGTCAAGGGCATATAAATCAGTAGGGAAGATAAGGTCATTCAATCGAATAAGGACATCCTCAATTATACCCTTAGGACTAGCAGTTATTCGATTGGATAACTGAATGACAACACCCGTTGGATGTAATGGACCTAGACCAAGGTTGGAGAAGATGTATTCGGGCATGGAATTAATTGAGGATCCTAGGTCTATGAGTGTGTCATCAAAGTTGGAACTTCCTATTTGGCATGGAACCATAAAGGTCCTCGGATCTCTACACTTTATGGGAATAAACAGCTGGATGGAAACATTTTTAATGGTCCTAAGTTTCCTCTTATGGGTACACAACTCCTTAAGAAACTTGGCATACTTAGGGATTTGTTTTATGACATCTAATATGAGAATGTTGACCTCAAAACATCTAAATATGTCAAGTATTTTGAGATCAGGTTCAAAGTACTTCTTTGACTTAAAAATGGCTTGAGGAAAAGGAATTGGATTCCTAAGTGGAATAGAAGGAGGTGAGGGAATGGATTAAGATTAATTTTCATTTTTTTTATTTCATTTTCTAGGCCAACATTCAACAGAGGGTTGGAGGAATTATCTTGAGGCATAGCAATTTTCTTTCTTGATCTAAGTGAAATTGCACTTACATTACCCTTGGGGTTGGGTAATGGTGGAGATTGGAGTTAGGAAGAATTGGATGGTTACTGCTGACTAAGTTGGGATGCAAGTTGACCAATTTAGGTTTCAATGTTCTTGAGGCTGGAATGGGTGAAGGAGGAAAGATATTCAACTGCACTTTCCCATGGTTGCTTGGAAGAAGAGGCTTGTCTCGTATTGGGATTACCTAGATTTTGGTTCTTGGGAATGAAATTGTATTGGTTTTGGAATTGGGAAGGCTCACTAGGATAATGGAATCCAGGAGGAGGATTGTTCCTATGAGGTTGAGGAATAAAAGGACAAGGTTGTTGGAAGTTACAAACACCTTGACCATATCAAAACTGGTTTGGGTTATGAGGAGGTAATTGAGGGGGATGAGAGATGGTATTACCATACCTTAGGCCTTGGTTATATAATGAAGAGAAGGGCTCAGAGTTATGTTGGTTGAAGTTTCTAACAAACTGACCTGATAGTTGAGGGTTGGTGTTCCAATGATCATATGCTGCATTGATCTCCATTGGTATAGATGAATCGGATTGATCCTCTTGAATTGTGGACATGTGTCAGTCGGATGAGATGGAGAGTTGGAGATTCCATAGTTTTTTACAGGTTCAGGAAACATTGACTGTGGAGAAGACGATGTTGGGGATTTGGTAGCCACAATTAGTTGTCACACAAGACCTATAAGTTCACTCATCCACATGGTCATCTTGTTCGGATCTGATGATTGATTATATTTGGCTTATTTGACTTGAGAATGTGCTCGAGTATGGAATTATTTTGTGTTTGTAGCCATGTTACTTATGAGATCTCTTGCAACTATGGGAATTTTATCAACCAGAGCACCACCACTTATGGCATCAATGAGGGTTCTCTCCATAGCTAATAACCCCTCATAGAAGTATTGGATCAAGAGTTGGTCAGGGATTTGGTGATGTGGGTAGGTTGCAACAAGATTTTTGAACCTCTCTTATTACACATGGAGTGATTCACTTTAAAACTGATGGATACCACTTATTTACTTTCGGATAGAAGCAGTACAAGATGCAGGAAATAATTTCTCTAATAAAATTCATTTCATGTCATTCAATGTGGTTATGGAACCAAGAGTAATGTAGTAGAGCCATGAATTAGTAGTGTCAGCTAGGGAGAAAGGGAGTTCTCAGAGTTTTATTTGTTTCTTAGAAACTCCTAGAGGATTCATGGTAGAGCACACCACTTGGAACTCTTTAAGGTGAAGATGTGGATCCTAATCGGCTAGCCCGAGGAAATGTGGGAGTGGATGAATCAAACCTGATTTGAGTTCGATGCCAGATTCTATGTTTGGATATTGAATACCAAGAGGTTGGTAATTCATATCAGGGGCTATAAGTTCATTAAGTGTTTGTTCCCTAGGATTGGCCATATCTAATTCAATTGGTTGGGAAAGGACATGTTCTTGAATGAGTTGATTATTTCTTATGTTCCTCCTATGTTGGTGAAGTGTTCGCTCAAATTCAGGGTCAAAAAAATCTATGGTATTGTTTGGGAAGATATGGGGAATTCAGAGAGATTTGGGAAGAAAGGGGAAGATGGGGTTTTATTTTGTTTTTTTTTCTGTTTATGATTTTTATGAGAAGGTAGGTTTTTCTTTGTGTTTTTTTTCTATTTTTTTTAATTTTGATTTTTTTGGGTTTTTTTACAATAACCAGAAACTAATGACTACTTAAATAACCATCCTCGGAAATGAATCCATTTGAAATGAACGGAAGATTGTCGCCTATCGACCGGTCAATGTTTCGATGCTCTGCTAATTTGTATAGAAGCAGTCAGTTGGAATCCTCAGCGATGATACTTTTTAACAGTCGGTTGTTTTTAGTTAATTGTATTCTGATTGGAGGGTTTGTTTGTAGATCTCATGAAATAATTTACAGATGATGTTTGATTTAACAAATTGATAAATATTGGGGTGAGTTCATCATTAGGTAGTTAATCTTGTGATATCCTTGAGCTTTGCTTTATATTTCATTAAATTAACACCCATGTCACAAGTTGACGTTGATTAGAATTCATAAGTGTTAATGATTTAATCCAAGCCTTAACTTACCTAGAATTCTAATATCAATCTGTACTTAATTGCGGTAGTGTATTTATGGTTCCAATAATCCAGGGAATCCATATTTTAAACAAAACAAGTCATTAATTCATGACATGCTATGTTCAACATATACAGTGTTAATTTGAAGAATATTCATCGAGGAAAAGCTCTCAATCATTTAACATACCTAAATTATAACTCACCCCTACGAGAGATTTACTCATCCATTCAAATCATTAATAATTTGATTATAAGGATTATGATGATAAATTAATAAAATAAGAAAAAGAATGAGATAAGAAAATGAGTGGTGCATCGAACACACACACAAATGATAAGAATAAAAAAACAGACTTTCAATTGAATGAGGAAGAAAAAGAAGGGAAGGAGATTCAACTGTCTTTAAACTATTTTATGAAAATTAATATTAAACTGTATAAGGTGGATGAGAATAAGAGATATTGAAGAAGAAACATGTATTAAAACAAAATTACAAAAGAAAGGACTTACAAAATTACAACAATGAAGAACATAAAAGTAAATGAAAATAAAGAGAAGAGGAAAGGTCTATCAAGTTATAACATGAGTATAACAAGTCCTCCCAAACCTTTGGAAAGGCTTTGGTGATTCCAATATGATCTCTTATATTCTGAAATGCCAACTCATTTGAAGGAGTGGAGGAGAATGTATTTATAGCTCAAGGAAGTGGACTGTTTGCATTCCCAATCTGTCCCTCCACTAGGATTTATGATTTTGACATCCAGACAGCCAAATCCTAAGATATATTCTTCTTAAAAGTTGTAAGTAATAATTTTTTATGACTTCTCTAAAAATTTGGAGTCATTTGGACCAATGGATCCAATTTTTTGGCCGGTTGATTAAACAATTTTAATCTATCCATTTCAATCCATGCTTTTTCAATCGCCAAAATGTGAATGGATTTTGAAATAAAAAGATGCCTTCCAATCCGAATTATTTCTTCAACAAAGTCATCCTTCAATATCTACTCTTTCCCACTGAAAAGTATCATCTTTATTTGATTATTACATCATGAGATATGTCATGAATAATGTCCGGATTTTAATTCTGGCCAGAATACTGGGCTGGAATTCAATGCTTTATTTGGGCCAATTTTTCTTTGATTTGGGCCATGAAATTTTTATCCATGATACTTTTGGATATTCTAGAACATATGGTATATTTTCATGAAATTTTGTCTTCGGTATTTATACCGGTAACTCAATCATCATGGCTTGTCCAGTTTCTTCAGAAATTCATTGGGTCATCTTGTGTGGTCCATGTGAACCTTCAAATTGTAGAATTGGCCCATGGTTTTTTCTAATGAAATGTTTTATATTGAATTAGGAATACTAAAAAATAATAACCACACCATTTGTATTAGTAGGGTGATATTTATAAACAAAATAGTAAACTGACTCAATTGGACTACTTTTAAAAATGCTCAAAAATTATACTTAGTATTAAAACATTAATATTTCACACAAATTATGCACAATTAGTATAAAATCAGTAAAGGGAGTATATAATAAGTAATAAAAATATTAATAACATCAAATAACTTTAGTGTAATTTGATGCATTTCTGGGCATTTATTGGCTTTTCATATAAAGATCCCACATTAATTTCCCTTAGTAAATCAATCAATGTATTGTGAATTGACCCCTGGTTCAGCACAAGTGCAAAGATGAGGATGAATATTATTTATCACTATAATTTTAAGAATGTTTATTATTTATTATGAGAAAGAATATCTAGCTCAATTGACTGAGTATAAGGAGAGAATCATCCTTGAAGAGATACCTATTGTGAGGGAATACACTGATGTGTTTCCCTAGGAATTTTCTAGTATTACTCCAAGATGAGAGGTTGAATTTTAAATCAAGCTTATACATGTGACATTACCATTATCAAAGAATCTATATATAATTTGTATTCTAGTATATGAGTATCTAAAGAAACAAATATAGGAGAATATGGATAAAGGGTTCATATGCCCAAGTGATTCACCATGGGGTGCACCAGTCATCTTTTCCAAGAAGAAGGATGGTTTAATGAAACTTTTCATTGATTATCCTGAGCTCAAAAAGAACACAATAAAGAACAAGTATCCACTTCCTTAGATTTATGACTAGTTTTATTAGCTACTTGGATCACAATACTTCTCCAAGTTGGATCTTCGGTCAAGATATCATCATTTAAGGGTGAAGGATAATATTTATACAAGACTTCTTTTTATACAATGTATGGGAACTATGAGTTCATAGTGATGCCATTCAGACTCCTTAATTCTACAGAAATATTCATGGACTATATGAATATATTATTTAGATATTACCTCAACAAATTCGTGGTATTACTAATTAATGATATTCTAAAATAATAAAAAATAAAGTAGGAGCATGAGGAGTATCTGTGAACTATGCTAAAGACCCTACAAAAGGAGAATAATTATTCAACGTACAAAAAATGTGAGTTCTTTTTGAAGTATTTATCATTATTAGGGAATATTAACACAACCAATGGTATATCAGTGGACACTTCAAATATAAAAGCAATTAAAAGATGGTTGAGGCCAAAATCTGTGAAAGATATCGAAATTTCCTTAAGTTAGATGGGTATTATCGCCGATTTGTGATAAATTTCTCATGATGGTAAAACCCTCTTACCAAGATAACTTGGAAGGGATTTATGTTTGTTTTAGACACAAAAATATAAGGAAATCTTTAAGGAGCTCACTGCACTAGTGATCACACTATTGAAAAGCAGGGAACTATTTGTGGTATATAGTCATGATTCAATGAAGGGATAAGGATTTGTACTGATACAAAAATTATAAAGTGATAGACTATGACTCGTGGTAGTTTAAAATTCATGAAAAAAATATCCCACACATGATCTGGTGTTAGTAGTTGTGATCTTTGAGTTTAAAATCTAGCAAAATTATCTCTATAGAGATAAGTGTGAGATATATTCTGATCAAAGGAGACTAAAATATATATTCACAGAGAAATAGCTTAATACAAGCCATTTAATATGGTTAGATCTCATCAAGTATTATGAATTCTCAATCCACTACTATCCTAGTAAATAAAATAAGGTGGAATATTCTCTGATTAGAAAAATATCATCCATCTTTATCAATGATGAGAATTGAGAAGAATCCAATATTCTTATATTTTTAAATGATGGACATGGGAATAATTAAGGAAGAAAAATCATCTATAATTTATCAAATTATTGATCAACCATCCCTCATGGATAAAATAAAGGATTCTCAAAGAAATGACATTGAAATTAAAAAGAGTTTGGACATCATGAGAAAGGGTAATTCCTGAGAGTTTAAAATTAATAAAGTAGGAATTGTGATATTTGGGTCAATATAATGTGTTCCATAAAATCCTGAGTTAAATAAGGAAATATTAGATTATGTACATCATTAAAATTTATCCTTTCACCCTAGAAGCACAAATATTTATCAAGATCTCTATGAGTACTTTTGGTTGGACAACATGAAGGAGGCGATCACAAAACATACATCAAAGTGCCTGGTATTCCATTATGTGAAGGTTGAAAGGAATTAGTATAAGGGGATGACAAAACCATTACCCATACCAACATGGAAATGGGAGAACATTACCATGGAATTTGTCACCATAAATCCATACACATCCAGGAGAAAAAATCCTATATGGGTTGTTGTGGATCGTATTACAAATACAACTCAGTTTATCACAATTCTAGAGGATTTATCACTGGATCAACTTGCTGGAATATACACTAGAGAAGTGGAAAGGTTGCGTGGAGTACCACTATCGATTATATTAGATCAAGATCCAAGATTCACCTCCATGTTTTAGAAATGTCTCAAATATGATCTAAACACTGAGTTTAAATTTAGTATGACTTGTCATCCTTAGACTAATGGGCAATCTGAGAAGAATATTTTTACATTGGAAGACATGTTGTGATCATGTTATATAGGCATCAAAGTTGGATGGGACCAACATATTTCTTTGGTCATGTTCTCTTACAGCAATAGTTTCTACTCGAGCACCCAAATGGCTCTTTATGAAGAAATTTATGGAAAGACACTACTACAAAAACAGGAAAGGGAAGCACCCCTTATATCAGCGCAAAGAAAAACTGCTGATAAAGGTTACCCTTTATTAGCGCTATCATTTTAGCGGTGATGCAAGGTAACCTTTATCGGTGCTAAACAAGAGTTGATAAAATGACCCTTTATGAGTGCTAGAAAAGCACTAATAAAGAATCCTTGTATCAGTGCTAAAATTTTAGTGCTGATACAGGAAGTATTTATCAGGGCTTTCGTAGCGCTGATAAATAGTACCATTATCAGCACTAAAAAAGCACTGGTAAAGGATACCTTTATCATTGCTAAAATGTTAGCGCTGATAAAGGTAGTCTTTATCAACGCTTTGTTAGTGATGATAAAACCTTAGTCCATTTTTTTATAAATTCGGTCGCACAGTGCCCTCGTTTTATCGCGACCTAAAGCTCTCACTGTAATGGAACGCTACGAATCCCCTCTGCTGCTCGCTGAGTTTTCATTTCCGGACCTCTGCTTCCATATCTTTTCATTACCGGACCTCCGCCACCCACTATGTTTGCGTTTCCGGACTTCCACCACCCTCGAGCTTCGGTTTTCCAGACCTCCACCACCCGCAACGCCCTCGAGCTTCGGTTTTCTGGACCTCCCTTTAAGGAATGCTTTCCAAATAATTTTTTAATATTGTTCTCCTCTCCCATCACACATAACCATATTTTGATTTGGTATGATAGATTTAATGGATATTTGAGATTTTCATGGTTGTAGGCTACATGATTCATCCCTTTCTAGAAACCTACAGATGTTTTAGGTTATTTCCATTTAAAATCCATTATGTTTCCTTCCATGGTTGTCTTCTTTGGGTGGGTGTTTGAGACCATTAAGGTGGTTATTATTCCTTATTGTCCTCTGATTCACAACTTATTGGTTAGAGATCAATCTTGATGTGTTGGGTGGTCTATCTTTTAAGAGATTAGTTTTCCATCTTTGTGAAAAAACCATTTTATATAATCTATTTGTGTTTGGACATAGATAGGCTTTTGGTGTGTACTCAAATGACTAGGATTATGAAGTCTCTTGATGGACTAGGCACTGGGAGGTGTTGGTGTCTACTTCAATAAGACCGTCGACAGGTGACACTCAATATTGTGAATTCAAGGTTTCCATCCATTACTTGATCGAGGAATAAATCCTTTTTAGTTTTTTACTTTCTTGTTGTTGGTTGAATAATTGATGGATATTGATTGTGTTATTTAATTTGGATTCATTTGTATGTTTTGGGTGAACCTTTCCTTAGGGTTCGAATTATGCTCTTAGTGGTTCTTCATGGTTAGTGGTTGTAGTCTCTTATTTGGGTGAAGGGATGTGTTTTTACTATATTTCCATCTTATGTCCCACCATTTTAGTTAAAATTTAATTGGTTGGGTGACCTATGCTAGGTCTCTGGACATTATTGGTATTTTCCCTCTTCTTAGTGATGTAGATGTCTCATTTGGTGATTTATGATGTTCTTGGAGGATATACATTAAGGGTTCTTGGGAATATTGGTTATCTATTCATTTTAATTTTTTCGTAGTGGTCCTCTATTTGGTGGATCTTCCTATATTTTTTGAATTGTCCAGCCAATAATTATTGTGTGGAATTTATTTTTGTCTCATCATATTCTATCCTTTGTACTAGAATATTTACCCGGATAAAAAGAAAAATGATGGGGAGAATTGTAACATCTCAATATCTCTTTCATCAAAGCATTGCTCGTTGAGTTTTTTTGGGTTTCTTAAGGGGTCATAGGATGTCCTAGACTGTCATAGAAGGTGTGGACGTGAACATGTAGGTTGAAAAGCTTCATGTGGTCCACCGAATGGACTGTGAGGGTAATTGGTTAGGCAATGGGATTCACAATGGATACAAAAAAATTCTATAGCCACCAGCTAGCTGGTGGGTCTGTAGTGACTAGCCAGTGGGATAACCTATGGCTATTACATTTATACTATAACCACTATCTAGCTGGTGAGGGCCACTATCTAGCCAGTGGTGTCATTTTATATGAGGATGCATTGAGGTAGTAGGGTAATTGCACCCTGATACCCCCATTTGTTTAGTTTATCTTCTACCTCAAGTTTAACTGAACCCACTGAAGCCTTGGGAGAGCCTTTGGATAGTTTGGCTCTTTTAACCTCATCACATGGTGGATTGAAGTTTCATTCAAAATGGTGATCCTCTTTTGGTATTTATTTCTTTTCTTTAACATCAATCTCTCTCCATCACTTGATTCTTTGTTCCTGAGGGCTATGGAAGCCTTGGTATTTACTAGACCTATAATTTTTATGGGGAATTATGGTTATAGTATCTATTTTACCTTTTACTAAGATCCCTTTTATTTGATTCAATGTTCTTAATTTGAGTAGACTCATTCAGATTCATTGTGTTTTGACCCCAAATGTTCCAAGTGGGTGTTTGTATACTATATCTTCTTTTTGGGATTCACGTGTTTCATGAATTCATATTTTATCCATTTGAAGTTGGTTAGACATGTTTTGATAATTTTGAAGCTCAAAATAACCCTATTAATTAAAATAATATTTGGAATGGAAGGTATCTTGTTGTAAATTAACCTTTTTAATCAAAATAAATTAGGTTTCCTTCTACCATTGGTGGATTTGATATTATAAATGAAAATCATGGTTAATAATAAAGATAAGTTTATTCTTTAAATAAAATTCCAAATTGTTTGGCATGTGTTTTTTTATGAATTGTTTTGTGAATGATTTACAAAATAAATTAAAATGTCTTGTTTATAAATGGTTTATGGTATTGTTATTTTAAAAAATTGATGGGGAATGATTGTCCTTTTGAACAAAATACCTCCGATCCAAGCCACCATCCATTGTTTGTTGGGGGTTACTTTAATGTCATTTCCAACCCAAAGGAAAGGAAAGGTAGAAGCCCATTCCAGAGGAAGGCCATAATAGAGTTTGTTCAGTTCATGACTGGGAAGGGCCTCATTGATCTCAGCTTCTAAGGTGACAGTTTCACCTAGTGTAACAACTGCAGGGGCCATCACCACTTTTGGAGTCTATTCTATAGGTGCCTAGAAAACATGAAATCCACTAACCTATTCTCAAATACCATGCCTTTCCATCTTGCTTGAGGTATTTTGATTCACTCCCCCTATTGGTTTCCATTTATTCTTTCCATGATCATTAGGAACGATTTCACTTCCACCAGTAGTGGGTTATCATCCTAGGGTACAGGGACATGGTTTGTGAAATATGGAATGAACCCTTGTAGGAGTATTGTTCCACCTTCAACCTTAGTGACCTGACCTCAATCCCCGATATGTGCGTGTACTCCCCTTCCTCCTTAGGAACCTTTACCACCTGGGACTACAGTTGCATATGGGCTCCTTCAGAGTATTTGATAGATGGAATGATACCTTTGGTTTATTTGATTATTAACACCAGTTTGAGATTTATGTGTGACTATATACTTATTATATTTTCTTATTATTTCTTACACACCACCACTTGATTCGAGTAACCTGATAGAAATTCATATTGGTACTTTGGTTCTGATGTGGATATGGATTTTTATGTGTTTGTGACATGTGTATGTGTGGATATATGGGTATTTAGGTATGATGATATTGAATGTAGGGAAGAGACATAGGAGTGGTAGATGTATCATTCTTGATTATTCTTGTGTTTGGCCTGGGGTGATTTGAGGAAACTATAATGAATCTATTGTAATTATATTTAATGAAGATGAATAAATGCTAATGGTTTGGCTCTATTAATCTCTATTTTTATAAGGAGGTGGTTTCTTCTACTGTATTTGGAAGTCTTGTTTTATGTACTTGAACCATAAATACTAATATTTGAAATTAAAATAGGATGAAGATGAATAAATATTGGATGGATACTAATCGTTTAACAATTGAGTATGAGAATGGAGTGAAAGAGTTCATCAAGTTTACAAAGGATCACGCAAAGGATCCTTCTCAAATACTTTGTCCGTGTTTACGTTGTTGTTATTATAGACTACTTACTCTAGAAGAGTTTGAAGAACATTTGATATGTCACTGAATAGATTGGAGTTATAAATGATGGAATAAACATGAAGAAAAAGATAATGTAGCTACTGGCTGGGAAAAAACTATGTTTTATGGATCATCAGATATGAATACAAATATGGATAATGAAGAAGACTGTACGGAGGATGTGATTACAGATGTCAATGATGATGAAGATCATATTGAGGAAATGACAAAGACAATTGAAGATGAACTCCGTGATTGCCCAAAATTGTTTGATAATTTAAAGAGTTGTGCAAAGATTCAATTGTATACTACTTGCACTAAGTATACAAAATTGTCCGCTGTATTGAAGTTGTATTAATTGAAAGCAGGAAACGGATGGAGTGATGTCATTTTTACGGAACTACTTTCTCTCTTGAATTTCATGCTCCTAAAAGATAACAAGCTCCCAAGTCAGGCATATGAATCTAGACGAATGCTACGCTCGATGGGTATGATTTCTGATAGAATACATGCCTTCCCGAAAGACTGTATATTATTTCTCAAGGAGAACAAATCAATTACATAATTCCCAAAGTGTGGTTCTTCTTGATACAATAAAGATAAATCCAATCCTACGAATGTTTTATGGTACTTTCCAATCATTCCAAGGTTTAGGCGCCTATATAGAAGTGAAGAAAATGCAAGACAAATGTCGTGGCATGCAGATAAAAGAAATAAAGATGGGAAATTACATCATCCAGCCAAATCTCCTCAATGGAAGAAAATTGATCATGGGTATCCTGAATTTGGAAAAGATCCGAGAATCCTTCTTCTTGAGTTATCTACAGATGGAATGAATCCTTTTTGTTTTCAAACCAGCACTCATAGTATATGGCATGTTATGTTGGTAAATTATAAATGGCCACCCTGGTTATGCATGAAGAAGAAATTTATCATGTTATCTATGCTTATATCCAGACCAAAACAACTAGGTAACAATTTTGATGTTTATCTGTCTCCATTGATTGAGGATTTGAAGTTATTGTGGGATTCAGGTGTAATGTTGTATAATGCTAATAAAAGTGAATACTTCATGTTGAGAGTGATGTTTTATGGGACAATAAATGATTTCCCTGCTTATGGAAATTTGTTAGGCTATAGCATTAAAGGAACTCAAGGGTGTACCATGTGTGAATAAGATACAGAATCAATTAGGTTGAAACATTCATCGAAATATGTGTTTCTAGGACATCATAGATTTCTACCTCATCGGCATATGTACCGATCGTGGATGACATCTTTTAATGGAAGTTTAGAACAACGCGCAACACCATATCCACTAAGAAGTGATCAGTTGTTTGATAAAGTAAAAGATCTGAACACTTTTTTTGGAAAACCATTTTCGAAAAACCTTACAAAAATCTCTTGGAAAAAGATATCAGTTTTTTTGAATTATCATACTAGAATTGTTTGTACGTCAAAAATTTTCTTGATGAGATTCTTGTGGAAAAAAATTTATGTGAAAGTGTGATCAGAACATTTCTAAATGACCCTGGAAAAACAAAATATGGAATTAAGGCAAGGTTGGACATGGTTAACATGGGAATATGAGAAGAGTTGGCTCCCTTGAAGGGTGAAAATCGAATGTTTCTTCCTCCAGCTGCTTATACTCTTTCTAGGGAGGATATATATCAGTTTTTCAACTTCTTCAATGATGTAATAGTACCAGATGGGTACTCATCAAATATCAAGAACATTGTGTCAATAAATTATTTGAAGTTAAAAGGTTTAAAATCACATGATTGCCATGTTTTGATGCGAGATCTAATTCCTATAGCTTTACGTTGCATTTTTCCCATGAATGATCGTCATACATTAACCAAACTTTGTTTCTTTTTCAAAGCTATATATAGCAATGTTTTAGACCTGGTGAAATTTCCAGCTATGGAAAAATAAATTGTCATCATATTATGTGAATTAGAAATGTTCTTCCTGCCAAAATTCTTTGATATGATGGTTCATTTGACGATTCAACTGGTGAGAGAGATTCGACTTTGTGGTCATGTGCACTATAGATGGATGTATCATGTTGAAAGTTATATGAGGATTTTGAAAGGGTTTGTCAAAAATCAAAGTCATCCAGAGGGTTGTATAGTAGAGTGATATATTGTTGAGGAAGCCATTGAATTTTGTACTGAATACCTATATGATGTAGAAAGCATTGTTCTCCTGAAATCTCGTCACACTGGATGCATTGAGAGTGAGGGAATTTATGGAAGAGAAGTTGTGACAATCAGTATTACAGATCAGGATCAGGCCCATCTTTATGATTTGCATAACATTTGGAAGGTTACTCCATATATTGAAACTCACAAAGAAATTCTTAGGATGTTGAATCCATCAAGGGCTAAAAAATGGTTATCAGATACACATAATCACCACTTTATAGGATGGTTTCAAGACTATATTTTTAAGTTGTTAGGTGAAAATCCAAATTCAATGTCAGAATGAATTCGATGGTGAGCCGCTGGACCAAGTGTGTATGTATTATCTTACAGTGGTTATGTAATTAATGGTTATAAATTCTATACAAATGAACATGATGAAGATAGTACCATGAAAAATAGTTTAGTTACACTAGTGGATGAAGCGATGCATGTTTCTGGTAGTAAGGATAGAAATCCAATTTATGCAAATATGTCATACTTTGGCATTATAAAACAATTATGGGAGTTGGATTATATGACATTACAATTGCCGATTTGTCAATGCAAATGGTTTGATAACAATAGTGGTGTTAAAATAGACGAATGGTGACTTGTGAAAGTTGATTTTAGTAAAGAAGGGTACAAAGAAAAACAGTTTATAATGGAATCACAAGAGGTACAAATTTTTTATGTCCCAGATCCCGCAAAACGAAAGTGGTCGGTTGTTCTGTTATCGTCCAAAACTATTGAAGGTTCTGAGGAAAATTTAGTTGACGAAGATCCTTTTAGTGGTACGTCACAATCATTTCGGAGTGGTCCCAGTGAAATATTCATCGAGGTTTTCGCACTATTTTAACAAGATTTCACCTGAAATATTCCAAAGGTAAAACAAACCTGCACCCACTAATTGCCTACGCTCACCTGATATCCCAAGAAGCATGGGATGCATTTATTGGCTATCGTGGTGATGAGAAGTTTCAGGTACATTGTGGGTGATAATATGTTGTTTGAGGATACCTGTATTCATTAATTTGATTGTTAATATTTCATTTATGAAACAGAAACTCTGTACTGAAAATAAGGAACATGCATCAAAACCAACATACCCCTATTGTAAATCAAGGATGGTGTATTCTTCATTAGAAAAAAAATGGTACGTATTTTAAATTTAAAGTAATATTTCTTGGTGCCAATAAACAACATCATAATTATCTTTCTATGTATATATGTAGATTGATGTGCCTAAAACCAAATTCACCTCCACCCCACATCATGTGCTACGGAAGGAGGCACGTGTGAAGAAAGAAGGGAAGGTAGTAGATGATAAAAGAGAAAAAGTGTGGGAAATATGTGTAAGTATGACATGATGATAAAAATATTTGTTTTAAATTTCTATTACATAAAAATAATTAGTTATTTTCCTATATCGGACAGTCACAGGAATCAGCTACTCATATAGAAGATACAGACAAATTATCGATAGCTTTGAAGAAGCCAGAAAAATACGGTCGTGTCAGAGGTGCAGAGTTTGTGGTGAAACCCCAAGTATATTTTGAGAAGAAGAAAAAAACGGATGATACAGATGAAAAATTGGAACAAATGAGCAAAAAATAGCAACCCTTGAAGAATGATTGCAATGGCAGGGAGAGTTTCTAGAAACTTTTATGGGTGGGAAGCATAGAGAAGACACAACACAGGATCAACCTGTGTATGAACATCCCACCCCACCCCCCACTAGCTTTGAGGTGAGCTATTCACCTCAAAGAACTGTCTTAGCCATGGTAATAAATATTCTAATAATTGTTCCGATGAAATGTGAATCAGAAAAACACTGATAATTTTTCGGTACTGATATTCTACTGGGTGATAATGATAATGATTTATATCTATCAACACCCACCTATCACCATGTAGAGAGGGCTACAATGTTCAATATCCTAGATGCCACACTGAATAACAGACCACTTCCGAAAGATCATTTGAAAGTGACGATTACTGTAGCTCATGAGACAAATGCAGAGCTACCTATTCCACTTTATGAAGATGATATTCATACGATCGAAAAGGCTATTGGGACATTCATTTCATGGTCGTCACAACTTGTAAGAGTACATCCAGACAAAGAGGTATTTATTTTCTTTTTTTTTCAAGCTAAACCCTTAACAATTAATGAAAAAATGGTCTGAACCAATGATTGTTTTGATAGATGGAGAAATGGAAGGGGGTGAAAAGCGTCGTCTCAAAACCATCTAAAGGATAAAACAACCGATCTCAAGGAGCTACTGGAAGCACAATAACACCACCTATTCTCTATCGACATTTACTAGCATTGAAGAATCATGTGGATACGAAGCAAAAATACGGTAATAGTCATATACTAGTTTTCGAAGAGAATATATATTTAGAGGAATGTCAAGATTTTGTTGCTGCTGAAAATCTAAATGAGATCCTTGAAAATGGTTGGCTAGGTGTCATAGTTGTAAATGTATATATAAGGTGTGTTTCCATGAATTGATTTTCTAAAAGCTGATCTGATGTGAAAATTATGACTAAATACATTTTATATTGTTGGCAGACGCATTTATCAAAAAGAGTTGAAGGAATTCTCCCATGAGCCAAGATTTGGACTCGTTAGTCCTTATATCAAATCAACACAACTAACAAAAATAGAGCCATCAAAAGGGGAAGCAATAGTGAACGGCTTGCTGAAAACATTTGAAAGCAAAATTACAGATGACATACTTTTCCTAATACCAACCATATAGGGGTAATACTCTACGATTAAATCATATAATTTATATTTTCACCACTTTTATTAATTATTTCTTTTTGTGTTTTTAGGGAACATTGGTTGATAATTAGGGTGATGTTGGATACTCTGAAGATTTATTTTCTAGATTCAAAGCAAGGATACCCATCAAACCGACCACACATGACGGAGTTGGTGAATCTATAAGACACTACATCTTACGTTTTAGGTCTAAAAATAAAGTAATATAATTTATATTATATTTTACTAAGGATTCTGTTATGATAGGGTGGTGTATCATTATCATATAAAAAAAGGAATGAGGACAGGTGCTAAGAATAAAGAGGTGAGCAAATACTACGTTTGGACAAATATTAGGGTATATATAATAAAATTTCACTATCCAAACACATCTCTAGACAAGTTACTTATTCTCCCAATGATAAATTTTTTTTGCAGTGTCCAAAACAAAAAAATGATAATTATTGCGGTTATTATGTTTGAATTTGTTTTAAAGAGATCATTTTTCATCAATAAACTAGCATCCCTAAAGAGGTATTTTCAAAAACAACTACTAGTTTGTTTAAGTTATTTATTAATTCTTTATTTTTATATTTTATAGTACTACTCTGACTGCCGAAAAGCCTCATACTCACAAGACGATATAGATGTGTTCAGAAATGAGTGGGCCGCATACCTGATGGAAGATTGTACACAAATACAATGAAGATCTAACTTGGGGACATGTACAATTGATAGTCATTTTTGAGAGGGGTTAAGGGGATCAAAAGATGAATCATTATTTTATATAAATGTTCATAGGAAAATTGTAATTGTTATTAAATAAAACATCATTTATCCAATGAGTGATTTTCCTATTTTAACAGATGATATCCCCCAACAACATGCAAGAATGCTAAACCACTCAAAGGGTCTATCTTTTGTTTAAAATGGACACAATTTTAATTGAAAACAAAAAATGACCTATGAAAAATTTGTCCAAACGCATTTGGATTGCCTTGATATTTTATAAGAACAATCCAAGGGTACTTGGTTATGAGTACGAGTCAACCCCTCCTTAATCCGAGGCACGGTGTGCCCGGTACCACTCAAAGGGTCTCTATTTATTTAAAATGGACACGATTTTAAGTGAAAACAACAACTGACCTACTGAAATTCAACCAAACGCATTTGGATTGTGTTGATACTTTAGGAGAATGATACAATTGTCCTTTTTGATGTGTAAAAGTCATCCCTGCCTCAATCTGAGAAATGGTGTGGCTGCTATCACTCAAAGGGTCTCTATTTTGTTTAAAATGGACACGATTTTAAGTGAAAACAAAAACTGACCTACAGAAATCAGACCAGACACATTTGGATTGCCTTGATTCTTTATAATAATGATCCAATAGTCCTTTTTTATGTGTATGAGTCATACCTATCTCAATCCATGGCACGGTGTAGCCGCTATCACTCAAAGGGTCTCTCTTTTGTTTAAAATGGACACTATTTTAATTGAAAACAACAACTGACCAATGAAAATCCATCCAAATTCATTCGGATTGCCTTGATATTTTATGATAACGATCCAAGGGTCATTGGAGATGTGTATGAGTCATACTCGCCTCAATCTGAGGCACAGTGTGGCAGGTACCACTTAAAGGGTCTCTATTTTGTTTAAAATGGACATGATTTTAAGTGAAAACAACAACTGACGTACGTAAATCAGACTAAACACATTTGGATTGTCTTTATCATTTAGGAGAATTATCCACAGGTCCTTTTTTATGTGTAAGAGTGAACCCCGCCTCAATTCGAGCCACAGTGTGGCCGCTAGCACTCAAAGGGTCTCTCTTTTGTTTAAAATGGACACAATTTTAATTGAAAACAACAACTGACCTATGCAAATATGACCAAACGACTTCGGATTATTTTGATCATTTAGTAAAAAAAATCCACAGGTCCTTTGTGACATGTACGAGTCAACCCCACCTCAATCCGAGGAATGGTGTGGCCACTACCCCTGAAAGGGTCTCTCTTTTGTTTAAAGTGGACACAATATTAATTGAAAACAACAACTGACCTATGAAAATATGACCAAACTCATTCTGATTGCCTTTATGTTTAATAATAATGATTCAAGGGTCCTTGGTGATGTGTAAAAGTAAACACTGCCTAAATTCGAGGCACGGTTTGGCCGGTACCACTCAAAGGGTCTCTATTTTGTTTAAAATGGACACGATTTTAAGCGAAAACAACAACTGACCTACAAAAATCCAACAAAACGCATTAATATTGCCTTGATATTTTATAAAAACGATCCAAGGGTCCTTGGTGACATGTAAGAGTAAACTATTCCTCAATTAGAGGCATGGTGCGTCTTCTACCACTCAAAAGGTCTCTATTTTGTTTAAAATGGACACAATTTTAAATGAAAACAACAACTTACCTACGGAATTTTGACCAAACATATTATAATTGTGTTGAACATTTAGGAGAATGATCCACGGGTCCTTTGTGGCATGTTAGAGTCATCCTCGCCTCAATCTGAGGAACGGTGTGGCCGCTAGCACTCAAAGAGTCTCTCTTTTGTTTAAAATGGACACAATTTTAATTGAAAACAACAACTGACCTATGAAAATCCGACCAAACGCATTATTATTGCCTTGATCTTTTATGAAAACGATCCACAGGTCATTGGTGACTTGTACGAGTCATCCCTACCTCAATATGAGGCACAGTGTGGCCGCTATCTCCCAAATGGTCTCTCTTTTGTTTAAAATTGACACAATTTTAATTGAAAACAACAACTGACCTATGAAAATAAACCCGAACGCATTCTAATTGCCTTGATCTTTTATGAGAACGATTCAAGGGTACTTGGGGACATGTAAGAGTCAACCTTGCCTCAATATGAGGAACAGTGTGGCCGTTACCACTGAAAGGGTCTCTATTTTGTTTAAAATGGACATGACTATAAGTGAAAACAACAACTAACATACTAAAATCTAACCAAACACATTCAGATTGTCTTGATCCTTTAAGAGAACATTAAACGGGTCCTTTGTGACATGTACGAGTCAACCACACTTCAATCCGAGGAACAGTGTGGCCGCTAGCACTCAAAGGGTCACTCTTTTGTTTAAAATGGACACAATTTTAATTGAAAACAACAACTGACCTATGAAAATCTGACCAAATGCATTCGGATTGCCTTGATATTTTATAAGAACGATACAAGGGTACTTGGTGATGTGTACGAGTCAACCCCGCCTCAATATGAGGCACGGTGTGGCCGATACCACTCAAAGGGTCTCTATTTTGTTTAAAATGGAATGATTTTAAGTGAAAACAACAACTTACCTATGGAAATTCGACCAAATGCATGCAGATTGTGTTGATACTTTAGGATAATGTTCCAATAGTCCATTTTTATGTGTAAAATTCATCCCCTCATCAATCCGAGGCACGGTGTGACTGCTATTACTCAAAGGGTCTCTCTTTTTTTTAAAATGGACACAATGTTAATTGAAAACATAAATTGACCTATGAAAATCCGACCAAACACATTCAGATTGTCTTGATCCTTTAGGAGAACAATAAAAAGGTCCTTTTTGATGTGTTTGAGTCATCCTTTCCTCAATCCAAGTCATGGTGTGGCCGCTAGCACTCAAAGGGTCTCTCTTTTTTTAAAATGGACACGATTTTAAGTGAAAACAACAACTGACCTATGGAAATCCAACCAAACACATTAGTATTGCCTTTATTTTTTAGGATAACGGTCCAATTGTGTTTTGTGACATGTAAGAGTCATCCTCGCCTCAATCCAAGGCACGTTTTTGCTGCTAGCACTCAAAGGGTATCTATTTTGTTTAAAATGGACACGATTTTAATTGAAAACAACAACTGACCTATGAAAATCCGACCAAACACATTCGGATTGCTTTGATAATTTATGAGAATGATCCAAGGGTACTTGGTAACGTTTATGAGTCATCCTCGCCTCAATCCGAGGCATGGTGTGGCCGGTACCACTCAAAGGGTCTCTATTTTGTTTAAAATGGACACGATTTTAAGTGAAAACAACAACTGACGTACAGAAATCTGACCAAATGCATTAATATTGTCTTGATACTTCAGAAGAACGATAAAAGAGTCCTTTGTGACATGTAAGAGTCAACCTCGCCTCAATCCGAGGCATAGTGTGGCCGCTAGCACTCAAAAGGTCTCTCTTTTGTTTAAAATGGACACAATTTTAATTGAAATAAAAAACTAGCCTATGAAAATCTGATCAAACGCATTTGGATTGTCTTTATACTTTAGGAGAACAATTCACGGGTCATTTTTGACATGTAAAAGTCTACCCTACCTCAATCCGAGGCACAGTTTGGCCGCTATCACTCAAAGGGTCTCTCTTTTGTTTAAAATGGACACAATTTTAATTGAAAACAACAACTGACCTATGAAAATCTGACCAAACGCATTTGGATTGCCTTGATCTTTTATAATAACTATCCAAGGGTCCTTGGTTATGTTTATGAGTCAACCTAGACTCAATATGAGGCACGGTGTGTCTAGAACCACTCAAAGGGTCTCTATTTTGTTTAAAATGGACACGATTTTAAGTGAAAACAACAATTAACCAAAATAATCCAACAAAAATCATTCAGATTGCCTTGATATTTTATAAGAACTATCCAAGGGTCTTTTGTGATGTGTAATAGTCAACCCCACCTCAATCCGAGGTATGGTGACGCTGCTACCACTCAATGGGTCTCTATTTTGTTTAAAATGGACATGATTTTAAGTGAAAACAACAACTGACCTACGGAAATTTGACCAAACGCATTCATATTGTGTTGATCCATTAGTATAATTATCCAAGGGTCCTTTGTGATGTGTAAGAGTTATCCCCACCTATATCCGAGTCACGGTGTGGCCACTAGCACTCAAAGTGTCTCTCTTTTGTTTAAAATGGACACAATTTTAATTGAAAACAACAACGGACCAATGAAAATCTTACCAAATGAATTTTTATTGCCTTTATCATTTATTACAATGATCCAAGGATCCTTGGTAATGTGTAAAAGTAATCCCCACCTCAATATGAGGCACGGTGTGGCCGCTTGCACTCAAAGGGTCTCTCTTTTGTTTAAAATGGACACAATTTTAATTGAAAACAACAACTGACCGATCAAAATCTGACCAAATGCATTCAGACTGCCTTGATCTTTTATGATAACGTTCCAAGGGTCCTTGGTGATATGTACCAGACATCCCTGCATCAATCCGAGGTGAGGTGTGGCCGGTACCACTCAAAGGGTCTCTATTTTGTTTAAAATGGACACGATTTTAAGTGAAAACAACAACTGACGTATGAAAATATGACCAAACGCATTTGTATTGTCTTGATACTTTAGGAGAACGATCCATAGGTACTTTGTGATGTGTACAAGTCCACCCCACCTCAATACGAGGCACGGTGTGGCCTCTAACACTCAAAGGGTCTCTCTTTTGTTTAAAATGGACACAATTTTAATTGAAAACAACAACTGACCAATGAAAATTTGACGAAACGCAATCGGAGTGCCTAGATCTTCTATAATAATGATCCAAGGGTCCTTGGTGACGTGTAAGAGTCAACATAGCTCAATCTGAGGCATGGTGTGGCCGGTACCACTCAAAGGTTCATTATTTTGTTTAAAATGGACACGATTTTAAGTGAAAACAACAACTGACCAATGAAAATTTGACCAAACACATTCAGATTGTGTTGATGCTTTAGGAGAACGATCCACTAGACCTTTGTGACATGTTGGAGTCATCCCCGCCTCAATATGAGGCATGGTGTTGCTGCTATCACTCATAGGGTCACTTTTTGGTATAAAATGGACAGAAATTTAATTAAAAACAACAACTGACCTATGAAAATCTGAACAAACACATTCATATTGTCTAGATCCTTTAGGATAATGATCCAGGGGTCCTTTGGGACCTATACAAGTCAACTCCACCACAATCAGAGGAATGGTGTGGCCGATAGCACTCAAAGGGTCTCTCTTTTGTTTAAAATGGACATGATTTTAAGTGAAAACAACAACTGACCTATGGAAATCCTACCAAACACATTCGGATTGCCTTGTTCCATTAGGAGAAAAATACAATGGTCCTTTGTGACATGTAAGAGTCATCCCCACCTCAATCTGAGGCATGGTGTGACCGCTATCACTCAAAGGGTCTTTCTTTTGTTTAAAATGGACACGATTTTAATTGAAAACAACAACTGACCTATGAAAATCCAACCAAATGGATTAGGATTGCCTTGATATTTTTTGATAATGATCCAAGGGTCCTTAGTGACGTTTACGAGTCACCCCCCCCCCCTCAATATGAGGTATGGTGTGGCCCATACCACTCAAAGGGTCTCTATTTTGTTTAAAATGGACATGATTTTAAGTGAAAACAACAACTAACGTACGAAAATCTTACCAAACACATTTAGACTATCTTGATCCATTAGGAGAACGATCCACAAGTCCTTTGTGATGTGTACAAGTCAACCCCACCAACCCCCTGGACCACCCCCACCCCTAGAAACCAATCCACCCCTGGACACACCCACCCCTCTAGTCACCCCACCCCCTGTAAAGCCCCCCTGACACCTTGGACACCAGCCCACCCCCTAGAAAGCCCCCTCGGACACCCCCTACCCCCACATGGACAGCAACCCCAAACCCTTGAACATCCTCCCAACCCCCTGAATATGGAATTGAATTCTTTATGTACTCAATTAACTTATGAATTATCTGTTAATGATGTATGAGTATAATTTTTGTATGGGTATACTTGGTCTAATTATCTTATGATTTATGTCTAAATTTTGTATGGGTATACTTTCTTTAATTATCTTATTGAGATGCTGATATTTTTTGCAGGTGTTCAGGTGTGCTGCTGTATATTTTTTCGTAGCAACAGAAAGGGCATTTATCAGCACTAAAAAAAATTGACAAACTACACGTTCATCAGTGCTAAAGAAGTGCTGATAAAGGATCAGTTTATCAGCCCTAAAGGAGCGCTGATAAAACACTCATTTATCAGCGCTCTTTTAGCACTGATAAATGGTTGTTTTATCAGCGCTCATTTAGTGCTGATAAAGTCAACCTTTATCATCGCGTTTTTAGTGCTGATAAAGGTTTCCTTTATCAGTTCTTTTTTAACGCTGATAAATTACCCCTTTATCAGTGCTCAGTAAGCACTGATAATGGGTACCCCCCCTCCTTTATCAGCGCCGAGCTTTACAGTGCTTTTTAGAGCTTTTAAAGACCATTTTTAGCGCTGTTAAAGCCCATTTTTGTAGTAGTGAGAGGTGTAGAACACATACATGGTTGGATGAAGTTGAAGAAAAAATATTACTAGGTCCTTAAATGGTGGAAAAGGTTAACACCGTTTAGAACAAAATCAAGTATTCTTATATTCGATTGAAGATATATGCTGATAATCATCGGTGAGACTTAAAGTTTCATGTTGGAGACAAGATATTCCTTTGAATATCTCCATGGAAGAAATTAATGAGATTTAGGAATAAGGAAAAGCTTAGTACAAGATTCATCATCCCCTTTGAGATACTTGATTTCATCAGAGCGGTGGACTACTGACTAGAAATCACACCAAACCTATCTCATTTACATGAAGTATTTCATGTATCCCTCTTGAGAAAGTACATACCATAACCCTCACATGTACTTAATATAGATGTATTACCATTAAATAATGACCTATCTTATGAGGAGCATCCATTAAAGATCATAGATCATAGAGAAAGGTTCTATTAAATGAGTAAATTCCCCTTGTCAAAGTGTTATGGATGAACCACATGTTTCAAGAAGAAATAAGGGAACTGAAGAAGGTGATGAAGCAGAGTTAACCTCAACATTTTTAGTGTGGGAAATGAATATTTCAAGAAATCATTTTCTTAAGGGGGGAATATTATAACTACCCAAACTGTTATAAATAAAATCCCCTCTATTTTTTAATTAAATGTCATATTATGTAATATGGTTAAAGAAAACACATGAAATTATTTTGTTTTATTATATCCAATTGGATTTAAAAGACTGTTAAGTATCATTAATGTTGATAATATAGTCATTTAATAGTGATCACATGATTAGTATATATATAGGGTATTAACAAATCCAATTAACATTGACAGAGGAAGTGATGGCCTCAACCAGTAGGATCATAACCTATAAAGCCCATTTATCAGAGCTTCCGATGGAGATATAATTTTTGGACTTTTCCCTTGACCAAGCTTAAAATGAGATCCAACACCTTAAAATGAGTGAAACCATTTATGGGAGATGTTCAATCTCCTTGAGATCACGACCCAAACCATGTTCTTCGAACCACCCCATGAAAGTCCCACCATATTTCACCTTACTCTTATGGTGTTTTTTGGTGTATTAAAAGGATATGTATCATGATACCAATAATACGAATATGTACATTATTTTTTTATAGAATAATTAATAAATTTTCATTCTATTATAGTTACTTTTAATTGATTTTTATTTTCATGCAATAAAACACAATTAGTTTTGGGTAATATTCAAATTTAATTAATGAATTTATTTTGATGAATTAATGTATTTTTCTAAAAAACAATATTTTATTATTATTATAAAATAATTTCTACTAATTATAAATGATAAAATAATTTTAATGAAGTCAAATGTAATTTTTATTAGGGTCCAAAAACGTTTATTGTCAAAAAACATGAATTTGTTAATAAATGAATATTTTATATAAAATGTAAAAATTAAAATATTTAGATAATTATTTAGATAAAATGAATATTATTTTTGGAATTAGAATGTTAGAATTTTCTGAGGGTGTTTTTTTTAATTTTCTGAGACAGTCGAGTTTTCAGGTAAAAATTAAATACAGTATAACTATATTTTGTGTTTTATGACATCATAATGAACCAAAAATGATATAATAAATACTATAAATGTATACATGAAAAAATATTTGTTTTCCATTTAATATAATGTGATTTTAATTTTATTTGATTAATTTTATTATGGATTTGTGAATCCTCCAAAACCATTAATATATTTTATTGTTTTAAAATCATTTTTTAAGAGTACGACTCACCTTTACATAAGTAAAGGAATTATTTTAATACGTTCACCGCTTTTACATATAAAATTATTTAATCCACAACCCTTTTGTATTAAAAATTGAAAAAAACCATGATGGTCTGGGGTTTTGGTTATTTTATTTTGTTGAGTCCAAAATAAAAATAAAAATAGCCCTCTTTTCCTATATAAACCCACCCAATATCCCATTTATCTTCACTAATAATCCTTTTATCATGTACATACTTTTTCCTACACTCACTATAGTCCTACCAAGGTTCCCCAAGCTCTCAATAATCCCTTACCAAGACTTTGGATTCACCTATTCATGTAAGGGATCTTCCACTCTCCTCTTTTATGAATAATTCCTTTTATGTTATGTCTTTTAATTTAAATTATTATATGTTGGGATATGTAATTAATTATTACCCTTATTGAATATTTTATTTATAAATTCTGATAGTCCCTTTCACTCTCATTTATCCCTTCTATGAACCTTTATGTACACCTGCTACCATGCTGAAATTTTGTAAGGGATCTTTCCGTTTCTCCTCTTTATTGAAGTACCTTCTTTAACTTATGCATTTTTATTCATTTACATATGATGGTATATGTTATTACATATCAACCATACCTTAAAATTTACTTCCAAGTTATTATATACCAATTTCTATCTCATCAAACCATTTTTTGATTTTTTATGTGTCACCGTTATGCAGTTGAATTTTCCCCACGGTTTCCCATGCCAAAATAATTGTGTAGTGAATACCATACCCATTTACTATCAAGGGTAATAACCTTTATAAACTTATAAATACTTTAATTTGGACTTACATGTATGTTTTCCACAATCCTTTATCATGGAATATATTATGATGACGAATGTATCCATGTTGAATGATCTATGTAGAACACTTAAGCATGAGAATGAAATGAAAGTGATGTGAATACCCAAAATTATATAATGCTCCAATGAATTGGGTAATGTTAAGTATCATGATTAGTTATGTTGGGAAATGGGGTGAACCTATTTCCTTTATGGTAGTTTTTCCACCATGATGTCTTGGTGTGTTATCCTTGACCTTTGTTTATGATGCAGTGTTTTAAGTTGTTGCCACATTTTCTAGGTTATGATTATCGTGCTATAAAAATCGTTATTATTCATGTTCCTTTTATGCCTCATTGATATTCCTATTGTATAAAATTTATTATCTTTATCATGATAGGCCTTATTTATTCCTTTATCGGGCTTTATAGATCACCACTATCTTAAGTTTCCCCCCAGGTTATCTCATGCAGTTTTAAAAAGCCATGATATTTTAGAAACATGTTAAGGAAGTTTTTAATAATGTTGTCGTTTCCCATGTTCAAGATGTTATTCTATGTACCAAATTCTAAAACACTAAAAAAATTTATCTATTGGTTTACATTATGTGTAATTTTATGTAATAAATCATGCGTTAATGTGAAATAAATTGAAGGTTTGTTATAATTATTCTTTCTTGTGGTTTAGTTTAGGTGATGATAATCGACACAAAGCTACAAGATTTCATCCGCCTTTTTTATGAAAATCATTGGAGCTATCCAAGGGGACACACTACGCCTAATTGACCCCTTCTCTTAAAGAACCTACAACTACAACCATAGATCCCAGAGCTCTGTAGGGGCTATCCGATATGCCACCGAAGATATTGGTGATCTCTTAGTATGTAAGTCGATGAAAAACTCCATCTCCCACCTCAGAGGTTGTCCCTAAACATACTTAGGGAATATTTACATATAATCCTCAATGAATAAAGGGATCCAAATTATTGAATAACCTATTACATAAGGGAAATACTTGCTAACTGATGGGTTATGAGTTGCAGCCTCCTACTTACAACACCCACTCATCTCGCCATGAGATCTCTATCACCCTCAAAGGAGAACCTTATCACATCAATGCGAAGGAATTTTACTCATCTTCCGTGACAATAAATTTGGTCTAGAACTATATATATCCAATCTATAACCAATATGTAGTCATAAATCCCCATTGTTAAAACCAAAAGGTCCACGTTAACCTCTCTCAACCTGAAGACGAAGCATCTTGGCTAAAGACTCTACTATGAGTTTCATTTCATAAAATCAAATTATATATATATGAAGTAATTAATCTCACTTGATTTTAATAATATTTAATTAATATAAGAATAAACATGGATTCTACCTCTGAACATATCACGTGATATGGGGTTATAAGACTCTATAGCCGACAATTGTCTGTGACCCCAACTGCCAGCTCCCAAATCCTGGCATGGGCCACTTGGTGGTAGTGGTGGTGGAAGGATATCAAAGCTTAATCCCCCACCCTAAGTCCAAATACTCTTCCAACAATACCTCTTTAGGGGCCTCCCTTACATCTCTTTGGAGATCCTTGATCAAGGCGCTACCTCTATCATGGTGGTCTATCAACTATATTCTTGCTCTCTTCAACACATAGAGTCAGACAATCATACTCTATGTGAGATTGACCATCATATTCATAACACTCCCCTCCCCTAATCGCGTTCCCTAGCCTGATTTTGGGAAGACTTCTTTTTCCTATATCCTGTCAGCTAGAATATGCTAGCCATTGCAGATGACTCAACCTTGTAATGCCTAGTGGAAAATCCATCTACCTGGCATCCATCTATCAAGAAAATATCTAACATTAGTTTCCGTTACAACACCTTAGAATAGGAGGGAATGCATAGGGAACCACACTGGCATGGATATCTATATGGATTCCTTTCTTAAAATTTTTTGTTGAGAAGATCCCATCCAAGATCATATCAAGGAAGTGTCGTGTATAGTCTTGGAAACTTGCCGCATACTCGGCCACTTTTATCCTGACTTGCTGCAAATTTAGAAGTTATTGAATACAAAATGACTATAAGTAGGTGGGGTAGTACTCCTCATAGAACAAGGGATGAAATTTGGAAATTAGAGTGTTGAATAATTGTTAATCTTGATAAGAAGACTCAAGCGACAAATAGATTATCCATGGAAAATGATATCTTCTAGCACAACCACCTAATATATTAGTGTCTAGATAATCCTAAAGATATAGACCAAGGAATATAGAAAATATTTCACTGCCTGAGGATCTGGATCACCATGGAACCTCAGCAACCTCTAGAATTGAAACTCATGAAGTGCACTAAGCCTTCATTCATCCTCAGCCTATTCAGATGGTATGATTTTCTCTACAAAAGGTGGGGGTGCTTCTACCTATCCACCTGGAGGAATAATATCAAACTATGGACCCTGAAATGAGGCCTCATCACTCATAATATTTTATTCATGATCCAAAACTGGTATCCTGGCCAGATGTCATCACGGAGGCATCCAAAAATTTTTATCATAGTGCACCATGGTCAGATGAGCACACACACACACATACAATCAATATCTGAATCAAGAAGGAACGTCAATGACTCCATCCTATACGATGTGTGTACCATTAATCCATACAAACAATGTATCTCTATGTCAAGTTGATAAGAAAGTAGTCAAGGCCCTGGTGAATGGTAACAATGGCCACCCACAACAGCACTTTGTTCCCTATCCTAAGAGTCGCACTAAATATACTCTGACAATGTTGCCCGAAATCCCAACCAAATCCTCATGAGGGGACTACACGAAACACCATACCAAGGAATGGACTACTTTGATACCAATCTATCATGACCCAACCCTAACCGGGGCTCAATACATAACTACCCCAAGCCTGCCTCCATAGGCCAGAGGGTGGCGACAAGTGCCAAAAGGAATATCATAAATTGAAGTCATTTTATTATTGTACCTACATACACTCACTCGACTATATCAATGCATAAGTGTAACATCCCAGGTAAATAAAGAATAAGACATATTTCATATTCATTAATTTTTGTGAATTAAATATTAATTTTACTTTAAAGGGGTTTCTATGTTCGATAGCGTACCCGATACGCAACAATGGGTTTCTTTGAAATCTTACGTTTCACACTAATATTATAATATTATTTTTTTAAATGGTAGTAAACTCCTAGAAGTTTTATTAGTGTGAATGAAAAAAACTAACTACAATATGATTATACATGTTTATTAAATGTATTTACATTTATCCAATAAAAGTTAGAGGCTTAAAATGTGAATGAATCTAATTTTAAGCATAATTTATATTAAAAGGATGATTTACCACCTTTTAATGGTGAAACCTATTTAAATATAGTTTTGGTCACTTTAATACATTCTATTTGACCACATAAAATCCTTCTTTAAAATGGGGGCATCAAAATTTACTTTGGTTAAATTTTTGGAATTTTTCTGATAAAGTTCATTTTTAATGAATAGTGAAAAATATTATATTTTAAATTATATGGTTATATTATCTTTTTAATTGGTTTTAAAGTGTAATTAGAATATATTTTTACAATTTAATCCAATTTTGGTCATTTTAATTAATTTCACTTTGAAATTGGACATAAACAAGTATCAATCTTTTGATAGTTATTGTTTCTTAAAAACATGCTATTTGTTTTAACAACGAGAATTAATTTTTAAATTAATTAATGCAAAATATATGTTTTTTATTTGGTAAAATAGCCATCATTTTTGAATTTGGAATATCAAATATAGCATATGCAGGATTTTTGATTGTTTTATAAAAAACTTCAATTTTTGATAAATAGTGAAACCACTTAGTAGTGGTTAAAAAACTGAATTTTTCATTTAAATAAACTTTTACCGCTTCTGTGGATTGAATTTCAAAAATCCGACATACATGGTTGTTATTAGTAAGTAAAATGTGGTTCAATAAGGTAAAAATAATTTTTGGTGAATAATAACTTTTGACTTTTATTTACTGTGGTTAAAGGTAAATAGGATAAATCAAGGTAAAAAGAATTTATAATAATTCAAAATTAACTTAACACTTGTCCTAAACTTATTTGATGAGTAATGTCCAACCATGGGCATCGATGGGTTTATTTTTCGACCCCATGGATTCACTTATGAATGATAATGACACCTTATTTTAATTAACTTAAAGTAAAGGAAAAAACGAAATAAACAAATATCTCTATGTAAATTAATTTTTACATGCTGTTATATAAGTTCTCTTTTCGACTATAAATATTTATTGGAAATACAAACAGATTTTCTACATCATTATATTTTTTTATAATTTTTAGACATCGAATAAATTAAATTATTTTTAACAAAATAATGATACAGTGTTTTCCTCATTAATACATCATTTAAATAAATAAGAATATAAATATTAAAACAACATCCAAAACTTGTCCAATTCTTATTGGATGAATTTATTTCGACCATGAGTCATCTTTTGTTCTACCTTAATGAGTTTTGTACATTTAGAAACTTAATATCATTATATAATAAAATAATATTATCACAATTTCCTAAAGAGCCCCTCCCCCCTTATAAAAATCCCTCACTTATAACCAATTACTCACAACTCTCAAACCTTTTGGATTGTCCAAACTTTTCCCAATTAATCTTCCTAAATCCATATCCTATTATTATAAGCCTTACTTTAGGCATAAGGCACTTCAAGAAACCCATTTGGTTCATACCAAAGGGAGTTACCCAAATTAAAGGTAACAATTTCTCTTAAATTATTTTATTTTATTTTACTTCTTCAACCCCTAAAATATTTTTATTCCATTATTTTATAACAAAACCAATATCCTAAATATACTAGGATGTTGTTATGAGAAGTATTCAAACTACACTTACACACACCTCCGTCTAATGGGTGAAGAACATATAGTTTCTGTGGATAGAACACTAATGTCTCACGAAAAGATGATTGTTCGATTATCTCCTACCACCTATAATGGTGACAATTAAGATGAAAATATATTTATATATTATATATATTATGTTTATGTTTTCTTTATTCTTCTGTATTTTTTCTTTTATAGCATACCTTTATGGTTTTTGTTATGGGTAAACACGATAATTTCATTTGAGGAAGTGTGGACTACCGCCCCCTCAATGTGATATTACTCGTTAATGCCATATGTGGGATGTATAAAGGATGGAGTTATTGATATTATATATGATATTGTACTGGAATTATAATATACCTATGTATCATTATGTTTTAATTCCATTAAAATAAGAAATAGAAATGAAAGTAGCGTTCATGCGTACGTATGGATTACCGTCTCCATGAACGGTGCATTTCATTTCTTATCTCCAAATGATATGTACTATTATATATATATATATATATATATATATATACAGGATATATATTATATATATGATATCTAAATAATTAATATCTTTTTGGATATAATGGACTATTGACCACATGGACAACTTGTAAATATAAGGTGTTCATTTTTGACTCAAGTACCAAATATCGAAAAAATGAACGTTATTAACTTAAATAATTACATAATGTTTATAACATGGTAATAAGTGATATAAAAGGAATAATAATCTTAAAAAAGGTTCTTAATCAAGTAGAAATTAACTTTAGTTTATTATTCAAGATATTAAAGAATGATCATGTCAAGTCGGACACGAGGTAAGGGACTTCGTCTCAATCTCCTTTCATTGATTCATTTTTTGTTCTAATACATGAATTTATTTTATACGATGTATAAAAACCTTTTAATTTTCATTTTATTCAAAGGGAATCTTTTTTTATGAAGAATTTAACTAAATGAAAAAAATAATGTTTCTTTTTTAATGTAAGCGTTGACAACGAACTTTGCGCCGCCATGAGTATTATTTGATCTTTGGCTTCCTTAACGAGCCGTAATGTTTTTAAATGGAAAAAAATACAATATACTATTTTACATATTTTTAGTTTTAAAAATGGTTTTGATAAAGATTTTTGAAATGTTATTATATTGAAATGTTATATTGTTATTGGAATGTGGGAATTTTATATTTCATTTATGCTTATGTTATGTTTTATGATCATGTTATGGTTCTTGGGAATTATTTATGTATATGGGTGGTTTCGTGATAAACCTTGGGCGGGTGAGCCTGAGATAGATCTCCAATGCATTAATTAACGTGATAGAGGTAAACATGGATGTTTCTCTTAATAGATTTAGGGAATATACGATAATGGGTATATCAAAGTAACTCCCTATGTAGCTATGATAGCTACAATGTATGTATGTTATGGATTCCACTAGTTACATTTATGATTTTTGATTTCTATGTGTTATTCATAAATCTTATGATTTCATGTTTTGTATTTTTTTATGAACTAATGTTTTCTTTCTTTGTTTTATAACCCTTACTAAGAATTTTATTCTCATCCGAAGTTTTGAAATGTTTTCCTAGGACTTAAAGATGAATAGGGTCAGGGATTGGATCAAGGAAAAGTAATGCTATCTAAAACATGGAACTAGACATGACTCTTTTTTTCAAGAGTTTTTTTATGAAAAAATGGAAACTGATTAGAAGTGTCTACTTTGTAAAGTTTTGAGATGTAATAGTTATGTCCTAATTCTCTAAAACTCTACACCTGAAAAGATCCTCAATGTGAATTATTTATTTAATTCAATATTATGTATTTTTTAAGTCCGAGTCCTTATAATAAGTGTGGATTAATAATAATAAAAACATTAAATAGAAATAAAGTAAACCAAGCATGAAAAACTTCTAGGGTGTACAAGACTATGATGGTGAAAACTAAAAATTAAAGGGGAAAAAATACACACCCATCTAAAAAGATTACCCAACTTGTCAAAAAAAGAAATTAAAATGTTGAGATATCTCAACTCTTGATCTCCAAGATACAAACACTATATACAATCAAATTCACCTAGTGGCACTAAACTCTTATGAATTCTCCACCGACGTTTATGTCATATTCATTATCTCTATTAAAATTAACTAAATATGTATTAGATAAAAGTTATAAGGAAATTAACTAAAAAAGTAGATAAAATGATGAGAAAATAAACTAAATAAGTAGTAGGAAGTCACATCTTCATGATATATGTGTACACTATGATATAATGTAATCTACCTTGTCATTTATAAACAAATATATTTCATTTTGTGAATACTAGGGCTTTCAACAGTCATGGTGCTACTGAAAAAATATTAATACTAAAAGGATTGATAAATATTTTAAATGAAATTGTAATTATCTTCTAAAATATCTCTTCAGGGATGATAGTTTATTGATGGTATATTATATCTCTCATCAATTTTCTAATATAATAAACACAATATTTTCTATTGGTTTGTTTCATAAACTATAAAAAATAAGAAAAATAAGTAATTTTTCAAATGAATTTTGATAATGAAATAATATTATATATACCCTAATACTTATACACTTGTAGAAGTTGATAGGTTCGTTGTATACATAGACTATATTAACTCCATGATTTTAACAATATATAACACCAACCTATCATAATATAATTCTCATTAAAAAATAATATAAAATAATTAAGTTGAAGTTTAGTTCAAAAACATTCGATGTGGTGTATTAAAAATTGAAAAACATCACTACATGTGGTCGGTTTATTCGGTATCCATGTAGTGAATTGAAAAAATAAAAATTTGGAGTATCAAAATTGACTACAATGAGTACCCAATACTTCCTAAAAACAAAAATGAATAATTAATGAATGGAATGAAAATATATTTAATATGATCAAATTATATATTTTTCCCTTGCATCATTGGTAATATGTAGAGTCTATCATCCATAAGTTTTCTTTCAAACGTTGTCGCAATTTTTCCCCCTACTTCATAAATTTTAGTAGATTCCATTATGGTTTGGTTTTTATAAGTTATTTGAGGACTAATGAGTCCACAATTATATTCATAGGATTTTCCCTTTAAATATTATTGATATAAAATTCTGATAAAATATGAATTGTATTTAGTCATAATTAACTTAGTAGCTCATCAAATAGAAAAAATCATGAAAACACACCTCATGTATACATTTAAAATTGATACTCCTAGCCATTCATACTTGATTATTTTATTTAAATTCTCAAGATCATTGAAGTCTGTAATGGAATATCCATAAATTTTTTCTTCAAAATAAACTATGTGATCACTACCACTTTGTAACCTTGTATCCGAATAAACCGTAAATGTTAATAAATATAAATATTTAATGGGTGGGGTAAAGGTGATTTGTGAAGTTCTTTTAGATTGTCCTATTGATCCTTTAGATCATTTTTATTTTACCTTTCATTTCACCCCTTCCCTTTATCTTTTGGTAATAAAATTCACCGGTTCAAACCTTTATTCATTAATCGGTAATGGTTTATCATGAAAAATAAATTTGAAATGAATACCTACTTGCCAAAACTTTTTTCTATAAGATTTGATGGTCATGATACTAATATTAAAATCACTAGATAGACCATATGAAAATATGCATCATTTAGTGGGATAGTTAGCTTGGTTCCCTGCTCCTGACTGATGCTAGTCCCCACTCTCACATTTCCTATTGGAAGTTGTGTGTTATGTAGAGTGACTTCTTGGTTATTGAAAAAAATATCCCTCACAACAAAGATATGGGTGGGAAGTGATAGATATAAACCATAATAATTATCACCCAGTAAAATATCAGTACAGGAAATGTATCAGTATCTTCCTGATTCACATTTTAAAGAAACAATTATGAGAATATTGATTACCTCATTTAGGACAACTGTTTGAGGGAATGCTTGCCTCAAATATGGAAATGGTGGGGGTCATCAAAAAATGGTTGTTCTTGAGTTGTTTATTCTCTTTTATTCCCCCCATTAATTTTTTTATAAACTCTTAATGCCAATGAATGTTTTTCCAAGAGAAAATCATCTTTCCTCAATCTCTTATATTTTGTTATCCTTTTCACTATATTATTTTCTTTTATTAAAATATGTATGAGGTGTCACCCCAAGACCTGGACCTATAATGTGGACAAACCTTTCTGGCCGCTTCACAACCACTAATAGAAGCTATTCATTTGATACAACTGATGATGATTCTTATGTCTAAGTCAGATAAATATTATTGGAAAATAAGTAATCATTATTATATAATACTAATTTCAAGAAATTTTTTTATTACGTTATACTTACACATTCTTCCCACACTTTTTACCTGTCTTCATCTATTAGTATCCCATCATTATTTATATTCACCTCCTTCTAAAGAACATGACATGGGATGAAAGTGGTTTAATATTTTGATTTCTTAATATGCATATTAAGAGAGGAAAATAATTAGGTTGTTGTTCATGTCACATAAACTTTATATGGTAGATTTAATATATGAACTTTTTTTCATGTGAGGTGAACCCCATCCTTGCCTTATAGTAGGGGTATATTGGTTTTTGGATCGTTTCTTATTTTCAGAACTCAATTTCTATTTCATAAATTAACATTATTAATCAAATTGATTATTAAATGTATTTCAAGCAAAGTATTACTATCCAAAATATACCTAAGAATATGTCTCTTCATGAAGACCAGTTAACCCATACCATGATTCTTGGCATATTAGTTGTGCATACATATGTGGTGGGTGAAAGATTATTTCCCCTTTAGTATATTTGAGATTAAACTTTGTTAGAATTGCATGAAAGACTCCGTGATCCTTTCCCAAAAGCATTAATAAGAAATTTTTTTCAGGATTCATCTACTATAAATGCACTCAAAAATGTATAATGAAGAGTAAGACAATGTTTCATTATTTTTTTTCAAAATGAAGAAAGGATAACATATTTTTACCCAAATCTCTTCCCAAATTAGCGTCTTAGGAACATGCACAACATAGTTCCATGAATTGACATCAATTTGCATGAACTGCTGAGTGGTGACCCTAATGAAATTACTAAACATAGTCATATTGGGGTTAATAGGCTGGACGCATGATTCCCATCAGACCTTGAATTTAATTCCATTGTTTCCTACCTTGGTAATTTTTTTAACACTATCACACTATAACACTCTTGTTTTTGGGGAAACCATTTGTTCACTATATACCATTTATTTGGGTTCAAAATAATTAATATATTGTTCCTATTTATTGGTATCATCAACTTGTGAATAAGGTTCTTGTTCCTCTGCATTGGGAGCCACAAAAGTTTGAGAAACCTGTTTTTCCTCATGATTGGGAGCATCCGAATGTATTGGAGTCATTATCTATAGAAGTGGTTCAACATTAAATTTAGATTACATAAATACAATAGTGATAAAATAATAAAATGAGTTAATTAAATGTATACTAAAAAAATATAACCTAATTATTGAAATATCACTCTTTTTAAAATATAGAAGGGATTTGACCCATTTATCAAGTATCCAAATCCCTTCATTATAGACTCCTATTATAACGACCCATACTTTACATAAATTGTTAGTACTTCAAAATTGAAGTAAACCTATTACAACATATAAAAAAACCATGAAAGGACCATATACATATAGTGTCTTTAGAAACTGGGAAACATAAACAAATGGTACATAAAACATCTACATTGTCTCCCATTTATTTCATTATATCTAGAGTCCCTTTTGTCCTATCCTACTTAATAACCTTCTTCTTGACCCGGGGAAAGAAAACATACAAAAGGGTGAGCTCAAATGCTCAGTAAGGGTAAGAAAAAGAAATATCAATCACATCATATTCATAAGAACATAACATTTTGGAAATCTTAACCTGCAAAAGAGATCATAATTACATAACATGGGATAAATCATAGTAGTGAAATGTAATCCCAATAATCACAACATAAAACATGATATTTTGTGGCATACACACATAATCATATAGAATCATTTATTATTAGTCAAGACTCATTGCCAAGACTATCTTAACGGACAAAGTCCATTTCTGAACAGAGTTCACTCCTTGTTTCAGCCCTGTTTCACTGAACCGGTTTAACCTGCCGTTCCAACCATGTCTATCTCATGAGATATAAATCATTACCCAATGCATTGGAGGGAGATATAGGTCCCATCCATCTCATAATTATACCATTCTTATGTGTGCCATAAAATCATAAACCATACATCATAGCATAACCCATGTAATAAAAATGGAATTCTTATACATCACGTCATCATAACATAATCCATAAAAGATAAAAGGACATCATAAAAATAATTGAATAATAACACAATCAAATCAATGTAAAAATAGGGATAGAAACATAACTCTATATTATCTTAGATGGAAAATAATTTTGATAAAACACTTGAACTCCATTCTTGAGGAAAATATCCTTTTTACTTCAAAAAACATTTTCCTTTCTTAACATGTCATATAATTTTGAACTAAAAGAAGTTGATTAAAAATAAACTTGAAAACTTGTAAAGGAAGATTCATGGAAATAATGTTCTAAAAAATCCATTCATTTCGTATAAGTTAAAAAAACATTCTTCCTGTACTTTGGCTAGAAAAGTCAAAAAGTACCTCATACGAAAGACGACAAAAGATTCCTTTCATATCTTTTACTAAAAACTCACCAAAGGGTAAAATTGGATTTAAAAAATTGTAAGTGTATGGAAATAATATTACATATTGAGGAAACATGTATGTGGATGATAAATATTTCCCACTAAATTCTGAAGTATAAACAATCTCAGAAAAAAATGAGTTTGTGAGATTTTCCCTTACCTTAGGTCCGATTTTCTTCATAAGTGTCCAAAACTCCTATATAATGATTTAAATAATGTCATTTACTTATTCTAGAACCATAAATATTTTTATGATATCATATATGGTCATTTTCATAGCCTCTTATTAGTATTATTTCATTACTACTTGTTATTCAGTTGTTTATTACTTTATGTTCGTATGTGTGTTTTGTCGAATAAATTCTTATTCCTCTTTTTAGGTTATATACACCTCATTTCCAGAACGGTATTAGTGTAATATATATCAAATTAATTCATTCAATTCATTTATATAATCCTTATGCAATGAAGATCATGTAGAACGAGTCACATCACATCGTGGAGACGGTATTCCGTACGTACTCACGAGCGATGATATCGTTCCCATGATCGTGGAATTGTATTGGAGTGTATGTATACTATTTCATAATAAATATAGCTTTAAAATAATAATATATAGTCATTCTTTACACCATTATACCCATCCAAGTACGGTGCTGGTGGGAAATAGATTACACCATGGCGTGGAGATGGTATTCCGTACGTACGCACGCGCGGTGATTTCATTTTCTGTAGGATGGATAGATGGTGAAATAGGGTTTTTCATACTTATAATAACATATCAGTATATTAGTGATACTAATGTTATTACTTCATAATAAAACAACTAAATATGAAGAAGTGGAAGAAGAAATAAAGTTGAATGAATCTGTAACAGACATTACATCTTCTTTGAAGCGCCTCTTTGAGACCTCCTCTTAGGGCACTAAAATTGGTATTTGATGAAGACCAGGACCTCTAGGATCTTTATAGGGAAGTGGAGAAGATAATGAGGCAGGGTTTGGCCGAGCTTGAAGGCTCAAAGTGGTGTGAGGAAGAGAGGGAGGAGGTGCCCTTTTATTAGGGAGGAGAGGGGCACCTTAGGAAAACGTAAAATATTATTTTATTATAAAGTCATATTTGGTTTTTAATACCTCCAAATTGATTTATTTCGAAGCTAAGGCGATGATGGTTCGAAATCATCTCATCCAATAGAATTTAGACCAGTTTAGGGTTCTATTTTAAACTTATAATTTAGATTTATCTTTAAGTTAAATAATTTTACTTTTATCGTGTCTTTTTGTTTTCTTGCACTATAAGGTTAATAAACTTACTATAACAAACCAAACTAACTCCAAGTTGTTTATTATTAATATATATAACTTTTTATAAGTCATTTTACCGAATCTTAGATGTTTAGGAATAAAATAACAATTAATAATATAATATTTGTTTTAAAAACTATTTTAGGTCAATTTTGATAGTATTTGGAATTTTTTTTTGTGAAAATCCTAACAGAAATATTAGTTCGAACAAAGTTAATTAAATCAATAGTCACATGTAATATTAACATAGAAACTTATTGGAACTCATAAAAAGTCTCAAATTACATTTATTTTGGTATTTATAACATCAATTATGTCAATATTTCATTAATAAGATAATTACTGCATCATCATTGTGACATAAATAAATTAAATTATTTAATGTATAAAAATTAGAAATAAAATACCATTATGTAGGAAATATTGTTATATTTCTAATGAATATTTATAATCTAATTTATCCTATATTAAAAATTATTTAGTTATTAAACTTTTATTTTAACTATTTTAACCCTTCTTTAAATAAATTAATAATAAATGTCTTAATATAATCTAAGTGGGCCTAAATGGCCATATTTTTTCATAATTTTGTTTTTGGTCGAATTACACTTATCCAATAGAATTAGGACATGTGTTAGGGTAATAATAATAACATTTTTACCCTTAATTACCCTATTTACTTTTAACTGTGGGAAAGAAAAGTAAAAAGTTACTATTCACCAAAAATTATTTTCATCTCATTGAACCAAATTTTAGTCCTTGATATTAACCGTGTCTCTTAGATTTTCAAAATTCCACTCACAGAAGCGGTAAGATTATGTTTTATGTGAATTTTGAAATTCTCCTAGGAGGTGGGTAAAAGACGGTGAAAAGTTCAATAAAATTTTAATATAACTAAAATTATTATAAAATGACTCCAATGAATTTCATTGAACTTATATAGGTATTATGTATCAATTTTGACCTAAAATAAATTTAAATAAAATAAATAATTATTTAAATAAAAAGTCAGTTTTTAAATAGTAACCCAGTGTTTTCACTCTTCATCAAAAATTGAAAGTTTTTAGAAAAATAACCAAATTTCACCCTAGGATAATTTCGATATTCCGAATCCAAAAATGAAGTCCATTTTGAAAAATAAAAATTTAAAAATTTCGAAATGTGGGTATTACTATTCATAATGGCTAGTTTTAATAATATTTTAATAGCATATCGCTGTTTAGTGAAACTCTGTATTCCGTAAAATGCAAGCTATTAAGGAAGGACACGGTTGCGTGTAACGAAACCCAATCTAGTGTTGTGTGTAGTGAAAGATTCATTTGATGATAAATATAACATAAAAAAATATTTCTCATAAAGGTCTCATGTGTTACATTCTACCCCCCTAAAAATAAATTTCACCCTCGAAATTCGTCACTTTGTAACAAACAGATGAGGATACCTCTCCCTCATCATATCCTCAAGCTCCCATGTAGCTTCTTCTAATTGGTGGTTCCTCCATAAAACTTTCACCAAGCGAGTGGTCTTGTTCCGTATGAATTTTTCACTACGATTGAGAATCTCTATCGGGTGTTCTTCCTAAGAAAGATCTTGCTCCAATGGTACAACTTCAGAGCTGAGTACATGTAAAGGATCAGGTATGTACTTTCTCGGGAGAGATACATGGAACACATCGCGAACTTGGGAGAGATTAAGTGGAAGTGCCAATCGGTAAGATAGCTTCCCAACACGATCTAGTATTTTGAAAGGACCGATATATCTAGGGCTCAACTTTCCCTTCTTTCCAAATATCATGACCCTCTTCTAGGGGGATATTCGTAAGAACACTTTATCACCCACTCCAAACTCTAGGTCTTTTTTTTCAGCTGTCAGCATAACTTTTCTGTTGACTCTGAGCTTCTCTTTTGTGTTATTGAATAGATCTTACCTTTTCTTCCATCTCATCAACAAGATCAGGTCCTAATAGCTTTCCTTACCCAAATTTATCCCAACAAGTCGGAGTTCTATATTACTTTCCATAGAGATCTTCATAAATAGCCATCTGAATACTAGAGTGAAAGCTATTATTATAAGAAATTTCCACCAAAGGTTGGTGTTGATCCCAACCACCTTTGAAATCCATAGAGAAATCTCTCAAAATATCTTCTAGTGTTTTAATCGTCCTCTCAGACTGACCATCTGTCTGAGGATGATAAGCAGTGCTGAAACTCAACTCTGTATCCAGAGTATACTGAAGACTTCACCAGAACTTTGAGGTAAACGTCGGATCCCGATCAGATATAATAGAAAGTGGTACTCCATGCAATCTTACCACTACCTTTACATATATCCTGGCAAGATGATCTAGAGAGAAATCCTCTCCAATAGCAATGAAGTGTGAAGACTTTGTAAGACGATCAACTATAACTCATATAGCATTATTGCCTTTGGTTATTTTAGGAAGTCCGGTGAAAAAGTCCATAGTGATGTTTTCCCATTTCCATTTGGGTATGGGTAATGGTTGTAACATCCCCTTAGACTTATGTATCTCAGCTTTAACTTGCTGACTAACCAAGCATCGAGAGACATATTCAGATGCATCCCTTTTCATGCCATCCCACCAGAAGTACTTTTTTAGGTCCCTATACATCATCGTGCTTCCAAGATGAATAGAGAATGAAGAACTATGAGCCTCATCCAGTAGGTCCTTCTTTAATTCTGGGATGTGAGGAACGCAAACCCGATTCATGAACTTTATTATCCCATCACAATCAAGGTTGAATTTAGGAACATTTCTCACATTCTTTTGTATCTCTACATCTTCTTTTTGTGCCTCTTTAATCTTCATATATATAGATGGTTGAACATTCATTTGAGAAAGATACGATTTTACCCTTCCATTATAATTCCAAGATCTATCCTTTGTAAATCCTTAAATATTGGATCTTTTGTGATCCTCATCACGGAAAAGCTAGCATGGTCTTTTTGACTTAATGCATCTGCCACCTTGTTTTTTTCCCAGGGTGGTAATGAATTGAGCAGTCGTAATCCTTAATCCGCTCCAACCATCTTCTTTGGTGCATATTCAGCTCCTTTTGTGTGAAAATATACTTTAAACTTTTATGATCAGTATAAATATCACACCTTTCTCTATAAAGACAATACCTCAAAATCTTTAATGAAAAGATTACCGCACTTAACTTCAAATCATGAGTTGGGTAATTTTGCTCATGGATTTTCAACTGTCGTGAGGCATACGCTATCACCATATAATTTTGCATTAGAAAACACCCAAATCCCTTCTTGGATGCATCACTATAGATCACAAACCTTTCTCCAATACAAGTAAGTGCGAGCACAGGTGCACTGGATAACCTTCTTTTCAACTCCTTGAAATTCTCTTCACATTCCTCAGTCCACACGAACATAACTCCTTTTTGAGTCAACCTGGTGATTAGATTAGACAATAGGGAAAAATCATTCCCAAAACAATGATAATATCCATCCAAACCAAGAAAACTTCGGATCTCGGTTACTGTTGTTGGTCTCGACCATCTTTCGATATCCTTTGTTTTTGTTGGATCCGCAAATATCCCCTCTTTTTAGATTATGTGACCCAAAAATGCATCTTTTTGAAGCCAAAATGCACACTTGGTAAATTTGGCATAAAGCTTCTCCTTTCTCAGGGTCATCAACATAATTCTCAAGTGGTATTCATGTTCTTCCATGCTCTTTGAATAGAGAAGAATATCGTCTATAAAGACTTCCACAAATTGATCAAGATAGTCTCTAAAGACACTATTCATCAAATCCATGAAGATAGTAGGGTAATTAGTAAGACCAAATGGAAACACTATAAATTCATAGTGACCATACCTTGTACTGAAAGCCTTATTTGGTATATCCTCCCTTCTGAACCTTAATTGTTGATACCCTGAACGAATATCAATCTTGGAAAAGAATTGAGCTCTGCGTAGTTGGTCAAATAATTTATCAATGAGCGGGAGAGTATATTTTTTCTTGATAGTGATCTTGTTAAGTTCTCGATAATCAATGCAGAGTCTCATTGATCCATCTTTCTTCTTAACAAACAGAATAGGTACTTCCCAAGGTGACGCACTAGGGCGTATGAATCCTTTATCAAGATTCTCTTGGAGTTGCTTCTTCAATTACTTCAACTCAATTGGGGCCATTCTATAAGGTGTCTTTGAAATATGCAAAGCACCTGGTACGAGTTCTATTGAAAACTGAACTTCATGATTTGGTGGAAGACCTGACAATTCCTCCGAAAAGACATCATCAAACTCCCTGTCAAATGGGCATATTCTTAATCGTGAGTTTCTCACCAACCATTTGAGATAAATAACCTTCATTTAGTGGAATCAAGAACCATAATATGGAAGAAATTTCCACTAGAAGGTTATGTTCATCCTTGCATCGATAGACGATCATAGATTGATCTGGAATATGAAATGTGACATCCCTTCTTGGGAAACTGATATGAGATCCATATAGAGAAAGGCAATCCATGACACGAATCACATCAAATTCCACTATAGGAAGGATCACATGATTTTCAGGAAGCACTTTCTCACAAACTTCAATCAAAGAAGAATTATAAATTTTTTATGCGACTGTTGTGCCATTAGGGGATGTCACAGCTAACTCAACATCCAATTGTTGAGGTAATACGGTGATACCCTTAGAAAATTCTTCAGAAATAAAAGAGTGGGTGGATCCAGAATCAAATAAAACATTTTCTACTTTAGAGTGGATGGTTGGTGTACCTTTCACCACATCGTTATCGTACTCCACATCGCTAATAGAAATTGCATGTGACATTCCTTTGTCTTTAGCCTTAAGATTTTGTTGACGTCGATCATCATCCACAACCGTTGGACTAGGGCATTGATTGGCATAATGCCCCATTTCCTTTCACTTGTTAAATTGAAGTGTAGTAGGTGCACTTTGTGTAGCATTTTCTTTTTTTGCATCACTAGACATCTTCTTCCCATCATTGTGAAAGTCAAATTGCCGATGACCATCCTTTCCAAATTTGAAACATTTACTTGTCCCTTTAAGACAACTCCCTCTATGTTTCTTTCCACACTTTGAGCATAAGGGAAAACTCATCTTCTTTTCAGTGTGATCTTTATATTTTCCTTTGAATTCCATTTTCCTCTTCTTATCAAACCCATATGACTGATGGGTTACTCCAATCTCCATCTCAACTTTGAGAGCACATCGAACGATTTCCTCGTAGCTATTGAAGCCCCTTATGGATAATGCCCTTTGAAGGCATGGTTTTAAGCCACTAAAGAATCGATCGATCTTACTCTCAGGTTGGATAATTGTAACGCCCCGACCCCAGTTACCCAGAGTCGGTGCATTAATTACATAACATTGGCATGATCACAAGAAAGATCAAATCTCGAAAGACCGATTGGTTTAGTAGCCTTGGAAACACTAGATATATTCATAAGTTTTACATTACATTATAAAATGAAAAACTACTACAACAACATAATGTCTCAATAGACCACACTATTATCCCCTCATAAAATCTCTGCAGGTCATTCATAATTTACTTCTTCACTTCCTGGGAAAAATAAAACATAGAAAAGGGGTGAGCTCAAATTCCCAGTAAGGATAACAATATAGCGGAAATTTTCATAAATAAGAATAAACATTTAAGGCAATGTATAACTAAAACAAAAGCCTTTTAAATATGAACTTTCAACATGGTATGGCATAAATAAAATGAAATAATGCCATTTACTTATTCACATGGATATTCTACTAATCGAATAATCACATGCAAAAATCAATAACCACTTTCATAATGTTGGAATGCATAATGCCAGACTATCATAACCACATAGCCAAGGCCTCGTGCCAAGACTACAAATAAGATTTTGTCAAGGCCTTGTGCCAAGACACTAGTTTGTCTCATGAGACCTACCGATGCATCGAGGAGCTATAGCGGGCTCCACCCCTCACTTATTAAGTCCAATGCATTCCCATATGAAAAGGTTTAAACATAACATAAACATTCGTATTAAAACTAGCATACGAAATGTCAATAATCTCACCATAAACCATGAATGGTATAAAAATAGCACATCCACAGTCGAACATATCACAAAACCTTCAATACAATATAGAAGTTTTGTATCATAATAAATCAACTTCAAATAATCTTAAAATCCATCAAAGGATGTTGACATAGATGAAATCAAAATTCTTTTTAAAGAAGTATCTCCTTTTATTTTGAAATCATTTAAGATCCATATAAAATAAAACATTTTCTTTGAAAATATTCTTATAAGCTTGTATGGAAAGCTTCGACGATTTTATAACGGCGGAAAATAACCGCACCCGCCGTATAAGTTAAAAAAACATTCTTACCTCAATTCCGTCGAAAAGGTTAAAAAGGACCTTGTTTTGAAAACGACGGAAAGATTCCTTTATAAACCTCTTATAAAAAGTCAAACAAGGGTATAAATGAATTTAACCCATATTCTTGTAAATAGTAAAAATGTTTTGAAATACATTTCGAAGAAACATGGATGTGGATGATAAAGAGATCCCAGTAGATTATTACGTATAATACAACCTCGGATAATGAAGAGATTGTGAAATAACCCTTACCTTGTACTTTTCCTTGGTTGGGGTAGGTTAACCTCCTGTATAATAGTGAAATAATTGTTACTAAATTATACAAGAATCATATACATTAATATGATATCTTATATGATCTTTTAATATTGATTTGATAATAATATCTTAGTATTATCGCTGTTTCGGGTGTGAACTTACTTGTTTGCTTTTGTATGTTTTGTTACGTAAGACATGTTTGTAAAGGATAAGTTGTATATTATTCAAATCCAGAATGGTATCAAGTCCTTAAAAATCATTTTTAAATCATCAAATGATAATTATACTTGAATGGATACGATGGAAAATGAATCTCATCGCGTTCGTGGAGACGGTAGTCCGTACGTACGCACGAACGCTACTTCCATTTAATTTTTTATTTTAAAAGAATCGAATACAAATGATACATAGGTATATTACTATTCCAGTATAATATAATATTTTATATATGTTACTTAAGTTCATTAACACCATCCTTTATACGTTCCATGTGTGGTATGAACGAGTCATATCATTTTAAGGGGGCGGTAGTCCGCACTTCCTCAAATGAAATTATCGTATGTATATACAACATGAAACGAATAATGGTATGAAATAAAATGGAATTACAGAAGCTTATATATAAAATATATATCATTAACATCATATTTAATTACAGTGCCATCATAATGGCCACCATGAGAGGCGGTAAGATGTATTTGAACAATCATCGTTTCGTGAGGCGTCAGTTTGCCATCCACAGAAACATTATGTTCATCATCCATTAGATGGAGTTGTGTGTATGTGTAGTTTGAATCCTTCTTATAACAACATCCTAGTATATTGAGGATACTGTTGTTGTTACAAAATAAAGGAAATAAAAAGAGTTTGGGGGTTGAAGAAGCAAAATAAATGAAAATAATTTAAGAGAAATCGTTACCTTTAATTTAGGTAACTCACTTTGGTTGGAACCAAATGACTTGTTGAAATGCTTTCTGCCTAAGGGGAAGCTTCAAGGAGGAGGAGAGGGATGTGGGGAGCTTAGTTGGGCAGAGTTTGGACGAGCCAAGTGGCTTGAGAGGTGTGAGGAATGAGTAGAAGTGGTCTCCTTTTATAAGGGGGAGGAGGGGCTCTTTAAGAAAGAGTGAAAGTATTACTTTATAATATAATTATATTCGGTTTATAATGGTCCAAAAATCATTGAGGTCGAAGATAAGATGACTCATATTCTAAATAACATCAACCAATAAGAATTGGACAGGTTTTAGATAATATTTTAATCATTATAATCTTATTTATTTAAATGATTTATTAATGAGGTAAACATTGCATCATTATTGTGTCATTAATAATTTAAATTATTTGATGTCTAAAAATTATAAATAAAATATCATTATGTAGGAAATCTTTTTAGCTTTCTAATGAATATTTATAATCGAAAATTCAACATGTATAACCCTATGTAAAAATTGTTCTTCTAAAAGATGTAAGCTTATGCCATTTTTATTTTTATTTTAACTTTATTAATATAATGTGTCTCTACCACATACAAGTGGATCCAAGGGGTCCCCAAATTGACCCAAGGATTCCCATGGTCGGGTATGTGTCCACCAATAAGGTTAGGACACGTTTTAGGGTAATTTTGTATTATTATAATATTATTTTTTAACCCTTATTTACCGGATTTACCCTTTAACCATGGTAAATAAAATATTTACCACAGTAACTATTCAAAATGTCTAAAAATAAAAGTTACCTATTTACACAATTTGAACATCCTGATTCCAAATATGGAATCCATTTTCCTAAATTCAAAACACAGAAGTGGCAGAAATTAATTTAAAATTAATTCCCGCTGTCAAAACAAAAAGCGTGTTTTTAAGAGGTAATAACTATCAAAAGATTGACACTTGTTTATGTTCGGTTTAATTGTAAAATTATGTCCAATGACCAACATTATATTAAATGGTAAAAATATATTCTAAATATACTTTAAAACCACTCAAATTCACAATTTATCACTATTAATTATTTTGATTAAAAAAGTTGGTTTTAATTAAAATTTAGTAATTTTCACTATTCATCAAAGTATAAAAGTTATCCGAAAAGTACCAAAATTTCACCCTAGGATAATTTCGATATTCCGTATCCAAAAATGAAGTCCATTTTGAAATATAAAATATATATGATTTCAAAAAGTAGGTATAACTATTCACAACGGCTAGTTTAATTAGTTGTGGTGTGTGTTAGAACTCGAGGTTGCGTACAACACACGCTATCGCATTATTCAAAGGGAAACGTACCGTAGAAGCTTGGGGTGTTACAATAATAATACCAGAAGAATACCTTGAATGTCTTGTAAAATTTTCTTCGTAGGTACCAATAGATTCATCATACTTTGCTTTAGTTCAAGAAACTACTTCTCCATCTTTGTTCGGAAAATACGAGGGAAGTACTTATTGAAAAATAAGTTCTTGAACTCATCCCATTCCATGGACTCAATTTCATCCCTTTGCCTCATATTCTTGATAAGATTCCACCATTGATCAGCATCTCCTTCCAAATGATATAATACTAAGTTGACTTTATCATGTTCAGAACATTGAAGAACTGAAAATATCTTTTCAATAGTACTGATCCATTGTTCAGCAAATAATGGATCAGTAATCCCGCTAAATGAAGGTGGGCGCTGCCCCATGAAGGATTCAACAGAATGTTTCTCCTTCCTTTGCTCGTTTGGAAGTCTTGCATGATTGATTTCTTGAGAATGTTGTGTGAGCATGGCTACATGATTTTCATTCCAGCTCCCATAACATTTGGTTTCTCTGGGGGACAATCATTGCATTTCCCGTCGCATTCCCCATTAACACGGTTCCTTCGGGTTCCAGCCATTGACTAAAACCAAGAAGAATAGTGTGAGAAACAGTAATTATAATAGGAAAACCACATAATAAATAGTTAAATTTCACACTTAATGTCTTCTCATAGGTTGTTCGTGGCCATTTATAATACACTAATATTGTGTTTTATGCTTATACATATCCTTAGGTTTTTTACTAAGGCTTTCACATCCTAGTTTCCAAAGGTTGACTATACCTTTCCTCTGATACCAAATATAATGTCCCATAATTTACATATATTGTTAGTACTTCAAAATTTAAGTACACTTATTACAACATATAACAAAACCATGAAAGGACCGTACATGTATAGTGTCTTTAGAAACTGGGAAACATAAACAACTGGTTCATAAAACATCTACACTATCTCCCATTTATTTCATCATATCTAGAGTCTCTTGTGGAATATCCTACTTAATAACCTTCTTCCTGACATGGGGAAATAAAAAATTCAAAAGGGTGATCTCAAATGGTCAATAAGGGTAAACAAAAGAAATATCAATCACATCACATTCATAAGAACATATCATTTTGGAAATCTTAACCTGCAAAAGAGATCATAATTTCATAACATGGGATAAATCATAGTAGTGAAATGTAATCCTAATAATCATAAAATAAAACTTGAAACTTTTTGGTATACACACATAATCATGGAAAATATTTTCTTATTAGTCAAGACTTATTTACAAGACTATCTTAGCGGACAAAGTCCATTTATGAACCGAGTTCACTCCTCGTTTCAGTCCTGTTACTGAACCGGTTTAACCTGCCGTTCCAGCCATGTCTATCTCATGAGATATAAATATTTACCCAATGCATTGGAAGGACATATAGGTCCCAACCATCTCATAATGATACCATTCTTATGTGTTCCACAAAATCACAAACCATACAAAATAGCATAACCCATGTAATAAAAATGTGATTCTTAAACATCACGTCATCATAACATAATCTAAAAATATAAAAGGACATCATAAAAATAATTCCATCATAACATAATACAATCAATGTAAAAATAGGTATAGAAACAGAGCCCTATATTATCTTAGATGGAAAATTATTTTGATAAAACACTTGAACTCCATTCTTGAGGAAAATATCCTTTTTTACTTCAAAAACATTTTCCTTTATTGAAATGTCATATAATATTGAACTAATAGAAGTTGATTAAAAATAAACTTTTAAACTTTTAAAGGAAGATTAAAATAAATAATGTTCTAAAAAAAATCCATTCATCCCATATAAGTTAAAAAAACATTCTTCCCGTACTTTGGCTGGAAAAGTCAAAAAGTACCTCGTACGAAAAACGACAAAATATTCTTTTCATATCTTTTACTAAAAACTCACCGAAGGGTAAAATTGGATTTAAAAAATTATAAGGGGATGAAAATAATATTACATATTGAGGAAACATGGACGTGGATGATAAATATTCCCTAGTAAATTCTGAAGTATAAACAATCTCGGATAAAAATGAGATTGTGAGATTTTCCCTTACCTCAGGTCCAATTTGCTTCGTAAGTGTCCGAACCTCCTGTATAATGATTTTAATAATGTAATTGAATTATTCCAGAATCATAATTATTTTTATGATATCATATATGGTCATTTTCTTATCTTCTTATTAGTAATATTTCATTGCTACTTGTTATTCGGGTGTTTATTGCCTTATGTTTGTATGTGTGTTTTTTTGAATAAATTCTTATTCCTATTTTTATGTTATAGACACATCATTTCCATAATTTTATTAGTGTAATATATATCAAAATAATTCATTCAATTCATTTATACAATCATTATGCACTGAAGATCATGTAGAAAGAGTCGCATCACATCGTGGAGACAATATTCCGTACGTACGCATGAGCGATGATATCGTTCCCATGATCGTGGAATTGTATTGGAGTCTATGTATACTATTTCAGAATCAATATAACTTTACAATAATCATATATAGTTATTCATTACACCATTATACCCATCGAAGTAAGGTGGTGGTGGAAAATAGATTACACCACGGCGTGGAGACGGTATTCCGTACGTACGCACGGGCGGTGATTTCATTTTCCATGGGATGGATAGATGGTGAAATAGGATTGTTTCATAATTATAATAAAATATAAGTATATGCGTGACACTAATGTTATTACTTCATAATGAAAAAACTAAATAAGAAGAGGTGGAAGAAGAAATAATGATGGAAGAATCGGTAACGGACATTACCTCTTCTTTGAAGCTCCTCTTTGAGACCTCCTCTTAGGGCACTAAAATTGGTCATTGAAGAAGACCTGGACCTCTAGGATGTTTCTAGGGAAGTGGAGAATAGAATTTGTCTGGGGTTGGCCGATCTTGAAGGCTCAAAGTGGTGTGAGTAAGAGAGGGAGGAGGGGCCCTTTTATAAGGGAGGATAGGGGTACCTTTAGAAAAACTTCAAATATTATTTTATTATAAAGTCATATTCGGTTTTTAATAGCTCCAAATTGATTTATTTCTAAGCTAAGGTAAGGATGGGTCGAAATAATCTCATACAAAAGAATTTAGACTTGTTTAGGGTTCTATTTTAATCTTATCATTTAGATTTAACTTTAAGATAAATAATTTTACTTTTACGGTGTCTTTTTGTTTTCTTACACTATAAGGATAATAAGCTTACTATAACAAGACAAACGAACCCCATGTTGTTTATTATTAATATATATAACCTTATCTATGTCATTTTGCTGAACCTTATATTTTTAGGAATAAAATAACAATTAATAATATAATATTTGTTTTAAAAACCATTTTATGTCAATTTTGACACCATTTGGTAATTTATTTTTGTGAAAATCATAACAGAAAAATTAGTTCTAACTTTTTTAATTAAATAAATACTAACATGAAATATTAACATAGAAAATTATTGGAATTCATAAAAAAGTCTCAAATTACATTTATTTGGGTATTTATAACATCAATTATGTCAATATTTTATTAAAAAGATAATTACTGCATCATCATTGTGTCATAAATAAATTAAATTATTTAATTTATAAAAATTAAAAATAAAATAAGATTATGTAGTAAATATTTTTATCTTTCTAATGAATATTTATAGTCGAATTTATCCTATATTAAAAATTATTTAGTTATTAAACTTTGATTTTAACTATTTTAACCCTTCTTTAAATAAATTAATAGTAAATGTCCTAATCTAATCCAAGTGGGCCTAAATGGTCATATTTTATTCATAAGGTTGTTTTTGGTCGAATTAAACTTATCCAATAGAATTAGGACATGTGTTAGTGTAATAATAATAACATTTTTACCCTTAATTACCCTATTTACTTTTAATCGTGGTAAAGAAAAGTAAAAAGTTACTATTCACCAAAAATTATTTTCATATCATTGAACCACATTTTAGTCATTGATATTAACTGTGTCTCTCAGAATTTTGAAATTCCACTCACAAAAGCGGTAAAATTAAGTTTTATGTGAATTTGGAAATTCTCCTAGGAGGTGGGTAAAAGACGGTGAAAAGTTCAATAAAATTTTTATATATCTAAAATTATTATAAAATGACTCCAATGAATTGGATTGAACTTATATAGGTATTATGTATCAATTTTGACCTAAAATAAATTTAAATAAAATAAATAATTATTTAAATAAAAAGTCGGTTTTTAAATAGTAACCCAGTGTTTTCACTCTTCATCAAAAATTGAAATTTTCCGAAAAATAACAAAATTTCACCCTAGGCTAATTTCGATATTCTGAATCCAAAAATGAAGTCCATTTTGAAAAATAAAAATTAAAAAATTTTAGAATGTGGGTATTACTATTCATAATGGATAGTTTTAATAATATTTTAATAGAATTTCGTTGTTTAGTGAAACTCGGTATTGTGTACAATGCAAGCTGTCGAGGAAGGCCACAGTTGCATGTAAAGCAAGCCAAGCTAGTGTTGTGTGTAGTGAAAGATTCCTTTGATGATGTATATAACATAAAAACAAAATATTTCTCATAAAAGTCTCGGGTGTTACACCTATGACATACAAGACCCTAACTATATTGGGACCACTATGAAATTATTGCAACATCCCAATGAAAGGTCCATCCTTAGTTGAATTTTCATCTAAAAATTCAATGGTTTTGGCTGATAATAAAATAATTGACCAATTTTGGTTTGCGGGATCTAGAAAAAAAATAATTGTAACACGTGTGTTCCATTATAAATAGTTTATATTTATACCCTTTATTACGAAAATATAATTTCACGAATCCCAATTCAACTAATTTAACAACATTATTATTAGAAACCCACTTTCATTGAGATATTATCACTTTTAATGTTGTATAATATAACTTCCATATTTGTTTGATGATGCCAAATTATAATTTATTGATATAAATTAAATTTCTATCCTTGGTACTAGATACATGCTTCACTTCATCCATAAGTGTAACTCCACTATTTTTAATAGTACTACCTTCATCAAGTTCATTTTTCTAGAACATATAACCATTAATTAAATAAAATTTATAAGATAATACATGAACACTTAGTCCTCTTGCTAGCAATCGATGTCATTGTAAAATTGAATCCATATTTTCAAATAACTCCTTAAAAATATGGTCTAAAAACTATCCCATATATGGTTAATTATATATATTTGATATCCATATTTCATCCCTAGATTGATTAAAATGACTATGAATTTTTTTGTGGGTTTTAACATATGTGTAAACCTCTAGAATACAATGAAAAAATAAATGTGAGCCTACTACTAATCTTTAATATTGATTGTGACAATATCAATTCAAAAAATTCTTTCACCCACAATCCATCCAACGTTATGAAGTTTTAGTAGACCAATTCTTTCGACACCAGACATTTATTTAGTAAAGAATTAATCAACCTCCTCAACAATATATCATTCCATAATACAATCCTATGGTCAACTTTTATTTTTGATGTTCCCTTTCAAAATCTTCATATACTATTTAATGGGGTACATCCATATATAATGCACAATACCACATATTTGAATATCTACTACGAATTGAATCATCAAGTGAACCATTATAATAATGAATTATTGTGGGAAAGACATTACCAATTCACATAATATGATGGAAATTTACTTTTCTATAGTTATAAATTTCATCAGTTCTATAACTTTACTATATATAGATTTGAAAAAGAAATAGATCTTGGTTAATGTATGATGGAAAATCTTGTGAAAAATGAAATGTAATGTTATAGAAATTAGATATTTCTTAAAACATGACATTCATGTGATTTCAAACTCTTTAACATTAAATAAGGTAAAACATGATAATATTGATAATCCTATGTAACCTTTTCATCAATAAAGAAGTTTTGAATCTTATATCTCTTCTAACATGAAAGTGTGTAAGTAGGTAGAGGAAGAAAAGTCTATTTTTCACCCCTCACTGGTACAAAATATTCTCATATTCCAATTCCAATTGTTTCCAAACTAGCCTTAATAACATTATTTGTTTTTGGGTTTATTTATTAACGTGCCAATGACACTATCACATACATTTTTTTTCAACATTTATAACATCAAATTTTTTTCTGACATATAGAATATTCCAGTAGGTTAATTCAAAAAATCCTATCTCATTTTCCAACCAATTTTCATAAGTGTTTTCAAATAATGTTTTTCAAAAGAAAAGTCTATATCATTTACTTTCTCAAAAGGGTGATCACCTATTAATATAGATAGTTTTATATATTCTTATGAACTATTGTTAAATGATGTTGTCCAAGATTGGTGCTTATGTCACCATGGTAGAAATCAATGATGTCCTAGAAACATAGTTTTTGATGAATGTTTAAACCTAATTGACTGTGTACCTTGATCACAAATGAGACAACCCTGAGTTCCTTTAATGATTTATACTGAAAAATATCCATTACCCATATAGTCATTTATCATCCCATACAACATGGCACTCAATGAGAAATCTTCATTTCTATAATAATCATAAAACCTAACCCCAGAATCTGACCATAATTTAAAATATTCGATCAATACTTCCAAATAAAGATCAATATCATTACCCAGTTTCTCTGGTCATGATATAAGCATAGACAAAATAATTTATTTTTATTTCATGTATAACCATAGTAGAAAGTAATAATTTTCCATCATAAATGGCCATGTATTGTGAGTTATTCTTTAAAAATGGAAAGGATTCACTATATCTATAGATAGCTCAATATTAAGGGGTTTTAACTCATTTTTAAATTCGTGATAGTCATGTTCAATTCACTTCCACTGAGGAAAGTCTTCTGGGTGATGAAGTTTCCCATATTTATTTATTGTATTTTCATTCCATGTCAATTTCCATATAGTATCCTCACTTCCTTATAGGAACCTAAATCCTGTAATGATTGAAAGTACCAAACAACATTTATAGGACCCTATTAATCTCTATTGTATCAAAAATAACCGAACTTTGGGCATTATTTAAGTGATTTTTGGTCCATGAGAAATTTTATACAGTCATTTGGATAGGCATGCATTTTTTCAGAGATCATACCCATTGAATGTATCATTCATTTAGCATCATATTTTTGGATAGAATGATAATTATATTCTATGCGGATATTAATCAAGAGATAAATTATCTTAGTAAAACTAGCATCAATGCATCCATTTCCATCATTTAAATTATAAAACTTTAGTATGACTGAAAATGATTTATATTTAGTAAAACCATAATAAAATGACATATTTTCACAACTCTTTAACTTATTTTTTTATAAAATCACAAAGTTCACCTTCAAATTTAAATATAATTTCCTCAATAAAATCTTCATTATCATTCACACATATAATCAAACCCTTGATATAGTCTTGTTCACTATCAAAACTTTTAATCATTTAAAATGATCTATAAAATGCAGTGCTATCCCAATCACCATCTACATTCACTTTTTCCTCGTGTTAGTCTGACATGTATAACTTTTATATTCTCCATGAGAGATTATGTTTTCTTATAATTCCATTAGACTGATTTGTCTTGAATAAAAAAAATATAAACCTAGAAAAAGTATTTTAGATGGGTTATATGCATGATATTTTACAAACATGATGAACTCTTTCACCCCATCATCATACTATTTTATCTTACGATTGGAATACATCTATTATCAATTTGTATCCATCTTATTTGATTTGGAAATATTAATATTTAAATGAAATAAATAAATAAAAAAGGGGCCTTTCAATTACTGGGAACTCAAAATTTGAATGTTTCAAATAATTTCATCGTGATTTGAAGGAAATGGGGAATTAAATTTATAAAAATAATTACTCCACTGGTGGTAGGTGTTATCCTCTAAATTCATCCATAATGATCACCAATACCTGGTATGGAATGATCACTACGCAGGGTAGTTCATGAAACATAGGGGCTTGTCTATAGGAGATCTAGGATGGGTCTTAAGCAATAAAATACAATAATAACTATCTGGGAAGTAAAGATAATTAGGATTAAATATCTCTCCTTAAATATATATGATCCCTGGATGGGGAGTTAGTGAAGCACCATAAAAAATTTATTATCTTTAAATCTAAAGTTGATAAGATATGTAGAAACTGTCTTATTCCCCCAAGGGGCTCTTTTATTAGTCTGACTATAAGAAAGATCAACTGGATGGTCTTACAAGGAATCATACTGAGACAACCATTTTAGTTTCAAAAATCATGGAAATAATTCAATTAATACATGAAAAGAAATTGGATTTTGGAATTGGGAATGAATTTCAGTAGTGATTATCTTCCTGTGAGGCCAAGGTTGAAGGAGTGGGGTTATGATGGATACCGCATGGGTTGGATAGAGTTAGTGACTTTCCATTTCCATGGTGCTATTATCAATCTATATTATATAGGAGGTGAGATTATATGAATCTAGGAGGTCTCTAAAAGTTAATATGATCATATTAATATAGATACCACCCTTTTTCCATACACATGTTTACATTTATAAATATATATACCACTCATCCTATTGTTAGATCATACTAGTTGAAAAAAGAACCAATGAATCTATTCACTATAATTTCAATTCATAAAATTCCATTTTAAATTTAATGTAAAATTTAAAAGATCATTGATTTAAATCATCATTGAAATACAAAATATCATCCTCATTCCAAAACATTATATAAATCCATTTTATTAACATTAAGACCAACCATTTTCCTTTAAAATCACATTCACATTATGAAACTGATGAGTCTCATCCTACCAAATAATTGGTAAATTTTTCATTTGTCTTTAAAAATGATTTTTATTACTAAAAAATATGTTACCCTTAATTTAAAATAACATTTTTTTTAAATTATTAATTAAAAAAACTTTTTGTTAGAAAATAAAACGTTGAATTTATTTTAAAACTGCCTTATAAAACCCACTAACTATTTTCAAAACCAATCCCTTTCCATTTTGAACTATGGATTTGATATTTTAATAGAATCCAAACCCTTTCATATACATAACTCACCTATTATATAGTATAATATGAATAACAATTTTCATATTCATATTTACATATAAATGTTAAAAAATAAAAGCTATATTATTTGAAAACCACTTTCAAAATAGAAAATACAGCTATTGAATATAATAATGGTTTCAAATATTAAAAAAATTATTATATTTTTTAAAATAATTTAAATAGTAAAAACACCCATAAAATTTGAAACCCAAATCCTTTTATAAAAGGAATTCATATTCAAGGCTTACCTTTACCATTCCAAAACACAACAATCATAAATCTTATTACCAATTATATTAGTTTATACCATTTCCCCAACTAAGTAACTAACATTGTTCCTCATCCCGTCTATCCTCACATTTTCTTTGAAATCAACCCTTAGAAGTTACCACAAAATGTGATTAGGTATAGTTGTGGAAGACTTACCTAATTTAAACCATGCAGGTGTTGTTGGATGCAAAGCAGGTTTAGGAGTTATAATGTTGTTAAAAATAAATTCATCTTTTTATGGTGTTATATGATTTTTGGTGAACATTAAGTGGTTATATTGTTATAATGTTTTTGTTTTATTGTATTGGAGGGAACATTAACTATTGAGCCAATAAATTTTACAAGATATTGGGGGTTATTATTGGTTAAATTAAATTACAAGATTTATTTAAAATTACATAATGTGTTTGTGTTTCTAATATATTAGAGTGATTAAATGATTAAGATTGTGATATGTCTATGACTGTTTTTAATAGATACATCCTATCACTTTTCTATTAGTTTGAATTTTCTATTCTTATCTATCTCGAGTATTGTATCTTGTTATGTATTTTAATAAATAATGTTACAAACACATTAAAAAATATTTTTCTAGTATATTCTTTCAACAAGGTATCAAAGCCTAGAAACCATTGAAGTCTCCCCTCATTTCTCCCTCTAACATCATTTCTTTAGGATTCCCCTTTGTCGTTATTATTCTTTCCCAACATGTTTTCCACAAAGTTATCTTAAAAAGTATTTAAAGTTATATATTTTTCTTTCAGATGATATTATTATTGCATCCTTTCCAAACAATCTTGTTTATATGCCCTTTTATAGATGACCTTTTCCCTAAATAATTATCAAGATAACCATTTGTAAATCTATTTTGAAATCATTTTTCATGTTAGGGGCGATAATGAAGTCCATATAAATAAAATAAGAACACATTTTACAACAGTTTTTGAATCATCTACAATGGATATTTTTATGTACCAGTAATATCACCTTCAAAGGACGTTTATCATCACAACTTCCTTTTTTTTTAAATTAGTGAAAGGAGATAGCTTTTGATCAAGATTGAAATATAGTTCTAGAATTTTTAAATAATGAGGGTATAGATATTTATAAGACCTTTCTATTTAAATATGTATATCACATATATTTTTTATTTAGTTTAATTTTTTTATTTTATATTTATCTTGAATTTTGTATCTCGATATTCATCTCTATAAAAAGAGTCTCGACATTATTTAAGAGGCATGGTTTCATGGAATAATATTTTAAAATACTATTAATGTTATATTTCAGTGTTTGTTTAGATATTTTTGGGGAATAATAAATGTATGTGGGACATTCTTGAGGATTAAGGATTCAAAAAAAGGATATTAGATTCATGGTCACTGCAACTATATTTATCATCATTTATTCAGTTTGTAAATGAATAAGTGTTATTATTGTTGGAACCATGGACATTATTTACTATAAATGGTTTATGGTTTGTGTTTATTGTAAATCCTAATTATAAGTTGAAAAAGTTTTCAAGGAAATGTATCATAAAGTTCAGGTAGGTAGCATTATTGAAGGTGTCATTGTTTCCCAGTGTTTGACAAGTTTTGGGGTCCAAAAATTGGAATATGGAGAAAGGTGTTTTTGGAAAATGGAGTTTCATTCAGGATTTAAGGGATTTTAGTAACTTGCACACAAGGATTTATTTTGGATCATTGCATCAAAATATGGAAAAAGAAAAAAGTGCGCAAAAGTGTTAAATTTGCATGAAATATCGACGTCAAAAGGGGTTTTGAGCGGTCAAGAAGAATATTGTTCGCACCAACAAAGATGCATTGAAAACTTGTGAGTAGGGTAATCAAGGAATATAAATAGGCGACCACCCCTAAAAGATTTATAATTTTACAATTAAAATCCAGTTTCTCAGATGTGAAATAGATTTTCATGCGAAATAATTACAGAGAGTTAATCTTGTACGCATGGTGTTCCTTCAGTCTAAAAAGATAAAGTGAACCCTTTGATGTTGTTGAAAATAGATAAGGGCTCCGTGGAAAGTAGGGGTTGAAAAAAAGTCACCTTTCGCGACAATTCCCAAATCTAGTACACAAGTAGAGGTATTGTGTGCAAGTGTGGTGTAATGCTTCCGACCAGATTTTAATATACAGTTTGTGTGATTAGTGCCTTCAAGTGAATAAATTAAGGACTCTTAGGAAAGAAATGTATCGTGATGAATAGAGACAAAGACTTCAATGAAAATATATTGATGATACCTTCAAGTAGATAAACTGAGTTAGACTTCTATCAAGGCAGTGAGCTAGGGGGAGTCAGTAGAAGTGATCCAAGGGATGCGGTGAGATATCCCTAAACCATTGTAAATGTAGTGTGCCTAGAACAAAGTTACCGTGACCAAACTTGTAATCTATAAAATAGTGAAGATTAGTGGATTTAGGTACGACCGACACACTATTAGTGTGTTCTCTTTGGACGTATCCCTTTGTGGTGGACCAAGTAATAATGCAGTGCATCTCCTTACTTTTTTTAGCTGAAATATTTAACAAGTTTCTAACAACATTGGAATAATATCCACAACATTAAAAATAAAAATTTGACACTCGGATTCACCCCTCCCCTCTCAGGGTGTTCCAGGATCCTTCAAGTGGTATTAGAGGGAGGTTACTAGTGTTTGATCTATCTTATACTACCATGGAGAATTCAACCATTGGTAGAGGAGTCCCCCTCTTCGATGTAATTAATTTTCAGATCTAGAAGAATAGAATGAGATATAGTCTATGATATATTGGAATGAAAGTCCTAATTTCTTCTGTTCAAGAAATACATGTTACTAATATAACAAGCCTAGATATGACTGATGTAGATAGGAAAATTCTTGATGTAGATGCTGAAGTGCAGAATTCTCTCACCGCAGCCCTTTCTGATCAGATCTATCTAATGGTAATGAGTTTCACCTCACCAATGTCCATTTGGGATAAACTTGAAAATATTTATGATGAAGATATCAAAGTAATGGAGGAAAAATTAAAAGTCATTTCCAATATATTTTATGATCTGAAGATGCGTCCTGATGAGAATACATACCTCTTCTTTAATCGAATTACTGAAGTGGTTGGAGAAATTCAAGGTCTAGGAGAAGAAATAATTAATATTGATATTGTCAAGAGAATAATGAGAAAGATTCCACCCCTATACAATGAAAAGGTGTCAGCCCCTGAGGAAAGAGATCTTTCCAAACTTTCTTTGGATGATCTGCAGAGTAGCCTAGTGGCATATGAAATGAGAGTCAATATAGAAGATGTTACGAATTGAGTGAGCAAGGAAATGGAATTCAAATCCCTGGAAAAAATGAAAATATAAAAAGATAGTAGGGGAAAAGATAATGAAGAAAAATAAATTCTTTCTCTCATTTGTAAGAAGTTCTAGAAGGGAAAAGGGAAATTTAAAAGGGAAGTTACCTCTATCTTTCTTTCTTTGTTAAAAAGTTGGGCACATTGCCTCCTAGTGCTCAAGAAAGCTTGAAGATGAAGAAAGAGAGGGTAAACACATTGATAAGCCTCATAAAAGGGTTTAAAAAAATTGAGACTTCAAATATAGTAATAAATTACAAAATAAGAGTTTTGTATGTGAATAGAAAGACAATGATAATGAATTCTATGAAGAAGAAGAACTAGAATTTAAAACTAGAAACCATGCCTCCATGATGGATACCATTGAAAAGTTAGTACCATCAACAGAGAAATATAGAGAAAAATGGTTAAAAACTAGTGCTAACCCCAAGTAAAAACTTATGGAAGCTTTTGGAAAGCTTGAGAATAAGTTTAATAGATGAAATAAGTTCAAAGAAAAGGTGGAAGAATCGTCAGAATATGTTGATCAGCTTGAAGCTGAAATTGAATGACTATAATAATTAGTGAAAGTATAGTCATCAATACTTGAAAGGATAGATGATGTAGTGGAACTAAATATCAGAATAAAAGAACATGAAAGGGTCCAAAACTATTGGGGGACTCGAAGTGGAATTTTTTACTCTTTAGAATATGCTCAAAAGTGAATCAATTTCAAAAGAAACAAAGATGAAAATAAAATTCAGCAGGTTATAGGATGCCGAGCTACTGGAGAGAGAAAAACAATGGTATTATGGAGTTGAAAAGATATTGAATGATTAGAGACCCGTACACATGAGAAACATTGGAGTCTGTTGTGATGGTGAATCATCGAATCCTACAAATAAAGTGGACCAGAATAAAGGTAGGCTGAAAGTTGATCATGTTGTAAAATCACAAGAAGTGCTGAAAAAGAGACACTTTAATCAAACTGAAAGGAGAAAAAAATATTATCCTTGAATTTCCAGAATAAAAGGAATTAAAAAAAATCGAAGGAAGAAATCATGAGGATAAATAGAAGTAAGAAGACAATTACTCTTATGAAGTGTCAGTTATGTAGATATTTGGGTCATACTATGTCATATTACAAAGAGGTAAGGATCTATCTAAATGGGGGAGAGCTAGGAGTTCAACATTAGAGAAACAATTTATATCTTACTAATTAAAAAAGAAACAATTTCTTGGGATATTGTTTTCTTTTTTCTAACTTTGGTCATAAATACATTTATTATAGGTAGAAGAGTGACATGAACACCTCATACCGAAGTATGAGACAAGTCAAAGATCATCAACATGACAATTTTTTTCTTTCAAATATGTTTTCTCCTATAAAATATGATTTTGTCTATAAAGAATCCATGTACATGGAAGAGAGAATTGAAATTCCATCAGATCCATACACTCAACCAAATATATCATGGAAAGAAAATAAGAAAATAATGAAATCCAACCTTGCAGAGGTAGCCCTCAATGCTACAAAAAGAAACAACAACTGGATTCTTGATATTGGTTTTTCATCTCATATGAAAGGTAATGAAGAATTGTTAATGAATTTAAAGTGGAGGATTGATGGAACAATACAGTTTGGTAATGATGGATCTATAAAAATCAAAGGAAGTGGAAGTACTGAACTAGCTAAGATAGAGATAAAGAAAACTCAAGTCCTTTATGTGGATGCCCTATGTCATAATCTACTAAGTGTATGTAAACTCTATGACTAAGGACTTATAGTTACTTTCAATCAGAAAGGCTGCACTATCAAGGAAAAGACATGAAATTCACCTATGAAAGGATGCAAAATAGAAAGCAACCTCTATCAGGTTGATAGTGAATAAAACATTTTATACATGAATGTTGAACAACCAAATAACCTGTGGCACTAGAGACTAGGGGATATCAATCAACAAGACATGGAGAAGATGTAAAAACTGAATATTGTCGTAGATATTCCCACCCTGATGTGTGAATGTGAAAATTCTTGTGATTCATGCATTTCGGGGAAGCTGGTATGTAGTTAATGTCATCCAAAGAAGAAAAGGGAATATCTTCTTTTTGATCTCATTAATACAGATGAATTTTGAATAATAAATGTTTCCTAAACTCATAGATAAAGGTAATTCATCCTTTTTATAGATGATTACAGTATAATGTAATGCGTAACGGTTATACATAGGAAACAACAAGTGCTTTACTGCTTGAAAACATATCGTCGAATCGTCGAGAATGATATTTGATGACAAATCAAAGTGATACTATATGATAATGGAGGGGAATACACATCCATTTAATTTGAAAATTACTTGGAGAAGCATGGGATACAACATGATGAAGCTGCTTTGAGAACACCACAACAAAATGATGTTGTTGAGTGCATGAATCAGTAGGTGAATAACATGGAAAGTACTATACTGATTAAGTGTCGTATTACTCGACATTACTTGAAAAAGGACATTCAAGCAACAATATATATTCAAAATCATATAGGGATTTATATGGGTGAGATGAAGACACCATATTAATTGTGGCATGGAAGGAATCCATATTTGAAATAATTTTATGTTTTTGGAAGTAAATGTTTCATCAGAAACAAAGAAAGATATCAAGTGAAGTATGGTAACAATGCAGAAGAAGGTATTTTCCTTGGATACTCAATGAATAGAAAATCCTACAAGTGTTTCAACACGTTCCTAGAAAGGATTATGGAGAGCAGCGTTGCTAAGATCATTGAAGAGAAAACTACAAATTCTTTGAGGAGTTCATATTCTAATGTGATATACGGTGAGGAAGAAAGTGAACATAGAGAAAAATGAAAATACCTAAATAGAGGAAGGTGTACAAAATTCTTAAGAGCCACATGATGTTGTTGACTCAGAAGAAGAATCTGAAGAGGAAACCTTGGTTGGAGAGAATTTGGATGAATCTCATAGGAGATATCGAAGGGCATAGATTGATTAGACTAACATTATCAGGGATTGGAATGTGCCTACATAGACAATGAGAATAGTAATGATGCACAATATGCATTTCTATACATTGTGGATCCATCCTCATTTGAAGAAGTTACAAAGGATGAGTCTTGGGTGAAATAAATGAATGAAGAGTTAGATCAGATTGGGAAAAATCAGACGTGGGATCTTTTCAATGAGACCCGAAGGTCATAATGTGATTTTTAGGAAGTGGATTTTCAAGAAAAAATTTGACAAGCATGGAAATGTGATAAAAAACAATGTCTGTTTGTCTTATAAAGGATTTTTACAAATTCAAGGTGTATATGTTGAGGAGATATTTTCTCGAGTAGGAAGACTAGAGTCAATTAGGCTATTTCATTCCATGGAAATCCATAGATAATATAAAGTGCATCAAATGGACATCAAAAAAACATTCTTAAATAGTTTCTTGGAAAAATTTGTATACATTGAAAAACCCATGGGGTTTTTTCTTGGAAATGATGAAATGAAGGTTTGAAAACTAAAGAAGTCCCTATATGGTTCAAAGAAGGCACCTCAAGCATGGTATTCTGGGATATATTCTTATCTCAAATAATATGGAATTAAAAGTAGGAGGAGTAGATCATAATCTCTATGTGAAGAATTCCCAGAAAGATCAGTTCATTGTGCTTGTTTATGTGGATGATATTATCTTTGGTGGTAGAAGGCAGGGAACAGTTAAAGAATTTTCTTATCACATGATGTCAGAATTTTAAATGTATATGATTGGTGAACTCACGTACTTGTTAGGGATTCAAGTGATTTAGAATAAGGATTACAGCTTCATTTCTAATGAAAATTATGCAAAAGCGTTGTTGAAGAAATTTAATATGCAAGATTCCAAACTAATGGGGACTCCAATATCAATTAGAACAAAACTTAGAAAGCATGAGGATGGGATGTCTGTGGATCCCACAATGTAAGGGAGATTCATTGGAATATTACAATACCTGATAGCGACATGACTAGATATAGTGTTTTCAACATGTTTAGTGGCCCACTATAAAAGTAACCCCAAGGAAGAACATATGAGGGTAGTTAAACGAATCATGAGGTACATTCAATGTACCCAAAATTATGGCATATTCTTTCATGTAGGAAAAGATAATGAATTATCTGTAGTTTTGGATGATGACTGGTTTGGCAATGTATTGGACATAAAATCCACTAGTGGTGTAACATTATATATTGGAAAGAAATGTGTGAGTTGGATGAGAAAGAAATAGGAACGTACTTATCTTAGTAATACTGGACCTGAATATATATCCGCTACAAAGGCATGCACTCAATTACTCTAGATAAAGCATCAACTGACTGGCACAGGTGCTGAGGTATAACAATCAATGGTGATTTATTGTGATAATAAGAGCACAATTGATCTTATAAATAATCCTATCCAACATTCTCATATAAAACAAATTGAACTCAGATATCACTTCATAAAGGAAAAATTTGATCAAGGAGTGATCAACATGGAACATGTGGGAACATATGAGAAAGTTGATGACATTATGACCAAGTCATTGTCAATGGCTTTATTTGAGAAACATTGGATGAACCTTGGTGTTTAGCCACCTCCCATTGCATGAGGAGGATATGATTTTCCTCACATCCCTAGTTGTGTTAACTATTTTTAATCTAGGATGTGATGTAGGTTTATGGGGGAGATACAATCTTGGGGAGTGGGTTTTGAGCTGTATAATGAACAAATACTAGTTTTGGGTTCATTTCCAATGGTGTAGAAGGAATAAATTCAACACATGTATTGATTTTGTGACACGATGAGAATTTGTTGTTAGGAGGAGAAGGAATAAATTCAGAACATGTAATGATTCTCTAACACAGTAAGAGAATAGATTGGACATTATTAAGAATTCAAAAAAATGGGAACCCAATTAAATCTTCCCCTCTTTTTTTCTACATCGATAACTGCTTATGGAGACTTAGCGTGTTGGCTGAGTTGATTCTTACGGATCAGGTTTGGAAAGTGGCTGGTGCTCTATTGAATTTATTTGGGGATTTCAAATAAACCCAAAGGGGAGATTGTTTGAATCATGGTCATTCTTTTCTGAAAATGAAGTATGGTTTGTGTTTGTTGTCACTCCTCATTAGAAGTTTAGGATGTTTTCCAGGAAAGGGATCATACAATTCAGGTAGGCAACATTGTTTAAAGTGGTGTCATTTTCCAATGTTTGCCAAATTTTTTGGTCCAAAAATTGGAATATATAGAAAAGTGTTTTTGGAAAGGGAGTTTCACGCAAGATTGAAGGGTGTCTAGAAACATTCATGAAAGTATTTATTTGGGATCAATGCATCAAAACATGTAAAATGAAAAAAGTGTGTGCAAGTCATAAATATGCGCGGAAGCTGAGGTTGCACAAAACAATCTTATATTCCCAATGTGACTTCAAAAGGGGTTTTGCGTGGTAAAGAAGAATCTTGCGAGCGTTGACAAAGAAGCATCAGAAAATTTCATGAAGGTTCATCGAGTCCTATAAATAGGCAGCTACCCCATGAAAGACTTAAGAATTTTTCATTGAAAATCTAGTTTCTCTAATGCATTAAATATTTGCATGTGATAGAATTATAGAGAGTTTATATTGCACACAAGGTGTTCCTTTAGTCTGGAAAGACCAAGTGAACCCTTTTGTGTTATTGTTAGAAAGATAAGGGTTGAACAGAATATAGGGGTTGTGTTAAAGTCATATTTCACGAAAATTCCCAAATCTTGCATGCAAGTTGAGGTGTTACGTGCAAGCGTCGTGTTATGATTTCGACAGGTTTTATAATATCGGGCTTGTGTGATCAGTTCCTTCAAGTGCATCAATTAAAGACTTTGATGCAAGAATTGTATCATGCTGAACAGAGACAAAGACTTCAATGAAAATATATTGATAAGACCTTCATGTCAATAAACTAAGTTATGTTTCTTTCAAGGTAGTAAGCTAGGGGGAGTCAACGTAAGTGATCTGAGAGACATAGTGAGCTATCCCTGAACCATTGTAAAGGCAGTGTTCATGGAACAGAGTGACTGTGAACAACCCTATAATCCATAAACTAGTGAAGATTTATGTATTTAGGTATGACTGACACACTGTCCACATATTATACTTGGACGCAACCCTTTTCGATGAGCCGATTAAAAGTGGAGTGTCATCTCCATACTTTATTTTGACAGACAGATTTAACAAGTTTCTACAAATGTGGGAACAAGATCCACAACCTTAAAAAGAAGAAGTTGACACCCTGATTCACCCATCACCTCTCAAGGTGTTCTGAGGCCCTTCAATTATATTATTCTAAAATAAAATAAAATTGTTTCCAACTACTAAAATTATTTTATTCATTAAACTTTATTGTTTCAATTTTAAAAAAATTCTAACATTAGGATAGTTTAAAAAATAATCGATAAAATAGAAAACAATTGTGTGTTTAAATTATAAATAAAATACAGTTTCAAATGTAAAATTAGTTTTAAAAAGATAATAATTTTTTTATGCGAAAAAATATAATAAACATAAATTTTTGAAAAGTAGAAAATTATTTTTTTCCATAATGAGTTTCTCTAAGAAAAATAGAATCAATAATTTCTAAAAATATATATTTTCAATAAAATATGTTTTTATTGTTGAAGAATCATTAAAAAAGTTGTTGTAAAAATATTTATAAAAATTAAACTATGTTTTACATAATGAAACATATTTGGTAACTCACAAATTATAATTTCTTTCATCTTAAAATAAGAAGTATAGATTCCAAGTAATATAAAAATTTGTATATTTTAATTATTTTATTCATGAATTTAATTATAAATGTTATTAAAAAAAATAAAACAACTATAATTTTAAAAAAATATATGATAGGAAAGTAAATTGTATAGAGTTTCCCAAAAATATGTTTTTCTCAAAACAATATTTGATAATATTTAAGATAAATGTAATATATATGGGAATAGTCATTATTATAATGAATTAAAATATATAATTACTAAAATTTGAGTAACACGTAAATTAATGAATAGCGATCCCCATGGTCTTGTCAATGAAGACATCACTACAAGTCACCATCGAAGATTGTACAATATGGAACATCACTTTGTCAGTCACCAAATGAAAAAGAAAACACAAAATGCTTCATTGAAACTCCTTAACTTCCCACACATGGCTATGAATCTAGAACAACCATGCAAGGAATTTAACCAACATCTCCCTCAAATCGTTGCACGCAAAAACCAAAAACAAATACAATACACAAAATCTACTTAAAAGATGAGAACCCCAATCATCAACCCTAGAGAAATGAGATAATTGGATTGTGTTTAGAGGTTGGTGGTTTTAGGTATGAGCTGTGTATAGGTGAGTGTTAGGTTGTTGTGAAGGAGATTAAGCCATGGAATTGGATGGTGGTGACATATATGTTGATCTTATATAATAGGAATGGCTGTTTTGGGGGTTATTTGTATGGTTCATTAAGAAGACGTACTACAATAGGGTTCAATGAGGTGCAACTGAAGAAATGAGTATGGTTGGAGGTGCTAACAAGATAAATTGCCACATACCTTAAATCTAGGGTAATCGATTAGTCATGAAAGTTGACCAGTGACAATAGTAGGGTTTGGGGAGAGCGACAATGGTAGTCTGGTACTGTGAGAGCTTGAAGGCATAAGCGGTGACAACACTCTATTAGGGTTATTTTTTATAAGAACCTGAAAATCTTTTATCTGCAATTTCAGAAAAGCACTGATAAAGTGTAATTTTATCACCGCTAAAATAGAAGGTGCTAATAAAACTACTCTTTATCAGCAATTTTATAGCATTGATAAAGATACCCCTCTACAAGCACTAAAAAGCACTGATAAAATGATCCTTTATCAATGCTAAAATTCTAGTGCTAATAAAGAGAAGTTTTATCCGCTTTTTTTAGTATTGATAAATATTTATCATTATCAATTCTAAAAAAGAATTAATAAAGATCCAATATTAATAATATATTTATATTATTATATATATTTATATAATTATGAATAAAATAAATATATTTATTATAATTTTATAATTATATATATATATTTATATAAATATATGTATTTATATTTTTATATATATTTATAAAATTATAAATTAAATAAATATATTTATATATATTTATATATATTTATTAATATATTAATATATTTATATATATTTGTATAATTATATATATTTATTAATATATACTTATATACTTATAAAATTATAATAAATATATTTATTATAATTTTATAATTATTTAAATATATATTAATTTATTTCTAATTATTATTATTAATAAATATAATTAAATTTTTTTTATATAATTATAAATATATTTATATATATTTATATAATTATATATTATGGTCTTCACCGCTTTTGTATATTTATATAGTTTTATTTTTTTATATCAATATAGAAAAGGGGGTGTTGGCTTACTGGTAAGCCAACCCCATTGCATTAGGGTGGCTGGGTTTCAAAATCCACCACAATTTCTTTAAACCCCCAATTAAATTGGGGACACGATTTATTTGATAGCGTCATTGTTTGCTTTTTTATGGACCACTGCTTTATGCGGGGGATGGCCACTATATTCATTTTTAGTTGTTTGCGAGTAGGCCTGGTGATCTATGAGGATGTAGTGGCGTGAAGGATGACGAGAAATTGGGGTGACATATGGCTGAAGTGAACTAATAAAAGACCCTCAATTGTTGTGGGGTGATAACACTCCTATGTGCGGACTCGTGGATCAAGGCTAGCAAGCATTAACAGATGCTAGTGTGGGGGTGTGCCCCTCCCGTTGGCGGTGGTGGATGAACAAAATGGGTCGGCGCTAATGGATGTTAGTGCGAGGGTGAGCCCCGCCCCACGTCTTGGGCGGATGAATAAAGGGGTAGCCTGCCAGTTATCCAATATATATTTATATATAATAACAATAATAATAAAAATTATGTCTTTAGTATACTCTAGATTAACCTTATTGGGGGGGGGCATGGACTGGGTTTTCTTCTCAGGGTGCGTGTGTATATGTTTGAATGTAATTGTACCGCCAAACACCTAATATATATAAATATATATTATTATAAATATAATAACTATAATTAAAAATTTAATAACTATATTTACAAATATAATAACCTTATTTTTAAATAATCATTAATGTATAAGTATAAATATAATAAATATAATAAATATACATATTATTTAGATATATTTATTTTAATTTTATAATTATTTAAATACGTATTTATTTAATTATAATTTTAATTTTAAATAAATATATTTTAATGGTATTCATATATAATTATAAAAATATTTATATAAACATATATATTTTTTAATATATAATTATAAATATACTAAATATATTTATTATTTAAATATTTTTATTATAATTTTATAATTATATATATTTTTAATTATATATAATTTAATAAAATCTTTTTTTAAAAAAATTAAATATATTCATAATTGTATAATTAAATATTTAAATTATAAAATTACTAAAAAAATGATAAAAATAAATTGATTATGTGAATTTCAATCATATATTAATTGTTAAAAATTAATAAATAAAAACAAGTAAATATTATTCCTATAAATTACAAACATATTGAAAATATTACATGTATAGTAAATAAGTATATGTATAAATTAATATTACAAAATGATTAAATATATTTTTAACATTATTAAGGAATATATAATAATAATTGAATAAATTAAATTAAATAAATTTCTAAAACATTGAAAATTGAATTCTTAACATTTACGTGAATTAAAAACATACACATATACACATACACATCTACACACAAATAAATACAAACATGTATACACACACAGACATACATGCACTTATACATGTACATATATTTTAAAATATTTTATATCAATATAAATATATATCTAAATAAACATATTAATTTATATATTATATGATTGTTTCAATGTATATTAGTTAAATATATTTATTAAAATTTTATATTTATTAATATAAATATATATATTTATTATTCTAATTATAAATAAATATTTTCATAAATATTTTCATATAAATATAAATATATTTATATAACAATAGAATTATTTTGGTTGAAGAACATGTGTGAATAGATACAAGAAACCATGATACATGACGATTGATGTGCTAAATTTTATGCTAAAGGAAATTATTAGTGGGAAGAGTACCAAATATAAAATTTGATATAAGTTTGATGTTTCTTAGAATTAATTAGAATAATTCTCAAATTTACATGTCTTGTAAATTTTATAGAGTCTATAAAATGTAAGGATGAACTCCCACATCATTTATAACGACCCATACTTTACATACATTGTTATTACTTCAAAATTGAAGCACACTTATTACAACATATACCAAAACCTGGAAAGGACTGTATGGGTATAGTGTCTCTAGAAACTGAGAAACATAAACAACTGGTTCATAAAGCGTCTATACTGTCACCCATTTATTTCATGATATCTATAGTCCCTTTTGGCATATCTTACTTAATAACCTTCTTCCTGACCTGGGGAAAGAAAAAATACAAAATGGTGAGCTCAAATGCTCAGTAAGAGTAAACAAAAGAAATATCAATCACATCATATTCATAAGAACATAACTTTTGGAAATCTTAACCTGCAAAAGAGATCATAATTTCATAACATGGGATAAATCATAGTAGTGAAATTTAATCCCAATAATCATAACTTAAAACATGAAACTTTGTGGAATACACACATAATCATAGAGAATCATTTCTTAGTATTCAAGACTCATTTCCAAGACTATCTTAGCGGACAAAGTCCATTTCTGAACATAGTTCACTCATCGTTCCAATCCGGTTTCACTGAACCGGTTTAACCTGCCGTTCCATCCATGTCTATCTCATGAGATATAAAATCTTTACCTAATGCATTAGAGGGAGATATAGGTCCCACCCATCTCATAATGATACCATTCTTATGTGTGCCACAAAATCATAAACCATACATCATAACATAAACCATGTAATAAAAATGGGAATCTTAAACATCATGACATCATAAAACAATTCATATAAGATAAAGGAATTCATAATAATATTTCCATCACAACATAATCATATCAGTGTAATAATAGGGATATAACCAGAACCCTATATTATCTTAGATGGAAAATTATTTTGATAAAACACATGAACTCCATTCTTGAGGAAAATATCCTTTCTACTTAAAAAACATTTTTCCTTTCTTAACATGTCATACAATTTTAATCTAAAAGAAGTTGATTAAAAATAAACTTGAAAACTTGTAAAGGAAGCTTCTTGGAAATAATTTTTAAAAAATCCATTCATGCTATATAAATTAAAAAAACATTCTTTCCATACTTTTGTCGGAAAAGTCAAAAAGTACCTCGTACGAAAAGGAAAAAAGATTCCTTTTATAACTTTTACTAAAAACTCACTGAATGGTAAAATTGGATTTAAACAATTGAAGTTGTATTGAAACAATATTACATATTGAGGGAACATGGATGTGGATGATAAAATACACCCGAGTAAATACCAAAGTATAAACAATCTCGGATAAAAATGAGATTGTGATATTTTCCCTTACCTTAGGTCCAATATGCTTCGTAAGTGTCCGAACCTCCTATATAATGATTTAAATAATGTCAATGACTTATTATATAATCATAATAATTGTTATGATATCATATATGGTCATATTTTTAGCTTATTATTAAATATATTTCATTGCTACTTGTTATTCGGGTGTTTATTACTTTTTTTTCTTATGCGTGTTTTGTCGAATAAATTCTTATACTTCATTATAGGTTATAGATACATCATTTCCAAAATGATATTAGTGTAATATATATCATATTAATTCATTAAATTCATTTATATAATCATAATGCAATGAAGATCTTATAGAACGAGTCGCATCACATCATGGAGACGGTATTCCGTACGTACGCACGAGCAATGATATCATTCCCATGATAGTGGAATTGTATTGGAGTGTATGTATACTATTTCAGAATTAATATATATTTACAATTATCATATATATTCATTATTTAAACCATTATACCCATCCATGTAAGGTGGTGGTGGATAATATATTACACCACGACGTGGAGACGGTATTCCATACGTACGCACGCGCGGTGATTTCATTTTCCATAGGATGGATAGATGGTGAAATAGGGTTGTTTCATAATTATAATAACATATCAGTATATGAGTGATACTGATTTTATTACTTCATAATGAAACAACTAAATAAGAAGAAATGTAAGATGAAATAAAGATGAAAGAATCGGTAACAAGCATTACCTCTTCTTTGAAGCGCTTCTTTGAGACCTATTTTTAGGGCACTAAAATTGGTCTTTAAAGAAGTCCAGGACCACTAGGATGTCTCTAGGGAAGTGCAGAGAAGAAATTGGCAGGGTTTCGCCGAGTTTGAAGGCTCAATGTGGTGTGAGGAAGAGAGGGAGGAGGTGCCCTTTTATAAGGGATGAGAGGGGAACCTTCGGAATAACTACAAATATTATTTTATTATAAAGCCAAATTCGGTTTTAAATAGCTCAAAATTGATTTATTTCAAAGCTAAGGCGGGGATGGGTCGAAATCCTATCATCCAATAGAATTTGGACAAGTTTAGGTTCCTCTTTTAACCTTATCATTTATATTTAAATTTAAGTTAGAGAATTTTACTTTTACCGTGTCTTTTTGTGTTCTTACACTATAAGGTTAATAAACTTACTACAAGATTCCAAACGAACCCCAAGTTGTTTATTATTAATATATATAACCTTATCTATTTCATTTGGCCGAACCTTATATATTTACGAATAAGATAACAATTAATAATATAATATTTGTTTTAAAAACTATTTTATGTCAATTTTGACATGATTTAGTAATTGATTTTTGTGAAAATCATAATAGAATGATTAGTTTTAACAATGTTAATTAAATGAATAATAACATGTCATATTAACCTAGCAAATTAGTGTAATTCATAAAAGTATCAAATTACATTTATTTGGGTATTTATAACATCAATTATGTCAATATTTCATTAATAAGATAATTACTGCATCATCATTGTATCATAAATAAATTAAATTATTTTAAGTCTAAAAATTAAAAATAAAAAACGATTCTGTATGAAATATTTTTATATTTATAATTAATATTTATTGTAGAATTTATATTATGTAGAACCATATATTAAAAATTATTTACTTATTAAACTTACATTTTAACTATTTTAACCCTTCTTTAAATAAATTAATAATAAATGTCCTAATCTAATCCAAGTGGGCCTAAATGGTCATATTTTATTTATAAGGTTGTTTTTGGTCGAATTACACTTATCCAATATAATTAGGTCATGTGTTAGGGTAATAATAATATCATTTTTACCATTAATTACCCTATTTACTTTGAACCGTGGTAAATAAAAGTAAAAAGTTACTATTCACCAAAAATTATTTTCATCTCATTGAACCACATTTTACTTACTGACATCAAATGTGTGTATTGGATTTTTAAAATTCCACTCACATAAGTGGTGAAATTAAGTTTTATGAAAAAAATTCAGTTTTTTAACTACCACTTAGTGGTTTCACTATTCATGAAAAAATGAATGTTTCCAGAAAAATACAAAAAATTAGGCCTAAGCTATATTTGTTATTATGAATTCAAAAATGATGTTTATTTTACCAAATACACAACATATCAGTTACATTAACTAATTTAAAAATTAATTCCCGTTGTCAAAACAAATAGCGTGTTTTTAAAAGATAATAACTATCAAAAGATTTGACACTTGTTTATGTCCGGTTTAAATGTGTAATTACATCCAATGAACAACATTGTATTAAATTGTAATAATATATTCTAAATATACATTAAAACCACTCAAATTAATAACTTATCACTATTAATTATTTCGATTAAAAAAATTGTTTTTAATTAAAATTTAGTAATTTTCACTATTCATCAGAATATGAAAGTTATCCGAAAAGTACCAAAATTTCACCCTAATCTAATTTCGATATTCCAAATCTAAAAATGAAGTCCATTTTAAAAGATAAAATTAATAAAATTTCAAAAAGTGGGTATTAATATTCATAACGGCTAGTTCATAATAATATTATAATAATATATCGTTTAGTGAAACTCGGTATTGCGTACTACACATGCTATCGAGGAAGGTCGTGATTGTGTGTAATGCAGCCATGTTAGGGTTGCGTGCTGTGCAAGACTCATTTGTTGTAACTTACAACACAAGACATCAATAAAATTAAAAATAATATTTCTCATAAAATCTCAGGGTGTTACATCATTGGATGAAACTGATGAACATAAATATCATGTATAACTTTGTAAGGCTCATCCATGACTTCATAAAGGCCATTCTAGACTTTGTAAATTTGGAAAATTCTATTCAATGTAAGGATGAACTATAACTTCTTATAGATAAAACCCATGAACATAAAGATTGTGTTCGACATCGTAAGGGTCATCCATCACTTCATAAAGATCATTCCAGACATCATAAAAGTAAGTCTAAAGTTCATAAGGATGATCCTTGAGTTCATAAATATGAACCACGGGGTCATAAAGACGAACCAAAAGTTCATAAAGATGAACCATGAGTTCATAAAGATGAACCATGAGTTCTTAAATAACATTCCAATGTTAATAAAGATTAACTCTATATTCGTTAAGATAGATCCAAAACATAAAGTTAGAGCTTCACGACATAAAGGTTATGTGGACACCTGTAAAGGTAACACCGAAAACCCAGATGTTGTGTAAAGGTCACACTCAAAAACAAAATGCAACATAAAAGTCATTTGTGCTTATCGAATGAATTTATGATAAATAAGGGAATCTAATTCTGATGATGCTTGACCTAATCCTCATGGATTAAAATATCAGAATCACTCTGATCATAATTACAATTCATCCTAAGTGAAAATAATCAATTTGAAGGTGATGTTGTGATGTAAAATGGATTCACACTATGAGTAGTTAAGTTTAACCATGATGGATCCTAAAATTCTATCCACACTGAAACTGAAACGACCATGTCATAGTGGATTCATGTGAACATACATGATTATGTGGATGATTTTGAAAAAAATTAAAGGATTGGATTTTTTAGATTTTTAATCTATGATATTTTTAGTATTTCCTGAGGAAGTAAATTTATTTTTTATTAATTTAAATGAGGATGATAACTTAGTTCTAAATTTAGAAGATAAAGAATTGATAATTCAAATAAATATCTAATGTTTGAAAACATGATTAATAAAGAGATATATTTTTAAGCTTTAAGGAATATTTCACTTTGATAAAATGAAAATAAGGTTGTTGGACTCATTGAATCAAAATATAAAGAAAATTATTTTGGAATAAATGATAGGATTATGTCCCTAATCTCTAACAATTGTCAAAAATGTATAAGAAAGTATAACTAAAAACTCCCTCTTAAATGTTTTAAGTGAGGAGGTATCGAAAATTTGACTATAAACTATATAAAAAAGAAAAAAGATAGAGAATATGATGATGAATCTATATAAAATCCTTGGTTTAATAAGTGTAGAAGAATTTCCAAAGAATATTAGAAAACCACTATATGTATGAAAATTTCCAATAAAAAATAAAAAAGTGTGTTGATTGATAAAGTTGTGTATGATTCTACTGAATAAAACTCACCAGAAGATAAAAGTTTAGATAGTTTTAGTACCTCATTTTTTAACGTTGAAATAAAATAAGGCACTTTAAATAATAAAGATGAAGAAAGAAAAGAAACATACAAGGAATATCAGATGAGATCAGAAATTATCGCATATATTGAGAAAAACAAAAAACTCAAGAAATAGGTCATAACGATGAAGAATAAAAATGAAAATAAGAATTATGTAATGGAATAATTACATAAAAATAGATATTTTTTTAGAAGGTTAAAAACCTCAAGTTGAGTGTTGATGAACACGGAAAGATAGTGAAAGATCACGATGAAAAACTTACTGCTAAAGAAGAAGTGCAATGAAAGACTCAATAATGATTTTTTTATTTGCAAAAACCTGGAAGAAAATGAGTGATAATTTTAACAAATCAACAAATATTAAAGATGAAACATCTCAAGCACCTAGAAGAAATTTTCCTAACAAACGAGTGAAATGTACACCCACTAAACATAAAAGTTCATATGATTATTCTTACTATAAAGGTTTAATAATCAATCACGGGATATATTGGGTTGATAAATGATGTGAGAAATAAATCACATCAATAGAATATGAAAATAATCTTCTGAAGAATATTTCCCCATGAAAAGAGAAATCATATGTTGAAAAATGTGTAAGAATAATAAAACTCATCATACGGGAAAATTATATTTCCAAAAAAGATAAAAGTTTATATAATGTTGATAGTGTTGTGTTATATATGAGAACAATCCATATAATTGAAACCTGTATCTTCTTGGGAGTAGGAATGAATGATGGTGAATAAATAGTGGAATAAAAGTGATTAAATATCTAAAGTTTCAATATTAAAGAAAAAAATAAATCAAAAATTAAAAACCTCTCAAGTAATAATCTATTTGACTGCTTGGAGAAATTTTATGTAATGTGTGATCAACCAGGTCACTATACTAAAGAATGTATGAAAACACTATTGATACAAGTTTCTTATACTAGACAAGAAAAGGAAGCTATGGAGAATAAAATTGATGGTAGATCTTTTCTTATTGAGACTATTTTGAAATATATAAAAAGGAATAAATCATGTACTCTTGATAGTGACCAGTATTTACATATGAAAAGTGATAGAAAAAGTTTGAAAAATATTGAAGAACATGAATGAGGAGTAGTAACTTTCAGAAATGATATTTTATGAAAAACTAGAGGAATTAGAATGAGTAGAAATCTAATCCAAATAATATATCCTTGTAATTCATGTTACTTTAGTGTTGAGGATGAAAAAAAGATTTGGAACTAATGAAAAGGTTATCTTTAGAAAAAAGGTATCAATATAATTTCTAGGGAAGATGATGTAAGAGGTTTAGCACAATTGAATAAGAATTATGTTTTTGTTTGTACAACTTTTCTAAAAGGAAATATGGTTAGTAGTGGACATAAGAAAGTTGAAATTGAATCCTCAAGATCACTTGATCCCATTCACTCTGATATTTGTCATCCAATGAGACATAAATCAAAAAAATGTGATTTTTAATTTAATATGTTTATTAATTATTTCAAAAAGTTAACCTGTATAATTCTCATGAAATATAAATTAAAAGTAGAATATTTGTTCAAATATTTTTGAAGGTATTTTGATAAAGAAATTTGTGTATATAAACTAAAGTGGAGGGAAAATGGAAATGATTAAACAAATAACTATTTTTTTCTTATCGTAAGAAACATTTAATTAAAAAACCATTACAGTTCACCCTACCATACTAAAAAAATGGAGTTTTAGAAAGTAATATCAAAATTCTAGTTAAAATTATAAGAAGCATTCTCTATGAATATAAGATCTACAAGTTCTTATGAAGAGAAACTGTAAGTAAAGTTGTGCATGATCAAAATAGATGTTTACTTTGAGCTAAATAAAACATGAATTCATTTGTTATATGGTATAAAAAAAATAATATAGTGAGATACATTAATTTTTTTGGAATTCCTAGTTTACTAAATATCCAAAATACCAGTTTAGGAATGTTTGATAAAAAATAATAAGAATCAATTTTCATGGTATATTCTTCTGATGAAATAAGTTAATATTTTTGGAAAAAATAACATTTTTTATTGGCTCACAACTATGATGTTAACGTTATTGAAAATAAAAATTCATTAATAAAATTTATTGAAGATGATAAGGAAGATTTTATAAAATATTAAGTGGTGACTCCCAATCATGATAATGATATGGAAGATAACTACAACACCAATCTTGTACAAGATGATTTTGACTAGTCTAGTGATGAGGAAATTGAAACCATTCTAAAATCACAAATTTTACAAACCTTACAAAAATAATTCGGATTCAATAATATAATGAGAAATTAAGAAGATCCATTTTATACAAGATGAAAAATGAAATTTGGTAATAAATTTTCTTTTATAACATATGCGGAACCCCAATTAATTTCAGAGGTAGTTGAATATAAAGAATTGTTAAATGTGATGAATGAAGAGTTTTGTCAAATTGAGATAAATCACATATGTAATATTGTTCCTCAACCAGCAGGAAATAATATTATAGGGTAAAAATGGGAGTTTATAAATAAGATCAATGAACATGGAGAAATTTCAATAAATAAAGCTTTATTTGTATACAAAGGTTACTCACGGGTGGAAGGTGTTGATTTGGAAGATAAATTTCCCCCATTCAATAGAGTTGAAATAATAAGAATGTTCTTGGAAGTTTCTACACAATGAAATTACAAATTTTATCAAATACGTTTTAATTCATCTCTCTTAAATGGTGAAATTGATGAAGATGTTCATAATGAGAATCCAAGTGAGTTTATACTTTATAAAAATGGAACCATGGTGTGAAAACTGTAAAAAATATTTGTATAAGTTGAAACATGACCGTCTTGTATAGTATTTAAAACTTAACAATTTCTTAAAGTGGTTGAAATTTTCGAAATGAAAATTACATCGAAATTTTTATTTGAAATAGATAATAATAAGTACCCTTATTGTAAATATTTATGTTTATGATATAATTATTATAGGTGATATGGATAAAACTTGTGAATAACTTTTTAATAAAATGATGATGAACTTCGAGATTTTAATTCTCAGAGATTTGAATTTTTTTATTGTTTTAAAATTTTAATAGGAAAAAAATATCTTTATCTCATAATAAATGTATGAAAATTATTTGTTACAAAAAAATTTCATAGAATCTCCAATGGAGGTTCTTACACCTATATCTATTTCTATGAAGATAAGTTAGATGAAGAAGGGCATAGTGTGAATCAGAAAGAATTTTGAAATTTTATAGGAAGCTTACTATATATAGGGACCCTAGGTAAACTTAACATAAATAATTCATTATTCTAATGATTTAAATAATACATATAGAAATAAATCACATTACCTAAAGACTAAAAGGTTTAGTCTCTAGTATATTTTCTACATAAACATCATAATCTATAATCTTTTCTCCATAATCGAACTCCCCAAGACTCTCATATAGACTTCCCACAAATTATTATTATTTTCACAACCTAGGTAAAGGAAAGCATAATAATGAGATGAGCATAAATTCTTAGTAATGGAAAACTTATCAACATGTCATCAATGGTTAAATCTTAATTATATGAGAAAACATGTGTAGTGTAGGAATGTATTGTTAAAAAGAACAAGGAAAAATATTTTTTTTCCATAAATCATGATAGAAGGAAAAATAATCCCAAATGAATAGAATATATAATAAGAAAAATTTGTGTGGATTATAAAGACAATAAAAATTATCCAAGGATCATAATCATAAGAATATATAAATATGGAATGTCATATAAAAATTAATTATTGAAAAAAATAAACACAAGGAAATTATATCTTTCAGAATAAAAAATATCCATGATTTATGTAGTTAAAAAAAATCCCCACAATTCATGTTGTGAAAAAAAATATCCATGATTCATGTTGTTAACAAACAAAATTTCCATGATTCATGTTGTGAACATAAAAAATTCTCATGCTTAATATTGTGAACAAACAAAATTCCCAAATTTAACATTATTTTCACATGAGATATAAACACTTATCCAATGGATTAGAGGGAGATATATTTCCCACTCATCTCATAATGAATAAATTTCTTTCCACATTAAAATAAACCATTCATCATCTCATAATGAACCCATGAAAAAAGATAATGGGTTTTTTAAAACTATGAAAAATATTACATAATATGAATCTAAGAAATCATAGAACATAAAAAATATCATTTTCAAAATTAAATAATATCATAATAACATATATAGGGTAATAAAAACATCACTTCATGAAATATAAACCTTAGAGGGAAAAAATAAATGAAATACAAAACTTTTCAAAAAACCATTTCAAAGCATCAAAGAACAAATTACTTTAAAAAATATATGTTTATGAAGAGAAATAAAATACTTAAGAAAACATTAATATAAAGAGTTACAAATAAAAAAAACTTTAAAATACATAATTTTTATCAAAAAATAAAAAGTAAAAATACTTTTATAACTTAAATTTTTTAAAATAATCATTAATAATTGATACTTTAAAAATTTATAATTTTCAAAAATCTAAAGTGAAAATACATTATGAAATTTTACTTTTGAAAAAAGTATTTAACAATGAAAACCTGAAAAAGATATAATGTTTCAAAAAGGTAAAGTGAAAATAATTTTAATAATTTTAATTTTAAAAATAATATTGAATAATAGAAAATCTAAAATGATATAAATTTTATCAAAATAAAATATTGAGTAGATGAAGAAATATTTTATTTTGAAATGGTATAAAAAAATTTCAAACATTTTGAAATAACCTTGTTAGAAAACCCAGAACGTTAAAAATATGGAGAACAATTTGTTTTAAAATAAATAAAATATAGAAAATGATCATTCATATTAAATTTTTTTTTGTTTCCACTAGGTGAATGAAAACATTTGTGGTAATTAAAAACATGGATAGGGAAGTAAAACCCCATAAAAGAAATGTGAATTAGTATTGACAAAAATACATTGTGATGATATAATATAATCATAAAGGTGGACGAATTTGGAGTGAAACATGATTTACCCAAAAAAATAGGTGTAAATACAATATAACATAATAATAGTTTATAATAGATCAATTAAGAAATATTATAGTCAAATAAAAGTGATTATAACCCAAGGAAAATATTTGAGTGACAATGAACCCCCTTACAACATTTTTAGCTCTTAAATCAAAACCGCATGTGAAAGATAACATAAAATTGAAAATTTAATATCATGAAATATAATATAACCATGATGTAAAAATCACAATGGGGGTGGGGTAAGTATAATCTTACAATGTAAACATGGGGTATAACATAAAAGTTTCTCAATGAAAGGTTATTGTGATAGAAACCCGTACCATGTTTCCTAACATAGTAGATCACACAATAACATCCTATAAAATAAACATAACTAACTCAATATCAAATTTTATAACCTTATCCATAGTAATTTAATTTTTTTTAATAATTATTATATATTATTTTATTATGAGTTAATTAATAATCTATGACATATTATGACTATTAGGTGTAAATAATTGTAACTATTTTGGGAATGTTTGATAATTTGAAATATTTACCAATGATTTGATAAAAATTTGATTATTTATATGTCATTTTATATTATATTATTACTAAATTATATTTATTTAAACTTTTCTCATTTAATTTCATATGTATTTTGGTTATGTTATGTGAATATTGGATTGATAACGTCTTATTTTGGTGATTTTAGTGAAGAAAAATGACACTTTAATGATAAGTTATATATATTATATAATATTTACTAAAACATATTAAAATAATTATTTTATTATTATATTATAATAAAATTATTTTTCAGGTTCCCACAATTATCCATAATCATATTTTAAATCATTGTTCATGTATGTGATTAAACTGACCCAAACTTGAACATGCTCTAACTCATTTGGTGAGTATGGTTAAGAAGGTGATTCTTTTAACATAATATCATTATGGTATAATAATAATGATATAATGATGATTTTTATATTATGGTGAATTGGTCTTGAATATTCTTAAAAAAATAATGAAAAACTATAATAAAAATGAAAAAAATGATTCTTCGTGGAGGTGGTTGTCTATGCACACACATGATTGATGATCCTTTGTTTTTCTATGTGGATGGAAATGAATAAATAATGGTTTTAGAAATAATATAAAAACATATAATTATATTAATGATACTAAATCCATAATAATATTATTGTGGTAATATATTTTCAAGAGTAAGATAAATAAGAGAAACTTAAGAAGGAGATAATACTTATGTTGAAGACTTGAGTATTCCTTAGAAGTTAGTTTAAAATTAAAAAGCTTATGATAACTATAATTAACATGGGATTATGTATGTTTTATAGGGTTATAGTGATATTTAAATTTATGGGTTTTAAGTAGTAATTATAAGGATATGTTTTTGTTTGAAAGGGTGAAAGTGGTTTCCTTTTATAAGAGAGGAAAACAGATCTTTTGGAAACACATTGTACATTTTAATAATTACATGACACTATTACAAGGCCAACAAATAAAATGTTTAAAAATAATGTATTTTGGATATTTTTAGGTTTATTAAGGCTTAACTAAGTGTTTCACCACATATTTTAAATATGTTATAGGGTTTTTACAATTAAAGTTTTACATTTTACTCTTTTACTTTAAAACTATGTAACTAGTTTTTAACTAAGTGATTTTATGTTTTACTAAACATATACAATAACCCATAAAACAAAATTTGTGTGTTATGGAACTAAATTTAAAATATTTTTAATAAAATTAAAATTATAAATTTTATAAAACTAACATAATAATTCAAAAAGATAATGTGTCGAGGAATCGTTTTATTAAAACAAATGCATTTTGACCATTATGAATTCTTAATATTTTTTAGTATTAGTTACCAATTAAATTAGTTTTAATATACTTATTTGTGTGGTTATAAATAATATTATATCCATTATTTAAATTATTTACATTAAATTTATTTTATAAACAATCATGGATATTAATAATAAATAATAATTTTAAAAATAATTATTTCATCATTATCGTGGTAATTAGCATTAATCTTAGTAATCTAAATTTTATACCTAAAAAAATAAAATTAGAAATATTAAATTGTATAAAAATTATTATCAAAACATGATAATCATTTTATCCAATTAACATTCAACATGAAGTGAAATAAATCTTAATATTAGTGCTTGTATCGCATAAAAACCCATTTTTTTAAAGTTTTATTTTAAAAAATAATAATTTATGGTTAAGATAAAATTATCAATGAAATTAATTAAAATGAATTTAAAATAATTTTTATGATTCAAATAGTATTTATTTTACATTAAAATAAATCAAAGGCTTCATTTCATCATGATATAATTAATTAAATAAAACAGTCAAAAAACGGTCTTCATTAAAACACCACATAAATTTTTAAAATGTTGAGCATGAGTTTATTAATTAAACAAATTATTTTGAAGTGATTTATTATAGTTTATATTATATAATATTATTGTAAATGGTTTCAAAAAACTATAATTCATATAAAATAGGTGGAATTATCAAAATAAATATTTTTTCAATTTTCACGTAAAAATATATTATTTCAGAAAAAACTAAAAAATACATCCTAAGATAATTTTTTTCTTATGATTAAAAAAATGAATTTTACTTTAACAAAATTAAATATTAAAATTATTAAAATTATTTATTTAAAAGGAAACATATAATATAATGAAAATGACTTTTACTGAATATAACATTTTGATAATTGGTAATATTTTTATAATATTTTGTGGTTTTTTTACATTGGTTGAAAATTGGAAACAAGTTATACAACATAGTATATATTTTAATATATTCAAGATCATAGTTCATTACACTCTATCTTACTACTTCCAAACCAGATATCGTATATGTTATAACTTTGTGTGTACGACATTAGAGTGATCCAAAGAGTCACACATGACTTTAGAAAATATAATACTTGGGTATATTAAAGGAACATAAAATTATAGCCTGAGGTACAGTTTAAGCAATGATATGACCTTTCTTGTGTTCACTAATACTGATTGGAATAAATATTGAAAATATAGGAAATCAACATCCGGAGAAAATTTCTTATTGGGAGAGATTTTCATGATATGGAATAGGAAGAAAGGAAATTAAGTTACTTTGTGCATAGTGGAGGTAAAGTATGTTTCCTCCACCCCATAATGTACAGAAATGATGTGGATGAAAGCATAGTTGGAATATTTGAGGGTGAATATTTTGAAACCATTCAATATTCTTTATGATAATAAATGTTTCATTGATCTCTACCAAAATATTGTATAAATTTCCCAATCAAATTACATTGACATTAAATATATTTTCATTAAGGATATCATTTCTAGAATAGATGTTATCCATACGTATGTTTCAACAAAAAATCCATTGGAATTGTTTTTCTCCAAAACCATTCCTTGGGAAATATTTGAGGCTGTGAAGATGAAACTCTATGTTCAACTTCCACCAATTCCTTAAGAAACTTTTTAAGGAAACCACCACATTCATTTTGATTCTATTGTTAAATGGGGAGAAGAATTACATCTTTTTTATAATAAGTAAAAAATTATGATTTATATTTTTTTTGAATATGGAGTTCATGTAATAATAGAAAAGAGGAGAAAGGGTTTAAGGATGAGTTTATTTTAGTATGGCCACAAAATTGACTATCACTACGGGATGATTTAAAAAAAACATTATATTATCTGGTTATGTGGTGTCACAAAACTCTTGAAGAGAAAGTATGTTGTTTTGTAAGATTTTTAAAAAAGTATTGTTAACAATGTTGAGAATGTTTTTAAAAAATCCAAAGGGGGAATATTGAAGATCCTTTAGGTTATTTTTGTAATGAGTTTTGTATTATTTTCAGCATTGTTTAAGTGAATGTTTTTTTTGTTTTAGGAGAAATTGAATTTCTAAATATGTTTTATGAATCTTTTCAAATGTGTTGCTACTAAAGGTGTTTATGAATGTTTTTTACTAAGTTGAAAAAGATTAATTGTCAAGTAAGATAGATATTTGTCAATTTTAATGTTTATAACATCATGAACACCATCATGATCCTATATAAGATTGTAAGAGCTTGTAATAAGGTGGTAAAATTGGTATCTAGATAATGATTGTGTTATGGTTGTACAAAGTTCAAGCCCCAATATGGTGGGTTTATAAATAGTTATTGGATGAGGAATTATGAAGTCTAACAGAAAATAGGCATATGAAGTTTTCAACCAAGTAGTTTGTATAATGTTAAACTTTTATGGTGATGAAGTTTCATGTTTTATAAAGTTCGATGTTATGAATTCGTAATTTTTCTACTAAAAAAGGTGTTCTCTGATGTTGATTTTGGAAAAAGGCTAGTCGGGTAAAGATGTTGTGTCACTGATAGAAAGAAATATTTCTAATGTTGAAGAAACATAAAGGTATAAAATTACATAAGACATAGACTTATAAATTTTATCAGATAGTTTGATGCAATGAAGGTTTCAAAATTGAGTTCCATTGGATATTTGTTTACAAAATTGAGTTCCAATGGATATATGTTTACAAAGTCAATCAGACCAAGAAATTTGATGAATAATGATAAAGGTGCGTGGGTAGAGACAGATAAGGAGTTGTACTAGATAGAGAGATCAATTTCTATTAAATGAACTTTTTAGAAGTTTGACTTGATAAGCTTATGAGGGATCAATCACTACAAGAAAACAATGTTTTAGCGGCTAAGGAAGTTTTGAAACATTTTTTGAAAAAACCATACCTAAATGTTAATAATTTTTTTTATAAATTTTGTAAAATTTATTCATAGAAAATAAACAATTTTTTAGTAGTGGGTTTTTAAAAAAAACCACTGCGAAATAGCTGCAATTTTGTCAAAATCACCGCAAAATTGATGATTTTTTTTAAAATATATTTATTAATTATTATTAATTATTAATTATTTACAATAAAATATAGTTTATTATTTATAAAATTAATTATTTATAAAATTTAAATTAGTAAATATTTATAATTATTCGTTAATAATATATTTAAAATGAAAATTTATCTTCATTAAGTGGAAAAACAGACTTCAACATCAAATGACCATAACTTCTTATTCGGGAGACCAGTTCTGATCCACAACTATTGAAATCAAATCTTATCAAATGAAATACAACCATGTGAGATTTTATTCATGTGATAATGAAAGGGATAAAATATATTCAAATATTAAAAGTCCAAAATCAAACTCAAACTTCAAACGGTCATAACTTTTAATCCGAGTGTCTGTTAAGGTTCTACCACATATCAAATTGAATTCTGCAATGAGCTCTATACCGTTTAGGTGTGGTACCTACTATTTGAGTATTATACCCCTTTTTATTCTACCAGAAAGGCCCAAAAGATCTCTAAAATAGAGGCTTTATTTGCAGATCCTGATTTTTTAAAAATTCAAATGGCTATAACCTTCATTGAAGGTGTCCGTTCTGCATGTAAAACATATCATATCAAAAATCATTTCACGATCTTCGATTTTACTGGTTGTGGCCCATAAAAAGGAGTCCTGAATTAGCATTTACATCCATTTTAATGTTTATTGGGTTTTCAGAGGTTCTTAACGTTTTATGATTTATATAAATAATAATTTTTTATTTTTATTTATTTATTTATTTATTTAATATTTATTTATTTAATTATTAATTATTAATTGATTAATTGATTAATTATTATTTATTTATCTTCTATTTATTTATTATTTTTTTATTTGTTCATTTATCAAATTACTTATTGTTAATTTATTTATTCATTTAAAATTTAATTTGTATTTATTTATTTATTATTTAGTTATTTTATACACAATAATTGTTAATTAATCTTTAATTACTTAATTAATTATTAATTAATTAATTATTATTAGTTTATTATTCATTTATTATTTATTTATACTTTAATCATTATTAATTAATTAATTATAATTAATTAATTAATTATTATTTATTTATTAAATATTAAATATTAATTATTAATTATTAAATACTAAATATTAAATTTTAAATTTTAATTATTAATTAAAAATTTATAAATATTATATATTAATTATGAATTATTTGTTATTATTAATTATTAACTATTAATAATTAATAATTTATTTATATAATTCTTTATTTATCTATTATCTATTCTTTATTATTTATTATTTATTATTTATTATTTATTATTTATTATTTATTCTTTGTTAATTCATTTTTAATTTACAAAATATTAATTTATTTTTAGCTTATTATTAATTTATTATTAATTAATTTATTTATTATTGATTTATTCAATATTCATTATTGATTATTTATTTATTAATTAATTATTAATAATTTCTTAATAATTTATTAATTATTTATAAAATTTTAGAAATTAATTATTAATTATTAATTATTAATTCTTATAGATCAATTATTAATGATTAGTTATGTTTAATTATTAATTATTAATGATTAATGATTAATGATTAATTTCTTATTATTTATTATTTACAATTTACAATTTACTATTTATTATTTACTATTTATTTACTATTTACTATTTATTATTTATTTATTATTTATTATTTATCAATTTTTTATTTATTTATCATATATTAAAAAAATTAATTTATTTATTATTTATACATTACTTATATATTATATGTTATATATTATATGTTATATATTATATATTATATATTATATATTATATATTATACATTATATAATATTTATTATATATTATATATTATATAAAATATAATATTTATTATATATTATATATTTTGTCTTTTGTCTTTTGTATTGTATATTATATATTATGTATTATGTATTATGTATTATATTTTATATATTATGTATTATGTATTATCTAGTATATATCATATATTATGTATTATATATTATGTATTATGTATTATATATTATGTATTATGTATTATCTATTATCTATTATCTATGATCTATTTTCTATTATATATTATGTATTATATATTATATATTATATATTATATATTATATATTATATATTATCTATTATGTGTTATATATTATATATATTATATATTTAGTATTTAGTATTTAGTATTTAGTATTTATAAGTTACTATTTACTATATACTATTTACTATTTTCATTTACCATTTATTTCCATATTATATTTTTCTTTCTTTATTATTCATTTATATTTTATTTATTAATTAGTAATTTGTAATTTGTAATTATTAATTGTTAATTATTAATTATTAATTAGTGATTTTTGATTAATCATTATTTATTTAATTTTATTGATTAATAATTATTTGGTGTGTATCTATTTGTTAGGTATTATTTATTTTCCTATATATATATATATATAAGAATATTAAATTTGATATATTGACCACACGAAGAGCCTATTGGAGTGGTAATTTCTTTGGAGAATAAACAAGAGGTAAGGGGTTCAAATCTCACCCAACATAGAATTTCTATATATGGCATGGGCATGTTCATGGGCTTGGACTTGTGCATGGACATGGACATGAGCATTTTAAAAATAAATTAAAAATAAATAAATTACAAAAAAATGAAATAAAATAAATAAATAAAATAAATTATTAAAGTTAATTATTAAAGAAATTAATTAAGAAAATAAATAAATAAATAAATAAATAAATATAAATATATATAAATAAATAAAAAAGTAAAAAATGTAAAAAAAAAGTAAAAAACTATTTAGCGACAGTTTAAACTACCAATAAATCCTTCTATGATGGTTTTAAAAAACCACCGCTAATTATTTCTTGACACAAGATTTAGTGGCGGTTTTCTAAAACTGCTACAGAATGATTTAGTGGTGGTTTAAACCACTACTAAATACAAATTTTCGTGTTGTGAATGGGAGGATGAGCATTGGATTGAGAATTATTATGTCATGAGACAATAGTTTATATAAAGTTATACTAAACAAATTCTTGTGAACTAAGTCCTGTATAATGTTTGAGTATATGAAAAATGAATCAGACAAAGACATGGAAACTCATTAGACAGATCAAGTCAGATGAACATGAGTAGTTCATAGGATTGAGGAGGCATGAGAGGAGGAACAAAAAAAATCCTAAGTTCACCAAACTGAGTTAATGAGGCGATGCATATCAGATACAGGAGAGTTCGATAGTGTGATACCAGAAAGATGAGTTTTTTGTAGATGCACTAGATAGGCATTTTTTGGATGGTGTTCTATAGAGATTTATATAAATTTTGTAAATTATTTAACAATGATGTTCCTAAGATGTTATTTAAATATTAAATTATCTTAAAAAGATTTAAAAAGTTCAAATTTCAATGAAACATCAAAAAATTTCTTGATGGTTTAATGAATTTGAGCGCAGTAGGAAGTTTCATAATTCAAATTTCATTTTATTGGGAAAATCAAAATATGGGCCTGCGATTTCTCCTATTTTTTGGAGAAAGAGTTCTTATATAAAGTGGTGAAAGTAAAATATGAAATTAAGCAATTTATATGCATGAGAGATATTTCTAAAGTGTTGGAGATTTTGTTAGAGGGCCAGTGTGAGTTTTCAACCAAGGAAACAATTTGTTGAGTAAGAGGTACGAAACAGAGGAACCAAACTAAGGTAGACCTACCAAAGGTACCAAAACTAGGCATACCAAACAAGGGTACCGGATAAAGTTTGATGCACACTGGATGGATTCCTAATAGATAAAGACAGAGGCACATTAGACGAAGTCATGATGGATTTAGAAAGTACCCAATAAAGAATCTCTTGGAAAACATGTTTTGAGATGTTTTGAAAAGTATCTTATTTTGTTATGGCTTAAAAGATAATAAAACTTAGTTACTAATGGGAGTATATATAATTACCTTTCAAGATAACAGAGGAGCTAAACGGAAGTTGGTTCAATTATATTCACTTTATATCATAGTGAATTTCTGTGGACCAATGGGAGTCACTACGATAAGGACGTAGTCACCCATACAGGGGGTGAACATTATAAATCCGGTGTTAACTAATGTACAGTCCTATCATTATATATGATTATGGTTGAGATATATTGTTAAATAGGATAGAATCTCTAACAAGTTTCAAATAATGGTTTCAAGAGAAATAAGATTATAAAATATCACCACTGATTTACCCCTCCCCGATTTCTCAGTGGTTCTCACATTCTTGGGAACTTCACTCTTCTTTAATTTCTAGATCTAATAAGCCAGGATCTGATTGTAACACATTACTGATGGAATAAATTTGATAAAATATCCCAATCGATTATCCTCGTTCAAGATCCCTAGAACCAAGTGGAATAATGAGAGTTTTCAGCGAGGTTTCAAGTTAAAATTATAATTTTCAAATTAATTAATATCGTGTCCATGGTTTGAAAAACTATTTGAAAGCTACTATCCAAAATATAATTTGCACAGTCGAGACACATGATTTGGTAAACTGTTCCTCAACCTTGATGAAACCTCTATATTTAAGGACTCGAATCAAATAGTTACACGGGTGATATGCATGGTTACTTCTAATCACGTGTCAACTGTACACCCTTTAAAAATTTTATAAAACATTCCAAAACTATCTAGAAACTCCTAAAGAAAATACCCCAAAAAACCATAGCTCCAAAAACCCAAATATAACATAAAAATAATAAATTCAATGTACCTTATAAATCCAAGGGGCATTGCAACTACTTTGTATGTATATAACATAATAACAACCACAACATGTAATACACAGAACAACTCAACATTCTCAACAATTTAAACACTAGTATATGCACATTTGGTACTTCTTATCATGGTGAAACATTAAAAATCATCGGATGAGATCATTAGCAGATCTATTCATGATGGAATTACATATGACATAATATAAATTGAACACACATCGTAGGTGAATTACAGTCAGATATTTATCATTTATTAATATTCATTAATAAAATAAAAAACTCCATGAACCAATGGGTAAACATGTCATTAGGTGTTATGATTAGTGTTTCACCTAAAATAGAACATCCACTGATGTTCCATTTAATGACATGAATTTATGTAGTAAAAACGAGTTTCATTTAAAAAACCCCTTCGACACTAATGTGGAAAATTATTGTTGATCCACACAAAAATTATTCTTCCCCTGATAAAATGTTTTTTTCAATTATCTTATTGTCTATTATTTGTTTCATAAAATTTTGGCTACTCATAGAACCTATTCAAATATAGTTTTTTATAAATTTCTACTAACTATTTAATCAATAATAACTTCTGATAATCCAAAAATTAATTAGTCATTAAGAAGTGATCACATTAGTGTTGACCTCACCTATTTTGATAATACCAATTCTACTTTAATATGTTTTGATAATCTCAATTATGTTTTAATAAGTGTTTATAATCCTATATATATGTTAAATTATGTTGAAAAAAATATCAAAATAATCATTGGAATATGTTAGTCAATGTCTATCCATGGTTATAAATGTTATTAAATAATACTAACTCAATCTGGATATGTTTTACATAGAACAGATTAGCATTCGAGTCACTGATACAGACCTACTGTTAGAGTAAGTCCACTAGTATTCATAAGCCCACCGGTATGCACAATAGTTATTGATACAAACAGACATACAGACAGCTACCGATGTAAAGTCCACCAATACAAATACAAAGTCCACCGATACAAATAGCTACAAATACAAAGGTCTCAGGTACACAGCTACCGATAAGGATAAGTACATCAGAACAAAAGTCTACCAATATGGATAAGGTCATCGGTATATAGACAGTTACCATTACACCTGATCTACTGATTGAATAAGTCTACTGGTATGCACAAGTTGACTAATACAGAATAACCACTACTATTATGAAGTCCACCGTTATAATCTCACTGATATGGATCACTGATACATACGTTCACCGATACAGAAAGGTCACCGATATTCATAACAGCTACCGATAGAATGAGATGCCAATAAATAGAGCTACTGTTATAAAGAGTAACAACTACTGATTGAAGGAGCTACTGATAAGAGGAGATACTGATAAGAATAGATACTGATAAAAGGAACTACCGATAAGAAGTGCTACCGATAAGTGGAGCTACCGATAGAAGGAGCTACTGATACTAAGATCTACCGATACAAGCTCACTGATACTAAGAGCTACCGATGGAAATCAGTCACAGTTTTTCTAAAATCTATTTTTATTTTTTTATTTAGCACCAGTCATATTTGATTTTTTTAATACACCTGCTATTAATTAATGATAGTTGTTGGCATTTCATGAACCAAAAATCATACCTGTAAAAAGGTAATCATTCCTATTGCCAGAGCTAAAGCTATATAGGTGAACCTCAAACTACTAAAGATGTGTGGTGGTCGGTCAGTCTTTCCATGAAAATTCAAGACAATCTTCTATAGATACCCAAGGAATTACATTCATAGAAGAGAATATGAATACACGTGAAAGTGAGTGAAAACTGAAGTGAAATTCATAAAAAAAGAACATAAGAAGAACTCAAAGAACAATCATACAAATCAAGCAGAAGATTCAAAGAAGTAGCTCAAGTGTTACAAAGAATACTCTCTTACTCAAACTGAACAACTACATTTGAAGTCAAACACAAAAATGACACTTTGTTTCTTGACCAAAAACCAGAGAAGGACTCAAATCCTCATATGCATCAATTCATGGATTCCAGAGCTTCACTCAAAACACATATATCATTCTAAACTCATTGTTATCTATTTAGATCTATTGTGATTAATTTATTTACATTTTGAGTAGTGGGTGTGCTCTGTATTTTTAGACACACACTATCTCCTGTGCTGAACTGGAGGATTTATAAATCCTTACTTAATCTCTCTCTTATACTATTGTATCCCACTTTGGATAGTGGTAGAGGTCATGTGTGACTTGGATAGCATGTGTGCTATTGTTTTGTTTTTCCCATAAAGAACTATGGTAGAGGTCATAGGACCTGGACAGTCTTTGTACTATTGTTAACCCCGATCCAGGGTGTGGATAAAAGTTTATATAAACTGTTTGAGATGATTATGTCTCAGCTTGAGACTGAACCTCTTGGTTAGAACTGATGTGCTTTTTTATTTTGTTTCAAACTATATTTAATATTCTGTTACTAAGTAAATTAAATATGAATCTATTTCAAAGTTACTCTGATAATTAAACTAGAAAGTGTTTGTATTTATTGAAAAGAATTAGTTTAGTTTTAAAAGTTAATTAATCTGTAGATTGAGTTAACTTAGATATAATAAATATCTTGAGAACCTAACTGACCCTTTAAAGTATTGCAAATTCACTATAGTTTAGCTTGTTGTTTTAATTTGTTGGATTTTAATAGAAATATTTTTAATATAAATTTTTAATTGGAACTCAATTCACCCCCCCTCTTGGGTATCCACTCCGACCAACAATTAGTTATCTTAAATTTTATAAATTTAATTAATTTTGTTTTGTTCCCTAAACATCCATTTGGGGATCCTTGTGTTTGGAACCCACCTATTTCCATAATAAACACATAAAAATCCTGAAATGTAAATAATATAATTAGGGTCACTTGCCTTGAAAGTTGGTACATCAAATACCAATCTACTCAATCAAGGTGAATAAGAAACAACAGATAGTCACCCAAAATGGAATGATTAAAATATAGAACAAGGTTGGATAATCATCCATTAAGATCAAATAACACTCCTTTTTCAGAAAAATACTATTATCATTGATAGGTTATCATTCTGACACCCAAAACTTCTTTATGGTAGAGAGGGGGTTACCAATATGTTGTGTTTGATGGGAAGTGCAAACAAAACCAATCAACCACACAATAATGAGGAAAAAATCTTGAACTATGGATTTCAGTAATGCAAACACCATAACTGAATACCAAATTTCAATAAATAAAGAATGAAGTAAAAGAAATTAGTTATCTAATATGCTTCAGTCTCTTAGGGGACCTATGTTCATGGAAAGAACACCACCTAATAACACAATTTTTAACACTCAAAAGGAAACTAAAAATGATAATAATGAAGCAGTCCAACAAGAATGAAATAAATATAAGAATAAAGAAAATAATAAAAGTATAAGAATAAATATGAAACAAGAACCTTATACTAATAGATCTGGAAAATAAGTTGTTTGGTTGTCTTAATGTCTTCAAGCTAGGGATGGATCTGAGCTCCCCTGGATCTGATGGAACATATGTGAACCGATCCCTCCATGTTCCTGAAGTTGTCAATGAAAATCCTCACTTATTCTATTAGGGATGGATGTCACCTCCACCATTCATCATCCACGAGCTGAGGTTGAAAGAGTGAAAAAGGCCAGAACAAAACTCTAAATATTATTGGAATGTAGGAATGAGGTGCTAGGTTTTCATATGAGAAATTGAGAGCACAAAATTGGAGAGAATGAGGAGAATGATCACTCCTTGGGAAGCATCATGCAGGGGTAACGAAACCCACTAACACTGATTGATTAACCAAAATAGAAAACCCAATCCAAGGGTTCCACATCACATGGTGTAACAATGTAGCCAAAAAAACCAGAAGCCACTCAAACAAACCAGGCTTATTATGGAAAACCATATGCAAAGGGGACTAAATTGAGATCAATGGTTGTAAAGGGAGTATCCAATACATGGATTTCCAAAATGTAACATGTTTTATAACAAAAAGTCTTGAAATACGTGGCATAATAAACAAGATTCCCAATATAGATCAATATATCTAGTGGGAAAACCAAATTGATTCAGTAGAAGAAAAATAAAAGCATGAGTGGAAATTACATAGAAATAGTAATTAAAAATAAAATTTAATATGAAAACTAAATTTCATATTAAAACAAAATTTAGAAGCTTTAATTCAAAAATATCCACAATTTTTAATTAAGTATTGTGATTTTTCACCTATGGTCAAAGAATCGAAACCAAGTATAGCCTATCTAAATAGAATTTAAACTTTTATAGAACCATGTATTTAATCAAACTAGTATATGGCTTTATGTAATATTTTTTCTTATTCATGAACATTTTACCTGATTATAAAACATCACTAATAAAATGTAATATAAAATATTTCTTCTTATAATTACCATTGCATAATAAATTTTTAGATAAATGAATTTATAAATAGATATCGAAATATACATTTATGACAGAACTGTAAAGGAAAAGTTTAGAAGACACACCTCTAATCCACAAATCTTCTTTAAATACATAAATTAAAGCAACATATTCAGATTATTTAGTTGAAAGTGCAATAACATATTGTATATTAATCTTCCATGAAATGGAACCTCCAAAGGCAGTACAAAAATAAACAGTTAAGTATTTATAGGTGTCAACATTTCCAGCATAGTAGGAATCAATAAAACCACAAATATGTTCAATAGTTTATACAATTTTACCATAGCACAAAAATATATTAGAAGTAAAGGAGGGATACCTAAGGATCCACTTAAGGGAATGCCAATGTGGTTTCCCTGGAGTGGACATGAACCTACTTAGAATATATATAGAAAATACAATATGAGGCCTAGTGAAAATCATAGAATACATTATGCTACTAACTATGTTAGCATAAAGAATTTTAGACATAAATTCATTATAATCTACAGAAGTAGGTGAATGTGTAAAAGAAAATTTATAATGTTGTTCAAGAGGGACATTCACAGGTCTGAGATTTTCAAACATATACCTCTTTAATTTTTTTAAAAAATAATCATGTTGAGATATATTAAGTAATTTATTTGGTCTGTCTATAGTGATTTGAACACCTAGGATTTTTTTTGGCTACAACTAAGTCCTTCATTTTAAAATTTCTTTTCAATTGGGATTTTAAGGAAGTAATAAGATTTATATTTTTCAAATAATGGTCATATCATAAAAATACAATAAAAGATAAATGGTGCAGGTTTTTGTTGATTTAAAAAAAACACAAGACTTATGCAGAAACCTAATGAACTTTTTACCTAGAAGGAATGAATAAAACATCAAGTAACACACCCATGAGGATTATTTTAATCCATAAAAAGATTTATTTAAAAGGAGACTTGATTTTATTTAAATTTAAGAGAAAAAACATCATGAATTTTCATATAAATTTTTTCATTCAAATAATCATGAAGAAAAGTAGTTTTAACATCTAATTTATCAAGATTAAAATCATTACAAGCTGAAAATGATAAAAAAAAGTTGAATGGAAGAGTACTTAACAACATGGGAGAATATTTTTGAGTAATCTATTCCGTATCTTTGAAGGAACCCCTTGGAAAATACCCTAGATTTATAATTGATTTTACTTCCCTTAGTTTTTTCCTTCATTATTTTAAAGATCCATTTAGAACCAATTACTTTTCTATTAGTTGTTTTGTTTAAAACATCCCAAGTATGGTTCTTTCTTAAAGATTGAAAATCTTCATTCCTGGAAAGGACCCACTAATTTGAGTCTTTTTCTTTTAAAACCTACCTATAAGATTAAGGATCATCATAAATAAGGTCATGGGCCACATGAAAGGAATGCAATGACATATCATACTGGTTGAATTAGGTAGGAGGTCTAAGGAATATTCTTAGCCTATCACGGGTCAACTAATATATCTGATTAGTGGTAGGAGGTACAAAACCCAAATATGAACCAGAACTAGACTCAGAGTAATCCTCTTTAGTGGGATGAAGAGGAGGTGGAGTAGGATTAGGATCATCCTAAAAGTGAGTTGGGGGATCAACTTCATCAGCCTTATCGAATCCTAGGTCACTACTTCTAGGTGTGGTAGCCTTGGTATTAGGAGATGCAGATTCGTGGAAGACCACATCTCTACATATGTTTCACTTCTAGTATCTAGGTTTATCAACCCAGAGTTTGTATCCCAAAACTCTCTCAGGATAACCAATGAATATGAATTTAAGGGATCAAGGTTCTAATTTTTCAGTCTTGACCTGAGCATAGGTTGTGAAACCTAATACAATTAAGTAGAAGTAAGAAGGGTTTTTACCTATATATATCTCTTATGGTGTTTTGAACTACTTCATAGATGAGGGACACCTATTGACAAGGTAAAAAAAATTACTAGTGACCCTGACCTAAAATGATTTAGGGAGTCCTGAGAATGAGAGCATGATCCAGACTCTTTGTAGAATAGTCATATTCATCCTCTCTACAAGGCCATTATTTTGGGATGGGGGATTACCTAATAGTCCCATACCTGTTAATCCCTTCAGACTCAAAAAAATAAATGAAACATGTTGATAAATTTTGTATCTTATTTCTCATTCTCATAGTTATAATTTTCATTCTAGTTTGATTTTCAACTGAATCTTTACAAGTTCTGAATGTCTGGAAAAAAACAGAAATATTTTGTACGTTTTAAATACAATTTTTTTGAGAATATTTATTTCTAAAAGTGACAAAATAAGAACCTAAACCATGAGTGGTGGTCCTTGATGGCCCAAAAAACACAAATGGATGTAATTGAGTGGGATGGAAGCTTTGATGGAGGACCTATTGCAACTCATCCTCTTGGATTTACCTATCACACAGTCTTCATATAATGGAATATTGGATGGGGTGATTTTTTAACACCCCAAGCTTCCACTGTACGTTTCTCTTCGAATAATGCAATAGCGTGTGTTGTACGCAACCTCGAGCTTTAACACACACCACAACTAATTAAACTAGCCGTTGTGAATAGTAATACCTAATTTTTGAAATTTTATAGATTTTATTTATCAAAATGGACTTCATTTTTGGATTCGGAATATTGAAATTAGCCTATGTTGAATTTTTGGTATTTTTCTGAGAACTTCTAAATTTTTATGAATAGTGAAAAATACTTAAAACAACTTTTTTAATCAAAATAATTTATAGTGATAAATTATAATATTTAGTGGTTTTAATATATAATTAGAATATATTTTTAGCATTTTATCCAATGGTGGTCATTAGAATTAATTTAACATTGAAATTGGACATAAACAATTGCCAAACTTTTGATATAAATTGTTCCTTGAAAACACGCTATTTGTTGTAACAGCGGGAATTAATTATAAAATTAATTAATACAACATATATGTTTGGAATTTTGTAAAATAGACATCATTTTTGAATTCGGAATATCAATTATAGCTTAGGGTGAAATTTTGGCCTTATTCTGAAAAACTTCAATTTTTGATTAATAGTGAAACCACTAAGTGGTTGTTAAAAACTGATTTTTCGTTAAAATGAAATATTACCACTTCTGTGATTTGATTTTCAAAAATCCGACATACATGGTTGTCATTAAGAAGTAAAATGTGGTTCAATGAGATTAAAATAATTTTTTGGTGAATAGTAACTTTTAAGTTCTTAATCGCGATTAGAGGTAATTAGTGTAGTTTAAGGTACAAATGATGTTTTAATAATATGAGATGAGCATGACACTTGTCCTACTCCTATTGGATGAGTCATGGCCGACCAAGACAACCCATGGGTCAACTTGGGGACCCCATGGAGCCACTTTAGTTGGAAAATGACATTAATATATATTTATTTAATGTTAAAATTAAATTGACACAAACATGAGTTATTTTACTAAAACAGTTTTTAAGTGGGGTTACACAAGTCCAAATTTTGACTATAAATATTCATTAAAAATATAAAAAGATTTCCTAAATCATAGTATTTTTTTTATAATTTTTATACATTAAATAAATTAAATTATTTATGACATCATTATGATGCAGCGATGACCTCATTATTTAACGATTTAAATAAAATTAGAAGATAATGCAAAATCCAAGGCTTACACTAGTCCAAAGCCTATTGGATGAGGAGATTTAGAAACCTTATCACCTTAGACTCGAATTATATAAGTGTGGGACCTTTAGAATCCGAAAATAATTGTGAAATAATGTAACATTTCAATCTTTCCAAAAGTGCCCCTCCTCTCCTCTTATAAAAGGCCCCCACCTCTACCACCTTATTCACACTTCCAAGCCTTTTGGTTCGGCCAACCCCTGCCCAAATACTCTCCAAAATTCTCTCCGTTCATCCTAGAAGCTTTACTTTAGTCAGAAAGACATCCTAAGGAGTCCTTTTGATCAAATCAAAAGGAAGAACCCGAAGAAGAGGTAACATTTTCATCACCCTCTTTCAAGTTTCTTTCTTCTTCCACTCCCTCTTTGTTTATTATTTCAATTCTAAAATTATAAATCCAGTATCTTCTATATACTGTGATGTTATTATAAATATGGAACAACCATATTCAGTATTCTACCCATCATTTGAATGACATGTCACCATACGTGCGTATGTACGGCTTACCGTCTCCACGTCGTGGTGTAATAGTTATTCAATATATTATTATTTAGATGGGTATAATAATGATATGTAATTCATGTAAATAATAAATATAACATGATAATGATTCTTTATATATGATATACTATCCAATTATATATTATTTTAATATCAAAATAATGATATTGTCGCTCGTGCGTACGTACGGACTACCGTCTCCACGAACGCGATGAGATTCATTCTCCGTCGTATCCATTCAAGTATAATTATCATTTGATGATTTAAAAAGAATGTTTAAGGACATGATATCATTCTGGATATGAATAAGATACAACCTATCCATGAAAAACATGACTTACGTAACAAAACATATAAAAGAAAACATGTAAGTTAACACCCGAAACAACGATAAATCTAAGATATTGTTAACAAAGTAGTGTTAAAAGATCATATATGATATCATATGAATGTATATGATCTTGTATAATTTAATAACAATTATTTCACCATTATACAGGAGGTTAACCTACCCCAACCAAGGAAAAGTACAAGGTAAGGGTTTACTTCACAACCTCTTCATTATCCAAGGTTGTTTATACATAATTATCTACTGGGACCTCGTTATCATCCAAATCCATGTTTCTTAAAAATGTCTTTCAAAACATTTTTACTATTAAATGGAAAATGGGTTAAAGTCATTTATACCCTTATACGTTTTTGAAAGGAATCTTACCGTCGTTTTCCAAACAATGTACTTTTTGACCTTTTTGACAAATATAAGGTAAGAATGTTTTTTTACTTATACGACGGGTGTGACTATTTTCTGCCATTATAACTTCGTCGAAGCTTCCCTAACAAGCTTATAAGAATATCTTCAAAGTAAATGTATTATTTTATAATTATGGGGCTTTTAAATGATTTCAAAAAGGAGATATATTTCTCACAAATAGCTTTGGTTTCATCTATGTCAACATCCTTTGATGGGTTTTAAGTTTAATTGAAATTGATTTGTGATACAAAACTTCCATTGAACATTTTGTGAAATATTTGATTGTGGATGTGTTATTTTTATACCATCCATAGTTTATGGAGAAATTTTTGACATTTCGTATGCTAGTTTTAATACGAATATTTATGTTATGTTTAAACCTATTCATATGAGGAATGTATTGGACTTAATATGTGACGGGTGGAACCCGCTATAGCTCCTAGATGAATCGGTAGGTCTCATGAGACAACTAGACGTGGAATTGGTCGAGGCCCTTTCCCAATTTGATTTATGGTTTTGGCCGAGGCCTTAATCATTTTAGACGTCTTGGTCGAGGCCTTGACAAAATGTTTCAGAATGTCTGGAAATATACATTCCCTCATTATGAAAGTGGTTATTGATATTTCATGTGATTATTCGTCTAGTAGATTATCCATGTGAGTAAGTAATGGCATTATTTTATTTTACTTTTGCCATATTATGCTGAAGTTCAAGTTCAATAAGGCTTTTGATTAAGTTATACATTGCCTTAAATGCTTATGTTTTCTTATAAAAGATTCTGCAATATTGTTATCCTTACTGAGCATCTGAGCTCACCCCTTTCAATGTTTAAATATTTTCCAGGATGTGAAGAAGTATATTATGACTGACTTGCAAGGATATTCAGTGAAGATATGAGTGTGGACTATGAAAACCATGTTATTGTAGTTTGTTTAATTTTGATGTAATGAAAGACTTATGAATGTATCTAGTGTTTCCAAGGCTACTAAACTAATCAGTCTTTCGAGAATTGATATTTTGTGATCAGGACAATGTTACGAAGTAATGCACCGACTCTAGGTAGCTGGGGTCGGGGCGTTACAGTTGGTATCAGAGGCAGTTTAGTACTAACCTTGGAAGCTAGATTTAGATAAACTCTGATTAGAGCACATGTCCCGAAGATAGACTTTGAGGATTAGTATAGAAGAACTTCCTATAATTTTGGTATTGTAGAGATGTTGTGAGTTTTCTGAGCAATACATCCCTGTCTGGATATGAGCAGGTAGAGGCGGCTCTGGCACAGATGTACCTAGGGGTAAAACCCGAAAACACCGCTTTGAGCTAGACTCGAACGGGAACTGGTGCACGACAACGGGCCTTGCTGCACTCTTGGTTACGACACTCCCGGGGGATATGTTTTGGATAATTCCCATTTTCTTTACAAACCACTATGAAGGGTTACGAGTATATACTTCCTCAAAGAAAACATTTTTATAATTATGGATTATATCCATAATTAGTTCAATTTATGTTATGTGTTTTACAAGTATGGAATTATGTATTTTGATTCATGAACTAATCTAGTTTATGCCATTATTTAGAAATGGCGCCTAGTGGAAGGAATGGAAACCGTATCAATGCACGCACTCCGTGTAGGGATTTCCCTCCTGCTCAGGATAATTATGGTGGAGCTAGTGATACAACTGGTCCTGATCAGCTTCTCACCGTACTGGGACAACTCACGCATGTTATGAATAACAACCTTACTCGTATGAAGCACCCTGATCCGCAACGTGGAGGATCAATGCTGGACCGTTTCATGAGGCAACAACCGCCAACCTTCAATGGGAGTACAAATCCTATAGTAGCTGAGCAATGGATAAATTCCTTAGAGAAAATATTCCATGCCTTGGGGAGTAGTGAAAGGGGGAATGTTGTCATGGCAGTTTACCGCCTCACTGGAGATGCCGATCAATGGTGGTCACTAATTCAAAACACAAAGGAAGATGATGAATTAACAAACATGGAATGGCAGGAGTTCAAAGAGCTGTTCTTAGAAAAATACTTTCCTCGAGACCATCGAGCGGATATGGAAAGGCAATTTCTGAGTCTGAGGCAGAAGGAGGATGAGAATGTCGCAAAGTATGAGGCTAATTTTACAAGGTTAGCAAGGTATGTTGCAGATTACATACGTAACCCAAGAAGTAAGACTGATCGTTTCTTTGATGGGTTGAAACCATTTCTCCATCGAGCTTTAGTGTCACAAACCTTCTCTTCATACGAAGGTATTGTCTCGTGCGCTATCAAGACGGAAAAGGAATTCTCTAAGTCTTATGACTTTAAATCAACGCAAGATAAGAAGAGATCCACTGAAAACTCTGGGAAAGGGAATAAGGAAACAGGGAAGAAGGGTAGAAATGAATTTCCACCCTGTGATAATTGTGGTAGGAAGCACCCTGGTGCCTGTGTAAAAGGAAAACGAGTATGTTACAAGTGTGGTGAAAAAGGCCACCAAGCTCATGAATGCAAGGGAAAGAAAGCGGCTGTCAACGTGGAATGTTATAATTGTAGAGAGAAGGGACATTATGCAAATGAATGTCCTAAGCGTCAGGGGAACATACCTCAGAAGAGGCCAAGGGATCAAGGCCAGGCTTATGCTATCACTACTGCTGAGGTGGAAGCTCCGAAAGACATGGTGGCAGGTAATTTAATGGTTTCCTCAAGTTTAGAAAATGCATTATTTGATTCTGGATCATCGCATTGTTTCATATCTTCCCAGTTTGCTAAGAAAATTAGATATTACCAATTTGATTTAACAAGGGAGTTGTCAGTCAAAACCCCTAAGGGAAGTATTGTTGCAACAAATTTTTGTCGATTAGTTCCCATTAGAGCACCTAAATGTTCTTTACCTGCTGATCTCATCGTCATACCCATGATTGAATTTGATATAATCCTCGGTATGGATTGGCTTTCGGACCATGATGCAAAAATTTATTGTAAGAGGAAAGAGGTTACGATTCTTGAAGATGATGATAAGGAACACCTTATCATTAGAGCAGAATCATCGCCACATAATTCTTATCTAGATCCACCCCCAGTAGCTCAACTAAATTCAATTATTGGGGAGGAAGAGAAGGAAATTACTGAGGATGAGGAAAGGAATATTCAAATAGAGGATGTACCTATTGTGAGAGAATATGTTGATGTGTTTCCGGAAGATTTACCTGGACATCCTCCAGAACGAGAAGTTGAGTTTTCCATTGATTTAATTCCTGGATCAAGGCCCATATCGAAGACCCCTTATAGAATGGCCACTGTGGAATTAGTTGAACTAAAGAAACAACTAGAGTAATTGAGTAATAAGGGATTTATTCGCCCTAGTGTTTCTCCTTGGGGAGCCCCTGTTCTTTTTGTTAAGAAGAAAGATGGATCTATGAGGTTGTGCATTGATTATAGGGAGATCAATGCTATAACAATAAAGAATAAGTATCCCCTACCTCGCATTGATGATTTGTTTGACCAACTGCATGGAGCTCAATACTTTTCAAAGACTGACCTTCGGTCTTGATACCATCAGTTGTGTGTGAAGAAGGAAGACGTTCCAAAGACAGCATTTCGAACAAGGTACGGGCATTACGAGTTTACAGTAATGCCTTTTGGATTGACTAATGCACCCTCTGTTTTCATGGATCTAATGAATAGAATTTTCAAGGAATATCTTGATGACTTTGTAGTGGTATTTATTGATGATATCTTGGTATACTCCAAAGGCCACGAAGATCATGAAAATCACTTACGCATTATCCTGAAGACTCTTAGAAGACATGAATTATATGGGAAATTTAGCAAGTGTGAATTCTGGCTTCATGAGATTTCTTTTCTTGGCCATATTGTCTCTAAGGATGGAATTTCCATTGATCCTTCTAAAACCAAGGCAATCCAAGAATGGCCAGCACCGACAAGTATAACTGAGGTACGCAGTTTTATTGGTTTAGCAGGTTATTATCGACGTTTCGTCCAGAATTTTTCCAGATTGGCTAGCCCATTGACAAAGCTCACTCGTAAAGGGATTAAATTTGTCTGGACAAAAGAGTGTGAACAATGTTTTGAAGAACTAAAGAGAAGATTAGTCAATGCCCCTGTATTGACTCTACCATCGGGGAATGATGGGTTTGTTATTTATAGTGATGCATCGAAGAAAGGACTCGGTTGTGTCCTTATGCAGAATGATAAGGTCATTGCCTATGCATCACGACAGCTAAAAATTCATGAGCAAAACTATCCTACTCATGATCTTGAGTTAGCAACTGTGATCTTTGCTTTAAAGATATGGAGACATTACCTCTATGGTGAAAAATGTGAGATTTATACTGATCACAAGAGTTTGAAGTATATTTTCACACAAAAAGAACTCAACATGAGGCAAAGGCGATGGCTTGAACTACTCAAGGATTATTATTGCACGATACATTACCACCCGGGGAAGGCAAACAAGGTGGCATATGCTTTGAGTAGAAAAGACCATGGAGTTTTGAATGTGATGAGAATTGAAAGGGATCCAATTTTCTTGGATCTAGTGAATATGGACATGGGAATAACTAGGGAAGGTGAAACATCAATGCTTTTTAAAATGGTTGCCAAACTATCATTACTAGAAAGGATTAAGAGTTCTCAGACCAATGATGAAGAATTTCAGAAGAAGATTAAAGGTGTGAATGATGGAATATTGAGGGACTTTGTGTATAAGGATAGAATTTTGAAATTATGGAAGAGACTTTGTGTTCCCGATATACCTGATCTAAAAAGGGAATTGCTGGATGATGCTCATAGTTCCAACTTCTCTATACACCCTGGGAGCACTAAAATGTATAGAGATTTGAAGGAACATTTTCGGTGGGACAATATGAAGAGGGAGATTGCTGATTTTGTGTCGAGGTGTATGGTTTGTCAACAAGTGAAAGCTGGAAGGAAACATCCTGGTGGAGTATTGCAACCTCTTCACATACCTGAGTGGAAATGGGATAATATTACGATGGACTTTGTCATGGGACTACCAAAGACTCCTAGAAGGAATGATGCAATATGGGTCATTGTTGATCGACTTACTAAGTCAGCACATTTTCTGGCTATACGGGAGGATCTACCACTTGAACGTATAGCAAGACTATATATTAATGAAGTTGTAAGACTTCATGGTGTACCCCTATCGATTGTTTCTGATCGTGATCCTCATTTTACTTCAAGATTCTGGAAAAGTCTTCAAAAGGCCTTGGATACTGAACTTCGGTTGAGCACTGCCTATCACCCTCAAACAGATGGACAATCAGAATGGACTATTCAAACCTTAGAAGACATGTTGAGATCATGCTCTCTTGACTTTTAGGGTATGTGGGATCAATATTTACCACTGGTAGAATTTTCCTATAACAATAGCTTCCATTCGAGTATTCCGATGGCACCATATGAAGCGTTATACGGAAAGAGATGTCGTACACCAACCTGTTGGGATGACGTTGGTGAAAGAAAACTTGTAGGCCCAGAACTGGTGGAGGAAACGGTGGAAAAGGTGAAAGTAATCCAAAATCACATCAAAGCAGCTCAAAGTAGGCAGAAGAGATATGCCGATAATCGAAGGAAGGATTTGGAATTTCAAGTCGGTGATCATGTTTTCCGGAAGGTATATCCATGGAAGGGAGTCATACGTTTTGGTAAGAAAGGTAAATTGAGTCCCAGGTACATCAGACCTTTCGAAATTCTAGAACGAATTGGGGCTGTAGCTTACCGTTTGGCAATGCCGCCAAGTCTCTCCAAAGTTCACGATGTGTTCCACGTATCTCTGTTGAGGAAATACATGCCTGACCCAACGCATGTACTCACCTATGAGGAATTAGAACTGGAACCCGATCTTTCCTATTGTGAAGAGCCCGTCATGATTCTTGATGTGAGGGAGCAGGTGCTGAGAAACCGGACGACTCGTCTGGTGAAGGTTTTGTGGAGAAATCATAAAATGGAAGAGGCAACGTGGGAACCTGAGGAATTTATGATGAAAAACCACCCAAGTCTTTTTATGCAGTAATACCCTAGAAATTGCGAGGACGCAATTATTTTAAGGAGGGGATAATGTAACACCCCATGCTTCCACTGTACGTTTCCCTTCGAATAATGCAATAGCGTGTGTTGTACGCAACCTCGAGCTCTAACACACACCATAACAAATTAAACTAGCCGTTGTGAATAGTAATACCTACTTTTTGAAATTTAATAAATTTTATTTATCAAAATGGACTTCATTTTTGGATTCGGAATATTGAAATTAGCCTATGTTGAATTTTTGGTATTTTTCTGAGAACTTCTAAATTTTTATGAACAGTGAAAAATACTTAAAACAACTTTTTTAATCAAAATAATTTATAGTGATAAATTATAATATTTAGTGGTTTTAAAGTATAATTAGAATATATTTTTAGCATTTTATCCAATGTTGGTCATTATAATTAATTTAACATTGAAATTGGACATAAACAATTGCCAAACTTTTGATATAAATTGTTCCTTAAAAACACGCTATTTGTTGTAACAGAGGGAATTAATTATAAAATTAATTAATACAACTTATATGTTTGTAATTTTGTAAAATAGACATCATTTTTGAATTCGGAATATCAAATATAGCTTAGGGTGAAATTTTGGCCTTATTTTGAAAAACTTCAATTTTTGATGAATAGTGAAACCACTAAGTGGTTGTTAAAAACTGATTTTTCATTAAAATGAAATATTACCACTTCTGTGATTTGATTTTCAAAAATCCGACATACATGGTTGTCATTAAGAAGTAAAATGTGGTTCAATGAGATTAAAATAATTTTTTGGTGAATAGTAACTTTTAAGTTCTTAATCGCGATTAGAGGTAATTAATGTAGTTTAAGGTACAAATGATGTTTTAATAATATAAGATGAGCATGACACTTGTACTACTCCTATTGGATGATTCATGACCGACCAAGACAACCCATGGGTCAACTTGGGGACCCCATGGAGCCACTTTAGTTGGAAAATGACATTAATATATATTTATTTAATGTTAAAATTAAATTGACACAAACATGAGTTATTTTACTAAAACAGTTTTTAAGTGGGGTTACAGAAGTCCAAATTTTGACTATAAATATTCATTAGAAATCTAAAAAGATTTCCTACATCATAGTATTTGTTTTATAATTTTTAGACATTAAATAAATTAAATTATTTATGACATCATTATGATGCAGCGATGACCTCATTATTTAACGATTTAAATAAAATGAGAAGATAATGCAAAATCCAAGGCTTACACTTGTCCAAATCCTATTGGATGAGGAGATTTAGAAACCTTATCACCTTAGCCTCTAATTATAAAAGTGTGGGACCTTTAGAATCCGAAAAGCATTGTGAAATAATGTAACATTTCAATCTTTCCAAAAGTGTCCCTCCTCTCCTCTTATAAAAGGCCCCCACCTCTACCAACTTATTCACACTTCCAAGCCTTTTGGTTCGGCCAACCCCTGCCCAAATACTCTCCCAACTTCTCTCCCTTTATCCTAGAAGCTTTAATTTAGTCAGAAAGACATCTTAAGGAGTCCTTTTGATCAAATCAAAAAGAAGAACCCGAAGAAGAGGTAACATTTTCATCACCCTCTTTCAAGTTTCTTTCTTCTTCCACTCCCTCTTTGTTTATTATTTCAATTATAAAATTATAACTCCAGTATATTCTATATACTGTGATGTTATTATAAATATGGAACAACCATATTCAGTATTCTACCCATCATTTGAATGACATGTCACCATACGTGCGTACGTACGGCTTACCGTCTCCACGTCGTGGTGTAATTGTTATTCAATATATTATTATTTAGATGGGTATAATAATGATATGTAATTCATGTAAATAATAAATATAACATGATAATTATTCTGTATATATGATATAATATCCAATTATATTTTATTTTAATATCAAAATAATGATATTGTCGCTCGTGCGTACGTACGGACTACCGTCTCCACGAACGCGATGAGATTCATTCTCCGTCGTATCCATTCAAGTATAATTATCATTTGATGATTTAAAAATAATGTTTAAGGACATGATATCATTATGGATATGAATAAGATACAAACTATCCATGAAAAACACGACTTACGTAACAAAACATATAAAAGAAAATGAGTAAGTTAACACCCGAAACAACGATAAATCTAAGATATTGTTAACAAAGCAGTGTTAAAAGATCATATATGATATCATATGAATGTATATGATTCTTGTATAATTTAATAACAATTATTTCACCATTATACAGGAGTTTAACCTACCCCAACCAAGGAAAAGTACAAGGTAAGGGTCTACTTCACAACCTCTTCATTATCCAAGGTTGTTTATACATAATTATCTACTGGGACCTCGTTATCATCCAAATCCATGTTTCTAAAAAATGTCTTTCAAAAAAATTTTACTATTAAATGGAAAATGAGTTAAAGTCATTTATACCCTTATACGTTTTTTAAAGGAATGTTACCGTCGTTTTCCAAACAATGTACTTTTTGACCTTTTTGACAAATATAAGGTAAGAATGTTTTTTTACTTATACGACGGGTGTGACTATTTTCCGCCATTATAACTTCGTCGAAGCTTCCCTAACAAGATTATAAGAATATATTCAAAGTAAATGTATTATTTTATAATTCTGGGGCTTTTAAATGATTTCAAAAAGGAGAGATATTTCTCTCAAATAGCTATGGTTTCATCTATGTCAACATCCTTTGATGGGTTTTAAGTTTAATTGAAATTGATTTGTGATACAAAACTTCCATTGAACATTTTGTGAAATATTTGATTGTGGATGTGTTATTTTAATACCATCCATAGTTTATGGAGAAATTGTTGACATTCCGTATGCTAGTTTTAATACGAATATTTATGTTATGTTTAAACCTATTCATATGAGGAATGTATTGGACTTAATATGTGACGGGTGGAGCCCGCTATAGCGCCTCGATGCACCGGTAGGTCTCATGAGACAACTAGACGTGGAATTGGCCGAGGCCCTTTCCCATTTTGATTTATGGTTTTGGCCGAGGCCTTAATCATTTTAGACATCTTGGCCGAGGCCTTGACAAAATATTTCAAAATGTCTGGCATTATACATTCCCTCATTATGAAAGTGGTTATTGATATTTCATGTGATTATTCGTCTAGTAGAATATCCATGTGAGTAAGTAATGGCATTATTTTATTTTACTTTTGCCATATTATGCTGAAGTTCAAGTTCAATAAGGCTTTTGTTTTAGTTATACATTGCCTTAAATGCTTATGTTTTCTTATAAAAGATTCCGCAATATTGTTATCCTTACTGAGCATCTGAGCTCACCCCTTTCAATGTTTAAATATTTTCCAGGATGTGAAGAAGTATATTATGACTGACTTGCAAGGATAGTCAGTGAAGATATGAGTGTGGACTATTAAGACCATGTTATTGTAGTTTGTTTAATTTTGATGTAATGGAATACTTATGAATGTATATAGTGTTTCCAAGGCTACTAAACTAATCGGTCTTTCGAGACTTGATCTTTTGTGATCATGACAATGTTACGAAGTAATGCACCGACTCTGGGTAGCTGGGGTCGGGGCGTTACAGATTTCACTCAATATCCCCTACTTTTTTAGTTATAAAATGTCTTTGGAGCTGACATTCCGAAATATTCTATTCCAATGAATATTGTTATCAGTGTTTGTGTTGTAAAAATTACCCTACTACCTTGAATGGGTCTTTACATTCAATACATATAACCCATTATTGAAAGATTATTTTAAGATAATTCTTGATCCTTTAGAGATCTTGAGACAGCCCATTTCTGATCTAAATGTGAATACCTTTTGATCAAGGACTCCTTACAAGATTATTTTTCTTTATAGGTTGGGGAACCAACTTATATTGAGTATGGTGAAGATGGATTGATCTTTTAATTAAATAAAAATAGACTCGCAACCTTCAACCTTATACAACTTATTGTTTCCTAAGAGTACATTCCCTTCAACCTTCTCAACTATCTCTAGAAACTAATCTCTATATGGAAACATATGAAAAGAATATCCAGAGTATAATACCCACTCATGACTGAGTGTGTGGATGGATACATTCAAGATTTCAATAGTGTTATAGGAAGAGTCGACCATTAGATATTGACTAGTAGGTTTTCTATATTTTAACTCAGGCTTGAGCATCCTACACACATGATTAATGTTCCTAGGTTTTCAATAGTGAAAAAAAGTTACTTTTCAATCCTGGGAACTAGTATTGGATTTGAGTTCTTTATTACTCTTACTTTTGTCTCTACCAAATGTTTTTTCTTACCGTTAATTTATGTTCTTCCCCTCTCGAACAAATATTCAGCCTCACCTTTTATCTTAATTTTATAATATAGTTCCTTAGATAGAAGATATTATTTTACTTTTTTATGAAGTTGAAGATTATCAAAGATACATCATGGTCTCAAAAAATGTGTTGTAGCTATTTTCAAGAGAGATTAATAGGATGATTTCTTGATCCTCATCATATGTAGAAACATTAATACTTTCTAAATCAAACATGACATTATTAAACACATTTAAATGGGTTTTTACAGAACTACCAAGTTTCATTATGAATGTAAACATATGGTATTTCTCTTAATGTCTTCATACTAAAGAAGCAATCATGTATAAATTTTCATGTTTAATCCAAATTTTTGTAGTGATATAGTAAAAAGAAACTTATCTAAGGACCTAATCACCTAAGGAAAGTAAAAGGGAGCTATGTTCTTGAACAAGAACATTAAGGGGGACATGTTGGTATTATACAATGGTCTGGTCAGTTTCATTAATAGTTGTTAAAGGCTTATTAGGCCCACATAGGGCACCAATCAAGCCTTGTTGTATGATCAAGGATCTCATTTTAATTTTCCAAAGATTGAAATCGTTGTCTATATCAAATTTATAGATTACATATCTCATTATAGACTTTTCTATCCAGATGAGTAAATGTATAGTGGTTTTGGATAATTTTAAGTGTATTCCCCCAAGAACCAAAAAATCTCACTTGGTATACTTGTACAGTGGGATTTGGAATACAGATAATTTAAAATTTGGGCAATGATTTTAGTAATAAGAATTAATAAATTAAACAGATACGAATTAAACTGAGAAAGAATTGTGAAAAATAATCATGAAAACCTATATTAAAAACCTGGAAGGTATAAGAAAATAAAAAGGCTAATGTAATTAAAAGAGGCTCTAATACCACTTTCTATAGTTGATGCGCAGTGAAAACAGAACCAAGAAACCACACAACAATGAGAACAAAATTTAAGACTATGGACTTCGATAATGAAAACACCATAACTGAATAACATATTGTAATAAATAAAGAAATTAAGAAAATAACATATTTATTTAACATGCATGTAGTGCCTCGGGTTTTTGGTCCTATCAGACTTTGGAATATTTCAGGGAATAATTCCAGAGCTAGGCGCGAAGACGGTGTACGATTCCGAGGCCCGGTGTGCCCAGAATTAATTTTATAAAATTATTAAGTATTTTTTATACTATGCACATGGTGGGGGTGTGGTATCTCCTAAAAGGTAGCTCAGAATGGAAATATGATGGCACGGTTGCGTCCGGAACGTGCCGGTTACCCTAGGCGGGTTGTAAACTTTGCGGGCGCGGGCCTGTGGTGAGAAACGCCACCAAGGGTGTTTTCGTAAATAAGTAGAAATTTTAGTGTCCGAAAGTCGGCTCACATAATTCTGAACGGAGTCCCGGATGGAAAATATGAGACCACCGTTGCATTCAGAATGGCGCGTTTACCCTAGGTGTGTCCTTACTTTTGTTTGCATCGGGTGTCGGGTCCGAGGCGGGTTTGGCGCCGGTGGGCGGCTGATATAAATATCAGCGCCCCCACCCCAATTATTGTTCTTCTCGACGTTCTTCACCGTTCTTCGCCACCACTCCGCTGAACTGAGCAAACGAAGCGCCCACGAGCTCGGAATTCGACGGCGTACTTTCCAAGAGCGCGCAGTGGAAGCTCTGGAGCACGGATCTAAGGCAGAACGTCAGCGTTTCGCCCGTGAGGTAGGAAGAATTGAGTTTTATCCCCCAATCCCATTTTTGCTATGTTTTTCTGCAAATTGAAGCTGTAGCGGTATAGATCGAGTCCCGAGGGTCATGTAGATGCCTCCGGATCGTAAAACGGACCGCTGGGGTGACCCCGGTGGTCCGCGGAAGATCCATTGGCGCGACACAGACGTGGCGGCACGCGGCGGAGCCGTGGCGGCATGCGGCCGTGCGCGGCGGAGCGCCGACGGGGCGCGGTGGAGGGCCGCCGGCCAGGGCGGGCCGGCGGCGACGGCCAGTCCAGGCCGGTCCGACCTCTTTTACCATATGGGGGTCTTTAAACCCCCGTATTTTGCAATCTGGGATCCAGATTCGCGCGCCGTTTGTGGTGACGTGACCCTGACGACGAGGCGAACCCTCCAGTGTGGGTTCGAGGGTTTAATGGTTCGGGATCGTGGCCCAGGAGCGAGAAACATTGTAAAAAATAATATTGTTTTATTATTTTACGACTTCGGGCCGTTGTAACTTCTACCTGGAGCGTCTGATTGACGTGCCGTTAGTGGCGTTGAGACCCTGATGGTACGACCGACTTTTAGAGATGGTTTTCGGGTGTTGGGACTGAGAACAGGGTGCAGGCCCCACGAGGCCGGTGTTTGGCATTCGCGGTGAAACACAACTTTTGCACCAGGAGTCCGATTTTGGCGGATGATAAGTCGACCCTGTGTGTTTTTTCGAGAGGATCGCAATAGTGTGATCCGTTCGATGTGTTTTGGGATCCAGGAGTGGGCCCCACCCGAGATGGCTTTGGTGAATAGTACTTTTTTCACTGGGTGACCGTTTCGGACGAGCGAGTAGTCGATTCCGCTTGTTTTTCTGAGGGGATTTTCGCGGTGTTGTCCGCTCTATGGGTTTCAGGTTCTTTGTGTGGGCCCCCCACGAGCTAGCTATGGTGAATAATTCCTTTTTCAAATGTGCTCCGTTTCGGGCGAGTAAAAAGCCTATCATGCGTGTTTTTCAGCTTTGAACGCGATGGTGGCCTCAGTTTTGGCCTCGGAGGTTCGCAGTGTGGCCTTGTGGCGGGTCGCTCAGGTTAGCGATGTTTGGACCAGCAGTGGTTGAGGTTTCTCCCTTGGTTCCTTCCTACGAGGGTTCGTGTGGCATCACAACCTTCGTATGGGTTTGTGATCCTCTCGAATGGATGTTTAAACTGTTAGAGTTGTGGTATCCCTCTGGGGGGCCGGAGCGGATCCTCTAGCATTCTTTACCCTAGATTGGGTTCTTGGTATCGTTGTGAACACTTATTCACGGGCGATGATCCCCTATCTAGCAAGTAACCACATAGGGATTCTGGCATCATCGAGAATATGATCCCCTACACGGTGTGTCATGCACAGTTGGGTTGCGGCATCGTTCGGTTTACGATCCCCTACTCAGCATGATGTTTATAGTAAGGTTGTGGTATCGTTGGATATACGATCCCCTACTCAGCACCTGGTGTCGGTAGGGTTGCGGTATCGTTGGTTATGCGATCCCCTACTCAGCACGTGGTTCCGGTAGGGTTGAGGCATCGTCGGTTCAATCCCCTACATCGTGTGTTATACCAGATAGGGTTCTGGTATCATCATGTCCATCTTTATATGGACGATGATCCTCAATCTGTGTGTGAAGCTTCTGTCGAGCGCCATATCGGGTTGTGGTATCCCCCAGTGGATCCTCGGTGTGATACCCTATCTGTGAGAACAACGTATGCCAGATCGGGTCATGGTATCCCACATCGGACCCAGGGAGTGATCCCCTATCTGTGAGCTACGTATACTGGAGTGGGTCTTGGTATCCCCTAGTGGACCCTACCGGCGATCCCCTATCCGATGAGTTTGGTGGTTAAGATGTTTCAGCAATGATTCCTCAGCGATGTTATCCGACGAGCGTGGTCTCTCGGGTGAGCGTCTGAGATATTTGATTGGGACCCAATGGAGTGTATCTCTCGGATGAGTGTCATCTGGTATGACAGTGTTCGTGTGGTGTACTCTCCTGGTTGGGGGCAGTTGCTGGTGATGAGGTCGGTACCACTTGTGGCTTTGTGGTGCGAGCTGTGTATATCTGGATTGTTCAAGGTGTATGTATGGGAATGCACCTGAGTTGAGCTGAGTAGACTAGTTGTGTTTAGCCGAGGATGGTCACGAGATGGAGTTTCTCTCTCGTCTGGGTTCCCTCTGGCTTGGTTGAGAGGACTGTTTCCTTTCAGTTGCTTCCTTGGGTTTTGGGTTTTTGGGGTGCCTACTGAGTATGTTTATACTCACCCCTGCACGGGCTTTGCCCGCACATGTTTGTGTCTTGTGCAGACCACATGCCTTTTGACGGAGTCCCAGGAAGACCCGAAGAAGGCGGAGCTTAGTGAGCGAGTTGACTGGGGTGTTTACCAGAGCTATGTCGAGGGAGCTTTCTGGTGGGTGTTTGTGGCAGCATTCCCCTTCTTCAGAGCAGGTTGGACGTGCTTTGTAGTTTTCTTTTGGTGGGCCCTGTTTTTCCATTTTTACTTTTTCTGTTGCACTCTGGGTTGGGATAGATTGTATGTATGCTTTTACTTTTCAGTTTCTACATCTCTGCACTGTTGCATGGAGGTGTTTTTGGGTGCGTGTGTACAGGTAACTTAGGCTAATGCCTCCCATGTGTGTTATAGCCTACTCAGCGCTGGTCGACAGCCCCTGCCCTATTGGAGGCCGGCTTGGGGTGTCGAGGCTCGAGCCCCGTTGGGTCGGGTCGTGACAGTGGTATCAGATAAGGTTCCACCTTTGGGATCTCAGAGCATAGCTGGTCTAGCTATGAGATTGGTTCGGGTTGCATAGTGGCAGTGTTAGGATGTTTCAAGTTCGGATTTCAGGCTAGAGACTCCAGTGTTGGTGCGGCGGCTGACGTATCCATACACCAGGACTCTGTTACCTGCCTTTCGACCCGGGACATTCGTACACTGGTCGCCGGGACATAATGGTACATGCATCATATAGGACTGAGTTTTCTTGTGTTTTCCTTGTCCTTCTTGAGTCAGCTCTCCAGATATACTCTTTGACTGTGGTGTGTCTTGAATGTATTTCAGGATGCCTCCACGACGACAGCCAGCGAGGGTTCCAAAGTAGGATTGTGCTGACGACCCGCCCCGTGTAGAGGATGTGGAGCAGGGCGCAAGTTCTGAGGTTGCACCTCTAGGTGGTCTGCCAGATGAGCCACCACCTGTCGAGCAGCTAGTTGTGTCGGTAGTGCAGGTTGAGGTTGTGCGTAGGCTGAGTGTGCTGCACGCGTTCCAGAGGCAGCGACCTATAAGGTTCCGGGGTGATCCAGACCCCCAGGCAGTTGATGACTGGCTTGAGGCAGTCACCCGAGTTTTTCGCCTAGTCAGGACACCTCCAGATCAGATGGTGGTCCTAGTGGCGGGCCTCCTGCATGGTTCTATCGGGCGATGGTGGAGTTTGGTGATGTAGTCCCATGACGAGTAGATGCTCACGTGGGAAGAGTTTGAGCGGCTCTTCAGGGATGATTTCTATCCGGTGACATTGAGGTCAGTGCGGATCCAGGAGCTTCTGCAGCTTCGACAGGAGAGCATGACTGTGTCGGAGTACTCAGAGAGGTTTACAGACCTATCGCGCTACTCCCTAGATATGGTTCGAGACCCGTTCTTAATGGATCGGACCTTCGAGCAGGGCTTACATAGGGACATCCGAGCAGGTGTGGTTTCCTTGTGACTACCCACCTATGCGGGAGTGCTGGAGAGATCGTTGGTGGTGGAGAGTTTTCTGGCTGAGCAGATTCCCCCTGTTAGTGCTGGGCACTCGAGAGCTGAGACTTCATCAGTCGGATCAACATCTTGTTGTCGACAACAGACTCAGGGGTCAGGACGTGACCGAAGTTTCAGGAGGCAACCCCAGGATGGAGGATCTAAGCCTCAGGGCTCACAGGGCTTGTAGGCCAGTTTTGTTCAGCCGCAAGAGAGGCGGTGTTACGCTTGCGACGGTCGGGGAAATATTTCTAGAGATTGTCCGACCCGACAAGATGCTGAGAGGGAGCCGGTCGATAGACTGCCTTGGCAGAGGCAGTGTCTCGAGCAAGGAGGTCTGCCGGGCGGTGGACGTAGCTGCGTAGCTGGTGTAGCAGGAGGCGGTGGTAGGCAGTACCAGTTTCCACCACCCCCACCCCCAGGTGGTCCACGCCATGCTCAGGGAGCTGGTGGCCGAGGGTGAGGACAGCTGCATGCCCTAGAGGTAGTCGACCCAGAGGCACCGCGGATGGATAGAGGTACGCCTTGTGTCATTTATACTTACTGCAGTAGTTTGTCAGGAACTGTTTAGCGGTACATTTTCCTTTTGTTTCTTGCTCGAGTTTTGTTCAGGGTGTTGGTAACCCCTGTGTGGGAGTTGTTCCGCATGCTTCGACTGCGTGAGGAAGAGGGATCCTTCCCCCAACGAGACTTGTTTTTGTGACGTGATTAAAACCGTGCGTGCGAGTCAGTTCCGCCCAAAGAGGCTAGTATTGAAGTGTGGTGGATGAGTCCCTTTGACTTATATGTTCGGGCAAGGGTGTTTGTTGGTGAGCTCGCTGGTGTGTGAGACCCAGTTGAGAGTCTGATCACTTTCCTTGTACTTAGGGCTTTTCAGGGACGAAATGTTCTAAGGGGGGAGGATGTAGCGACTCTGGTTTTTGGTCCGGTCATACTTTGGAATATTTCTAGGAATAATTCCAGAGCCAGGCGCGAAGACAGCTTATTATTCCGAGGCCCGATGTGCCCGAAATTTGTTTTATAAAATTATTAAGTATTTTTTATACTATGCACGTGGCGAGGGTGTGGTATCTCATAAACGGTAGCTCAGAATGGAAATCTGATGGCACAGTTGCGTCCGGAACGTACCGTTTACCCTAGGCGGGGTTTAAACATTGCGGGCGCGGGCCTGTGGTGAGAAACACCACCAGAGGCGTTTTCGTAAATAATTAGCAAAGTTAGTGTGCGAGCGTTGGCTCACATAACTTTTGAATGGAGTCTTGGATGGAAAATCTGAGACCACCATTGCGTTCAGAACAACGCGTTTACCCGAGGGGTGACCTTACTTTTGTTCGCATCGGGCGTCGGGTCTCAGGCGGGTTTGGCGCCGGCGGGCGGCTGATATAAATATCAGTGCCCCCTGCCCCTTTATCGTTCCTCTCGACGTTCTTCGCCGTTCATCGCCGCCGCTCCGCCAAATCGAGCAAACAAAGCGCCCAGAAGCTCGGAATTCGACGACGGACGTTCCAGGAGCGCGCAACGGAAGCTCTGGAGCGTGGATCTAAGGCAGAACGTCGGTGTTTCACCCGAGAGGTAGGAAGATTTGAGTTTTAACCCCCGATCCCGTTTTTTCTGCATTTTTCTGCAAATTGAAGCCACAACAGTATAGATTGGGTCCCGAGGGTTGTGTAGACGCCCCCGGATCGTAAAACGGACAACCGGGGTGCCCCCGGCAGTCCGCGGAAGATCCACCGGCGCGGCACCAGCGCGGCGGCGCCGGTGGCGCGTGGCGGATCGCTGGTGGCGTGCGGCTGAGCACCGACGGCACACGGCGGAGGGCTTCGGGCAGGCGGCGGCGGCCGGTCCAGGCCGGCCAGACCGGGCAGTCCAGGCCAGTCTGACCTCTTTTACCATGCGGGGGTATTTAAACCCCTGTATTTTTCAATCCGGGAGCCGGATTCGCACGCCGTCTGCGGCGACGCATCCCTGACGATGAGGCGAACCCTCCGGTGTGGGTTTGAGGGTTTAAAGGTTTGGGATCGTGGCCCGGGAGCTAGAAACGTCGTGAAAAATAATATTGTTTTATTATTTTACGACTTTGGGCCGTTGTAACTTCTACCCGGAGCGTCCGATTGACATGCCGTCAGTGGCGTTGATACCCTAATGGTATGATAGACTTTTAGAGATGGTTTCTGGGTGTTGGGACTGAGAACGGGGTGCGGGCCCCACAAGGCCGGGGTTTGGCGTTTGCGGTGAAATGCAGCTTTTGCACCAGGAGTCCAATTTTGGCGGATGATTAGTCGATCTTGTATGTTTTTTCGAGAGGATCGCAATGGTGCAATCCGTTCGATGTGTTTCGGGATCCAGGAGTGGGCCCCACCAGAGCTGGCTTTGGTGAATAGTACTTGTTTCACCGGGTGACCGTTTTGGACGAGCGAGTAGTCGATTCCGCTTGTTTTTCTGAGGGGATCGCCATGGTGTTGTCCGCTCGATGGGTTTCAGGATCGTTGGGTGGGACCCACATGAGCTAGCTATGGTGAATAGTGAATTGTTTTACCAGTGCTCCGTTTCGGGCGAGTAACCAACCTATCCTGCGTGTTTTTTCGCATGGAACATGATGGTGGCCTTGGTTTTGGCCTAGGAGGTGCGCAGTGTGACATTGTGGCGGGTCGCTCGGGTTAGCGATGTTTGGACCAGCAGTGGCACTACTACAAATACGGCCTTTATAAGCGCTAAAATGGCCTTTATCAGTGCAAGAAAAAGCGCTGATAAAGCCGGCGTAGATAAGGGGGGAGTCCCCTTTATCAGTGCTCCAAAAAGCGCAGATAAAGACCACTTTTATCAGTGCTAATAAAAAGCGCTGATAAAAGGGGTCCTTTATCAGCGCTAAAAAAAGCGACAAATGAAGTATTCCAACAAGAAGGAAATAAACATAGGAATAAAGATAATATTACACGTTTCCAAACTAAAATGAAACAGTATATTTATAATTAAAATGCTAGACAATAGGTTTTTCGAAGGTCTTAATCTCTTCAAGCTAGGGTTGGATATGAGCTCCCCTAGATCTGGGTGATCATCTGTGAACTACTCCTTCCAAGTTCCTGTAGTTTTTAATGAAAATTAACACTTATTCAATTAAGGAAGGAAGTCACCTCCACCATTTTCCATCCATGAGATAAGGTTCAGGGAGTGAAATATACCAGAATGAAACTTCTAATAGTAAAAAAATGAGGGAATGAGGCGCTAGGGTTTCTTTTGAGAAACTGAAATAGAAACACTGAATAAGGGGGGCCATATTATCACACACGGGGAAGCATTGCGTAGGGGTGATGAAACCCCCTAACACTAGTTGATTCCCTAAAATAGAACACAAAGTCTAAGGGTACCATGTCTCAAGGCGTAATAATATATCCAAACAAACTAGTAACCTCTCAATCAAACTGGGCATATTATGGATGGATGGATGTAGAGAGACAATAATGGTGATTGATGGTGGTAAAGGGAGTATCCAAAACACATATCCACCATAAGCAACAATCTGTATGACAAACAATGCTCAAAATAGGCAGCCTGATAAATAGGAAGCCCAATACATATCAATATATCCCGTGAGAATAAACCATATTGAGAAAATAGAAGAAAAATAGAATCATGAATAGAAATGACATGGGAACATCAATTAAAACTAATATTTTATATGAAAAAATCAAAAATCTTTTCTTCACACAATATATCCCCTTTATAATCCATCTAGCTCCCATTGGTTCCCTATAATAGGTACAATGTCTTAAACCACTTGGAAGTATCAATTGGGTTTCTTATCAAACAATTCATGATGTTATTCTATAGAGGAAAAATTCAAAGACAAATAGACAACAATTGAATCTTTTTCATTTGAACATGAAAATATTAAAAATAATATTCTAAGGAGGTCAATTGAAAGGTTCCACTAAAAAATGAAGATATTTCACGTACAAATGAAATAGTACACAATTTATTTTTTATTATACATGGAAAATTTCATGTGGAATCTATAATGAAATAACACATGTTTTCATTGGAAAATTTTAGTTTATCTTTTTGAAGAAATACAATTTTAATGACCCCACATAAATTTTGAGTGGAAGTATTTACCAAATTATGTAAATGATTTTTAATTTTGATGTGAGAAATTAAAAAAAACAAAAAAAATAATTAATAGTGGTCACAATGAGTCTTTTAAAGTTTACAATAGAATGGAAAACCTGAAATAATGAAAAATATATGAATATAATTTCCTATTTGGAAGAATAGTAATTTATGAATATAGTTTTAATATTTCTATATATTCAAACTAACCCTCCCATGATTGGATCCATGAAGGGATGATGATCCCCTGAGGATGGATAGGAAGATGATTAGCTCGAAAAGTTTCTCCCCCTACGACAGTACCACATTTCTAGATATGAGGGGAGAGGCAGCCCTAAATACAAGGAGAACGACAAATCCCAATAAGGGAATAATGGATTCTTTGCAGGCAGAAGTTGAAATCTATGAAACCAACCATTTGATTATAGAAGAAAATAAAAGGAAGAATATGAAAACAAAATTTAACACTCTTTGGTCCCATGGGGACCCACATGCATGGTAAGAAAACTAGCTGATACACACATATTTTTTTAATTCCCAAAGAAAACAAATACTACAAGGTGAGAACCAACAAGAGAAGAAAAAAAGAAATAAGAAAAATAAAAATTTACTAATTTTTAATAAAAAAAACTTAAAATAAAACATATAGTGACTGAGTTTTATTGAACTCTAGTGGTCCTAATCTCCTGGAGGTGGTGAGATTGGATGCAACATATATAGATTCAAACTCCTCATATCAGTGCTCTTAGAATGATTTATAGGAAGGGCCAAACATTTTATACGAATGAAGGAGGTTTTCTCCACTATAAAAGGGCATGAGATAAGCTCATAGAGAGAGATAAATATTTTGTGATGTACACTATGATTAAGTAAGGAAGTAAGGCGAGCAAGGGTTTTCACCCAGGAGAATTGAGACCAAATATTGTTGACTGGAGAATTATCGATCCCTAAATATAAATTTCCCTGAGGTTAATCAATTCCTCCTGAAACCCTCTAACCCCTTGAATAGCACAACCAATCAGTTGAGACCACGAGTCATTGCTAGAAAAAAATGCTAGTGACGGACCAATAATACACAACAGATAAACGGATCAGATCAAAAGGGAAATTAGGATTATCCACTGCCAAAAGTTAAGAAAAATCTCACAAATCACCAAGTAAGAATGAACATGTGAGAAGCACCTGATTGAAAACAAATTCCCAAAAGGAGTGGCCCACATGATGTAAAAATTCCCCAACAAGAATAGAGGCCAATTAGAATAATATAATTTGTTATTTAAATCTATTAAAAAATAAACCCAATTTTTCATTCATTAATATTATCAAGTTAAGAGTGAGGATTATAATGAAGAACATTTAATATGAAAGCATAATTGAATGACACAATTCAAAAATATCCACCATTTTCAATTATAATTAGTAATGTTAATTTACTATTGTAGTTATAATAGGAACCATTTTTAACCTATCGAAATAGAATTTAAACATAGAAAATACCATAGCTTTATTCAAACCATTAGCTAGGTTTATGTATTTTTGTATCTTATTAACACATATAGTTCTTAATTATATAGTATCTCAAATAAAATGCATTTTATTATCAATATGTTTATATTTACCATGGAAAAATATTTTCTTAGATATATGAACATCATACTGTCTATATGAGTAAATACTAAATGAAGAATTAAAAAAATTGTGTTCAAAAGAAAGGCCATAAATATATAGTACTTTAACTACCTTAGTCAATACTATGTACTCCGATTCAATGGTTCAAAGGAACCCACATAATTCATATTTCATTTTTAGGAAATTATGCCACCACAAATATTAAACACATAACCGGTTATGGACATACAGATGTCAATATTTCCAATATAATTAGTATAAATTCACCCATAAATAATTTCAACATTATCCATGTTACTATGATAACATAAATAAACATTTTAACTACAAGAGAGGTATCTTAAAATCCACTTAAGGTAATTCGATGTAGATTCCAATTTGTGGTTGTGAATATGCTAAGAGTGGAGATTGCATAGTCAATATCAAGACTGGTGAAAATTATAGAGTATATAAGGCTCCCAACAATATTAACATAAGTAATTTTAGCCATAAATTAAATATCATATTGAAATGTAGGTTCTTATGTCAAATAAAATTTAAATTTCTATCCAAGAGGTACATTGATAGTTTGAGATATTCAAACATGAATATCTTTAGAATCATTAAAATGTAAGAATGATTAGATAAGTAAATCAATTTATTTTTTCTATCTATAATTACTTAAACAACTATGATTTTATTGGATTCACTTAATTATTTTATTTCAAACATAAATATTAATTGTTATTTTACTGCAATGATAAGGCTCATTATCTTCCAAATGATAAGCATTTAATCAACATAAAGTTTTATGTAAAGAATTCAGTTTTTGTTGATTTAAAATAAACCCATGCATCATATTGACTCTTAGAAAATTGGTTATCAAACATTCTTGAATCAAACTTCATATAGAACTTCCTAGAAGATTATTTTAGGCCATAAAAATATTTATTCAGTAATAAGACTTGATTAATTTGAAAATTTTTGGAATAACCATCAGGAGGTTTCATATAGAGATTATCTTTTAAATCATCCTGTAAGAAGGAAATTTTAACATCCACTTGTTAAATGTAAAAATAATTACATTTGTCAACGGTATGTAAAATCCTAATGTAATAATTCTTAACAATAAGAAAAAATATTATAGAGTAGTCAATAATTTCTCTTTGAAGTAATAACTTAGCAACTAACCTTGATTTGTACATGATTTTATTACCCTCAGTGTTGTCTTATTTTATTTATAAATCCATTTGGACCCAATTATTTTAGAATTGGATGGTTTATTTACATTAGTTCCAGTATGGTTTTTATTTAAAGAATAAATTTATTTATTCATGGAATAGACCTAATACTTTAATTCTTTTTCATTTAAGGCTTTCCTATAGGTCTTTAGGTTATCATCAATAAGAAACTAGGCCACATGGAAAGCATAAGAAGCCATGTAATACTAGGAAAACTGATTATGAGGTCCCAATACCCTCTTTTCTATATATTGGGTTAATTGGTAATTCCTACTATAGGGATTAGGTTCATATTTAGAATATGAACCATAAGAGGACTCATAATCTACCCCAATAGTGGGTTGTGGTATAAGTGGAGTAGGTTAGATAAAAAACACAAAATAAACCGGAGTATCATCTTTATTTGACTATTCTAAGGCTGGTCCAGTGCTGCATTATGTGGTAGACATATTTTTAGGAGAGGAAGGCACATAAAAGACAACATCCCAACTTATTATGCACTTTTGGTATCCAGGTTTATCCACATAGAGATTATACCCCTTAATACCCTTGGCATGCCCAATAATGTTTTATTTAGGTGATCATGGTTCAAGTTTATTAGTTTTAACATGAGAATAAGTTGAACATCCTAATACAAATAAGTAGGTATAAGTGGGGGGGACTACCATTCCACAATTCTCAAGGTGTTTTGAACTGATTAGAAGAATATAAACACTTATTTAGTAGGTAAAAAATAGTGATAAGAGCCTCTACCCAAAAGGATTTGGGGAGGCCAGAGCATACCATCTTACTCTAAACTCTTTATAAGATAGTCCTATTTATCCTTTTTTCAATTCCATTCTGTTGGTGGGGGGGTTTCCCTAATAGTTCTATGTCTTTTAATGAATTCAGATTCAAAAAAGGATATAAATCTAGAAATTTCTTTAGAATTCATTAATAGAAGTGACAAAGTATGATCCTCCAACATGGGAGGTAGTCTTAGCTGGTCCCCAATGATTAAAATGGATATACTCTAAAGGTCAGGGTACTTTAAATATAGATATACTAATGGTAAATTTATTATCCATTCTCATTATACAATCTTCAAAAAATGGTTATAAGGTGTGATGTCACTCAATAACCCTCCTTGGTGAGTTCTTTAAGGCATTGTGAGCTAACAAACCCCAACCTTCTATGCAAAAGAATTGTATTATCTGTGTTGGTATTGTAAATACTACTCAACTCGATTGAATTTGTATTTATATTCAATACATACTACCCATTGATCAAAGACTCTTTAATAATGGTTCTAGATCCTTTACAGATTTTAAAACAAACAATTTTTAACCTAAAATAAAACCCTTTTTGGTCTAATATCCCTAAGGAAATCAGGTTTCTATGTAGGTCGGGATCCCAACATACATCAAGTAAAGTAATGTTGTAATGGTCATATAGTTATTTCAAAACATAACCTCGTGCCTCAACCTTACACCACTTATTATCCCCTAAGAGGACATCTCCTTCTATACTTTTAAACAATTATTGGAATGAATATCTAAAAGGACACATATAAAAGGAACAAGCTGAGTCTAAGACCCACTCATCATTGAGTGCATGGATGGACACATTAAGAACTTTAGCGGTGCCATATCTAGATTCAACTAAGAGGGACTTGTTAGTTAGATTCTTGCTTTCTAACTCATGTTTATGTTTCATACATTCTGTCTTAATATACCCTAGTATACCACAATGAAACCATGTGAACATTATTTCTGTAGAACTAGATTTAGGTTTAGGGTGCTTATTATTTTTTCTTTTATCTTGAGTGAATTTTTTCCTTTTCCCTTTTTATTGAGGTCTACCCCTAGTAAATAAACTCTCTTCCAAACATTTAATTCTAGGTTTAAAGTGTATTTATTTAGAGAGAATGGCTAACTTGACCTCTCAAAGATTCATGGAGTCGCGACTATACAACATGGTCTCAACTAATGTGTTGTTAATATAATCTAGAGAAATTAATAGGATCATTTCTTGATCTTCATCATTAACAGTAACATCAATTTTGTCTAAAGATAACATAACCTTGTTAAATTAATTAAGATGGGATTTAAGAGAATTACCATGTTTTACATTAAATGTGAACATGCGATGTTTCTTATAAATCCTAAAAATAAGAGAAGAAATCATATATAATTTCTCGAACTTAATAAAAATACCAGTAGTAGTAGACTCATAAGAAACGTATCTATGAACCTTATCACCTAATGAAAGTAGTAAAGAGATATGTTCTTTAACAAACACATCGAGAGAAACATCTATACATTTAGTTGTAGGATGTGTGGTTTCATTTACAGTAATAACAGGTTTTGTAGGACCACAAAGGGCATAAATCAAATCCCTACTATACAAGTAGGGCCTTAATATTAATTCAGCACTAGTTAAATTCATTATCACCATAAAATTAATTGATTTAATATATCATTGTTGACAAGTTTACCCATAGCATATATTTTGAGTTCTTGAAGACAACATTAAGAATGTGACCCTAATCACCGACCAATATATTAGGTAAAAAATGTTTATCCAAAGAGATACAAAATGTAGAGTAATGTAGACGAGACCATGGCTTTAGATAATGGTAATCAATAATGAATGTGGAAATTTAAGGGTGAGATCATAGTGTGGAAATAAAACAAGTATCAAAAACTATGAATAATGAAAGTAGGAATAAAAAATTGATGGTAAAAGAAAAAATAGTACTAGATCTGACACCACTTTTTGAGGGGTAGAGAATCCCAAAAACAAGTAGAACCATAAACCCCAATAAGAAACATTTTTGATTATTTACATGAAAAAGTCAAAACCATAGAAAAAAGTTAAAAAGGAATACAAGAAAATAAAATAATAAACAAGAAAAGATCATTTAACAAGATTTATTCCCTTGGGGACCAACTTTCCTAGTAAGAGCACCACCTGGTACACACACATTTTATTAATTCTCAAAATAAAAAAATGTTAAAATGTGAGAACAAAAAAGAGAAGAAAAAAAGGAATATGAACGTGTGACATTTACATAATTTGATCAAAATAAAACTAAATATAACATGTAAAATACCAGAGTTTTAACAAACTCCAACAATCCATATATCATAAGGATAGTGTGAGTGGATGCAACATATCCAGATCTAAACTCCTCACCTCAGTTCTATTAGAATGATCGATAAGAAGGGCTGTATCTCTTCCACCATGGAAGGAGGCAGTCCCCAACAAAAAATAGGCATGAGAATAGTGTTGGGGGGGAATCATGATCTCAAGATAAATAAGACTTGTGAAATAATTTTTAAGAAACCAAACAAAATATTGAAGCGATATAAAGCAGAATAAATAAATTAGCACGTAGGATTCTGAATGCAGAAATCCCTCCAATGTGGAGTATTAGAAAACCATTGGGAAATTCAATAATATTCACTATGAATTAGACTGTACAAGAATCCATGTAGTTCCCAAAATAGAATGTCAATGATGGTGTAGAAAAAAAATATATGGAAAAAACATCTTGATATAAATCAATCTTCTCTATAAAAAAACATCTCACCAATGACATGCTATAAATATCCATCTGTGAAAACACATCACCCTTCCAACAATGAAACACCACTAACTTAGAGATGTAATCTGAACACATTCCAATATCACACCATATTGTGACACCTGAAGGATTTCTCTATCACACATGATCTCACCATCATGATGTACCATCGATCATCAACTTGGACAAGCCAATTTACCACCACAATCAAGAAGAGTCTCAATAAATGGGCCCAATCTTTGATCATGACATTGTTCCTTCACACATGCTCAATGTCGATGTGCTGCACATGCTATGAAAAACATGATATCTAATACCATCATAGATCCACCATAAATATATTTTTTTCCATTAATAATGACCCACATGGTCTACTGTAAACATGGAGGCCTGTTTACTCTTGATATCGTAGGACTACATCTTGAGTATCTCTCTCTCTGTTCACCACTGGATGCTTTCCCTTTTTAATCCTTCATAATTTCCTTTCTAAAAAATAGATAAGATATAAAATATTTTGTCTTAAATTTCTAAATCACCATGTATGTGCCATTTTAGAAAACAAATACTTATCTCATATAAATAAATATAAAAGATATATCTCCCTATGAAAAAAACATACATCCTCATCTATTTGATAGGATAAAAGATATTTTGTATTCAAAAAATATGTTATATAAAAATTGGAAACACCCATGGGATGAATCCTATAGATCTCCACCTTCATCCCGTCAATAGAGAAACCATCCAACAAACTCAGTTGGATAAAAAACCTATTGGTATCACACCAACCATCATCCTCTACAGAAGAATAACATTTCTCTTCTTCAACTATGATAGAAACCTAAATGCCCCCCGAAAAAATGAACCTAAACATTGAAGTCTTCATCATATCTAAATCATCACTACCCTATTAAAGAAGGCTGAAACTAGAAATACCTATCTTCTTTATAATTGTGATCGCCACATATTCTGGAGCACCTGTAGGAAAAAATTTCAACCCCAACCCAAAATCCCAAGCTTCTAGCGCATCCTCTTTATCTTTACTTTTTTATTTATTTCTTCAATAGTAAAAAATTTTAATGAATATAATGTGGTGTATGATATAAAAAACCTCACTCAATGTGCTTTGTTTAAAAATCATTATTATTCCCATGCACATGTCATAAATTATCATAAAAACTTCAATAATTCTCATATAAAATTGAAAGCCTCAACCATCACCTTTGATACCACATGTTGTGAGAGAATACAGATATCTAGATAAAAATTGATTATGAAACAATTAATGAGAAATCCAAGGAAATATAGATATGATATAAAGAAAAATAAATAAATCATCATGTAGGATTTTAAACATGGAGAAAACCTTTGATTCAAATAATTAAAAAACCACATTATAATTCCAAAATATCCACTATGAATAAGAAAATAAAAAGAATCCAATTAATTCCTAAACATTAATTTCAATGATGGCATAGAAAAAGAATGTATGAAAACCACACCATGATACACCTCTATATTCTCTCTAAAAAACATCTCACCAACACTATGATCAAAAGATCTATCTGTGAAAAAATGTTACCCTTCTGTCAATGAAACTCCACTACCTTAGATATCAAATATGAACACATGCTAAACTCACATAGTCTTGCGACACCTGAAGGATTTATCTCAATCACATGATATCTCCATCATGATGTATTGTCGATCATCAATCAGGACATGCTGCCTGATCAACAAAATCATAATGTCTATTGATACATGAACCCAATCATTGATCATGTCATTGCTACATCACAACTGCTCAATGTCGATGAGCATCACATACTAGCACAAATGTGGTATGCCATACCATCATAGATTCATTGTCGATGACTTATTCTCCATTGATGATGACCCACATCAGCTACCACAAATGCGACAAAACATTTCCTTTGGATCTTAGTGGAATACGTCTTGATCATCTCTCTCTCCATTCTCCACTGACTACTTCCACTTTTTTAATCCTTAATAGTCTCATTTTTTAAAAGTAGATTGAATTTAAGATATTATATATTATATCTCCAAATCACCATGTATCTTCCATGTTAAGAATCAAACACTTATCTCATCTAAATAGATATAAAATATATATCTTCCCAGGAGAAAAACATGTAGCCTTATCAATTTGATAGGATAAAAGATATCTGATATTCAAAAACTATATTATCTCAAATTTGGAAACACCTAGAGGTTAAATCCAATCAATGTGCTTAGAGAGAGAGAAATATGTTGTGATGGATAGTATGATGAAGAATGGTAGGAATGTGATCTAGAGTTTTCACCTTGGAGAACTATGATTCAAGCCATAGGAGTGGAGAATGATCAATACTCAAAGAGATGTTGCACAGTGGGTGATCAATTCCCCATGACACTGAGTAGTCCCTCGAACAATATGAAAATTCAACTAATCCCACAAATCATAGCCATGATAGAAACACAAACAGTGAACCAATAAGACATAGTATATGTAAAGATTAGATCAAAAGGGTGGTAAGGACAATTAAATTCCATGAAGTAAACAAACAACCCACATATCTACAGATAAGAAGGCTCACGTGAGCAACACCCAAACAAAAACCAAGGCCTAATAGGGGAGTCCGACACTGAGTAAATGAGACCAATAAGAAAAAGGCCTAACAATGATATCTTCCACTCCAATCGAAGTTGTTAATAAGAATTTGAAATGAACACATCTAATATCCATTAGATATCCTATTCATCGTTTCCTCCATCCTTATTCCCCTCACTGATCCCTCTCTTACCACCACCACACAACTGGAATATCCCCGAACGATCATTGAAGCTCATCCAGTTATATAAGCGGCTGACTCCTCCACCCTATGAGTGAAAAGGACCATGGAATGGCATCACCACTTTGAGGTGGTGAAGGTGAACATGAACCAATCCTTGTTCACTGCCTTCTTCAGATAACCCAAGGGAGACTTCTTAATCTAGATCCCCTCCTCCTTGACCATCATAGATCGTCGATGTTTTCCATTAACAACTTAGGATGGGAATCACTCACCAAAGCACACACACACACACCCAAGAACCAATAGATTCTTCCCAAATGAGAAAATTCTTAGAGAAGAAATCATGTTTCAAGAAGCAATTTATGGATGTGATACACATATCATTTCTCCTCCGTATCTCTAATTTATATATTTATATGTTCTTATTATTATTACATAGTCCCAAAAGAAGGTGAGTGTGTTGTGACCCAAATATACCAAATATCCCAAAAATTCAAATATATATTATTACATAGTGTATGATTACTAATGATGATGGAAGAACACGCCACATCGGAATTCATTTCTCATGGGCCATCCAAAAAAACGACATTCAATGTATTTATTATATATATATCTATATATAATTACCAAGGTATCGAAACTAGCTGGGCCAACTGATAAATTGGTGAATTGACCAAATGATTGACCAACTTAATGATATGTGGGGTATTTATTCTCACTGGTAATGGAAGAGGAAAATAATTCTATTTACTTCAATGTGTGGATAATTAAAAATACCCCTAATTTACACTCTTGTTTTATATTTCACTAAAGGTAATTTGGATCCTACTACAGTTCCAGTTCTAATTTTTTGATAACTATAATAATTATAGTTTGAAAAGGATTTTGATGATTTAAAGTTAAATTCATAGAACTTCAAAAAACTATTCATCTTTCCCCACCAAATAAATCATCATTTAACAAAATTAATGAACTCTTTAAAAATATGCATAAATAATGATAAATACTAAGTAAAAAATTATAAAATATTTAAAATTATTTTTTTTATTCTTGTTTAATTTGGAGAAAAACATTATTTTCATTCAAAAAGATTCAATAAAAGTATTAAAAAAACAAAAACAACATTTGATAAAGATTTTATAATGGAAAAATACCTAATATTATATCATAAATGTGAAATTGAAAAAAAATCACAATTCTTAGGGAGAGACCGACGTTGTAGAAGAAATTAGTTACAAAACACTAAAAGTTACATGTCTTATCTTAATCCAACTACACCAAAGAATTATCTAACTTTATCCTTGTACCAAAAATTATATCTCATAGATATATAATTTATAAAACACTTCAGTAGTAGAAATATGGGTTTTTGAGGAGGGAAAATTCAGGCCACCACCAAATGGAGGTTACTATTGACCCCATTAGTGATCACCAAATGGTGGCCACTGAGCCTTTTCACATCCTCATATAATTTTACCAACCCCACCCATGTTGATTCCCTCTCCCTCCTCCCTCCTTGAGCCCCCCTCCCCTACCACCGTGATGTTCCACAATGCCCCGCCTCTTGCTATTGAGCCCTTCCACCATCCATCCCCCATCCCACCCCACCGTTGATCCGCCGCCTCCTCCCCCCATCATTGAGGCCCCAACCCACTACCTCACCTCTCCTTTCTATGGATCACTAATCCCATACCACACTCTCCACCCACCATTGATACTCCATCCCCTCCTCCCCAATTGTAGCCCCACTATGTGCCGAAACTCCCCTATAATGATGGTATTCAGTAGGCCACCAAATCTGTCCCCTCACTGAGACCACTAGCCACTGACCCTCCTTTGGCCGTAGACCCCCCATACTACCTCAAATCAGTGAATCATCAGTGAATTCTTTTATCAGCGCTAAATAAAAAGTTTTGTTAAAATCATCACCCTTATCAGTTCTAGGTAAAAATGATGATAAAGGTCACTTTTATCAATGCTAAAAAAAGTGTTGATAAAAGTGTACCCTTTATCAGTTATTTTTTAGCACTGATAAATGCTGATCTTTATTGGAACTATTATTAGAAATTATAATTTTTTAATAGAAAATATTATTGATTTATTTAAAATTATTATATTTATATTCATAAATAATGTTTAATTATATACATTAATTAATATACACATGTTTATAATTAATATAAATATGATATATTAATATATATAATTTAATAATTCAAATACAAATATAATGTTTGAAAAAAGTATTTTTCACATTATAAAAAAATAAATATACAAAAAAGTTTGGGGAAATTTCCATTAATAAAAAATATAAAAAGAGAAACCCTTTTAAATTGGGTTAAGGGAGAACCCATTACAATCCCGAAGGTCTAAAGGCACATAGATTTAAAAATTGGCGGCTCAAAATCCTATTAGCCTATTGAACAAAGAACCAATTTCCCATCACTTGCCCAAGGCCTAAATGATGACCTATAGGCCCAGCCACTTCCCACAACATCAATTCGGTTGTGAATAACCAGATTCCATCCACCAATATTCCTACTGTCAAGAGTGTCGTTGATCCTTTATACTGATTCCTCGCACAACCGTTGTCCATGACGGAAATCCACCTTGCCAAGATGGCTCATGAATGTTCATTAATACACTGAAACCCTTATTATTCATGATTCCATATATGTGATGACTCATTTTTTAGATCAATACTTTACTAGGTACGATTCATTAATGTTATACCCCTGAATATATTATGACCTAATAAATAATTAATGGTGATTTTTGATTCTAATCATGTATGTTAATCAGGATTGCTAATTTGAACCCCAGATATGCCTTCATAGGACCACCAAAGAGGGTAGTGGAACCTGATAGTGCTATCAAGACTCTTGAAGGTCCAGTTGATTTGAATAAGGGAACATCCATTACTGTAAACCCAAACTTTTTATTTATTTTAGAAGTGATTAGAATATATAGAGTAGGATAATCACCTAGAATGGGTCACATGCTATTTTTGAGGAAGGTTATGACATCATTGCATCATCAATTGTGAAGTGAAAGAATTCGATTATCATTCAAGCAACTCTTGATCTGGATGGAGAAGCCTAGACTGTTGAGGGTCTTAAAAAGTGGCTTCTCTCAATCTAGGGATTTGGTGGATGGATAATCACCTCCATCGATAAGGATTTTTTCCATGTTGTTTTTTATTTGAGTGATCTCAATCTCGAGTCCTCGAGTATGGGTTTTGGTATGGTCAAACCGGGATTCCGACTGTTCCAATACTAGGATCCTTTTTCAACCCGAAATTGGTCATGAATTCAATTACATAAACTTATATCCATACTCATGGGATCAGTTGTTTCTTATAGCATCTCCATATTCCATCGGATTCTACCTCTACTATGGGGGTTTTGATCAAATTTTACAAGGATAAAGATCATTCTAGTTATGAGAACTTCACTAGAATCCATGTGGAAATTGATCTATCTGATTCTACTATTGACACTATGGTGTTAATTTCATCTAAAAATAAGTTGTAACTTAGTATTGATTATGAGAATATCCTAGTTTTTTGAGGGAAATGTAAGTGAATTAGGAATTTATTTGATTAATTTCCCAGGAATATATATTTCAGTTGGTGTAGAAGAAATGGCCACTTGGTTGAGGAGTGGAAAAACACCAACTGATGGACGGATTATTGATCTGGATCCCAAAGGAAACCTACCTGTAATCATGGATCCTTATAATCCAGGGGAATATGAAGCTGTATGCTCTAAGGAAAACATTATAAATATGGTGAGTAACATTTTGGGAACTTTCTTGATGATTCTTATGGGAAGAGAATCCCTGATGAACTCAATCACTAGAATATGAAGTTAGTATGAATTCAATGGGATACCATTGTGAATGAGGGTCTTGCTATCCTACTGAAGAAGACCATTCATCTTGTGAATTTGATGCACAATTGGTTACTGATTCCATTTTTCAGAAGGATTGTGATACGTTCCCCACAAAAGGACACAAAATAATTGAAGCAGTATCTATGGATAAAAAAGGTATGTTATTTAACTCCTATGCCTAATCCTTCACAATAGGATAGGTTCCAAAGAATGGAATCCTTACTTTTAGCTGATCCTTTTTCAATCAACAACCAATCTAATGTTCAGAAACATGAAGTATGGGGAGGGAATCCAAATGATTATGAGGCATGGGTTCTGTGATTATGAGTTTTCTAGATTCTGGTAAGTATAGTATTTGTCGTCTTGATATCCTGAACAGGTCAAAGAGTAAGGATATTTTATATGATGAAAATTAGAAACTCTCATGGAGTCATTCGAGTTGAGGGACAACTTGATCAGATGGTAACATGTGATGATGATGGAGCAATGTGAGGTGGGGGGCGTGGTACCCACTATAACACCAAAGGATCCTAGACTTATAGAATTTTCCATTGAAGTGTAGAATACTAAAATTGGAGGATGGGCCATGCCATAGGTAGCTGTTGTAGATGCTTTAAAGGATGATTTAGAGGATGAAGAGCTCACCTCATGATAGATCCCCCAATGGAAGAGGGAGCAACACCTGAAAAATTGTGGCAGGTCTCAGATTTGGGTTTTCCGGTATAAAAAAGATGATTTTGATGTTGTGGGGTCTATATTTATCTCTATTTGGGTTTCATTACCATATATTTACCATCTATATCACCTGTTGTATGTTAACATTCTATAATAAATTTTGGGACTATGGGTTTGGATTTTAAATACATTGTCATACCATTTTGACTAAATAATTTTTAAATATATTTATTTATAACTATAATTATAAATATATATAAATATATAAATAATTAAAAAATTATAATAAATATAGTTATTAAATTTATAATTATATATATCTATGTATTGACATAAATATATATAATTATATAAATATGCCAAAAGTGGTGTGAACCCTGAGGTATAGATATATAAATGTGTTTATAATTATATAGAAATATTTAAAAATGTATTTATTTATAATTATATAAATATATTTATAGTTATATAGAGATATTATTAAATAAATATTTTTATTTATAATTATAAAGATATATATATATATATATATATTAAAATAATTTTAAAATTATAATTAATACATTTAATATTTATATATTTATCATTAGAAAAAATATTTTAAAAAATATTATAATTATAAAATTATAACAAATACATTTATTATAATTTTATAAATAAATATAGTAATATGACAATATATATATATAGAATTATATACAAATATATATATATATATATAATTATAAAATTAATATAAATATATTTACTATATTTATAATTTTATAAATATATATACTTATATAAATATATTTATAAATATATATTAATATTTTTAGGTATATAAAAATAATTTTAAATATATCCAAATATTTATAAATATATTAATTATAAGTAAATATAAATTTATTTAAATAATTATAATATTATAATAAATATATTTAATATATTTATAATTTTATAAATATATATAATTATATAAATATTTAAAAGTATTTATAAATATATACAAATATTTATAAATATATGTATTATATATATAGTTATAATTATAAATAAATAAACCGTGTAAGGCTGCCACTCATTGGAAACAGAACTCGCGTAGGTTCGAGTCTTGCCACACTCGAATTTAGTAGGGGGCGTATAACTCGTAGATGGTGGGTTGGGACCAAGACAGATGTGGGGTTGTTCCCACCTATACCTCGTTACCCAGTAACATGTAAAGTAGTTGGGAGCTTACCTGAGTGGTAAAGGCTCCTCATAATTCTACATCAGACTCGAGTTTAAATCTATGTGGGTACCAGTACTATTATAGTACTATGTAGGCGGTGAGGCAAATGATGATGCATATAGGTGGTGATAGAGGCATGATGCAGGCCTGGTGACGTAGGTAGGATGATGCATACATGACGCTACACTAGGATTTTAGGCCATGTTATAGACTTTATGCCCTCTAGGCATACGGTCCATGTACACAATAAAAAAAGTTTCATGGGTGGGATATCCCTTTGGGAGGGAGGGGGCTATGAATTGCCTTTCCGTCCTATGTGTGTCGTGTGTGTTGGAATGTAATTATACCCAGAAGCACCTAGTATATAAATATGTAAATAACTATATTTATTATTTATTTAATTTTATAAATATATATGATAATATAAATAATTTTTTTAAGACTAGATATTTATTATTGATTCTTAGAATTGATAAAGATAACCCTTTTTCAGTGTTAAAAAAGCACTGATAATACCATTATTTATCAGCATTTTTTTAGAACCGATAATTTTGTATCTTTAGGAGTGTTTTCTATTTTAGAATCGATAAAACATCTCTTTATTAGTACTTTTTTGAAAGTGTAGATAAAATCCATACATGTTCTTATAAAATGATCCCTAATATGGGGGGTGCTGCTGCTCGTGCCTTGAAGCTTTCATAGAGCATGAACACTATTTCCACTGCCAATGCTGTCATTGAAACCTAATACTGGTGCTGGTCGATATTCTCAATGAATCGACCACTCCAAATCTAATATAATTTTCCAGATTTATCTTTTTTTCACCTCATTATACACAATTTCCTCAGTCTCACCTCGCCGAATCACACGTCTTCACATCATCTCAACAAACTGAATGAATGACCCTCCAAAAACCATCCAGGATATATCTAGTAGTGTTGATCTATGTCAGGGTCTACTTTGAGAAGGTTTCTTATTGTAGAAGCTCGATGACCCTAGGTGAAAGATTTTTAGTCCTACATGATGACTATGGTTTTCTTTTTTCAGAAATGAATCATTTTAAGAGTGAGCTAGACTGAACACGATGAGTGATTTTTTTGTTGGGACCGGGTTTTAATTAATGGTTTTTCATTTATGAATTATGAACTATGATGCATATTCAATGTAGAAAGGATCTTCAAGATGAGACTCAAAAAAGGAATGATTTCATTTAATTCTTGGTGTTCATTGTTTATGCCCTCATCCTTGTCCATCCACTCCTCTTGTCTTCCCCTTGCTATTCATGTTATAGACCAAAATCTAGGGAGTATGGATAATCAATTTTAAATTTTTTTCATTGGACTGGAACGTGTGATCTCTATTTTGGGTTTTTTGGACATGGTTGGTGTAAGGTCCTAGATCCATGTGGATAAAACCCTTGTGTGTTTTTTTAAGACTGAGGTTCTTAAGGCAGGATTTGAAGCGGTCTTGAGGAGTTTGTAGGTGAAATTTTGGAAACAAGAATAATTACACATCATATATGGATTTCACATCGTGCAAGTCAGGATCACGATGTGTATGTCTTTAGGGATAAATAATAAAAAGGTGATGCATTTTTGAGTGAAAAATGAACCCTGAAGATTACATGACATGAAAAGGGATTACACATTGTGCAAATCCTTGATTATATATCTTTTATAATGTTTCATCTGCTCCAATTTTCCACAAACCATATGACTATTGTGGTTACCCTCAATTTCTAGTGGCCCGTGGCTCCCTTCTAGGAATTTTGGGGATTCCTTTGTCAAGAATAAATCTCTAGCTTCCCTCATTCAATAATACTTCAATCCATGGTATTTTCTACATATTTTCTTGATATTTATTTGATTAGTTTCCTCCCATTTTTTTCCATTTTACAATGTTTTCCTTCCATATTTTTAATAGATTTTTTGGTTGTTTTATGACATGGTTGTGTCAAGGAATACTCGGGTGGATATGGTTCTCGTGGAAGAGTCAATCAGGATCTGAAGTGTTGGTCCACTCTCATGCAAAGCATGTATACACCCTATAGAGGTATGAGATTTTTTACTTCTCTATTTATTTACATGAAATCATAGTGATATCCTAATTTATCCCCTCGAATCACAAGGAAATTAACCTAATAATTACATGAACTAGATTAATGAATTGATATTGATCATATGGAAATGTTGTTGTTTTGTACTATGGTAATGATTAACCTATTGTTTTGCTAGATAATGTGGTACATATGTTTTTGTTGTTATTATTGGATTAAAACGTGGAATTAGAAATGAATGTAAAGCTATAATTAATCGATAATTAATTAGACTAATAATAATTAAAATGGCATGATTAATGAACCGATTGTGTTGTAATATTAATTCTACTATCATGATTAAATTAATTGATCTTCAATTTGTTAATGGAGTTGTATAATGGTGTAAATCATGTTAATGATAGAAGGTAAATGAATTAAAGGAATGATCAAATTATTTTTTTAATTAATTTGAGATAGCTTATGATATCTTTCTATTTAGGTTTCCCATAGTTTAAACCTATAAATAATGAATTTGTTAATTCATGATGGAATAATAAATGGTTTTGTGATAAAAGATAATACATTTTTAGGGTATGAGTTTCCCGATTTCTTGTCAAGGCCAAGTAGATTGTGCTTGGAGCTGTGAGAGCTTATTATGTGTAAAGGATAGATGTCTTTCTTTTGGGGCTGAGAGACCGATTTCTATGATTGGTTTTGTGATTCTTATGATGTGAGCCTAGGATGGGTGATCCTGGAGGGATTTTATGGTATGTGGGGCAGGGAGGCCTGGATGTGATGTGAGCTTTGGATGGATGATCCTGGAGGGCTGTTGTGGAAAATGGGGTGGGAAGGATTAATTGTTGTGGCATCAGATGATGCATGTGATGGTGGGATGCATCATGATATGAATGTGGGTTTCGGGGAGGACACCAGGGATGACAGAATGGTTTGAAGCTAGGATTTACCATTGATATTAAAATTGGATATTTTTATGAATCTATTCATTGAATGATGGAAAAGTTGTTTGGTTATCATTCTTTCCATTCCCCACTACTTGAGGTAGATGGATGTACTTGGTTGTTTTCCACGTTTGGAATACTAGGATGTTTTCCTTGAGTAACTAGTAACATGCAATGTAATTTTGTTAATAAATGAATAAATTTTTACCCATGCGGTAGGAGATTGTTGTGATACAATGTTGAGGTTATAATTCTAAGAAGCCATATCGGGTTGTTTATGCCTGATGGGAATAGAAAATTATTATTTTACTGTAATGTAATGTAGATAATTATAATGTTTACTTAATGGTTATGTAATTAATTAACGTAAAGTGAAACTAATGAAAATGATGAAATAATTTAATGCAGCTCTTTAAATGGTTGTGTGCTTATAAGATATCTGGTCATAGGTGTGGAAACCAGATGTCTGAGAGATATTAGCTATAGTTGTGTATAATAATAGGTTATTCCCATTGTGTGGTTGTAAGATATATTATATAATGTATTTTTTGTGTTTTTTTATGAAACTCTACACTTCTGGTTTGGGAAACTGACACCCCAGGGATTCTTAGCGTTGGGGGGGGGGGTGTTTTTTTCCCAACATCCTGGTGGGAGGATGGATGGATGAATACCCCCTTTTTCCCCACTCTCTTATGTTGATAGTTACTTCTGATCATATTCATGATATTTAGTTTTACCATATATATGTGTAGAAGGATGTAATGTATTATGGTTATCTCACACACATGTATTCTAGATATAGTTTCCTAAGGACTACTATTGGTATAACGTGTACAATCTATGATGGATTGGGGTTCCTTACTCGATGTATGGTATTTTATGGGTTGAGGTATAATACCTGGTGTACGATACACATTTTATGGATGTGGTGGTGTGTTTAATGAGGTGAACGTGGTGGTACTTCACCCAGGTGTCTGCGGGATACGATCTTTGGAGAGAGATACCCAGGATGTGCGATGTTGGGGCAGAGCGGAAAACCAGTGAGGAAGTGGTATAGGGGAAAACATGATATTATTTACTATATTATATTATCTTATATTCAATACTTGGTGTGATTAGCCACGGTGAGGCTAGGAACATTGTATACCCTTTTAGGTGATGAGTTAGTTTCACTTATTGTTCACTATGCTTTAGAATTCATTTTTTACCTTTTATGTGAGAGGATCCATAGAGGATCCTACTGAGTATACTGGTATACTACCCCTATGTATTTAAATTTTTTTAGGTTAGTTGGAGAAGGTTGGTGATCAGTCTGGTTACTACTCGCTTGGGGCTTAGCATTTTCTATTTAGGATTTATGATAACCATCATCCATAATTTTTTTTGGTACTTATAGTTTTCCTTTCAGTCTTTGTAGTTATTGAATGTCATTACATATTTGTAATTTGGATTTTATATTATATTGAAGTATGATTAGTGGTTAATTAGATATTATCTCTCTCTTTCAAAAGTGTTTTGTTAGAGGATAATGCTTCTCATCATTGTGTTAACTATACCCTCGGTGCTAGTCACCAACCTGGGGCCTACTAGAGGCCGAACTCGGGTGTCACTGTCTCATTTATCCCATTGTCACACTAGGAGAGATAAACCTTGTGGGGATGGAGTCATGATAATGTGGAATCAAAGGTCTGGTTGAGGGATAAGATGAATTTTAATGTTAGGCATAGGTGAGGTTGTGTTGGATAAATGGGAAACGATGTCAGCCAAGTATAGAAAGTGATATAAAAATAGGAGACTGAATTTGAAATGGGTATTTAGGACCCCCATGGTCTGATGCAAAGAACTATATGCTTAAAATGTCTACTAAACATTTTGACATTGGTTGTAGGGTAGATACCTATGAAAGGATCACACATCATTCTTCTTTTCGCATGTGTCTGAATGGGTTTACCTCTGGATAGGTTAACATAAAATTAATAAAAGATACCAATTAACTAATGATAAATCCTTCCATATTCTAGGTTTTTGATCTCTAGATTTTTTTGATAGAATGGTTCCAGTTTAATATCCTCACCAGGTTTGTGCAAAATATGTTCAAGATGTTTTTCTAGAAGATCACCATAGAGTAGAGGTTAATGATGAAGAAACTTAGAGGAGGACACTCCAAGAGTTCCAGTTCTAGAGTCTGTAGAGGTATGAGGGATCTGTTTTAAATGTAGTCATAGAAGACAGGTTGGAGGAGGTTGAGATATCCTTCAGTTTGATTCATTATTGGAAGAAGCAGTAGGATTCATTAGATATGACAATGTTTCATGGGATAGTGAGGTAGTGCTGGTTCTTCTTCCTCAGAAATTTTGATGAGTCAATAGTCATGTGGGAGGATTTCCAAGACCAGTTTAGAGTTGTGTTTTTTCTTCGATCGTGAAGGTGGCCATTCACCAGGTGCTTCTTGCCTTTCGATAGGGGATCTTTAGTGTGTGAGTGTTCAGGATCCATTTTTGGAACCCTTTGTAATATGATTTGGACCACCATCCAGATACGGAGGCTAGGGTGATGCATTTTGAGGAGTCTTTGAATATAGATAACCAATGGTAGGTCACTTTGTTTATGTTGAAGACGTATATCAAGGTGTTGGAGAGAGAAGAGGTCATCAAGAAGATGTTATACAGAATCATATCATCATGAGAGGGGAGTCCTTAAGATTCCTCATGAAGAAGAGATGTGGTTTGGGGTTCCTGGTTTTTTGGAAAGAAGAGATTCTGATCAGCCAAGAGTAGGTCCCAACCCTCAATGTCTATTTTATCTTGGGTCAGTGGATCTCAGGGCTATTCCAAGGTATCATATTCATGTTTTTCTTATGGAGGAACGGTTCATTAGTAGTGAGAGTTACTAAACTTTCTAAGTAGTCAGTGTGTTCTAGTTGTTCCACTTTAGGTTCCTCCATTGTGGTAGTTCAAGTCGAGGTCACAATAGCTAATTTCTCAAGATTGGAATCAGTGTAGAGTATATGGAGTAGGTAGAGGATAGCCTTGGGATTTTCTTCTTTTTCAGAGAGAAGAGTTCAGCCCTGGAGGTGGTCATCAGTAGGGTCAGAGGGGCTATGGAGCAGGTCATGGTCAGCTTTATGCTTTAGCATTTCTAGTGATGGGTGATCCAAACATTTCTTAAGATACCCCTTTATTGTTTTCTACTTGGGTTCATGCCATCTTTGATCTACGATTGACACACTCCTTCATATCACCTACCCTTTTCCAAGATTTGGGACTTGAGGTGGAGAGGCTACCTGTACCCTTTGCACTGACTATGACCATTGGAGGTTGAGAGGACTTTTTTCATGTATATAGATATTGTGAGACAGTGTTCTTGGAGAACCAATCTTGGAGATATTTCCTATGTTTATTGATACAACCATATGAAATCATCATCATCATGGATTGGTTGTATTCAGTTTAGGATATTATGGATTTATTCATGAGGTTTGTTGTATTATTCAATTCTGATGGAGGGAAAAAAGTGTTTTTTGGATAGAGACACCCTCAGATGGCTCAGAGGCATGTTCTATCCTTGGAATATGTGATTGTTGAGCTAATGTTGAGTTCATCAGAGGTTTACAAGTTGGCATTTCCCATGGTCATAAAAGAGTACCCTGATGTATTTCCAGAAGAGGTTGTAGAATTACCCCCTTTATGAGAGATTGAGTTTGGGATTGAACTACAACTAGGTCTATCTCTTATCTCGATTTATGCATATAGGATGAAAGCTTATATATTGTGAGAGATGTGTATAAAACTCTATGGTCTTTTTCGGCATGGTTTCATTCATCTGAGTGTGTCACTATGGAATGCATCAGTTTTGTTCATAAAGAAGGATGATGAAAGTTTGCGGTTGTGTATTGATTATCATCACCTGAACCAAGTGGTAGTGAAGAACCTCTATCATCTTCCATGAAATGATGATTTAGTTTATAAATTTATGCGTGAAATTTGGTTCTCAAAGAATGATTTTTGGTCAGGATACCATCAGATGCATGTGATGGATAATGATATCCTAATGTCTAATTTCCATTGCCTTCATGGTAATTATGAGCTTATTGTGATTCTATTTGTTATAATGAATGATCAATATGTTTTCATGGGGTTAATGAGTGCTGTGTTTCATGAGTTCCTAGATAATTTCTTGGTCGTTTTCATTGATGACCTACTTGTGTACTCCATGTTTGAGGATGAGCATGCAGAGCATCTGTGTGCCATTTTGGGACTTCTTCGTCATGAGTAGATGTTTGGGAAGTTTCTGATGTGTGAGTTTTCAGCTCAATAATTATGTATCTTGAGGAACATTGTATACAAACAAGAATTATATATGGAAAATTGAAGTTAGAGTTGTTTCGTTTTGGGAAACACACACGATAGTGGTAGATGTGAAAATTTCCCTTGGTCTTGAAGATTATTATTGGTGGTTCCTAGCCGATTTCTCTCATGTTGTAACTTATATGACAATGTTAACTAGAAAGGATCAGGCATTCTTGTTGACTTATCAACGTCAGGAATTTTTTGAGTATCTAATGGAGAATTTGGTCAGTGCTCCAGTTCTTTTTCAACCAACAGAAGGTATTCAGTTGGAGGTTTTCTATGATGCTTCACGTGTTGGGTTGGGTTAGGTTTTGGTGCATCAAAGGTCAGTCATTTTTTATGCATCTTGGTGGTTACATCACCTTGTGCATAAATATTCTACCAATGATATGGAGTTGGTAGTGGTAGTGTTTTCTCTGAAATTCTGGAGACATTACCACATCGTATGCACTTTTTGGTCATCACCAATCATAAGATACTAGGGTATGTTTTCTCTCAACATAACTAGAACTTGTTTTAGTGTTGGTGGATGAGGATATCAATGGATTAAGACTTAAATATTTCATATATACCTAGGACTGTGAATGTTGTAGCCGATGTACTTAGAAGAAAGTCACCTAGTGATGTGGTGCAAGAATCTGGTGATTCTTAGAGGGTGATTGAAGAACTATCCGAATTACATCTAGATATATGAGAATTTGGGGTAGATGTTTTATTTTTAGATGATGATGTAGTTATATATAGTGTATCAGGTGGAAAATCCCAATTGGGGGATCTTGAGGTGGAGGTCTAGAGAGACTGAGTTATTTGACGTGAGTCCCCTGATGTATGGCTTGAAGATGAACAACACTGAGTGTTGTTTTAGGGAAAGATTTTTTTCCTTTGGATATGTTTGTGATGGTAATCATGGAGCTACATAGTTATCCTTTGGTGGTATATCCTATAAATAAAAGGATGTACCAGGCCTTGAGAGGTCAGTTTTGGTGGCCTGGGTTGAAGCGAGTAGTTGCAGAGTTTGTGACTCGATGCTTGGTCTTCCAGAAGGAGTCTAGATCAATCAAGGTTTTGTCGAGGAAATATTTGAGGGTGGTAGTGAGACTCCACGGGTTCCCAAGAGTGAAAGTTTTTGATCGAGATCATCATTTTACCTCTAGGGTGCGGAGAGACCTCCATCATGATTTTGGTTCTCATCTATGCCTTAACACCACTTTTCATCCACAGATAGAGGATCAAAAAGAGAAGACCATACAGACTCTTGAATACATGTTTCACTCTTCTGTCCTAAAATTTTATGGTTTTTGTACAAGGCACCTTCCCTAAGAAGATTTTTATTATAATAATATTTTACACTCCACCATCAGTATGACACCATTTGAATCCTTGTATGGCCATCCTTTCTATTCACTGTTGTGATGGAAAATGGGTAGATATTCAACAATTATTGGGCTATAATTTCTATAGAATATGACCAATATGGTTCAAGTGATTTGTGAGAGAATAAAAGAAATGAAGGATCGTTATAAATCTTATGCCAATCAAAGGATAAAAACTTTGGAGTTAAACTTTGGGGTCCATGTGTTCCTGAAGGCGACTGCCCATCATTGATTGTGAAGGTTTGTTCATGGGAGTAAACTTTATACTCGTTTGGTTGGGACTTTATAGTTGATGGATCATGTTGGATCCATAGAGTATTGGATAACACTTCCCCCACTGATGATCCAAATACATGATATTTTTTATATTTCACAGCCCTGTCTTTATCTTTATGAAGACTCTCACATCATCGATTGGGGTAGGATTGATGTTGATGATGGAAAGAACTTCTTAGAGAAGCCTACAGAGATCCAGGACTGTAAGGAGAAGGTGTAGTGTGGGCATTCTATACACACGGTTCGGGTCTTGTGGCTACACAATGTAATGTTGGAGAGTACTTGGGAATGTGAGTCGCAAGTACGTGCTCAGTACCCCGAGCTGTTTTTTATCTCTTCCTTAATAACTCTATTCATTTTGTGGGTGTATAACTTTTCTGTTTTATGGTATGTATTCCTTTTGTTTATTGTTGTGTCATACTTTCTTTGAGAGGTATCTCCCCTAGGAGGGTGGTTTGGAGCTAGTTGTTATTTTTTCATGGTTTTAAACTGTTCCCTTGGTGAGGTGGTTAAGCTCCTATGGTGGTGAGAGCCTTGAGAGGTATCTCCCGCGGTGGCTATTCTAACACCCACTTATGTTTCCTCTTTGGGATGGTTTTGGAATCTCAAGGATGAGAATTTTTTGAGAGGTATCCTATGTAATGGACCATATCAACATGGATCACCCCTTTTCATGTTTCCAAATACTGAGGTGATTGGAGAAGGCTTGAAAGTGGCCTAGAGAAGTTTGGACTTGAAATGATTGAAACATGACTAATTTCACACCTTGTAAGGATTTCATGTGGTGTAAGTTAGGTTCATGATGTGTAAGTATTTAGCGTAAAATGTATAAAAAAGAGATTATTTTTCTAATAGAAAGTAAACCCTAAGAATTACATGATTTGAAAAGGGATTAAACATTGTTTAAATACCCGATTCTATACCTTTTATAATGCTTCATCTACTTGGGTTCTTCACAAGCCCTATGGCTGAAGCAGTTCCTCTAATTTTTTAGTGACTAACGGATCCCTTCTAGGAATTTTGGGGAATCCATTTTCAATGATCATTAACTAGCTTCGCTCATTTGATCTATCTTCAATCCAAGGTATGATCTACCTATATTCCTATGGTTTCTTCAAACCTTTTCATTCAGTTTCTCTCTATCATGTGATGGAGATTGATGTCCATGTTTCTAATGGTGTTTTTTTCAGTTGTTTGTTTATGGGGTTTTGGTTCTCCATCCTTGGATGGATACATTTCTTTTGGGAGAGAAAATCAGGATCCAAACAATTGGTCTATTTTCATGTGATGAATGTTGAAACCATTTTGCGGTATGGGATTCATTGATTCTCTATTTGTTTATGTGAAATCATTGAGATATCATGATTTATCCATTTGGATCACAATTAAATAAACCTAATAATTACATAAATCAGATTAAAGAATTGATATCAATCACATGGTGATGAAGCTATTTTTTACCATTGTAATGGTTTGAATCTTGTTTTTCATGATATTGTGGTATGTATGATTTGGTGTTTATGCATGGATTAGCATATGTAATTGGTAAATAACATAAATCCAGAATTAATCAATAAATATATGAATTAATAATAATTAAAGAGGCATGTTTAATGAATTTAATGTGTCATAATCTTAATGCTGCATTCATGTTTAAATGAATTTATCTTCCATGTGTAAATGGAGTTTAGTAAAGTGTAAATCATGTTAATTAATGTCGGTAAAAGAATTAAAGGCATGTTAAAATTAATTATTTAATTAATTTTTTAAATCTTGTTATATCGTGATGCTTTGTTTTCCCATTGTCAAAACCTATAAATAATGAATTGGTTAATTCAAGATGGAATAAGAACCGATTGTGTGAAAAAAATAATGCATTTATAAGGATTGAGTTTCCCTCTTTCTTGATAAGGAAAATTTTCTTATGATGGGTGTCATGAGAGATCTTTGTGCATAAAGGATATTTTCCTTAATTTTGGGACTGAGAGCCCTATTTCTATATTTTTTTCTACTTATTATGATGTGATCTTGGTTTGGATGAGCTAGGAGGGATATAATGGTATATGGGGAGGGGAGGCCCAGATGTGATGTGAGCCTGGGATGGCTAAACCTGGAGGGATGCTATGGTAAATGGGGTGGGAAGGCCCTATTGTTGTGGTAATAGTTGATACCTGTGATAGTGGGATACATCAAGATATGCATGTGGGTATCTAGGAGGACACTAGAGAAGACAAAATAGCTTGAATCTTGGAACACCTGTCAATATGAATGTAGGATGTTTGTTTGAATTTTTTTTGGATGATGGCTAGGTTGTTTTTTATCTTATTTCCTTTCCCCACTTCTTGACGTAGATGGATATTCTTGGTTTTTTACCTTGTTTGGTAGATTAGGATGCTTTCCTAGTTTACTAGTTAATATTGAAATTAATGTTGTTAATAAATTAATAAATTTTAATACATGGGGATGGAGCTTGTTGGGATGCAATGATGAGGTTATAATTCTAAGAAGTTGTGGACTCAGTTTTTTATGCCTGTAAGGAATTGAAATCTATTGTGATAATGTAATGTAACGTGGAAAATGATAATATTTAGTTAATTAATAAGGAATTAATTAATGTAAAGTGAAATTGATGAAATGGAATTAAATAATTTAATGTATCTTTTCAAATTGTTGTGTTTTTATAGGATACCTAGTCTTAGCAGTGGAATCCAGGTGTCTGAGAAATGTTAGCTGCAGTTGTGTCTAAGACTATGTTATTCTCATAGTTTGGTTATGAGATATATTATATCATGTAATTTTTTTGTTTTTGAATGCTATTCCACCCTTTCGGTTAGGGAAACTGAAACCCTGGGGATTCTGAGCCCTGGGGGGTGAGTGTTTTCCCCAACATCCTTGTGGGAGGACGGATGGATGGCTACCCTATTTGGCCCCTCTCTCTTCTCTTGGTGGTTACTTGTTCCAGTATTCACAATGATTTTCCCCATATTTCTGTGTAGAGAGTTGTAATGGCTTGTGTTTATCTCACACACATGCACTCTGGATATAGTATATTGAACACTACTATATGTATAACGTGTATAAGCTATGATGGCTTGAGGTTCCTTAATTGGTGTATGGGTTGTGACGACTTGAGGTATAATTCCCATTGTATGATACACATTATATGGGATGTGGTGGATCCTATAAACTACCATGTTACTTTTTTGTTATGTGTATGTGGTGGTGTGTTTCATTAGGTTCATGTGGTGGTGCTTCACCCATGTGTCCATGGGATAGCCCTTTTGGAGTGAGACGATAAAGACATGCGATGTTGGTGGAAATAAGAAAACTATCGTGGAAGTGGTAGTTGCGTACCCCTTATAATATTTTTTATTTATATGATTTTGTAAGAGATACATGGTGAGAGTATACATGGGGAGGCATGAAACTTAGCATACCTTTTTAGGTGATGAGTTAGTTTCACTTGTTGTTCACTATTCTTTAACATGATTTATTTACCTATTTCACGAGAGGCTCTATGGAGGATCCTAATGAGTATAATATTTTACTCAACCTACGTATTTATAAACCATTTTTTAGTTCAGTTGGAGTAGGTTGGATATCAAGCTGGTTACTACTATGTGGAGGTTTATGAGGAGCTGTTTGGGATTCATTTTCATTAACATCCTTACTTTTCACTTTTCCTTTCAGTTGTTATAGTTATTGAATGTCATTTCATATGTAAAATTTGGATTTTATTTTATATTGAAGTATGAGTAGGGGATAATTTGTGTATGTGTTATCTCTCTCTCTTTCAGATGTGTTCTCTTAGAAGGTGATGCCACCCATTTGTGTGTTTACTATACCCTTAGGGCTGGTTGCCAACCCGAGGCCTGTTGGGGGAAATAATTGTGCGTCCCTACCTCTCTTCTGCTATTTCCCGCCTGCTAAAAGTACACCTTATGGGGAGGGGGTCGTGAATTTTGGTGTAGAGTTGGATCTCCATTATTAAAAGTAGTGAGTTATAAACAGGTTTCCCCATGTTTATCTCTTTAATTTTTGTACTTTTGATTTGTTAGTCTTTTTATTCACGTTTTAGACTTCTAATAATAGAATTAATTATCTTAGTCAAATCCATAGGATGAATGAAAGGTTTTCTCCCTATCTCCAATGAATGTTAATATTTTTTATATTAAAAAATGGAAGTTTTAAATTGATTTTCAATTTCCTAGTACACCATGTGTTTATAAATTTATTTTAAGTTACCCTTATGATGGAAGTGTGTAATTTAAAAAGGAATTCTGGTCTTCAACAATAACATTCAATTGTTTCTTAATTTTTACTCGTAATTTCAAGTAATAGTTGAAATTCCAATTTTTGATAAAGTGATTCATGTTTAGTTTTGAATAAAAAATGCATGGTATGAAAATGTATTTTGACATTTTCAAATTGTTTCATGTTTTTATTTTTATACATTTATATAATTGAAAATTTATATAATTTTATAAAATTTATAGTATATTCTATTATACTAATATAATTTAATAATAATTTTTTAAAAGAAATATCAACTTTTTTATATTTATTCATTTATAAAATTGTATACTTTTATAAATTTTATAATATATCATATTAATATATATAGTTTAGATATAAAATTTTATTTATTATTTATACATTTATAGTTTTATAGATTTATAAATTAATATAAAATTATAGTTTTATTCGTAATAAATTATTACACCTTTATAATTTTAGAAATTTTACGTTTATATATTATAATTTTATACTTTTATAAAAATTTAAAACTATATAATTATATACATTATTTATATTTTATATCATATATGTACTTTTATACAGTTTTATAAAATATGAGAGAAGTCAATGAATGAAAGAGATATTAAATTTATTACCTTTAGTCTGGTGTAGATTTATCTTAATATATAATGATTGAAAATCATCTAATAATGATTGGAACCCACAAAATTTCCTTATAAAAATATAATGTCAGAAAAATATGGTTTAGGGAAATAAATGGGTGTTTAAGGATGAGATATGGGGTTTAAAAATGCTAAAACATAAGAAAAAAATATTAGTAGAGTATTTATGTATTGAATAAAATCAATCTCGTATAGTTAACACACATGGATAACTAATCATGGTTTTGATTTTTTAAAGATACATTACCCATTCATTGAACATACAATATTTTAAAATCAGTCTCATAAATTGTTTTTGATCCAAATACATTTTTAAATTTCTATTCCAATGTAATCATCCTATTTCATGTTCTGTGACAAACTGAAAATTTTATTCTGATATCATTATAATTTTTATCTTAAACATTTAAATTTTAAATGATTGATTTTCCATTTAAGTAATTAATAATTTATTTATAGGCCTACACCACACTAGTATAGTAATAGAGCAGGTTCATACCTGAGGGAGGGTGAGGAATGAGTTGGTGCAAGCTGGTCAGCTCCTAATTTTGAAGAAGCTCCACAAACTCAAATCCATTGCATCAAATCTAATCGAATTCTGGAAATTCCACTACCACCATTTGCAATGGCATTGAATCCAAGAAAATAGAACATGGACACATATCCTGTTTTAATACAACATTCAAGTAGATTCCAAGATTCTTCAAACTATCCTCTATTTTATTTCTCTGTAGATTTTATTTTTTAAAATTATATAAATTCAAGAATTCTAAAAGACACGTGTCCATCTACTGTCTTCCTTCCACTATTTATGATTTCAACTTTTAGTCAAATTATATGCATCATCATTCACCACAAATCTTTTATAGCCTAAGAAACATTCTCAATTTGTAGAAAAAATATAGTTTTACTCAATTAACAATCTTCCCTGAACTCATAAAATATTCAAAAACACTAGGAAATATTGTCACTCCCTATGATTCATCAGACTCACACAAATACCTAATTGATATGACCTAAATCGAGTAGTCAAAACCCAACACTATAAACCTTATTATTCCCATAGAACTATCTTCACCATTAACATAATAAATATTTATAATAACACCATGGAAATGAAATGTCACTAACTCTATCCAACCCATAAGATATCCATCATAACCTCACTCCCACAAATGGTGAATTATTGTTTAACCCCATTATAGCTTCTAAACATACTTTTCATCTAACATCACCTGCATGGTTTAAATTTGGGATTCCTCCAAAACCTCATCTTCCCTCTAACATGGTTTTAAATTCTAAGGGGATGAGTCTCATAAAAAAGATACAATAATAACTATCATCCTCATCAGCTTCATCTTATGAATAGTTATTATTTCATTTTGTTTCTTAAGACTCATCCCCCGTCTCTTTGGTATGAATTAAAAGGATAACACCTACCACTAGTAGAGTAACTTTTTTCCAAAATTCAATTACCCCATTACATCAAATAATGAAGAAATTATTTAAAACAGTAAAACATTGGGTTCCACATATTTTTGATCTCCTTTAGTGTATTTATTTAGGTAAATATTAATATTAATAAATAAAATTGGATTGATTTGAATAGAGAATATATGGATTCCAATCATATGATAAAAGATTATAAATACGGGGAAAATAGTTCTTCAAGATTGAAAAATATCATCCCTATGAATATTCTAAAATTCATTTTCTATTATTATGATATTTTTATTAAATAATAATTAGTCTGGAGGAGTTGGAAGAACACTAGACCTGTCATAGAATTGATCAAAATTATAAGTGTTGGAATAAACATGTGGAAAAATAAAATGTAGATAGTGATTTGGATAACACTAAATTTTATAGATTATATGGTATTATTACAAGTATGGAGAATGAATAGGACTATATCAAGGATGTGATTATAAGTGTAAATAATGATAAAGATTGTATTGAGGAAATGCCAATGACATTTGAAGTTGAACATCCTGATTTTAAAAAATTGTTTGAGAAGTTAAAGATTTGTGCAGTGAAATTATTGTATGATGGATACACTAATTATACAACATTTTAAACTATACTAAAGCAGTATAATTTTAAATCTAGCAACGGATGGAGTGAAACCATTTTTATTGAAATACTATCCCTCTTGAATGATTTAGTATGAGAAGATAATGATCTCCCTATCCGAACATATGATGATAAATGAATGCTACACTAAATGGGTATGATATATGAAAGAATACATTCATGTCTAAATGATGGTATACTATTTGAAAAGTACCAAAAATCACTTAAAGAATGCCCAAAGTGTTGTGATTATCGATAAAAGAATGATGAATGTGGTCCTATGAACGTTGTATGGTACTTTCTGTTGAGTCAATAAGGTTTTCCTTATGAATTTTCCATTCCTTCTTGTTTTGAAAATCAAAAACACCTTACATTTAAGAAAATATATATTTTACTTCTATAAATAAAATTTCCTTCCCAAAGAAATTTACCCCTACCATTTTTTCGTTGTTCATATAAATATTTTTCTTAAGTATAAAAATCGGCTTTATATGTAAATCCTCAGAATCAAATAATACTTAGATATGAAGCATTCTGTTTTAGGATCCAAAGTTTGGATACGAACTCTAATGAAGTTCCATTCCAAATTATGGATATGAACTCTAACGAAGTTTCATTCCGAATTCTAGATACAAACTCTCATGAAGTTCCACTCTGAATTCTAGATACAAACTCTAATGATGTTCCATTCTGAATTTGGGATACGAACTCTCATGAAGTTCCACTCTGAATTATGGATACAGACTATCGTGTTGTTCGACTCTGAATTATGATTACGAACTTATCTATGTTCTGACACTGAGTTCTATGAATTCAAACTCTGAACTCTTATGAGTTCTGAATCCAAATTCCCATGAACTATGACTCTCAACTTTGTAAGTTTTGGTTTCGAAAACTGGTGAAACCAGACTCCAAATTTCCTTGAAATCCAAACTCCAGATTTCTACAAGATTCCGGATCCGAATTCCAACAAAATAGAATCTGAATTCCATTTTGGTTATACTCCAAAATTTTATTTACTACCATTCAAAATATCAGTTTAGTTATGATTACATTTATTCTAATAAAAAATGATGTCATGCTTTCAGTTATTAACTAACCGTTGTTTGAGTGACACGTGTATAGGTCCCACCAAAAATAAAGGATAAATATGACTGTTGGTGGATGGAGCTGACCGTTGGAGCTTCTCCAATAAATAAGAGATCATTTGAAAATAAGCCCCAAATTTGACACAACTTTGATAACTGTGCTTACATACTGTTGAAGTGATTTCTAGAGAGAGAGACTCTTATCAACTCTCAAGATTTGTGCAGAAAGTTTGAACGACTAGTTAAAACTTTTCCTTGTGTAGATTTTCTTCGTGCGACTCTGATTTTTACTGTGTACAATCGAGGGCTTTTGGAGATAGAAAGATAGAGGTTCCAACACCTTGATGTTGAGAGATTCCTTACTGAGGAAGACAGAGGTGCCGACTACCTGATAGTTGAGGGCTTGTGGGGATAGCAAGACAGACTCCGATCGTCATATCGATTTATTACCCTAGTGTGGGTAAGATAGACTTTATTGAATGTATAAATCAAGGTACCTTTATCTATGGTTGTTGGATACCCTTCTCTTTGGGTTAAAAGAGTTATTGTTTGTTACTTGTAGTGTTACTACTTTGTTTTCCACTGTGCATTTTTTTATTGTTAAGGAAAGTATAACTTTCTTATACTTCCTTACTTATACTCTGATTTAGTTAGATTCTATACTTTTTTAGGTACAATCTTAATCTTCTTAACTTTTGTTAAGTTTCATTTCTAGAATCACTTTTCTGGAATTTAGAAAGTGATTAAAACTTATAGAGGTCTTGTGAATTATCTTTTTTAACCTTGTTAAACATAACCATCCTAAAAATTTCCTTAGGGAATTTTTAAAAGGTACAATTCACACCCTCCTGTATATGAGAATCTCATACTTATATATTAAATCCTATATTTTGTGTTATATAGTATATCATACTCAGTCACATACCATCATAATAATTTGTATCAGAGGATTTGGTTCAATATGAATTAATCTCATGATTATATTTAGATGAGAATTTTATGATAAACATTTTCAGATTTACATTTCCAGATTAATATTTTTCAAAATCTATTTTTTTTGGACTCATAGTTTGGATTCACGTTTTCTTAGAGATACTTATATTCTATATTTTCTTTCTTAGAATAGTTTCATTCATTACAAACATTTTCTACTAACATGTTTTTGTTGAAAGACTTTTATTAAATATGGAAGGATTCAATGTTGGTTCTATAGAAAACCTAAATCCAACGAGACCACCAATCATTGATGGTAATGATTATGAATATTGGAGAGATCACATGAAGGCATTCATTATCAACATTGGGGTTGAAAATTTTGTTATACTTACTGGTGGATACAAAATTCCTGATAAATAAGTATGTGCCTTTACAAATCAAGAAAAGCATGATTACAAACTAAACTATAAGGTACGCAATACTTTACTTTGTTCAATGACTAGAAATATATATAGCAAAATTTCTTCTTGTGAAGCAGAAAATTCTATATATAAGAAACTAGAAGTTACTCATTTTGGTACATCCAAAGTAATTGAGATAAGAAGATAAATTCATAGAGCTGAATATCATGGTTTTAGTTTTCCTTATGGAGAACCCATACGCAAATTACAATAGAGATTCATGACTATAGTGAATAGTTTGCAATCAATGGGAGAGAAAGGTTTAGATGATGAAGCCCTTGTTTACAAGTTCATCGACATGATGCCTAATGAGTGTGAATATAAAGGGAATGCAATTGATGAGAATAGAAAGGTTACTCAGATTACCCTTGATGAACAGTTTGGAACTCTTCTTCAGCATGAGACTAGAATGAAAAGAGATGCTGATATTCTGAAGAAGAAGAATGGAAATAGCGGTGGAGACTTTACTACTACTTCCAATCATATGAAAGCCAAGACTCCTGAGAGAGTTACTAGATCCAGATATAAGAAGTTTGTTATCCATTCAGAATCTAGTAGAAGTGAGTCCTCAAGAAAATAATTAGAAAATATTTCTCGAATGATGAAAAATATAGCATGACAGAGGAACTTTCAATATAAATACAAGAAGAAGTAACGGAAAGACAAGAGAGATATTGAAGTTACATGCTATGAATGTTAGTGAGCTGGACACATAAGAACTGATTACCCTATGCTCAAGAGAAAATAAAGAAAGGAAAGTCATTCTAAGAAAAATAGAAAAATTTAATACAAGTCCAAATCTTAGAAAGTGTTGAAAGACAATGACACATGGTGTTCCAGTGGTGGAGACTCCTCAGATTAATCTTCGGATTATGAATCTTCTGGACAGATTAATCTTGGTCTTTTAGCCAGGATACCTATTGATAATCATTGCTTGATGGCTAAGGTAAACAATGTTGAATCATTGACGAAATTTCTTTGAATTCTAATGATAGTAAATATTATAAATCTTCGGATGAAAACTCCTCTTCTGATGGAGATAATACTTTACCTACCTATGAAGAAGTGTCATGGTTTTACAAACTTCTTGAAAATGAGAATTCAAAACTAATGAAAAAATTCAATAAGTAAAATTCTAGGAATATTATTCATACTAAGGAAATATCAGATCATTCTAAAGATCTTGATAAGAAAAATGCTGATTTTGAATGTATTTCAAAAAGTCTCGAGGATGTATGTTCTGAGAAGAATAAACTTTCTAAAGATATAGAAAATTTAATTTCTAAGAAAGTTGTTTTCAAGCCTAGTTCTAGTTCAAATGTTTTTGATGACATGAACCTTGTTATAAAACCCAAATCCTAAATATTTTCTTTGATGAAGTGTTCATCAAACTTTACCCTAGGTAAGGAAAATTTTGATAAAATGTATTCAAAAATATGACCTCGAAGGAATAATTCTGGTTTTGGTTACAGAAGTTCTAAATTTTTTTATTAATAACTACTTTGTTCCTCAAATTTCCCCATTCTACGCAATGCGTCAGTGTGGTGGTCACTGGGCAAATAATTCTTCTAAAAAAACCCAATCATTAGGATTTCATAAGGATTAATTTTCTAAAAAGATTTGGGTACCCAAAAGTTTTCTTTATGAAATTTCCGGATCCATGCAATTCTGGATTCCAAAATCCTAACATTTTCTTATTTTTAGGAAAATAGGGAAAGTACCAACAATAATAAATGGTAAATGGATAGTGGATGTTCCTGGAATATGTATGGTAACAAAAACTATTTCTAAAATATTATCAACATGAAAGGAGGAAAAGTAACTTTCGGAGATAATGCTCAGGGAGAAATTATTGGTATATGTAACATTGTTCTTCTCGGAAAAACTAAAATTTCAAATGTTTTATTTGTTAAGGGTCTTAAGAACAACCTCATTAGTCTATGTCAGTTATGTGATGAAGGTTACCTTTTAAATTTTAGCAATGATAAATGCCTAGTACACAATTCCAAGGAAGAATTTATTCTTTCTGCCAATAGGCAAGAGGATTTTTACACAGTAAACATAGAAGACCTTAGGAGCATAGACTTACCTTTCTTTAGTGCAATGGAAGATCATTATTGGTTGTGGCATAGAAGGTTAGGACATTTTAACCTTAGGAACTTATGAAAACATTCTATGAATGGTTTAGTTAAGGATCTACCGGAGCTTAGATTTGATTCTTCAAATGTTTTTGACCCTTGTCAATATGGAAGGAAACATAAATCAAGTTTTAAATTAGTCGGTGAAGTATCAACAACTGATGCATTACAGCTAGTGCATATGGATCTTTTTGGTCCAACAAAAACTGGAAGCATTGGAGTCAAGTACTATGTATTTGTTCTGGTTGATTATTACACTAGATTTACGTGGGTCTGTTTTAAAGAAAAGAAGTCTGAATCTTTCTCTTATTTCAAAAGTTTTAGAGACCAAGTCAAAAAATGAGAAAAACCTTCCATTGAAAACTATACATAGTGATCATGGAGGAGAATTTCAAAATTCTGATTTTGAAACATTTTGTAGTAGAAAAGGTATTACTCACAACTTCTCCGCACCCAGAACACCTCAACAAAATGGTGTTGTTGAATGAAGAAATAGCATTATTCAAGATATAACTAGAACCATGTTGAGTGAGTATTCTGTAGCTAAAATGTTTTTGTTTTGAAGATGTAAGCACTACTTGTCATACTATAAATTGAGGTTTAATTAGACCTTTTCTTAATAAAAATACTTATGAGTTATGGAATGGTAGAAAACCTAGAATTTCCTACATTAATTGTTTTGGATGCAAGGTATTCGTTCTGAATACTAAATATAACTTACACAAATTCACATCAAAATCAAAGGAAGAAATTTTCTTAGGCTACCCCACAAATTCTAAGGCTTATAGAGTTTTCAACAGAAATAGTTGTACTGTTGAAGAAACAGTACATGTCAAATTTGATGAAACTAATTATTTTGTTTTAAAACAACCCCTACCTCCATCCTCTGATGTGTTTTCAAAATTTGATTATCAACCTTTGATAGAAAATAATTCTGATAAGGAAAATGTTCAAGAAGATTCGTCTGAAACATTTACCACATAAGATTTCCTACCCTATGTTGATGAATAAGTTTTATAAAACCCAAACCAGTTGTTTCTTAAGAATCATCCTAGTGATAATATCATTGGTGATGTGAATCAACCTATAAGGACAAGAAGTTCCCTAATAAATGAAGTAGAGCATCTAGCATTCCATTCCCAATTGGAACCAAAATGCACTGATGAAGCTTTAGGTGATTATGATTGGATTAAATCCATTCAATAAGAACTAAATAAATTCTAAAGGAATAATGTCTGGACCTCGGTTGAAAGATCTAAGGAAACTTCTATTATTGGAGTAAAATGGGTCTTCCGAAATAAGTGTGATGAAAATGGATTCATCGTTAGGAATAAAGCTAGATTAGTTGCTAAAGGCTATAATCAACAAGAAGGAATAAACTATGAAGAAAACTTATTCTCCTGTAGCTAGACTTGAATATATTCATATTTTACTTTCCATTGCAGCATTCTTCAATTTCAAGCTTTTTAAAATGGATGTAAAATGTGCTTTCCTTAATGGTTATGTTCAAGATGAAATTTTTGTTGAACAACCTCCTGGATTTGACAATACAAAATATCATGATCATGTTTTTAGACTTACCGAAGCTTTGTATGGCCTTAAAAAAGCCCCTCGAGCATTGTATGATAGAGCTATAATATTTTTGCTTCAAAATAACTATGTTAAGGGAAATGCAGATCCAACTCATTTCATAAAGAAATATTAGAAAAATGTTTTTATTGTTCAAATTTATGTTTATAACATTATATTTGGTTCGACTCAGCAATCATTTACTGATTCCTTTTGCAGATCTAATGAAATCTGAGTTTGAAATGTGTATGATGGGTGAGTTGACATTTTTCCTTGGTTTTCAAATTTCTCAAGAACCAGAAGAAATCTACATATCCCAACATAAGTATATTAATGATCTTTTAAAAAAGTATGGATATGACAATACTAAGAGTATAAATACTTCTATTGGTTCCTCAAACACACATGATCTTGATGAAGCTGGGAAACCACTAGATCAAACATCTTTTAGAGGTATGATAGGAAGTCTACTTTACTTGATATCTAGTCAGCCAGACTTGATGTTTGCAGTATTCTTATGTTCAAGATATCAATCCAATCCTAAGGAATCTCGTTTAAAGGCAGTGAAAAGATTTTTTCTCTACTTAAAGAGAACCATGGAACTTGGAATATTTTATACTTCTGGAAATGATTTGATCTTAAAAAGATTTTCAAATACTAACTTTAGTGGACGTAGAATCGATAGAAAGAGTACATCCAGAACATGTCTTTTCTTAAGAGATTCATTAGTTTCTTGGTCTTGCAAGAAGCAACACTCAGTAGCACTCTACACTGCTGAAGCTGAATATGTAGCAGCTGGAATATGTTTTGGATGCACCACACACTCACAGACTATTGATTGAGTTTTACTAAGACTCAAATTTTGTGTGATAACACAAGTTTCAATTCCCTTAGTAAAAACCCTGCACATCACTCCTGTGCAAAGCACATTGACATTAGGCATCACTTTCTTAGGGATCACACACTTAAAGGAGATATCATTCTTCAGTTTATCGAAATAGAGGATCAACTTGCTGATATTTTCACAAAATATTTACCCTCTGATAGATTTGAATACATTAAACAAAAGATAGGGATGATAACCATGAGGTAATATTCCATCATTAAATTCTTGTTAAAACATTTTTCCTTACAGTAATAAACTCTTTTTCATAGAGGCAGTACATCTGTTATGAAGTTTATTAAATTTTCGTAATAATGTTTTCATACTGGAAATTTTTTTAATGAAGTTTTCGTACTGGAAATTTTCGTAATAATGTTTTCGTACTGGAAATATTCGTAATGAATATTTCGTACGGGAAATTTTTGTAATGAAATTTCCATAATGAGAATTTTCATATTGGGAATTTTTGTACTCATACTTTTTGTAATAGAGTTTTTTTAATCAAAGATTTTGCAATAAACCTTTTTCATAATGAAATTTTTTTAGTCAAATTTTCTTCAAGAAGAATATCACCTATTACAAATAATCATCCTAGACAATCCGAAATGTATGATTTCCTTACTAATGTTTTTATAGTAATTTTTACTTGCTGGTAGTGTCCTTTGTTTTTAAAATTTTCCGGATTCATTTACTCTTTAATCCGAATGTTTATAAAACCTCCAAAGACAAGATTCAAGATTTCCTTGCGGGTATGTTTTTAACCGTCAGATCAGATCAGAAAGTTTTTCAACTATTTGATTGTTTTTGGAAGTTGAAAGGGAACCTCCATCACTTATAAAAAGGGGACCCCTAATGTTGCCCCACATCGATTTCAATGACCTCGCGTGTCAAAGCTCTGTCTAAGTTCTTAAAGCCTATTTCGAATCATTTAGTGCTCCTCCATTCCAAATGTTTGTAGAAGCCACTTCACAAGAAATGTCTACTATGAAACCAATCTCAGGTTTGTTAGTCTACAGGGAAAGGATGGTCCATCCGCACTTTTTTAGTAAGTATGATTCTTTTATTGATAAGAATATCAAGCTAAATGGGTGGGATGATTGCTGCATATCAAAGAAAATGGATCAAGATGTTGTTTGTATAGATTTTTATGTAGAATTTAATGTGTCTGTTTCCTTCTATGGAGAAGATGGTAGAGAAAAATTCTCTTTTAAGAGCTATGGAAAGACTTTCAAGCTTTCTTACACCAAGGATACAAGCTTGGTGGGCTTATCATATGATGGTGAAGCTGAATTTTGTTCACATACGTTATTGGATGTTTAGGGAAGTTTCAGAAATGTGAAGGAAATGGAATGTCTTGGCCTCAAAGATGACAAAACAACAAATATTTCCCAACTATCTACCAAAAACTGAATTTTATAGTTATGGGTTCAAGGTTTTTTCGTACCAATAATAGGCGACAAGGACATATTAAAGAAGAGTGATATTTACGTCTTGGATTTATTGGTAAATCTAAGAAAGATCAATTTGATGAGGCACATCCTTATTACAGTTCAGAACATCAAGAATGGGAATTTGAATGCTCAAATTATTATGTATCCTGCTCTTTTCTCCAAGCTTATTATTCAGTGTCTTGATTCTTTCAAGGTTGCTTGCACCTCCAAACTGAGAAATTGCAAGATGATGCAGATTAGTGATGGCACCTTAAAGATGATGAAAGTCGGTTTTTCAAAACATTCAGGTGAATTTTATGATCTGCCAGAGGAGGAGGCATAACCCGTTCTGGAAAATATAGAGAAAGCTGAACCATCCAAGAAGGCGGGTAAGAAAAAAAAGTTGAAAGAAGTGGAAGCTGAAGGTAAAACTCCCAAAGCTAAGGAAGCTAAATCCGCACCTCCCAAACTGAAGAAACAGAAAGCGTATCCGGATGAAGTGGTTCCAAAGTGGAGGGAAAATAAGGAAAAGAGGAAATAAGGGGAATCTCAGAACAATTGAGGATGAGTCCCCAAATCTTGTCACTCCGGGAAAGTGAGGCGAGTAAGAAGGTAAGAAAGATGGAGACAAAGAAGAAGAGAAAGAGAATGAATTATCTAAGGAAGAAAGCTATTAGAAGCACTTTCTTGAAGAAGGAGCAGATAAGGAGAAACCTGATGAAGACAAAATAGTTCAACTATCTGAAAGTGAGGAAGAATATCCTGATGAGGAACCCATTCCGAATGTTGATAAGGGTAAGCAAGTGCTTATGGACACCCCAGAAAACGATATCATAAGGAAGAAGTAATTTGGTGGATCTACAAGAAGAAGGATGGTGGAAATTGAAGAAGAACAATCCCTGAGCATGGTGTCTGATTCGGAATCATCATCACTAGAACATGATTTTATTGTTGAATCTTTGAAGAAGTTGGTGGATAAAATTTCGATCTTTTCTACCATAGAATCCAGATTCCATATGCTTCAACACAGTCTAAATAAAAAATCAGAATCTATATCAATGGTGACGGATAAGTGTGTGAAGATTGAGGGTGAGCATATAAATTTTCTTATCAATTATGATGTTCAAAGAAAATCATGCAACAAAATCACTCTATGGTCAAAGAAAATTGATGATGACATGGCAGAGTTTGATCAATTTCAGAATGTTGTAAAAGAAGCTTTTGAAACCAAGGATGCCAAAATGAAGAATCATCAGGAAAAGATGGCCCTTGAGCAAAATTCTCGGAATCAACAGCTGAGGGATCTGAATGGGAAGCTTAACTCGGTTGCTCAAAACTAGAAAGGGGAAAGATATCATTAGATTGAGATCGAAGAGAAGCCTGTGAAGAAGGATGAAATTATTAAGGCATAGTCTAAGGATTTGAAGGCTCAAGATGAAAGGATTAAAACCTTAGAAAAACAAGTTGAGGAGGACTAGAGAGACTTCAAGAATCTTAAAACCCTATTGAAGAAGTTAATCCCCAAGGAAAAGGTATACAAATAGCCCAATCCATTTTTTTGTTGGAATGTGTTTCCTTATCAAAATTATTTCAATTTGAATTAAATATTTGGTTGTTTGTATCTTGTGTTATTTTGTACTAATGTTTTAGTTACTATATTTGTTTTCCATTTTCTTAAATTCTTTTTGAAAATCACAATGGTGGAGAAGTAAAAAGATCTAATCAAAAGGGGGAGAAGTAAAAATCTAAAAGGGAGAATAATATTTCCCAAGTTAAGAACTATCCTTAAGTAAGGGGGAGTTTCTCATCCTGAAGTTTTTCATTCCCATGATAATGAAAACTCTATTCCGGAAATCCAGAATACAATCCTTAGAGTTTCAAAGCCTAAGGGGGAGTTAGTTGTATTCACAATCATCTATGAATCAAGGGAGATAAGATTTAATTTCAAAGTATAAATAAATTTTTTCTAAGACCTTATATTATTTTTCGAAATATTGTTTGTGATTTCCAAAAAGGGGGAGATTTTTGAGTCAATATGGTCTTCCTTATGACTTTTCCATTCCTTTTTGTTTTGAAAATCAGAAACACCTTACATTTAAGAAAATCTATATTTTAATTCTACAAGGAAAATTTCCTTCGCCAAGGAATTTTCCCCTACCATGTTTTCATTGTTCATATCAATAGTTTTCTTAAGTATAAAAATCGGATTCATATCTAAAACCTCAAAATCAAATAATACTTAGATATGAAGCATTCTGTTTTAGGATCCGAATTCTAGATACAAACTCTAATGAAGTTCCATTCCAAATTATGGATACGAAATCTAATGAAGTTCCATTCCAAATTCTGGATAAGAACTCTCATGAAGTTTCACTCCAAAATCTGGATATGAACTCTAATGAAGTTCCAATCCTAATTTTGGATATGAACTCTCATGAAGTTACACTCCGAATTATGGATACGAACTCTCATGTAGTTCGAATCTAAATTCTGATTACAAACTTATCTACGTTCTGACTCTGAGTTCATTGAATTTAGACTCTGAACTCTTATGAGTTCTGACTCCGAATTCCCATGAACTCTGACTCTAAACATTGTAAGTTCTGGTTCTGAATACAGGTGAAACCAAACTCTGAATTTCCTTGAAATTCAGACTCCAGATTTCTACAAGATTCTGGTTCCGAATTCCTAAAAAACAGAATCCGAATATCTCTTTATTATAGACTCTGTATTCTATTTTGGGTAGACTCCGAACTTTTATTTGCTTCCATTCCGAATATCAATTTAGTTATGATTACTTTTTTTTCTATTAAAAAATGATTTCGTGATTTCAGTTGTTAACTATCCATTGTTTGAGTGACACATGTATAGGTCCCTTCAAAATTCAAGGAGAAATATGACCGTTGGAGGAGGGAGCCAACCGTTGGATCTTCGCCTATAAATAGGAGATCATTTGAAAAGAAGCCACAACTTTGACATAACTTTGATAACTGTGCTTACATTCTGTTGAATTGATTTCTAGAGTGAGAGACTCTTATCAACTCTCAAGCTTCGTGCAGAAAGTTTGAATGACTTGTTAAAACTTTTCATTGTGCATATTTTTTTCATGCGACTCCGATTTTTGATGTGTACAATCGAGGGATTCCGGGGATAGGAGGACCAACGTTTGAACACCCTGAATTTGAGGTCTTCCTTGATGATGAAGAAAGAGGTGCCAACTACCTGATAGTTGAAGGCTTTTAGGGATAGCAAGACAGACTCCGATCTTTGTATTGAGGGCTTACCCTAGTGTGGGTAAGACAGACATTCTTGAAAGTATAAATCAAGGGACCTTTATCCAAGGTTGTTGGATAACCTTATTTTTGGGTTAAAAGATTTATTATTTGTTACTTGTAGTGTTAATAATTTTTTTTCCACTGTGAATTTTGTATTGTTAAGGAAATTTTAACTTTTGTATACTTTCTTACTTATACTCTAATTTAGTTAGATTCTATACGCTTTAAGGTAGAATCTTAATCTTTGTAAATTTTGTTAAGGTTTATTTCCGGAATCATTTTTCCATAATTTATAAAGTGATTAGAACTTATAGAGGTCTTGTGAATTATCTTGTTTAACCTTGTTAAACATAACCATCCTAAAAATTTCCATAGGGAATTTTTAAAAGGTACAATTCACCCCCCTCTTGTATATGAGAATCTCATACTTGTATATTCGATCCTACATTTGGTATTATAGAGTATATCATACTCAGTCACATACCATCGTAACACTTTCCTATCATTCCAAGGTTTAGGTGCCTATATTGAAGTGAGGGGACTATAAGGAAATCAATTTGGAACTCAGATATAAGAAATAAATATGGGAAAATTTGTCACCAGATAGACTGTCCTCAGTTGAAGAGAATTTATCACGAGTATGATGAAATTTGGAAACAAGGTGAGAAACCTTTATCTTGCGTTATCTACAGATGATGTAAGTCATTTTGGTTTTCAAAGGACATCTCATAGTACATGGCTGGTTATATTGATAAACTATAACTTTCCACCATGGTTTTGCATGAAATAAAAATACACTATGTTATCTATGTTTTTATTAGGACCAAAACAACTGGGTAATGATATTGATGTTTATTTGGATACTTTGATCAAATATTTGAAATTATAATAGGTTTTAGGTGTTATGTTGTATGATGCTTATGCAAATATATATTTCACATTGAGATCCATGTTGTATGGGGTGGTAAATAACATTCTATCTTATGGAAAATTTTCAGAATATAGCATTAAAATAACTAAATGGTGTCCCATTTTTTAACATTGTACATAGTCAATTAGGTTGAAACATTCATCAAAGACTATGTTTCTAGGAAATCAATTATTTCTCCCCTGAAGACCTAAGTACCGATATTGGATGACATCATTCAATGTGAGTTTAGAAGAACATACAACACCATCTTCACTAATAGGTGATCAATTGATTAAGAAATTATAATATATGAGAACTAATTTTGGAAGACCTTTTTTTGAAAAACCATGCAAATATAGGTTGGAAAACGAGATTAGTTTTTTTAAAATACCAAACTGGATTTTTCTATATGTCAGATATTTTATGGATGTTATGAACATTAAAAAATAAATGTGATGGTTTCATTGAAATGTTACAAAATGCACCAATAAAAAAGGATGAAATTAAGGGTAATATGGACATGATTTACATGGGAATAATGAAAGAGTTTGTAATACTGAAGGGTAAAAAAATGGAATTTCCTTTTTCCAATTGTTGACACTCTATCCAGGAAGAAGAGATATCTATTTTTAATTTCATGAATATTTTAAAAGTTTTAGAGGGGTATTCATTGAATAACTAAAAAATTATATCAATGAATAATTTAATTTTAAAGGGCCTGAAATCAGATGAATACTATGTTTTTATGAAATATATAATTTGCGTATCTTTATTTTTTATTTCTTCAAATAATTTATTTCATATATTAATCAAGATATGTTTATTTTTCAAATAAATATGCTGAAAAATTATAGACCTGACAAAATTTACAACTATAGAAAATGAAATTTCCATCATATTATTTGAATTAGAAATGTTCTTTTCACTAAAATTATTTGATATGATTGTTTACATGATGGTTCACTTTGTGAGAGATATTCGACTATGTATTCTTCTAATTTATAGATGGATGCACCCCATTGAGTGCTATATGATGATTTTGTAATGGTATGTCAAAAATCAAAGTTGAATATAAGGTTTTATTGCAAAGTTATATAATTTTGAGGAAGTCATTGAATTTTTTACCAACTACCGGTCCTCTATGGAAAGAATTTGTCTACCCAAATCTTGTCACACTGGGCTGCTTGTGGGTAAATGAATTTCTAGAATTTATGTTGTCACAATCAATATGACAGATCAAAAGTTGAACCACCATTATATTTTTCATAATAGTTTAGTGGTTTCCCCATATGTTGAAACCCACAAATAAGTTCTTAGGTTTTTGAATCAATAAAGGGATGAAATATGTATATAAAATACACATAATAAATAGTCTATAAGGTGGTTTGGAGATAATATTTTGAATTATTCAGAGGAAATTATAGATTCAATTTCAGAATGATATCAATGTATAGACATAGTAATAAGTGTGTATGTGTTATGATATAATGGTTATGTAATTAATGGTTATAATTTCTATAAAACTGAACACAATGAGGGAATTGCCCTAGAAAATAGTGGATTTACACTCGTGGATGAAGCAATGCTTGTTTCTGGTACTAAGGATTGAAATAAAATTTATGAAAATATGCTATATTTGGTATCATCAAACAGATATGAGAGTTGGATTATTCGAAATTCCAAGTACCTGATTTTCAATGAAAGTAGGTTGATAGTAGGAGTGATATTAAAATATAAGAAATAGGATTCATGAATGTGGATTTTAGTAAGGATGTGTATGAAGATAAACTATTTATAATGGAATCTCATGTAGTATAAGTATTTTACGTTTCATATCCCATAAACTAAAAGTGTTAAATTGTTCATTTCATGACTAAAACCACCGAAGGGTCAGATGAAAATTCAATTGAGGATGGCCCATTCATTGAGACGTAACAATAATTTTATAGAAGTCCCAATGTAGATGGAGTTTTGTTTGTAATAGTAGAACAATATGAATAGATTTTGAAACTTAATAGAGGGGTAAAATCCCTTCAACCTTTAAAAAAATATAAAGTTCAATAATTAGTTTTTATATACTTTTTTATATACATTACGTTACATCATGTTAATATCTATTCACTATTACATTTATATAATCTAAATTAAATATTAAAACACTTCTAATGATAATGACTCATTCATGTGCTGATGCTACCAATACTAAGGAAAAATAGGTTTCTCAACCTGTTACTACTCCTAGTGTAGAGGAACAAATGACCTTCTGCACATATCGATGCATTCAATCTAGACAAACAACAGATTTCTCAAACTGATGCTACTCTTATTGTAAAGGAATAATGACTATCTACATATTATGATGATGCTAATACATAAGAGAAATATATTGATGATATTGAGTCTGAGGAAATGGTAGATAGTGAAGAACCAATGTTGCAAAAAATAGGAGTTCTATAGTGTGATGGTGTTAGAAAATATTATTTAGGTGAAAATAAAAGGCATCAAATTTGAGGTTATATAGAATGTGTGTGGTGGAATATTAACCCCAAAAGGCCATGTTCTGTAATTTACTTAGGCTCATCACATAGAATGAAAGTCGATTGATGTAGATTCACGGTTCCATGTTTTCCCCATACTTAAGACACCAATTTGGGAAGAGATTATGATAACATTATGATATTATTTATTTATTTTACTAAAAATAATAATGATACATTGAATTAATCTTCATAAACCCTTTTAGAGTGAAATTATAGTAGATGAGTCCCATTATAATTATTTATTAATGCCTGTTGTAATGGATCAGAGAGGCTTTTACACAATTCTATTGTGATTTCACTTTAAAGATGATGAATAAAAAATTACCAGCACCCACCACTTATGTATTCACACCGGATAATCCAAGAAGCATGGGATGAATTTTATTGTTATCATGGGGAGATATCCTTTTAGGTATGTTTTAGACAGTAATAATTTGTTCAACAATAGATATAATAATCACTTGGATTGAGAAATTTTTATTAATGAAATAGAAATAAAGTTTTGAAAATAAGGAATGGGTAGAAAAACCAACATACCCATACTTTAAAGAAAGGATTGGGTTTTCATCACTTGAAAAAAATTGGTATGTATTTTAAATCTACTACAATACATTTTTGTAACATGAAACAAAGACATAATTATCTTCCTCTATTTATATACAAGTTGATGAATCCAAATAGAAAGTCATTGTGATCCCATGTCATGTGATATGGAAGGAGGAACATGTAAATAAAGATGAGATACTAATATTTTAAAATACACAAAAAGTGTAGGAAACATGTGTAATTATGAAATAATAAAATTTGTTTTTCATTAAATTACCATTACACAACAATTATTACTTAATTTAAAAAAATTAATCAGAATTAGGCATAGGAATCATGGACAATAGTACCATATGAACACCTACTATCAGTGGCATTAAAGAGGCTAGAACTCTATAGCCACGTCATAGGTGTGGGTTTTAGTGTGACACTCAATCATATTTTGAGAAAAGAAAACAATATAATGATAAAGATAAATAAATGGATGGGGTAAAAGAAAGATTAGATTCCCTTCAAGAAAAATTTCATTGGCAGTCTATGTTTCTAGAAAATGTTATGGGGGGAAGCAAAGATAACAACCAACTCACGAAAAACCACTGCATGAAGATCCAGCCCCAACGCAACAGTTTTGAGTCAATAAATATCCCTCAAAGTGTTGTCATAAATTATGTAATAACTATTTTCATATTTGTTTCTATGAAATATGATTTAGATAGACACTGATACCTTTCTTTTTCTAATATTATATAGGGTGAAAATGACTGTGATTTATATCTATCCAGACCCACCCCTCACCTTGTCGTGAGGGCTATCATGTTCAATATCTAAGAAGATAGTCTATATAACATCCTAATTCAAACAAGTCATTTGATAGTGGGGATTACCATAGCTCATGAGCCGAGCACCAAGTTACCTATTCTCCTTAATGAGGCAGATATTCATATGATTGAACAAGCTACTAGAACATTCATAGAATGATCGTCAAATTTTGTAATAAGAACATATCAATAAGGAGGTATTCCTTTCAAATTTATTTTTCAGGCTAAACCTTTAATAATTATAAAAAAACGTTTTAATTGATAAATGTTATTAACGATGAAAAAATTGTAACAACCCGAGATTTTATGATAAGTATTCTTTTTAATTTATTTGATGTTATGTGTTTTATGCTACAGCAAGATTATCTTATTCTATAAGCAACACCATATTAGCTTGCACTATACGCAACACTATTCTTGGATTATGTTACACACAATTTCAAGTTCATTTGATAGTAGTCATTCTATGCAACATTGAAAGTATATATTTATATATATATTCAACATATAAATAAAATATGGTTGGATTCTGTTATACAAAACAAAAAATGAGTCTTTCACAAAACGCAACCCTAACTTGGCTTGCATTACACGCAATCATGACCTACCTCGATAGCGTGTGTTGTACGCAATATCAGGTTTCACTAAACAACGATATATTGTTATAATATTATGGACAAGCCATTATGAATAGTATTAACTGCATTTTTTAATTTTATAACATTATTATTCATCGTACATATTTTCTAGAACATGGTATGAGAACAAAATAATTTTTTTTGATAAAATAAGTATTTTTAAAAAAATGCAGTTTTGCCGGATTTTGATGGCGCACCCACTTTAAATCTTGTTTTGACATTTCTATAAGTTCAATTTGACAAAATAAAATTCTTCATTGGAATCAGGATATAAATGTTTACTTTGGATAAAATTTTCCTAGTATTTTGAAAACTTTCATATTTTAATGAATAGTAAAAACACGCTATATTTTAATTAAAAAAAACTTTTTTCATCGCAATAATTTATATGGTTAGATTATTTTTTTAATTGGTTTTAAAGTGTAATTAGAATATATTTTTACCATTTAATATAATGTTGGTCATTGGAATTAATTTCACTTTGAAATTGGATATAGACAAGTATCAATTTTTTGATAGTTATTGTTTCTTAAAAACACGCTATTTGTTTTGATAACGGGAATTAATTTTAAAATTAATTATTGCCACTTCTATGTTTTGAATTTGAAAAAATAGACATAAATTTTTAATTTGGAATATCAAATAATTCTTAGGCTGAATTTTTGGTATTTTTCTGAAAAACTTCAATTTTCGATGAATAGTGAAACCACTTAGTGGCAGATAAAAAACTGACTTTTTCATTTAAATGAAAATTTACCACTTATGGGAATTTAATTTCAAAAATACGAGAGACATGATTAATATCAAAGACTAAAATGTGGTTCAATGAGATAAATATATTTTTTGGTGAATAGTAACTTTTTACTTTTATTTACCACGGTTAAAAGTATATAGGATAATTAAATGTAAAAATGATATTATTATTGCCCTAACACATGTCCTAAGTCTATTGGAAAATTGTAATTCTACCAAAAACAACATTAGGAATAAAATATGACCATTTAGGTCCACATGTATTAGATTAGGAAATTTATTATTAATTTATTTAAAGAAGTGTTAAAATAGTTAAAATCAAAGTTTAATAACTAAATAATTTTTAATATAGGGTTATACATAACATAAATTCTACTATAAATATTTATTAAAAAGATAAAAAGATTTACGACCAAATCGTAATTTATTTATAATTTTTTGACATTAAATAATTTAAGTTATTTATGACACAATGGTGAGGCAATAATTACCAAAATAATGAAATATTAGAATAATTGATATTATAAATACCCAAATAAATGTAATTTGATACTTTTTATGAATTTAAATAATTTTATAGGTAAATATGACATGTTATTATTGATTTAGTTAAATTTTTTAGAACTAATAATTCTGTTATAAGTTTCACAAAAATCAATTACCAAATAGTTTCAAAATTGACATAAAATAGATTTTAAAACAAATATTATATTATTAATTGTTATTTTATTCATAAAAATAAAAGGCTCGGCCAAATGACTTAGATAAGGTTATATATATTAATAATTAACAACTTGGGGTTCGTTTTGTTTGTTATAATATGTTTATTAACCATGTAGTGTAAGAAAACAGGAAGACACTGTAAAAGTAAAATTATTTAACTTAAAGTTAAATCTAAATGACAAGGTTAAAATAGAAACCTAAACTTGTCTAAATTCTATTGGATGAGAGTATTTAGACCCATACCCACCTTAGATTAGAAATAAATAAATTTTGAGCAATTAAAAAACGAATATGACTTTATAATAAAATAATATTTTTAGTTTTTCAATGGTGCCCCTCTACTCCCTTATAAAAGGGTACCCCTTCCCTCTTCTATTCACACCATTTTGAACCTTTATGCTCGTCCAAACCCTACCAATTTATCTTCTCCACTTACCTAGAAACATACTATAGGTCCTAGACTTATTTAAAAGACCATGTTTAGTGCCCTAAGAGGAGGTTAAGAAGAGGCACTTCGAAGAAGAGGTAATGTCTGTTACCGATTATTTCAACTTTATTTCTTCTTATAATTCTTCTTCATTAGTTGTTTCGTTATAAAGTAATAAAATCAGTATCAATAATATACTGATATGTTTTTATAAGTATGAAACAACACTATTTCACCATCTATCGATCCTACAGAAAACGAAATCACCGCGCGTGAGTACGTACGGAATACGGTCTCCATGCCGTGGTGTAATCTATTTTCCTCCACCACATTACTTGGATTGGTATAATTGTATAAATAATAAACTATATATTATTATTGTAAAGTGATATTGATTCTGAAATATTATACATACACTTCAATACAATTCCACGATCATGGGAATGATATCATCGCTTGTGCGTACGTACAGACTACCGTCTCCACAACGCGATGAGATTCATTCTCCATGTTAACCATTCCTAAATGATTATAAAGTATATATAATTAGTAGTCATGAAATATATGACATAATAATGATACTGGATTTATGTATATATATATATGTATGTCATCTACTTAATTCCATTGAATCCAATAAGGAAACGAAAACATCGTTCATGCGTACGTACGGCCTACCGTCTCCATGATTGGTGTATTTCATTCCATTTATCGATCTATCATATATATATGTATATTATGAATTTATATTACATATAAATCATGTTTTACACTTTTTAATTAATTAAATCAGGATATAGGTAATAATATCAAGAACAACAAGTCCAAACATGTAAGATAAATAAAACGATTTTACCCAAAACGCTACTTTAGCATGGAACTTACAAAAGAACGAGTAATATAAAGTCATAAGTGAACAATATATGATATAATAACAATGAATTTCATTCTGTAATAAGTCAATGACATTATTTAAGTCATTATACAGGAGTTTCAGATACATATGAAGCATATCAAACCTAAGGTAAGGGATAATTATTTCAATCTTGTTCTTATCCGAGATTGTTTATTCATAAGTATTTACTAGGGTTATTATTATCATCCATGTCCTTGTTTCCTAAAAATGGTTTCATGTTTGTTTAAAGTCATTTTTAACCATTTTTTACTTTTAATACATGGTATGTAAGCAATCATTCTTTAACCATACTAGGTACTTTTTGACTTTTCTGACCAAAGTACAAGAAGAATGTTATTTTTAACTTATATGGAACGAAAGGATTTTTACTTTTTTATAAAGCCATATTTTAAAAATGCTTTCTCCAAAATATTTCGTGACTATTTTCAAAAAATCCTTTTCTTTTAAAATTGCATGAAATTTTGCGAATAGAAACTGATTTTGAAGAAGAAAAGATATTTTCATCAAGAATTCATTTCAAGTGTTTTATCAAAACAATTTTTCATCTAAGATGATATTATTTTATTTCTGTATGTTTCAAGTATAATGTCTCTATGATTTAGATGGTTTCACTTTTCGTATTATGAAATGATATCCATTTCTTTTATATGGATTCTGTGATGATGGGTTGATGTTTATGAAACCCATTTTATTTATTGGGTTTTTCTGAATGATGTGTGTTTATTTTGTGGCACATATAAGAATAACTTCATTATGAGAATGGTGGGACATATATCTCCCTACAATTAATTGGGTAAAGATTTATATCTCATGATATAGACATGGATGGAACGATATGTTAATCTGGTTCAGTGTTATAGGACTGAAATGAGGAGTGAACTCGATTCAGAAAAGGGACTTTTCCCACTATGATGGTCTTGGAAGAAATGCCTTGGCTACTATGGAAATCATGACATGTGCTAAATGGTTTCCACAATTACATGTTTTATTCCCATTATATTTTATCATGATTGATGTTCCATTATGATATATGCCTTACGTACTTCCATGATTGATGTCTTTGCTCAAGATTTTGATGTTTAAATTTCATGTTCAAATTTTTTCTTTCAAATTTTTATGGATTGTTTTATGTTCACTATGTTTTCCCTTACTGAGCATTTGAGCTCACCCTTTATATGTTTTCTTTTCCCCATCATTTAAGGAAAGGTTTTAGGTATGAAAATAAAAAGGGGAAGATCTTATGGGTGATGTTGAAGATCTTTCACCACGATTAGAAGATTATATTCCAAGTTTCCAAAGACACTAAACTATTACGGTCCTTGTGTGTCTGTTTTTGTTATGTATTAAGTATTACGCAAAAGTAATGTAATGTACATGTACGTAAAGCTTTGGGTCTCTAAAGTTGGTATCAGAGGAAAGGTTTAGTCAACCTTTGGAAACTAGGATGCGAAAACTATAGTGAGATCCCATGAGATATTTCTAAGGTATGTCTAGGGATGTCCTTAAGCTTAAGTATAAGTATAGTTTATAGTCCTGGAATTACGGTAATGATATTAGAATTAAACCTAACAGGTTAGATGTAGAAGGTACTCCCCCTTGATTATGTTATTTTCTTTGTATGATTTTTTCCTCTCAGAGAACTATTTTTGTCTTTTAGTCAATGGAGGGAACTGAAGGAATTCAGTTAACATTGAATCCAATGGACAAATTGGTGACTATGAGCAACAAAATTGCGTAATGCCTAGAGAGAAATATATTGTGATTATTCCGAATCAGTCATCACGATATATGATTAACAAGGTGAAATTTAGTGGTATGCCTAATTCATAAAATAAGACGAAGATAGACTTTTATGCCTGTTCGCATGTTGAAGGGCATAAAGAAAGGAAGATTGAGATTTCTAAAGAAGGGAAGAAGAACCTTGAGGAATACCTCAAATGGAGGGACAGATGCTATATGTGTGGAGAAAAGGGTCATAGAGTGATAGACTATTATGGAGTTCAATGTCATATTTTTGGAGAACATGGGAATTACCCAACTAAATTGCCTGACCTAAAAAGTTACTTCTAAATAAAGGAAGTACTTATTCCATGACAATCATTGAAGAGGATGTATTGAAGTGTATATGTATTGGTATTCAAGAGTAATGTTGTTGAGGTACTTTTATGGTGTATTATAATATTTTTGTATTAGTCTATTGTGGTTTTCAATAATTTTATGGTACTGGTAACCATGAAAAGTGATTCAAATATTTTGGAAAGTAGATGATATGTGCATAATGAAGGGATAAGGAGAAAATGAAATGTTTGACAATATTCATGAGCTCATGATTGATATAAGAACTAAGTGATATCATGGTTTTAGTATATAGAATTTTTTGGACTTTGGTATGTGGAAAGAGATAACTTTTGACAGCATTCATGTTTTCACTAAGGTTAAATGGGTTTTTATTTTTTCAAGAGAATACATTATTAAGGTATTCACATGTTTGTAATTTGACCAACAAGATATATATTATGATATATGAGGGATAAATGATGGCATTCACGTGATTGTTATGTGACATTTCAAGTAATCATTTTCGTTATACTATGATCTTGGACCGAAATATTTTAAATAGGCCTAATGATTGGAATGAATTATGTTGGACATAAGTTAGTATTATTTAAGGATAGAACTTTTTTTCGATTTTATTGAAGGGATGTTATAGTGATGTAGTTTTAGAAAAAGGACAACCTGCAGGACGGGTGACAACCCATCGCCTCAGACAAGGCTATGGGAATCGAGCCCACAATTGATGTGCGACAGGTATTTAACTTCTACCACTGGCCTACAGGATGTCCCTGGTTAGTATAAATTAGTTTTAATTTTTTTAAGTGGTATGAGATACGAAGTATAAGTCCATTTTTTGAAACCATATACGATTAATCGACTTATGTATATTTAATAACTTTTGCTAACCATTTGTTTGAGACAGATGGAATGACCCGCCATTCTATCACATGATCTGCTAAAACTTCACGAATAACAAATTCAACTTCATTTCTTTAAGAGATGAAGTGGAAATTGTTCAAGGCACGAAAAATAGTGAGATTGAACCAAAATCATGTAATTATTTCTTTTAAATCATCAAATTTAGGGAAATAATCTTCAAAACAAAAAATGTTGTCCTAGTTCCCTCATATTCGATGAATCAAATGGTACCACAGATCATCACAAATCTATTGCTTTGTGATTGTTGGATTTTTCATAGCCAAGTTCTCTACAACTCTCCATCAGAACGTGATGGTTAGATTTTTCTTCCATATCCATATTTTCACCTATGTTCTCCTATGTGGAAACCAAGTGATTAGTTAATTTGGGTAACCGTTTCATTTCATACATTAGTTTTTAATGTTAAGTGTTGGTATTTAATTTTATGATGTGGGTTTCAATTAAAGAAACAATCATGTAGAAAACCATGTATAACCCCGATGAATTTTGAGGGTGAAATTTATTTTAAGGGGGGTAGAATGTAACAACCAATGATTTTATGATAAGTATTCATTTTTATTTATTTTATGTCATGTGTTTTAAACTACACCAAGATTATCTTGTGCTATACAAAACACTGTATTAGCTTGCAGTATACGCAAAACTATTCTTCGACTGTGTTACAAACAATTTCAAGTTCGTTTGATAGTATTCATTCTACGCAACATTGAGAGTATATATATATATATATATTCAACGTATATATTAAATATGGTTGGATTTATTTATACGAAAGAACAAAGGAGTCTTGCATATTAAGCAACCCTGACATTGCTTGCATTACACGCAATCACGACCTTTCTCGATAGCGTGTGTTGTACGCAATATCAGGTTTCACTAAACAACGATATATTATTATAATATTATGGACAAGCCGTTATAAATAGTATTAACTAAATTTTTTAATTTCATAACATTATTATTCATCATACATTTTTTCGAGAACATGGTATGAAAACAAAATAATTTTTTTGGATAAAATAAGTATTTTTCAAAAAATAAAGTTTTTCCGCCTTTTGATGGCGCACCCACTTTAAATAATGTTTTGACATGTCTATAAGTTCAATTTGGAAAAATAAAATTCTTCTTTGGAATATAAACAAGTATCAATCTTTTGATAGTTATTGTTTCTTAAAAACACGCTATTTGTTTTGATAATGGGAATTAATTTTAAAATCAATTAATTTCACTTATATGTTTTGAATTTGAAAAAATAGACATCAATTTTGAATTCGGAATATAAAATAATTCTTAGGATGAATTTGTGGAATTTTTCTGAGAAACTTCAATTTTCGATGAATAGTGAAACCACTTAGTGGTAGATAAAAAACTGACGTTTTCATTTAAATGAAATTTTACCACTTCTGTGAATTGAATTTTGAAAATCTGAGAGAAACGGTTAGTATCAAGGACTAAAATGTGGTTCAATGAGATGAAAATATTTTTTGGTGAATAGTATCTTTTTACTTTTATTTACCACGGTTAAAAGTAAATATGATAATTAAGGGTAAAAATGATATTATTATTACCGTAACACATGTCCCAATTCTATTGGATAAGTTTAATTCGACCAAAAACAACCTTACGAATAAAATATGGCCATTTAGGTCCACTTGGAATAGATTAGGACATTTATTATTAATTTATTTAAAGAAGTGTTAAAATAGTTAAAATCAAATTTAATAAATAGATAATTTTTAATATAGGGTTATACATAAGATAAATTAGACTATAAATATTCATTAGAAAGATAAAGAAATTTATTACCTAAAGGTATTTTATTTATAATTTTTCCAAAGTAAATAATTTATGTTATGTATGACACAATGGTGATGCAGTAATTACCTAAATAATGAAATATTAAAATAATTGATATTATAAATACGAAAATAAATGTAATTTGAGACTTTTTATGAGTTATTCTAATTTTATAGGTTAATATGACATGTTAGTATGGATTTAATTAACTTTTTTCGAACTAATAATTCTCTTATAATTTTCACAAAAATCAATTACCAAATAGTGTCAAAATTGACATAAAATAATTTTTAAAACAAATATTATATTATTAATTGTTATTTTTATTCCTAAAAATCTAAAGATCGGCCAAATGACTTAGATAAGGTTATATATATTAATAATAAACAACTTGGGGTTCTTTTGGATTTTTATAGTATGTTTATTAACCATATAGTGTAAGAAAACAAGAAGACACAGTAAAATTAAAATTATTTAACTTAAAGTTAAATCTAAATGATAAGGTTAAAATAGAAACATAAACTTGTCTAAATTCTATTTTATGAGAGGATTTAGACCCATCCCCACCTTAACTTCTATATAAATCAATTTTGAGCTATTAAAAACTGAATATGACTTTATAATAAAATAATATGTTTCGTTTTTCTAAAGGTGCCCCTCTCCTCCCATATAAAAGGGAACCCATTCCCTCTTCTCTTCACACCATTTTGAGCCTTGATTCTCAGAAAACCCCTGCCATTTTCTCCTCTACACTTCCCTAGAAACATACAATAGGTCCTGATCTTCTTCAAAGACCATATTTAGTGCCCAAAGAGGAGGTTAAGAAGAGGCTCTTCAAAGAAGACGTAATGTCCATTACCGATTATTTCAACTTTATTTTTTCTTATACTTATTCTTATTTAGTTGTTTCATTATGAAGTAATAAAATCAGTATCAATAATATATTAATATGTTATTATAAGTATGAAACAACCCTATTTCACCATCTTTCCATCCTACGGAAAAAGAAATCACCGAGCGAGCGTACGTACAGAATACCGTCTCCACGCTGCGGTGTAATCTACTTTCAACCACCACCTTACTTGGATTGGTATAATGGAGTAAATAACAAACTATATATGATTATTATAAAGAGATATTTATTCTGAAATATTATACATACACTTCAATACAATTCCATGGTCATGGGAATGATATCATTGCTCGTGCGTGCATACGGACTACCGTCTCCACGACGTGTTGAGATTCATTCTCTATGTTAACCATTAATGAATGATTATAAAGTATATATAATAAGTAATCATGAAATATATGACATATTAATGATACTGGATTTATGTATATATATGTATGTCATCTACTTAATTCCATTCAATTCAATAAGGAAACGAAACAAACGTTAATGCATATGTACGGCCTACGGTCTCCATGAATGGTGTATTTCATTCCATTTATCGATCTATCATATATATATGTATATGCTGAATATATTTTACATATAAACTATTTTTTACACTTTTTAATTATTTAAATCAGTATATAAGTAATAATATCAAGAACAACAAGTCCAAACATGTAATATAAATAAAACAATTTTACCTAAAACGCTGCTTTAACATGGAACTTACAAAATAACGGGAAATATAAACTCATAAGTGAACCATATATGATATAATAACAATGAATATGATTCTGTAATAAGTCAATGACATTATTTAAATCATTATACAGGAGGTTCGAATACATATGAAGCATATCAGACCTAAGGTAAGGGATAACTATTCCAATCTCGTTCTTATCCGAGATTGTTTATTCGTAAGTATCTACTGGGGTTATTGTTATCATCCATGTCCATGTTTCCTAAAAATGGTTTCATGTATATTTAAAGTCCTTTTTTACAATTTTTTACTTTTGTTACATGGTATGTAAGCAGTCTTTCTTTGACCATACGAGGTACTTTTTGACTTTTTGGAAAAAAGTACGAGAATAATGTTATTTTTAACTTATACAGCATGAAAGGATTTTTATGGTTATATAAAGCCTTATTTTCATGAATATTCCTCCAAAATATTTCATGAATATTTTAAAAAAATCCTTTTCTTTTAAAATGTCATGACATTTTGTTAAAAGAAAATGATTTTGAAGAAGAAAGGATATTTTCCTCAAGAATTCATTTCAAGTGTTTTATCAAAACAATTTTTCATCTAAGATGACATTATTTCATATGTGTATGTTTCAAGTATAATGTCTCTATGATTTACATGGTTCCAATTTTCTTATTATTAAATGATATCCGTTTCTTTTATATGGATTATGTGATGATGGGATGATGTTTATGAAACCCATTTTATTTATTGGGTTTTTATGAATGATGTATGTTTATTTTGTGGAACAAGTAAGAATGATTTCATTATGAGATGGGTGGGACCTATATCTCCCTCCAATGAATTGGGTAAAGATTTATATCTCATGAGATAGACATGGCTGGAACAATAAGTTAATCCGGTTTAGTGTTACAGGACTGAAACGATGAGTTAACTCTATTCAGAAAGGGACTTTGTCCACTAAGATGGTCTTAGCAGCAATGCCTTCGCTACTATAGAAATCATGACATGTGTTAAATGGTTTCCACAATTACATGTTTTATTCCCATTATATTTTATCATGATTGATGTTCCATTATGATATATGCCTTACGTACTTCCATGATTTATGTCTTCGCTCAAGATTTCGATGTTTAAATTTCATGTTCAAGTTTTTTCTTTTAAATGTTTATAGATTGTTTTATGTTCAATATGTTTTCCATTACTGAGCATTTGATCTCACCCTTTATATGTTTTCTTTTACCTACGATTTAAGGAAAGGTTTAGGTAAGAAAACAAAAAGGGGAAGATCTTATGGGAGATGTTGATGATCTTTCACCATGATTAGAAGATTATTTTCCGAGCTTTCAAATACAATAAACTGTTACGATCCTTATGTTTCTGTTTTTTTTATTTATTAAGTATTTTGCAAAAGTAATGTAATGTCCATGTACTTCGAGCTTCGGGTCTCTACAGTTGGTATTAGAGTAAAGGTTTAGTCAACCTTTGGAAAATAGGATACGAAAACTATAATGAGATCCCTAGAGATATTTTTAAGGTATATCTAGGGATGTACCTAAGGCTAAGTATAAGTATATGTTATAGTCCTAGAATTACGGTAATGATATTAGAATTAAACCTAAGATGTTAGATGTCGAATGTACTCCCCCTTGATTATGTTATTTTCCTTGTATGATTTTTGCCTCTCACAAAATTATTTTTGTGTATTAGTCAGTGGAGGGAACCAGAAGGAATTCGGTTAACATTTAATCCAATTGTAAAATTTGTGACTATGAGCAACAAAATTGCGTAATTATTAGAGAGAAAGATATTGTGATTATGCCGAATCAGTCATCGTGATATATGATTAACAAGGTGAAATTTAGTGGTATGCCTAATTCATCAAATAAGAGGAAGATATACATTTATGCATGTTCGCATGTTGAAGGGAATAAGGAAAGAAAGATTGTGATTTCTAAAGAAGGGAAGAAGAACCTTGAGGAATACCTTAAATGGAGGGACAGATGTTATCTGTGTGCGGAAAAGGGTCATAGAGTGACAAAATCAAATGGAGTTCAATGTCTTTTTTATGGAGAACATGGGTATTACCCAACTCAAAGCCCTGACCTAAAAAGTTACTTCTAAATGAAGGAAGGACTTATTCCATGAAAATCATTGAAGATGATGGATTGAAGTGTTTTTGTATTGGTATTAAAGAATAATTTTGTTGAGGTTCTTTTATGGTGTATTAGAATAATTTTGTATTAGTCTATTGTGGTTTTCAATAATTTTATAGTACCAGTAACCATGTAAAGTGATTCAAATATTTTGGAAAGCAAATGATATGCATATAATGAAGGGATAAAGAGAAAATGAAATGTTTGAAAATATTCATGATCTCATGATTGATATAAGGACTAAGTGATATCTTGGTTTTATTATATAGAATTTTTGGGATTTTGGTATGCGGAAAGAGTTAACTTTTGACAGCATTCATGTTTTTACTAAGGTTTAATGGGTTTTTATTTTTCAAGATAATATAAGAATAAGGTATTCACATGTTTGTAATTTGACCAACAAGATATATCTTATGATATATGGGGGATAAATGATGGCATTCACATGATTGTTATGTGACATTTCAGGTAATCATTTTCATTATACTATGAGCTTGGACCGAAATATTTTAGATAATCCTAAAGATTGGAATGGATTATGTTGGACATAAGTTAGTATTATTTAGGGATCTAACTTTTTTTCGATATTATTGATGGGATGTTATATTAATGTAGTTTTAGAAAAAGGACAACCTGTAGGACGGGTGATAGCCCATTGCGTTGGACAAGGCTGGGGGAATCAAACCCACAACCGATGTGCGACAGGTCTTTATCGCCTAGCACTGGCCTACAGGATGTCCCTAGTTAGTATAAATTAGTTTTAATTTTGTAAGTGGTATGAGATAAGAAGTATAAGTCCATTTTATGAACCATATACAATTAATCGACATATGTATATTTAATAACTTTTTCTAATCTTTTGTTTGAGACAGATGGGATGACCCATAATTCTATCACATGATCTGCTAACACTTCATGAATAACAAATTCAACTTCATTTCTTTAAGAGATGAAGTGGAAATTGTTCAAGGCACGAACAATAGTGATATTCAACCAAAATCATGTAAGTATTTATTTTAATTCATCAAATTTAAGGAAATGATCTTTAAAACCAAAAATGTTGTCCTAGTTACCCCATATCCGATGAATCAGATGTTACCTTAGATCATATCAAATCTATGGCTTTGTGATTGTTGGCTTTTTCATATCCATGTTCTCTACCACTCTCCATCCGAACTTGATGGTTAGATTTTTCCTTCATATCCATATATTCACCTATGTTCTCCTATGTGGAAACCAAGTGATTAGTTAATTTGGGTAACCGTTTCTATTTATACTTTAGTTTTTAAAGTTATGTTTTGGTATTTCATTTTACGATGTGGGTTTCAATTAAAGAAACTTTCAACTCGAGAACCATGTATAACCCCGATGAATTTCGAGGGAGAAATTCATTTTAATGTGGGTAGAATGTGACAACCCGAGATTTTATGATAAGTATTCTTTTTAATTTATTTGATGTCATGTGTTTTATGCTACACCAAGATTATCTTGTACTATACAGAACACCGTATTACCTTGCACTATACGCAACACTATTCTGGGATTGTGTTACACACAATTTCATGTTCATTTGATAATAGTCATTCTATGCAACATTGAGAGTATATATATATATTTAACGTATAAATGAAATATGGTTGGATTCTGTTATACGAAACAACAAAGGAGTCTTGGACAAAATGAATCCCTGACTTGGCATGCATTACACACAATCACGACCTTCCTCGATAGCATGTGTTGTACGCAATATCAGGTTTCACTAAATAATGATATATTTTTATAATATTATGGACAAGCCATTGTGAATAGAATTAACTACATTTTGAATTTTATAACATTATTATTCATCTTACATATTTTCAAGAAAATGGTATGAGAAAAAAATAAATTTTTCGGATAAAATAAGTATTTATAAAAAATGCAGTTTTCCACCTTTTGATGGTGCACCCACTTTAAATCTTGTTTTGACATGTCTATAAGTTAAATTTGAAAAAAATAAAATTCTTATTTGGAATCAGGATATAAAAATTTACATTGGATAAATTTTTCATATTATTCTGATGACTTTCATAATTTAATGAATAGTAAAACACGCTTTATTTTATTTAAAAACAACTTTTTCAATCACAATAATTTATATGGTTAGATTATCTTTTTAATTGGTTTTAAAGTGTAATTAGAATATATTTTTACCATTTAATCTAATGTTGGTCATTGGAATTAATTTCACATTGAAATTGGATATAAACAAGTATCAATCTTTTGATAGTTATTGTTTCTTAAAAACACGGTATTTGTTTTGATAACGGGATTAATTTTAAAATTAATTAAGGCCACTTATATGTTTTGAATTTGGAAAAATAGACAACAATTTTTAATTCGGAATATCAAATAATTCTTTGGCTTAATTTTTGGTATTTTTCTGAAAAACTTCAATTTTCGATGAATAGTGAAACAACTTAGTGGTAGATAAAAACTGACTTTTTCATTTAAATGAAATTTTACCACTTCTGTGAATTGAATTTTGAAAATTTGAGAGACATGGTTAATAGCAAGGACTAAAATGTGGTTCAATGAGATGAAAATATTTTTTTTGGTGAATATTAACTTTTTACTTTTATTTACCACGATAAAAAGTAAATAGGATAATTAAGGGTAAAAATGATATTATTATTTCCCTAAAACATGTCCTAATTCCATTGGATAAGTGTAATTCGACAAAAAATAACCTTAGGAATAAAATATGACCATTTAGGACCACTTGGATTTGATTAGGGCATTTATTATTAGTTTATTTAGAGAAGTGTTAAAATAGTAAAAATCAAAGTTTAATAACTAAATCATTTTTAACATAGGGTTACACAAAAGATAAATTAGACTATAAATATTCATTAGAAATATAAATCGATTTCATATGTAATGGTATTTTATTTATAATTTTTATATGTTAAATAATTTCAGTTATTTATGACATAATGGTGATGCAGTAATTACCAAAATAATGAAATATTAAAATAATTGATATTATAAATACCCAAATAAATGTAATTTGAGACTTTTTATGAATTCCTCTAATTTAATTGGTTAATATCACATGTTAGTATTGATTTAATTAACTTTTCTCTAACTAATAATTCTGTTATAATTTTCACAAAAATCAATTACCAAATAGTGTTAAAATTGACATAAAATAGTTTTTAAAACAAATAATATATTATTAATTGTTATTTTATTCCTAAAAATCTAAGGTTCATCCAATTGACTTAGATACGGTTATATATATTAATAATAGACAACTTGGGGTTCGTTTGGATGGTTATATTATGTTTATTAACCATATAGTTTAAGAAAACAAGAAGACAGGGTAAAAGAAAAATTATTTAACTTAAAGTTAAATCTAAATGATATGGTTAAAATAGAAACCTAAACATGTCTAAATTATATTATATGACAGGATTTCGACCCATCCCCACTTTATCTTTGAAATAAATCAATTTGGAGCTATTAAAAACTGAATATGACTTTATAATAAAATAATATTTTTAGTTTTCTCAAAGGTGCCCCTCTCCTCCCTTATAAAAGGGAACCCCTTCCCTCTTCTCTTCACACCATTTTGAGCCTTGATGTTTGGCCAAACCCTTCCAATTTCTCTTATACAATTCCATAGAAACATCGTAGAGGTCCTGGTCTTCTTCAAAGACCATCTTTAGTTCCCTAAGAGGAGGTTAAGAAGAGGCGCTTCAAAGAATAGGCAATGTCCGTTACCGATTCTTTCAACTTTATTTCTTCTTCTACTTCTTCTTCTTTAGTTGTTTCATTATGAAGTAATAATATCAGTATCAATCATATACTTATATTTTATTATAATTATGAAACAAACCTATTTCACCATCTATCCATCCTACAGAAAACGAAATCACCGCTCCTGCGTACATACAAAATACCGTCTCCACGCCGTGGTGTAATCCATTTTCCACCACCACCTTACTTGGATGGGTATAATGGTTTAAATAAATAACTATATATGATTATTGTAAAGTTATATTGATTATGAAATATTATACATACACTTCAATACAACTCCACCATCTTGGAAATGATATCATCGCTCGTGCGTGTGTACGGACTACCGTCTCCACGATGCGATGAGATTCATTCTCCATGTTAACCATTACTGAATGATTATAAAGTATATATAATAAGTAATCATGAAATATATGACATAATAATGATACTGGATTTATGTACATATACATGTATGTCATCTACTTAATTCCATTCAATTCAATAAGGAAACGAAAATAGCGTTCATGCGTACGTAAGGCCTACCGTCTCCATGAACGGTGTATTTCATTCCATTTATCGATATATCATATATATATATATATATGTATATTCTGAATATATATTACATATAAATCATTTTTTACACTTTTGAATTAAGTAAATCATTATATAAGTAATAATATCAAGAACAACAAGTCCAAACATGTACGATAAATAAAACGATTTTACCCAAAACGCTGCTTTAACATGGAACTTACAAAATAATGGGTAATATAAAGTCATAAGTGAACCATATACGATATCATAACAATGAATATGATTCTGTAATAAGTAAATGAAATTATTTAAATCATTATACAGGAGGTTCGGATACATACGAAGCATATCAGACTTAAGGTAAGGGATAACTATTCCAATCTAGTTCTTATCCGAGATTGTTTATTTGTATGTATCTACTGAGGTTATTGTAATCATCCATGTCCATGTTTCCTAAAAATGGTTTCATGTATGTTTAATGTCCTTTTTAAAAAAAATTTACTTTTGATACATGGCATGTATGAAGTCTTTCTTTAACCATACAAGGTACTTTTTGACTTTTCCGACAAAAGTATGAGAAGAATGTTATTTTTAACTTATACGGCATGAAAGGAATTTTACGGTTCTATAAAGCCTTATTTTCATGAAGCTTCCTCCAAAATATTTCATGACTATTTTCAAAAAATACTTTTCTTTTAAAATTGCATGACATTTTTTGAAATGAAAATGATTTTGAAGAAAAAAGGATATTTTCCTCAAGAATTCATTTCAAGTGTTTTATCAAAACCATTTTCATCTAAGAGGACATTATTTCTTATGTGTATGTTTCAAGTATAATGTCTCTATGATTTACATGGTTTCACTTTTCTTATTATTAAATGATATCCATTTCTTTTATATGGATTATGTGATGATGGGATGATGTTTATGAAACCCATTTTATTTATTGGGTTTTTATGAATGATGTATGTTTATTTTGTGGCACAAGTAAGAATGATTTCATTATGAGATGGGTGGGACCTATATCTCCCTACAATGCATTGGGTAAGGATTTATATCTCATGAGATAGATATGGCTGGAATGGTAAGTTAATCTGGTTCAGTGTTACAGGACTGAAACGAGGAGTGAAATCGATTCAGAAAGGGACTTTTTCCACTAAGATGGTCTTAGTAGTAATGCCTTGGATACTATGGAAATCATGACATGTGCTGAATGGTTCCCACAATTATATGTTTTATTCCCATTATATTTTATCATGATTAATGTTCCATTCTGATATATTCCTTACGTACTTCCATGATTTATGTCTTTGCTCAAGATTTTGATGTTTAAATTTCATGTTCAAGTTTATGCTTTTAAATGTTTATGGATTGTTTTATGTCCACTATGTTTTCCCTTACTGAGAATTTGATCTCACCCATTATATGTTTTCTTTTCCCTAGTATTTAAAGAAAGGTTTTAGGTGAGAAAACAAAAAGGGGAATATCTTATGGGAGATGTTGATGATCTTTCACCATGATTAGAAGATTATATTTTGAGCTTCCAAAGACACTAAATTATTACGGTACTTATGTGTCTGTTTTTGTTATGTATTAAGTATTCCACAAAATTAATGTAATGTCCATGTACGTCAAGCTTTGGGTCTCTACAGTTGGTATCATTGGAAAGGTTTAGTCAACCTTTGGAAACTAGGATGTGAAAACTATAGTGATATCCCTAGAGATATTTCTATGTTATGTATAGGGATGTCCCTAAGGATAAGTATAAGTATAGGTTATAGTCCTAGAATTACGACAACGATATTAGAATTAAACCTAAGATGTTAGATGTCGAAGGAACTCCCCCTTGATTATGTTATTTTCCTTGTATGATTTTAGCCTCTCACAGAATTATTTTTGTGTTATAGTAAATGGAGGGAACAGAAGGAATTCGGTTATCATTGAATCCAATGAAAAAATTGGTGACTATGAGCAACAAAATTGTGTAATGCCTAGAGAGAAACATATTGTGATTTTTCTGAATCAGTCATCACGATATATGATTAACAAGGTGAAATTTAGTGGTATGCCTAATTCATCAAATAAGAGGTAGATAGACTTTTATGCATGTTCGCATGTTGAGGGGCATAAAGAAAGGAAGACTGAGATTTCCATAGAAGGGAAGAAGATCCTTGAGGAATACCTCAAATGGAGGGACATATGTTATCTGTGTGGAGAAAAGGGTCATAGAGTGACAGACTGTTATGGAGTTCAATGTCATATTTGTGGAGAACATGGCCATTACCCAACTCAATGCCCTGCCCTAAAAAGTTACTTCTAAATCAAGGAAGGACTTATTCCATGACAATCATTAAAGAGGATGGATTGACGTGTTTATGTACTGGTTTTCAAGAATAATGTTGTTGAGGTACTTTTATGGTGTATTAGAATATTTCGATATTAGTATATTGTGGTTTTCAATAATTTTATGGTACCAGTAACAATTAAAAGTCATTAAAATATTTTGGAAAGCAGATGATATGCACATAATGAAGGGATAAGCAGAAAATGAGATGTTTGACAATATTCATGAGCTCATGCTTGATATAAGTACTAATTGATATCATGGTTTTAGTATATAGAATTTTTGGGATTTTGTTATGTGGAAAGAGTTAACTTTTGACAGCATTCATGTTTTCACTAAGGTTAAATGGGTTTTCATTTTTTTAAGAGAATACATGATTAGGGTATTCACATGTTTGTAATTTGTCCAACAAGAAATATCTTATGATATATGGGGGATAAATGATGGCATTCAAGTGATTGTTATGTGACATTTCAAGTAATCATTTTCATATTACTATGAGCTTGGACCGAAATATTTTAGATAAGCATAAAGATTGGAATGGTTTATGTTGGAAATAAGTTAGTATTATTTAATGATCGATCTTATTTTCGATATTATTGAGGGGATGTTATAGTAATGTAGTTTTAGAAAAAGGACAACCTCTAGGATGGGCGACAACCCATCACGTCAAACAAGGCTATGGGAATCGAACCCACAACTGATGTGAGATAGGCCTTTATCGCCTACCACTGGTCTACCGGATGTCCCTAGTTAGTATAAATTAGTTTTAATTTTTTAAGTGGTGTGAGATATGATGTATAAGTCCATTTTTGGAACCATATACGATTAATCGACTTTTCTATATTTAATAACTTTGACTAACCTTTTGTTTGAGACAGATGGAATGACCCGTCATTCTATCACATGATCTGCTAAGACTTCACGAATAACAAATTTAACATCATTTCTTTAAGAGATGAAGTGGAAATTGTTAAAGGCATGAACAATAGTGAGTTTGAACCAAAATCATGTAAGTATTTATTTTAATTCATCAAATTTAGGGAAATGATCTTCAAAACCAAAAATGTTGTCCTAGCTCCATCATATCCGATGAATCAGATGGACCCTTAGATCATCACAAATCTATGGCTTTGTGATTGTTTGATTTTTCCTAGCCATGTTATCTACCACTCTCCATCAGAACATGAGGGTTAGATTTTTCTTCCATATCCATATTTTCACCTATGTTCTCCTATGTGGAAACCAAATGATTCGTTAATTTGGGTAACCATTTCGTTTCATACATTTTTTTTAAATTTAAGTTTTGATATTTCATTTTATGATGTGGGTTTCAATTAAAGAAACTTTCATGTAGAAAACCATGTATAACCCCGATGAATTTTGAGGGAGAAATTCCTTTTAAGGGGGGAAGAATGTAACAACCTGAGATTTTAGGATAAGTATTATTTTTAATTTATTTGGTGTCATGTGTTTTATGCTACACCAAGATTATCTTGTGCTATACCCAACACCGTATTAGCTTGGAGTATACGCAACAATATTCTTGGATTGTGTTACACACAATTTCAAGTTCGTTTGATAGTAGTCATTCTATGCAAAATTGAGAGTATATATATATATATTCAATGTATAAATAAAATATGGTTAGATTATGTTATACAAAACAACAAAGGATTATTTCACAACACACAACCCTGACTTGGCTTTCATTACACGCAATCGCGACCTTCCTCGGCAGCGTGTGCTGTACGCAATATTAGGTTTCACTAAACAACGATATATTGTTATAATATTATGGACAAGTCTTTATGAATAATACAAACTACATTTTGAAGTTTATAACATTATTATTCATCTTACATATTTTTTAGAACATGGTATGAGAACAAAATAAATTTTTTGGATAAAATAAGTATTTTTTAAATAATGCAGTTTTGTCGCCTTTTGATGGCGCACCCACTTTAAATATTTTTTTGACATGTCTATAAGTTCAATTTGACAAAATAAAATTTTATTTGGAATCAAGATATAAAAATTTACTTTGGATAAATTTTTCATATTATTCAGAAAACTTTCATATTTTAATGAATAGTAAATATCAAGCTATATTTTAATTAAAAACAATTTTTTTCATCTCAATAATTTATATGGATAGATTATCTTTTTAATTGGTTTTAAAGTTTAATTAGAATATATTTTTACCATTTAATCCAATTTTGGTCATTGGAATTAATTTCACTTTGAAATTTGATATAAACAATTATCAATCTTTTGATAGTTATTGTTTCTTAAAAACACACCATTTTGTTTTGATAACGGGAATTAATTTTAAATTAATTAATGCGACTTCTATGTTTTGAATTTGGAAAAATAGATATCAATTGTGAATTTGGAATATCAAATAATGGTTAGGATGAATTTTTTGTTTTTTTCTGAAAAACTTCAATTTTTGATGAATAGTGAAACCACTTTGTGGTTGATAAAAAACTGACTTTTTCATTTAAATGAAAATTTACCACATCTGTGAATTGAATTTCTAAAATTAAAGAGACATGGTTAATATAATGAACTAAAATTTGGTTGAATGAGATGAAAGTATTTTTGGTCAATAGTAACTTTTTACATTTATTTAACACGGTTAAAAGTTAATATGATAATTAAGGGTAAAAATGATATTATTATTACCGTAACACATTTCCTTATTCTATTGGTTAAGTGTAATTCTACCAAAAACAACCTTGGGAATAAAATATGACCATTTAGGTCCACTTGGATTAGATTAGGATATTTATTATTAATTTATTTAAAGAAGTGTTAAAATAGTTAAAATCAAATTTAATAACTAAATCATTTTTAATATAGGGTTATACATAAGATAAATTAGACTGTAAATATTAATTAGAAATATAAAAATATTTCCTATCTAATGGTAATTTATTTTTAATTTTTATACATTAAATAATTTATGTTATTTATGACACAATGGTGATGCAGTAATTACCTAAATAATGAAATATTAAAATAATTGATATTATAAATACCCAAATAAATGTAATTTGAGACTTTTTATGAATTAAGCTAATTTTATAGGTTAATATGACATTTTAATATTGATTTAATTAACTTTTTCGAACTAATAATTCTGTTATAAGTTTCACAAAAATCAATTACCAAATAGTGTCAAAATTGACATAAAATAGTTTTTTAAAAAATTACTATATTATTAATTTTTATTTTATTCCTAAAAATATAAGGTTCTGCCAAATGACTTAGATAAGCATATATATATTAATAATAAACAACTTGGGGTTCTTTTGGCTTGTTATAGAATGTTTACTAACCATATAGTGTAAGAAAACAAGAAGACACGGTAAACGTAAAATTATTTAACTTAAAGTTAAATATAAATGATAAGGTTAAAATAGAAACATAAACTTGTATAAATTCTATTGGATGAGAGGATTTCGACCCATCCCCACCTTATCTTCTAAATAAATCAATTTTTAGCTATTAAAAAGTTAATATTACTTTAGAATAAAATAATAGTTTTAATTTTTCCAAAGGTGCCCCTATCCTCCCTTATAAAAGGGAACCCCTTCCCTCTTCTCTTCACACGATTTTGAGTTTTTCTGCTCTTCCAAACCCTGAATATTTCTCTTCTACACTTCCCTAGAAACATCCTAGAGGTCCTGTTCATCTTCAAAGACCATCTTTAGTGCCCTAAGAGGAAGTTAAGAAGAGGCGCTTCAAAGAAGAGGTAATGTCCGTTACCGATTCTTTCAACTTTATTTCTTCTTATACTTCTTCTTATTTAGTTGTTTCATTATGAATTAATAACATCTGTATCGATCATATACTGATATGTTATTATAAGTATTAAACAAACCTATTTCACCATCTATACATCCTACGGAAAATTAAATCACCGCGCGTGCGTACGTACGGAATACCGTCTCCACGCCGTGGTGTAATCTATTTTCCACCACCACCTTACATGGATGGGTATAATGGTGTAAATAAATAACTATATATGATTATTGTAAAGTGATATTGATTCTTAAATATTATACATACACTTCAATACAATTCCACAGTCATGGGAATGATATCATCGCTCGTGCGTACATACGGACTACCATCTCCATGACACGATCAGATTCATTGTCCATGTTAACCATTCATGAATGATTATAAGGTATATATAATAAGTAATCATGAAATATATGACATAATAATGATACATTATTTTTGTGTATATATATGTGTATCATCTACTTAATTCCATTCAATTCAACAAGAAAACGAAAACATCGTTCATGCCTACGTACGACCTACCGTCTCCATTAACAGTGTATTTCATTCCATTTATCGATCTATCATATATATATGTGTATTCTGTATATATATTACATATAAATCATGATTTAAACTTTGGAATTATGTAAATCAAGATATAAGTAATAATATCAAGAACAACAAGTCCAAACATGTACGTTAAATAAAACGATTTTACCCAAAACGCTGCTTTAACATGGAACTTACAAAAGAATGGGTAATATAAAGTCATAAGTGAACCATATATGATATCATAACAATGAATATGATTCTGTAATAAGTAAATGTAATTATTTAAATCATTATACAGGAGGTTTGGATACATACGTACCATATCAGACCTAAGGTAAGGGATAACTATTCCAATCTCGTTCTTATCTGAGATTGTTTATTCATAAGTATTTACTGGGGTTATTGTTATCATCCATGTCCGTGTTTCCTAAAAATGGTCTAATGTATGTTTAAAGTCCTCTTTAACCATTTTTGACCATACAAGGTACTTTTTGACTTTTCCGACAAAAGTACGAGAATAATGTTATTTTTAACTTATACAACATAAAAGGATTTTTACGGTTTTATAAAGCCTTATTTTAATGAAGCTTCCTCCAAAATATTTCATTAATATTTTCGACAAAATCCTTTTCTTTTAAAATTGATTGACATTTTGTAAAAAGAAAATTATTTTGAAGAAGAAAGGATATATTCCTCAAGAATTCATTTCAAGTGTTTTATCAAAACCATTTTTCATCTAAGATGTCATTATTTAATATGTGTATGTTTCAAGTATAATGTCTATATGACTTACATGGTTTCGCTTTTCTTATTATGAAATTATATCCATTTCTTTTATATGGATTATGTGATGATGGTATGATGTTTATGAAACCCATTTTATTTATTGGGTTTTTATGAATGTCATATGTTTATTTTGTGGCACAAGTAAGAATGATTTCATTATGAAATGCGTGGGACCTATGTCTCCCTCCAATGCATTGGGTAGAGATTTATATCTCATGATATAGACATGGCTAGAATGGTAATTTAATCCGGTTCAGTGTTACAGGACTGAAACGAGGAGTGAACTCGATTCAGAAAGGGACTTTGTCCACTAAGATGGTCTTGGCGGCAATGACTTGGCTACTATGGAAGTCATGACATGTGCTGAATGGTTGCCACAATTACATGTTTTATTCCCATTATATTTTATCATTATTGATGTTCCATTATGATATATGCCTTAATTACTTCCATGATTTATGTATTTGCTCATGATTTTGATGTTTAAATTTCATGTTCAAGTTTTTGCTTTCAAATGTTTATGGATTGTTTTATGTTCAATAGGGTTTCACTTACTGAGCATTTGAGGTCACCCTTTATATGTTTTCTTTTCCCCAGGATTTAAAGAAAGGTTTTAGGTAAGAAAACAAAAAGGGGTAGATCTTATGGGAGATGTTGAAGATCTTTCACCACGATTAGAAGATTATATTCTGAGTTTCCAAAGACACAAAACTATAACAGTCCTTGTGTGTATGTTTTTGTTATGTATTATGTATTCCGCAAAAGTAATGTAATATCCATGTATGTCAAGCTTCGGGTCTCTACAAAAATGAAAGGGGTGAAATAAAAGGTTGAATAAAAACCTTAAAAAGGATCAACCAACTGATCAAAATGATCTGTATAAAGAACATTTATCCCACCTATTCAATAAACACATTTTCTAACATTGATGTTTAATATGGATATAGTGTTACAAAGTGGTAGTAATCATATAGTATTTTTTGAATTATAAATGTATGGATAGGCTTTTAAAAACTAAATTTCTCTTGATAAGGTAAATGAAATCCTCAATTATTAATGACTAATTGTCTATGTTTTAAATTTATACATGAGTTGTGCCTTTATGATTTATTACCAATAGATGATATACTATGTTAATTATGAAAAAAAATTATATTTTTTTCAGGCATATATATGAACACCAATTTAAGGGATTACCACATGAAATTAAATATATACTCATTATTCCTCACTCCACATAGATTGACAAAATATAAATAGAATAAAAAATAGATGAAATAGTGTAAAAAATTTCCATATAGTTTGAAAGGAAACATTGGGATGATAGAATATTCTTAAGACAATAATTAAAAGGGTAAAACAATAAAATTTAATCATATCAAATATAATTTCATTGGTTTTATTACTTATTCTTTTTTTAGGTAGCATTGGATACTCATTGGGGTCAATTTAGATACTCCAAAGATTTATTTTCTAGATTCACTACAAGGGTACCCAACAAATCGTCCACATATGATGACATTTATCAATTTTTAATACACTACATCTAAAATTTTATAACTAAACATCAAGTTATATATTTTATATTATGATTTAATGAGAATTATATTATGATAGGTTGGTGTTTAAATATCATGAAAATCATGGAATGAGGATTGTCCATGAGTATGGAGAGCCTGAAATTTTCTACAAGAGTACATATTAGGGGTATGTATAATAATATTTCACTATCCAAACACATATCAAAACAAATTATTATTTTATCAATGTTTCTACCATGTATAAAACAGAAAAGGAAACGATTATGGTTATTATGTATACAAATTCATGGGAGATATCATATTCCATAAAAAATCACATCATCAAAGAGGTATTTTCAAAGATAACATTCATTTCATTTAAAATATTTATTAATCCTTTGTTTATATATATTTATCCAGTGATATAATGATTTTAAATAATACACATATTCAAAAGATAAAATAGATTTTCTTTGGAAATGAATGGGAAACATACCTGATGGTAGAATGTACACATATATCAATAAGACGTGACTTCTTAATTCTTATTTAGTTGACTTTATCAATATTTTTTCTACTTTTTTAGTTAATTTCCCCATCATTAATATCTAATAATTATTTTGTTAATTTTCATAGGGATAATAAAGAAATAAAATAACGAGTGATTGGTCTTCGAGGCTATAATAGAAATAATTACAAAAAGAAAATGAGTCAATAAAGTACACAACCATCATGAAAAGGTGAATAATTAATAACGTTAAAAAAATAAAGATATTTCAATGATAATGTTAAATTGTTTTTTTAATATAGTTTGTTTTTCCTCATAATATTAATATTTCTATACTACATTAACATGATCTAAATAAATTTTTTTACTACTCATGTAGATAATGTCTTCTGCACATGATGATGTTACCAATCCCACAGAAGAACAAACTACAATGAAGGAAACCCATTGGGAAAATGTAAATGTAATTTTATGATATACATTCTCTATTTTATTGGAAGATTATAAAATAAATTTTTTATTTAATTTTCATTATTCCTAACATAGTTCATTTGTTATATAATATATATATTAATCCTTCATGATTTTATACCCCAAAACATTCATATAATTCTTCTACCTCCAAATAATTTCACCCCGAAAGTGTTTTCATTTTTCACTTGCCTTCATGTTCCATCCACTACCTTTAAAAGAAGAGAAACAACACTGCATGTACTTAACCAAAGAGTTAATATTGATGTTTGAATAGTATAATAGTTATTTATATATTTAATGGATTGTTTCATATTTATGTTTATTTTTTTTATTATTACTCACATAATAATTTTTTTATTATACATGCAGATTATTTAGTTTGAGTTGGGGTGGTTTGTGTGGAGCTGCTCATGGTCGTGAGAGATTGGACATTGAGGATGAAATTAAGATAATGACAATAAGAAAATGGGTCACGAATGTATACAATAATTTCTTAATTAATCTTGTCATCATTTTATGTACTATATGTAAGTAAATTTTCTTATTATTTTATGTACTAAAAAGTGACATACTCAAAATAGAGAGAACACATTCAAACTATTTTGATACATCATAAGACGGATTCATATGTCATTTGTGATGTGTAGGAATCAACCTCACCCCAATTATATGTACAGTGTGACTGGTATGACTCCAAGGTTTTCTTTTTTATTTAAAATTGAAATTAATTTTAGTAAAAAGAACAAGTGACATATTGAAAACTGAGAAAAAAAATTCTTGAGGTTTTTTTAACATCCCAGGTAAATAAAGAATACTAAATATTTCATATTTATTAATAGTTGTGAATTATATATTAATTTTATTTTAAAGGGGTTTCTATGTTTGATAGTGTACTCGATACGCAACAACATGTTTCTTTGAAATCTTATGTTGCACAATAATAATATAATAATATTATTTTAAATGGTAGTTAACTCCTAGTTGTTGTATTGGCATGAATGAAAAAAACTAACTACAATATGATTATACATGTTTGTTAAATGTATTTACATTTATCAAATAAAAGTTAGAGGCTTAAAATGGGAATGAATCTAATTTTAAGCATAATTTACATTAAATGGTCGATTTATCACCTTTTAATGGAGAAACCTTTTTAAAGATAGTGTTTTTCACTTTAATAAATTCTATTTGACCAAATCAGATCCTTCTTTAGAATTGGAAAATCAAAATTTACATTGTGTAAATTTTTGATTTTTTTTTGATAAAGTTCATTTTTAATGAATATTGAAAAATATTGTATTAAAATTAAAACCCACGTTTTAAAATGATTTATTTATATGGTTATATTATCTTTTTAATTGGTTTTAAAAGAGTAATTAGAATATATTTTTACCATTTAATCCAATTTTGGTCATTTTAATTAGTTTCACATTAAAATTGGAATAAACAAGTATCAATCTTTTGATAGTTATTGTTTCTTAAAAACGCGCCTTTTGTTTTGATAGTGGGAATTAATTTTAAATGAATTTATGCCACTTATATTTTTTGAATTATATAAAATATAAATTATTTTTTAATTTGGAATATCAAATATAGCTTAGGATGAATTTTTGTTAATTTTCTGCAAAACATCAAAATTTGATGAATAGTGAAACCACTTGGTAGTAGTTAAAAAAATGTCTTTTTCTTTTAAATAAAATTTTAATGCTTTTCTAGATTGAATTTCGAAAATCTGACATATATGGTTGTTATTATTAAGTAAAACTTGGTTCAATAAGATTAAAACAATTTTTTTGTGAATAGTAACTTTTGACTTTTATTTTCCAAGGTTAAAGGTAAATAGGGTAATTCAAGGTAAAAAGAATATTGTAATAATTCAAAATTACCATAACACTTGCCTTGACCATATTGGTTGAGTCATTTACGACCATGGACATCATTGGGTAGATTCTGGATCCCCATAGAGCCACATGGGAGTGATAATGACACTTTATTTTAATTAACTTAATGTAAAGGAAAAAATGACATACAAAAATATCTCGTTGTAAATTAATTTTAAATGGTGTTATATAAGTTATATTTTCAACTATAAATTTTTAATTTAAATATAAAAATATTTACTACATTATGGTATTTTTTATATAATTTTTAGACATCAAATAAGTTAAATTATTTATGACACAATAATGATGCAGTGTTTACCTCATTAATAATTCATTTAAATAAATAAGATTATAAATATTAAAATAACATCCAAAACCTTTACAATTCTTGTTTAATTAGTTTATATTGACCATGAGTCATCTTATCTTTGACTTTAATGAGTTTTGGGCATTTAGAAACCGAATATAATTATATTATAAAATAATATTATCACACTTTCCTAAAGAGCCCCTCCCCTGCTTATAAAAATCCCGAAAATCTAACCCATTACTTACACCTCTAAATCCCATTGGATCCTTAAAACCCTACCAAAATAAGTTTTCAAGATCCCTCTCCTCTTACTAGAAGCCTTACCTTAGTTAGAAGGAACTTCAAGAATTCTTTTTTGATGGAACCAAACGAAGTTACCCAAATTAAAGGTAACGATTTATCATAACTTATTTTCTTTTATTTTACTTATCCAACCCCTAAACTCTTTTTATTCTATTATTTTATAATAAAATAAGTATCCTGAATATACTAGGTTTTTTTATGATATGTATTCGAACTAAACTTACACTAACCTCTATCTATCGGATGAAGAACATACTGTTTTGTGGATGGAATACTAACGCCTCACGAAACGATGATTGTTCAAATATATTATACTACCACTCATGGTGGATATTATAATGTAACTATATTTATATATGATATATATTATGTTTAAATTTTCTTTATGATTATTTATTTTTCCATTATAGCATTCTTTTATGGTTTCCATTATGGGTAAACACGATAATTTTATTTGAGGAAGTGCGGACTACCACCCCCTCAAAGTGATATGACTCGTTAATGTCGTATTTTGGATGTATAAAGGATGGAGTTAATGGTATTATATATGATATTATACTCGAATTATAATATACCTATGTATCATTATGTTTTAATTCCATTAAAAAAAGAAATATAAATGAAAGTAGCGTTCATGCTTACGCTTGACTTACCGTCACCATGAACTGTGCATTTCATTTCTTACCTCCAAATGATATATACTATTATAAATATATATATATATATATACTTGAAATATATCATATATATTATATCTAAATAATTAATATAATTATGGATATAATAAACTATTGACCCCATGGAATACTTGTAAATATAAGGTATTCATTTTTGACTCAAGTACCAAATATCGACAAAATGAATGTTATTAACTTAAATGATTATATAATGTTTATAACATGGTAATAAGTGATATAAAAGGAATAATAAACTTTTAAAATTTTCTTAAACAAGTATAAATTAACTTTAGTTTATTATTAATGAGATTAAAGAACGATCAGGTCAAGTCAGACACGAGGTAAGGGACTTCGTCTCAATATCCTTTCATTGAGGCATTTGTTTGTTCTAAAACACGACTTTCTTTTATAAACTGTATATTAACCTTTGAATTTTCATTTAATTGAAATGGAATATTTTTCTACGAATAATTTTAATTAAAGACAAAAAAGTTTCTTTTTAACGTAAGAGGTGACAACGACCTTTCAACCACCGCGAGTATTATTTGATCTTTGGATTCCATAACACGATGTAATGTTTTTAAAAGGAAAATAAATACCATATACTATTTTACATATTTTTGTTATTGAAAATGGTTTTGATAATGATTTTCATACATTAATATATGAAATGTGATAGTGTTGTTTCAATGTTGTAATTTTATCTTTCCGTTATTCTTATGTTATTTGTTATGATCATGTTATGGTTCTTGGTCATTATTTACGTATAAAGGTGGTTCCATGATAAGCCTAGGGCAGGTGAGCCCGAGATAGATCTCCAATGCATTGGGCAACATAATAGAGGTAAATGTGAATGTTTCTCCTAATTTATTTAGGTAATATACCATGATGGGTATTCCAAAGTAACTCCCTATGTACATGTGATAGCTAAAATGTAAGTATGTTATGAATGCCACAAGTTACCTTTATGATTTATGAATTATATGTGTCATTCATAAATCTTATGATTTCATGAGGTTAGTAAAAGAGTTTATTTTTTTTATGTATTTATGAAATAATGTTTTCTTTATTTGTTTTATAACCCTTACAAAGATTTTTATTCTCATCCCAAGTTTCGAAATGTTTTCACAGGACTTAAAGATGAATAAAGTCAAGGATGGGATCAAGGAAAAGTCATCCTATCTAAAACATGGAATTATACATGACACTTTTTTTCAAGAGTTTTTATTTTATGATAAAAATGGTAATATAGTAGAACTTTCTACTTCGAAATATTTTGAGATGTAATAGTTATGTCCTAATTCTCAAAAAGTCTAAACCTGAAAAAGATCCTCAATGTGAATTATTCATTTAATTCATTATTATGTAATGTTTTAGGCTGGGTCATTATAGTTGGTATCAAAGGACGGTTTAGATAACATTAGGAGTTAGGGTATTGTTAAATTAATATCCATAAAGTAATTTATGTAAATATTGAAATGATATAGCATTTATAGATTACCATGTTGCTTCGCCTAAGATATTTCTATGTTCAGAATGGCTTTCCCCAAAGGAAAAATGGAGGATATGTTGGGACAGCATCAAGAGGAATACGACCTTCCAAATCCTCAACCTGAGATGGTTAGATTTGGAACTGAACATTTTGTTGCAGTTATAGAACAATTGACTCAGGATATTAATGGTGGTGGTATCCATGCGCGAGACTAGCCAGATCAACCACAGTGGAACATTTCAGTAGTGGAGAATTTCATGAGGCAGCATCCCCCATCATTCATAGGATCATCTGACCCTGTTCTAGTATAAGGGTGGATTAATGCATTGGAGAAATTTTTTGATGTCATGGGGTGTTCAGAACATCAAAAGGTTAGCCTTGCTATTTAGCATTTTGAAGGTGAAGATAATTAGTGGTGGTCAATGGTGAAAAATATCAGTGGTAGTGAGGAGATTGATTATCTTGTTTGGGATGAACTCAATGGTAAGTTTCTTGAGAAATATTCTCCAAAGGTGGTTCATAGTAGGATGGAAAAACAATTCTAGGAATTGAGGTAGAAGGATGACTCAGTGGCTGTTTATGAAGAAAATCTCACTCGACTGGCAAGGTAAGATCCAAATATCGTATGATATATTGATAGTAAAATCAACCATTTTTAATTAGGATTAAATCCAAATTATCGAAGGTATTTTGTTACTTGTGAGTTCAAAAGTTATGAAAAACTTGTTCGTTGTGCGGAGAAGGTGGAAATGGAGTTTGCTGATGATCATGTGTTCTTTAAAAAACAATAGAATAAGATTTCGAGATGGAAGAAAAAGGGAAGAACTCTTAAAAAAAGTTTGACGGTAAGAAACATAAGTTTACAGTTTGTGAAAATTGTGGTAAAACGCATGCTGGGGAATATCTTTTGAATTTTATTAAGTGCTACCGATGTGGTAAAATGGGACATAAGGATCGTAATTGCACTGAAAAATATCAGGGTAATGGTAAGACAAAATCTAATTTACAGTCAGTTAAATGTTTTAAGTGAAATGAAATGGGTCATTATGAAAATGAGTGTCCAAAAAGGTACTCAACTGAGGGAGTGCAGCCAGACTACAAGCACAAACGGGTGGTGAAATCCTTTTCAACTACATCAGTAGATATTGGGCTATCAAATGAAGTAGTATCAGGTATACTGTTTGTTTGTTTATATTATGCCAATGTGTTGTTTGATTCAGGGTCTACACACTCTTTCATTTCTGAGAAGTTTTCTAGTATACTAGGAATTCCATCTCAATATATGAATATGGAACTTATGGTAAAAACACCTGGAAGAAATTTTGAGATAAAAATAAAACATAATAACATTCCTGTCCTTGTGTGCGAAAAGAATCTACCTGCAAACCTTATTGTTTTGCCTCTAGTAGAGTTTGATGTTATTTTGGGCATGGATTGGCTTTCTGTTTATCATGATAATATTGAATTCAGAGCTAAAGTGGTTTCTTTTCAGAAAGATTTTCAGTTTGTGTACAAGAATGGACCCTTTCTTTATATAACATATGGGAAAGCTGAGAAACTAGTAAAATATGGAAATTAATGTTACCTAGAACATATTTTTGAAAACAAAGGAACTATTCAGATGAATGATGTGCGAGTAGTGAATGAGTACCTTGATGTTTTTTCTAATGAGTTTCCTGGTATTATACCAGATCGGGAAGTTGAATTTATTATTGACTTAGTTCCTGATGTTATGCCAATTTCAAAACCCCCTTATCGAATGGCTCAAATTGAACATTTAGAATTAAAGAAGCAATTGCAGAAGTTATTAGATAAAGTTTTCATTTGACCTTGCACATCGCCATGGGGTGCTCATGTCTTCTTCGTTAAAAGTAAATAGGGTTTAATTAGACTTTTCATTGACTATAGATCATTGAATAACTTCACTATTAAGAAAAATTATCATTTTCCTCATATCTATGATTTATTTGATCAGATCTAGAGAGCACAATATTTTCGACGATTGAATTGAGATCAGGGTACCATCAGTTGAAAGTGAAAGAATCAGACATGCCGAAGACCGCATTTTGTACTAGATATGGTCATTATGAATTTGTAGTTATGCCTTTTGGTTTAACCAATGCACCTGTAGTATTCATGGATCTTATGAATAGAATTTTCTGTGAGTTCTTGGATAAGTTTTTGGTTGTGTTCATTGATGATATTTTGGTTTATTCCAAAACTAAAGAGGAACATTAAAGTCATTTAAGGGTTGTCTTGCAAACCATAAAAAAAGAAACTATTTGGAAAATTCAGCAAGTGTGAGTTTTGGTTGCAACAAATTTCTTTCTTTGGTCACATTATTTCAAAAAATGGAATAAATGTTGATCATACTAAAACAAAATTTGTTGAAGAATGGCCAAGACCCAGAAATATAACCGAGATCCATAGTTTTCTTGGTTTGGAAGGATATTAATGGATGTTTGCTGATAATTTTGCACGGTTATCTAGTCCAATGGGAAAGTTAACTTGAAAAGCTGTTAAGTTCATCTAGACAAAAGAATGTGATGATTGTTTTTAGGAATTGAAAAAATGATTGGGGAATGATCCAGTTTTGGAACTGCTATCTAGAAATGTTGAGTTTGTTATCTACAATGATGTTTCATTGAAGAGACATGGTTGTGTCCTTATGCATAATGATCAAGTAATTGCTTATGCTTCACGTCAGTTGAAACCTCCTGAGTTAAATTACCCTACACATAATTTTGAATTATATGTTGTTTTTTTTGCTTTAAAAAATTAGGAGGCATCATTTTTATGGATTAAAATGTGAAATATATACTGTAAAAAAAGTTTAATATATATATTAACTCAGAAAGAATTGAACATGAGATAGATTAGATGGCTAGAATTAATCAAGAATTATGATTGCACGGTCCATTACCATCCATGAAATGCAAATAAATTGGCTGATGCTTTGAGTCGAAAATATGTCAGTGAGATCTTCTCTATCAGATAATATTAATCAAGCATAGAATGAAGACAATGAGTTATAGAAAAATGTAGAGTTGGTCTATAAGGGTAAGATTCCTGAATTAAACATTGATAATGATTGTGTTTTATGATTTTGAAAAATATTATGCATGCCTTGTGATTCACAGTTGAAAAATGAGACGTTATGTGAAACTTATACTTCCTCGTTGTCAATTTATCCCAGCAGTACTAATATGTACAGAGATCTATAGGAGTATTACTGGTGGGATGGAAGGAAAAGATATATTGATGATTTTACTATGAAGTGTTTGACTTGTCAGCAGGTTAAATTAGTGAGACAGTTACTGAAAGGAATGCTTCAGTCTTTACTGGCACCATAGTGGAAATGAGAAAATTTATCCATGGACTTCTTTGTGGGATTACCAAAGACATCATGAGGTAATAATGCAATCTGGGTTATTGTTGATCAATTGACTAAATCTACTCATATCCTTCCTATTCGAGATACATTGTCTCTAGATCAACTATCTCACTTGTATGTTAAAGAGATAGTCAGGTTGCATGGAGTTCCTCTCTCCATTGTATCTGTTCATCATCCCAGGTTTACTTCTACCTTTTGGAAAGGCCTTCAAAATTCGTTGGGCACTGAATTAAATTTCAGTACAACTTTTCGTCCTCAATCAGATGGGTAGTTAGAATGAAAAATTCAAACCTTGGAGGATATAATATGTGCTTGTTCACTGGATTACCAGGGAAGTTGAGACCAACATCTTTCTTTGGTTGAATTTTCATATAATAAAAGTTTTCATTACAGTATACAGATGGCTCTATTTGAGGAATTATATAGAATGCATTGTCAAACTCCGGATTTTGGGATGAAGTAGGTGAAAAAATATAATTGGACAAGAATTGGTAGAAGAGATGGCAAAAAGGTTCAGTTGATTCAGAAGAACACGAGAACAACTTAGAGTAGGTAGAAAAGTTATGCAGATAACTAGAGGAAGGATTATTTTTTTGATGTTGGTGATCATGTCTTTCTCAAAGTTTCTCCAAGGAAAAGTGTGATTTGTTTGGGTAATAAGGGAAAGCTGAGACAGAGGTTTATTGTACCTTATTAAATCCTAGTTAAAATTGGATCAGTTGCGTATATAGTGTCTTTACCTCCATGTTTATCCAATGCACACAATTTTTTTCATGGTTCGATGTTGGGAAAGTATATGCCAGACCCATCTCATGTTTTGAGTCCAGAGATAGTTCAGTTGGAAGTGAATCTCTCTTATGAAGAACAACCAGTCCAGATTCTTGACTGTAGGGAGAAAGTGTTGCGAAATAAGGTAATTATTCCAGTAAAGGTTTTATGGAAAAACCATATGGTTGAAGAGGCAACATGGGAATCTGAAAATGCTATGAGGGATAAATACCCCCACTTATTTGATAAGTGAATAAAAATTGTGAGGATGCAATTTCCAAAAGGGGGGAAGGAAGTAACATCTCAAGTAAATAAATAAAAAGAAATATTTCATATTTATTAATCCTTTTTGAATTAAATATTTATTTTACTTTAAATGGGTTGCTATGTTCGATAGCGTACCCGACACGCAAGAACGGGTTTCCTTGATTTCTTACATTGTACACTAATAATATAATATTAATATTTTAAATGGTAGTTAAATCCTAGCCATTTTATTGGTGGGAATGAACAAAACTAACTATAATATGATTATGCATGTTTGTTAAAGGTATTTACAATTATCCAATAAAAGTTAGAGGCTTAAAATGTGAATGAATATAATTTTAAGCATAATTTACATTAAAAGGTCAATGTACTACCTTTTAATGGAGACCCCACTTTAAATATAGTTTTTTCACATTAATACATTCTATTTTAACAATTAAAATCCTTCTTTATAATGGGGATATCAAAATTTACTTTGTAAATTTTTTTCGATTTTTTCCAATAAAGTTAATTTTTAATGAATAGTGAAAAATATTGTATTTTAATTCAAAAATGGGATTTAATATAATTTATTTATATTGTTATATTATCTTTTTAATTGGTTTTAAAAGTTTAATTAGAATATATTTTTACCATTTAATCCAATGTTGGTCATTGGAATCAGTTTCACTTTGAAACTGGATATAAACAAGTATCAATCTTTTGATAGTTATTGTTTCTTAACAACACGCCTTTTGTTTTGACAGCAGGAATTAATTTTAATTTTTTTTTCCACTTCTATGTTTTGAATTTGGTAAAATAGACATTAATTTGGAGTTTGAAATATCAAACAAATCTTAGGCTGAATTTTTGTTGGTTTTCTGAAAAACTTCAATTTTTGATTAATAGTGAAATCACTTAGTAGTAGTTAAAATACTGATTTTATCATTTAAATGACATTTTATCACTTTTATGGATTTAATTTTTAAAATATGACATACATGGATGTTATTATCAAGTAAAATATCATTCAATAAGATTATAATAATAATTGGTGAATAGTAACTTTGGACTTTTATTTAACGTGGTTAAAGGTAAATAGGGTAACTAAAGGTAAAAAGAATATTATAATAACTAAAAATTACCTTAACACTTTCTCTAACATTATTGGATGAGTCAGTTACGACCATGGGCATATTTGGGACTATTTTGGGACCCCATGGAGACACCAGGTAGTGATACTGACACTTTATTTAAATTAACTTAATGTAAAGGAAAAAATGACATAAACAAATATCTCCTTGTAAATTAATTTTTACATGGTGCTATAAAAGTTATATTTTTGACTGTAAAAATTAAATGGAAATCTATAAATATTTCCTACATCATGGTATTTGTTTTACAATTTTTAGATGTCAATTAAATTAAATTATCTATGACACAATAATGATGCAGTGTTTACTTCATTAATAAATCATTTAAATAAATAAGATTATAAATATTAAAATAACATAGAAAACCAATCCAACTCTTATTGGATGAATTTATTTCGACCATGAGATATCTTATCATCTAAATTAATGAGTTTTGGACCTTTATAAATAGAATATCATTATATAATAAAATAATATTATCACACTTTCCTAAAGAGCCCCTCCTCTCCTTTATAAAAATCTCTCACTTATAACCCATTACTCACACCTCTCAAGCACCTTGTCTCGTCCAAACCCTACCCAAATAATATTTCAAGATCCCTCTACTCGTCTTAGAGGCCTTACCTTAGGCATATGTCACTTCAATAAGTCTTTTTGGTTCAAACCAAAGGAAGTTACCCAAATTAAAGGTAACAATTTCTATTAACCTATTTTCTTTTATTTTACATCTCCAAACCCTAAACTATTTTTATTCCATTCTTTTGTAACACCACCGGTATCCTCAATATACTAGGATTTTGTTATGAGAGTTTTTTGAACTACACTTACAAAACACTCTATGTAATGGGTGAAGAACATACTTTTTCTGTGGATGGAAAACGAAGGCCTCACGAAATGATGATTGTTCATATATCTCCTACCACCTCTCATGGTGGCCACTATGATAGAAGTATATTTATATATGATATATATTATTTTTATGTTTTCTTTATGCTTATGTATTATTATTTATAGCATAAATTTACAGTTTCCATTATGGGTAAACACAATAATTTCATTCGAGAAAGTGCAGACTACCACTCCCTCAAAGTGATATGACTCGTTAATACCATATGTGTGATGTATAAAGGAAGAAGTTAATGATATTATGTATGATATTATACTGGAATTATAATATAATTATGTATCCTTTTGTTTTAATTCCATTAAAATCAGAAATATAAATGAAAGTAGAATTCATGTGTACGTACGGCTTACCATCTCCATGAACGGTGCATTTTATTTCTTATCTCCAAATGATATGTACTGTTATAAATATATATATAATGGATATATATGATATATATGATATCTAAATAATGAATATCATTCTGGATATAATAGTCTATTGACTACATGGACAACTTGTAAATATAAGGTGTTCATTTTTGACTCAAGTACCAAATATTGACAAAATGAATGTTATTACCTAAAATGATTAAATAATGTTTATAACATGGAATTAAGTGATATAAAAGAAATAATAAACTTAAAAAATGTTTTTATGCAAGTATAAATTAAATTTATTTTATTATTCATGAGATTAAAGATTTATCAAGTCAAATCGGACACGTGGTAAGGGACTTCGTCTCAATCTCCTTTCAATGAGGCATTTTATTGTTCTAATATATGACTTTATTTTATACACTCTATAAATACCATTGAATTTTCATTTTATTAAAAGGGAATATTTTTCTGCGGAGGGTTTTACTAAATGAAAAAAAATGTTTGTTTTTAATCTAAGGAGTGACCACAACCTTTCCACCACTGCGAGTATTATTTTATCTCTGGCTTACTTAAGAAGACATATTGTTTTTAAAAGGAAAATAAATACCATATATTATTTCACATATTGTTGGTATTGAAAATGGTTTTGATAGTTATTTTGATACGTTAATATATGAAATGTTATATTTTTATTGCAATGTTGTAATTTTATCTTTCCTTTATGCTTATGTTTTGTGTTATGATCATGTTATTTTTCTTGGGAATTATTTAGATATACGGGTTGTTCCATGATAAACATAGGGCAGGTGAGACCGAGATAGCTCTCGAATGCATTGGGTAAATTGATGGAGGTAAACGTGAATGTTTCTCCTAAGAGATTTAGGGAATATACTATGATGGGTATTCCAATGTAACTACCTATGTAGTTGTGATAGCTACAATGTAAGTATGTTATTGATCCATGAGTAACCTTTATGATTTATGATTTATTTGTTTTATTAATAAATCTTATGATTTCATGAGGTAAGTAAAACAGTTTATGTTTTGTATGTATTTATGAACTAATGTTTTCTTTCTTTGTTTTATAATCCTTACTTAGCTTGTTTTCCTCATCCCATATTTTGAAATGTTTTCACATGACATAAAGATGAATATGGTCAAGTATGGGATCAAAGAAAATTCATGCTCTCTAAAACATTGAACTAGACATGACTCTTTTTTTCAAGAGTTTTTATTTTATGAAAAAAATGGAAACTGAGTAGAAGTGTCTACTTTGTAATCTTTTGAGATGTAATAGTTATGTCATAATTCTCTAAAACCATAAACCTGAAAATATACTCAATGTGAATTATTCATTTAATTCAGAATTATGTAATTTTTAAGGCTGGGTCATTATAGTAATGATACTATAGGAAAATGTTCCGTAAGTCTTTTTTGATGAGTAATAATCAACAACACCTCAATCTGAAGTAAAATGTGACCAGTTTGACTCAAAGTGTCTGTTATGAGTTTAAAATTATTATTTCAGTTCAAAAATTTTGTTACTCACTAAAAAAATTATTAGATTGAATTTATAATTTAGTAAAATGTTTCAAAAATTAGTTGTGACAAATAGGAATCAGTCTCACATCAAACCGATATACGATGTGACTGGTATGAGTAAAAGTTCATGTTTCTAGTATCAAATGTCATTTTATTAAAAAGAATAAGTGACAAACTAAAAACTGACCAAATACATTTGGATTGTTTTGAAACGTTAGTAAAATTACCTATATGTAATTTCTGATATGTAGGAGTCAACCCACCTCAATATGACACAGAAAGTGACTAATATTACTCCATAAGCATCTTTCTATTAAAAAGTGTCATTAATTTTAGTAAAACGAATAAGTGACATACTGAAAACCAAAAAAACACATTCCGATTATTTTTATAATTTATAAATACAATACATAGGTAATTTTAGATTTGTAGGAATCAACCGAACCTCAATTCAACTTACAATGTGACTGGTATGACTCAAAATGTTTGTTATGAGTTTAGAATTGAAATTTTAGTTCAAAATGTTCTATTCACTGAAAAACAAGAAAACACACTAAAATTGTCTTGATAATTGAGGAAAATGATTCATAAGGAAGCTGTGACATTTATAAATTATTCTCACATCAAACCAAAACATGATGTTTTCGGTATGACTCAAAGATTTTGTTTTGAGTTTTGAATGACATTTTAGTAAAAAACACAAGTGACATACTCAAAACTAGGAAAACACATTCATAATATTTTGATACATTAATAAAATGGTCCATAAATAATTTTTGCCGTTAATAAATAATCCTCACCTCAATACGATGCATGGTTTGACCAATATAATTGCATGTGCTTCTATTTATTTAAAATTGACATTAATTTTAGTAAAAAGAACAAGTGACATATAGAAAACCAAGAAAAATACTTAATACTGTTTTTATACTTTAGGAAAATGATCCATAAGACATTTTTGATTCATAATAATCTACCTCCACCCAATTTTATGTATGATGTGACAGTTAAAACTCAAAGTGAGTCTTTTCATTTAAAATTGATATTAAATTTTAATAAAAAGAACAAGTGACATACTGGAAACTGAGAAAATGTATTAGGATTATTTTAATACATTAAGATAAAAATCCATAAGTCATTTATAACATGTAGGAATCAAGGAGACCTCAATACTATGCATGGTGTGACAGATATGACTCAAAGTTTTTCATTTAATTTAAAATTAACATTAATTTTAGTAAAAAGAACAAGTGTCATAATAAAAACTGATAAAACAGATTTGTATTGTTTTGATAATTTTTTAAAATGATCCATAAGTCATTTTTGACATGAAGAAATCAACCACAACCCAATCTCACAAATAACATGATCAGTGTGACACAAAGTGTCCATTATTATTTAAAAACTGCCATTTTAGTTCAAAACAAGCATCAGTCTTTGAAAACAAGGAAAAACAATTTGATTTTCTTGATAATTTAGGAAAATAATTAATGAGTAATTTCTAACATGTTGTATGTAGTCTCATTTAAAACCAACACAGAATGTAAATAGTATAACTCATAGTGCATATTTCTAATTTGAAATGAAATTTTAGTAAAAAACAATGTGACACTGAAAATCGAGTAAATGAATTTGGATTATTTTGATACTTTAGGAAAATGATCCATATCTAATTTTTTATGTGTATGAATTAGACTCACCTCATTCCAATGCACGGTGTGACTGGTATATCTTAAAGTACATCTTTTTTATTTAAACATGACATTAATTTTAATAAAAGTTAAAATTGACATACTCAAAACCAAACAAACACATTCAAGTTGTTTTGATATTTTAGAAAAATGATCCATAAATCATTTTTGATGTGTAGAAATCAAATATACCTCAATATGTTCAATAATGTGACCGATATAACTCAAAGAGTTCCTTTTATAATTAATATTGATATTTTATTAATTTATTATTTCAAATTAATTTTTAATATATTTATTTATAGTATTACTATGATAATATTTTTTTCTAATATAGGTGGATTATTTTTCATGAGTTGAGGTTATTTGTTTGAAAATTGATAAAATGAGTTGAATTTTTTGAGAGGGGATATTGGGTGCCAAATTTGATAAAAAAATAATGTCTTTAAATGTGTTTGGATAGTAATTGTAAATTTAATTATACTAAATATTGTTTGAAATGTATATAATGGTTTTCTTAATCATGATGTAAAATTTATTTCAATTATATTATAAATTTTCATAAAGGTTACAAGTATTTTCTGTCATGTGTTATTATTCAAACAACACACTGCAACGGGTTGGGCCTATATTAGTTTTAATTCTAGTATTGATAAATTGGGACCTTTATCAGCACAATTGAAATCACGGATAATGATGGTCCATTATCAGTACTAATTAAAGCACTCATAAAGGGGTTCCTTTATTGGTGTTAAACTAGTGCTAATAAATGGGACCCCCATTTATAGTGATTAAGATAATAGTGATTTTAAATGCTATTAGAGTCTTTTTTTGCAGTCTGTTAAAGGGAATATCTATAGTAGTGCATTGAATCATTCCCATGACTCCTTAAGCTACTATCAACTTTGGGTTCTAAAAATTTCTGAATTGGAGGGTGAGTCCTCCCCTAACCCTGTGATGTTAAATTTAGTTTTTATAATTATTTAATTTGATAGCCAAAATCTTTAATACTAATAATATTTTATTATTTATAATCTTAAAAGTTTTTATTTCTATGTTTCTAAATTTTTATTCATCTTCCCTAAAACCTCACCTCCATCAAATTTTACTATAAAAAGTTATACATTTTTCATTTAATTTCCATTATTTGAGGTTCAATTCAATTTGGGGTTTGTAAAATAAAATAATTGTTATGTGAATTAAATGAATGTCTAATATAGTGACCCAAATATTGACGTACATAGACATTACATTAATTTTGTAGAATGTTTAATACATGACAAAAACAGACTCCCTAAGACTGTGTTAGTTTAGAGTCTTTGGAAACTCAAAACATAATCTTCTAATCATGGTGAAAGATCTTAAACATCTCCCATAATGATCTTCCCCTTTTGTTTTCCTACCTAAAACCTTCCTTTATATCCTGGGTATATGAAAACATAAAAAGGGAGAGCTTATATGCTCAGTATGGGTAAACAGGTAGAACAAAAAACAATCCATAAAAATTTGATCATACAAACATGAACATGACATTAATCATAGCAGTACATAAGGTATATATCATAAAGAAACATTAATCATGATAATATAGCATGGGAATAAAACATATACTTGTGGAAAACCGTTAAGCAAATGACATGCACTACCACAAAACTGGGCAAGGCATGCACCTGCCTTTATCAGCGCTAACGGAAAAGCTCTGATAATGGGGCGAACCTTTATTAGCGCTAACAAAAGCGCTGATAAAGGTCCAATTTATCAGTGCTTTTGTTACTACTGATAAAGGTTGTATTTATCAGCGCTTTTCATTTTAGTGCTGATAAATACATCCTTTATCAGCGCTTTTTACTAGCACTGATAAAGGCTCACATGGATTTGTTAAAAACCCACGGGTCCTCTTCCACCTCCCTACACCCGGTCAAGCTCTTGCGGAAGCCCTCCTCTGCACCGCTGCCGCCGCCGCCTCCTCCTCCACCTCGGCCGCCGCCTCCTCCTGCTCCTCCTCCTCCGGCCGCCGCCTCCTCCTCCGGCCGCCTCCTCCTCCTCCTCCTCCTCCTCCAGCCGCCCCTCCTCCTCCGACCGCCTCCTCCTCCTCCTCCTCCTCCTCCGGCCGCCTCCTCCTCCACCTCCTCCTCCTCCTCCTCCTCCTCCACTACCGCAGCCTCGTCCTCCTCCTCCTCCACCGGCGCTTCCTCCTCCTCCTCCTAGTCCACTGACTCATCCTCCTCCTCCACCTGCGCCTCCTCCTCCTCCTCTGCCTACTCTGCTGCCTCCTCCTCCACCGCAGTTCGAGAGGTGCCTCAAGTACTCAAGTGAGTCTCACAAGCTTTATTTTAGTTTTATATGATGTTTTTTGGAGATTTTTCAAATGAAACATGGTTTTGTGTTCATATTTTTTGAGAAACAATGTAGAACCTTGAGCATGACAAGGTTTTCAGTCATCTTTCTAAATCACATAGTTGACTTTCATGGTTAGTGAAGGTTAACCATGGGATATCATAGAGGAAACCATGTGAGGTGGATTTTAGTTAGGGATTAACATACCATTTTTTCATGATTTCATACAAAACATGTGAAATTTTGTAGAATGAGGTAGTTCCAATTTACATAATTAATGCATAGTTTGGTAAACTATGTTGGCCAAATATTTGAAGGGGTTTTCTTGTACAGTGCCACCACATTATTAGTATTTGGTTTGTAAAATTCTGTAGAACATTACATTTATATTTTCATCTTTTTCCCTCTGAAATTCCAATAGGGGGAGCCCCCATTTCTCATCCTCCCTGTTATACAATGCCCAATCGACCCACCCCCTTATTCCTCTTTGATTCCCCTTTCCATGGGGAGTTTTTAGTGGATTTATTCAACAATTCTAAGTGATTTAACCATCTTCCTTACCATTTTATTATTTATATTTAGTTTCTATTGATTTTTGATTTATCTAGATTAGGTTTTATGGGTGATTCAACTGGAGCACGGTGGTATCATATTGATTTGATGGGGGTGTTTTCCTTCCTCATGTATAAGGGGCATCATGATGGTATCTGCAAGTCACCAATCATTATGAAGGATTTGCGTTTCTTTTTGTAGTTTTCATGGATATTGGATCAAATTATATAATGTTGTCTATGGATTTGGTTCTGATGGTTGGGTATTTTTCCTAAGATGGCACTAAGATCCCACTTCAGATCTTATTTGGATTTTTGGTCTTGGTTCTAACATGAAAAGTCCACAAGATGAGTTTCTTGTGAATATAACTAGTTTAAATTGATTTGGATAATTAATTATAAATGATATAATTTAATAATTTTGGTTTTTTGGAGAGAGGAAGGAGCTATATTGATGAGTTGAACTTGGGGTAGACATTGGACGAGGCTTAGAGAGCCTAGGAAATAGTTTCAACTTGGAATTAAAATAGTAGAAACATATAAAATAGGTATGTGGTCCTGGAAATTTATTTATGGATTTATAAATTCCTTAATGGGTGTTATTAGAGTGAGTGTGACTTAGAGGACCTTGTTAGGGGGAACCCGGAGACCTCTTGGAATACATTCTGTGACTTTTATGTATTTGTTCCCATAGGCCACACATAGAACTAGTAATACACCAGAGCCCTTGGCCTTATTGAAATGAACCTAAAGTGTGTGAACATCCCCCTTGGGGATGCGACTACATGGGTGGGTATAACTTTGTAAGGTTGTTGATAGGCTGGTTGTGTAGACTGGCCCAGAAAAAACCTATATATTGAAATGGGACATGAGCCATCTCTTGAGACTATTTATATTATGGAATATTACCATGTAAATATTATGAGGCTATACCATGTAAGACACTGATAAATAATATGATGCTCTCATGCGATGAGTGTTTCACTACATCATGTGCTTCTGTTGGATGGTAACGTTGCAATGATGGTCTTTATTCTTAACATCTTATTGATGCAAACCTTTAATGGGTTTCCTTTCTAATCATTTGTTTTAATGTATTAAGGTCTTTCTCAGGTTTCATTTCAGCCCTTCATTTTAAAATAACAACTGTATAACAGCATGAATAACATAACTCAAGTTGATAGAGAGGAAAATTTATGAAGGCATTGGATTCCCTTCGATCCAGATGGATTAGTGTTGTCCCCATGGATAGTAAAACCCATTTTGAAGATCATGGAATAGTTGATAATAGGTTTTTTGGATCATTCATTGCTTCTAGATATTTTTCCAGATTTTCCTTGGTGTTTTTGGTTTATACTTCTCTCAATCCGTACTGGTGTAAGTTCTTTTCACCTTGTGTTTGTACTTATACTCTTTTTTTAATTGAGTCCTTTGGGGCATGAATTAGGTGACCAATTCATGTCACCACTTTTATTAAAAAAATGACCTTGAGGTGGTATTTTATTGAAATGGAAAAAATTACATTGTAGTGAGGTCTATGATTCTACTAATAGGGATGCCATTGATTTTGAGTAGTGATTATATTTGTTATGAAAAGTGGATAGGTGAGAGATTTCTGTCCTTATTGTGTATTTGGCCTGTTTGGTTGAGTGTCCTACACTACTGGGGTTAAGTTGTTGGGAACAATTTTATACTAGTATGGATACTAATCAAGTTGTGATAATGGGATGGAGGTTTTCCAGGTTATTATCATATTCACCATGGTGAGTTTATATCTAGGGTAATTATCAATGTATACTAGGGTGAAAGACCTCATGATTATTGTTATGGTTGGTATAGTCATCAAAATGTTCTCAAATACACTTTGGCACTAGCCAAAGTTGGTATGGATGATCGAGGCTATGAACCTGAGGATCAATGATGATTTATTTATTTATTTTTTAGATATTATTTATTTATTTAGTGTATGAAACATGCAAATATAACTAAAAATTAGAATTTATGAAACCAAATTGGTGGTTCCCTACTGAGTACCCAATAAATACTCATGTATTGAAGGTCAGGTAGAATTGGGTCCCAGTGTTTCCAGATCGAGTTGGAGTAACTTTGATGGGTTTTAGAGATCTAGATGATGTGAGGCTTGGGGATTGTAGTGGTTCCCAATATATTTTGTATTTTGGTATTTATTTATTCCTTTATTTCCTTGAAGTATCTTTTTTATTATCTAAATTATACTCATATTCCTTCTCCTTTAACCTATATACTTATCCTATTGATTTTAAATAGGATGAATATAAATAAAGAATGGATGAATGCCAATTGGTTGACAAAAGAGTATGATGAAGGCGTGAAAGAATTTATCAAGTTTGCAAAAGATCATGCATGTGACTCTTCTCAAATCATTTTTCCGTGTTTACGCTGTTGTTATTCAAAACAAATTAGTCCAGATGAGTTGGAAGAACACTTGATCTGTCACGGAATAGATCAGAGTTATACATGTTGGAATAAACACGGGGAAACAACGAATGTAGGTAGTGACTGGGGTGACACTGCGTTTTATGGATCATCTGATACGATTACAAACAAGAACAATGAAGATGACTGTATGGAGTATGTGATTACAGATGTGAATGATGATGAAGATCGTATTGAGAAAATGATAAGGACCTTCGAAGATGAACTTCGTGATTGCCCAAAATTGTTTGAGAAGTTAAAAAGTTGTGCAAAGATGCCATTGTATGCTGGTTGCACTAAATATACAGCATTGTCAGCCGTACTGAAGCTGTATAATTTGAAAGCAAATAACGGGTGGAGTGACAACAGTTTTACGAAACTACTTTCCCTCTTGAATGACATTCTCCCAGAAGACAATGAGCCCCCGATCCGAATATACGATGCCAAACGAATGCTACGCTCTATGGGTATGATCTCTGAAAGAATACACGCCTACCCAAATGACTGTATACTATTTCGCAAGGACCACAAATCACTTAAAGAATGCCCAAAGTGTGGTTCTTCTCGATACAAGAAAGATGAATCTAGTCCTACTAAAGTTGTATGGTACTTTCCAATCATTCCAAGGTTTAGACGCCTATATGGAAGTGAGGAGACTGCAGAACAATTAACATGGCATGCAGATACAAGAATTAAAGATGGGATACTATGTAACCCGGCAGACTCTCCTCATTGGAAGAGAATCGATCATGAGTATCCTGAATTTGGACACGAGTCGAGAAACCATCGTCTTGCGTTATCTACATATGGAGTGAATCTGTTTGGTTTTCAAAGAAACAGTCATAGTACATGGCCGGTTATGTTGATAAATTATAACTTACCACCGTGGTTATGCATGAAATGAAAATACATCATGTTATCTTTTCTTATATCGGGACCCAAACAACCGGGTAATGATATTGATGTTTATTTAGCTCCATTGATCGAAGATTTGAAATTATTGTGGGATTTAGGTGTTACATTGTATGATGCTTACAGAAAGGAAGATTTCACTTTGAGAGTCATGTTGTATGGGACGATAAATGACTTCCTAGCTTATGGAAATTTGTCATGATATAGCATTAAAGGAACTGAAGGTTGTCCCGTTTGCGAAGAAGGTACACAATCAATCAGGTTGAAACATTCATCGAAAACCGTGTTTCTAGGACATCGAAAATTTCTACCGCGATGACATAAGTACCGTTCTTGGAAGACATCATTCGATGGAAGTTCAGAAGAACGTACAACACCGTCTCCACTAACATGCAATCAATTCTTTGAGAAAGATAAAAATTTGGACACTACTTTGGTAAACCGGCCTCGAAAAACCTTACAAAAATCGGTTGGAAAAAGAGATCAATTTTTTTTAATTACAATACTGGAATTGTCTGTATGTAAGACAATTTATTGATGTTATGCATGTAGTAAAAAATGTATTTGACAGTGTTATCTGCACGTTGCTAAATACATCTGGCAAAACAAAAGATGGAATTAAGGCTAGGTTGGACATGGTTGAGATGGGAATACGAGAAGAGTTGGCAACAGTAAAGGGTGAAAAACGAACATTACTTCCTCCTGCTGCTTATACTCTTTCCAGGTAGGAGAGATATCAGTTTTGCAATTTCTTGAATGACGTAATGGTTCCAGAGTGGTATTCGTCAGATATCAGTAACCTTGTGTCAATGAGCGACTTGAAGTTAAAAGGTCTGAAATCACATGAATGTCATGTTTTGATGAAAAATCGCATTCCAATTGCTTTACGTTGCATTTTTCCCATGAATGTCCGCCATACATTAACGAAACTGTGTTTCTTCTTCAAATATATATGCAGCAAAGTTATAGAGCCGGTGAAATTGCCAGCAATGGAAAAAAGAAATTGCCGTCATATTATGTGAATTAGAAATGTTCTTCCCGCCTTAATTTTTTGATTTGATGGTTCATTTGATGGTCCACATGGTTAGATACATTCGACTATGTGGTCCTGTACATTACAGATGGATGTACCCCATTGAACAATATATGATGATTTTGAAAGGGTATTTCAAAAATCGAAGTCGGACAGAGGGTTGTATTGCAGAGCGATATATTGTTGAGGAAGCCGTTGAATTCTATACCGAATACTTGTCTCGTGTGGAAAGCATTGGCTTACCGAAATCTAGTCACACTGGGCAGCTAGAGGGTGAAAGAATTTCTGGAAGAAAGGTTGTCACAATCAATATTACAGATCAGGAGTAGGCCCACCTTTATGTTTTGCATAACAGTTTGGACGTTGACCCATATGTTGAAATCCACAATGAAATTCTTAGGCAATTGAATCCATCAAGGGCTGGAAAACGGATATCAGATACACATAATCGACAGTTTATAGGATGGTTTCAAAATCATATTTTTATGAAGTCAGATGAAAATCCAAAGTCTATTTCGGAATGACTTCGATGGCTAGCCGGAGGACCAAGTGTGTATGCATTATCTTAAAATTCTTATGTAGTTAATGGTTATACATTTTATACTAATGAACATGATGAAGAAAGTACCATACAGAATAGTGGGGCTACACTTGTGGCTGAAGCGATTCATGTTTCCGGTGCTAAGGACAGAAATCCAATTTATGCGAATATGTCATACTTTGGCATCATCAAACAAATATGGGAGTTGGATTATACGGAATTTCAAGTTCCGATATTTCAATGCATGTGGGTTGATAACAGGAGTGCTGTTAAAATAGATGATTTGGGATTTGTGAAAGTTTATTTCAGTAAGGAAGAGGAGAAAGACGAACCATTTATAATGGCATCACATGTAGTTCAAGTATTTTATGTTCCTGATCCCGTAAACCGAAACTGGTCAATTGTTCTGTTATCGACCAAAATAGCTAAAGGGTCAGATGAAAATTCAATAGAATATGACCCTTTCATTGGGATTTCGCAATCATTTCGCAGTGGTCCCAATGTAGACGGCGTTTTGTATGTTAGAGGAGACCACAATGAAGGGATATGGATAGTTGATAGAGGGGTCAAATCCCTTCAGCCTTTAAAAAAAAGGGAGTTCAATAATCAGGTTATTGATTTTTATTGTAATATAGATTTTGTTACATTATGTTATTATCTATTTGCTGCTGCTTTTATGTGATCTAACATAAATTTTAAACCAGTTCTGCAAATATTGACTTCTTCACCTGTTGATGCACCCAATCCCGACACACAACACATCTCTCAACCTGTTGCAGCTGGTCCCACTGCTGAGAGACAACAGGTCTCTCAACCTGTTGCAGCTGGTCCCACTGCTGATGTACAACAGGTCTCTCAACCTGTTGCAGCTAGTCCCACTACTGAGAGACAACAGGTCTCTCAACCTATTGCAGCTGGTCCCACTGCTGACGTACAAAGTCCATTACTGAACCGGGTTTAGATGTCTTTATTGCCCTGTATTACTAAATCGGGTTCAATTGTCATTCCATCCATGTCTATATCATGAGATATAAATCTTTACCCAATGCATTGGATGGAGATATAGGTCCCACCCATCTCATATTTAAATCATTCTTATGTGTTCCACAAAAAAACGTAAATCATTCATCATAACCCAAAGAATAAAATGGGTTTCATAAACATCATCACATCATAACATAATCCATAAAAAACAAATGGATATCATTTCATCATAAGAAAAATAAAACAATGAAAATAATAGGGACATTATACATGAAACATAACTATATTAAATAATGTGATCTTAGATGGAAAATAGTTTTGATAAAAACATGAAATTATGAGGAAAATATCCCTTCTTTTTCAAAATCCTTTTCTTTTCTCAAAATGACATGAAATTTTAAAAGAAAAGGATTTTGTTGAAATTAATCATGAAATTGTGTAAAGGATTATTCAAGGAAATAAGGCGTTATGAAACTGTAAAAATCAATTCATGTTGTGTATGGTATGAAAACATTCTTCTCATACTTTTACCGGAAAAGTAAACAAGTACCTCGTATGGTAAACAAAAGAAAGATTCCATTCATACCATGTGGTAAATGTCAAAAAAGGGTAAAAATGAATTGAAACATAAATGGAGGAATTGTAAAAAAATTAATGAAAACACTTTTAGAAAACGTGGACATGGATGATAGACAAAACCTCAGTAAATACTTATGAGTAAACAATCTCAGATAAGAACGAGATTGGAATAATTATCCCTTACCTTATGTCTGATTTCTTCCGTAAGTGTCCGAGACTCTTGTATAGTGGGTTTAAACATATTATTAACTTATAAAATAACCCTAATAACATTTATGATACCATATATTATTTACTTATGACTTTATATTACCCGTTCATTTGTCAATTCCATGTTAAAGCTGAGTTTTGGCTAAAATCGTTTCATTTCTCATACATGTTTCGACTAATAATTATTCATAAGATTACTTATTCCATGATTAATTACATCCAGAATTTAAAACACGATTTATATATAATAAATATTCTGAATATAAATATATATAATAGATCGATAAATGGATTGAAATACACCGTTCATGGGGACGGTAGGCCATACGTACGCATGAATACTATTTTCGTTTCCTTATTAAATTGAATGGAAGTAAGTAGATGAAATACATGTATATATACATAAATCCAGTAGCATTACTATGTCATATATTTCATTTTTATTCATTATATATACTTTATAATCAATATTTAATGGTTAATATGGATATTGAATCCCATCACGTCATAGAGACGGTAATGTGTACGTACGCACGAGCCATGATATCATTCCCATAATTATTGAATGAAATTGGAGTGGATGATATAATATCTCAGAATTAGTGTCATGTTATATTAATCATATATATTTATTAATTCCACCATTATACCTATCCAAGTAAGGTGGTGTTGGAAAAACACATTACACCAGGGCATGGAGATGGAAAAAGGTGAAAGAAATAACATATCATTCTTCATAGGATAGTTTGAAGGTGAAAAAGGTTTGTTTAATATTAATAATAACATATCATTATATGAGTGATACTCATGTTATTACTTAATAATGAAACAAATAAATATGAAGAAGCATAAGAAGAAATAAATTTGAATGAATCAGTAAAGGATATTACCTCTTCCTCGACACACCTTTTATTAACTTTCTATTAAGGCACTAATGTTTGTCTTTGAATAGGAAGATAACCTCTAGTATGTTTCTAGTGAAGTGGAAAAGGGAAGTGTACAGGTTTTTGCTGAGATTGAATGATCAAAACTTTGTTAAGAGGAGAGGGAGGAGGTGCCCTTTTATAAGGGAAGAGAGGGGCACTTTTGGAAACCTCTAAAATATTAATTTATAATAAACCCAAACCCAACATAAAAACCTCAAAAAATAAATAAATTAGAATATGCGATGATATAGAGTTGTAATATCATCAACCATTAAAATTTAGACATGTTTTAATTTTATTTTAAACCTTATCATTTTGATTTATCCATATTTAATATATTTTATTTTATTTGCGACAATAATATTCTAATTTTTAAATTGATATAAATACTTACTTATATTATGCGAATTTTCCGCAATTAGATACATTATAACATTTTAGACTATATAATTTTCAATATGTAATTTTTAAATATTTTTGTGATTTTTAACGAATTTAATAATATGTTATTTTTATAAAATATCAATAGTGTCAATTTTGACACTATTTAATTATTTGAATTTTAATTAAATCCACACAAAAAATATATTTGAAAAAAATATATTTTATAGATTCATAACTTGTCATATTCATAAAAAAGATTCATGGAGCACATTGATTTGTTCATATAAAATTTATTTGAATATTTTTAAACCATTTATTTGATATTTACATTAATAAAATAATTACTACATCATTTTTGTATAATTATTTAATATACTTATTTGTTGAATAAAATTAAAAATAAAATAATATGATTCATATAAATATAATATATTCAATAATAATACTTTTACTCGAATTTAGCATCTTAAAATCAGAAAATTTGAATTATTATATTTAGTAAATTATGAAGGTGACATCTTTGACATCATTTAAAATAAAATAATATAAGAGTCATAATAACTTTTATAAGGCTAAAAATAGTCCCAAATTAGACTTTTGGATGGTTATGGTTTATATGTACACGACCAATAAGATTTGTTTAGGTTTCTGGGCCTTTTATGAGTATTTTTAGTCTAATAAAAACTATATTATTTACTTTTCACTAAATAAATAATTTCTACATCATTAATGTATAAGATATTAAGAACATTATATATTTCTTAAATATTACAAATAAATTACCATGATAAAGAAAAAAAAATTTATTTCAAATGAATTTTTATATACTAATTTATATTTTGTATAAACTTATATTAAAAATAATTTAATTATTAAAGTTTGGGTGAGACACATTTCACGTTCATTTGAATAAAATAAAGTAATGGTCTTAATCACATACAATTGGTACTTAATTTATACCTTTTCGACCCAAATATATTTAAGGACGAAATATAATCATCCGATTATATTAAGACAAGTGTTAGAGTAATTTTATAATATTATTGTTACCCTTAATTACCTAATTTACCTTTAACTTTGGTAAATAAAATTTACCATACTTACTATTCATAATGCCCAAAAATAAAAAATAGCCTATTCACATAATTTGGACCAAATAATTCCAAATATGGAATTAATTTTTCCAAATTCAATACACATAAGTGGCATAATTAAATTTAAAATTTATCCCACTATTGAGAAAATGAGATTTACAAGTTAAAACATTGGAAAAGATTGAAATGTTTTTAACAATGAATTTAATGTAAAATTAATGATAATGACATAAATTATCTTAAATGTTAAAAATATATTCTATTAATACTTCAAAACAATTTAATATTATAATTTAATAATATAAATTATCTAAATGAAAAAGTTGTTATTAAGTAAAATTAAGCGTGTTTTTACTATTCATCAAAATAAGAACGTTGTCAGAAAAATATAAAAACATTATCCAATGTATATTTTTATATCATGATTCAAAAGAAGAAGTTTATTTTGTAAAATTGAACTTATAAACTTTTTGAAAATTATATTTAAAATGGGTGCACCATCAAAAGGCGGCAAAACTGCATTTTTTGAAAAATACTTCTTTTATCCGGAAAATTGATTTTGTTCTCATACCTCATTCTAGAAAATCTGTAGGATAAATTATAATGTTATAAAATTAAAAATGCGGTTAATATTATTCATAATGGTTAGTTCATAATAATATAATAACAATATATCATTGTTTAGTGAAACTCGGTATTGCGTTCAACACACGCTATTGAGGAATATCGCTCTTGCGTGCAACACAAGCCAAGAATAGTGTTTGCATATACAACAAGCTAATACGGTGTTGTGTATAGTGAAATATAATCATGGTGTAGCATAAAAAACACGACATCAAAGAAATTAAAAGGAATATTTCTCATAAAATCTTGGGGTGTTACATTTACCCCCTTAAATTTAATTTCACCCTCGAAATTCGTCAGGGTTATAAATCATTTACTACTAGAATGTTTCTTTCATAGAAACCCACATCGTAAAAAGGAATACTAAAAATTAATTTTAAAAAGAAATTTTATAAACATAACAGTTACCCAATTTAACGTAGTACTGGGTTTCAACATAGGAGAATATAGGTGAAAATATGGATATAGAGGAGAAATCTGACCATCATGTTCTGATGAAGAGTGGTAGAGAACATGGCTATGAAAAATACAATAATCACAGAGCCATATATTTGTGATGATCTATGGTAACATTTGATTCATCAGATATGAGAGTACTAGGACAACATTTTTGGTTTTCAAGATCATTTCCCTAAAGTTGATGAATTTTTACATAAGGAGAAATACTTACTTGATTTCAATGAAATATCGTCGTTGGTCATTCCATGAATAATTTCCACTTCATATCTTATTTAAAGAAATGATGTTGAATTTTTCATTCTTGATGTATTTTCAGATAATGGGATAGAATGATGGGTCATTCCATCTATCTCAAACATAAAGTTGGAAAAAGTTATTAAATATACATAAGTCTATCTATAGTGAGATTAATCATATATGGTTCCAAAAATGGACTTATTATTCATATATCATACATCTTAATAAAATAAAACTAATTTATACTAACTAGGGACTTCATGTAGGCCAGTGGTAGGCGATAAAGGCCTATCACACATCGGTTGTGGGTTCGACTCCCAGAACCTTGTCCGACGTGACGGGTTATCACTTGTCCTTCAGGTTGTCCTTTTTCTAAAACTTAACCATTATAAAATTCCAGAAAGAATATCGAAAAAGAGTTTTTAGCCTTAAAAAGTAGTATCTAATGTCCAACATAATCCATTCAAACCTTTAGGATTATCTAAAATACTTCTATCCAATCTCATAGTATAATGAAAATGGTTGCTAGAAATTTCATCTACCAGGCATGTGATAACCATCATTTATCCCCCATATATCATAAGATATATCTTGTTGGTCATATTCCAAACATATGAATACCTTAATCATGTAGTCTCTTTAAACATGTATTACCATATAACCTTAGTGAAAACATGACTGTTGTCAAAATTTAACTCATTCCACATACAAAAATCCCAAATTTTTATATACTCAAACCATGATGCCACTTTGTCCTTAGATTAGTGATGAGATCATTAATACTATGAAACATATTATTTTCTCCTTATCCCCCCAACATGAACATATCATCTACTTTACAAATATATTTAAATCACTTTTCATGGTTACCGGTACCATAGAATTATTGAAAATCATAATTAACCAATACACAGATATTCCATTATTCAATAATACTATAAATGAGATTCCATGATACTATTTTGAAATACCATTACATAAACACTTAATCATTCCACAACATCATTTACATACTCAAAATCACAAATAGTGATCACATGTTACTTCCCTTTATCCTTGGCCTTAAGTGGTTGCTCATGCCAAACATCATTAACCATTGGATTTGGGCATTGATTAGTATAATGCCCCATTTCCTTGCACTTGTAGCATTGAAGTGTTAATGGTGCATTCTCTATAGTCTTTTCTCTACTCATATCATTAGGTACATTTTTCCCACTACATTGGCACTCAACTGCTTGATGAGCTTCTTTTCCACACTTAAAACATTTTCTTGTCCCACTAAGACAACCTCCACCATTCTTCTTTCCACACTTTTAGCATAACCAATCATTGGTCTTCCTTTCACAATTTTTTTGAGATTTTTACTTGAACTCCATATTTCTTTTCCTGTCAAAACCATGAGATGGATATGTTACACCAACATCCAGTTCTACCTTGATAGCTCAATGCACAATTTATTCATATCCACTGAAGACTCTTGTAGCTAATTCCCTTCAAAGTCTTGGTTTGATGCCACTGAATAATCAATCAAATTTAATTTCAGGTTAGATGATAAAGCAAGATTCATACCTTGAAAGTCTTGTAAAATTCACTTCCTATATACAAACAGATTCATCATCCTTTTTCTTAAGCTCAAGGAACTCATTTTCTATTCTGTTTGAAGAATACAAGGGAAGTACTAATTGAAAAACAATTTCTTGAACTCGTCCCATTCCATGGATTCAATTTCATCTCGAGGCCTCATATTCTTAATTAAATTCCACCACTGGTCTGCATCACCATCTAAATAGTAAACAACCAAAATTACTTTTTCATGTTCTAAACAGTGAAGTATGGAAAATATATTTTCAATGGTACTGATTCATTGTTCATTAATAACTGGATCTGAAGACCCGTTGAAATAAGGTGGACGTTGCCTCATGAAGAACTCAGTAGAATATTGTTACCTTCTCTTCTCATTTGGAAGTCCAGAATGATTAATAGCTTGTGTAAGCATAGAAATAAGATTATTCACTCCATCTCCCATCACATTGGTTTTTCAGGAGGAAAAGCATTGCATTGTCAATTACATTGATCGAAACGGTTCCTTCAGGTTCTATCCTATCATCTAAAACCCAAAAAGAATAGTGATAGAGGAAAAAATGATACTAGGAAAACAACATATTAAAGGGGTAATATCTAACATCTTAGTTTTAATTCTAGGATCATTACTGTAATTCTAGGACTATAACATACACTTATACTTAATCTTAGGGACATCTTTAGACATACCTTAGAAATATATCTAGGGATCTCATAAAAGTTTTCAAATCCTAGTTTCCAATGGTTAAATAAACCTTCAACCTAATACCAAATGTAGAGACCCAAATCTTGATGTACATAGACATTACATTACATTTTTTGGAATAATTAATACATGAAAAAAACAGACGTCCACCGACCGTGTTAGTTTAGTGTCTTTGGAAACTCAGAACATAATCTTCTAATCATGGAGAAATATCATTAACATCTCCCATAATGATCTTAAACGTTTGTTTTCATACCTAAAACCTTATTTTATATCCTAGGGATATGAAAACATAAAAAGGGAGAGCTCAAATGCTCAGTAAGGGTAAACATGGAGAACAAAAAACAATCCATAAACATTTGATCGTAAAAATATGAACATGACATAAATCTTAGCAGTACATGTAGCATAGATAAAAAAGAAACCTTAATCATGATAAAATAGCATGGGAATAAAACATGTAATTGTGTAAAACCATTAATAATATGATATGATTTCCATAGTAGCCAAGGAATTTCTATCAAGACCATCATAGTGGACAAAGTCCATTACTGAACCGAGTTTACTTGCCGTTCCAACCCTGTATTACTGAACCAGATTGAATTTCCATTCCAGAAATGTCTATCTAATGAGATATAAATCCTTACCCAATGAATTGGAGTGATATATTGGTCCCACACATCTCATATTGAAATCATTCTTATGTGTACCACAAAACAATAATAAATCAGTAATCATAACCCAAAGAATAATATAGGTTTCATAAACATCACCCCATCATAACATAATCCATATAAAAAAATAGATATGATTTCATCATTAGAAAAATAAAACCATTAAATGATAGGGGAATTATACATGAAACATAACCATATTAAATAATTTAATCTTAGATATAAAATAGTTTTGATAAAACACTTGAAATTAGTTCTTGATGAAAATATGCTTTCTTCTTCAAAATCATTTTATTTTCTCAAAATGCCATGCAATTTTAAAAGAAAATTATTTTTTTGAAATTAATCATGAAATCATGTAGAGTATAATTCATGGAAATAAGGCATTATGAAACCGTAAAAATCCATTCATGCCGTATAAGTTAAAAAACATTATTCTCTTACTTTTTCCAAAAAAAGTCAAAAAGTACCTCGTATGGTAAACAAAAGAAAGATTATTTTCATAACATGTGGTAAATGTAAAAAAAGGGTAAGAATGAATTTAAACATACATGGAAGAATAGTAAACATTTTATGAAATCATTTTTAGAAAACATAGACATGGATGAAAAACATAACCCCAGTAAATACTTATGAATAAATAATCTCAAATTGGAACGAGATTGGAATAATTATCCCTTACCTTGTGTCCAATTTCTTCTGTATGTGTCTGAGACTCATATATAGTGGGTTTAAACATATTATTAACTTTTAACAGAACCATAATAATATTTATGATATCCTATATGATTTACTTATGACTTTATATTACCCGTTCATTTGTCAATTCCATGTTAAAGCAGTGTTTTGGGTAAAATCGTTTCATTTGTCGTACATGTTTTGATATCTAATTATTAATAAGATTACATAGTTCTTGATTACTTACATCCATAATGTAAAACATGATTTATATATAATATATATTCATAATAAAAATATATATAATAGATAGATAAATGGAATTAAATACACCATTCATGGAGACGGTAGGACGTACGTACGCATGAACGCTGTTTTCGTTTCCTTATTAAATTGAATGGAAGTAAGTAGATTACATAAATTCATATATACATAAATAAATTAGAATTATTAATTTATATATTTTATTATTATTAATTATATATACTTTATAATCATTCTTGAATGGTGAACATGGAGATTGAATCTCATCGCGTCATGGAAACAGTAATCCGTACATACGCACGAGCGCTGATATCATTCCAATAATTATTGGATGGAATTAGATTGGATGATATAATATCTCAGAATTTGTATCATGTTATATTAATCATATATAGTTATTATTTACACTATTATACCCATCCATCTAAGGTGGTGTTGGAAAAACAGATTACACCGCGGGGTGGAGACTGTAAGCCGCAGGTACGCACATGCGGTGATTTCATTTTTCATAGGATAGATAGAAGGTAACATAGGTTTATTTCATATTAATAATAAATTATCAGTATATGAGTGATATTGATGTTATTAATTTATAATGAAGAAAATAAAGAAGAGTAAGTAGAAGATGAAATAAATTTTAAAGAATCGGTGACGGATATTACCTCTTCCTCGACGCGCCTTTTCTTAACTTCCTCTTAGGGCATTGAAGTTGGTCTTCGAAGAGGACCAAGACCTCTAGTATGTTGCTAGAAATTGGAGAAGAGAAATGGATAGGGTTTTTATGAGCATGAAGGCTCAAAATTTTGTGAAGAAGAGAGGGAGGATGTCCCCTTTTATAAGGGAAGAGAGGGGCACTTTTGGAAACCTCTAAAATATTAATTTATTATAAACCCAAAACCCACATAAAAAACACCAAAAATAACTAACATAGAATATGAGATGATATAGGGTTGTAATATAATCAACCAATAAAATTTATACATGTTTTATGTTTATTTTAAACCTTATCATATTGTTTTATCCTTATTTAATCTATTTAATTTTATTTGCGGTAATAATATTATAATATTTAAATTGTAATAAATACTTACTTATGTTATGTGAATATTATATAATTAGATATATTATAACATTTAAGACCATATAAAATTCAAATTTTAATTTTTAAATATTTTTTTTATTATTAAACAATTTAATAATATGTTATTTTTATAAAATATCAATCGTTTCAATTTTGACACTATTCAATTATATGAATTTAAATTAAATCCACACCGAAGATATATTCAAAAAAAATTCAATAGATTAATAAATTGTATTTTTAAATGAAAAAAATTCATGGAGCTCATTAATTGTTTCATATAACATTTATTTTAATATTTTTAAAACGATTTATTTGATATTTCCCTTAATAAAATTATTACTACAACTTTTTGTATAATTATTTAAAATATTTATTTGTTGCATAAAAATTAAAAATAAAATACTCTGATGCATATGTTTCTAAAATATTCAATAATAATACTTTTACTGAAATTAATCATCTTAAAATCACAAAATTGAAATTTTTATATTTATTAAATTATGAAGGTGACAACTTTGACATAATTAAAAATAAAATAATATATGTGTCATGATCACTTTTATAAGGGTCTGAATGGCCAACAATTCTACTTTTGGATGATTATGGTTAATATGTACATGAACAATATTTTTTTTCAGGTTTTTGGTCATTTTATGGGTACTATTATTCTAATGAAAACTATATTACTGATTTTTTACTAAATAAATAATTTCTGCATCATTAATGTATAAGCTATTAAGGAAATTATATATTTATTGAAAATTACAAATAAATAACCATGATAAATGATTTTTTTTTATTTCAAATGAGTATTTATAACCAAATTAATATTTTTTATAACCTTACATTAAAAATAATTTAATTATTAAAGTTTCTGTGAGACATATTTCACTTTCATTTAAATAAAATAAATTAAAGGTCTTAATCACATACAAGTGGTTTTTAATAGATACATTTTCAGCACAAGTATATTTTAGGATGAAATATATTCATCCAATTATATTAATACAAGTGTTAGGGTAATCTTATAATATTATTTTAACCCTTAATTACCTAATTTACCCTCAACTATGGTAAATAAAATTTACAGTAGTTACTATTCATAATGTCCAAAAATAAAAAGTAGCCTATTAACATAATTTAGACCCACTGATTCAAAATATTGATTTTGTTTTTCCAAATTCAATACACATAAGGGGCGGTATTTAATTTAAAATTAATCCCGCTGTTGAGAAAACGAGTTTTAAAAGTAAAAACATTACAAAAGATTGAAATGGTTTTACCTATGAATAAATGTAAAATTAATGACAATGACATAATTTATATTAAATGGTAAAATTATATTGGATTTATATTTTAGAACAATTTACTATTATAATTTAACCATATAAATTATATTGATGAAAAAATTTGTTTTTAAATAAAATTCAGTGTGTTTTTACTATTCATCAAAATAAGAACGTAATCAGAGAAATATCAAAACATTATCCAATGTAAAATATTATATCCTAATTCAAAATAAGAAGTTTATTTTGTACAATTGAACTTATAAACTTTTAAAAAAAATAGATTTAAAATTGGTGCGCCATCAAAAGGCGTAAAAACTGCATTTTTTGAAAAATACCTCTTTTATCTGGAAAATTGATTTTGTTCTCATACCTAATTCTAGAAAATGTGTAAGATCAATTATAACGTTATAAAATTAAAATCCGGTTAATAATATTCATAATGTCTAGTTCATAATAATATAATAATAATATATCATTGAATAGTGGAACTGGGTACTGCGTACAACACACGCAATTGAGGAAGGTCGCTCTTCCATGCAACACAAGCCAAGAATAGTGTTTGCGTATACAACAAGATAATATGGTGTCGCGTAGAGTGAAATATAATTTTGGAGTATCGTACAACACAAGGCATCAATGAAATTTAAAAGAATATTTCTCATAAAATCATGGGGTGTTATATTTAATGACAGTCTTTTTTGTTGTATATTATTCATCCCATCCCTTTGGTATTGATTTCCAATAGACTCTTAATCTTAGTAAGTGAATATAATTAATCATTAGGAAAGTGTTTTTATAAATTCATTAAAATTTATGGTTTATTTATATTTTGGCTTGACATGTATAATAATGAATAGTTTCTATTAGACTCATGCCTAAGATGATTTAGGAATTTCAAAATTTTGTAGTGATCATCAGTGGCAGCTTACTAAATATTATGTTTTATCATTATTTACCAAATGCTCGATCACTACAAGAGACTATTCAAAATTTCTTAATTACATATTTATAAAATTGTTTTACACTATCATCTAAAACATTATTTTTTTATTTAGTATAACACATTCAATTTATAGCATGTTAGGCAGCTATAGAAGTTTTCATGATCAGTACCGACCACAGCTCTACAACTTACTATGAGTAAATGTCATGGCCTTCTCCATGAAGATATATGCATTTAATTTCATATAATTTTTTTACTATTTCATCCACATTTCATCTTTCTAAGAATGGATCTTACTTGGTTCCCTCATCGAACATTGAAAAAAAAAATCATCATTAAAATCAACTCTTTTTATGGAGTGATCTATATAGGAGTTCATATTTGTTTCACACTCTTCAATGATATAGATATTATATTATATTTATTCAATTAAATATTTCTAAATATATATCTTTCATATATTTTTTTCAATGAAATCCAATCTGTAGTAAATAATTCTATGGGGAATCCAGCTTGGATCCCTGACATTAAGCGATCCTTGTATTTCACATACAATTCCAATTTATTATTTATTATCCTTATATTTTAATTGATAGTAGTGAGTTATTGAGGTTATTAATTTTCAAATTATTATAATGTGACCACATATATAGATATTTATGAGCATCATGTTTCTAGGTGATCTTATTGGGAATAATAATGTTTTTGGGTCTTAGTCTTTCTTATTTAATGGTGCTTGATATTTTTTCCAATTTAAGGTTGTCTGTCTGTAATGAATGGTTTATGTTGAGTAAAAATTCACGATTGTTTTCCATTTAATTTGAAGTTATAAGTTCATTTTTGGAACAAAAATAACTTAAAAGTATTGGCTCCCTTTTATTTTTTTTATTCTTCTATATCATTGTGTTTATTTGAAATGCAAGCATTGATCTAAAACCTCTAGAACTCCTAGTGACCATGTAAAACATCAATGTGTTTCACCATAGATAATCGTCATGAATAGAAGGACTTTAAATAGGGTCATTATGTTAGTGGAAGGATAAGGTATGTATATTCAAACAATAGATAAAATTATAGCGATATATTTTAATTTCACAAAAACAGTAAGTTTCTTACATTTTATATGTTTAATTACAAATAATTCTTCATCATTTCTCTTAAATTTATTTTATGATATTATTTCATAAAATTATATTTCATGAAATTTAGTTAACTTAAACATTTAATGAAATTTTTATAATATTATATCATAACATTCTATTTCTTATGATTTATATGTTTCCACTCTTTTATTATTTCACCACATGCTTATATATGTTTAATAAAATCTATAAGTGTCCTTCCATTTACTTAATTGTAGTTTAAACCAAAAATGAAAATGTGGATAAACCATAAAATTTGATAATTGAATTCATTTGGAAGGATTCAATGGAAATATCATTCTTCTATTTCAAATAATTTCATCTAATTTTAGTCATTGTATATTCGTTATTTTGAAATATGTTATTTTTAATGTGTAGTTAAATATTCTAATATAATAAGCATAGAAACCATTGAATTCAATTAACATCGGAAGAGATAGACTAAAATTACAAACTAGGTTAATGTTTCATACATGTGTACCACAGATCACCATTTGACTAGTTTAGGCCCTTGATTTGTACCGATGAATGAGACATAATGCATTTCTTATTATGAATAAATGGTATTATGAATTTACACATCCAGTGAAATTTACATATTGGTGTCTATTTTAAATATTTATATTTTTTATTATTTATATTCCACATATGAATCATTATTTTTTATTTTTAATCAAAATAAGGAAAAAATCATTACAATTTGATCTTTTACCCATTAAAACCACCAAATTCACATCACTACCCACATGCACATAAGATGTTTTCTTAGTGTTGAGTTACTACTCAACTAACATGATCAATGTTTTGTTTTTGTGATTCAAATTTATTAAAAAGTCGTATTATTATGATTTTTAACATGTACAAGAAGATGGTATGTCAATCAGATGTGTCGTCTGATCGTAACTACCGAATTTTTGGTTCTTAAAGGTTTAAATCCCTTAAAAAGGTGTCTTTGGAGGTTAAAACCAATTTCCAGAGCTCCAAATTTCATGAAATCTGACTAAAAAACCATAGAGTAAATTTTGAAATGTTTAAGTAGACGGTATGTCGATCAGAGGTGTCATTTTCTAATGATGATGAAAAATGTACGTTTATTTTCATAAAACACCAAAACGTGCATTTAAGGTTCATATTGATAGAAAATGAGTCTATAATAACCTGAAATCATAGTAATACCATATTATTATTATTTTTAATATGTATGAGTAAACGGCATGTCAATCAGATGTGTGGTCTACCAGAAAAGACTAATTATGTAGTTTTTAAGGGATGAAAACCTTTTATATGGTGTATCTGGGGGGTAAAAGCCAACTAAACGATCTAATAATGATGTGGAATTAGAAAAAACCGCTATAGAGTGAATTTTGAAATGATCCAGTAGACAATATGTCTCTTTGATGTGTCTCTTTCCCGAGATGATGGAAAATGCACTTTTAGTGTCATAGAATAGGAAAATTTGCATTTAAAAGTCATACCTATAAAAAAAGTCCACAGAATGACTTGAGATCATTGTAAAATTTTAATACTATTATTTTTTATATGTATGAGAAAACAACACATCAAATAGATGTTTGGTCTATCTGAAACGACCATATATGATGTTTTTATTGGTTGAATGCCTTTTAAAAAGGTTCATCCAGGGGTCAAAACCAGCTAAAAAACCGATTAATGCCATTAAATCATAAAATAATAACCATAGAGTGAATTTTGAAATGGTTGAGTAAATGGTATGTCAATCAGAGGTGTTTTCCCTATATGATGGACAAAATCACTTTTACTGTAATAAAATGCCTAAATGTGCATTTCACGGCATGATAGTTAGAAAAAAACTCATAAAGATTGGAAATCACAGGACACACATATTATTGTTATTTGGGAAATGTTATAGTAGAAGGAATTCCAATCATACATGTGGTCTCCCAGAAATGATCGGATATGATGTTTTTAAAGGTTCGATGAAATTTAAAAGGGTTCTTTTGGGGGGGTGAAATCCAATCAAATGTCATCTAAATTCCATGAAAAAAAATTATAGAGTGAAATGTTAAATTCTCAAGAAGATGATACATCAGTCTAAGGTTCCATTTTCCAAGGAGGATAAAAAAATCTCTTTTGTCCTCACAAAAAACCAACACACACATTTAACAGACAAATATATTGAAAATGACCATCTAATGACTTATAATCATAAAACAATTTCCTTATTATTATTATTATTTAACTTTTATGAGTAGACAGAACATAATTGAGACATTCAATTTTCCTAGAACGTCTAGATATGTAGTTTATAATGGTTTCACACCCTTTAAGAAGTTTTGTATGGGGTTAAAAACAACTGAATGGCATCAAAATTTCATGAAATAAAAAAAACCTAAGAGTGGATTTTGAAATTTTATATTATAAATTATGTCAATCAAAGGATCAATTTTCTTGGTATGATGGAAAATGCACTTTTAGTGTTATAAAACACAAAAACGTTCGTTTAACTGTAAAATAAATAGGAAAAGAGTACAAAATGAATTAAAATCATAGGAAAATCATCTCTTTATTATTTATTATGTGTATGAGGGGATGAAATGTCAATCTGATATGTTGTATGTATGGAATGACCGAATATATAATTTCAAAACCATCGAAAAATAAATCCAAACCATCACTACTTTATTTCCAACATTGAAATGACTATCGATTTAAATGACCATCATTTTTCAGTGGTTTAAACTAGTGCTAATGGAAATAAATGATTGCTCATAGAACTTTTTTTCTTATATTGGGGGATTAGAATATGAGAGATAAATAAGAATATAGAACCACTCCTTAGATTTTCTGCTTCCCTTCCCCCAATTAAAAATACCTTCCAGCACTATTGAAAGGTTCCACTAAGAAATCATAATATTTTACATAATGTGGAAACATTCTAGTGTAATATTTTATACGAAGGAAACCCATGATTTAAAGGAACATTTTAATTATATTTTTTATTTAGTTTTTTTAAATAATATTCCTAAGGAAATTTCAATTTTATGTTCCCCTTGAAGTTTGAGTGGATATATTTACCGAATTTTTTATGCGCTCTATAATTTTTTGGTGGAAATTTTAATTTTATGTTCCCATTAATATTTGAGTGGAATTATTTATCATAATTTTTACGTGCTCTATAATTTTGATATGAAAAACATGAAAAAAACTAAAAAAACTTTTTAGTGGTGAGAACTAATCTTATAAACATTAAATTTTAATGGAAAACTAGAAATAAAAAATATATATTAATATACTATTTTGTGAAATATTACAACCATATTGTATAATTTCAAAAAATATCCAATTATGAATATAGTTTTAATATTTCAATATATTCAAGTTGACCCTCCTATGAATGGATCTTTGAAGGAATGATGATTCATTTAGGGTGGAATGGAAGATGAGTAGCTCAAAAATTGGCTCCCATGTGGTAGTACATCATTTCCAGCAATATCTACTACTCTAACAAAATATTCTGAGAAATATTTTCACTGAATGCCTTGAATCTTAGATCAATGTCCCAATCATTTACACTACAATCTCTAGTCTCCACGCTGATGCCTCTGCCACTGCCACTCAACTGACACAATCCCAACCGATCATTGAATCTCATCTACAGATATAAGGGGACGACGCCTCCATCGATCGAGCAGTGGACGATCAAAAGCATGTACCACCACCATCAGGTGCTAAAGTTGTGATATTATCCACAAAGGAGAAACTTCTCAGAGAGGAAAACCAATTTAAAGAAGCAATTTATGTTTGTGATACACATATATTTTCTAATTTGTCTCTCGTATTTATATTTATATATTTTTTGTTATCATTAAAATGTGGATGAGGATACATGGCCAAGTCCCTAGAACCCAAAATTTGAAAACTAATAATATATTTTTTTACAAACCGGATGACTATTGATGATGATGGTGGAACATGACCATACCATGTTCCTTTCCCATGTTCTGTCCAAATCCAATCAGTTCAATGCATTTTCTAAAAAAACATTAAAATACAATAAATATATAATTTTCAAGTTAATCATAATTGGACCAAACCTGCTTGTTCCATTCATGAACATGTGAACTGACAAGATGGCTATCCAACTTACACCTCCATGGGGTATATATCATCTTGAATATATAGAGATGGACATTGTGGTAACTGGAGAGTAGGAATTTTGGGACATTGATTACCTATCTTTTCTTGAGATAGCTTGAAATTGTAGTCTTTCTTTTGTATTGGATAAAATGGGTCTCGAAACATCCTCCATGGAGTTTTTATTGTCTCAGATAAAGGGATTGGAAAGTAATTTTATTTAGTTCATTTTGAGGATAACTAAAAACACAACTTCTTTAATCTCTCGTGGTATCACTATTATAGAATTGTATTTTAACAATGTTGGAAAATAGATTTGTAATTACAAATAAGTGATGACAACATAAGTGATGTTAGAAGCACTATACATTTATCAAGACATTATTTTAGTATAGATAATGTTGTTAAAGATTGTAAGTGATGAACACAAAAACGAACATCAAAAATAACACACTACGAAAATATATTTCTTTCCCTTCTAACTAGAATAAAAAATTAATGATGTTGTGCAATGTCCTAAAATATGTGTGCAGAAAAATAAATGTTGACATAAAAAAATTTTAATATGGAAAAACCAAAAGGAAAATAGCATGGGACCTAGTCCAGAAATAATGATCCACTAAAATTCTATAGTATAAGGTAGCGACACAGAAATATGTGTGGGACCTCAAAAATAATACTCAGATAAAATAGCGGATCAAAGGAAGAAAGTAGATTCATTATAAAGGTATCCTGAAATGAAGAACACAACCTTATAAATACACCCAAATAGATATGGCTGAGTAAATAAGGTGTTCAATTTCTGAATAAAAGGGGTTGATGAAAACACTAGGATTGGATCAAAGAGTGCTATAGATGAAATATAATCATACTAGAGTAATTTCACCAGTTATAGATATGAAAACTTCTATATAAAATCCTAACTACACCATGAAAAATGAATAAGACCCGTGTGATAGATATGAGCTGACAAACCTCAAAAACCCTCAGTCTTACCCCAAATATGTTACCCTGATAAGATAATGTTTTTTTCTTTTGTTTTATTGTTTTAAAAAACATTCAGGAAGTCTCTATATGAATGAGTATGTCCAACAAAATCCACCTTCGACTAATGTGGGGATAACAACCCAACCTTCAATTAGTTGGTAAGTCTCAAATTTACCTCTGTGTAAACTATTGGTCAACATGTCTGATAAATAATCGTTAGTGTGTATCTTCTTGATCTCCAACTATCAAAAATCAAGGACATCGTGTATCCAATGATACCAAACATTGATATGTTTCAACCTGCCATTAATGGTGGTATTATTTCCCAAAAAATAGCACTAAAACTATCAAAAAATTAAACATACCTATTATGATTAAATTTGATCTCTCAAATAAATTTTTTCACCTAAAAAATTTATTTGAATTCCCGTTTGGATGCAATAAACTCAGAATCAGTGATAGATAAATCAACACATATCTTCATTATATATGGCTAAGATAAAACCCCTATTAAAATAATGAAATATCCTAATGTAAACTTCCTTGAATCTATATCTCCTTCAAAATCTTAATATGTAAAGCTAAAAATCACATGTTCGCCATTTCCAAAACACAATATCAGATTAGATGCACCATGAGGATAATGAAATATATACTTCACTTCTCTCTAATTATCTCTACCTATATTAGATAGAAAATAAATGACCACACCAACTACATGAGCTATATCAGGTATTGTACAAACAATCACATACAAAAAATATCCAATGGTAGATGAATAAGGTATGTACTACACATCCTCTCCCACTTCATCAGTATAAGGTGACTAACTATCACTAATATTAAAGTGAAAAGAAAAAAGAGTACTAACCACTTTTTTTCTATCAATAGAAAACCATTAAAGAAGCTTCTTAATATATCTCTGTTGAGATAACTATAATTTCTTGGAATTTCTATCATGGGAGATCTACATGCCAAGAATCTATTATGCTTGCCCCATGGATTTCATCGCAAAAGGTAGAAAAATATCCCTTGTCAATTTGTTAATTTTAGAAGAATCATTGCCTGAAATGATCATGTCATCCACATAAAGAAAAATATAATAAAATCATAATCAGTAAATCTCTGACCAAGAACAAAATGATTAGAATATGTATTCCTAAAACGCTAATGAAAAATGATAGATTCAAATATCTTATACCACTCCTTTAGAGCTTGATTCAAACCATACAAACTCCCTTTTTACATATATACATGATTTTATTTACCTATTTCAATAAAGCCATATGGACTATCCATATAAATATTCTCCTCTAATTCTATATGGATGAATTCTATCTTCACATCCATCTTTCCATCTATATATCCAAACTAGCATCTAATCCCAGAACATCTTTAATGGAATAAATATTTACAATAGCTGAGAAAAACTAATAAAAATCAATACCTTTCTTCTAACAGATGTCGTTAACAATAATACTTGCTATGTAACATGAAAAAAACAGTATAATTAATTTTTAGTCTGATAAATCCAATGAATTTACAAAGATGTCTTGCCAATAGGTAACATCTTCTGCTCAAAAGTATGGCTGTCATGCAATTAGCTCATATCACCATCCATTGCCACTACCCATGTATCCTTCTGATCACATTCCATCTCCTCAAAAACAGATTCTATTTTTCCCCTATATGGGGGAGCACACATTCATCAGGTGAATACCAAGTAGAAATGGTACGATGTAGAGATGAAATATAGAGTGGAACTATGGGTTCATTAATAACCCTAGAAATTGAACAATCAAAAACACAAAATGACTCAGAAACATAAACTCTAAAATATTCACACATAACATCATTATTCCCATCAAAATAATCATTATAATTAGCAATATGGGGAAATGAGAATACGAAACTGGATTAAGGTTGACAAAGCCACCAGAATTAGAGAAGCAGATTTTTCTCCCTTATAAATTTCTATAATTGCCTCATCCTCAAACATTTCATCATGTATTCAAACAATTTTCTTCATAGTAGGATCCTAAACCCTGTATCTAAAATCATTGTGTCTATTTTTAATAAAAATACTCTTCCATGACATACCATCAAACTTGGATCTCTCATCTCCAGGTACATGAACAGAATTATTACAACCAAAACATGTAAGTGATCTCACATGATATATTTTCCAGACCAAAACTTGTTAGGAGGGTATTTATACAAAGAATCCACAGGTCATAAATTTATAATATAAGATGAAGTAAATTAAGAATCACCCCGAAATTGTCCAGTCAACTTTTCTTCTGAAAGAAAATAATAAACTCTTTCCAATAAAGTCCTGTTCTTCTGCCCGGCTACAAAATATACCTGATCTGTCTTAGGAAGAATCTTCTAATTCTTAATACCTTCCAAAAAAATGCTGATAAAAAAGACCACATTACTAACTACCATTTTCGGTGAGAATACATTTCAAATTATTCAAAGATTCCCTCTTAGATGAAACCATAAATTACTTGAAAACACTAATCACCTGAATTTTCAAATTCAAAACAAAAACCCCAAGATTACGTGAGTAGTAATAAATAAAAATAAAACAATAAATACCACCAATAAACGAATTAAATTTCGAAGGGGAAAAAATTATATAATTTACTAATTCACGTACTTGTGACTTCCAATGCAAAGGATGACTATTAAAACTCAGCCTACTATATTTTATAGCCATACTGTGATTGTACATGTCCAATTTTGCAATCTTCAAATATAAAATTAAATTTATCTTTTCCAAAAAACCAATCTATTTCTCACTACTGTGGATTATCTTTTTATTCCATAACATGGAAGATAAACTGCACTCAATAATTCCGATAGCATCATAAGAAATAGAGGCTTTAGTCTAGTAAAAACCTGGTTGATTGTTTCCCTCATACCAAAATCAAAGGACACATGGAAATATTCTATTATACATGAAAAAAGTACTCATAAAACTATAATAATGATGTAAAATAGTATAAATATCATTCAAAAAAACCTCAGGTGCATGTTGAACATTGCTCTAAATTAGCTTACTTTCTATGCTGGTCTACAAAAAATAGTCCCAATAAATAGTACATCACCATAACCATCATTACCCATCTTTAAAAGCTGAAAATTACCTGGTCTATAAGATGCGATGAACTATTTCTTTGTTGTAATGTGAAAATAGGCACTACTGTCAACAACCTAGTAAGAATCATCTAAAAAAATTAATGGAGTCATAAAAATTAACAAAATCACCCCTATAGTGGTGGAAAAACGATCATCCCCATTTCCATATTTATTCTACTAATTTTCTTTCATTCTATTTTTCCTTTTTAACTGATATAAAAAATTCTTAACATGAACTTTATTACCAAAACGATATGATTAATTCTCTCTAGAATTAGATCTAGATTCGAAACCTCCTTTTCTCTTTCCTCTACTACTCAATTACTGATTATTTTATGGACTTCTCCCCTATTCTTAGTGACCAAAACCACAAAAGAATATTTATCCTAAGCATGTCTCCAAAACATTTTCATTCAAAATAACTTAGTTAACAAAAATTAATTTCATAAAATCATTTGGAGCAGAACCAGTTAGAGTAACATGGAAATTCTCCCATGAATAAGTGATGTATTAAGCAACAAAAGTTTTAAAACATCATCTTAAAACGTAACACCGATACAATAAAATTGATCAAGACACCCATGATATTCACTTAAATAGTCATAAATAGAATTACCTTATTTTTACCTCAAACTAATTATTTTTTTGGTGAGAAACAAATTATTGTTTCCCATATTGGAAGCATAGGTAGTTTCATGGTTCTGTTATAAAGTTCTGGTGTGAGAGATATTGAGAATGTTGTTCATCACGTTGTATTCAACCCACTGATAAATGAAACCAAAAAACATCTCATGCTAAAAATCCCATTTTTCATTAGATATTCTTTATGTTTTATGGGTACTAAACACCTAAAGATGAAATCACTTGAAAAAAATTATATCCTTTATTTTTTTTACATATGGTAGTTGGTACCATTAAAAAAATCATTCAACTATAATTGGCTTCCAGAATTATCTAAATAAAACCAAACCCACTAATACTAGATGTTGGGAACGAAGGCATGAAAAAAATGAACAAATGAACAAAAAAGTGAATTAATATTTTAAATATATTTCTTCCCCTTTGAGCATGCCTAAATAATTATTGCAAATGTGAAACGACCAAAAATTTGTGTGCAAAAAACTAAATGTTGACAATAGAAAATTTTTATGAGGAAACCCTAAAAGGGAAAAATTACAGGACCTAGTCCCAAAAGCAATATCCACTAAAAATAAAGATTACATGGAGGATGATCATGATTATGAGTTAGATATCAATATTAATACACAGATAAAATATTGGAAAAAAGGAAGAAAATGGATGCAGTCTGAAGGCATCTTGAAATGAGAACACTGCATTATAAAGAAACGCAAATAGATCTGACCGAGTAGAGTATGTGTTATCTATCCATATAAATGGTTGATATGAAAAATAGGAATAAAATACCAATGATCACTACATATAAAATTCAATCATAATAAATCAATTTTTCCAGTTGCAGATCTATAAACCGTTTCCTGAAACCCTAATTATACCATGTAGAAGGAATGAGACCCGAATGAGAGATATGATTTGAATCACCTAAAAAACTTACCATATCACATAATTTCTATAACCCTCATAACATATCTATTTATTTTTATTGTGTTTTCTTTTATTAAATAATAATGTGACATCCTAATATGAAAGACACCCAAGAGATAAATTAGTGCTTTATCAGTGTTTTTGCTGACACAAATAAAGGCCATGAAGCTGCTTCAGGGTTTCACCAGAATTGAATGATCCCTATAACTTCAAACAAAATAATAATAAAAATAAAAAGAAATAAATATCAATATAAAATCATATTAAAATAAAAATATAACATTGTAATATCATTTAAAATCAAAATTTAAAAACAAAATATTGACATTGATATGATACTTACAATAAATCCCAAAAAAATACAACCAATATACTAAATTGAAGCTCATATAATAGGATTTCACTAAAAACAAACATTATTGTAAAATCTTATCCAATAAAACCAATTCTTATTTTTGAATTAGTAAATGAATTAAAATTATAATGTTACATAATCCACATATGGTAAATTATATTGTTAATTACAGTATATTTATATATATTAATGATATTATCAGTTAATCATGTATCAAATTGATGTGGGGAAAACTAATACAAAAAAAGGTCTGTGCACAACTTGAGAGGGGGCACATGGTGTTAGTTGACAGGATCAATATGATCCAACATAGGTGTTCCATATCAAGAATTTGTAAAGAAATCAATGTATTCCCCTTTTAAACAAAGACATGGCCTGATAAGAAATAATGATGTTTTATAAAAAACATGGTATACATTTCTCTTTTCCATAGTTCTAAAAAAAAGTAGGTATATCAATTTCAAAGAAAATTTCCCATATCAAGTTCCACGATCATAAAAATTCATATAAAATCTAACTCATAAAGCCATGTAATAAAAAATATTGTCATGGATATCAAAAAAACAATGAATACTACAAGTCTAGGCCACATATTTCTTATACCACAATAATCAAGTGCACAAATCCAATACTATAATAGTGATACAAGGAAGCAAAGGAATACCCTATGAATAAAGCCCGAAAATGGAAATATTGGTCCCCTAGAACAACATGCCTAGTAAACAGAAGAAATACCCAAGACAAACCTCCTTGATAATCACGAAATAATGGATGATGACACTAAGTTAAACCTTCCACCTAAGTACCAAAGGTAAACCATGTTCCTTTTTTTCAAAAATCATTAAAATTCTTGTAAAAAATTTATAAACCATTTCACAATTTCCAATCCAATGCTTGAAAATACCCATTTTCTCTAAATTTATAAAAAACTAGGGAATTTTTATTTACTAGAAAGCCATTTCAGCATGCACAAAATAACCATGATAATTTCAATATACAAAACATTTTATAAATTAATACAATCAGGTTCATCAACATAGGATAGAGATGGAACCACGTACCTTAAAAATCATTTCGCACATGCCTGTAACGGAATCAAAAGTCAGCAAAACCCAAAAAATATCTAATAAGGCCATAGAATCAAATCCACATCAAAATTGATTCAAGTTAGAAGACAAGGGGTCGAAGAAAGAGAAGAAACCCACATACCTCAATGATGAATGCCTGCCACACCACAAAAAAGGAAAGAATAGTCTTCCGGAACGAGATCTCATAACATATCTAGAAGATAATAAGAAGGAACATCCAACATAGATCAGTGGATATGGTACCACAAGGCTAGGGTGCTACCATGATCAATCTCAATGAAGAAATAGAAAGATCACTTACCTGGAGAGAAAAACTACTATCAAAATGGAGTTTGAATACCAAATAGATCGATCAATGGGGAATGGAGCCTCCAAAAAATCCTATAGGCTGAGTTCCAGTTCGAGAGCCTAGGGGTTTGGAGAAGGATCCATGACAGTGAATTCACTAGGATGTTTTTAAAAATGGATGCGGGACGAGTCACGATGTGTAACTCCTATTCATGTTGTGAACTTCACATTGGACAAGTACGCTAAAAAACCCATCACCTCGGGTTAGAAACTAACATTTTAACAAGTCACATCATGTAAGACCTGGTCACGTTGTGTACCCTTTTACGACATAGTGCGGTCTTTCACGACTTGCCTCCAACATTAATTACACAGTGTGTAACTGCTCTACAACCTGCATAAAATTTAGAAAACCACGTCTATCGACTTTAAACCAATAGGGAACATAGAGAGAGGGAAAACCTTATCCGATCAAGGTAACAAGATGTTAAATTATTAGATATCATTATCATTTCATTCTTTTTTTGTCCAATCATTATGATTATTATTATAAGTTATAATTATTACTCACACACACACATATATATATAACCTCTTCCCCAAAAATGCTTCTTTAGAGAAGTTTTTATTAAATTATTATTATTTTCATATACTTGTATACTATATTTTGTTTTTTATTGTCATTATTAATATAATTTTTATTTTAAAAACTCTAATTATCATAAATCATATGTTTTAAATTTATAATAAAGCATATTACTCCAATATTCATAATCAAGAATATTAAAATTTTATTTATTTCAATTTATATTATGTTTAATTATTATAATTATAATTGAAAATATATTATAATATACATTGTTAAAAATGATAAAATTAGTATATTGGATATAATAATTTCATTACATATATGTATATATAGTACTATAAAAATATAATTTTAATTTTCATGTTTATTTATTCAAAAATTATATTTTAATAAAATTATAGTAAAATAAATATATTTATATTAAAATATATTTTTTTAAAATAAAAAATATTAATTTATATATTATTTTCGAATCAGAGACTAATTTATAAAAATACAATGAGACTAGAATGAAATCAAAATTTTATGAAAGAAAATTTGAAAAAAAATATACCATTATTTACAATAAAGGTATTTTTTTAAATTATTATACTTATTATCAAATTTTATTTGTTGTAAAAAAATTACTTGTTAATACTTGAGTTATTAAAATATATATTTATATATACAAAGAAATCCATATAAATACGTATAAAAAATATTGAGAAAAATATTAATAATAATAATAAGTAAATAATAAAAAATAATACGTAACATATAAATACGAAAAAAGAATTTTTAATTATTAAATAATAATAAAATTCAAATGATTTATAGTTAATAATTAATAAATAATATATAATAAGTAATGAGTAATATATAAAAAAAATAATTCGATAATAATTAATTAATTAAATAAATAAATTTTAAATAATATATAATAAATAAAAATTAAATAATAAAAATATTATAAATAAAAAATGAATAATTTTTTAGAAAGGTAATGGTAAAAAATAAATTTATGAAAATCAATAAAATAGGGAACAGAATGGATGGGGTCACACATGGCGGTGCTTCCCTCATTTATGAATAGTAAAAGACAAGATTTCTTTCCAATTTCAATATCTATCATACTTTCTTCCTCACATATGGAAATCTAATCAACTAGAATGCATCCAAGAACAAATCCATGACTTCTGTGATAACAACCCCTCTTACTTGTTTTCATCTATTACAAGAGGCCTTCTATGTCTGTACCTGTCTGAGTCAGTACCAATATCAGATTGGGCTTCTTCCTTCTAAAGTAGGGTTTCCTCAATTTCACCCATTTTGGATGACTTCATGACTCGTATCTCCTGATAACATAACTCCTCATTGGGTGATTCAAAGTATTTAATAAATAATAAAAAAACAATCAAAAAATAATAAATAAATAAATAATAAATACATAAATAATAAATTAAAAATAAATTAAAAATAAATACTGAATCACTACATGAAAAATAAATAAAAAATTAACAATTAATAAATTATAAATAAGTAATAATTAATGAATATATAACAAATATTTAATAAAAAATTAATTTGTTAATAATAAAAATAATAAATTTAAAATGAATAATAAATTTATTTATTATAAATAAGTAGTGACAAGACCTGAAATCCTGAGGGCCATATATTTTATATTATTTTTGGATAATCCCATTTTCAATGGTTGAGGGGGAACCGTATAATGCCCGAAGGCCCAGATGCCATTTATGGACTCACACTTACCCCAAGGACCCCAAATCATCACCCCAAGGCCAAACCTACCCACTATATATTTTTTAGGATCAAAATCACAATCATTTTTAAAAGGATACACAACTAAAATTGCCCCATAAAAAATGCACAATACCTAGTCTCGATTGAAGATGCAATACCCTCTTTCTTATCCAAATCTGGAAGCCCTGTGAAGATAGAACCTATTTCTCTACACCCCATCTGAATCTTCCATGAGAGGAGGGTGTTTTTTGTGCTTGTTCTATCGAGGTTTCCCCCTACCGATGCATCTACTCACTGTTATCTATGTTGTGCCAATGACGGGAGCCCACCATCTCTCAATTTATATGCCCCCTTATTGATCCCCACACACCAGCAACCCCTCGTTGACCATGATCACCCAACTGTCACTAAATCCTGTTGCCTCCGATGTCGATGAGAATGACTTCCCCGCTCGACACCCTTTCGCCAGCCACTAACGACTTATGCTATATGCCCAACTGCCACCCGACATTCATGTCGTCGATCGTTTACTAATAGGACCACCTAACTCGTTCCCTAGCAGACCATCATCACCACCATCACCATGACACATAGGCAACCCATCCCCACCACATAGCCCATAAAACCTAAAAAATATAATAAAAAATAAATAAATAAAAAAATAAAAAATATGTAATTAATATGTAATAAATTTTAAATAAAAAATATAAATTAAACAATAATGTAATAATTAATAAATAATAAATAACAAATTGTCACGACCCATCCTCGGGAACCGTTCCATGACTACCCTAAGCCCACCTTCCATAGGCCAAGGGCTGGCGACTATCACTAAAGGAGTAAATCCTGAAAACAATGGAAGGAATTGCCTTTATAAAATAAACAAACACCACAGAGAACGCAAGCTGACTAAACACTAAGTAAACTGAATACAAAAGTAAGTGCTGGAAAGTAAATGGGACAGAATACAAACCCAACTGAAAGTAAAGTACAACTGAAAAGAGAGTTCAACGGCAGAAAAGTAAAGCAGCAACACCAATCCATCCTCTGGAAATCCCACCTGAAGGGTGGGTACAAATGGTCTTCTCTGCTCCTCGGCTCCCGCCGTCCGCTCCGTGTACGTCATGTCCAGTGATCCACCTCCTGGTATCGTCCAGCTCCCTGAGCTCTTACCTCGGTCAGCGCTGTCTGTCGTCTGCATCCAACACAAGGTAGTGCAGGCATATCCCATGCAGGAGTGAGTATACGCTACTCAGTAGGGACCCCGAGACCCTCAAAGGTCTCCCAGAATCCACAAAGGATAAACCACAAAGGAAATAATACAATCACAAAGTAACAACCAACCCTACATAGGTATTTTCCCATATATATACCTAAGTCATCAATTCCAGTTCGGCTCCAACATCCGAGCCCAAGCTCGATCTAGTCCACACAGGATAGTACAATCCAATCCACACAAGATAACACAACCCAATCCACATAGGATAACAAAATAATCATATCGATGATAATGATTGAAAGTCAAGACTCAGCTCACACATGTATACTTCTTTATAATATGTTAGAGATGATAGAATGTAGCCACTAATTCATCTATGATTTCAGACCCACACATGATACAAGACCAGCTAAGTTGTCGGACCCACAAAGGATACAAGACCAGCTACTCTGCCGGACCAACATAGGATACAAGTACAGAGTCAAATACTGTCGGACCCACATAGGATACAAGAACAATAGTCATGTACTGTCGGACCCACACAGGATACAAGAACATTATTTATCACCATCGAACCGACGGAGGATTTTAGTACGGTCGTCATCGCTGCCGAACCGACAGAGGATCCCAGTACAGTCGTCGGCATCATCGTAGTCACAACCAGCTTTAGGGTTCTTGCACACAGCATGCTCGATTCCGGGAGGGTCCACTCCATGAGCCAAGGGGGGTCGATACATCAACTGACATGAATTATGGAGTTTATGTATCCCAAAGTTCCCTCTCATCAAAAGGAACTCAACATGACAGACGACGCGTCAATCGGACACCTAGTCTAAGAGTTATTGGCTTTTTCGTCCCAGAGGCCCGGTTGGGTTTTAAGTCAAAACCAACCCGACCGTACTCCAACTGTAACATCCCAAGTAAGTAATGAATAATAGATCTTTTTATATATGTCTATTAATGAATTAGAGAGTGTTTTAGAGGCTTAAAATTAAAATAAATCCAATCTTAAGCATGGAATACACTAACATTTTTAAAAGATTGTTTTATTGCCTTTTGATGGAAAACCATTTTTAAATCTATCTTTTGACAATTTTATAAGCTATGTTTGTCAAAATAAACTTATTCTTTATGATTGGTACATCAAAATTTACATTTTGTGAATTTTTGGAATTTTTCTGACAATGTTCATTTTTTAATGAATAGTGAAAAATACTGCATTTTACATCAAAAATGCATTTTAATCTAACTTATTTATATGATTAGATTATCTTTTTAATTGGTTTTAAAGAGAAATTAAAATATATTTTTACCATTTAATCCAATGGTGGTCATTTGAATCAATTTCACTTTGAAACTGAACTTAAACTGTTGTCAATCTTTTGATACTTATTATTTTATAAAAACACGCTATTTGTCATGACATCGGGAATTAATTATTAAATTAATTAATGTAACTTATATGATTTGAATTTTTTAAAAGATATAAAATTTTTGAATTCAGAATATCAAATATATCTTAGGGTGAAGTTTTTGTATTTTTCTGAAAAAGTTCAGTTTTTGATGAATAGTGAAACCAATAAGTGGTAGTTAAAGAAACTAATTTTTCATTTAAATGAAACTTTGCCACTTCTGTGATTTGATTTTCAGAAATCTGACATGCATGGTTTTCATCAAGAGGTAAAATGTGGTTGAATGAGATTAAAATAATTTTTTTGGTGAATAGTAACTTTTAAGTTCTTAATCACGATTAGAGGTAATTAGTGTAGATTAAGGTAAAAATAATGTTTTAATAATATGAGATGAGATTGAAACATGTACAGCCCACATTGGATGTGTCATGTCCGACCAAGAAAATCCATGGGTAAACTTGGGGACTCCATGGAGCCACTTTGGTAGGGAAATGACATAAATAACTTTTTATTTAATGTAAAAGTAAAAATGACAGAAACATGAGATGTTTTACTAAAACAATTTTTACATGGGGTTATAAAAGTCTTATTTTTGACTATAAATATTAATTAGAAATCTAAAACGATTTCCTACATCATATTAATTTTTTTTTTATAATTTTTAGACTTTAAATAAATTAAATTATATATGACATCATGATGATGCAGCAATTACCTCATTAATAAAGGATTTAAATAAAATGAAATGATAATGTAAAATCTATGACCTACACAAGTCCAAAACATATTGTATGGGTATATTTAGAACCCTTACCACTTTATCCTCGAATTATATCAATGTTTGACATCTTAAATACGAATCTCATTTTAAAATAAAGTAATTTTTCTTTACTTTACAAGAGTTCCCCTCCTCTCCTCTTATATAAGGCCCCCACATTTACCTCTGTACCCACACTTCCAAAGCCATTGGCTCGTAAAAACCCTGCCAATTTTGTCTCTACACATACCTATCTTACTCCTTGAAGCCTCACTTTTGGCAGAAGTCTTCCCAAGGAAGCCTTTGAGCTCCAATCTAAGAGATTTACTCGATTTTAAGGAGATGTCTTCACTTGTGTTCTTTTGTTTTATTTTTCTTCTCCAACCCCCTAAACTCTTTTTATTAATTTATTTTGTAACAACTCCAGTATCTTCAATATACTAGGATGTTTTTATAAGAAGATTTAGAGCTACACTTACACACATCTACATCTAATGGTTAAAGAACAGACTTTTTCTGTGGTTGGCGAATTTCTGCCTCACGAAACGATGATTGTTCAATCTTATTTTAAACACCTTTAATGGTGGCCATTAAGATGTCACTCTATTTAGGTATGATATATATTATTTTTATGTTTTCCTTATGCTTATTTATTTTTCATTTGTGGTATACCTTTATGGTTTCTATTGTCGGTAAACACGATAATTTCATTTTAGGAAGTGCGGACTACCGCCCCCTCAAAGTGATGTGATTCGTTAATTCCACATGTGGGGTGTATAAAGGATGGATTTAATGTTATTATATATGATATTATATTGGAATTATAATATAACTTTATATCATTATGATTACATTCCATAAAAAAATACAAAATAGAAATGAAAGTAGCGTTCATGCGTACGTACGGCTTACTGTCTCCATGAACAGTGCATTTCATTTCTTACCTCTAAATGATTATGTAATATTATAAATGCATGTATATAATGGATATATATGATTTATATTACATATAAATTATTAATATAATTCTGGAATTAAAATATACATACCTCTCATTTAGTTTTAATTCCATTAATATGACATAGAAATGAAAGTAGCGTTCATGCGTACGTACGACTTACCATCTCCATGAACGGTGCATTTCATTTCTCATCTCTAAATGATTATGTGATATTATAAATACATGTATATGCTAGATATATATGATATATATTATATCCAATTCAGGAATGTAATTCTGGATATAAATAACCTATGACCACACGAACAACATGTAATTGTAAGAAGTCCACTTTCAACTTAAGAACCAAATATCGAAAAAACAAACTATATTAACATAAATGATTACATAATGTTTATAACTTGGAAATAAGTGATATAAAAGGAATAATGAACTTGAAAAAGGTTCTTAAGCTAATAGAAATTAACTCAAGTTTATTATTCAGGACGTTAAAGAATGATCGAGTCAAGTCGGACCCGAGGTAAGGGACTTCGTCTCAATCTCCATTCATTGAGGCATATTTCATTTTATACAAAAATATCTTTTATACGGTTTATAAAACCCTTTTACTTTTAAATTTATATAAAAGGAATCATTTTCTACGAAGCGTTTTACTAGACGACAAAAAGGAATGTTTCTTTTAACGTACGCAGTGACAACGACCTTTTCCGCCGCCGCGAGTATTATTTGGTCTTTGGATTCCTCAACAAGCCGTAATGTTTTTAAAATAAAATAAATACCATATACTCTTTTATGTATTTTGGGTATTGAAAATGGTTTTGATAAAGGATTCTATTATGTCAATATATTTAAATGATATATTGTGATTGAAATGTGGAAATGTTATCATTCCTTTATATTGGTTTTATGTTTTATGATTTTATATTGGTACTTGGACATTTGACGGGTGGTTACGTGATAAACCATATGATGGGTGGTGTCATGAATACCATGACGGGTGGTTACGTTATAACCTCCAATGCATAGGGTATGTAAGTCGGCCGTATGTCTATTCCATTAAGTATGTATGGATGTTGGCCGAATGGCTATTCCATTAAGTGATATGTGTGGAAGTCAACCATATAGTTATTCCACTTTAGTATGTTTATGTCCCAAGTTACCTTTATATGTTATGTGTTCTTTATATGGGTTTTATGGTAATCTTTTGGTTACCAAAGGCTAAGTAATGATATTTTATTTAGTGAAGAGTTTTTACTACATCATAAAGGTGAATGCATTACTTTGATAATGTATACATGGTTTACTTTTTTTTAAAAAAACTATTAGTTTTCATTATTTGTGTATCCCTTATTGAGATTTTTATGCTCACCCCAAGTTATTTTGAAATGTTATTCACAGGACTTAATGTGGAATTGGGTCAAGGATGGGATCAAGGGAAATTCATTCTATCTGAAACATGGAACTAGACATGTTTCTGTTTAAGAATTTATTTTATTTTATGGAAACTTAGTAGAAGTGTCTACTTTGTAATCTTTTGAGATGTAATAGTTATCATCTAATTCTCTAAAACTCTAAACCTGAAAAGATCTTCAATGTGAAATTTTCATTTAATTCAATATTAAGTAAGGATTAAGGCTGGGGCCTTATAGTTGGTATCAACAGCCAGTTTAGACAACTTTAGGAGTTAGAAAATTGTTAAATTATAAGTTAATTTATGGTATGACTAAAATGATATAGCATTTAATGATTACCATGTTGCTTCACCTAAGTCATTTCTGTGTTCAGAATGGTTTTCCGCAGAGGAAACAAAGCAGCTATGATGGGACAACATCAGGAGGAAGACAACCTTCCAAATCAGCAACCTGAGATGGTCGGAATCAGAACTGAACAGTTTGTTGCAGTGATGGCATAGTTGACTCAGGCTATAAATGGTAGTGGTATCAGGTACACTGTTTGTTTGTTCATATTATTCCAATGTGTTGTTTGATTTAGGGTCTACACATTCTTTCATTTCTGAGAAGTTTTCTAGTAAATTGGAAATTCCATCTTAAGATATGAACCCCGAACTTATGGTAAAAACACCCGGAGGGAACGTTGAGACAAAAAGTAATTATAAGAACCTTCCTATCCTTGTGTGTGGTAAGAATCTACAAGAAAAACTTATTGTTTTTCCTCTAGTAGAGTTTGATGTTATTTTGGGCATGGATTGGCTTTCAGTTTATCCTGTTAAGATTGACTACAGAGCTAAAATGGTTTCTCTTCAGAAAAATTTTCAGTTTGTTTACAGTAATGAACCATTGATTTTGATAACATTTCAGGAAGTTTATAAACTAGTAAAAGATGGAATTGAATGTTACCTTTCACTTATTGTTGAAAATAAAGGAACTATTCAGATTACTGATGTGCATGTGGTAACTGAGTATCTTGATGTTTTTCCTGATTAGTTGCCTGTTATTATTCATGATCGGGATGTTGAATTTACTATTGACATAGTTTCTGATTCTAAGAAAATTTCAAAACCCCCTTATCGAATGGCTCAAGTTGAACTTTTATAGTTAAAGAAAAAATTGCAAGAGTTATTAGATAAAGGTTTCATTCGACCTATCACATCCCTATGGGGTGCTCCTGTTTTATTTGTTAAAAAGAAAGATGGTTCTACGAGACTTTGCATTGATTATAGAGACTTGAATAACATCCCTGTTAAGAACAAATAGCCTTTTCCTCATATCGATGATTTGTTTGATCAGCTCTAGGGAGCTCTGTTTTTTTCAAAAATTGACCTGAGATCGGGGTACCATCAGATGAAGGTAAAGAAATCAGATGTTCTGAAGACTGCGTTTTGTAAAAGATATAGCCATTATGAATTTGTATAAATGCCTTTTGGGATAACCAATGCACCTGCTGTATTCATGGACATAATGAATAGAATTTTTCATGAGTTATTGGATAAGTTTTTGGTGGTTTTCATTGATGATATTTTGGTGTTTTCTAAAAGTAAAGAAGAGAATGAAAGACATTTAAGGGTTATTTTGAAAACCTTGAAAGAAAAGAAATTGTTTTAGAAATTCAGAAAGTGTGAGTTTTGGTTACAACAAATTTCTTTCCTTGGTCATATTGTTTCAAAAGATGGGATAACTGTTGATCCTACAAAAACAAAGGTTGTTGAAGAATGCCCAAGACCCACAAATGTAACTGAGATTCGTAGTTTCCTTGGTTTGGTAGGCTATTAATGAAGGCTTGTTAGAAATTTTTCATGGTTATCTAGTCCAATGACTAAGCTAACTCGGAAAGGTGTTAAGTTTATATGGACAAAAGAATGTGATGAATGTTTTCAGGAACTGAAAAGAAGATTGGTAAATGCTCCAGTTTTGGCACTACCTTCTAGGAATGGTAAGTTTGTTATAAACAATGATGCTTCATTAACCATGATATGTTTGGAACAAGATCCTTTGGTTTTTGATTTGATGAACATTGGCATAGAAGTTTTTGGTGCAGGAAGTTCTTCTTTTTTGTTTCAGGTATCAGTGAGATCATCCCTATCAGACAGAATTAAGCAAGCACAGAGGAAAGACAGTGAGATGCAGAAAAAGGTAGGGCTGGTTTAGAAGGGTAATTTGCTTGAATTCAACATTGATAATGATTGTGTTTTGAGGTTTGGGAAGTGTTTATGTGTACCTGGTGATTCACAGTTGAAGAATGAGTTGTTATATGAGGCTCATAGTTCCCCATTTTCAGTTCATCCTGGCAGTACTAAGATGTACAGGGATCTGTGGGGGTATTACTGGTGGGATGGAATGAAAAGAGATATTGTTGATTTTACTATGAAGTGTTTGACTTTTCACCAGGTTAAAGAAGAGTGGAAATTATCAAAAGGGATGCTTCAGCCTTTACCAGTGCCAGAGTGGAAATGGGAGAATATATCTATGGACTTCCTTGTGGGATTGCCGAAGACACCTCGAGGTAATCATGCAACCTGGGTTATTGTTGATCGCTTGACTAAATCTGCTCATTTCCTTGATATATGAGATAATTTTTCTCTAGATAAACTTTCTCGTTTGTATCTTAAAGAGATATTTAGATTACATGGAGTTCCTTTCTCCATTGTGTCTGTTCCTGATCCCAGGTTTACTTATAACTTTTGGAAAGGCCTTCAGAAGTCTTCGCGTACTAAATTAAATATTAGTACAACTTTTCATCCTCAATCAGACTGGCAGTCAGAACGAACAATTTAGACCTTGGAGGATATGTTATGAGCTTGTTCGATGGATTATCAGGGAAGTTGGGACCAAAATCTGTCTTTGGTTGAGTTTTCTTATAATAACAGTGTTCATTCCAGTATACAGATGGCACCATTTGAGGCATTATATGGGAAGCGGTGTTGAACTCCATAATTTTGGGATAATGTGGGTGAAAGGAAGCTGATGGGACCAAAATTTGTAGAAGAGATGACAGAAAAAGTTCAGTTGATTCAGAAACACATGAGAACAGCTCAGAGCAGGCAGAAGAGTTATGCGGATAACTGGATGAAGGATCTATCTTTCGAGGTAGGTGATCATGTTTTTCTCAAATTATCACCATGGAAAACTGTGATGCGATTTGGTAAGAAAGGAAATCTGAGTCCAAAGTTCATTGGACATTATGAAATTCTGGAGAGAGTTGGATCAGTTGCTTACCGAGTGGCTTTACCTCTGAGTTTATCTCAGGTACACAATGTTTTTCATGTTTTTATGTTGAGAAAGTATATGCCAGATCCATCTCATGTTTTGAGTCCAGAGGTAGTTCATCTGGAAGAGAACCTATCTTATGAGGAACAACCGGTCTAGATTCTTAACCATAAGGAGTAAGTGTTATATAATAAGGTGATTAATCTGGTAAAGGTTTTGTAGAAAAACCACATGATGGAAGAGGCAACATGGGAATCTTAAAATGCAATGAGGGATAAGTACCCCCATTTATTCGATAAGTAAATAAATTGTGGGGACTCAATTTTCTAAAGGGGGGAAGGATGTAACATACCAAGTATGTAATGAATAACAGATATTTTTATCTATGTCTATTAATGAATTAAATAGTGTTTTAGAGCCTTAAAATGAAAATAAATCCAATCTTAAGCATGGAATACACTAACATTTTTAAAAGATTGTTTTACTGCCTTTTGATGGAAACACATTTTTGAATCTATCTCATGACAATTTTATAAGCTATGTTTGTCAAAATAAAATTATTCTTTATGATTGGTACATCAAAATTTACTTTGGTGAATTTTTGGTATTTTTCTGACAATGATCATTTTTTAACGAATAGTGAAAAATACTGCATTTTACATCAAAACTGCTTTTTAATATAATTTATTTATATGATTAGATTATCTTTTCAATTGGTTTTAAAGTGAAATTAGAATATATTTTTACCATTTAATCCAATGGTGGTCATTGGAATCAATTTCACTTTGAAACTGGACTTAAACTGGTGTCAATCTTTTGATACTTATTGTTTCATAAAAACACGCTATTTATCATTACAGTGGGAATTAATTACTAAATTAAATAATTTAACTTATATGATTTGAATATTCTAAAATAGACATCATTTTTGAATTCAGAATATCAAATATATCTTAGGGTAAAGTTTTTGTATTTTTCTGAAAAAGTTCAATTTATGATAAATAGTGAAACCACTAAGTGGTAGTTAAAGAAACTGATTTTTCATTTCAATGAACCTTTTCCAATTCTGTGATTTGATTTTCAGAAATCTGACATACATGGTTTTCATTAATAAGTAAAATGTGGTTCAATGAGATTAAAATAATTTTTTTTGTGAATAGTAACTTTTAAGTTCTTAATCACGATTAGAGGTAATTAGTGTAGTTTAAGGTAAAAATAATGTTTTAATAAAATGAGATGAGCTTGGCACATGTCCTACCCTCATTGGATGTGTAATGGCCGACCAAGAAAATCCATGGTTCATCTTGGGAACCCCATGGAGGCACTTTGGTTGGGAAATGACATAAATAACTTTTTATTTAATGTAAAATAAAAATGACACAAACATGAGATGTTTTACTAAAACAATTTTTACATGGGGTTATACAAGTCATATTTTTGACTATAAATATACATTATAAATATAATAATAATTCATACATCGTAGTATATTTCGTATAATTTTTAGACTTTAAATAAATTAAATTATATATGACATCATGATGATGCAGCGACGACCTCATTAATAAAGGATTTATATAAAATGAAATGATAATGTAAAATATATGACCTAAAATTGTCCAAAACCTATTGGATGGGTATATTTAGAACCCTTATCACCTTATCCTCGAATTATATTAATGTGGTACATCTTAAATCCTAATCTCATTTTAAAATAAAGTAACTTTTCTTTACTTTCCAAGAGTGCCCCTCCTCTCCTCTTATAAAAGGCCCCCACCTCTACCTCTTTACCCACACTTCCAAAGCCTTTGGCGCATCCAGCCCCTCCCCATTTTGTCTTTCCACATACCTATCTTACTCCTTGAAGCCTCACTTTTGGCAGAAGTCTTCCCAAGAATCCTTTGAGCTCAAATCTAAGAGAGTTACCCGATTTTAAGAAGATGTCTTCACATGTGTTCTTTTGTTTTATTTTGCTTCTCAAACCCCCTAAACTCTTTCTATACATTTATTTTGTAACAAATCCATCATATTAAATATACTAGTATGTTTTTATAAGATTATTTAGAGTTACACTTACACACATCTACATCTAATGGTTAAAGAACATACAGTTTATGTGGTTGGCGAATTTCTGCCTCAAGAAACGTTGATTGTTCAATCTTCTTTTAAACACCTTTAATGGTTTCCATTAAGATTTCACTCTATTTATATATGATATATATTATTTTTATGTTTTCCTTATTCTTATTTTTTTTTCATTTGTGTTATACCATTATGGTTTCCATTGTGGGTAAACACGATAATTTCATTTTAGGAAGGGCGGACTACCTCCCCCTCAAAGTGATGTGATTCGTTAATGCCATATGCGGGACATATAAAGAATGAATTTAAAGTTATTATATATTATATTATACTGAATTTATAATATACCTTTATATAATTATGATTCCATTCTATAAAAAATACGAAATAGAAATGAATGTAGCGTTCATGCGTACATACGGCTTACCGTCTCCATGAACGGTGCATTTCATTTCTTACCACTAAATGGTTATGTAATATTATAAATGCATGTATATAATGGATATATATGATGTATGTTACATCTAAATGATTAATATAATTCTGTAATTAAAATATACATACCTCTTATTTAGTCTTAATTCCATTAATATGACATAGAAATGAAAGTAGCGTTCATGCGTACGTACGGATTACCGTCTCCATGAACGGTATATTTCATTTCTTACCTATAAATGATTATGTGATATTATAAATACATGTATATGTTAGATATATATGATATATATGATATCCAAATCAGGAATGTCATTCTGGATATGAAGTACCTTTGACCACACGAACAACATGTAATTGTAAGAAGTCCACTTTCAACTTAAGAACTAAATATCGAAAAAATAAACATTATTAACTTAAATGAATAAATATTTTTTATAACATGGAAATAAGTGATATAAAATGAATAATGAACTTGAAAAATGTTCTTAATCAAATAGAAATTAACTCAAGTTTATTATTTAGGACGTTAAAGAATGATCGAGTCAAGTCGGACCCGAGGTAAGGGACTTCATCTCAATCTCCTTTCATTGAGGAATATTTCATTTTATACAAAACTATCTTTTATACAGTGTATAAACACCTTTGACTTTGAGTTTTATACAAAAGGAATCTTTTTCTACGAAGCGTTTTACTAGAGGACAAAAAGGAATGTTTCTTTTATCGTACGCAGTGACAACGACCTTTTCCGTTGCCGCGAGAATTATTTTGTCTTTGGCTTCCTCAACAAGCCGTAATGTTTTTAAAATAAAATAAATAACATATACTCTTTTATGTATTTTGGTTATTGAAAATGGTTTTGATAAAGGATTCTATTATTTCAATATATTTAAATGATATATTGTGATTGAAATGTGGAAATGTTATCATTCCTTTATATTGGTTTTATGTTTTATGATTTTATATTGGTACTTGTACATTTGACGGGTGGTTACGTGATAAACCATATGACGGGTGGTGCCATGAATACCAGGACGGGTGGTTACGTTATAACCTCCAATGCATTGGGTATGGAAGTCGACCGTATGGCTATTCCATTAAGTATGTATGGAAGTTGGCCGAATGGCTATTCCATTAAGTGATATGTGTGGAAGTCGACCGTATATTTATTCCACTTATGTATGTTTATTTCCCAAGTTACCTTTTTATGTTATGTGTTCTTTATATGGGTTTTATGGTAATATTTTGGTTACAAAAGGCTAAGTAATGATATTTTATTTAGTGAAGTGTTTTTACTACTTCATAAAGGTGAAGGTATTACTTTGATAATGTATACATGGATTAATTTTTGTTTTAAAAACTAATAGTTTTCATTCTTTATGTATCCCTTACTGAGCTTTTTATGCTCACCCCAAGTTATTTTGAAATGTTATTCACATGACTTAATATGGAATTGGGTCAAGGATGGGATCAAGAGAAATTCATGCTATCTGAAACATGGAACTAGACATGTTTCTTTTTAAGAGTTTTTTTATTTTATGGAAACTTAGTAGAAGTGTCTACTTTATAATCGTTTGATATGTAATAGTTATCATCTAATTCTCTAAAACTCTAAACCTGAAAAGATCCTCAATGTGAATTATTCATGTAATTCAATATTAAGTAAGGTTTAAGGCCAGGGCATTATAAAAACTGCATCCAAACCTAGATAAGAGTAAGCCAAAAGAACCGTCTCACTAATAGTAATTCAACAAAGTCGACAGCATGTCAATCGGACGTCCATAGCTCACGTTATAAGTGTTTCCGCTCTGAGGGCCTGGTTGGTTTCGTGTTCGAACCAACCCAGCCGAACAGAAATTTATCCATAAATTTGAGTGTAATATACCGAAACGGCCGTCTCGATTCTTGGATCACGACACAATATACGGTGCGTCGATCGGAGGTCTGTAGCCCATGATATGGGTGTTTGAATAGATCTATCCGAAAACAGGGGGTTTGGGCCCGGTCTGACCCGGCCCAAAACCCCCTGGGTCGGCCTGAACCGGGGTGACCCGACTCGGGTGCAGGTTTGGCCCAGTTGGGCATGGCCTAGCCCGGCGGGTGTGGCCTGGCCCCACTGGTGTGGCCCGGCCCAACGCGGGACTCCGGCCCGGCGCGGGCGGTCCAGCCCGGTGCGGCCGGTCCGGCCCGGTGCGGCCGGTCCGTTCCCGTGCGGGCGTTCGCTTAAGCGGACGCGGAAGGGGGGGAGGCCGCCACCCCCTTCGAACCAAACGGCGGACCCCATGGGTCCTCCCTACCATTTACCAGGGGGTTTCAACCCATGGTTTTCCTAGGAAGTGGGCGGCCTTTATGGCCGGCCGTTCGGTTCATGCGGGAACCGCGGGGGGTCCTACCTCCAGGGTGTTCTGGCGGCCGGATCAACCGAACACCTTCCCGAACTGCCGTGGACATGGACCGTAGCTCTTGGCTGTCTGGCGCGGCGTGACGGCGCCGCACCCCTCTGCTGTGACCCTCCTCGACCGCGGCCCTACTTGGTGCTCCGACGCGGAGGGGTGTGGCGTCGTCGGTCAATGATGATCATCGCAGGAAAACGGCGTCACGATGTGATGCTCCATATATGTTGATAGAGAACATATGATGAGGATCAGCGTCTCCCTTCCTTTTATGCGAGAAGAAGAACGACGGAAGGCGTGTTTTTGTTCTTTGAGAAAGGCATCACACACCAGCTGTGGAGATGAGAAGAGACGGCACGTCGATCTCACCTTGCAGTGACGTCGTTCTTCATCGAAGTCTTGGCATTCTTCGCGTTCACGAAACATAGAGTATTATCTCCCATAAACTCCACACAAAAATAAAACAATAATAAAATAAGGCTTTTGCCTTATTTTATTACTCATGCCATCAATTTTCAAAATTCAAAACATGAATTCACCTAAATAATTAAACTTGCATTGTCAAATTAATTAGGTGTTTAATTAACATGCATTAATGTGGAAGAGTTACAAATTTAAGGGGGTTTTCCAAAATTAAGAGGGGGGTTTAGGGGAAAAGAAGGGGTGGGGATCGTGTGGGCCCCACCTCACTAATATCCTACCATGTGGAGTTAGGATGTAGTGGGTCCCACCCAAACTTCCACACATAGGTTATAATTACTTAGAATAGAAATAAAATTGTAGCACAAATTTTATTTCACTCTTCAGTTAAACCAATTATTTAGCAACAACTCCTGAGCAACGCAACTCCTAAAAAGGTATTCCTAAGAAATTATCGGCATTGCGGTTTCATCGGTGCCCCTGGATTTCGATTCCGAGCACTGGTTCAAAAGTTAGGAAAACCCGCTCATTCGTTCACTGAACGTACCCGAGCTAAATTTCGGAAATTGATTTCGGGCACACTGGGCCTCAGAATTAGGTTCCGTCATAAACTGTGTACTCGTAAAATCCAAAAGAAATTTAGAAAAAATTCCCCTTGAAATTTACAGGTCTTTACATTACTCACAACTCAGGGCTTTACATCCCCGTAAAGATACATCACAAACTAGGGGAACAAATGAGGGTACTGAGCACGCATCTGAGCCTCCCGCTCCCAGGTGCTCTCCTGGGGTTTCCCGTGCTGCCACCTGATGCGAACTAGAGGAATCCATCACCCATGTAGGACCTGCTCATGTCGATCCTCGATCTCCACCGGGACCTCCACAAAAGTCGCCACATCATCAATGTCCAGCTCCCCATGGCCGATGATATGTGTCGGGTCATGCATGTATCTTCTCAGCTGAGATACATGGAAGACGTCGTGCACTCGGTGCAATTGAGGTGGTAGATCCAGAAAATAAGCCACCTCGCTTATCCTGTTAAGAACCTGGAATGGTCCGATGAAGCGTAGAGATAACATGCCGCCCCGACCAAATCTCTGTAATCCACGTTGAGGTGAGACCCGGAAGAAAACGTGGTCGCCATCCTCGAACTCTAGTGGTCTCCTCCTCCTGTCAGCATAAGACTTTTGTCGACTCTGAGCTGTCCTTATCTTCTTCTGGATGACCTGGACATTCTCTATCATGTCCTAGACCATCTCTGGTCCCACAAGTGCTAACTCCCTAAGGTCTGTCTAGCAAGGAGTTGATCTGCAAGGTCGGCCTTATAATTCCTCGTATGGTGCCGTACCCATGGTGTAGTGGCAGCTGTTGTTTTATGGAAACTCCATCAAGGGTAGGTGATCCTCCCAGCTGCGAACAAAGTCGAGGACACATGCCCGGAGCATGTCCTCGAGAGTATGAATGGTCCTCTCTGTCTGACCATCCATCTGAGGGTGAAAGGTGTTGCTCAGACGTAGCTGCGTGCCGAATGCCTCCTGCAACCCCTTCCAAAGCCGGGAAGTAAAGAGATCATCTTGATTGGAGATGGCAGATCATGGCACACCATGAATCCATACAAATCCTGAACGTAGAGGCGTCCCAAGCTCTCCACTGATCCCTAGTCTCTGATGGGTAAAAAGTGGGACGACATGGTGAGTCAGTCGATAATCACCCAAATGGAGTCATGACCTCAAGAAGTACGTGGAAGTCCAGTCAAGAAATCCATAGATATCATGTCCCACATCCACTCCAGGACCTCCAAGTGTTGTACCAAGCCTGCTGGTACCTGGTTCTCCACCTTCACCTGCTGGCACTAAGTCGACGTGCACTCTCAGCGGCTGGGGATGGTGGCATTGGTGGCTTGGCAGGTAGAGGTACTGCTAGTTTCTCTGCTGTAATAGGGCCCTCCACTGAGGCCTCATCGCTCGATTGGTTTTCGTCTTGCACAAAGCTCGGAACCCTAGCTGGTTGCCGTCATGTGGCCATCCTAAAAAGAAACAGGTGCACCACGGTCAATACAGTATACCTGGTGAGCTGACACAATGTAATCACAAAGAAAATATTTGAAACACACATGCAATCAATGTTTTTGTGCACTAAGTTAGAAACCAGAAGTCAGGGTCCTGGTGTATGGATACGATGGCCACTACACCAACACTAGACTCCCTGGACTGATAACCACACTCAATACCCTTAACATTATTTCTTCACAAACAAGAAAGATCAGAGTCCTGAGTTTTGTGGTAGAACCGAACTCCTCTGATACCAATTTGTCACGACCCGTCCTTGGGACCCGTGTTGTGACTTCCCCAAGCCCACTTTCTATAGGCATGGGGCTGGCGACTAGCACCAAAGGAGTAAATCCTGACAATAGGGGAAGGCATTGCCTTTATAAAGTAAACAAGCACCATAGAGTTCGTAAGCTGAGTAAACACTAAGTAAACTGAATACAAAAGTAAGTGCTGTAAAGTAAATGGGCCAGAATACAAACTTAACTGAAAGTAAAGTACAACTGAAAAGAGAGTACAACGGCAGAAAAGTAAAGCAGCAACACCAAGCTGTCCTATAGAAATCCCACCTGAAGGGTGGGTACAGATGGTCTCTTCTGTTCCTCGGATCCAGCCGTCCGCTCCGTGTACGTCCCGTCCAGTGATCCAACTCCAGGTACCGTCTAGCTCCATGAGCTCCTACCTCGGCCAGTGTTGTCCGTCATATGCATACAACACAATGTAGTGTGGGCATAGCCCGTGCAGGGGTGAGTATATGCTACTCAGTACGGACCCCGAGACCCCCGAAGGTCTCCCAGAATCCATGAAGGATAAAACACAAAGAAAAGATTACAATCACGAAGTAACAACCAACCCTACTTAGTTATATTCCTATACATATACCTAAGTCATAAATTCCAGTTCGGCTCCAACATCTAATCCCAAGTTTGATCTAGTCCACATAGGATAGTACGATCCAATCTACAAAGGATAACATAACCCAATCCACATAGGATAGCAAAACAATCATATCGAAGATAATGATTGAAAGTCAAGACTCATCTCACATAGGTATAATTCTTCATAAGATGATATAGATGATCAAATGTAGCCACTGATTCATCTAAGCTGTCAGACCCACATAGGATACAAGAACAGCTAAGCTGTCAGACCCATAAAGGATACAAGACCATCTACTCTGCCAGACCCACATAGGATACAAGTACAGAGTCAAATACTACCAGAACCACATAGGATACAAGAACAGTAGTCACATACTGTCGGTCCCACACAGGAAACAAGAATAGTAATCATCGTCGTTGAACCCACAGAGGATTTCAGTACGATCGTCATCGCTGCCAAACCCACGGAGGATCCCAATACAGTTGTCATCATTGTTGTAGTTACAACCATCTCTTGGGTTCCCGCACACAACATGCTCGATTATGGGTGGGTACGCTAACGATCCAAGGTGGGTCGATACATCAACTGACACGAAGTCTATAGTTGATGTATCCCAAACTTTATTCTCCTCAAAAGGAACTCAACATGACAGATGACGCGTCAATCGGACACCCAATCTAAGAGTTATTGGATTATTCGTCCTAGAGGCCCAGTTGGTTTTTAATTAAAAACCAAACTGACCGTACCTCAGCTGTGTCCAAACCTTTAGTGTAGTAAACCTAAAGATCCATCTCACTAAGAGGAATTCAACAAAGTCAACGGCACGTCAGTTGGATGTCCGGAGCTCAAGTTACAAACGTTTCCGCTCCGAGGGCCCTGTTGGTTTCATGTTCGAACCAACCCGGCCATACCCAAAGTTCTTCAAAACCTTGAGTGTAATATACCTAAAATACTGTCTCGATCCAAGGATCTCTATGCAACTGACAGTGCATCGATTGGAGGGCCGTAGCCCATGATATGGGCGTTTGAACGGATCTGTTCGAAAATAGGGGGTTTGGGCCCGTTCCAAGCCATCCCAAAACCCACTGGGTCAGCCCAAACCGGGTCCGGCCTGGTTGGGCACGGCCCGGCCTGGCTGGCGCAGTCCGGCCCTGCCGGTGCGGCCTGGCCCGGTGTGGGAATCCGGTCCGGCACGGCCTGTCCAGCCCGGCGCGGGCGGTCCGGTCCCGTGCGGGCGTCCGCGTAAGCGGACGCGAAGGGGGGGGGGGGAGGCCTCCGCCCCCTTCAAACTGAATGGTGGACCCCATGGGTCTGCCCTGCCATTGACCGAAGTTTTTAACCCCCAGTTTTCTAGGTAAGTGGCTGGCCTTTATGGTCGGTTGTTCGGTTCTTGCAGGACCTGCGGGGGGTCCCGCCTCCAGGGCGTGCCAGCGGCCGGATCATCCAGTTGCCTTCCCGAACAGCCGCGGATCTTTGCTGTCCGGTGCGGAACGATGGAACCGAGCCTCTCCATCGTGACCCGACTCCGGCTGCGGCCTCTTTCTATCTCAACGGCGCAGCGCGACGATGTCGCACTCCTTCGCCGCAGCCCGCACCGGCCGCAGTTCCTTCGTTTCCGCGCGGTGCGACGGCACCACGTCGCCTCCGTCCAAATCCATACGAAGTACAACGACAAAGGGGAGGAGGGTCGGCGATGTTTGTGTGGTCCGGCCTCCTCCTCTTAATTTGATAACAAGTGGCTATTTAACGATGAACGCTATAAATATCCACGAATGTAAAATCAGACCCCTACTTCGAAGAAGTTGTCAAATGATGATCATCGCGGGAAAACGGCGTCGCGATGTGAAGCTCTGTATATGTTGACGAAGAACGTTCGAGGAGGAGCAGTGTCTCCCTTCCATTGATGCGAGAAGAAGAACGAAGGAAGGCGCGTCCTCGTTCTCCGGGAAAGTCATCACAAACCGACTATAGAGAGGAGAAGAGACGGCATGTCGATCTCTCCTTACGGTGATGACGTTCTTCGTCGAAGTCTTGGCGTTCTTCGTGTTCTCCAAACATAGAGTATTCTCCCCCAAAAACACCACACAACGATGCAACAATAATAAAATAAGGCTTTTTCCTTATATTATTACTCATGCCAACATTTTTTAAAATTGAAAACATGAATTCACCTAATTAATTAAACCTGCGTTGTCAAATTAATTATCAGTTTAATTGTCATGCAATAATGTGGAAGAGTTACAAATTTAAGGGGGGTTGCCAAAATTAAGGGGGGGGGGGGGTTAGGGGAAAAGAAGTGGTGGGGATCATGTGGGCCCCACCTCACTAATATCCTACCAAGTGGAGTTAGGATGGAGTGGGTTCCACCAAAACTTCCACACATAGTTTATAATTACTTAGAATAGAAATCAAATTGTAGCGCAAATTTTATTTCACTCTTTAGTTAACCCAATTATTTCACAACACCTCCTGAGTAATGCATCTCTAGAAAAGGTCTTCCTAAGAAATTACTGGTGCTGCGGTTTTATCGGTGCCCTAGGATTTCCATTCTGAGCACCGGTTCAAAAGTTAGGAAAACCCGCTCGTTTGTTCACTGAACATACCCGAGCTAAACATCAGAAATTGATTCTGGACACACTAGGACTCTGAATTAGGTTCCGTCAGAAACTACGTACTCGTAAAATCCCAATGAATTTAAGAAAAAATTTCCCTTGAATTTTACGGTTCTTTGCATAAATAACAACTCAATATAGCATAAATAAGTAATAAATAATAAATGGATTCATACCAAAAACACTATGTATTTGATAGCGGTGTGGTTGATTCCTACACATCATATTTCAATTAAGTTTCATTTACCTATCGTTTTAAAACATTCCGAGCCTATTTTATTGATTTTGGATATGTGATGCACTTTATAAACTAAAATGACACTTTTATATTGAATATATTTACTTCATGTCATATAGACCATGTAGTGTGTTAGATTTATGTTCAGTCAATTATTACACATAAAAAATGAAATATTAATTATTTTACTAATATTTGAAAACAATCCATGATAATTTTATAATTTTTAGCAGTGTGACATGTTTTGTAATCATAAATGGAACTTCTATATTGAGAACACACACTTCAAGTCGTACCACCCATATCATGTGTTATATTGATGTGTCATTGATTCTCAGATGTCAAAAAACATTTAAGGATCATTTTCCTAAAGTATAAAAATAATATGATTGAATTTTCATTGTTTTGAGTACGTCACATGTGTTTTGAACTAAAATATCAATTTTGAACTAAAAAAATACACTTTGAGTCATACCAGACGAACCATGTATCAGATGAAGGTGAAATTAATTCACCCACATCAAAAATGTGTTATGATCATTATTATAAATTTTAAAACAATATGAATTCATTTTATTGGTTTTGAGTATGTGGTATGTGTTTTGAACTAAACTATCAATTTTAAACTAAAAACATACACTTTTAGTCATATAGACCACATTATGAGTCGGATTGACATGCAGTCTATTCATACATTTAAAAAATGAATTATAGATCATTTTCCTAAAGTATCCATACAGTATGAATGTTTTTTTCTTTGTTTTTAGTATTTAATTTGTCTTTTAAACCAAAATGTCAATTTTAATATAAAAAAAACACTTTGAGTCACACCAGGAAATCAATGTATCATATTGAGGTATGGTTGATTGCTAGATGTAAAAAATATGTTATGGATCATTATTACAATATATCAAAACAATATGAACACATTTACATGATTTTGATTATGTGTTGTGGCATTTGAACAAATTTTTTAATTTTATACTACAAACATTCAATTTGAGTCATACCAGGCACATCATGTATTTTGTTGAGGTGTGGTTGATTCCTCCATGTCCAAAATTAATTATTGATTTTTTTCCTAAAGTTTGAAAATAGTCTATGTTTGTTTACTTGGATTTTCCTTTGTGATATGAAATTTAAACTAAAATGGTATTTTTATATTGAAAACACACACAAGGAGTCATACCTACCACAACATGTGTTTGACTTATGTGCAGTAATTTCATAAACATTAAAATAAAATATGAATTATTAAATTGATGTTTAAAAACAATTAGAGATCCTTTGGTCAGTCTTGCCTATGTAACGTGTGATTTAAATGTAAATGACACTTATATATTGAAAAAAAAACACATCTAGTTATACGAGCCAAAGAGTTTGTTAGATTGATGTAAAGTTAATTCTTACATATCACTAAGGAGTTATGGATCATTATCTTAAAGTATCAAATAAATATGAATATGTTTTCTCAGTTTTGAGCATGTCATGTGTATTTTGAACATAAATGTCAATTTTAAATTTTAAAAAAACACTTTGATTCATAACAGGAATGCCATGTTACATATTAAAGTTTTTTTAATTAATGAACATCAAAAATGTGTTATGGATCATTGTTCCAATGTATCGAAGAAATAATAAAGTATGTTTTCATTTTTGAGTATGTTTCATGTGTTTTGTTCTAAAGAATTAATTTTAAAGTTAAAAAAACTCAGAGGAATAGTATACACACTTTATATCGGATTAAGGTGTTGTTTATTCTTACACAAAAATATGCCTTATGGATCATTATTCTAATGTAAATGAAAATAAGAATGTGTTTTCCCTGTTTTGAGTAAGTCATGTATGTTTTGAACTAAAATGTCAATTTTAATATAAATAAATGCACCTTGATTCATATCGGACACACTATGTATCATATTGAGGTGAAAATACACATAAAAAGTCACTTATAAATTTTTTCATTAAGTCCCAAAACAACTTGGATGAGTTTTCTTAGTTTTGATTATGTGATGTGTGTTTTGAAAAAAATGTAAATTATAAAATAAAAAACATACACTTCATTTAAAACCAAACACACCATGTATTATATTGTGGTTTGGTTGATTCCAATACATCAAAAATGACTTATGGATCATTTTTATAATGTATCAAAACAATCTGAATATGATTTATTGGTTGTGAGTATGTCACATGTGTTTTGAACTAAAATTTCAATTATAAATTGAAAACTTTCACTTTGAGTCATACCAAACACACTGTGTATCGAATTGAGGTGCATTTGATTCTTACATGCCAAAAATGACTTATAGATCCTTGTCCTGAGGTATCCAAAAAAATATGAATTAAATTTATTGGTTTTGAGTATGTGATGTTTGTTTTGAACTAAAATGTATATTATAATAAAAACATACACTATGAGTCAAATGACACACACTATGTATCAGACTTGGGTGTGTATGATTTATTTGTCGCTGATTACTAGAATTCTCATGAAACATCTTATAGAAATTAATAATTTTACTTAAATTGTAGAAAAATATCTTGGTAGAAGAGAGCTTCTATTTTAACTACAAAGTATCTTTCAAAAATGAATTGAATAAAATTGGAGTGATCCTAGATTTTATTGATGCATCCTTATGATTCAGTTTATGTTTTAGGGACTATGTGGTTTCATCTTTCATCTGAAAGGAACATGTTCCCTCTTTTATGTCTTGTTGTAGATAGTTTAAAGAAAATTATATCTTCCCAATAGATATGTGAAAAAATAAATATGTATTAGATAAAAATGACATGTAAATTCAATTAAACGTTAAAGATAAAATGATGAAAAAATTAACTAAATAAGATTTTGGAATTCACCATTTGATGATGTATGTATAAATTCATGACACATTTCACTATTACCATTATCTCATTTGGAGACTCGAAGTCCAATATCTTATGAGCATGAGATGCTTTGAACATGATATTAGCTTTGCCAGAATCCATAGAGAATAACCCACTATTATAATTCTCTTTGAGAAAAAACCAAAAGAAATATATAAGTATTATAATAATAATGTTTCATATCACAAATGTATCTCTAAGGTTATATCCCACAATAGATCACAATCATAATAGTTCATCAACTAAATTTGATGTTTCTAAACCTTATGATGACATTCACACTTCCTACTCATCTATAAACCAATTTTTAATATTTTTAGTATGTATATTATTGGAAATCTTGGTAGTATTAAAAAAATATAGGAAACCAAATTAAGAAATATTTTTAATAAAATTGTAATTACCTTAAAAAGTTACCTATTCAGAGATTCTCAACTTTCGATGGTATATGACATGTTTCATAAATTTTCAAATGTAATATCTACAACCATTGTAGATATTTAACATCAAAAACTGCATAAATATTGACCCAAATATGTAATTTTTTTGAAATATGTTTTTAGTTAAATACTTATCTATATACCTTAATCTATTTACATTGATGAAATCCATAGTATTATTATATTTAATCAATAACATCATACCTAGATTTATAATATATTTATAGATTTCCCTAACATGAAAAAATTATCATTAAAACATAAAATGATACATATAATATTATGTTGTCTACAAAATGTTGATTAAAGTACATTAAGATTTCAGTATACACATCATGTCTGGTTTGTTTGATAGAAATCCTGGAATTGGATCCAAAAAATAAACCTGTTGGATATTCAATTTGATTACACTCATAATCCAATGCTTCCTAAAATAATAAATAAGTAATGGAAAAAAATGAAAAATATATTTTATACAATTATATTAAATAATTTTACCCATTCATCATAGGAATCAATAAGAGTATGTCTTCTATTA